>CM061067.1:163926517-166326517 GCA_030762895.1 Sophora flavescens
CCTTCTGTTCTTAAGAAATGGTAAACTTTGCCGCTTATGCATAATATCATTTCATTTTCATATTTGATTTGTCAGTAGAGCTTGCTATATTATGGAAGTGGATGAAAAATGTGATGTATTTAGTTTTGGAGTGCTTTCTTGGAAATAATCATGGGAAAGCATCGAGAGGCCATCACAACGACAAAAGACCTATTCCCACCTGGCCACGACCAAAGTTAGAACCCCCATCGAGTTTTCTTGAACCCTATGATACCGGTTGTCCCTTGAACCCTATGCTAAAATTTTGATTCTAGTAGGAGTGAATTTGATTATTCTAATGTGTAGAGTATTTTGCACATGATTTCGATCTTTGAAGTGTTGAACCCTATTTTGTATTGATTCGATAGACAGTTGATTATTCTACTATTCCGATAGGATAAGCTATAAATTGTAAAAGTTTTAATTAAAAAAATACATAGGTTTCCAAAGGTTAAACCCTGGAAATGTTTCCAGTGGAAAATTCCGTGGGAAACGTTTTCCAGGGATTTTTCCGCGGGGAAATTTCTCCCAGGGAGTGTCCATGAGAAATTTCCCCTAGGGTGTGACCGGGTATTTCCTGGCATACCCATCGGTAAACGCTCCACCAGCGAAAACCGAGGGATCCGGACCCAGGCCATCCCCGGAAATGCAGATTTTCCCACCTGGGACGATGGATTTGTAGCCTATTTTCGGGGACATAAACCGTTAAACAAAGTGAAAATTCTTGTAGTGTTTATTATTACTAATTATCCCGATTCCATTGATGCGATCCAAAATATTGTTATATAAGCAATGTTATGATGAAAATCTTGATTTTATGCTTGAAAGATATGAATCAACATGTATTTAACTCAATTATAGGAAATCACCACAATTAATACTCGAATATTGACTCCATTGAAGTGATAAACCAATTTTTATCAAATCATAAATTCCCTCCCCACGTTTAATATGACTTCATTAAAGGCTTGTGTTTAATGATATGGAATTAATTCAACATGATAGGAAAATAATTCGAGAAAAATTTCGAATGCTATTCAAGTTTAAATTCAAAAGATATGGAATCAAGATATATTAAACTCAATTATATTGAATCTAGACAACTAATTACATTAAAGGCATGCGTTTAATGATATGAAATTAATTCAAATTAATGTGGAAATAATCCGATTCAAATTCAAATGGTACTATTAGGGTATAAATTTCAAAAGATATGGAATCAACAATATTGAATTTAATTATATATAATAATCACAATTAATATTAAGATGAGCCAACCATATCGAATCAACATTAATTTAAAAATGATATGAAATTAATCTCAGATAGGACTTCCAATGGTATCATAAAACGCTTAAATTCAAAATTTAGTTCACCAATTAAAAATTAAGAATTTGAAAAAGAAAACCTTAAAAGCACAGAAGAAGAAACTAATTCTCAAAACATATGGCCCTATTCCAAAAACATGAATCAGTGTCATGTCTTCACTTGGAAAACGGGAAGAGAATAAAACCAAGATCAATAACACCTAAGAGTTATTTTTAGAACCAATAAAAAAATGAAAGTACCATCAAAGAAACCAAAGAAAACCAATTGCATTGTCAGATATACCAAAATATTGGTGTTGGGTATACTGACACAGAACTCTAATACTCCCATTAATACAATTTTGATTTATAAAAAAAAATGCTTTTAATTGAATTGAATATAGGAGTTAAATATATTAAAGCGATTTTGATATCAAAGAGATCAATTTTTCTTTCAACAATTGCAAGTAAGATTTTTTTTTGAAGGGCGTTTCCAATGTCATTCAATAGCATAGTAGTTATTCAATACTATAGGAAACAAATCATAAGAAATTGCCCTTTTGTAAAAATAATCACGAAAGGTAACAATACTCTAAAAATACATATCAGATGGAAAACCGTTCTTGCCGACTTCACCGATTTGGATCTGAATTCCAGACTATCTGGGCTTCTCTCTTTGGGCTTGCATATGGAGGTGATTCTCGACATGCAATATCAACACAAATAGAGGGTTAGCATGGAGAAAGAGGTTGAACATAAAAGAGAAAAGAAAGAGAGAGAGAGTTTACTTAAGAGGAGAAAACAAAAAAGAAAACTATGAGTGGGAAATGGAAAAGAAAATGTAAATAGAAAGAGAAAAAAGAGGAGGCAAGAAGAGTGTTTACCTTATAGCGATGGCGTGTAGCAAGCGACATGTAATATCAACACAGTATAGAGGTTGAACATAAAAGAGAAAAGAAAGAGAAAGATAGTTTACTCGGGAGAGGGAGAAAACAAAAAGAAACTAAGAGGGGGAAATGGAAAATAAAATGTAAATAGAAAAAAAAATAGGGAAGAGTGAGTGTTTACCTTATAGCGATGGTGGTGCTTCTCACGACATGCAATATCAACACACATAGAGGGTTAGCATTTAGCAACATGAAAATAAAAATATAGAGGAGAACATATTATCAACAACACAAGTATAGAGGTTGAAGAGTTGTTTACCTTATAGCAACTCACTGGAGGGATCGCGGAGAGAGTGATGAGAGTGGTGTCTTTATGGAAGTGAGAGAGAGTATGGCATAGAAAATGCTTTGATCAGAAAATGTTCAAAAAATTTATAGTTCAAATCAAATTCAAATTTGAATTTTTAGTAAATTAATAATTCATCCTTGAATGTCTCCCCCGTAGCGACACGTAAGCTTTCTCACGATCTGTCATTGCTTAGAGGATGACACCTAAAAATTTTTGCCTTCGGACCCCATTCTACTCTGTAGATATAAAAGATTCACTACTGAAAAGCCAAATGAAAAAAAGTTTGTTAATAAATTTACAAAATCTGCATTTGGCATATATATATATCTATATATATCAATGTTATAATTTTGTTGATAAACAATTGAGTTTAATTTATATGTACTATTAATGTAAATACTTTTTACATTGACATCCAATAACATATTAACAACTCAACATTATTGTTATATCTTTTTTCTTAATTATTAAAATAAAAGCACAATATCAAAGCGTTAGTGAATGGTAGCGTAAAATAAAACTTTTTACACCCAAAGTGAAAACTTTTAATTCTAATCAGTATTGTTATTTACTCAATGTATTGCTTGGATGGTGAGAAAAAGGAAAGAGGAAAGAACGGGAAAACACGAGTATTGAACCATCGTAATTAGGGTCATAATTTGACCCTTCCGTGATATCCCGATCTATCCCCACAAAGCCTCGGCCCTTTGGATCGATTATAGGATTAATCATCGATCGACTGAGCAGTGAATTGACTCTTGGATTTTCGTAACTTCCTAACCAGTGTATCTGTCATCATGATTTTATTTGGAAGATTCTTGTCTTGATGGCGTGATTTTATTTCGAAGATTCTTGATAAGTGAAGAAGAGACTTTTCAAATTTCAAAATACTTTTTTTTTTCATATTACAAAGAAGTGAAAATTTATTATTTATACGACTAAATTTTGAATACCACACTTAATTATAGTTAATTAATAATTAATTTTATCAAACATGATTAGACGCGGTGATGACTCCGAGCACGGTTGGGTTGAGCGGTCGCCCAATGACCCATATTTTGAGGGGCATCAATTTTTTTTTGTTAACTTCTGGGTATATATAAATATTAAAATCAAAATATTATATATTTAAAATTATATAAAAGAATTATTATAAAAATTAAAAAAAGCAATAATCAAATGAGGTTGATATCAATAAAAACAATTAAACAAGTTCCTAAAACCAAGTCAACTAATGAGTGACTAACTAATAAGTCACATTCCATTTCTCTTGTATCAACAAGAATACACCTATCATCTTGGACACTTAAATAGTGACAATCATTTAGCTGTAAAAATTGGTTCTCAACAAAAAAAGGGTCTGCATAAATGTCTGGTGATGGTCTATTTCTCTCAATCTCGCTATGTCACACGTCTTTTCCCGTCATTCTTTGTAATCTTTGATCTTGCCACTAGTGCAAAATATGCTTTTAACATCGGAGATTCCACATCGGTTTCTCAATAACCGATGTGTAAAACGAGGCGGTGCATTTTTGAAATTAAATGCAAAGGATTCCACATCGGTTTAAAAATTAACCGATGTGTAAATATTTTCCACATCGGTTCTTTAGTAAACCGATGTGTAATATATAGATTAACCACATCGGTTTTTTCATAACCGATGTGTAAAATTAAAAAAAAATTAGAATTAAAATTTTATCTTTCCACATCGGTTTTAAAATAACCGATGTAATAAATTTTTAAAAAAATGAAATATTTAAATTAAATCGTAAGTTTCTACATCGGTTATTGAAGAACCGATGTGAAATATGACTAACCACATCGGTTTTTCAATAACCGGTGTGTAATATTTGACAAAACCCTACTTTTTGTTTCTCTTTTCATTCCCTCCATCTATCACGCGCCCTTTTCCATTGTTTTGGCTCTGCTCTTCCATATACGAACAAGAACTGGAACCTTTGTTTTGGTTGCTTCACACTCACGAGGGCTTCAGCTGACGAAGGCTTCACACTCACGAGCACACTAAGCAGAAATCCCTCCTTCTGTGCTTGCTATTAAAAACAGAGCATTCCTTTGTTTTTCATTCCCTCCACTCGCGATTTCCATTTGGTCCAGGTATTCTTCTTCTTCTTCCACTCGCGTTTTCCTCTTCCATTTGCGCCAGGTATTCATCTTCTTCTTCTCTTTTGACTTAGCTTCCTCTTCTATTTCGTTTCTTCCTCTGCAGATCTGACTGAGATTTCGTTTCTTCCTCTGTGATTTTGTTCTTCAATACTGAGTTTTGACTCAACAAGGTTTGAGCGAAAACCTAACATCTGTGATTTTTTTTCAGATTCTTGAGATTTTTTAGATTTTTGATTTTGTGTCTGTGAAAACCTGGTTGTTGTGAGGCTAATGGTGAATTGCATCCATGTACAACTGCATGTCTATGCTCTGTCATGAGTGTGTTAGTGACCAGTGGTGGTATCACGCGTCACGACCATGATGCCTGTCACGTCTAGGCCGTGACGGATTCTGCCTTGGAGGTTGCTTCACTGGTTGGCCTGTCACGGCTGTGACCACCATCACGGCTAGGCCGTGATCAGTTCTGCTTGTGAGGTTCTCTTTCAGTTGGCATGTCATGGCCGTGATGGGCATCACGGGCTGGCCGTGATGGGCATCACGGGCTGGCCGTGACCAGTTCTGACTTTTCCATTCTTTCTTTTCAGCTCTACTCTATCATGGCCGTGATGGCTGTCACGGCTAGGCCGTGATGGGCTCTGTTTGGCTCATTTTCTTCACTTTTCAAGCCTCATCTTCATGCAAGCTACATAATTAGTAAAGCCTTAGTTTCCCGTTTAAGATGCAATACTAATGAGCACACGTGTACGTGCTTAATGTACCGCTCATTGTGTTGGATCTTGAATTGTCCAAAGTTGGACAGTTTGGGAAAAAACTTTTTCTTCATTCAGTTAAAATAGTTATTCATTGATTCTAATGTTATATACTTGATGAAAGTTCGGATTGATACATTTCCTTTCGTCCTCCGGGTGCATACTTTATCGTGGTGGATGTCATCGCGTTCAAGTCGTGTACGTTGAAGACCGAAGGAAAATGCTGCCAAAATTTTGTCGAGTATGAGCATGAGAGTTAAGGACTAACTGTTAACCGAATGTTGAAAAAGTTTCTTCTCGAATGGGATAGGGCCATACCCTGTCATAAGAAGTGGTTGATGAATATGTTGGACTAAGTACGAAGTTATTGGTTTAGTCATGGATCATGGTTGGATGAATGCTAGATGGACAAGTGATGAGTATGAGAATGGAGTGGAAGATTTTCTACAGTTTGCAAAAACAAATGCTCTTGATAGTGGTAACGGAAGGTTTTATTGTCCTTGTGTTAACTGTTTGAATGAGAGACGACTAGAAGCTGAGGAGATACGTGATCATCTTATTTGTGAGGGGATTTGCAAGAGTTATACAACATGGATATGTCATGGTGAATCGTTAGGCAGGTCGAGGGTTTCGGATAGAGAGGAAGTTGATGACGTGGAAATGGACGATGGACTAGAGGACATGATCTGTGATGTTGGGCAAGAGTCTTTTCGGCACGCACATGTGTATGATACTTTGTGCAATGATGAGGAAGTGGCTTTGTATCCGGGGTGCACTAATTTCACACGGTTGTCAGCGGTGTTAATATTGTTCAATGTGAAGGAGAGATATGGGTGGAGCGATAAAAGCTTTACCAAATTGCTTGAATGGTTGAAAGACATGCTTCCAGAAGGCAACACATTGCCATCTCGAAACTATGAGGCGAAGAAGATATTGTGTCCGATGGGTATGGAGTATAAGAAAATAAACGCTTGCCCCAATGATTGCATATTGTACATGAAAGAGTTTGAAGAGATGCACGAGTGCCCCAGGTGTGGGGTATCACACTACAAAGTGAAGGATGGTGATTCTAGTTGTGATGTGGTCACCGAAGGTCCTCCTACGAAGGTGTTATGGTATCTTCCTGTGATTCCGCGGTTCAAGCGATTGTTTGCTAATGTAAATGACGCAAAGAACATTAGATGGCATGCAGATGAGAGGAAGTGTGATGGACAACTTCGGCATCCGGCCGATTCTTTGCAATGGAAGAGAATTGATAGTTTGTTTCCGGATTTCGGCAATGAGCCCAGAAACCTTAGGCTTGGACTTGCTACTGATGGAATGAATCCATATGGAAACTTAAGTAGTATTCATAGTTCATGGCATGTTCTCCTGGTAATTTACAACCTGTCTCCTTGGTTGTGCATGAAGCGCAAATACATTATGTTAAGTATGATGATTTCGGGTCCTAAACAGCCAGGAAATGATATTGATGTTTATCTGAGTCCCTTGATTAAAGACTTGAGAATGTTGTGGGATGAAGGCGTTGATGTGATCGACGGGTATTGCCGTGAGACATTCAGATTGTGTGCCATGTTATTTTGCACCATCAATGACTTTCCAGCATACGGGAACCTGTATGGGTATAGTGTTAAGGGGCATAAAGCATGTCCAATATGTGAAGAAGGCACATGTTACCATCAACTGCAACATGGAAGGAAGACAGTTTACCTTGGGCATCGGAGATTTCTCCGACGTAATCATCCTTATCGTAGATTGAGAAAAGCTTTCAATGGACTTCCGGAGAATGAAATTGCTCCGGTGGCCTTGACTGGAGAACAAGTTTATGAAAGGGTGAACAACACTAATGTTATCTATGGGAAGACCCGGAAGAAGGCTACCGAGAAGAAAATATGGAAGAAGAGGTCGATCTTCTTTGATCTTCCATACTGGTGCAAGCTTGATGTAAGACATTATATTGATGTGATGCATGTGGAGAAAAATGTATGTGACAGTTTAATCGGAACGCTTCTCAACATTCAAGGCAAGACAAATGATGGTGTGAATGCTCGTCTGGATCTAGTTGTGATGGGTATACGAGAGCAGTTAGCTCCACTTAAAGTGAGGGATAAGAAGACTTATTTTCCCCCAGCATGTCATACTTTATCAAAAAAAAAAGAGAAAAGAAGTTTCTGTGAATGTCTACGGGGAGTCAAAGTGCCACAGGGTTACTCTTCAAATATCAAACGACTTGTCTCAATGAAAGATCTCAAATTAGTTGGTTTAAAGTCTCATGATTGTCATGACTTGATGCAACAACTACTACCGGTGGCCATTCGTGACATATTGCCTAAAAAAGTCAGACATGCCATTACTAGGTTATGCTTATTCTTCAATGCTATATGTAGCAAGGTCATTGACACTAAAAATTTGGATGACTTGGAAAATGAGGCAGCCATTATCTTGTGCCAACTGGAGATGTATTTTCCACCTTCATTTTTTGACATCATGGTTCATTTGATTGTTCATCTAGTGAGGGAGATTAGATTGTGCGGCTCCGTTTATTTAAGGTGGATGTACCCGGTTGAGCGATACATGAAGATCTTGAAAGGATATATGAAGAATCCACACCGTCCTGAAGCATCTATTGCTGAAAGGTATGTTGCAGAAGAAGCTATTGAGTTCTGTACATACTACATGTCAGAAGCGGAACTTGTAGGGCTTCCGAAGTCTTGTCACTAAGGAAGATATGATGGCAAGGGTACACGAGGTATCACTGTTAAGAGCATGGATCGGGAGGAAGTGCTTCAAACACATTTGTATATATTGAATAACACTGATGAGGTTGAACTATACTTATGTGAGCACAAAAGCATCATCAATGAAACTTACCCTAGAATGAATGAAAAATGGTGTTTGAACAAGCATAACAAGACTTTCTTGAACTGGTTTAAAGAAAAAATTGCAAAGGATGGTATTTCTTCTGATACATTAAAATGGCTAGCACAGGGGCCTAACTTTGATGTCATATGCTAGAGTGGGTACGATATCAATAAGTTTTCCTTCTATACAAAGTCCCAGGATGACAAAAGTACTATGTAAAATAGTGGTTATGGTCGTCGCTGAGTCCATGCATTTCTCTAGTTCGAAAGATAAAAACCCTGTTATGGCATCCGTTTCATACTTTGGAATCATTGAAGAGATATGGGAGGTTGATTACACGAAGTTTAGAGTACCTGTTTTTAAATGTCAGTGGGTCGACAGTAACAATGGTGCGCAAACCGATGAGTTAGGACTCAAATTGGTGGACCTTAATAAGGTAGGTAATAAAGAGGAGCCTTTCATCATGGCATCCCAAGCAAAACAAGTGTTTTATATCCGTGATCCTTCTAACAAAAGGTGGTCAGTGGTTCTCCAGGGAAAAAACATGTATAATGGTAGTGAGGGAAATCAAGATTCAACTCTTGATATTTCCGATACTCCTTCTTTCTCAACACGAGTGCCTAATTTCAATGAGGAAAATGAAGTGGATGATGTACATGCTACTCGTAATGATCACCAAGAAGGGTTATGGGATAACTTTACTAATTGACCACAAAGTAAGTTTAGCTTGAGTTATATTTAAAGGCATATTATATGTTTACGTTGATATTTTATAAGTTATGTTTATGTACGTTGATTGATATTTATAAGTTATGTATGATATTTATCCTGACATACTAACAAGTTTTTTTTTGTTTAAACAGGTATACATGGCTGATCCTGAGGATATCCCTCCTTCATGCAGCGGGTCGGAGACCCCGTCTACGGGTAGAAAGGGTAGACGTGCCACATGAATGAGGAATTTGACTGCCAACCGTGGTTCAAATCAAAGGATAAGAATAGACTTTGATAATAACCTCAATCCTATTGGGACAATGGTAGAGCAGTTTAACAGTTTTGTGGCGACCCTTGCTAGGAGCATACCTAGTATACTCATTGATAATTGGAAAGATGTACCGGCGGACGTGAAGGATCGGATATGAGAGAGTATTCTGGTATCTATACTTTTATGTCATGTGTTTGTCTGTATCTACTTTATTTTAATCTTACTAATATCATACAGTAATTCATTGATTCTTTTGTTCATAATGTAGCTCACCTTTGACATACCGGATACGACGGTTATGAAGAAGCGTTTGATAAAGTATGCTTGTGCGCGTTGGAGGGATTTTAAGGTCGACCTGGGCAGATACTATGTATTCAATCCAACATGTGAAAAGAACCCACTTGAGGTGTACCCGTTTCTTGATCAGGCAACGTGGGATCGCTTTGTTCAGAACTGACATGATCCCGGCTTTTAGGTTAACTTATTTGATTTGTCTCTAAATTTACGTAATTTCATTAATTTTATTTACTTATGTAATTTAATTGTCTTCTATTTATAACAAGAGAAAAGGAAAAAGGGGCAGGAAAACCAAAGCAAGAATGTCTACCCCCATGTCATGTCTCGTGGGGGATACAAAAAGCTTGGTCAGATAATGGTGGAAGAGGAAAAGAAAGCACGTCAGGAAGCAGCATCTCAGGTGGATCCTAATGCTGAAAATCGTCCAGAGGTTGTTAATCCACCTCCACCCCCACGCCATCGTAAATGGAAGAGGGCGCGACAAAGGGGCACGGGACAATATACATCTGAGGAAGCCCGCCAAGTAGCTGAGAAGATTGTAAGTATAGTTTGAATTGTAATTGTCATTTTAAGATTGTTACCGAATTGTAATGTGACCTGATATTTTATATGTGTTAGGATGCCTTGGACGAGCAGGTAACCCAAGGAACCTTTGTTCCTAGAGGACGCGATGATATCTTAGCTGCTTCCATCGGTAAAACAGACCACCCGGGCCGTGTCATTGGTGTTGGATGGGGCGTCGGCATTCGCCAATACCATGGTTCATCTTCACACCAATGCCACAAGGATGTTGATGCAGATAGAGAACGGCTAAAACAGGAGATTGCAGATGAGCTTAGACAAGAGATGGCCGAGCAGTTTGCCCAACAGATGACAATATTGACTTCTATGTCCCAGCAGATGACAGTCGGTGTCCAACCCTCTGTCCATGTGAGCATTAAGGGCTCATGTGATCCTCCTCATCAGCCTGAAAATGATGATGATGATGATGATGATGACGACGACCTTGATAGGTGTCAGCTGTATGTTGATGATCATCATGATCGCCGCTTAGTGGCATTGGGGAGGGCACACAATAACTTAGGTAATATCATACACCATCGTTTATTACCAGATGATCATGTGAGGGTCGTTGTTGAGATTATTCGAGATGCTGATGCTCGAGTCCCTGTGCCCACTGAGGAGGTTCAAACAGTGGGTCAGACCCCCGGTAACTTCATCCTCTGGCCAAGAAGACTGGTCAGCTTTCTTGTTACATCTGAGGTATTCAGTTAGTTGTGTTTTTCTATATTCATAGTTGAAATTATTTATTATTGTTTAAAGATAATGCTTTATTTTTAATCGTTATAGGATGTTGGAAATGCTATTCTGCCTAAAAGGTCGGATCCAGGAAGACCAGATATGTCTGCTCCTGCCAAGGTATTCATTTGACCATTTAATTAATTTCGAATGAAATAACTTATCTGTGATTACTAATATATATCTTTGTTGTTTAGGGGATCGACAAAGGGGCACCTGGTGATGTTTTTAAACTTCTGGCTATACAGGTTGTCACCTTTGAGAATGACTTGACTTTGGTAAGGTTGGAACATGATGCCAGTCCAGGTGATGAACTGTATATCCCAAAGAAGGAACTTATGGAGATTGTACTCAATAAAGAAATGACTAGTTCTGCATGCCTATCGTTATGGTGCATGTAAGTACATTTTATTTATAAGTTAAGTAATTAATTTTTAAATACTATGATAATTAACATGTTTTTTCAATATATTATGTATCTGCATCGTATGTTAGTTGATCAGGGTAACCTCGCCTTTTATGGGTTCATTGACCCCATGTTCATTCAGGGTGATGTTCTCCTAGCATAAGAAGACCGGGTCACCACCATACGTGACATACTTGCCCGAGATGATCATCAATTCTACTTTGCGCCTTATCTCAATAAGTAAGTACCAATTATTTAATTATAACTATATATGACTTAGTCACTAACTGTTCTGCAAATACAGCCAGCATTGGCAACTGTTGATCTTGTACCCTAGGATGAACGTCGTGGTCTTCTTCTGCTCAATTGGAAATAAGCCGGTGAATGAACCGAAGACGATCATCGAAACGTAAGCATTAAAATACTTTATAATCAGTAATGCAGTTGTTTTAACTATCTGAAATCTATTAGATATACTTTAATTAATGTTTATTTTGTCATGATAGTTCTATTAATGCAAACCACATGTTGCGTGGTGAAAGGCGTCGGGCTATCAGATGGATTATTCCTAGCGTAAGATATTTCACTAGTGGAAAATATACATTAGACGGTAAAGGTTTACGTCAGTTAACCAAAAACTAGACGTTAAAAAGGGGGCGGTGGCAGTTTTGTAAATATCAGACTTCATTAATTCACTGTTAACGTCAGTTGTTTTAAGGACTGACGTTAAAAGTGAGGCGGTGGCAGTTTTGTGAATATTAAATCACTATTTGCGTCAGTTGTTTAATGAACTGACGTTAAAAGTGTTTTGCAAGAATTATTAACACTTTTAGCGTCAGTTGTTTATAAAACTGACGTTAGAAGTGTGATTTTTTACTTCAGTTAAATAAATAACTGACGTAAATAATCAACTCATTCCTATCTTTCTTTCGTTGTCATCTCCCTGTTGTCACTCTTAACGCAGATCATCACTCCATATATAGTGTAGTTTATTTCTAATATTTTTTTTAAAAAAGTTTATTTTTAATCTTAATTAATTAGCTTGAATTAGTAAACAAATTCTTGTGCAAATTAAAATAAACACTTAACATAAAACAAGTTATATATGTATAATCAAATCGTATCTCATTGAAGCGATTCATAAGTTACAATTACATGATTAAAAGGTAAAAAATTTCCGCAAGATAGCACTAAAAAATAAAAAAGTTTCTGCTTCAACATCATTTTCTTCTCAGTCCTGTCCTCAGAAACTCCGATATTGAATGAGTCTCCTCCCTTACTTGAAGTCCTTGATGCTCCATCTGAATCCACAGTCAATTTGGAGCCAAAGCAGAGTGAAGGGTGCACTCGATCTGTTTCAGCAATATTCTTGGAACAGCCACTTGGTTCCAAAGCTGAGGTTTTGGAACTGTAGCTGCTGATTCTCCAGAAGGATGATGGTGTGTGCAATTCACATAATGCGATTTACACACCCTTATCACCCATGTAATGTGATTTACTCAAACTCAGAAGTTGTTTGACCTTTAAGACAGAGACCTTTAAGTCTAGGTATAGGAAGAAAGAGTGATGAAGTTAATCTCCATGGCAGAGCCATATTGGGAAGCAGAAAAATTAAAGGAAGGAAGGAAGCTATTTATAGGAGTAGGGGATGAAGTTACTAGGCGTCGTAAGTTGCTAAAAAATTAAATTGATCATTAAGAGCATTAGGTTCCAAGGCGCATTGGGAGTTGGCAATCATATATTATAAACGTGCGAGAAAAGAAAATGCCCGAAGGAATAGGAAGAAATAGACCTTTAAGTCTAGGTATAAACTTAGTGCTCATAAAGAGGATTATAGGTTACAATGTGCATGGGTAAGTAGCACGTGAAGAATGGGTAATTTAGTATCGAGTAGTAAAAGGAATGAATGCTTTTGCAGAAACTTATACACTTTTAACGTCAGTTGTTGAATAAAACTGACGTTAAAAGTGTTTTTAAAATAAAAAATATTTATTTTTAACGTCAGTTGTTTATACAATTGACGTTAAAAGTGTGATTTTTACTTCGATTAAATAAATAGGCGGCGTAAATAATCCTATGTCCCTATATGCCCTGTTGTCACTCTTAACACGGTCTCAGAGCCATTTTGTGAAGGAATAGAAATATAGAGGAAAAGAAGAGGCGATGTCTGATCGATCTGAGAATAATGGTACTTTATATAGAGAATGATTTTTTCAACACTTTTAACGTCAGTTGAATTCAACAACTGAGGTTAAAAGTATTTTAAAAAAATATATATTAATATTTAACGTCAGTTGTTTAATACAACTGACGTTAAACAATTACTTTTAACGTCAGTTGTTTAATAAAACTGACGTTAAATGTTGTTTTATTTTTTGCTTTTTGATTATAACGTTTACACCCGCGCGCTTTCGAACTTCGCTCCGCACGTGCGTCTCTTTTCTATTTTCATCACGCTCAACCCTAGATCACTCTCAACCCTCACTCTCGCTCTCACCCAGCACAGAACCCTAATCGCGAGCTCATCTCCACCGCAACCACCGCGAGGGCTTCTTCGCCACCACCGTGAGGTACACTATTAACTCTAACTCTGTCTTTCCATTCATTCTTTGCAATAACTTGACATCTCTCTTTCCCCTTCCCGCACACTAACTCTCCTTGTCCCTCTGCTCTCAGTAACCACATCGAACGTTGGTCACCACTCGAGCGATTCCTCCCAACCACCACGTGAGCACCTATTTCTGGTGAGTATTTAGGGCACATTTTTGTATTTTTGGTTTTGAGTGTATGTTGAAACTGTAGTCTCAGTAGTTGAAACTTGAAACCGTGAGTTTGAGTTGTTTGGAATGTACGTCTCTATTTTTGGTTTTGAGTGCATGTTGCTCTGCTGGTTGATCTGTCACAGCCGTGATGCTCATCACGGCTAGGCCGTGATCAGTTCTGCCTGTGATGGCATGGTCTGGTTCAGTTGGCACGTTACGGCCATGATGGACATCACTGCCAGGCCGTGACCAGTGCTTGGCAATCTTCAAAAACTATAGTTTTCAATCTCCCGTATTGTCCTTATATTGGATATATGTTTTGTATATCTACATGACCTATCTAGTTATGGATTGTAGTTGGATGGTTTGTAAGCGTACTAGTGCTGAGTATTTGAAGGGGGTGGGAGAATTTATAGAATTTTCTCAAAGGAATGTTCCTAATGGTAATGGAATGTTTTGTTGTCCTTGTGTCAAGTGTTTGAATACAAGGAAATGTACGGTGAAGGATATACGTACTCATTTGATTTGTGAAGGGATTTGCTTGAGTTATACAAGATGGATATGGCATGTGATGTGTTGTTGAGTAGTATGGCGAGTGTCTCCCAAAGTGAGGACGTTGACGTAGATATGGAGGATGATCAAGTAGAGGACATGATCCGTGATATTGGACAAGAATCTTTTCATCGAGCTCATGTGTATGATAGGTTGTGCGGTGATGCGGATAAGCCTTTATATCCAGGGTGTACTACTCATACACGATTGTCGGCGGTGCTAAAATTGGTTTGTGTGAAGACGAGAAATGGTTGGACCGATAAAAGCTTCACGGAATTGCTTGAAGTGTTGAAAGACTTGCTTCCGGAGGATAACACATTGCCTGACCGTAACTATGAGGCCAAGAAGGTATTGTGTCCTATGGGTATGGAGTATAAGAAGATACATGCATGCCCCAATGATTGCATATTATACACCGGTGTTCATGAAGACAATCACGATTGCCCCAAATGTGGGTTATCACGATACAAAGTGAAGGGTGGTGATGATGATGATGATCTTGATGATGTGAGAAAAAAGGGTCCTCCTGCGAAGGTGTTGTGGTATCTTCCAATAATTCCAAGGTTCAAGCGATTGTTTGCCAATGCGAAAGATGCGAGGAATCTTAGATGGCATAATGATGAGAGGAAACGTGATGGAAATGTTCGTCATCCTGCTGATTCTATTCAATGGAAGAATATCGATACTATGTTTCCGGATTTCGCTGATGAGCCAAGAAACCTAAGGCTTGGACTTGCTACTGATGGAATGAATCCTTATGGTAACATGAGTAGTATTCATAGTTCATGGCCTGTTCTGTTGGTAATTTACAACATGTCCCCTTGGTTGTGCATGAAGCGCAAATACATGATGTTGTCTATGATGATTTCGGGCCCAAAGCAACCGGGAAATGACTTAGATGTTTATCTAGGTCCCTTGATTGAAGACTTGAAAACGCTTTGGGTGGAAGGTGTTGATGTAGTTGATGGGTATTCTCATCGGTCTTTCAAGCTTCGTGCCATGTTATTTTGCACCATCAACGACTTTCCAGCATACGGTAACTTGTCAGAATGCGAGTGTCAAGGGGCATAAAGCATGCCCTATATGTGAAGAAGGCACATGCTACACTCAGTTGCATCATGGAAAGAAGACGGTTTACCTTGGGCATCGGAGATTTCTTAGACGTGATCACCCCTATCGTAAGATGAAAAAAGCTTTTAATGGATGCCAAGAGACAGAAGAAGCGCAACCTTTAATTGGAGAGCAGGTTTATCAGAGGGTAAAGGACATCGATGTTATATTCGGCAAGTCCAAAATGAAAGGTAAAGCTGCTGAGAAAAAGATATGGAAGAAGAGGTCGATATTCTTTGATCTTCCATACTGGCACAAGCTTGATGTCAGACACTGCATTGATATGATGCATGTGGAGAAAAATGTGTGTGATAGTGTGATCGGGACGCTTCTCAACATTCAGGGCAAGACAAAGGATGGTGTGAATGCTCGTCTCGACCTCGTTGCTATGGGTATACGAGAGCAGTTAGCTCCAGTTGTTGAGGATGGTAAGCGGACTTATTTGCCGCCAGCATGTCATACTTTGTCAAAAAAAAAGAGACAAAGTTTCTGCGGGTGTCTTCAGGGCATCAAAGTTCCACATGGTTACTCTTCAAATATGAAGAGGCTTGTCTCTAGTGATCTTAAATTGGTTGGCTTGAAGTCTCATGATTGTCACATCTTGATGCAAAAACTTCTGCCCGTTGCTATTCGTGGTATTGCTACAAAAAAATGTGAGACATGCCATTACTCGGTTGTGCTCATTCTTCAATTCTATATGTAGCAAAGTCGTTGACCCCCGTATGTTGGATGACTTGGAAGTTGAGGCTGCTACAATCTTGTGCCAATTGGAGATGTATTTTCCTCCTTCCTTTTTCGACATAATGGTTCACTTATTTGTTCATTTGGTGAGGGAGATTAGATTATGTGGGCCGGTTTTCTAAGATGGATGTACCCAGTTGAGCGCTACATGAAGATCTTGAAAGGGTACGTGAAGAATCCTCATCGTCCGGAAGCATCTATTGTTCAAAGGTATGTTGCAGAAGAAGCTATTGAGTTTTGTTCGGACTACCTTCATAACACGGATCCTATAGGGGTTCCTAAGCCTCGGCATGATGAGATCAGATGTCAAGGTAAGGGTACACATGGCTTAAGAATTAATAGGAAGGATCGGGAGGAAGTGCTTCAAGCACATTTGTATGTATTGAACAACATCGAATGTGTTCAGTCTTTCTTATTTGAACATAAAAGAAAAGTCAATCAAGAAAACCCTCGAATGAGCGAAAGGTGGTTGTTGAACAAGCATAACAAGACTTTCTTACCATGGTTCAAGGAAGAAATGCTTAAGGATGGTAGTACTGCTTCTGATGACGTAAAATGGCTAGCACGTACGCCTAACTTCAACGTCATATGTTGGAGCGGATACGACATAAATAACTTTTCCTTTTATACAAAGGAACAAGATAACAAGAGTACCATGCAAAATAGTGGGGTTATGATCGTGGCCGAAGCAATGTAGTTCTCTAGTGCAAAGGACACAAAACCCGTTACAGCACCGATACCTTACTTTGGATATATCGAAGATATTTGGGTGCTCGATTACACTAAGCTTACGGTGCCGGTATTTAAATGTAAGTGGGTTGATAGTAACGGTGGTGTACAAACCGACGAATTGGGGTTCACATTGGTAGACTTCAACAAGTTAGATCATATAAATGAGCCTTTCATAATGGCTTACCAAGTAAAACAAGTGTTCTACATCACTGATCCTTCTAACAAAAGGTTGTCCGTGGTTCTCTGATGAGCCTCTGTTTGACTGGTTTTATAACTAGTAAAGACCTTGGCTTTGTGCTAATTTTATATCATTTTTACCCAAATTAGACTTGATTGTCCTTAAGTAGTATTTTGAGTCTGTAAAGTGTTTTTAAGTTAATTTAGTTGATTTAGAGTGAATAAAGTATTTACTTTTATTTTCTATTTTCAGGTTAATAAAAAGGAATAAATCTGGAGTTTCTCGCCCCGCGAGAAGGATGCTCGCCACGCGAACCAGAAGGTGACTGTTCCTGAAATTGCAAAACTTTCTGTCTCCCCCCGCGAAGAAGGACTCGCCTCGCGAGTACCTGGAAGTCAGAGAGCATCACGGTTTACCCGTGTTGAAGGTCACGGGCGTTACAATTGGGAATTTGAAGAGTTCGCCTCGCGAAAGATATGCTCGCCTCGCGAGAAGACAAAGAGTTGCAGACCTTTCGCATAATTCGCCTCGCGAGCAGTGCTTCGCCTCGCGAGGACTTGGATTCCAGAAACGTGTATATAAGACAGTCTTAGGCAGAACTGAAGAGGTGGTCAGAATTAGCCAGTTTTGGCTAGTTTCTGAGGTTGTTAGACTTTTGTTTTTTTTCTTAGTTTATTGTTTTCTTTTGTAATGGAGAACTAGTCTCCTAGATTAATCTACTGTAATTGGTTTCTATCCATACTTGAGGTTCTTGTATTTCCTGTTTTCATTTCCTTTTCTCTTTTCAATGCCATGCTTTATATTTCTGTTTGCTTAATTCAGGAGTATATTGTGTTGTGTTGGTTTATCTCTGTGATATCATGTTCCTATATATAATCGCGTTTGCTTAATTCGCGTGTGTACGTTTCGTGTTCGCTTAGTTCACGAAGTGCTTAACCCCGTTTGCTTAATTCGGGAATAGGGACATATATCTGTAGTAGTGGTTCCGCTTGTGAATTATTGCTACAACCGGGAGGGGATTAGAATCTGCTTAGGGCTAGGAATTTGCATGAACCAATGATAGTTGGGAAACCAAAAGCAGTAGGTTAATCGCTTTAGTTTATTTGTTAATCTGTTTTACTGCTCTATTTTCTTTCTTTGTTCTGTTTTGTTTTCTTTATTTTAGTTTCAATCCAAAACCCCCATTTCTAACTTTTACTAATTTTCTGTTAATAATAACAACAACTAAAGAGTCCTTGAGAGACGATACTCGAGTTGTCGCTCTATACTGCATTATTTTCATAATCGCTCGTTCTTTTTGGCGCGTGGCGACAGCGCGGTCAAAAATTGGCGCCGTTGCCGGGGACTCTGGTTTATTGTTATTAGCAGAAAGTTTCATTTAAAAAAAAAAATTTCTTTGCTAATTAGTTCTGTCTGCTTTGTCTGGATGTTTTGATTGCCATGGATAATTACATGTATGGATATTTGCCTAATGTTTATTATGAACCACCGCCTTGCATGTATTATCCTAATTTTAGCGAGCCACCACCATACTATCCTAGCCAAGTGACCACCTCTGCACCTTCCGAACCTTCCCTAGAGGACCTGTGCAAACAAATGACTGCACAGATAACTGCACAAATGGAAGCAAACTTTCTTGAATTTCAACAGAAGATGGAGGCTGAATACCATAGGAGCCAAGCTGAATCTCAGAAATTGTCCGCTCTAATTGATCAAGTTACCACCAACTCAGCTGCAATGCTAACTCCACAGCCCATTGAAGAACATAAAGATTCACAAGTCATTCTTGAAAATATTTCTGATGATGATTTTGATAATGTTTCTGTTGATGATGAATTATGTGTTGAATCCCCTGATCCTAATGCTTGTTATTGTGATGGAACTGCTTTGTGTGTAGAATGTTTTACAGGTTTATACTTTTCAGGAAAAATAGAAAATGCAGATCGTTTTGCAGGTTTATTTTTTTCAGGAAATATAGAAAAGGAGGATCAGGAGGATTAGGAGGACACCTGCTTCCCCGTGCTTGAGGATGATGAAAAACCTGTGGAAGTAGATGATTCAATTAAAGCAAATGCATGTGTTGAAAGTAATGGGGTGGATGCACTGTGTGAAGAATTCCCAGACATTCTAACTTTTTCTGATTCATTTTCTTGTAATATATGTACTAACTCTAACCTTTGTGTGGTGTGTGCTGAAATTTCTGCATGTATAGCAGGTGAAAAATTTGTTAGTGCAGTGAATGAAGAAAGTGAAGAAAATGAAGCAGCACCAGTAACCCCAGCTAACTGTTTGCCACCTCCCCCTGAGGAGCCACCAGTGATGGATTTTGCACCCTTGGATTTTGCACCATGGCCAATCCAAGAGGTTGAGCCCCACTTCTATTGGGGAGACTTTATTGAGAAGGAGGTCATCTGTGACCCGAGAGGTAGTGAGAAGTCCGCCGCACTGGGTGGAGTTATTATAATTGTCAACTGCTCACCTCCGCATCAAAGCTGCAAGTTAGGGAGGCTTGGAATGAATTTCAGCCCTTTGGCTACCATGTGGGACTTATGTTACAGACAGTGGGATCTTGGTGGAACCGCCCTTCAATGAGTTTTCTTAACCCTTTCTCCTTTTTAATTTTCTTTTCCTTATTTTATTTCTGTTTTATTGTCAATAATGCTCCTGAATAATTTGAGAAGCTCAGGAGTTGTGTTGAGTCTTTTATTGGCAAGTTTGATGGATTTGGTTGAATTTGCATAGATGGATTGCATGATAGTGTTGATTGTTTCCTCCTTAGGATTTGAAAAAATTTTGAAAAATTGATCCCCATATGATTGAAAACTGAACTTTGAGATTTTATTATGATGGCATGATTTATGATAAGTTTGGGGTGATAGGAAGCACACACTAGGGATAGAATCTCTGTCAAACAATTTGCATAAATGTCCAGGTGAGGTTTTGAGCCTCCAACATGTTTTAAACTGTGTGAAAATCACTTTTTAAGTTGCACTTTCCTGAATTTGCTTGAATCTCTTTTTGGTTTGCATGATTATGTGTTTGCTTCATATGATTTAGGCATTTTCTTTGTAAATAGCTACTTAGCCTAAAAATAACCATTTCCTGATGCATGTTCCCTAGTTAGCCCCTTTGAGCCTGATGAGCCTATTGTTCTTGTTAACCTAATGTTATAAGCCCAAAAATCTGAAAAACCATGTTAACCCGATCTTAGGATTAGGAGAGCATGTAATCTTAGAATGGGTGCAAGAAACTAAGTTTGGGGTGGCTGCAAGGTGTAACATGTTGTTTGGGATTGAGAAAAAAAATTTATGTAAAAAAAAAAAAAAAAAACAGAAAAAAAAGTGCAAAAATGCCAAAAAGAAATAAAAAGGTTGTAGTCACCCAGAAGCATAAAGAAAAAAAATTAAGAAAGGAACTTGAGTGAATGTCAAAGTGTAAATAAAGTTTCATGCTCTCTTAGTTCCTAGGGTCTTCAGCCTAGTACCTTTGTATATCCTACCCTTAGCCAGGCCCCATTACAACCCATAAAAGACATCTTGATGTTGCCTGCATGTTTTTTGTGGGAATCATTTTGAGATGAAAATCAAATTTATGGGAAGTGCTCTTAAAAGTGAAAATTGAGTGAAATGTTAATAGCCTGACACAAACTGAGCGAATGAGTGAACACAAATTTCCCTTGTGAGGAAGGCAGTTGTTTGAATTTGGTGATCTCCCTTTTGTGTGTAACTTAGATCCCCTGCTTAGATTTCTGATTGTCTGAATGATTAATTTCTCAACTGTTTAGAATAAATGAATGTGGGGATTGTCTTTGCTTGAAAGGGGGGAACATTGAAAGAAAAATTCTTTTGAAAAAAAAATTGCTTGAAATCTGTGTGAAAGTTGATTGAATCTTTTGAGCTTGCCGGGTCTTGAGTCTTTTTGAGTTTTTAAGTTGTAGTTTGCTTGGGGACAAGCAAAGTTTAAGTTTGGGGTATTTTGATGAGCCTCTGTTTGACTGGTTTTATAACTAGTAAAGACCTTGGCTTTGTGCTAATTTTATATCATTTTTACCCAAATTAGACTTGATTGTCCTTAAGTAGTATTTTGAGTCTGTAAAGTGTTTTTAAGTTAATTTAGTTGATTTAGAGTGAATAAAGTATTTACTTTTATTTTCTATTTTCAGGTTAATAAAAAGGAATAAATCTGGAGTTTCTCGCCCCGCGAGAAGGATGCTCGCCACGCGAACCAGAAGGTGACTGTTCCTGAAATTGCAAAACTTTCTGTCTCGCCCCGTGAAGAAGGACTCGCCTCGCGAGTACCTGGAAGTCAGAGAGCATCACGGTTTACCCGTGTTGAAGGTCACGGGCGTTACAGTTGGGAATTTGAAGAGTTCGCCTCGCGAAAGATATGCTCGCCTCGCGAGAAGACAAAGAGTTGCAGACCTTTCGCATAATTCGCCTCGCGAGCAGTGCTTCGCCTCGCGAGGACTTGGATTCCAGAAACGTGTATATAAGACAGTCTTAGGCGGGCGAAGAGGTGGTCAGAATTAGCCAGTTTTGGCTAGTTTCTGAGGTTGTTAGACTTTTGTTTTTTTTCTTAGTTTATTGTTTTCTTTTGTAATGGAGAACTAGTCTCCTAGATTAATCTACTGTAATTGGTTTCTATCCATACTTGAGGTTCTTGTATTTCCTGTTTTCATTTCCTTTTCTCTTTTCAATGCCATGCTTTATATTTCTGTTTGCTTAATTCAGGAGTATATTGTGTTGTGTTGGTTTATCTCGGTGATATCATGTTCCTATATATAATCGCGTTTGCTTAATTCGCGTGTGTACGTTTCGTGTTCGCTTAGTTCACGAAGTGCTTAACCCCGTTTGCTTAATTCGAGAATAGGGACATATATCTGTAGTAGTGGTTCCGCTTGTGAATTATTGCTACAACCGGGAGGGGATTAGAATCTGCTTAGGGCTAGGAATTTGCATGAACCAATGATAGTTGGGAAACCAAAAGCAGTAGGTTAATCGCTTTAGTTTATTTGTTAATCTGTTTTACTGCTCTATTTTCTTTCTTTGTTCTGTTTTGTTTTCTTTATTTTAGTTTCAATCCAAAACCCCCATTTCTAACTTTTACTAATTTTCTGTTAATAATAACAACAACTAAAGAGTCCTTGAGAGACGATACTCGAGTTGTCGCTCTATACTGCATTATTTTCATAATCGCTCGTTCTTTTTGGCGCGTGGCGACAGCGCGGTCATTCTCCAAGGAAAAAGCATGTATAATGGTAGTGATGAAAATGAAGATTAAAATCTTGATATTCCCGAGACTCCTTCTTTTTCAACAAACATACCTACTATAATCGAGGAGACACAGGTGGACGATGTACATGCCACTCGTGATGATCATCACGAAGGGATATTGATATAGGTAGTTTAAACTTAGTATACATTTATTTTTATTTATATTTATGTATTTATTTTGAGTTATAACCTATGTTAATAAATATATATCGTTTCTGAATACATATATATGGATCATTATTCCATTTTTCCTTTGCAATTCTGTAATGTGTGTGATATTACGTATTCTTGGGATATTTCTTGAATGCGAGGGATGGCTGGGGAGTGATATTTTAAAACTGAATTTTAAAAAAAAATACTATTAACGTCGGTTTTATCATACAACCGGCGTTAATAGTATTTTATAAAATATACTGATACACTATTAACGTCGATTGTTTATTACAACTGACGTTAAAATTAAGACCTTTAACGTCAATTCTTGATAACAATTGACGTTAGTTTTAACAAAATTAACGTCAGTTTTTTTAAAGAACTGACGTTAATTTTGACAAAATTAACGTCAGTTGTGTTAAAGAACCGACGTTAATAGTGTTATATTTAACGTCAGTTCTCAAATGACGTTAAAAGTTTAACTTTTAACGTCGGCTGTATTTACGTCAGTCAGTATTCTGACGTAAAAAATCAATTTTAACTGACGTAAAAAGCACTTGTTGCACTAGTGTTTATTAGTTCAAATGCATCAAATGTAGTGGGTATAATTATTGATTTCTATTTAATTCCTCATATTCTAATTGAGTTTCATTTGTACGTAGGCACGTATACAACATGGATCATGGGAATGTGGCTACTATGTGATGCAGTGGATGTTGGAAATTATCTCCTCCAGGATCACTGAAAGATGGCACGAGGTAAATGTTAATTGATAACAATTAGAAGTAACAGTTATAGATTCGTTATATGTTTTATGTTAGTTTATTACTTAAAAGATATAATCTTTTGTCCAATTAAACTTACAGATATTAAACAATCCAACTCCATTATCTGATTCCGACATCAACAACATAAGGCATTGGGCAACTTTCTTTCTTGAAGTGTACCAACCATAGTTTGTATATATGTAGTTAGTTTAAAAACTTATCATGTACTAGCTATAGTGTACTTTTGACTGATCATATGTATTTTGATATGAAATCTATAATATATCATGTAGCTTTTTGGTTTCTAATTATCTTTGTTGTCTGAATGTAATTGAACGTACATATGTATTGTTCGTAATAAATTCAATATATATTAGTTGTGTTTTTGTTGTACAAAAGTGATTGTGTTGAGAATATTTAGAGTATGTTATTCTGGTATTGATCTGCATTACTAAAACAGGGGAAATGAATGATAGAAATGCAAATAACAGTTTCAAAAAAAAAATGAGACTTTACACAACGGTTTTCAGGAAAACCGATGTGTAAATTGAAATTTTCACATCGGTTTTTTAAAAACCGATGTGTAAAGTCTAATTGCCACATCGGTTTTCTTAAAACCGATGTGGAAAGTGATATTTCCAATAGTTTACCAATTGACAAATGAACTTTCCACATCGGTTAAGGCAAAAACCGCTGTTAAAAATGTACTATAAACATCGATTTTAAAACCGATGTGAAAAGTGGCAATAAACCACATCGGTCTTTTCAACATCAGTTTGAAAACCGATGTGAAAAGCCAAAAATAACCGATGTGGAATCCCTTTTCTGCGCTAGTGTGCTATTCATTTTGAACCTTCCTCTCTTTCCCTTTAATTTTTCAATCTCTCTCTCTCTCTAATCTCTTTGTGCAACCGAAATTAAAACGCGGGTCCTCTATCATCTTCCCCTTCTCGTCGCACCCCAATCATCGTCACGGACCCACCTGCAAGACGCCATAGCCATCGACAGTCACCAACTTTCCCGACCATAATAAGCCTCTGTCACATCTTGAAATTATATATATATATATATATATATATATATATATATATATATGTTGTAAACAATTTGAAACTTATTTAAAATATGATAATTCTTATCATCTTAATGGTGAAATTCTATTTGAAGAATTAAAAGTTATTAGAGAGATTTTAAGAGTTGAATCAAAATCAAGCTTTATGATATTGAGTTCTATGAAGACGTTTAATTGTTTTCCTAATGCATGCACAACTTATTGAATAAATTTAACTATCCATGTTATTGTTGCATCTGCCAAGAGAAGTTTTTCTAAATTGAAATTGTTAAAATCTTATTTGCGATCTAGTATGTCACAAGTAGATTACATAGTCGTACTTTGATTTCTATTGAAAATAATTCTTTAAAGAAGCTTGATTATGAACGGATTATTAATTATTTTACAAAAAAAATAAAATAAGAAGGATTATATTCAAATGATTATAGGTGCATCGTTTTCTCGATTTGTTCAGGGCACCAAAAATCTCAGGACCGATCTTGGTTATAGACGTGAATGCAGTTAACCAACACCAACCCATGATTTTGAGGTGTCAAACATCAAGCATATTTCCAAACATGGTCTAACTTTTTTTTCTCCTGTTTTATCCTTCCTTTTATTCTCTTCTATCTTAACTCGTTTCCTTCTGCTCCAAAAAATAATAAAATTAAGATCGAAAAGTTATAATTCCCATGCTCCAATGACTACACTTAAATCTTCCCCAGTCTTAACTGAATCTAGTTAAAATTTTGTACATGATTGTGTATCATTAGATTCACTCTTGAAAATTTTTGTTTTTCATGTTTTATGAAAATGATGAAATGTAGGCACTTAAGCTTCAAACTGATTCATTTCTTTTGGAACAATTAATTGTGTAAAGTTAGTAATCTCTTCATAGGATAAGGCACTTAATATTGATTACTTACCTCTGTTAACTTCATTTTTCAACATATAATAAGGAAGAGGATCCAATATCAATACACTGATTAAAATTATACTGTGCTCTATAAGTTTGTTTTATTCGGCAGTCCTATGGCTTACTCTCAAAAGAAGATTACTTTGCTCTACGAAATGGGTTCATTGCAGTATGTGAATCATCTATAACAACTTCTTCACTGGGAATTCATAGTACTCTTCAAGCAACAACAATTTAAACCAAATTTCCTGGAATTGTAGGCTAATATTTCTGTAGGCAGCAATTTCAATTTCAAGAAATTTCTTGTAACAAAATTATAGGTTCAATGTTTAACAGTGTCTTCATTTTGCTTGCAGAGTTCTATAATTACTATTGGCTTCCATTTATTCCACTTGTGGTACAGTTAATACTATTTCTTTTGCATCATTTTATCCATCACATTAAATTTATTGAAGAACTGTGATTTTTCTTTTGTGGCTTCTCATTTTCTTAATATGGTATATATGTCAAGAGGATGGGAGAAAACAGGGCATTTTTGGCATTTGATACTTGAAGGGGAAGTGAAGTGCAGGAGTTGAACCTCTGTTATTAATTGGATTTAACATTTGATGTCTTGTGTGCAGGTGTCAAGCATCATTGTCACTTTTGCCATCACAGTGATCACTTACTGTGGTCTGAAATATTTACGCATTCATTGAATGTCATATTAGGAAAGAATCTTGTCATATTTGAATCAAATGCTCTATTTTTATATTATTGATAGGATTGAGGTGGCAGTGAAATCAATGAAAGTATGTGTATTTCTTGTGAATTATTATATTGTTATTCCTAAGTTTTTGTTATTTCTATTTTGGTATGTTGTTTTAGAGTTACAACCAGCTAATAAAGTTGACAAATATCAGTGCCAAATTGGTCCCCATAATAGTTGTTGGTGTCTGGGAGCAATTTGGAGACTTCCCTTTGGTGCATGATCTATATTAGGTTGGCTTTATGGTTTAATGTTGGATTGATGCATGCTATTGTTGGTTTGCCAGAACTGGTGTTTGTTACATAAAACCCAAATATCTTCGTGGCATCCCCACATTTGTTCTATTCCTAGTAGTTTCTTCAAATTTGACTTCAACTTGATATAGCCTTAGCGAGCATGTTTCAAAGTAGAGAGTATCTTAATGTGATGGTGTCCATTATGTGAGTACAAGCCAAATGGTTTGAATATCCATATTTTCTATCTTGTTATTTAAATTAGTTATAATGTATATTATCTTGTTACAGTGTGATGAATGCTTTCTTGGAATGACTCACTATCTTTTATTTGATTATAGTAACATCCTTCTCGTTTATGATGGTGGCCATGAATTAATCAATGACGATGATGATTAGATGACAACGGCGATGATATGATGATGAGGAGGAGATGATGGATGATGTGCTAGATGAAGATGAAGAGTTTAGTGATCAAAGTAACAATGAGGAATAAATTTATGTCTATGATGTTTGTAATGATATTTTAATGTTTTGAATCTTAATATATCATTCTTGTATTTCAAGATACTTTGTGTTTTTGTTTATTTGAAACTTGATACTTATCTAGAGTGGTACCTTGATAATAATTATTTTTTATTATATTAGATTAGATTCCAAGTCCAGGTACCTAATTTGGTATCCATAATTATTTAAGTTTGGCCCTTTTTTATTAATAAACATGATTTGTTTATCAAAAAATATTATTTAAATATGATTATCTAATCCGTGGGAAATCTGTCCAAAATAATATCATAACATTCGTCTGAAATCCGTCCAGAATTTGCATGAATAGCAATATTGAATCCGTCTGAAATTCGTCCGAAATTAAGCCAATATAACCAAAATTCAGATTTTTGTGTTTGTCTGAAAGCTGTCCGAAATCTGTCTGGAACTAATTTCGGACGGAATTTCGGACAGAATTTTTAATTTGCAACGGGGCTTTTTCGGACGGGGGGTGTTCCGTCTGAAATCCGTCCGAAATTAATTGTCCATCCAAAATCCGTGTGAAAGGTGTCCAAATTCCGTCTAAAATCCGTCTGTGAATCCGTCCGAAAATAAAAATTTTCTAGTAGTGATGGAGAACATTATCACTGACATAGTATAGAGGTTGAACATAAAAGAGAAAAGAAAGAGAGAGAGAGTTTACCTGAGAGGGAGAAAACAAAAAGAAAACTAAGAGTGGGAAATGGAAAAGAAAACGTAAATAGAAAGAGAAAAATGAGAGGGAAGAAGAGTGTTTACCTTATAGCGATGGCGGTGCTTCCCGCGACATGCAATATCAACACAATATAGAGGTTGAACATAAAAGAGAAAAGAAAGAGAAAGATAGTTTACTCGAGAGGGAGAAAACAAAAAGAAAACTAAGAGGGGGAAATGGAAAATAAAATGTAAATAAAAAAAAATAGGGAAGAAGAGTATTGACCTTATAGCGATGGTGGTGCTTCTCGTGACATGCAATATCAACACACATAGAGGGTTAGAATTTAGAAACATGAAAATAAAAATATAGAGGATAACATATTATCAACAACGCAGTATAGAGGTTGAAGAGTGTTTACCTTATAGCAACTCGCCGGGAGTGACTGAGAGAGAGTAATGAGAGTGGTGCTGCACGGTGGAAGAAGTGATAGAGAGTATGGCATAGAAAATGCTTTGTTCAGAAAATGTTCGAAAAATTTATAGTTCAAATCAAATTCAAATTTGAATTTTAGTAAATTAATAATTCATCCTTGAGTGTCTCCCGTAGCGACACGTAAGCCCTTGCTAATGTGTCATTGCATAGAGGATGACACCTAAGAAATTTTGCCTCGAGACCCATTCTACTTTGTATATATAATAGATTGACTTCTGAAAAGCCAAATGTAAAAAAGTTGGTTAATAAATTTTCAAAATCTGCATTTGGCATATATATATATATATATATATATATATATATATATATATCATTTTTATATTTTTGCTGATAATTAGTTGAGTTTAATTTATATGTACTATTAATGTAAATACTTTTTACATTGACATCCAATAACATATTAACAAATCAACATTATTGTTATTTCTTTTTTCTTACTTATTAAAATAAAAGCACAATATCAAAGCGTTAGTGAATGGCAGCGTAAAATAAAACTTTTACACCGACAGTGAAAACTTTTAATTCTAATCAGTATTGTTATTTACTCAATGTATTGCTTGGTTAGTGAGAAAAAGGAAAGAGGAAAGAACGGGAAAACACGAGTATTGAACCATTGTAATTAGGGTCATAATTTGACCCTTCCGTGATATCTCGATCTATCCCCACAAAGCCTCGGTCCTTTGGATCGATTATAGGATTAATCATCGATCGACTGTTTAGAGTAGTGAGTTGACTCTTGGATTTTCCGAACTTCCTAACCAGTGTATCTGTCATCATGATTTTATTTGGAAGATTCTTGTCTTGATGGCGTGATTTTATTTCGAAGATTCTTGATAAGTGAAGAAGAGACTTTTCAAATTTCAAAATTCTTTTTTTTTCATATTACAAAGAAGTGAAAATTTATTACTTATACGACTAAAATTTGAATACCACACTTAATTATAGTTAATTAATAATTAATTTTATCAAACATGATTAGACGCGGCGATGGCTCTGAGCACGGTTGGGTTGAGCGGTCGCCCAAAGACCCATATTTTGAGGGGCATCAATTTTTTTTGTTATGGGTATATATAAATATTAAAATCAAAATATTATATATTTAAAATTATATAAAAAATTTATTATAAAAATTAAACAAAAGCAATAGTCAAATGAGGTTGATATCGATAAAAACAATTAAACAAGTTCCTAAAACCAAGTCAACTAATAAGTCACATTCCATTTCTCTTGTATCAACAAGAATACACCTATCATCTTGGACACTTAAATAGTGACAATCATTTAGCTGTAAAAATTGGTTCTCAACAAAAAAAGGGTTTGCATAAGTGTCTGGTGATGGTCTATTTCTCTCAATCTCGCTATGTCACACGTCTTTTCCCGTCATCCTTTGTAATCTTTGATCTTGCTGTTCATTTTGAACCATCCTCTCTTTCCCTTTAATTTTTCAATCTCTCTCTCTCTCTAATCTCTTTGTGCAACCGAAGTTAAAACGCGAGTCCTCTATCATCTTCCCCTTCTTGTCGCACACCAATCACCGTCACGCACCCACTTGCAAGACGCCATAGCCATCGACAGTCACCAACTTTCCTGACCATAGTAAGCCTCCGTCACATATTGAAATTATATATATATATATATA
Source organism: Sophora flavescens (assembly GCA_030762895.1). Classification (NCBI taxonomy): domain Eukaryota; kingdom Viridiplantae; phylum Streptophyta; class Magnoliopsida; order Fabales; family Fabaceae; genus Sophora; species Sophora flavescens. Next base: position 163,956,331 of record CM061067.1, read on the forward strand.
TATATATATATATATATATATATATATATATATGTTGCAAGCATCTTGAAACTTATTTAAAATATGATAATTCTAATTATCATCTTAATGGTGAAATTCTATTTGAAGAATTAAAAGTTATTAGAGAGATTTTAAAAGTTGAATCAAAATCAAGCTTTATGATATTGAGTTCTATGAAGACGTTTAATTGTTTTCCTAATGCATGCACAACTTATAGAATAAATTTAACTATCAATGTTATTGTTGCATCTGCCAAGAGAAGTTTCTCTAAATTGAAATTGTTAAAATCTTATTTGCGATCTAGTATGTCACAAGTAGATTACATAGTCGTACTTTGATTTCTATTGAAAATAATTGTTTAAAGAAGCTTGATTATGAACGGATTATTAATTATTTTACAAAAAAAATAAAATAAAAAGGATTATATTCAAATGATTATAGGTGCATCGTTTTCTCGATTTGTCCAGGACACAAAAAATATCAGGATCGATCTTGGTTATAGACGTGAATGCCGTTAACCAACACCAACCCATGATTCTGAGGTGTCAAACATCAAGCATATTTCCAAACATGGTCTAACTTTTTTTTCTCCTGTTTTGTCCTTCCTTTTATTCTCTTCTATCTTAACTCGTTTCCTTCTGCTCCAAAAAATAATAAAATTAAGATCGAAAAGTTATAATTCCCATGCACCAATGACTACACTTAAATCTTCCCCAGTCTTAACTGAATCTAGTTAAAATTTTGTACATGATTGTGTATCATTAGGTTCATTACTCTTTTATTTGATATGTAAATATGGTCTAGTTCATAACCTTGAAGGAACGAGGGGGCAAAGACACACATTTGCTCCCAGCACTGTGATCTCTCCCTTCTTTATTTCTTTTGGTGTTACTCCCAAACAAATCTACCATTCTTTTAAGACAGCACTAGCTTGCAAAGGTTGAATATCACCGTCGACCCACTTGATGTGATCTTCCTCCACGGCTCCACTCTTTGTCTTTGGCCCCCCCTTCTCACTAACATTATTGGTTGCCAAAAAGATGTATATATAATGAGACCTATATATATATATTCGTACACACACACACACAATATATTTATATATTTATTCTCTTGTGGGAGACTTTAAGCTGTCTACTCTTTTAGTCTCTTAATTCATAGCAGCTAGCACACCCCACAGGCCCACACCAACCATATAAGTGCAACTTGTCTTTGAAACCCAGAAAGGCATTATGGAAAAGTCACGCTAGCTATGGTCCCATCCCTTCATAAAAGATAATCAATCATATTGTTTTTTCGTTTTTTAGTACCTCTGCAAGGTGTGGCACCCTCCATCTATCCCTTTAAAATTCTGAAAAGTTCCTATAAACTGGAAAAACTATTTGGTCAATTCAGCAGGGGTATCGTGCTAAAAGTTCTGGGAAAGGGAAAGAATGGTGGGGGGGGTGTTGGGAGAATGATGCTAACATTTTCGGTCATCTAATCAAATCATAAATTGGCATATATACTGTAAAAGGGGGAAGAATGAACAAGAAAAAGGGACTCAATAATTCCATTTCTTTTCGTCAACACGTGCGTGCAGCAACGTTTCCATGATAGTTTTGTTTAGATAATAAAATGAAGGCAATTGCCTTACTTTTATATAATTTGGTGAGGTTAAATTTGATTTTACTTTTCATTTTAGAATTAAAATAATTGGTTAATGAAGTTACATGATTGTGTGTTTTTCAAGGTAAGTAATTGGATAAACTATACAAGAAAAAAAATCAAGGGTAATTGTTAAATAAAATAAAGAGGTATTCTATAAACAAAAATATGATTGAAAATTTATGATTATTTAGCAGTTTTGTTGTATAAAAATCAAAGGCTGTATAAGTTTGAAAATCAAAATACAAATCAAAGGGATATAATTACTTTGTGAAGTAGTAGAGGACTTATTATACTCTTTAAGGCAAGATGGAGGGTTAAGGTAATTTTATCAAACTTTACAGAAGGAAAACACAATACCCTAAATTATGCTAAGCATGCCATTATATTTGTTGAATGAAATAGTATTTTCTTTCAAGATAGATATTTCTCCATGCTCCAACTGTACTAACAAAACATTTCAAAAGAAAAAAAAAAATGGTTTTTTTTAAGTTACTAAGAAGGAAGGTGGATAACACTAACGTCTGAAAATTTAATTCCCCAACCCCTGTTCCGTAGCATGTATGAAGCTTTTCCTTGACCCGATGCCATTCAAAAGTAAAAGGTGGCCCACTGGAGGCCCAATTAGGAGAAGCACTACCACTCTTTCCCTATAGCATCAACTACCTGAGAGTTTGAAAAAACCAAACGCTGAATGATACTAGCAGCTTTAGCACCACCGCCCTCTTGTTTCAAACTATCTCCTAATCAGGGATGATAATTTTGGCTGTACTTAAGGTTATGTTTGGGAGTTTTGAAGATGATGGAGTGAAGTGGTTACTAATAGAATGGTTTAGGATGTACCGGTGAAAGTAAATTACTCTATCTCTATTGTTTGGAAGTTTAACGAGAAAATCTCAAATCCACTGTTTAGAGGGTATAAAAATTGGGGGTTTGGATGGGATGAAATTGTTGGGAAATACCAGCATAATTTCCCTCCTCTGTGAACTCAAAAATAGGCACTAAGCGGAAGCGTAAAAATAAGTATAATAACACCAGACAATTTTTAGCGTGGAAAAACCTCCTCAATGCGAGCAAGGAAAAAACCACGGGACCCGTAAGCCGCTTAAACCTCCACTATAACAATAACGGGAATACAAAAATACAAGAATATTGTATCATCAATTTGTGGATAACACTCTCACAAATTGGCTCACTATTTTTCTCTCTTATAAAACTCTCTCTAAGGATCTCTCTATTTTTCTCTCACTCTCTTGTGAGGCTCTCTCTATTTTTCTCTCACTACTCTTCTCTCTTGAATGTGAGGATTGGTGTGTCAAAGCATGAAGGGAAAAGCTCTATTTATAGAGCCATGCTCCTCCATCATCCAACTACCCATTTGACATTTTGCTCCAAAATTTCAATGCACCGAAAATGGTTTTGAAAAACCAATGTGCAGCTTTGAAATTTTGCACATCTATAGTGCATATTTCTTTGGCTGGATCATGGCTAGGTCCCACAATTCTCCCCTCCAGCCAAAGGGAAAATATCCTTGGATCGGTTTGGGGTTGATGCTAAGCCCGCAACTTCTTTACAGACTTCTATCTTCTCTTTCGGTAGAGCTTTTGTCATCATATCCGCCCCGTTATCTTTTGTGTGTATTTTCTCAATCTGCAACAGTTTACTTTCCAACACATCACGGATCCAGTGATACCTTACGTCGATGTGTTTCGACCTTGAATGAAAGGTCGAGTTCTTGCTGAGATGGATTGCGCTCTGACTGTCGCAATAAAGAATATAACTTTCCTGATCCTGGCCTAACTCTTGTAGGAACTTCTTCATCCACAAGATCTCCTTGCAACCTTCAGTGATTGCGATGAATTCTGCTTCTGTAGTGCTTAAAGCAATACACTTTTGTAGTCTTGACTGCCAAGAGATAGCTACCCCTGCAAAGGTAATCAGGTATCCTGATGTAGACTTTCTGGAATCCACATCTCCTGCCATATCTGCATCTGAGTATCCAAGAAGCATTAAATTTCCATTGCCAAAACACAAGCAGCTTTTGGCAGTTCCCTTCAGATACCGTAGTATCCATTTCACCGCATTCCAGTGCTCCTTTCCTGGATTTGATAGGAATCTACTCACAACTCCGACAGCATAAGCAATGTCTGGTCTTGTACAAACCATTGCATACATAAGACTACCCACTGCAGAAGAATAGGGCACCTTGCTCATTTCTTCTTTTTCTTCTTCATTCCCTGGACATTGAGTCCTACTCAGTTTGAGATGACCAGGTAATGGAACATGCATAGGTTTAGCATTATGCATGTTGAACCTTTCAAGAACTTTCTTGATATAGTCTTCTTGTGACATCCACAACATCCTTCTAGAACGATCTCTAGTTATCTTCATTCCAAGAATCTTCTTCATCGCACCCGGATCTTTCATGGCAAAAGACTTGCTCAATGCCTTCGAGAGCAAACTATTTTTGCCTTATCTTTCCCAATAATTAGCATATCATCAACATACAATGAAGTATGATGGATTCACCATTCTCATAGTTCTTCACAAACACACAATGGTCTGCGGAGGTTTTCTTGAAATTGTGTTGGGTCATGAAGAGATCAAACTTCTTGTACCATTGCCTTGGAGCTTGCTTCAGACCGTAGAGGCTTTTCTTCAGACGACACACTAGGTGTTCCTTGCTTGGTTCAGCAAAACCTTCTGGTTGCTCCATATAGATTTCCTCCTCTAGGTCTCCATGTAGGAATGCTGTTTTTACATCAAGTTGTTCAATCTCCAAGTCTAGTTTTGCAGCTAGACCGAGAATTGCTCTAATAGATGTCATCTTCACCACTGGTGAGAAGATTTCCTCGAAATCTATGCCTTTCTTCTGGTTGCACCCCTTTACAACAATCCTTGCTTTGTATTTGGGGTTTGGGTTGTTCTCTTCAGTCTTGAGCTTGAACACCCATTTGTTTTTCAATGCCTTTCTCCTGTCTGGTAATCTCACCAGGTCATACGTCTGATTCTCTTTCAGGGACTGCATTTCTTCTTCCATAGCTTGCAACCATTTATCATTATCATTCATCTCAATGGCTTCCACAAAGCTTTGAGGTTCCCCTTCATCAATGAGAGTGACATATTCATCTGAATAGTATCTTCTTGATGGTTGTCTGGCTCTCGTTGATCTTCTGATTTGAGATTCTTGCTCTACCTCATCAGTCTCCATCTGTTCTTCTTGCATTGTCTGTTCTGCATTGTCAGGTTGCTCAGTCTGATCAGGTTCATCATTTCTTTGAGGAATCTCTCCCCCGAATTGGGTATCACAATGGGACTTGAATCAGAAATCACTCTGTGCTTTGGCTTCTCAGATTGCTTGATGTCTTGGATCGTCTCGATCTTCAAAGAACACCACATCTCTCGCTTGAACAATCTTCTTGTTTGCAGGATCCCATAATCTGAAGCCAAGTTCATCTCTTGGTGTAGCAAGGTATATACACTCTTTCGTCTTAGCATCAAGCTTTGCTCTTTCATCTTTCGGAATGTGAACAAATGCCCTACATCCGAAGACTCTCAGTTGACCATAGGAAGCTCTCTTTCTAGACCATACCTCATCGGGTATCTTTCCATCTAACGCTCTTGAAGGAGTTAGATTGATCAAATCAACAGTAGATTTCATCGCTTTCGCCTGAATGACTTTGGGAGTTTTGCGTGAGAAAGCATGCTCCCGACTTTCTCTCGCAATCGCTCGCTTCATCCTCTCCGCTACACCATTCATCCGAGGTGTTTTGGGAGGAACCTTCTCGTGTCTTATCCCATGAGCTTTACAAGATATGCTTCAAATGGGCCAAGATACTCTCCGCCATTATCTCTGTTCTCAAGCATTTCGACTTTCTTCTAGATGCTCGTTCTACTGAAGCATGAAACTCCTTGAAAGCTTGAGGAACTTGATCTTTCGTCTTCAATGGATACACCCACAACTTCCTGGAGTGATCATCAATGAAGGTAACGAAGTATTGAGCACCACCAAGGGATTTTTCAGATGTTGAGCAAACATCTAAATGGACAAGATCCAGAATCTGCTTTCTTCTTCTTGCATTATCTGATCTTTTGAAAGATACTGTGTTGCTTGCCTGCTAAGCGCTTTTCACGAGATTCAAGTGGTTGCCCTTTTATTTTTGGAAGGTGATCTTTTGCGAGGATCTCCAGATTTTTCTCGCTCATGTGACCCAAGCGTTTGTGCCACAATTCTTTTCTTGCGTCTTGCGCAACATTTGTCTCCCCATGCATATCTTTCCCTGGATGATATACAAGGAGCCTTCCTTTCTGCCGCGAGCAACAGTCATGCTTCCTTGGCTGAGTTTCCATCTGCCGGCACCAAATTGGTGTATCATCCCGGCTTCATCTAGCTTTCCAACTGAGATAAGGTTCAGACGCATCTCAAGTACATGTCTGACCTCCTTCAAAGACAAGCTTGTTTCCATTCTCTGTCATCAAAGATACTTCGCCAATACCGACGATTTTGCTTGTGACATAGTTTCCCATCTTCACCGTACCAAAATCTCCTCTTTGGTATGATGAGAAGAATTCTTCATGAGGTGTGACGTGGAAAGATGCTCCCCGAGTCAATTATCCATATGCAATCATCGGATGCAATATTTAGATAATTTTCTTCTCCGACAAGAAATATATTCTCATCATTCAAGGCCACCGCAGTAGTTGATCCATCTTCTTTCTTCTTCTTTGGATCAATCTGGTCAGGGTGGACTGCTCGACCTTTTCGATCCCTCTTCAAGAATCTACACTCGTGCTATATGTGGCCTGGTTTGCCACGAATAACAACCTAGCCTGGTTCGAGATTTGGATCTACGTTGTGATTTTCCACGGCTTCCTTTTCCACGATTATTACTCCTTCCTCTATTTTCAACAACATTGGCTTCAAACTGACTGTTCAAGCCTCTCTCCCTCCGTCTTGACTCTTCATTTAGCAAGCATGCCGCAATGTAATCCATGCTAAGTTTTTCGTCTGGAGCAGAGTTGCTGAGAGTGACAACTAGCGTGTCCCAACTCTCAGGTAGAGAACTGAGGAGTAGAAGAGTTTGCAATTCATCATCAACACTCATGCCTGCCTTTGTTAATTGATTAACAATGCCTTTGAATGTGTTCAGATGCTCGATCATATTTTGACCGTTCATGTACTCCAGCTTTACCAATCTTCTGACAAGGTGGGCTTTGTTCCTGGGCGTTTTCTTTTGAATCAAGGATTCAAGCTCGTCCACAACTCATACGCATTGGTATAAGTTGATACATGCTCGAACAAGCTTCGATCAATATATTTTCGGATCATAGCCACCGCTTCCGATTCTCAAGCTCCCAATCTTTATCTTCACTTCACGGCATATCCTTCGGCATCTCCTTCCGGGTGATTGGCAAATACAGATCTTTGCAGATAGATGATCTTCCATCATCGGCCTCCAATAGGAGTAGTTATCTGCAGTTAGCTTGAACATATCTCCATCATGAGTGACACTCCCTCCATCTTGAGTTACACAGGCCAATAGATCTTCCAATCAATTGGGTTCCGACGAAAAAGGAAACTAGGACCGAATGCTGGAATTTATTGTACTAGGTGAAAAACGTACCGAGGAAGTTCCCAGGAAAGAGAGGTGGGTCAAAAGACACTCTTAAATACCAAGTCTTTCCTAGCCAGAACTTTTCTAGGCATGCACTTTCACACTACCACACTTTATTTCCAAAGAACAAGAATAATTCTTTTCGATGTGGAAGATCGGACAATACTACAGCCCCACAGAGCATACTAAGAATTTTCTTATAAATCCCAAGACCTAGTACCCGGAGCTCGAGAGCTCGATACCACCTGTTGGGAAATACCAAAGCATAATTTCCCTCCTCTGTGAACTCAAAAATAGGCACTAAGCGGGAGCGTAAAAAATAAGTATAATAACACCAGACAATTTTTAGCGTGGAAAAACCTCCTCAATGTGAGCAAGGAAAAAACCACCGGACCCGTAGGCCGCTTAAACCTCCACTATAACAATAACGGGAATACAAAAATACAAGATTATTGTATCCTCAATTTGTGGATAATACTCTCACAAATTGGCTCATTATTTTTCTCTCTTAGAAAACTCTCTCTAAGGATCTCTCTATTTTTCTCTCACTCTCTCTTGTGAGGCTCTCTCTATTTTTCTCTCACTACTCTTCTCTCTTGAATGTGAGGATTGGTGTGTCAAAGCATGAAGGGAAAAGCTCTATTTATAGAGCCATGCTCCTCCATCATCCAACTACCCATTTGACATTTTGCTCCAAAATTTCAATGCATCGAAAATGGTTTTGAAAAACCAATGTGCAGCTTTGAAATTTTGCACATCTATAGTGCATATTTCTTTGGCTGGATCATGGCTAGGTCCCACAGAAAAGGCCATCTCACTCCATTCCTTAATAAACTCAAAAAACAATGGTTAATACGTTTTAACCACCTCACTCCAATACAGGTCTACAAAGGGACAAATGGAAGTATTTTTTATGACGATTTTTCGTTCACAATCACCCGCCGAATTTGATTCTGGATTATGCTATGGTTATCAACTCCTCTGACGATAGCAGAAGAATTGTTGGGCAAAATGACAGTTGTGGAATAACCTACACTAATTGGAAATTCCCTTCTTCTGGTTGGTACAAGCTGAATACCGATGGTACTTGAAAAGGTGATCATGATCCTCCTGGTTGTGGTGAACTTATTAGGGATGCATCAGGGAATTGGATTCGCGGATTTGGCCTTCATATTGGGATTTTTTTGTCTTTCACAGCGGAGCTCTGGGGTGGTCTCCGGGGTATTCACCTAGCTTGGGAGCTTGGCATTCGATCATTGGTGGTGGAATCTGATTCCCTCACTCTTATAAGGAGTGTCTCTTCCGGTTGCATGAATGATGGAGCTACCAATAGACGTAACAAAGAGTGGCAGCAGAAAGATTGGAATATCTCTTTTAATCATACTTTCAGGGTGCAGACTGGCTGGCCCAACCAAATGGAGTATTACTCAAGAGATTGAATTATGGTGCCAAAGATGCCCTTACCTCGCCCATGTCCTTCTTGCTGAATCCTAGGTCCATTCTTGAGTTGTTGATTGGTCTAGGGAATGGAAAGATTTGTTGGAAGGTAAATATGAGTGAATGACGGTTACTATAAAAACTCCAACGCATATAATCAAGCAATTAATATGTGATCATGGGTTCAATACCTAAATTTATGTATCCGCAACAAATACTATTGGAAGAGATTATTATTTGGAGAGATCCTGTTTAAGCACTCACAATATCGCAAGAGATTATTTCATCAAAATATATATATATATATATATATATATATATCCCAAGAGATTAGTCTCTCGAACATATTTTGAAAACCAAAATAAATAGTTGGAAATAATTGCATTTGCTTTAAAATGAGAATTCCAATTTATCATGCGATATTGCTGTTTGAAAGACGCTAACATGTCATCTTTTACAAATTTTGGAAGTGTAACTATGAACTAAGGATTTAAGTTGCATGAAGAAGCAACAGCTACCAACAAGGAAGTCTTACCAAATTTAAGAAATTGTAATAATAGGCTAATATTTCATCCATGTTTAATCTGATTCCTCTGCCACCCTCAGCACCATTCACTTCCACAACACCAGTCACATTCACTTTATGGGACAAATCAAGCAGCTTAAGAAAAGAAAACTCCGATATGGACAACAGGAACTTAATCATAACCAATTCTCAAAGTAACAAACAGAAAAAAGATTAATCCCAAGAATAATTACAACCATTACTTAAGATATTATGCAACTGAACTCAAGTTGTATATTATGAAAACAACGGAACAGATTATTACGAAAGTAAAACGAAGCTCAGTAATTTACATATATCTATGCATAGCTTCTATTGCAATAAACTAAAACATGATTAAAGGGAGGAGACTAACTTTCTAAGGAAAATATCATTCTAATGGTGAGGAGTGAGAGATGGAAATGAAGGGATGGATTGTAGTATCAACTTCCTGCCACCTCTGCGAGTAGCAGATGGTCCAAAGTCACATTTAGGAGAGGAGATCCTCTTGCCATTTGGAGAAGTTTTGATGCAAGTGATAGGAGAGCTATCACCTCTGATAACATCTGGAGTTTCATTATCAACAGCACTTTGAAAAGGCTTATGCTGAGATGGAAGAGCACTGGGTTTCCCAAGCTTTTGGCTGGCAAAATATTCAGCAGCATTGATGGTGGTAACAAAAGATCTTGGTGGCTTTCCCTTTGATGAAAATGGTAATGGAAGCAATGTTCTGTCACATAAAAATAAATCATGATCAATAATGGTCAATGGACATCAATTTTTTTGTCTCAGACTAATAAATGGTCTACGTATCAAACCTGGGAAGCCGTAATGGTGTTATGGGAAGAGCAGAATCTGGATGGTCTTCAATATTCTGAATTTCAGTTTTCTGCGAAGCCTTTTCCACGACAGCCTTTTCTTCACATGCTTCTGTTTCTTCTTCGCCCTCAGCTTCTATTGCAGAACCTGACATGAAAAGAAGGAATTGACATCAATTGAAAGGAATGTCACCTCGAATTACAAACATTTTTTAGAAGTGAAAATGTAGAGGTCAGGGATTGAAAGAGCAAAGTTGATGGTCTTGATTGGCATTATCTTACTTAAATCATGTGCAACCTAAAGGAAGACTTACCATCCTTCCTACCATATGTGTTCTTACACCCTTCGCATCTACAGCCAATGGAGCAACCAACGCCACCCTTAAAAAAAAAACTACCATTTTTAATTGACATTATATTGAAATTGGAAGCATACATGATATAAAGACGGAGAAAACCTGGAAACATTCACAATATTTCTTTAAGCAGCTTGATTTCTTGCAATTACATCCTCTTTTGTGTCGTGCTGAAGCTGGAGTTTTGTTTGGGTCATCCTGAGAGAAGAAAAATATTAATATAGGATAAAATGTGGTTAAAATTTCAACTGAAAATAAAGTTAAACCTCACATACGGACCCCAATTTCATGAATCGAATCAGAACTTCTGATGACTTTAGGAGCAAATGCAAGAGGGTTACGAGACTCAATCTGTTTGCGAGTTTGAAGAACTGTATCTTCATGAATAGGTTTATTGAAGCAATCTTGACAAGAGCATGGTTCTATGCAGTACACTCCAGCAGCAAAGCACTCGCAATAACTGATATAAGTAAGAAAAAGTAAAAATGAAGACTGATTTGACAGCTATTAAGCTCAATTTCTAGTCAATCTTTCATGTCATGAAAAATTATAAGTGCAAAGAACACATTAACCGCACAGCTGAAGAACATTGACAAGACTCCCATAAGCAAGACACATAAAACATAGATAACCGGCATTGGTTTACTTGGTGGGAGTAATTTTAAATTTGGAGAATAAAATATTAGCTGACATGGTTTTCAAGGTTTTAGTCAGAGGGAATGGTTGAAGTATGTTTACCAAGTAACATTATATGAGAATTTCATGAGATTAAACTAGTGTTGCAATTCAAACCTGCGACAAATGCCAATGGAAAATCATACCAGCATCTTCTAATTAAAAAATAAACAGAAAGAAAAAGAAAAGCATACCAGCATCAGCATAGGTTTAAAAAAAAAAAATATTTTTGAAGTTGTTCTTCCATGATGGCCAAACTTACTAACTGGCTTTGATAAAAGTACATTTTCAATTTGAAAGGAAATCTTTCTAAATCATTTTCAATTTGACTAAGAAATTAGACTCCATAAACTTGTTTTCCGAAATAAATCCAGAAGACAGAACAATGAGAGATAGGCACACAGCTTCGTGAAAAAGACTATAAATAATGGTTGTCACAACATATGATAGCAGCCTAGTCTCAAACTGCTACCCAATAAAACAAAGGAGCACATGTATTTGAACTTACAGCTTCAAACACTTTGACTTCTTACAATTACACCGCTTGCAGGATCCATTTTCTCCAGCTGACTCCGACTTGCACCTGCAATTCCAAGTTTAGTATCATGCTAATGAAGGGAAAACTAAAATATAATGGAATGAATATTATGAAGCAAAAGAATGGATAATCAGCAACTGCACTTGCCTTTTCTTTTGGGGGCTATTCTGGTGTAAATCTTCGCCGCCATGTAAGCTGATGACTGGGTACAATCTTCAGAAGGCTGAACCTCATCCTCTGATGGCTCCAAATCTTTTTCGGATGATGCAGGTACCATTGCTAGATGATCGTGTTCTTGGCTTGTAGGGAGTTGCAAGGAAGAAGTGGAGCTGGGCAGATGAGGTTGTCCTCCACAAGACAACTTTTCATTTTTTATGCTTTCATAATCTTTGAGGGTTGCAAGTGCATTCAAGTGTAAACCAATCCCCGGCAAAACACACCTTTGTGAATCACCACTGCGTTTTGCTGGAAGCAGTTGTTTTTCATTACCAGCATTCCTCCCATCAGAATGTGCTGTACTGGAACTGGTGTTTGAATTATCATCTGAATTCTTCCTCCGCACACCGGCCTTCTCAAAGTCTAGACAGCGCCTCCGTATACCACGGTGTGTCACATAAACAAGCTAAATACAGACAAGAGTAAATTTTATATGATGTACTTTCAAAGTAATGATTGAATACACACCACAGTGATGCAGTATTTTGCTACAACTAGAAATGCTACTTCAATATAAGCCAAAACAAATACCAACAACAATATGGAATTGTAAGAAGGAAGGAAATATCATATGCATTTTGGGCAGGAAGGAAACTTTTGAATGAATTAAACAACCCTATTGGACATAAAAACACAGTAACAAGTAACAGACACTATTAGGCATATGCGAACAATAATCAAGAAATCATGACTTTGACATCAACACATAGAATTGAACCGTCCGACTACATGCACGAAAAATTCTGACACAAAATTCACTGCAACTGAAACATTCTTACCTCACCATCCATTTTCTCACTTGGATTGCTAGCCATCAAAGCAACATTGGGAAGACTATCCTGTACTGGACCTGTGTCTGTGACTGCTACTGGTTCAGAAGGATGATCTTCGATTTCATGTTCCGAACCAGAAGCTACCGGATTGACGATTTGCATTTCACAACCATTATTGGTGGTAGATTGTGGTAACAGAGTCATAAAATTGCTAGGCTGTATCATTGGAGGATCCAATTGTTTATTGGTTAGACCCTTAAAAGCTTCTTTCAGATTTGGAGAACTAAAGAGTAACAGATCAGAGGCATTAGTAATGAAACCATCCCAACCATATCCTGGGACTTCAGTTTTTGGCTCAATCTGACACATTGCCTGAAGATGCACTTCACCCTGGACCGAATCTTGTTTACAGCCTTCCTGGACATAGGCAACATCTGATGCTGCCTCAGCAGGCAGTTCCAAAAGAGAGTTAGCCTCGTCGCTACTAGGTAGAGGATCGTATGCAGGGCTACCGGAATTATATTTTAAGGCTTGTGGCAGCTCAATTGAGAACTCGGTGTGTTCAGTGGATGGCTCAATGGAGGCATTTCCTACAGGAATCATTTTAATGGTGTTCTCCTGTAGCTCACTTGAGTTATGATATGCATGAGTTGAATCTGCAGGAGCCTCTTCATGTGAATAAACTTTATTATTTACATCTTCAGATGAAACATTCGGCTTTGATGTGTCCAAAAGGTTATGCCTAGAAATGAATAATAGAGAACTATAAAAATCATGACACTGTAGAGTATAGACAAATGTAACTCTGCAGTTGTGAAGAACAATAAATAAAAAGGGGGAAAAAAAGATTTTACAATTACCTCCTGAGGAATCTGGATTCCTTGTGAAAGTTGACATGGGGTGATGTGAAAACCGATGGAGGGGATGAAAAGCTAAGAGAGTTGAATGTCTGGGTAGCGTGCGCAGACTTAACGGGCTTTATAGGAGATAAATTACTGATAAAGTTAAATACAGGTGAATCCTGCGTATTCAACACACGATTAAACTGGATGAATTAAAGTAAAATTTCATGTATACACAACATGAAATGATGAAGGTTCATATAGTATTGCATTAAGAAAACCACGCAGAACGATTATTTCTAAGGTTAAGGAAAAACGAGGGCAACTCAGAAAACAGTAAAGGTTTTGAGGAAATATTCTAGAAACTTAAAATGAATATCAACATGCGACTTTGTGACGTTTGGGGGGAAAACCCATTTAAATTTGAGAGCCAGTGGAATCTGGACTCAGCAAAAAAAAAAAAAAAAAAAAAGTTGCTTCACTGATATATACTCTCAGAAGCAAAGGGGGGAAAATAAACTTGGAAAGATTTCCAATCTGATTACAAATTCAACTTTTTACAGAAAACAAGTACAAAATAAACATGAATTATAACCCGCAGAGTCAAACACAAAATCGAAGCATAGAACACAGGAAACAGAAAAGGCAAGGAACAAGTAGTCACTGACAGGAAAAGTAAATTGAAATGGAATCGGATTAACGTTAACTGCCCCAAAAATTTGAAGAAAAAGAGAGAAACACAATCTGGATGTTGCTACTATTTGAAAAAACCTTTTTTGGTTTCGAGAAAGAAGGAAAACAAAACATGCAGTAAAAATCGAGGTGAACAAAAAAAAAAGGGGGGATTGTGACATGCATAGAGAGGCAGGAAGGAAATGGGGTTGAATTGAAGAAGCAGATGAGAATGGAAAACCTCAAAATTGAAGAGAGGATGGTTGATGTTGTTGTTCCTCTCTGGTGTATCCATTTGCAGAGAGTGAGAGAGGGAACATTCCTCTCTCTCTGTGTTTCGCTTACTCTACTTTTACTTACCCAGTGAGTGACACACACACTCTCTCTCTCTCTCACTGAAAATAAGGGGTTTTCTGTTTTTGAAGATGAGATGAGATGAGATTTTTTAAGAAGAGCGGCTAGGCGGGAGAATGAAGGAAGGAGATTTTCTCGTGTTGATATGTAACGTCTACCTCTTTACCCCCGACCCTGCCGCTATTGCTGAGCTGTCTACTACACTCTCTCTCTCTCTATTTTTATTTTACTTTCTTGCCTCCATTGACTACTACTGTTATGGTTTGCTTTCATATCACTTAAGCCTACTTAGGTGGTCAAATTAAAACCCGATATTGTATATATTCAAATAGTGTATACAAAAATAAAGGTTGGAGCAAATAAAAAAGTAAACATAACCGATAGATAGTGAGTTTTTTAAATATGATATCAACGGTTTGATTTCTATTATATGTGTGAAAAATATTATATATATATATATATATATTAAAATAAATTTTTTTGCTAACTATTAAAATAGATTATTTAAACATACAAATATTATCCTAATATATAAAAATATAAATAAGTTTTTATTACTTTATTATAAAAAAATAAATTTTACAATATTATATAACATGGATTAGTTTGAGACTATCACAGTACGATAAAAGTCCAATTAAAAAATATATCCAACTTAGTTTTTAAACCTAACGAGTGTGGTTTAGATGATTGTACAAGTTTAGCTTGTGGGAACAATTTCGACTTGAATCCCATAAAACATATTATTAAGAACGGGCAAATAATCTTAAATATAAGTAAACATTTGAGTGGAGATTAGTCATATAATGGATCTAAAAATCTAAGCTTATAAAATATTATGTGGATCTATTAGGAAGTCAAATGTCCTAATTATGATGGATTCAAAAAAAAATTAAAATATACATTTATCTCAATTAAAATTTAAGCCGAAATAAATCAATAGAAGAATCAAATTTTGAATATTTTTTAATTTAACTCGACTTTATTATGTGTGATCATTTTTTTTAAAGGTTAAGATTAAGTGTCATGGTAAGCTCTCAATAGAGTACTTTCTTTTTTTTTTTTTTTGGTGCTGCTCAACAATACTTTTAATGTACCTTGATTTTGGAATTGGAATAGGAATAGGAATAATATATAATCTCTTCTCTCATTAAATTTTTATCAACACGGGGAAAAAGAGACAGATACTAACTCGGTAAAAATAGATATTAAAAACTGAAACCTTCGTATTTATTCATTGTTTACGTTTCCTTTTTCTCATTAAAGTTCACAAAAGTAACGTAAAGGGTAAGAGAGAAGATCCTCTGTTTTTATTTTTTGGTACAGGATGCTTTCCTGTGTTTTTACTGTGGATTTTACTTCCTTTCATACTTTTATTTCGACTTTAATATTAAAATAAAAAAACTCTTTGCTCGTAGTTTTCTAAAAACTCTTTGCTTGTAGTTTTAGGCTAAATTAGTAGTTTGGTCTCTTATATTTATTTTAATTTTTATTTTGGTCCTTTATCTTTTTTTGTTTCGTTTTGGTCCCTTATCTTTTTTTTTAGGTTTCATTTTGGTCTCTTCCATCAGTTTTGCATCGACCGCGTTAGGTATCCGTCGTGAGTTGCCGGAAACCGCCACCGGAATCTGGGTTCTCTCTCTGTTTTTCCTCCTTCTTCCTTTTTCTCCTTCTTGCTTCTTCCTCCACGAAACATTGACAACAACAATGGGATTTAACGAGGGAGGAGGAAGAAGGAAAAGGAGGAAGAAGGAAGGAGAGAGAGGGGAAAACAAGATTTTCTCTCTAAAACCCAGATTCCGGCAAGATTCCGGTGATTGACTGCGGCGGTTTGAGTGGACTGACGGCGGCAGAATGATCGAAAGGACCAAAATAGGCTAACGGTTGAAAAATAGGGACCAAAACGAAATAAAAAAAATGATAAAAGATCAAAATGAAAACTAAAATAATGATAAAAGACCAAAATCAAGATTTATCTTAGTTTTTATTCCTTCCAGTATTTTGTTTTTTTTCCATTGGTTGCTGACCGGCTCGCTGAGCAATTTTTTTCTGGCAAAGTGTTCTATGTACGATAATTGGTAAACATCAAACTACATTTATCACTTGTCATTTTTGGCTGCATTAAATGATAAATTGTTCCCTGAAAAAATTTGATAAATTGTTAATAGGGAAAAGTGCATACAGTCTCTCCTAAACTATAATTCATTTACAAATAGACACCCTTAATTATTAATTCTTTCTAATTGATCCTTAAACTAAAGAAATTAGTGAAATCGGTCATCCTCTTAACCCAAAATTAAATTACTAACAGCTACTGAATCTAACAGTCCATTTTTCTTAAATCCCAGCCATTTACTTTTTTCTTTTCTTTTTAGTTTTATAATTTCTTAAATTAAAAAAAAAAAAGATCTGGACAAAAACCAGAGAAAGAACTCCAGCTTTGGGTGTTTCTTTTTTCTCAATTTATTCTCATCTTTAAATTTGGGAATCGGTCTGCATTTTTCCTGCAAGCCCGTCTTTCAAATTCAACTACACTGGCCATCCACCAAGTAACCAGTGGGATTAAACACTATAAGTAGTGGGACAAGAAAGAGAAGCAAAGCAAGCAAACAACTATGTTGGTGATTCGCGGTCACAGCTTTCTATTGAAATAGAAACCACAAACGAAGCAGGGTAGCACCACAAAACCAGACTGACACAATAATGCAGCAACCAAAACCATGATGTGGTTATATAAGTGCTTATGCAGCAATCACTAGTGGAATATATCATATATGAGTCACCCTTCGAAGTAGAGACTGAAATAGAAAGAAATGGCAATTAAGAAGAGAAAAGAATAGGAAAAGGAAAAAAGAAAAAAGGAAGACGAGAGAATGGAACAAGGAAGAACAAAAAAACAAGGCGAAATGCACCACCAGAGCAGTAGAGCTAAGAGAGCTAATGCCTTCCAACCAGTGGAAACGCAAGAGACACGAAGCTGGTGTTATTTCTCTAATTCCTTTTTTCCTTTATTTTTCAAAAAAAATTACAAAGTAATAAGTTGAGATTTTAAAAAAATGGACGGTTAGATTCAATAGCTGGTAGTAATTTAATTTTGGGTTAAGGAAAAAACCAATTTTACTAATTCCTTTAGTTTGAGGATTAATTAGAAAGAATTAATAATTGATGGTGCCTATTTTTAAATGAACTATAGTTTAAGAGGGCTATATGCTCTTTACCCTTGTTAATAATATGTTACTAAAAGAAGGTCATCATCCATCTGCTACAGTTTTCTTTCATTTGCTCCCAAAATTTGATGTACTAAAGTAGTTTTCGTAAGATA
Source organism: Sophora flavescens (assembly GCA_030762895.1). Taxonomy (NCBI): domain Eukaryota; kingdom Viridiplantae; phylum Streptophyta; class Magnoliopsida; order Fabales; family Fabaceae; genus Sophora; species Sophora flavescens. The sequence goes on from CM061067.1 coordinate 163,974,140, forward strand.
GAGGGTGAATACTAATAATATTTAATCGGGATTAGAAAATGAATTCCGCTGAGAGCTCTGTTAGGGTTTTCGAACCCTCTTCTTCTGCCATTAGTAATAGTATTGAGGAGGAGGGTATCCTCACGCATAGTAAAAAGAAAGTCAGACCATGGGAGGACCCCTCTCTTGAGCCTGGTTTGGCTAATGAAGCAAGCAAAGTCCTTCATAGTCAACCCCATCCTATAAGGAGATACTCCTAAACCTTTTTGGAAAGGAAGTTTCAGAAAAACTGGTTGTTAATGCAAATAACAATAGTATTGAGACTGGTGGTGCCACTGATATTTCTTTTGCCCCATTCCCAAAGCTGGAAAAGCAGGAGAAACTAGTCTGGAGATTCCTCTATCTGATGAGGAATGGAATGCTTGGTCTTTACCATGGCGCAAGACTCTGGTTGTGAACTTATTACTTAAGAAGGTCAGCTTTGAGACCCTGGAATCTTTCCTCGGGAGGAAATGGGCAAGATATTGCGCTACAAAGATTGTTGATATGGCTGAGATCTTAACAAAACTATTAACAAATCTCTTGATCTTCTCAAATTATTCAAGAGATGAAAATCAAAAACAAAAGAGAAAAGGAAAAGAAAACTTGGGTTGCCTCCCAATAAGCGCTTCTTTAACGTCACTAGCTTGACGGATGATCTGTAAGATGGTGCTTTAAGATGGACGGAAACTGCTTGACGATCAAAGTCTCCTCCAAGGTAGTGCTTGAGCCTTTGCCCATTAACAGTGAAAGTATCTCCGGATGATGGGTCTTCCAATTCAACTGAACCAAATGGAGAAACTGACTTGACATAGAATGGACCCGACCATCTTGATCTCAACTTGCCTCGGAAACGACTTGAGACGTGAATTAAAGAGCAGAACCGATTGGCCCTCTTCAAATTGCTTGGGAATAATGTACTTGTCATGCCGTAATTTTGTTCTTTCCTTGTAAATCCTTGCACTCTCATAAGCCAAGAGTCGAAATTCATCCAATTCATTCAACTGCAACAATCTCTTATCCATGGCCAGTCTTGTATCAAAGTTCAGGGCCTTCACTGCCCAAAAAGCACGATGTTGGAGCTCTACCGGAAGATGACATGATTTTCCAAACACTAATTGGTAAGGTGACATACCAATAGATGTTTTATATGTAGTCCGATAAGCCCAAAGTGCATCATCCAGTTTCTTTGTCCAATCCTTCCTAGCATTGTTCACAGTTTTCTCCAAAATTCTTTTCAACTCTCGATTGGACAACTCCACTTGCCCACTGGTTTGAGAGTGGTATGGTGTGGCAACTTTATGATTCACCCCAAACTTGGCAAGCACTGCATTGAACTCTTTGTTGCAAAAATGGGTACCCCCATCACTAATAATGGCTCTAGGGGTTCCAAATCGGGTGAAGATGTTCTTCCTTACAAAACTAATCACAGCTTTTGCATCATCCTTCACAGTTGGAACAACTTCCACCCACTTGCTCACATAGTCCACCGCAACAAGAATGTAATTGTTGTTGTATGATGATGGGAAAGGACCCATGAAGTCGATCCCCCATACATCAAAGAGCTCCACCTCTAGAATACCTTTCAAGGGCATCTCATTCCGCTTGGATATACTTCCTGTCCTCTGACACTTATCACATTTCATCACCCAAGCTCTGGAGTCTTTGAAAATAGTGGGCCAAAATAACCCGCATTGCAAGATCTTCATGGCGGTCCTCTCACCACCAAAGTGTCCCCCATATGGTGAGTTGTGGCAATGAGTCGCACCCCCTCAATCTCCTCTTCCGAATGCATCTTCTCGTAATTCCATCCGAACCTCTTTTGAAAAGATAAGGCTCATCCCATACATAGTATTTGGCATCATGGATGAGCTTCTTCCTTTGTTGTGCATTGAAGTCCTTCGGAATTTTGTTGGCGGCCTTATAATTCGCAATGTCTACAAACCAAGGTGCCACTTGTACCATAAACAGCTTTTCATCTGGGAATTCCTCTTGAATTGGCAACTCAGCTTTTGCTTGAACATCTGCTCGTGGAAGCCTAGACAAATGGCCGGCCACCACATTCTCTACTCCTTTCTTGTCCTTAATATCCAAATCAAACTCTTGGAGCAGTAGTATCCACCTAATGAGCCTTGGCTTGGCATCCTGTTTAGTCATAAGATACTTCAAAGCAGAATGATCAGTGTAGACAGTAGTTTTAGAACCAATCAAGTAGGATCTAAATTTATCAAACGCAAAACACCACAAAGAAGCAATTCTTTTTCAGTCGTGGTATAATTCAATTGAGCATCATTCAGCACACGACTGGCATAGTAAATGACATGCAGCACTTTATTTTTTCTTTGCCCCAAAATGGCTCCCACCGCATAGTCACTTGCATCACACATTAACTCAAATGGTAAACTCCAATCTGGAGGTGCAATGACCGGTGCGGTGGTGAGTTTTTCTTTCAAAAGTTGGAATGCATGCATGCAATCATCATCAAATATAAAAGGAGTATCAACTACCAAAAGCTTGCATAAGGGTTTCACAATCTTTGAAAACCTTCTATAGAAACCCGCATGCCCTAGGAAGCTTCTAACACCTTTCACATTTATGGGAGGGGGAAGTTTTTCAATCACTTCAATTTTTGTTTTATCAACTTCCATCCCCCGTGATGAAATTTTATGACCAAGAACTATACCTTCCCTAACCATGAAATGACATTTTTCCCAATTTAGAACAAGGTTAGTTTCTTGGCATCTTTTTAGAACACATGCAAGATTATTCAGACAATTATCGAAAGAATTACCAAACACAGAAAAATCATCCATAAATACCTCTATAAATTTTTCAGTCACGTCAGAGAATATAGAAAGCATGCACCTTTGGAAAGTGGCGGGTGCATTACACAACCCGAATGGCATCCTCCGGTATGCATAGATGCCATAGGGGCAAGTGAAAGCGATCTTCTCTTGGTCCTGGGGGTCAACCACAATCTGGTTATACCCTGAGTATCCATCAAGGAAGCAATAAAAAGCATGGCCCGCCAACCTCTCTAACATCTGATCAATGAAGGGCAATGGAAAGTGATCTTTTCCGGTGGCTTCATTTAGTCTTCTGTAATCAATACACACCCTCCATCTAGAAACGATCCTTGAGGGGATGAGCTCATTTTTATCATTTGCCACCACCGTCATCCCCCCTTTCTTGGGAACAACTTGGACCGGACTCACCCATGGACTATCGGAGATTGGATAGATTATTCCCGCATCCAACAGCTTCACAACCTCCTTCCTTACAACTTCTTTCATATTCGGGTTGAGTCTTCTTTGGGGTTGTCTAACCGGCTTGAAATTTTCCTCCAAGAGGATTTTGTGCATACAGAATGAGGGACTTATCCCCTTCAAGTCGGACATAGACCACCCAATTGCAGATTTGTGCTCCCTGAGCACCCTTAACAGTTTCTCTTCCTCCAGAGAGTTCAATTCACTACTAATGATAACTGGGAATGAAGAATTTATCCCAAGGAAAGCATAACGGAGATGGGATGGAAGTTCTTTCAACTCTAGCACAGATGGTTCACCCTTGTCTTCAATCCTCACATCTTCCACAACTTTGTCTTCAACATTATTCACCACCAGACAAGCCTCAAGGGATTTAACCATGAATTCAACTTCCTCCGCACACACCTCTTCTTCTACATCCTCCATCATAAGAGCCGCTTCCAAAGAATCTTCAAAAGTCTGTTGCACACTCTTATCAGTCAATGAATCAACAAGGTCCACACTCATACACGTATCCTTGTCACTTGGATGCCTCATTGGTTCAAAAACATTGAAGGTGACCTTTTCATCTTGGACTCGAAGCACCAATTCCCCTTGATTTACATCAATCAAAGCTCTACCCGTGGATAGGAATGGTCTTCCAAGAATCAACGGAGTCTCACTATCTTCCTCTATATCCAACACCACAAAATCTGCCGGAAAAATGAATTTGTCTACTTTGACCAACAAATCCTCCACTACACCATAAGGATATGTAATGGAGCGATCCTCCAATTGGAGAGAAATCCCAGTTGGCTTGACTTCACCAATTTCCAGCTTCTTGAAAATGGAGAGAGGCATAAGGTTTATACTTGCACCGAGATCACACAAGGCTCTCTCAATATTCAAAGGACCAATAGTGCATGGAATAGTAAAGCTTCCCGGATCCTTCATCTTCACCGGTAACTTCCTTTGGAGTATAGCACTACACTCTTCTGTGAGCATGACCGTCTCCTCTTTCCACCTTCTCTTGTTAGTAAGAATCTCCTTCATAAACTTGGCATAGGAAGGCATTTGCTGAAGAGCTTCAGCAAAAGGGATGTTGATTTGCAATTTTTTGAACACATCCAAGAATTTAGAGAATTGTTGATCTTTTGCCTCCTTCTTCAACCTTTGAGGATAGGGTATCTTGAAATATGGTGGCAACTCTTTGGGATTGTCAACTTCTTCAAGAATTTGCCTTCTAGTCTTCTTTCTTGCAAATTCTTCATCCACCAATTTCTCTCTTCGTGGTTCTTCAGCTTCAACAACAATGGGACTAGAGGTAGTGGCTTGGGAAGTCTCGGGTTCTTCATTGGTTACATCTTCCACAATCACCTCATCACTAACCCTCTTTTCTTCCTTCTCTTTGATCTTTTCTTGTGGCCCTACTACCCTTCCACTTCTTGTAGCAATTGCCTTGCAATCCTCTCTTGGATTTTTCTCGGTGTCTCCTGGCAATTGTCCTTGAGGTCTCTCCGCCATTTGCTTTGCCAGTTGGCCTATTTGGTGCTCAAGATTTTTGATGGAGGCATTTTGATTCTTCATAGTCTCTTGAGTTGCTTGAAAATTGGCTTGGATCGCTTGCATGAACTGGCCTAGAATATTCTCTAAGTTGCTTGATTTCTCTTGAGAGGGCTTTGCTTGAGAACTTGATCCTTGCCCTTGTTTCCAACCAAAGTTAGGATGGCTACGCCACCTCGGATTGTAAGTGTTAGAGTAAGGATCATTCTTAGGCCCTTGATTCCCCATGTAGTTCACCTCTTCTTGTCCAGAACTTCCAACCACATTAATCTCACAATTTCCATTTGTATGGTTACCTCCACAAAAATCACACACCGAGGTAGCTTGAACTTGGACAGCTTGTAACTGAGAATTCTGCAGTTGAACGGACCCCAATTGCTTGGTAAGAATGGCCATTTGTGCCTTAAGAGCGCCAATTTCATCAAGCTCCAACACACCTCTCTTGACCAATGATCGAAAACTAGGCATTTGATAATCATTGTTGGCCATAGTTTCAATCAAATTCTTTGCCTCTTCAGGTGTCTTTTGACTCAATGATCCACCTGCAGCTGCTTCAATCATACTTCTGGAATTCCTGTTGAGCCCATTAACAAAGGTCGCCACTTGCTGCCATGTCTCTAACTCATGATTTGGACAAGCTGTGAGTAAAGACTTGAACCTCTCCCAGGCTTCATAAAGTGACTCACCATCTCTCTGTGCAAAGGCATTAATCTCGGACCTCAACTTGATCATTCTAGACGGAGGGAAGAAGCGAGATAAGAACTTGCTCACCAAATCATTCCAGGTGATAATACTTCCATGAGGATGAGATTGAAGCCATGACTTAGCTTTATCCCTCAAAGAGAAAGGGAAAAGCCTTAAACGAATGGCCTCATCGGAAGCTCCATTTAACTTGATGGTGTCACACAACTCAATGAATGTGCCAATGTGAGCATGAGGGTCTTCACTCTCCAAACCTCCAAACTGATTTTGTTGCACAAGATTGAGAAGTGATGCCTTTATTTCAAAATTGTTGCAGGCCACTGTAGGTCTAACAATGGGAGTCCCACATCCATCGACTCTAAGGGAAGTATAGTCCCCTATTGTCCTTCTTGGTGCATTTTCTTCAGCCATGGTGACAGTTGCTATTTCGACTTGTGGTTCTTGCACACTGGGTAACTCCACTTGTGGCTCTTGTATACTAGAAGATGTTATTTCTCTGTTTTTCCTTGCTTTGGTTTCCTTTCTATTTTGTCTGCAAAACCTCTAGATCTCAGGATCAAATTGAAGTTCACCTGGGTCGATTGTACCTCGCATACAAGGAACAAACAGAGTAGCGCGGAAAAAGAACAGAACAAAACTGAAAATAAGAAAATAGAAAACAGAAAAGAAAAACAGCAATAGGAAAACACTGAAAAATGCCTAAATTAGGAGTCCCTTTTGGTACTCGTGATATTGACACACCGATCCCCGGCAACGGCGCCAAAAACTTGATACGTACTCGGCAAGTGTACCGGGTCGTTGCAAGTAATAAAACGGTAAGAATCGGAAATCGTCCTCAGGGATCGTGGACAAGTACCACTTCACAAATTGAACTACTATCTAGGCGAATCTTGTTTGGAATGAAGGTAGCTCTAACATCTAATGAAACAAACAAGAATAAAATGTTTTTGTTCTTTTAGGTATTTTATCAAACACTTAGTGGGCAAACAGAAATGTGAACAACAAATGGATAGAATTGCTAGGGTTAGACTAGGCTAATCCTCCTTTGATGCTATGAAATGGTAAATAACACAATTCCTACTTCGATTATGACAATCAAATCTTCTTCAAATACTCAAACCCTAATGTCTTAGGTGGAATGAGCCTAAAATTCCAAATTAAACCCTAATGTCTTAGGTGGATTAATATGAGAAATTGCATTAAGAGTCAAGATTCATAAGATTGCAAGCACCCCAAGACCTATGTCTAGGTTCATGAACCACTTGGTACACTACAAAAAAAAGGTTGTTTAGCGACCGAAAATAGTGACCGAATTTTTCGGTTGCTTTTTGCGACCGAACTAGCGACCGATTGTAGGATCTACATGAAATAGTGATTAGAGATAATACTGCGACCGAAATAGCGACCGAAATAGAGCGTAGCAGGGCTATCGGTCGCTATTTCCGTCGCTATATGAAGGAACTTAAAAGTCAGTAATTTTATCCCTTCTTAGCGACCAAAATAGCGACCGACTTAAATGCAACGGTTGAAAGCCAGAAATTTTATGTATTCTTAGCGACCGAAATAGCGATCGAATTAAATGCAACGGTTAAATTTTATTTACATTTGCGACCGATATTAATTCGGTCGCTAAACGGCGCGGAAAAAAATTAAAATCGTGCGTGTTAGCGACCGATTGAGTTCTCCGTCGCTAAATTTATGAATTCAAATTTCAAATTAACTCATCCCGCGACCGAATTTAGCGACCATTTTTTATTTAAGTGATTGGCGACCGATTATTTCGGTCGCTAAATTATAAATCCATAAAATCGTGAAATCTTCCCCTTCTTCCTCATTTCTGCCTTTTCTTCCTTCCTCCCTCACCCATCTTCGATCTTCTCCCTCGCGTTCAGGCCGCCACCACCGTGCAGTGGGCACCGCCACCACCGCCGTCTCCGGTAAGCCTCCGTGCTCCTCCTCCTCTTCTTCCATCTCTTCCCTCTTCCTCTCCTCTCTTCCTTTCCCCTCTTCCTGCTCTGTTTGTAATCCCCCCCTCTGTTTCAGGCCGCCATACTCCGCCCCCTCTGTTTCAGGCCACCATACGCAGCTCTCCGGTCACCACGCACGGACAGAGCTCCTCCTACCCTCTTCTCTCCTCAGTTTGTGCATTCCCTGCTCTGCCTTGAGGTAACCATGCATGGACTCTCTATGTATAATTTTTTATTTTGCTTCATTGTTTCATTGCTTGCTTTATTGCTTACTACTGAGAAGAGCTACTTGTGTATTTCATGTGAGTTGTGATATAGGTGACTGTGATTGAGTAGAACACCTTACCATTGTTTCTAATGTAAGTTGTGATTAATGTTGATGTAAATTCCTATTTAAAAATTACTGTGGTTTTCAATTTTCATTCATATATTTATATCATGTAATGAATATTAAGATACATATAATAGATGTCATTATATGAGATGTGAGATTTGTTTAAAATAAGACCTTACCATTGTTTCTAATGTACACGACTTGCTTGTTTATAAAAAAAAAAATTATGGTGGTTAGTGGTTACTTGTCAAGTTTAATTCTTATGGGTTATAAATACTTGTTTGGGGGAATTGGTAAAGGTATATGAAGGGGTGACATTAATTGAGATGTGTTGTAGAGATGTAGAGATAATGGCAATAAATTGTGGATAAAAGAGATTGAGACTGATATTACAGACATTAATTTGTAATTAATCTTGTTAATAGATTCATATCTTATATTTAATACTGAGATTTGTGGAAGATATGTTTTGATATGAGATATGTGAGATTTGTTTGAACTAGAAAATTAAGAATATGATACGGGTTGCTTAAGAGAAGGTAAAATTACAGGGAGAGCAAAGAGTTTTGACAGGAGAGTAAGTGTGGCTACTTTGCCAATTACGTTTTTTTTTGCTTGAGTATTGGTAATTGTTTCCTATTTATTACCCATCTCATTTTTTTGTTTCGTTTTGTGAGAGAAGTCATAAGATTAATTGTTGCACGGTTGCGAATATGAGGGGTATATATGGTTATCAAGCTTTATCTATTAATTTAATTTAACATTTGTTACTTGAAGTCTATAACTTTATGTAAGTAATTTAAACCATTCTATTGATAGGCTATTCACCCATGGTTCTTCAGTTTCTGAATCACTTCTTTTTAGTGATTGATGATTTCAGAAAGCACATGAAATGACCATGGTCTATTTCATTGTATTTGAGTGTACCTTATTTGATGTAAATTTATTGAAGGCTGGTACTTATATCTGAGCATGTTCATACATTTGGATTGCTATGAAGAATAGTTTATTCTCTTTAAAATAAAAATCTTTCAATAACAATGAATCAATGTAATTAGAATAATTTGATATGTATTTATTGATAACTTGTTTGGAAATGATTATGGAATCATATTTGTATATATTTACATTATAAGCATTGGAATGAATTGATAAAGTGTTATTAGTTCGTAAATGGCATGACTTTGTTGTTGTTAATATTCATTTACTAATTTAAAGTCCATGAGCTTAATTAGAAAGTCTCTTCTTGAAGCCAACAAAAGCGAGTCTCTTAGATAATGAAGGATTAAGTATAGGGTTAGATAAAATGAAGGGCTAGGCACGGTTTGCCAGGCACATGCATGACGGGTCCGTCATCATTAAAACATTATTCACATTAGAAAGCAGCTTTGTACACAATATTATGAAAACAACTCTGGTTTTTTACTCATTTGTTTTATTAGGAAATGGAGCTTTCCAGAAATAGTTGTTGATGACCATCCTTACTAGGTTATCTAGGCACTTCCGGTAGGAAAAGTCCTCTCTATGACCATCCTTCAAAACGACGTAAAAGCATCCGCTTTCCGAAAACTACTATGTTTGCTAATATGTAAAGTTGCATGTGAAGTTGCATTTCTTTGTTCTATTTTAACATGATAGTATGCTACATGGATCTTTCCATCTTTTCTTATTATCACTACTATATATCTTGTTGTTTGTTAGTGGAGAGGTGAGCTCAATAGGAAGGTATCCTGCCCGAAAGGCAAGATGCTTGATTGTGTCTTGATAATTTAATATTTATGCATGCATTTGCAATTATGTGTTGTTTGCATGTGTATTGTAATTTGGTTTTGATTTTGTGATGGTGTTGATATGCCAATATGTGAGAATAGATATGTTAAAGGATCTTGCTTGACGTGTGTTTGTTATATTGTTTACAAGGAGATGTTATAGTTCTTTGTCCCGAAAACCCGTATGGACATAGGTTCCATGTTTTCCTTATAACTGTTTCTGTAGAACTATTTTGTTTATGATTCTTATTTTATGTCATTAGTTGTTAAGTGATAGAATGAGAGATTATAGAATGCTCATGTGAATGGTTTATGTGTTTTGTTTTATGTCATTAGTTGTTAAGCGATAGATTGATTTATGAGTTAAGTTATTCAATCTTATGATTAAATGATTGTGAAACACCATTTGGCATCCAAAGGTAGTAACCATGCTAATCCTCTCTATGACCATCCTTCAAAACGACGTAAAAGCATCTGCTTTCCTGAAAACTACTATGTTTGATAATATGTAAAGTTGCATGTGAAGTTGCATTTCTTTGTTCTATTTTAACATGATAGTATGCTACATGGATCTTTCCATCTTTTCTTATTATCACTTGATGAAGTTTAGACATATGACTTGTTTTCCTTATCGTTTTATCAGAAAATGGACCCGACTAAATGTTTTGAGACAGCCATCCATATAGACCAGTGCATAGATCTCATCAACTTAAGAATAACGATCGGATTCACGTAATGATGGTTAAGGCATAAACTAATCATTTACTAAATTGTTCTTGTGTATTTGCAGGATTTGATTTCAATCCCGCGATCATTCTACCGTCGTTGGGGACAACAAATACCGCGTGTTGTGACTATTGAAGACAAAAGCGGAAATCTGTTCAATGAGAATATAGTAATCCATGAGGATCGCCCATATTTTGCAATAGATACAAATGGTATCAGGGAGTTGTATTTGTTGTCCACTGGTGCATTGGCAAAGTTTAAGTACCTTGGGGGTTCTCGTTTCTACATGTTCATCCCTTTGGAAGATTGATGAGTTTTGATATTTTGATTAGTACTTATTGACTGTGGTGTATTTTTATGTTTTGATCGTTAATTAATACTTATTAAACTTTTTTTTATAAACCATTATTAAACTTGCGTTAATTAATGTATATGTTTTCTTGATCATATTGACTGTGGTGTTTTGGATCGTTAGTACATCATATTTATGTTTTCTATTTATTTAAAAAAATATTGGTGTATTTTGTTTATATCAGAAATTAAAAATCAATGGGGTAATAGTTGAAAAACTATATTTGGTCGGCAGGATCGTTACAGGAAAAAAAAATCAAAATTTTGCGACCGAAATAGCGACCGAATATCGGTCACCAAATTAGGTGAGCTGGTATGCGACCAACTATACGGCGATCGAAATATATACTTTTGCAACCAAAATATTTGTCGCAGATTTGCGACATGAAATATAATTTCGGTCGCTAATATTTTGGTCGCTAAACATTTAGCGACCAGGGTTTCTGCTACCCCCTTAATTTGGTCGCTAATTCGGTCGCTATACAGTATAGCAACTGAATTATCATGTTTAGCGACCGAAATCTTCGGTCGCTAAATAGGTTTTTTTTTTGTAGTGGTATTTGATTCAAGAGCATGCCCTAACATCAACCTTTCAATTGTCTATTAAAGCAACATATCATTCCTAGGATGATCAAGCCAAGGAAAGCATTAAGCATGGAATCAAACACTCATAAAGAAATAGGAAATTGCATTATAATCACTTCATGTTACAACCAAAATCAGAAAAACCATTGTCTGACCCCAACAAGGGGAGTTTAGCTACACATCATCAAAGTAAAAGGGAAAGAAAGAGATACAAAGATGGAGAAAGGGAGGAACTCCATGGAAAATGCCCAGCAGCAGCCACAAGAGCAGAGAATGCCTTTTTAGGGTTTGTAGTCGCCTCCTCTCTTTTCCAATCAAAAATCCCCCTTTTCATTCTGCCCTCGGATAGCTTATAACAGGGGTTCTAAGATTCGCGCGCTTGCGGGGCGAGAAGTGGCTCGCGGCGCGAGTCTTAAAAATCTGCCCTTCAGAGAATCGTCCTCTCGCGAGGCGAGAAGGTAACTCGCGAGGCGACACAGAGAGGGTGAAGTTTCTGGCGCAGTCAGGCCTTCTGGTTCGCGAGGCGAAACGTGATTCGCGAGGCGACACAGAAAGGCTGACTGTTGCTGATCAGCTTGCCTTCAGGTTAGCGTGGCGAGATACAGTCTCGCGAGGCGAGACAGAAATGGTGCCTGTTGCTGCTTTGGCTGGTACTCTGGCTCGCGAGGCTAGATACAGGCTCGCGAGGCGAAACTTCAAAGTTCTACTTGGCTCAATTTCTTCTCTTTTCATGCTCTCTCTTCAACCAAGCTTTATCAAGGCCAAATATTAGGCAATTAATCACAAATTCCTGCAAAACAACACACAAAACCAGCTTATCTGTTCCAAGGGAAAAACTAACCAAAATCAAACTAAAATGGCCTAACTATATGCAATGCATGCAGAAATATATAAGGAAAAATGAGGTGAAATCACACTCATCAGGAAACAAATGGCAAAAGAAACTAAGTGAAAAGTGAGAGTATGGTATTTATAGAGATAGTGGCGCCATCTTGGGAAGGATCTAGATGATGATGAGTTGTCTTGCTAAAAGGATTCAAATGCAATTAAGTTCTAAGGACCAATTTGCAAAGATTCCATAAGTTGAAGGACTAGTTTGCAAATTGTCAATAAAGTGTCATGATGATGATTTTACCACATTTAATGCAAGCTTATCTCGACTTTGTTGGATGAATTTATGGGTCAAAGATATTTTAGGATAATTCATGAAGGTTTGAGAAGAATCAAGAATGATATAGAATAATCAAGAATGATGTAGAAAATTGTGGAACACTCTAGAAAAATCTTGATTCATCCAACAACAAATGAGGCAGCCATCAATCCTCATGGTCTTGCGCATGGGCTGGGTTAGTTTGAGCTTGGGTTCATTTTTGTGGGGCCCACTTGAAAATTTAAGCATTAAGCTTAAGATAGGAAACTTGTATAGTTTCAAATAGGCTTTATGGAATAAATCCATGAACTAGAAAATTTTGGGCTTCTAAGCCACGACCATTTGAGATTGGAAACAAGAATTCTATCCCAATCCACTTGAAAAAACTTAGAAACTAATTTAGGGACAAAAGGGTAATTTACAGAAAGTTCAGGGGCTTAAACGTAAAATTCATAAATTTTCTATTTAACCCTGAAAAACCTTCTAGACTTAAAAATATGATTCATCCCCTTGAATCATCTCAAAATCCTAAGTTAAACCCTCTATCGGCTCTTAGAAACTCTGAAATCCCTTCCGTCGTCTACCCGATTACGCGTTCCGCCCGTAATACGTAAATTATTTTATTTTTTTCTGAAAAAAATTCTAAAAATACAGAATTGTAGAAAATAAAATAATAAACTTAAGTCCTTCATTCACGAATTAAAATTAGTTCTTTTGAGCAGTATTATTATACTGTCAATGGAATTCGCGGGTCGGGTTTCGCCTGACTTTCCAACCTAAATTTTAATCGTAGCTTCCTACGGTCAAGTAGGATTGAGTGGTAAACTCCGTTTATTTAAAATAATTTTTCTAAAACTCAAATAAATTTATAAACATATTTATATGTATTACTGTTATTTAAAACAGTAAAATACAGGGTGTTACATTACTACCCCACTAAAAAAAAAATTCGTCCTCAAAATTATGTACCTGTAAATAAATCAGGATACTGTAACTTCATTTTGTCTTCTACTTCCCACGTTGCTTCTCCAGTCACGTCATCCCAAATAACTTTGACCAACGAGATTTGTTTACCTCTGAGCTGCTTAGTCATCTTATCCGCGATTCGCACAGGTAAAGTCTCATAAGACAAGTTTTCTTTTAGTTGTAATGGATCAGGTTCAATTACGTGAGATGGATCAGGAATATACTTCCTCAATTGTGAAACATGAAAGACATCATGAAGATTGGATAGAAACAGTGGTAAAGAAATTTTATAAGCTACTGGACCTACCCGACGAAGAATTTGGTATGGTCCAATGAATTTAGGAGTGAGTTTCCTGGATTTAATTACCCTACCACCCCCAGTCGTTGGCGTGACTCTCAAAAACACATGCTTACCTTCCTCAAATTCAAGAGGTCGTTGTCTCTTGTCAGCATAACTTTTCTGTCGACTCTGAGTTGTCCGCATTTTCTCTTGGATCATTTTCACCTTTTCCGTCGTTTGTTGCACGATATCTGGTCCAACCATGAAACTCGCACCATCCTGGTGCCAACATAAAGGCGTTCTGCACCGTCGACCATACAACACTTCATAGGGTGCCATTCCTATGCTCGAGTGAAAACTGTTATTATAAGTGAATTCTATCGGTGATAGATACTCATCCCGACTTCCAAAGCATTTTCCAGCACACAGGCTCTCAATAAATCTTCAAGAGACTGAATAATCCTCTCTGATTGTCCATCCGTTTGAGGATGATACGCAGAACTCAATCTAAGTTTCGTTCCCAACGACTCTTGCAGACTTTGCCAAAATCTTGATGTAAATCTCGGATCACGATCTGACACAATACTCAAGGTACTCCATGTAATCTAACAATTTCATCGATGTACAACTGGGTTAGTCTTTCCAATAAGTATTTCACATTAACTGGTAAAAAGTGGGCTGACTTTGTCAATCGATTGACTATTACCCAAATGGAGTCATACCCTTTCCGAGTTTTTGGCAAACCTGACACAAAATCCATCGCAATATCATCCCATTTCCATTCTGGAATGTCTAAGGATTGTAACATTCCTGCTGGTCTTTGATGTTCTACCTTAACCTTTTGGCAAGTTAAACACGCAGCTACAAATTCCATTACATCTTTCTTCATGCCATGCCACCAATACAATTTCTTTAAATCTTGATACATCTTAGTAGCTCCGGGATGCAAACTCAACTTACTCCTATGAGCCTCTTCAAGAATCAACTTCCTCATTTCAACATCATTTGGTACACAAATCCTCTCACCAAACCTTAAGATTCCATCATTTCCTTCTTTAAATTCCAACACAGCTCCCTGCCGCACTAACTCTCTTTCTCTTTGTAGGTATTGATCACTTTCTTGTTTTTCCTTAATTTGTTCCATTAGTCCACTTGAAATAGTAATCATACCCAAACACAATTTTCCTGGAAATGTCTTAATCATCAATCGCATATCTCGGAATTGTTCCAACAACTGTTGCTCTTTAACCATCATTGCCGATATATGCATTGATTTCCTACTCAAAGCATCTGCTACAACATTCGCTTTTCCAGGATGATACTGTAGTTGGAAATCATAATCCTTTAGAAATTCCAACCAACGCCTCTGTCTCATGTTCAGCTCCTTTTGATCAAACAGGTATTTCAAACTTTTATGGTCACTGAAAACATTAAAAGTCGCTCCATACAAATAATGTGAAGCATCACAATAAACCTCAAAAAGCTCATGAGGATCAGGTAGTATCAATACCGGTGAAGTAGTCAACCTTCGCTTTAACTCTTGAAAACTTTCTTCACAGGCTTCAGTCCATACAAACGCTTGCTCCTTTCGAGTTAATTGGGTAAGGGCCCCTTCTATTTTAGAAAATCCCTCAATGAATCTTCTATAGTATCCCGTTAAACCCACAAAACTATGAATTTCTGTCACCGTCTTAGACCTTTTCCATTGAAAAACAGTCTCAACTTTCGACGGATCAACAGCAATTCCTTCACTCGAAACTATGTGTCCTAAGAATTGAACTTGGTCTAACCAAAATTCACACTTTTCAGGTTTCGCGTAAATTTGTTTCTCCTTTAAAATTTGGAGAACCACACTGAGATGTTCAGCGTGTTTTTCTTTACTGGGAGAATAGATTAGAATATCGTCGATGAAAACAATGACAAACTGATCTAAATAAGGACGAAAAATCCTATTCATGTAATCCATGAATATTTCCGGAGCATTCGTAACTCCGAACGGCATCACAAGATACTCATAATGTCCATAACGTGTCCTAAACGCAGTTTTAAGAACGTCCTCCGCCTTCACGCGAATTTGATGATAACCCGAATGTAGATCTATCTTTGAGAAAACAGTTGCTCCACATAACTGATCCATTAAGTCGTCTATCCTTGGAAGTGGATACTTATTATTAATCGTCACTTTATTCAACTGACGAAAATCTACGCATAAACGAGAAGTTCCGTCTTTCTTCTTCACTAATAAAACTGGAGCTCCCCAAGGTGATACACTAGGTCTAATGAATTCCTTCCGCATCAGTTCCACTAATTGTCCTTTTAATTCCTCAAGTTCTGATGGCGACATTCGATATGGTGCTATGGATATTGGTCCAGTACCTGGGACCAGATCAATCGCGAACTCAATCTCCTGAACAGGTGGTAATCCAGGTACATCTTCAGGAAAAACCTCCAGAAACTCATTGACAACGGGTATATCCTGCAAGTCTAACTCACTCTTAACGTCTAAGGAAAATAATAGCATGTATCCTTGCGCTCCCTCTTTTAAAGAAGCTTTTAATTGATTAGCAGTTAACAATCCAAAAATCTCATCCGTAGGAAAAACTAGGGTTTTACGAGCACAATCAATCAAGATATGATTAGAAGACAACCAATCCATGCCTAAAATTACATCTAACTGTATTAAAGGCAGGCAGATCAGGTTAACAAAAAAATGTTTATCCTGAATAATGATAGGACAATTTAAGCAAACAGAAGTGACTACCACTGGTTTAGCAGTAGGAGTTGAAACAATAATATCACACAACAAGGAAGAAACAGGCAATTTCAACAGTTTCACACAATCCATCGAGATAAAAGAATGCGTTGCACTTGAATCAAATAGTACAGTTAAAAGATTACCGTTTATGTCACACTTACCCTGTACGAGATCGTCAGAATTTGAAACTTCAGTCCCACTCATCGTATAAACTCTCCCTTTGGCTGTCGATTTATTTGCTCCGACGTGATTGACAGTCGACTCCCGCTTTGGTACCTTGCAATCCTTCATCGCGTGTCCCAATTTATTACAGTTATAACATCTAAATTCCTTCCTAGGGCAAACATTCGACATGTGTCCTGGATCTCCACAATTAAAACATCTCTTAATCTGACCTTGATTCTGATTCCTTTGACCTCCACTCCCTGATATAGTAAAATTCGAACGGTTTTGTTGTCGATTCTGATTATTCCCTTGTTGACGGAAATAAGGCTCCCTCTGATTCTGTTTTCCTCTCCAACTCTGATTCTGCTTCTTGAATTGAGTAGATCCACCAACACTCCCTCTATTATCTTTTCCTTTCCTCATATGCTCAATCTTACGACTCATTTCCACTAGAGCTTGAAAATTACGAAGTTGCAGAGGTAAAACGGACTCTTTAATCTCAAATCGCAGTCCTGCTTCAAATCGTTCACACTTCCAGCTTTCATTCAGTTGAGCTTGAAAGAAACGGAAGTATTTAGCCAGCGATTCAAACTTCGCCGCATACTCCCCTACAGATAACTCTCTCTGTTGTAATACCAGAAATTGTCGTTCCTTCTCGATCCTTATGGTCTCTAGAAAATATTTGTCCATGAACGCAGTTTGAAAAACATCCCATGTAATGTCTTGATGCTCAGCCTCCAACAGTAGCCTAGCACCTTTCCACCAATACTCTGCATCTCCCACCAATAGAAAAGCAGCATAAGTAACCCGAACATCTGTCGGCGTAGCAACCAACTCGAAGATTTTCTCCAACTCCTGGATCCACAGATCAGCCTTCTCAGGATCAGCATCCAGACCAAACTGTGAAGGATTTTGACTTCGAAACGCATTCAAAGCCTTGCCTTCTACAGCTTGCAGATTCTGGACATTCATCGCTGCAGTTTGATTTGCAATTGCCGCTGCCATATTCTCCATTGCTTGAGCCGCATAGTCCACTCCTTCTTCATACTCCTCATCCATATTACCACGACCACCAACACGACCCCCTCTACGGCCTCGTCCACGACCGCGTCCACATCCACGACCACGCCCACTTCCAGCTTCTGGTTCAACAACTGGTTCCATAACTGACCTACAAATTAAAATCAGTTAGACCAAACCAGAAACTGAAACGCAAACTTACTCGCTACCACACATTACTTCTCATAAGTAATTAAAAACAAGTCTAAGTAAGAGATCACACAACAAAGACATAACAGACCTATTTCCCGACATTCCCGAAAGACTCGACCAGCTCTGATACCACAAATGCGAGACCCTAATCTAGGGTCATCACACTATTACCCAATAATGGAAATTAAATTATTAACGTTGGTTACTTTCGGAAAATATATATTTGAGTAAACGTTTCTTTACAAAAATAGTGCTGAATTTTTTTTTCTTAACATAGAACCCTTGCAAACATACACTATATATATATATATATATATACATCACCTTTTACTTACATAAAACCTATAATAGGAGATAACAAAAGAGCCCTCATAAGCACAGGCTATTCTCCATCAAACTAAGCAAAGAAAATAAAGATATATACACATCGGCAACAAGTAGTTCAGAACCACATTCAAAAACTTATGGCTCTCTCTAGCCAGATCAAAACGTCAAGACTCACTACCCCAAAAACTCTACCTAAAGCTGGTCAAGCTACTAAAACCCATTAGGAAGATCATGGTGATCAATCCCGCCTACAACTGACGAATCTAACGATGATGCCTCTGTTTCCGTTGCGTCATCAGAAGAGTCTTCATCATCAACCGCAGGAGGTTGAAACTCAAGATCATCCTCAATGTATTCCTCCGGATCTTCCTCTCCTTCATCTAACTCCACTTCAGCAGGAGGTTCCTCAGGTCCTAATATATGAAGAGGATGTGGTTGAGGCGGATCCATCAATCCGTGCTCTTCCAAGTACTGTAGGTAAAGCCAAACTGGAGGTAGAGATACCTCGACGGTCTCCACTACATGAATTCTCTGTTGTGTTACTTCCTCTATTATTCCGATAACTTCTCTACTCGGGCCATGGTAGGTGGCGCTGAGTGCCCCAAGATTAATCTCCCAGGCACCACCGTACTGTGCACGATCAAAAGGTATATTCGGGTTCATCTGAATGTGTAAGAGTGAGAAACCAATACATGGATCTTACTCAATAACTACATACTAGCCACCATATAAACACATCAGCATTTACCAAATACAAACATTTATAAACAAACAGTTTATCAGTGGGTTTAACACCCCAAACATCATCCATCAAAATTATGCATGACACTTCATATTCATCATCTAATTTTCGTCCTAATCTCATGAGATATCCCAACATAATATGAGTTGATCAGACTCCATAGCCACACTGGCTAACTTGGCACTCTGCCAATAGGTGCGCAACTTCTTCCCATCCACACAGGCACACAGGCCAGGCACACAAGACCATTAACCTTGCTAATGTCCACACTCAGGGCACCAATAGCAAGTAAAATGGGGTCTCCATGTCCTTACTAGGCACATGAGATAAATGCATATCGGAATTACCTTTCGCCGCTGGTAATTAATGTATCAAACTACAAACCGCAGGCACGTCTGCCAAATGCATGTAAAACACTTTTGTTTTGTTCTTTTCTTTGTCACTAAAAAAAAAACAACTGTTTAGCGACCGTAATATTCGGTCGCTAAATAGTATAAATCGGTCGCTATTTAATTTAGCGACCGATTTAGCGATCGATTAAGGGTGGTGGCTGAATACCTGGTCGCTAAGGTTTTAGCAACCGAAATAATATTTCGGTCGCTAATTGGCGACCGAATTTTCTGTCGCTAAATAATAATAAACGGTCGCTATTATGTTGGTCGCATTTTTTGGGTAACCATTTCTAGCGACCGATAATCGGTTGATAGTTCGGTCGCTAATTTTGGTTACTGTTAACCTATATTAGCAACGGATTTTCGGTCGTTATACCTCATCTGTAAATGTTAAATAAAGTTTAGCGACCGAATTATTGGTTTCTAATTCGGTCGCTAAACTGGTTATTATTATTATTATTTTTAATTTTAATTTTTAAAATAAATTCTTTTCCTGATTTTCTTTAAACGTTAGAAAAATTACTAATAAAACACACCAAATTACTTATGAAATATACAATCATAAAAAATAATAAATATATATAAAAAGAATAATCCAAAATGTCGTACAAGAATCGTTTAAAGTCAAAAAAATGGAAAAAAAATCAGTCATGATGAGGAGGAGATGGAGGAATCCAATCATCCTTAGCGTCCGTACCTCCGGCGTCTTCTAGCTGATCGTCCTCTGCAGTAGCAGCATCAGTAGCTGGAGGCGGAACTGGAGGAGCGGCAGCAGGCGGCACAACCGACAGAGCATCATCCTGAGCAACTGGAGTCTGGATCCACATCTGCTCCAACACCAGCCGCAGTGTCTGGCCCTGCTTGATGCTCGCCTACATCAGCTTCTGGTGTGCCTGAGTCAACTGTGCAATCTGGTTCGCCATCTGCTTCTCTCTCTCGCTCTTCTCCCGAAGCTCCGCGTTCAGCTGCGTGATGGTGTCCTGCATTTGGTGGAACTGCTCCTGAGGGACGGTATCGGCGCAGGAAGGAGCAGGCGTGCCGGACGATGAAGCGATAAACTCGCCTCCCAGGTGTCCGAGGCCATACACGTGCCCCTTCTTGTTCCTGCCCCCGACGACCTCCAAATAAATGGCATTGTCATCGACGGAGACAGGAGAGCAAGGCCCATCACCAGTCAAAGCCTCATCTTGTGACTGTGAGGCACGTGATATGGCGTCGTCCTTCTTCTCGTTGAAGCCCACCTACAAAGTATAGTTGAAGAGATTTAGTTAAAATTATATCTAATATTAACAAATCATTTATAATAAATTACAAGTAAACACTAAATTATTTTTTTGCTTACAGCATAGTTACGGGTCTTGTCGTTGACCCATGTCCCCGACTTCAACTTCTTCGTCCTCTCCACCAACTCCATAGCAGTCGGGGCCCTCTGTTTCTATGCTTTCTGCATAGAAAAATATAATATTAAATTCATAAGAATAATTAAAAATGAAAACTAATTAATTAAATAGTATATTAAGTCAAAAGTTTAATGTATTATCAGCTTGTCGTAGTGGGCGGCGGCTGATTTAGACCCACCGGTCCAAGCACATGCGCCACCATTAGAAGCTCGATTACACCGAGCTGTGGGCTGAATCTCCTGGAACTTCTCAGTAGCCCAGTACTAGTCCAGCTGCCTCCTGATCTCAGGATCCACCCACCTCCCCTTATTCTGACCCTTCCTCAGCTTGTTCGTCAGATTCTTCATGACCAGTGAGCCTTTATGCTCAAATATGTCCCCGACGAGAGCCTCTAAAGCTAAGTCCCGCCTATACTCTTTCTGCAACTTACAGTTGTTAGGAAATTCGTGTGTACATATATATAATGTAAATTTAATTTAAATAACTTAATAAATTGTTATCTTAAATTCTAGAAACAATTGATCCCTATGGCCCAGTGGGATGGCCTTACATGTAGGCCATGGACCATCAAACTTGCGTCGCAGGATCTTCGATATCGAATCAGAAGGGCCCTTCGCGGGCAGAAAGCTGCAGCAAAATTAGAGCATTAATAAATGTTCTAAATAAATTTAAAAAACAAGTAAATAGAAATTAACGATACTTTATATATATTAAAAAATGAAATTAGCATATTCGTTATCCCACCTGGGGATAAGAAGAATCCTCCTGTCGGATGGACCACGACTCTCCTATCCCGATGATGATGATGGTCCTGTCGTCGTAGGTGTGGATGATGAGGGTGCAGCTTGTGTCCCGACCACACGAGGCTGGGTGGGGGGTGCAACTCCATCACCCTGAGGTGTCCCGCCCACAGAGGTGCTGGTAGGGTGGTCTCGATCTGAAGGTTGTGGGTCGGCCGGGGAAGGGACTCTCGCAGCACGACCTCCACGACGACCCTTTCCTCTAGAGGAATCTGCCATCTGTGAAAAAAATGAAAAGATGATTACACAACAGTGTAAATAATACAAAAATAAATTACCTAATAAGTAGAATGACATTTACACAATGAATTATGACATAAATAAATTACCTAAGTAGAATCTCCGTCACTAAATTCACCCTCACTCTCATCAGTATCACTTGATCGGAATGTACCTTCTCTAGATGCGTCCAACTCGGATTGATCCATTAACTCTCTTTCAACTTCTTCCCCATTTCCGGAAATGTCCGCCAGAGAATTAACAATAATGTCCGACGTAATTTGCAACGGTACGTGGGGTCTTGAAAACTCATCATCTTGGTACGGAGCATCTTTTTCAGGCTGGTTGATTACATTATCAGTAATTATACTGCGAGCCTTTATCTTAATAACACCCAACCAGCCATGATGTCCTTCGGGATATGGCGAGTAATAAACCTGCTCAGCCTGTTGTGAAAAAATGAATGGGTCGTACACCTTATTATACATTCGAGACAGCCTAACTTGAACAATACCATAATTTTTATCTATTTTTGTCCCTACGTCAAGAGTAGGATCAAACCAATCACACTTGAAGATAACTAACTTCATCACGGGGAAACCGGTATAATCGAGTTCAAGGATGTCAGTTAGAACCCCATAGAAATCATCCTCTACATTGCCATCAGTGGCTCGCACACAAACACCATAGTTGCACGTTTGCATTCCTTCATTCCATGTTTTTGTGTTAAATTTATATCCATTTACAATATAAGTATTCCATGATGTAACCCATCTGTTAGGCCCCCATGCCAAATTTGTCAACAATGGATTTTGAACATTGTTTTCTGGATCTAGTACCTAAAAAATCAAATATTATATTATTCTTATACATGCTATATATTTAAGGAGATAAAATGTATTTCAACAAATGAAGGTGCTTAACCTACATATTTACTGAACCACGTAGCAAAGTGAGAAGTAATTTCTCGATCAACCTGATCGTTTGAAATGTCTGGTTGGAGATCCCTTAGAAAATTTCCGTACATCCTACATATGGGAGATTAACAGCAGGACGATTAATAATCATAAATGTCAATTGAACTTATAAAAGACATTGTAGAAACATACTCTAAATATGGCGCGACCTCTTCACAATTTTGAAGGATATACAGATGAGCAGCATTAATGTCACGCTGCTCAAAGAAATATCCTTTTGATTTGCCACTAAATCTGCCCGGACAGTTGAATATTGATATAGGAGGACTAGTTGAACTTCCTTCTCCCGAATCAACGTTTCTAGGCATCCTTGTCCTTCTCATGTTAACTTCGTCCGGATAGAAATAAGAGGCAAAAGTGGAAGTATCCTCTAATAAGTATGCTTCACAAATGGAACCCTCCACTCGTGCATTGTTCTTGACTTTGTGTTTAAGGGAGTGCAGGAACCTATTACAGAGGGATACATACAAATAATTACTAGTTTTAGGGAAAGCTAAACTACGCTCTCGTGTTCGTGAATTTCATATGTATTAAGTAAAATAGTTGATGTTGTTTACCTCTCAAATGGATACATCCAGCGGTATTGGACTGGGCCACCAACTCTTGCTTCGTACGGTAGATGAACTGGTTGGTGTTCCATGGAATCAAAGAAACTCGGCGGGAAGATTTGCTCCAGCTTACATAACAAAACGGGTATCTTGACTTCCATATCCTTTAATTGATTCACATTTAGTGTTGTCGATGCAAGCTCCCTGAAAAAGTGGCTAAGCTCAACAAGTGGGTTCCAAATTTGCTTCGGTAATGCGTCGAACGCAATTGGAAGCAACCGTTGCATGAACACGTGGCAATCATGACTCTTCATTCCATGTAACTTTGCTTCCTTAATGTCAACACATCTACCCAGATTGGAAGCATACCCATCCGGTAACTTTAGTTCTTTAACCCACTTACAGACGGCTACTTTCTGTGCTTTGCTTAGTGTATAACTTGCCTTCGGTTTGATAAGTATGCCACGACCACCATCCTGCATCTCAAGCTCCTTCCAGTTACAAATGTCAGTCAGGTCCAATCGGGCTTTATTTGTATACTTTGTCCTCCCCTTGATGTCCATCACAGTGTCAAACACATTCAAAAACACATTCCTCTCAGTATGCATGACATCAATGTTGTGACGGAGTAGCTGCGTCCTCCAATACGACAACCTCCAAAATATACTTTGTTTTGTCCAATTATGGTTGACGCCATAATCAGGAATATGTTCTCCTTGGGTTTCATGGACGAGCGGTAAGTGTTGTACTCTGCGCCATACATTAGGACCAGTCAAACGTGGTGGAGGCGGTGTTGTCTCCGCACAACGCTTCTTGAATGCATTCTTGTTCCGCCTATAAGGATGATCTTCTGGAAGGAATTGACAATGACAATCAAAATATGAGATCTTTCGACTGTTTTTAAGCATTAATGCCTTCGATCGCTCCATACATATTGGGCATCCAAGCTTCCCCGCGGTCATCCAACCCGACATCATCCCATAAGCAGGAAAGTCGTTGATCGTCCACATTAAAGCTGCTTTCATGATGAAATTCTGCCTCAAAGATACGTCACATGTCAACACACCATCATTCCACAGCATTGTCAACTCATCTATCAGCGGCTTCAAGTACACATCAATCTTACCTTTTGGATTAGACGGACCCGAAATTATGACTGTTAGGAACATAAACTCCTGCTTCATGCACATCCCCGGGGGAATATTGAACGGAGTCAGGATAACCGGCCGACAAGAGTATGCTTTTCCAGACTGCCCAAAAGGATTAAATCCATCAGTAGATAACCCCAATCGGACATTGCGAGGGTCCTGCGAAAATGCCATATGAACCCTATCAAAATGCTTCCAAGCTTCTCCATCAGATGGATGACACAAGATATCTTGCTCCCTCTCATGCTCACTATGCCACCTCATGTGAGCTGCAGTGGCCATCGAAGAGTACAATCTTGTAAGTCTTGGCACGAGCGGAAAGTACCACATCTTTTTTAGCGACCTCTTCTTCTCAATGCCCATCCTAGAGGTTGTCTTATACCGATCTGCACCACAAAATCAACAACATGTTATGCTTTCCGCTGAATCAACCTTATAGTACAACATACATCCATTCGGGCAACAATCAATTTTCAAACACCCCAGACCCAAATTTTCCACAGACTTCTTAGCATGATAAAAACTAGTAGGCATCCGATTGTCTTCTGGCAACGCCTTGGACACTGACCTAGTGAGGCGATTAAAACATCCTTCTTGCATATTGTAGTCAGATTTGACACTCAACCATTCCATGAACATCGACAACTCCGTGTACTCCCGACATCCTTCCCACAATGGAGATCGTGGCAAGACTCAAAGATATCATAGAATCTTTGAGCTTCGGGATTCGGATTCTCCTCTATGCATTGGGAACCCATTCCACCATCTTCTCCCCCATCTTCTTCTAGTACAACACCAACCGATGGTCCAGCATGATCCATTATCATCTGCTCGTATGGATTCAATTCTTCCCTCCAGTCACCACTTCCATTGTACGAACCTTCAACCACAATCGGGTTTAAGTCAGGCAACGTCTCACCATGGTTACTCCACCAATAGTAATCAGGCATGAAGCCCTTCTCATAAAGATCGGCTACAACTCCATCCACGCTTTTGAAAGGTTGACACTTGCATCTTTTGCAAGGACACCTCAATTGATCACCGCCCAGCCGTATAAATCTCTCCTGGCTAACAACAAACTCTATAAACTCACCCACTCCAACTCTATACTCTTCCCTAAGACGTTTATTCCGATCCAACCTACGATACATCCATTTCCGATTCTTCGGAATATCCATTGCTGGCAATTAAATAGCCTGACTAATCCTACAATAACACTTATATATTACGGTGCATTCCAATAACTCCATCAATCTCGTTCTTATGACAAGGTATGAACCTATCACATTCAAGAAGAAACCTTTGCCACACTCGTCTACTAATAGTTATTCCCATATTCAAATACCTTATACTTGACAAAATTTTGGCAGCATTTCCCATCGGTCTCCAAGTTACACGACTCGAGCACGGTCAGAATCACCGCGATCAAGTATGCACCAGGAGAACAAAAGGAAATGCATCAGACCGAGATTTCAACAAGTATATAAGGCATTTCAAAATTGAAATGACTATTGTACGAGTGTGAAAAAGGTTTTTTCCCAAACTGTCCCACTTGGACAATTCAAGATTCAATACAATGAGCATGCATACCTTGATAAGTTACGCATGCTCATTAATATTGAATCTCAAATAGGAAACTAAGGCTTTCGTAAATTAATTATTACCTCTAACAGAAAATAAAACCATTAACCTATAAATATTGCAACATTGTTGAGCTTTTATAAATTGCAGCGTAAATCAATACAAACTTAGATTAAATATTGTAGCAAACATCCTATTGAGCTCCGCTCTCCACTAACAAGTAGCAATTAATTGTCAAACACATGCATAATTTCTAAATTATCAGCACACAACCAGCATCCCGCCTTTCGGATAGGATCACATCCTATTGAGCTCCGCTCTCCACTAACAAACAACACATATTGACAAACACATGCATAAACATTAAATTATCAGCATACAATCAGACAAGATCACATCCTATTGAGCTCCGCTCTCCACTAACAAACAAATCACTATCCTATATATACAGAATCCAGTACAACTATTTATAAGACTAGAAACAAATAAATTAATATAAAATAGAATCAACAATATACGGCTACAAATTTAGAACAACTTGCAACTTCCCTGGTCGCGCTGTCGCGCACGCGCCAAAAAGGACGAGCGGGTTTAAAACTGTAGTCTAGTGCGACAACTCGGATGTCGTCTCTCAAGGACTCTGAGAATATTATCTTTCACAAAAATCAGTTTTAGGGGGGGTTTGGATTGGAATGCAATTAAGAAACAAACAAAACAGAGCAATCAAAAACAAGGCAGTTGAAAGGAGATTATCAATTATCAAACAACGATTAATCTACTGTCAAGAATTCCCAACTATCCTTGGTTAATGTAAACCCAAGCCCTAAGCAGATTCTTATCCCCTCCCGGTTGTAGTAGCAATTTACAAGCGAAACTACTACCACAGATACATGTCCCTATTCCCGAATTAAGCAAACGGGATTAAGCCCTTCGTGAACTAAGCGAACACGAAATGTACACACGCAAATTAAGCAGATGCGATTAATTATAGGAACATGATATCACCAGAGATAAATCAATACAATACAGTATACTCCTGAATTAAGCAAACAGAAATACAAAGTATGGCATTGAAGAGGGAAAAGCAATTAAAACAGGGATTTACATAACCTCAAGTATATAGGATCCTCAAACAGTAGACTAATCCTAGGACTTAGTGCTCCATAGCAAAAACGAAATCACAGAGAAAAATGTATATCAGAAAGTTGGAGAAGCAAAAGTCTTTACAAAATGTTCAGAACAGCCTTTTATACAAATTCAGAATTCAGAGGGCTCGCGAGGCGAACAAATTCAGAATTCGCGAGGCGAATTTTATGAACTGTCAGCAACCCTTGGCATTCTCGCGAGGCGAAGTGTCTCTTGCGAGGCGGGGATATGAAGAGTTTCCTCCTTACGCCCGTTATGGCCATCAGGGCCTAACCGTGATGCTCTCTGACTTCCAGACTCGCGAGGCGAATGGATGCTCGCGAGGCGAGACTCTTCAGCTTCAAAACTACCACGGCCATGACCTTCAACACGGGCAAGCCGTGATCGTCTCTGACTTTTTCAGGTTTGGAAGACTCGCGGGGCGAGACCTTCTTCGCGAGGCGACCCAGAGGCTTAGCAATTTCTTGGAACAGTCAGGCTTCGGGGTCGCGTGGCGAGCATGGCTTTCGCGGGGCGAATCCCCTTTTCTTTATTTTCTCAGCTTCTACTTAACCTGAAAACAAGGAAATAAGCATAAGTGTATTATTTTGACTTAAAACTTGCTAAATTAACTTAAAACTACTCTAGAGACTCAAAACCTTGCTTGAGGACAATCTAATCTAATTTGGGTAAAAATACGATATAATTTGCACGAAACCCTGGTCATACTAGCTATAAAACTAGATGAGCCAGAGGCTTATCAAAATACCCCAAACTTAAACTTTGCTTGTCCCCAAGCAAACTAAGACTCAAAAATCAAAAAGACTCAAGACCTGGCAAGCTCAAAAGATTCAATCAACATTGCACACATTCAAGCAATACATCAAAACAGTTTTTCTTCATTGATTCCCCCTTTTCAAACAGAGCAATCCCCATATTCATTTATTCTAAACATTTGAGAGTTTCATCATGAAAACAATCAGAAATCGAAGCAGGGGATCTAAGTCACACACAAGAGGGAGATCACCAAATCCAAACAACTGCCTTCCTCACAAGGGCATTATTTGTTCACTCAGTCACTCAGTTTATGTCAGGCTAACAACTTGCACTCAATTTCACTTTTCAAGTACACTTCCCAAAAGTTTGATTTTCACCTCAAAATGGCTCCCACGGAAAACATGCAAGCAACATCAAAAGGTCTTTATTGGGTTGTAATGGGGCCTGGCTAAGGGTAGGATATACAAAGGAACTAAGCTGAAGACCCTAGGAACTAAGAGAGCATGAACTATATTTACACTTTGAATTTCACTCAAGTTCCTTTCTTTATTTTTTTCTTTACACTTCTGGGTGGCTACAGCTCTTTTTATTTCTTTTTG
This sequence comes from Sophora flavescens, assembly GCA_030762895.1. NCBI lineage: Eukaryota > Viridiplantae > Streptophyta > Magnoliopsida > Fabales > Fabaceae > Sophora > Sophora flavescens. Next base: position 164,002,563 of record CM061067.1, read on the forward strand.
GCATTTTTGTATTTTTGTATTTTTGTATTTTTGTATTTTTGTATTTTTTTATTTTTTTTTCAACATTTGTACACTTTTTCTTTCACAAGCTTTTGGCTCCAACTCTTTTTTTCTTTTTTTCTCAATCCCAACAACATATTACACCTTGCAGCCACCCCAAACTTTAGTTCTTGCACCCATTCTAAGATTACATGCTCTCCTAATCCTAAGATCGGATTAACATGGTTTTCCAGATTTTTGGGCTTATAACATTAGGTTATCAAGAACTAACAGGCTAATAGGCTCAAAAGGGCTAACTAGGGAACATGCTTTAGGAATTGGTTTATTCAGGCCAAGTAGCTATTTACAAGGAAAATGCCTAAATCATTTGCTACACACATATAATCATGCAAACCAAAAAGAGATTCAATCAAATCCAGGGAAGTGCAACTTGAAAGTGATTTTCACACATTTTGAAACATGTTGGAGGCTCAAAACCTCACCTGGACATTCATGCAAATTGTTTGAAAGAGATACTATCCCTAGTGTGTGCTCCCTATCACCCCAAACTTATCATTCATCATGCTATCATAACAAAATCCCAAAGTTCAGTTTTCAATTTCACATGGGAATCACAAAATTTTTCAAAATTTTCAGCCTAGGGGGAATCATCACATATCAATCATGCAAGCAATCTGTGCAACATCAATCAAAATCTAGCAAACTTGCCAACTAAAACTTAACACACAAATGCTCCTGAGCTTCTCAAATTATTCAGGAGCTTATTCAAAGAAAAGAAAACTTTATTCAAAGAAGAGAAAAACTACAACTAGTTCCCTCCCCCACACTTAAAACATGCATTGTCCCCAATGAACAACAACAGACTTTACACTCAGAGTGAGGGAAAGGAAAAGAAACTCCCTGATCAAGCATCAGTGTAAGGTGGAGCATCCAAAGATAGCTCCTCAACATTAGCATCCGCAGGGTCAGCAGCATCCACACCATGGAACGGCTTCAACCTTTGCCCGTTAACCTTGAAAGTCTTGTTGGTACCTGTACTTTGAATCTCCACTGCACCATAAGGAAACACATTAGTCACAACAAAAGGGCCATCCCATTTAGACCTAAGCTTCCCAGCCATCAATCTCAAAGTGGAATTAAACAATAAGACTTTTCGACCCACAAAAATTCTTTCCTAACAATCATTCTATCATGAAAAAGTTTTGTTCTCTCTTTATACATCCTGGAGCTCTCATAAGCTTCAAGCCTAAGCTCCTCAAGTTGCTGCAATTGCGTTTTCTCTCAACACCAGATTTCTTCATGTCCAAGTTGCAACAATTTTACGCCCAATATGCTCTATGCTCAACTTCCACCGGGAGGTGGCATGCCTTGCCAAAAACTAGTCGGAAGGGGGACATCCCTATAGGTGTCTTAAAAGCAGTCCTCTGGGCCCACAGTGCGTCTTCCAGACGGTGGCTCCATTCCCTCTCGTTTGGCTGCACCATCTTCTCCAGAATTTGCTTAATCTCCCTGTTTGATATTTCTCGCTGGCCATTGGTTTGGGGATGGTAAGCAAGAGACACTCTATGTACAACCCCATATTTTCTGAGTAAGGCCTCCAAGGTTACTCTTGCAAAAATGTGTGCCCTGGTCACCGATGATGGCCTTGGGTATGCCAAAACCTGCAAAAGATGTTGGACCTAACAAATTTTGAAACAATCGAGCATCGTTAGTCCTAGTGGGGATTGCTTCCACCCACTTTGAAACATAATCTACAGCCAACAAAATATATACAAAACCAAAAGAAGGGGGAAAAGGACCCATGAAGTCCATCCCCCACACATCAAAGACCTCACAATAAAGCATTGGTCTGCCGAGGCATCTCACTCCTACAAGTGATTGCAGTGGCCTGTTATTTGACATTCTTTACAGTTCTTGTATACCTCATATGAATCCTCGAAAATTGTGGGCCAAGAGAACCCGGAGTCCAGGACTTTCCTTGCTGTCCTTTGAGGTCCAAAGTGTCCTCCAACCTGGAGAGGCATGTGAGAAATGCGGGATGGACTCCGTCTCATGATCGGTACACACCTCCGAATGACTTGATCACCGCAAAACTTCCACAGATAGGGGTCATCCCACACATAATACTTTGCATCGCTCTTCACTTGTGGAACTTTTGTCTACTTGTACTGCAGGAACAACACCAAAGAACTAGAAAATTTACAATGTCAAGAAACCAGGGGGTTACCCCATACATATGTAACAATCTCTCATCGGGAAATCATCTTGGATGGGAAATGTATCCTCATCCCTTGCTATCCTACTCAAATGATCTCGCTATCAGATTTTCAGCTCCACTTTTATCCTTTATCTCCACATTGAATTCCTGAAGCAAAAGCATCCACCGATCAGCCTTGGCTTAGCTTCTCGGCTTCTTCAAACAGATATTTCAAAGCTGCATGGTCAAGAAAAACAGTCACCCTAGAACCTAGCAAATAAGACCTAAACTTGTCAAGTGCAAATACAATAGCTAGCAGCTCTTTCTCGAGTGGTTGTGTAATTTGCCCGAGCGGCATCTAGGGTCCTAGAAGCATAGTGAATTACATGGGCAACCTTGCCCACCCTTTGTGCCGTAACTGCCCCCACAAAGAAAATTTGAAGCATCACACATCGGTTCAAACGGGAGTGTCCGTCCTGGGGCTGGATGACGGGGGTAGAAGTCAACGCCTTCTTGAGATAGTCAAATGACTCCTTGCACTTTTCATCAAACTCGAACAGGGCATCATTTTTCAAGCAGATTTGACAATGGCGGTGCTATCTTTGTCAAGTCCTTTATAAAGCGCCCAGAGAAACCTGCATGTCCAAGAAAGGAACGGATCTCGCGACGCAAGATGGGTAAGGCAATGAAGCAATTACATTTATTTTTGCAGGATCCACGTAAATACCCTCTCGGGAAATTACATGACCCAATACTATCCCCCTGTTTTACCATGAAATGACATTTCTCATAATTCGTAATCAAATCGGTATCAATGCATCTCTGAAGAACTAGATCTAGACTATGCAAAAAAGCATCAAAAGAGGAGCCATACACAGTAAAATCATCCATAAACACCTCTATGCAATTTTCAATAAAATCAGAGAAAATACTAAGCATGCATCTTTGAAAGGTGCCGGGAGCATTACGAGAGGCCAAAAGGCATCCTCCTATAAGCAAACGTCATCAAGGGGCACGTGAAGGTGGTCTTTTCCCGATCCTCGGGGGCAATATGAATCTGGAAATACCCGGAAAAGCCATCTAGAAAACAATAATGGGATCGACCAGCCAGCCGATCTAGCATCTCGATCTATGAACGGCAAAGGAAAATGATCCTTTCGGGTGGCCTGGTTTAGCTTCCTATAGTCTATACAAACTCTCCAGCTATTCTGGACTCTAGTAGGCACAAGTTCATTATTCTCATTCCTAACTACTGTTAGACCAGACTTCTTTGGTACAACTTGAACCGGACTTACCCAAGAACTATCAGAGATGGGATAGATAATACCGCCTGTAGAAGCTTAGTCACCTCTTTCTTTACCACATCCGAATCAAGTGGGTTAAGTCGCCTTTGGGCCTGCTCGACTAGCTTAGCCCCATCCTCCAAGAAAATTCTGTGCATGCATCCGGAGGGGCTAATTCCTGGAATATCGGCCAATGTCCACCCAATGGCCTTCTTGTTCTTCCTCGTAACTTCTAAAAGCTTGTCTTCCCGATCGAGTTGAGGCTGGAGGAAATGATGACGGCAATGTTGCATCCCTCCCCAAGTAGGCATACTTTAAGTTCTCGGGAAGTGGTTTGAGTTCCAAAGGAGGTGGTGCTCAATAGATGGTGCATTGGGAGCAGCCATAGGGTCAAGGATTTCTCTTGAGTGGACAGCTCCACTCTCATTATCACTATCACTATCATCCTCACCCCGCAAGGTTAAATCCAAAAACTCGGAACAAACAGACCATGGGTTAGTGTTAGTGCAGTTAGTACAAGTATATACATCATCAAAACCAGAAATAACAGGAAAATCAGAAATAAGGTCATCATGAGTGTCCTCAATGAGTTCGACAAAGCAACTCTAAGTGGAATACAGAGTGCTCCTCTCTTTGGGTGCTTCATAGCATCAAAAATCTTGAATTTGGCCACAATACCACCAAACTCCATCGACATAGTCCCATCATAAACATCAATCTTGGTCTTGGATGTCATCATGAACGGTCTCCCCAAGATTATGGGTGATCTATCGGATCGAGTCTCTCCCCGCCATATCGAGGATATAGAAGTCTGCAGGGAATATCAAATCATCAACTTGCACTAGGACATCCTCTACCATCCCCATGGGTCGGGCATCGGTCCCGTTAGCCAATCGAATGGTAAGACCGTGTACTTTGCAATGGCCCCGCATCAAGGTTATTAAAGATGGAGGTAGGCATGACATTGATTGATGCTCCCAAGTCCAACATACAGTTCTCAAACTTCTTGTCCCCAATAGTGCATGGGATAGTGAAGGTGCCTGGATCCTTGCACTTTTGTGGCAGTACTTGATTAGGGCCTATAGAAGCAACTCTCTCTATCTTTGACTGGATAAGCGCGGAGACATTCATTCCCAAGTCAACCCTCTCATTAGTCTTCATCTTTCTCTTGTTAGTGCATAGGTCCTTCAGAAATTTATCATATCTGGGCACTTGCTTGATCACATCCAACAGTGGAATATTAACAGCTACTTTTCTGAAAACATCAAGAATCTCCTTCTCTTTATTTTCACCACCCATCTTCAAATTTTTCTGAATTCTGTGTGGGAATGGAATGGGTGGTCTATACACTCTCTCAGTTTCAACTTCAACCACAGGTTCAGGAGTAACCTCATCAGTAGGCTCAGGAGTAGCCTTAACAGTTTCTTCATCCTTTCCAGAAGTGGCCTCAACAACCTTTCCAGATCTCAGAGAGATGACACTCACATTAGGGTTGGAGGCATTAGGATTTATCACTGGCTGTCCAGGCAGCTGGTTTGTCCCTTGACCTTGTTGTATACTATTCATGGATGTAGCCAACTGTCCAATCTGAGTCCTCAAATCTTGAATACTAGCATCTGTCCTCTGCTGAAACTGTACACTAGATGCAGCCATTTGCTTTACCAAGTCTTCTAATGATGGTCCGAAGGTGCGAAGTGGTCACCGGAGGATGATTCTCGAGGTGCCATCTTTGTTGTTGGGAAGAGTTCCCATACCGCAGATTAGGGTGATTTCTCCAGCTAGGATGATACCTATTAGTAGAGAGGTCTGGAATGCTGTACCGATTCTGACTGCCTCCTTGATTATAGGGGTTCATTGCATAAGCCTGAGGTACTTCACTGACAAATTCTTCTCTCTGGATCGGGCATGGATCAAATGGATGCTCAGGTGTATTGCACATGCTACATAACTTTTCCGGCTGAACCTTGTCTATTGCCAATTGTCTTACAAAGGAAGTCAGCTCATCCAATCTATTCTCAAGGGCGGCTTGGTTAGAAGATGAACTATGAATCTCATGCACACCTCTTGGCTCAACTGAATTTCTTCTTGTAGAAAACTGCTGGGAATTCAACGACATGTTCTCAATAAGTTGCTTAGCAGCAGCTGGGGTCTTATCAACTAATGCTCCCCCACTAGCAGCATCCAACAGATTCCTATCCATAGGTAACAATCCTTCATAAAAGTATTGGATTAGGAGTTGTTCAGAAATTTGATGCTGGGGGCAACTAGAGACCAAATGTTTGAACCTTTCCCAGTATTCAGCTAGTGACTCGTTCCCTTGCTTTATGCCACATATCTCTTTCCTTATTGAAGCAGCTCTTGAAGCAGGAAAATACCTTTCTAGAAACACCCTCTTCAAATCATTCCAAGTTGTGATGGAGTTAGGCTCAAGGTACAATAGCCAATCCTTTGCAGCTCCTTGGAGTGAAAATGGAAAAGCCTTTAGCTTGATACTGTCCTCAGTGACTCCCTCTGCTCTCGAGGTTGTGGAGCATACAACTTGGAATTCTTTCAAGTGCTTGTGTGGATCCTCACCTGCAAGACCATTAAACTTGGGCAACAGGTGAATAAAACCAGATTTCAGTTCAAAAGGGGTGTCAGCACCAGGATAAGAAATACATAATCCATTATAGTTGACATCAGGGGCAGCAAGCCTGCTTAATGTCCTCTGGTCTCCCATGTTTTCAAAACCAGTTTTAAAATTGGAATTACTACTAGTGCTAGCCCGAAATTCCCTACGGAGTGTGTGCAATGTTCTTTCAATTTCCGGGTCAAAATCACACAGTTCAGGGCAATGAGACCTAGTAGCCAGACCAATTCAAAACAGAACAGAAATTAAAAGAAAGAAAAGAAAATAAAATAAAAACAAATTGAGAAAAATAACAACTCAGAATCCCCGGCAACGGCGCCAATTTTTGTCGTCGTACTGTCGCAAGACGCGCAAAAAGGACGAGCGGGTTTAAAACTGTAGTCTAGTGCGACAACTCGGATGTCGTCTCTCAAGGACTCTGAGAATATTATCTTTCACAAAAATCAGTTTTAGGGGGGGGTTTGGATTGGAATGCAATTAAGAAACAAACAAAACAGAGCAATCAAAAACAGGCGGTTGAAAGGAGATTATCAATTATCAAACAACGATTAATCATCGTCAAGAATTCCCAACTATCCTTGGTTAATGTAAACCCAAGCCCTAAGCGATTCTTATCCCCTCCCGGTTGTAGTAGCAATTTACAAGCGAAACTACTACCACAGATACATGTCCCTATTCCCGAATTAAGCAAACGGGATTAAGCCCTTCGTGAACTAAGCGAACACGAAATGTACACACGCAAATTAAGCAGATGCGATTAATTATAGGAACATGATATCACCAGAGATAAATCAATACAATACAGTATACTCCTGAATTAAGCAAACAGAAATACAAAGTATGGCATTGAAGAGGGAAAAGCAATTAAAACAGGGATTTACATAACCTCAAGTATATAGGATCCTCAAACAGTAGACTAATCCTAGGACTTAGTGCTCCATAGCAAAAACGAAATCACAGAGAAAAATGTATATCAGAAAGTTGGAGAAGCAAAAGTCTTTACAAAATGTTCAGAACAGCCTTTTATACAAATTCAGAATTCAGAGGGATCGCGAGGCGAACAAACATTCGCGAGGCGAATTTCATGAACTGTGTCAGCAACCCTTGGCATTCTCGCGAGGCGAAGTGTCTCTTGCGAGGCGAGGATATGAAGAGTTTCCTCCTTACGCCCGTTATGGCCATCAGGGCCTAACCGTGATGCTCTCTGACTTCCAGACTCGCGAGGCGAATGGATGCTCGCGAGGCGAGACTCTTCAGCTTCAAAACTGCCACGGCCATGACCTTCAACACGGGCAAGCCGTGATCGTCTCTGACTTTTTCAGGTTTGGAAGACTCGCGGGGCGAGACCTTCTTCGCGAGGCGACCCAGAGACTTAGCAATTTCTTGGAACAGTCAGGCTTCGGGGTCGCGTGGCGAGCATGGCTTTCGCGGGGCGAATCCCCTGTTCTTTATTTTCTCAGCTTCTACTTAACCTGAAAACAAGGAAATAAGCATAAGTGTATTATTTTGACTTAAAACTTGCTAAATTAACTTAAAACTACTCTAGAGACTCAAAACCTTGCTTGAGGACAATCTAATCTAATTTGGGTAAAAATACGATATAATTTGCACGAAACCCTGGTCATACTAGCTATAAAACTAGATGAGCCAGAGGCTTATCATTCCCTCCTTCCTTATACTCTCCTCCCCATCTCCTTTATTTCAAAAGAAGAGGAAACAAAGGGAGAAAAGTTTGATAAATCTCATATCTCAAAATTTCAAACCCGCCCACCCCCACCCCAAGTGTGTACCAAACTGACCTCGATAATGAATTATTCATGGCATCATTTTGAAGTTTTTGAAATTGGATTATGTTTACACCCAAAAAAAACAAAAATAAATAAATCACAGGATATGGTCTCTGTGTGCATTAAGGAGACATACCATAGAGCTATATTATTTGCACATCACAATCTCTTGCATCTCCCTTTATACTCTTTCATAGGGAAAATGGACCATTTTCTCATAAACTTAAGGTGTAAAAGGAGATGTTGGAGATTGTGATGAATGAATAACATTAATGCATAACATGTGATACTTCCCCAACCCCCTTTAACCATTGTGGTTGAGGCTATAATTGATTGGAGTTTCTCTAATCTCTATTATGTTTGTGTGAAGTCTTTTTTGTTTTCATCCAAAGCTTAGCTATATTCATGAGACCAGATAGCTAATAAATCTTTTTCTTTGCCAGAGTCCTATCAAGATCGTTGCTTGTCCTTTCAATTGCATCAACCTTTTTTTGATCAATCAGAATGTTGCAATGGAACGTCAGATTGTATTACTAATTCACATGATTCAGTAGCATACTTAGAACCATCTCCTGTGCAGGATGATATGAATACAAGGGTATATGAATGCTCCTAATCTTCATGCTAAGGTTTATGTGTGTGCTTAGTTAACCCCTTTTATCTAGATAAGAATAGTAGAAAATATATTTATCCGACATTAATCTGTTGGGGGCATCGATAAATTTCGAAGTTTTCATTTAGCTATGCAAATAAGTGTTATACAACAACTAAACCAAAACTTGGTGCTACCCCAAGGTAACCAGATTTGTCATGCCACTCGAGTTTTTGTCTTTGGAACATTTTTGTAATAAAATTTGGATTAATTACAGTCTTTGTTTCTGATATTTCATTTTACAATCATGATTGGCTTCATTCTGTAATCTGCAGTTTCCATTCAGAGAGAAAAAGATGAAGCCTCAGAAAATTTTTGAACCCTCTTAGACATACCACCAGGCCAGAATTTTTGGACACACTCACAAAGCAACCAAAACAGTAATCATCATTGTTGCAAAAAGAATTTCAGAGACTGTGAAATAACAATAAAACGGAGAATGAAGGGCGCAGGGGATACATAGAAGGAAGGAGGGGATACCTTTGCAGTGGTCCTTGCGGTTGTCCCTGTGGTGGCCGGAGCTCTACGGTGGTGGCACTGTTTCTGCGGAGGGAAAGACCAAAGATGAGAGGGAGGAAAAGGAAGAGAAGAAAGGAAGAGATGAGAGGTAAGAAGACTTACGTACTGTGATACGGTGGTGGCCGTACTGGTGCGGTGGTGGCGGTTGTGGAGACGGAAGACGGACTGGTGCGGTGGTGGAGGTAGGGAGCAGAGCTGAGAGAGGAAAAATGAAGAAGTGAGGAAGGAAATGGGAGATTTCGCGATTTAGGGATTTCAGTTTTAGCGACCAAAATAATTCGATCGCTAAATCGGTCGCTAAAATGGTTAGTTTGAATTTGAATTTATAATTTTAGCGACCGATTTAAATTTCAGTCGCTAACACGCGCTATTTTATTTTTTATACGTGCCGTTTAGCGACCGAATTAATATCGGTCGCAAATATAAATAAAGTTTAGATTATGAATTCATAAATTTAGCGACGGATTTCGAAATCGGTCGCTAATATAAATAAAGTTTGATCGTTGCATTTAATCCGGTCGCCATTTCGGTAGCTAAAAATTCATAAATTTCTGACTTTTACTTTCCTTTGTTTAGCGACCGACATAACGACCGATATCTCTGCTACGCTCTATGTCGGTCGCTATTTCGGTCGCAGACTCAACTCTAACCAGTGTTTCATGTAGATCCTACAATCGGCCGCTATTTCGGTCGCAAATAGCAACCAAAAAATTCGGTCACTATTTTCGGTCGCTAAATTACCTTTTTTTGTAGTGTGTGTTCAATCTTTCTTTGCCGAAGCTCACAGTGGCTTACGACTCACATAGTTTTAAAACACTTTTAAAACTTTCATTACAACATAGGACCTCACTGTCCGAGTGCTCAATCACGATACCTCTCGACCGGTGCACCAGTCTTAGGTTCGTGGTACTAGAAAATATCTGCAATGTTTCAACACGGTATACCTCACGTATACGGTATAGGCCCTCAAAGTCCAAATGACTGAGTCCATCACAACACAGGACCTTAGTACCCCGACGTCTCGGTTACTAAGTCCAACTGTACTTTCAACATGGTTGAATCAACTTTTGATTTTCAGAAATTCTTTTCCAAGGTAGAAATTCATTATAAAATCCTTAAATCATAAAACTTATATATATATATATATATATATATATATATATATATATATATATATTCACAAACTAATGAGTCACTTGAGGTTTAATTTTTTCAAAATATGCACTGCCGTTTCGAAAATACTTGTCGTCTACACTTTTTCAAATTTACCGTCAAATATTATTTTTAAGGCTTTTTAAGCCAAAACTTAACTTTTTCCACTTAATTAATTTTCTAAAATCATGATTAACTTATTTTCACCATTTAATTTTATAAAAGAATATTTTGTAATATTCCGGGTTTTCTTACGTAAAATTCAGCAGTGCTAAAATATTTTCACGGTTTCGCGCTCGTTGTGACTCATAATTCTCTTTTCCATAAATAAATTATTAAAATAATAATATTTTCCAAAACTCCTCATTTTCCTCAAAATAAAATTCCTTTTATATTATATATCAACATTTTGCCGTTAAAACATTGAATATAATTTGCGAAGCTTCTTAAAGCTTTTATCCGACTTACTTAATTGTGCACTGACCACTGTCAGGCTTCTCACACATCAACCAACAGTTATATCACAGATATTTCCCAGACAGATCATGCATCACAGTAGCATAATATAATTGCAGATAAACAATTAACGCAATTAAAACCACACAGATACAAATAACACAACAATAAACAACATAAATAAATACTAACAAACAAATAATTACAAAAAACCACGGGATAACATATAGCCATTGAATAAATCCTTCGGTGTTCCCCTCTTACCTCTTGAAGACTTTCTTGTGAACTTACTGATTTCCGATTTCCGAGGATACCGCTTAACGTCGTACTCACTTAACCTTCAACCATTACAACCAAATAGTTACAAATCAAGAAACTAAAACATTCTAAACCCTAATACATAGTCACGGCCTCTAGGGTTTTTGAATGACTAAAATTTCTAATCATGATTAAGTCATGGATTAATGATCCTTGATTAACCTAACTCATAGATTAGTAACTAAACAACTAAATTTCAAACTCAAAACTTCCTAACTCTTTTATACAAGAATTCGGCCTCAACATGTTCATAGGGTTAGGGTTCTTAGTTTAATAAACCAACTTGGATTTATTAATCATACATACTAATAGCTTGATTAACAAGATCATTAAGGAAAACTTTGAACAAAACTCAACAAATCTAACTCACCTAGGGTTTCGGCCAACATAAAGATTTTTGAGTAAAGATTTTCATTTTAAGAAACTAACATAGATTGGAGTGTGTAGACATACATGCCATATGGAATACATGATCATATATGACAACACATGAACAAAACTCTACCAACCCTAATTTGCTAGATTCGGCCAAAGCTAGATTTTTAGTAAAGAAAATTTTGATTACATCATGCTCTTAGATTTAGATAATATGCATGATATCAAGAAGATAGAAAGTAGTTTCATCATCATGTGATTTTTCTAGAATTTATTATGACTTTTCAAAGTTCTAGGGTTAGAAACTTTAAAGTGATGAACAACTATGATATAAGCCTTGAATCAAGAAACTTGCTAAAGAACATAGGCATGATTAATAATGAAGATTTGAATTTACCTCTTGAAAATCAATGACAAAGGAAATCCAAGAACTTGTTTTACAAACTTAGCACTAAGAGACTTATGAACTTTAGGGTTTTAGAAACAAATGGCAAAAGAAACTAAGTGAAAAGTGAGAGTATGGTATTTATAGAGATAGTGGCGCCATCTTGGGAAGGATCTAGATGATGATGAGTTGTCTTGCTAAAATGATTCAAATGCAATTAAGTTCTAAGGACCAATTTGCAAAGATTCCATAAGTTGAAGGACTAGTTTGCAAATTGTCAATAAAGTGTCATGATGATGATTTTACCACATTTAATGCAAGCTTATCTTGACTTTGTTGGCTGAATTTATGGGTCAAAGATATTTTAGGATAATTCATGAAGGTTTGAGAAGAATCAAGAATGATATAGAATAATCAAGAATGATGTAGAAAATTGTGGAACACTCTAGAAAAATCTTGATTCATCCAACAACAAATGCGGCAGCCATCAATCCTCATGGGCTTGCGCATGGGCTGGGTTAGTTTGGGCTTGGGTTCATTTTTGTGGGGCCCACTTGAAAATTTAAGTATTAAGCTTAAGATAGGAAACTTGTATAGTTTCAAATAGGCTTTATGGAATCAATCCATGAACTAGAAAATTTTGGTCTTCTAAGCCACGACCATTTGAGATTGGAAACAAGAATTCTAGCCCAATCCACTTGAAAAAACTTAGAAACTAATTTAGGGACAAAAGGGTAATTTACAGAAAGTTCAGGGGCTTAAACGTAAAATTCATAAATCTTTTATTTAACCCTGAAAAACCTTCTAGACTTAAAAATATGATTCATCCCCTTGAATCATCTCAAAATCCTAAGTTAAACCCTCTATCGGCTCTTAGAAACTCTGAAATCCCTTCCGTCGTCTACCCGATTACGCGTTCCGCCCGTAATACGTAAATTATTTTATTTTTTTCTGAAAAAAATTCTAAAAATACAGAATTGTAGAAAATAAAATACTAAACTTAAGTCCTTCGTTCACGAATTAAATTAGGTCTTTTGAACAGTATTATTATACTGTCAATGGAATTCGCGGGTCGGGTTTTGTCTGACTTTCCGACCTAAATTTTAATCGTAGCTTCCTACGGTTAAGTAGGATTGAGTGGTAAACTCCGTTTATTTAAAATAATTTTTCTAAAACTCAAATAAATTTATAAACATATTTATATGTATTACTGTTACGGTAAAATCCAAGCTGTGTTACAAGATCCACCGTGGATAATATCTTAGTGCTTCAAGAGACTATCCATTCTCTTAGACATCTTAAGGGGAAAAAAGGCTTTATGATTCTCAATCTTGATTTGGAGAAGGCTACGACAGGCTTGAATGGGGTTTTGTGATGGACACTTTAAACTGTCTTGGCCTTCCCCAGGAGCTGAAGAACCTGATTTTCCATTGTATCTCCTCTGCCTCGATGAGAGTGAACTGGAATGGGAACCAATATGATTCCTTAAACACTTCTAGAGGGCTTAGGCAGGGAGATCCCTTTCCTCCCTACCTTTTTGTGCTCTGTCTGGAAAGGCTTGGTCATAGTATCTTAGATGCTATCAACTCTGGTATTTGGCTCCCCTTCAGCTTTGGTAGAGGGGACAACCCGAAAATCTTGCATGTGTTTAGCGGATGATTTAATTCTTGTGGCCGAAGCCTCCATGAGCCAAGTGGACTGCATAAACTCCGTCCATACCTCATTTTGCAGCAAGTCTGGGCAGAAAGTTAACTTTCAAAAGGCACAAGTCTTCTTCTCCAATAATGTTAATGAAGATGTAGCTTCTTCTCTCAGTCAGGCTCTGAATGTGAATGTTACTAAGGACTTGGGGAAGTATCTTGGTGCTCCGATGCTTCATCAAATGATTTCCAACTACTCCTTTAACTTTTTTGCTGGATAAGATGCGCAAGAAGCTCTCCGGTTGGAAGGCTAATTCACTCTCCTTTGCCGGTAGAGTTACTCTTGCACAAGCATCTCTCACTAACATACCAGGCTATGCCTTCCAATCTACTCTTATAACTGTTTCGGTTTGTGAGGCAGTTGAGAAGATTTGTAGAGACTTCATATGGGGTTCCACTGCTCATAAAAGGAGTGCCACCTTGTTGCTTGGGAAAATATTTGTTGCCCGAAAGAGGAGGGTGGTTTGGGTTTCCGTAATTTAAGATTGCTAATTAAATCGAGCCCATATGATGAAGCTTTCTTGGTTATTGATTTCCAAACCACACAAACTTTGGATGAAGATAATGAGAGCTAAATATTCTTGCAGCATCTACACAATCCCTAGGTTCTGCGTCAAAGCAAATTCTTCCCCTACTTGGAGAGCTATTGTTCATGCTTCGGGAGAATACTAACCCGAATCTGATATGGGTGATAAAGAATGGCTATTGTAACTCCCTTTGTTACTTTGTTACATTTGTTACGTTAGTAATCCAAATAAATTTTAAAAAAAAAATCCTTTAAAATATTTAATTAAAATATGCTAATCATAAATTTTTTTTTCTCAATTGTATAAGTCTGGAAAATGTCTCATATTAAATAAAATAATAATAATGTATCAAAGGAAAAAAATATAAAATTAAATCCATACATCTGAATAAAACCAAATAAAAAGAAAAGCCTCGAAACTGGGCGTCTGATTACAACCATACAACATTACTAACCCACTAGCTAGTCAAAAGGATGACTCTTCAAATCTCTGGGTCCTCAACAGGGATGTCATCAGACTCTGAAAACAACACTTATAATGAGATATAAAATCCCAGTGAACAATAATATAGTTTATAAAATATTTTCGAAAATAGTACTGTTCTCAGTCGGTGCGGTAACGGGAAAAACTGTCCATGCCATCCGCTAATTTTCCAAAATAATATATACAAAAGAAAATACTTTTAATAACAACAATAATCTCATCAACTAAATAGCATATAACGTAACAACAACTTATCTCAATGCATCACATTCCATATACCAAGTAAATTATGGTTTAATCCAAATGGCCCGAAGACCTCCTAATTAAATTGGTCTCTTGCCTGCATGCCATAAATTCACACATCATATGACAATGGCGTCTCATTGCCCACCCCTACTCACGAGGAGTTTTTCGATGTCACCCTCATGTCGGGGACATTTCCATTTCGATACCTCCCGTGTGCATATGGCGGTATTTCTCCTTTTTTGACACCCCAACGTGTGGCGGTGTTACTTTTGATACCCTTTTAGGTGGTATTGCTCTTTTTCGACATCCCAATTATATGGCGATGTTACTTTCGATACACCATTACGGTGGTATTACTTTTCGATACCCCTATCATAGGTGGTATTGCGGCAAACATCATACAACATATTATAACTCAAATATCTCATGTCTCATACATGTAACAAACCATTTCCCTCAATTTTAAATATATAAACTTCCACCAGCAACAAACAATCATGAATATCACAACATATCATACATGAATAAGTACATTACAACATCAATTAATCAATTAATTTCCTTTTTAAACAAAACCCCAATTTTAGAATTTAGGTTACTAATAATATGCATCAAGTCAATTAAAGACTCGCAAAACCACATGGTGATCCCTTATTAACAAAAACAATCATATATACCATGAAAATGATTCATAAAAAATATTGTTACTCACTTCTTGAAGACCTCCAAAATAATCTAAAAATCTTGTATGATAAAACTAATGTCTCTATAAAAAAAACCTTCTTCCCTTCGATATTTCAATTACAGTACCAAAAAAAACAACTGTCTCATAACCTATCCCTCTATGCGCGCGACGGCTCGCTATGCTGCGTCGCTTCTAAGTTCCCAAAGGAACATGACCTGAATACATGATGACCTTTTAACATAAGTTTATATATTATTTTTATTATTATTTTTATTTTTTAAACCTAGACTTGTTTTGGCAAAAAGCCAAAATTCAATCAACTATACTTGGGCTTGATAACGCCCCTGTACACTTTTTTTTTTTTGAACGGGAACGCCCCTGTACACTTGTTAGCTATTTTTTTTTCATTCCTTATAATTTATTAAATAAATTTAATAAATCCTTATATTGTTTTTTTAATACTAAATCCCATATTTATATTTTATTTGCACTATACTTTTTAATAACTTATTTTTTTTATCAAATTAATTATATTAGAATTTTAGGATGTTACATTTTCTCCCTTCCTTAAAGAATTTCGTCCCTGAAATTCATCTCTTACACATGCACTTATTTTAACATATGCCATATTCAAAACATAACGGTTATCATACCTTAGACAATAAAGTCTGGGTATTGACGAATGAGGTCCCCCTCCATCTCCCAAGTGGCCTCATCTTGAGTCAATCATTCCCATAACACATTTACCAATGGAATTGTCTTGTTCCTCTGAGTCTTAGTGCTCTTGTCCATGATTTGACTAGGCTTTGACTTATAGATCAAATTATCCTTCGATTGTACAGACTCAGGAGCTATCACATGAGATTCATCAGGCACATATTTTGAGTTGTGACACATGAAAAACATCATGAAGGTTTGCCAACTGTGGCGGAAGAGCCAATTGATAAGAAACAGGCCCGACTCTTTTAAGAATTTGGAAAGGTCCCATGAAACGAGGATTTAGCTTGTGGACTTTCATTGACCTCCCTACCCCCGTCTTAGGACTGACTCTCAAAAATACATGCTCACTTTCCTGGAATTCTAGAGGTTTTCTCCTTTTGTCGGCATAGCTCTTTTGTCTACTTTGTGCCTTGCGCATCGTCTCCCTAATCATTTTGATTCTCTCAGAGGTTTCCTGGACCAATTCAGGTCCTATCAAGGTTTTCTCACCTACCTCACACCAACATAAAGGGGACCTACACTTTCTCCCATATAGGGTCTCATAAGGTGCCATGCCTATACTAGCGTGATAACTATTGTTATACGCAAACTCCATCAGAGGTAGGAACCTATCCCAACTCCCTCCTTCATCCAAGACACACGCTCTAAGCATGTCCTCAAGGGTCTGAATGGTCCGCTCTGACTGACCATCTGTTTGGGGATGATAGGTCGTGCTAAAGTTCAACTTAGTCCCAAAGGCTTGCTGAAAAGCTCTCCAAAATCTAGAGGTAAACCTCGGGTCTCTATCTGACACTATGGATGTGGGTATCCCATGAAGCTTGACTATTTCCTGGATATAAAGGTATGCCAACTTGTCTGAGCTATAGGTTGCCTTAATTGGCAAGAAGTGGGCAGACTTGGTCAACCTATCCACTATCACCCAAATCGCGTCTAAGCCCAAACGCGTCTTAGGTAACCCCATCACAAAGTCCATGGAAATTCTCTCCCACTTCCATTTTGGAATCTCCAAGGACTACAACAACCCTGAAGGCTTCTGATGTTCTATCTTAACCTTTTGGCACACTAAACACCTAGTTACGAAGCTAGCCACATCCTTTTTCATTCCTGACCACCAATACATCATCTTAAGGTCTTGGTACATCTTAGTTATTCCAGGATGTATGGTGAACTTTCCCTTATGAGATTCCTCTAATATCTTCTCTCTAAGCTCCCCTCCTTAGGAACCACGATCCTATTCTTAAATTTCATTAGTCTATCAACAGACAACTCATAACCCTCTTGTCCCAATCGAGACTGCAACTCCTGGTCTAAAAGTTGTTCCCGTCTAATCTCATCTCTAAGGTCACTATTAATTTCCAACCTATTCAACTTCAAACTTAAGACATTTAAGGACACATCCAACACCTCCAGATTCATGTCCCTAAACTCTTCCATGAGGTTCAGCTCTTGCACCATCAAGCTCGACACGTGTAGGGACTTCCTACTCAAAGCATCTGCCACCACATTGGCTTTTCCCGGATGGTACTTCAACTCGAAGTCATAGTCCTTGAGGAACTCCGTCCACCTTCATTGTCTCATGTCCAACTCCTTCTGGTCGAACAGATATTTAAGGCTTTTATGGTCACTAAAAACTTCAAACTTTGCCCCATAAAGGTAATGCTTCCAAATCTTAAGGGCGAAAACCACTGCTGCTAGCTCTAGGTCATGGGTAGGGTAATTCCCCTCATGTGGCCTAAGCTGCCTAGAGGCATATGCTACCACTTTGCCCTCCTGCATCAAGACATATCCCAAGCCATTCTTAGACACGTCGCAGTAAACCACAAAACTCACTAATGGATCCGGTATAGTTAAAACTAGTGATGACACCAATCTCCTCTTAAGCTCTTGGAACCCGTCCTCACACTCCTGGTCCCACACAAAAGGTTTCCCTTTCCTAGTCAACTGGATCAAAGGTAAGGCTAGTCTAGAGAACCCCTCTATGAACTTCCTATAGTAACCAGCTAAGCCTAAGAAACTTCTCACTTCGGTTACTCTCTTAGGTTGTTGCCATCCCAACACCGCATCAACTTTAGAGGAATCAACCGCTACACCATCCTTTGAGATTGTATGTCCTAAAAACTTTACCTCGTCTAGCCAAAACTCACACTTCTCCGGTTTGGCATATAGACGCTCGTCCCTCAAGATCTGCAACACCGACCTTAAGTGTTCTCCATGTTCTTCTGGTGTCCTAGAGTATATTAAAATATCATCTATGAACACCACCACAAACTTGTCCAAAAAGGTCCTAAAAATCCGATTCATATAGTCCATGAAAACGGCTGGGGCGTTGGTCACACCAAAGGACATCACTACATACTCACAGTGCCCATACCTTGTCTTGAAGGCTGTCTTAGGGATGTCCTCGCTTCTAACTCTAATTTGATGGTATCCCGATCTTAGATCTATTTTGGAAACCACTGACGCTCCCCTTAACTGATCTGAGAGGTCATCTATCCTAGGCAATGGATATTTGTTCTTGATGGTTACCTTATTCAGTTGCCTATAATCAACACACAACCTCATACTCCCATCTTTTTTCTTCACTAGAAGCACTGGTGCTCCCTAAGGTGACACACTAGGCCTAATAAACCCCTTTTGTAACATATCCTCTATTTGTTTCTTGAGCTCGCTCGACTCTAGAGGTGTCATCCTATAGGGTGCTACTGATATAGGTCCACTCCCAGGTACTAGATCTATGGTAAACTCAATCTCTCTATCTAGAGGTAAACCAGAGACATCCTTAGGAAACACATCTGGGAACTCGCACACATTAGGCAACGCCACTATATCACTTTCAGCCTCTATCTTAGCAGAAAAGAGAAGTATATATCCCTGAGCTCCCTCAACTAAGCACTTATGACATAAGGCAGCAGAGATAAGATGTTGTCCTGGGAGAGTCAATAGACATGGACTGTGGAATGAAAGAAATAGTTCGACTAGCACAATCAATAATAGCATTATTACGAGACAACCAGTCCATGCCCAAAATAATATCGAGACCGCACATAGGTAAACATATCAAATCAACAATATAAGTCAGGTCTTGAAACAATAAAGGACATTGCAGGCAGACAGCATAAGTAATCAATCTATCTTTAGCAGGAGTAGAAACACACAAATCATATAACAGTTTAGTAACAGGTAACTCCAAGAATTGAACACATTTAAATGAAATGAATGAATGTGTTGCTCCTGAATCGAACAATATGATAACATCATGACCTTTAATAAAGCCCTTACCTTGGATCAAACCGTCGGACTCATTCACCTCCTCTCCTTGGATGGTAAAGACCCTTCCGTGGTTGAGTGATCTGGTTTGAGATTGTCCTCCCGACTTGCACATCCTAGCAAAGTGTCCCATCTTCCCGCATTTATGGCAAGTGGTTTGTGCCGCGGGGCACACACAATCTCCATACTGCCACCCACACTTGTAACATGCAGTCCCCTTTTCACCTTGAACACCTTGAACCTGCTTACCCTTCGTGATTGTAGGCACAAGTCATAGGCTCTTCTGGAATTTACCCCCTTTCCCATGGAACCTCTTGTCGTCACTGAAGCTCTTCTCCTTCGGCCTCTCAGCCAGCACAACTTGCATATTCTGCTCCGCCACCCTACACTTGTTCACTAAAGTGGGATAGTCTCGAATCTCTAGAAGCCCAATAAGGCTCCGCAACTCTGGCTTCAAACCCTGCTCGAACTTAATTGCTTTCCATGGACCATCAGGATTATCCCTCACCTGTGTAGAGAACCTTGCAAGCCTCTCAAACTTAGCCACATATTCTGCCACCATCATACTCCCCTGACGAAGATGTAGAAACTCCATCTCTTTCTGTATCCGGACACTGTACGGAAAGTACTTCTCCAGAAATACCTCCTTGAATTTGTCCCACGTGATAGGGGCGCCCGAAGCAAGCAACCCTCCCCTGGCACAGTTCCACCAGTGCTCTGCATCCGACTCTAACATATAGGTAGTAAAATCCACCTTCTGAGCATCAGAGCACCCCATGACCCGGAAGATCTTCTCTAATTTCAGTAATCATTCCTCTGCCTCAATAGGATCGGTGGTCCCTCGAAAAGCTGGGGGATTATTATTCCTGAACTCTGACGGACCCCTGTACTGTGGATCTGGAGCTGCAACCGAAACCACGTTAAGCACGTCCCCATTATCCCTTATCTGACGGAGAGTCTCCGTCTGCTCCTGCATAACTCTGGCCATTCGAGCCAACGTTGCTGCGAGTGCATCATTTCTCCCTCACCTGTTCTCTGCCATAATCTGCATACCACCAATCAAACAGTGGGTTGATCAAGTCCAATATCCAAAAGAATAGAATGCAGAATTATAACTCTAACAAGCATCCTCTGCGCCCAAGTTTTGTTTTTGAAAAAGCCCCACTACCACAGTCCGATTTAGAATCGAACTGCTCTGATACAAAAAATGTAAACGCCCTTCGTTACATTAGTAACCCAAATAAATTTCAAAAAAAAGAAATATAATCCTTAAAAATATTAATTAAAATATGCTAATCATAAATTTTTTTTCTCAATTATATAAGTCTGGAAAATGTCTCATATTAAATAAAATAATAATAATGTATCAAAGAAAAAAAAATTAAATCCATACATCTGAATAAAACCAAATAAAAAGAAAAGCCTCAAAACTAGGCGTCTAATTACAATCCGAGCAAAATGATACATAAACCAAAGAACGTCGTCCGCATAATACTCTCAACCATACTACATTACTAACCCACTAGCTAGTCAAAAGGATGACTCATCAAATCTCTGGGTCCTCAACAACGATGTCCTCGGACTCTGAAAACAACACTTATAATGAGATATAAAATCCCAGTGAATAACAATATAGTTTATAAAATATTTTTGAAAATAGTATTGTTCTCAGCCGGCGCGGTAACTGGAAAAACAGTCCATGGCATCCGCTAATTTTCCAAAATAATATATACAAAAGAGAATAATTTTACTAACAACAATAATCTCATCAACTCAATAGCATATAACGTAACAACAACTTATCTGAATGCATCACACTCCATATACCAAGTAAATTCTGGTTTTATCCAAATAGCCTCATAAATTCACACATCACATGACAATGGCGTCCCATTGCCTACCCCTACTCACGCGGAGTGTTTCAATGTCACCCACCTATCGGGGACATTTCCATTTCGATACCTCCTGTTTGCACATGGCGGTATTTCTCCATTTTCGACACCCCAACATGTGGCGGTGTTACTTTCGATACCCCTTTTCAGGCGGTATTGCTCTTTTTCGACATCCCAATTATATGGCGATGTTACTTTTGATACCCTATTACGGTGGTATTACTTTTCGATACCCCTATCATAGGTGGTATTGTGGCAAACATCATACAACATATTATAACTCAAATATGTCATGTCTCATACATGTAACAAACTATTTCCCTTAATTTTAAACATATAAACTTCCACCAGTAACAAACAATCATGAATATCACAACATATCATACATGAATAAGCACATTACAACATCAATTAATCAATTAATTCCCCTTTTAAACAAAACCCCAATTTTAGAATTTAGGTTACTAACAATATGCATCAAGTCAATTAAAGACTCCCAAAACCACATGGTGATCCCTTATCAATAAAAACAATAATATATACCATGGAAAGGGTTCCTAAAAAGTATTGTTACTCACATCTCGAAGGCCTTCAAAGTGCTCTAAAAATTTTTTAAGATAAAAATAATGTTTCTGTAAAACAAATCTTCTTCCCTTCAGTGTTACGATTGCACCGCCAAAGAAAAGAACTGTATCAGATCCTATATGAAATAGACAACTATAAACACGAGAAGATGGTTGAATTGTGTTTATCAGAATTTAAACAAAGTTTAAATCTTTTTGCATACAGAAGCTAGGTTCATAAGAGTGGAAAGATACAAGACAGACGGGTGACATTTCTGATGAAATTTTAACAGTGACTTTGGCAATCACACCACTTTGATAAACGTATAAGAAAACTAAAGCAATTAAAGAGGTTATAAGGAAAGAGAGATTGACACAGTTATTTATCCTGGATCACTTTTCAAATCAAAGAGCAACGTCCATTCCTTGGCTGCACCAAGATTTATCCACAATAATTGATCAGGTTACAGACTCTAAGTATTATTTACACACCTAGACTCTTCAGGCTCCAAGACAAGTATTCTTTGCACACCTAACCTCTTCAGGCTCAAGATAAGTATTCTTTAAACACTTAGCCTCTCCAGGCTCACTCGGGTTTGTTGAGAGATTTGGTTTGTAATAAATACAACTTCAGATAGACAGATCTTTCACTAACACTCAGAGCGGTTTAAATGTAAATCTTAGGAAAGTCTGCGTAATAACTTCAAATGATTGAAGAATACAGAATGAAAGAATGAAGAATTTAATGCGCATAATAATGGCTCTTTAATGTTATGTATATTCTCTATGTATTCTCTATACTTCATCTTCAATGACTTCTGTATTTATAGTCTTCAAGCATTTAGGATCCATTAGAGACATTCCCTCAGATGTTGGCTTCAAGTAGAACTTCATTAAATGCAATAGAGTCGTTCTGGGCAACCATTAATGCAATAGGAACGTTGGTTGTACTCTAACATGAAGGATCATGGCTTTATGCATCGTGATACAGCCATATCAGAGTTATGCAGAGAGCTTTTTGTACTTTGTTGAGTACAATTCCCTTTTCGTGTAAGGACCAGAGGTACTAGGTAACAAAGCATGTTGGAAGCATTTTTTAACTGGTCTTTGGTTCTGATAACCGAATCTGTTTTCTTGATTTCGGTTCTTGAAATAAGATTCTGATAATTCTTATAGAAATCGTGTTCATAAGATAAGTGTGCCCACCTTGAAAATAACCGCTTCCATCTAGCCATTTAAGATTTTACATTCTGACGGGCTGATAGACGAGCTCCATATGCCTCGTCATTGGACGGATACTCCTTTAACAGGTTGAACGTAACCTAGTAGATGAGCTCCATATACCACGTCATTGGACGGGGCTTCTCATTAAGGACTTAGCAAGTCCAAAGACTTGTGTAGACGAGCGCTTCTGTTACCTTAGTGGACGAGCACTTCTATCACTTCAGTGGACGAGCGCTTCTGTTACTTTAGTGGACGAGCGCCTCTGTTACTTTAGTGGACGAGCTCTTCTGTTACTTAAGTGGACGAGTGCCTCTGTTACTTTAGTGGACGAGCTCTTCTGTTACTTAAGTGGACAAGCTCTTCTATCACTTGTGTTGGACGTGCGCTTCTATTACTTCAGTGTTGGACGAATGATTCTTACAATTTTAATCTGCACCCTAGATAAAAAGGCTAGCAATCGATATGAAGGATAATTAAATCATTAACCAATGTTTAGTTCTCATCAAAACTTAGGGAACTGCACATCAGACATTTTAGAAACTTAACAATCTCCCCCTTCTCTATGATGACAAACATTGAGATGATTTAATGAACCTCAGAAAATATCAACAAAGAGAATAACATATAACAGACAGGTTGAAATTTTCTTAAGCGGACAGGTCATGCTAATGCTTGATCAGACATTAAGATTAATCATATAATCTGTTTAACTTTGAAATTATCGGAGCAATAAGATTGACTTGTTTTACTTTGAAATCATTATCAGAGCAATTTTACGTAAGATTTATCTGAGCAATTATAGAAACTATCAGAACATACTCATGTCCATGTATTATTTAAGATTCATATCATATTCATTCATATTCATTCTTCTATAACACATTTCTATCACATTTCTCATTTCTCCCATTCTCCCCCTTTTATCAACATCAAAAAGGGTTATCAAGTTTTATTTAAGAGATATGTTAAGGGCAAGATAACATGTTAAGAAAATCATTGTAATTCAACAAGCATATGAGACATACTCCACTTAAACTATTGTATCATCACTCCCCCTGAACTAATGCTTAGTTAAAAGAACATGTATATAGGAGTAAAGACAGATTTAGCATAAACAGGTGATAAAGCACAGACAGGTTAACATTTAGGCATGTCATTCAACAATGCAATGCATGTTTAGATTATCTCTAATAAATAAAAACGTTTCTTCTGCGAGGGGTTTAGTGAAAATATCAGCCCATTGATTTTCAGTTTTAACAAACTTAATATCAAAGATGTCTTTCTGAACATAATCCCTAATGAAATGATGTTTGATTTCAATATGCTTAGCCTTAGAATGCTGAATTGGATTTTTAGTTAAGCATATAGCACTGGAATTATCACACCATACAGATATGTTATGTTCATAAATAGAGTAATGCTCAAGTTGATGTTTTACCCATAAGAGTTGAGAACAGTAACTAGCAGCAGAGATGTATTCTGCTTCAGCAGTAGACATGGCAATGGTTGTCTGCCTCTTGCTGGACCATGAGACTAAACTTGCTCCAATGAAGTGACATCCTCCACTGGTGCGTTTTCTTTCTATTCTGTCTCCAGCAAAATCAACATCACAATATCCCACTAATCTGTATTCTTTTGATCTTAAATACAGCAAACCAAGATTAGTAGTTCCAAGAAAATATCTAAATATTCTTTTAATAGCCTTCAGATGAGATTCTCTAGGATCATATTGGAATCTAGCACACATACAGACACTAAATTGAATGTCAGGCCTGCTTGAAGTTAAGTACAGTAGAGAGCCAATCATACCTCTGTAGACAGTTTGATATACCTTTTACCCTTCATCATCTTTGCTTAGTTTTGCATTGGGTTGCATAGGGGTTTTCATGAGTTTTGTATTTTCCATTTTGTATTTCTTGAGTATCTCCTTGGTATATTTTTGTTGATGAATGAAAATTCCATCACTTGTCTGCTTGATTTGTAATCCAAGGAAGAACTTCAATTCTCCCATCATGCTCATCTCAAATTCAGCTTGCATTAGATTTGAAAATTCCTTGCACAACTTTTCATTAGTTGCTCCAAAAATAATATCATCAACATATATTTGAACTTCAATAAAGTCCTTTTTAGAGCATTTCTTGAACAGAGTAGTGTCTACCTGTCCTCTAGTAAAACCATTATGGATGAGAAAAGAACTGAGTCTATCATACCATACTCTAGGTGCTTGTTTCAAACCATATAATGCCTTTTTAAGTTTAAAAACGTGATCTGGTTTATCAGTATCCTCTAAATCAGGGGGTTGTTTAACATACACTTCTTCAATTATACCATTTAGAAAAGAACTTTTTACATCCATTTGAAACAGGGTAATTTGGTGTTGTGCAGCATATGACATTAAAAAGCATATGGCTTCTATTCTAGCTACATATGCAAAGGTTTCAGTATAATCAATACCTTCTTGTTGGTTATAGTCTTGAGCTACTAGCCTTGCCTTATTTCATACAACTTTACCATCTTCATCCAATTTATTTCTGAAGACCCATCTTGTTCCAATAACTGACTTGTTTTTAGGCTTCGAGACAAGAGTCTAGACATCATTTCTAGTGAATTGGTTAAGTTCTTATTGAATAGCAAGAATCCAGCTTTCAACCTCAAGAGCTTCTTCAATGCGTTTAGGCTCCAAATTTGAAATAAAAGCCACATTGCTTGATTCTCTAAATGTGGATCTGGTTCTTACTCCTTCAGAAGGATTTCTAATAATAAGATCCTTAGGGCGATGAGTGTTGAACTTCCAATCCCTTTTGAGATCATCATGAAGATCTTGACTTGTCTGCTGACTCGTTTGTTCCACTTGTCTATCAGTCTCAGGCACAAGTTCTGTTTTGGTTAGATCGAGTTGTTGACTTTCTAGCTTGTTTATATCAAGACCTGCAAGATCATCTTCTAGATCTGATAGTTCTTTATCAGTCTTTAATTCATCATTGAATTTAACATGAACAGATTCTTCAATAATACAAGTTCTTGAATTGTAAACTCTAAAAGCCTTAGACATTTCAGAATATCCTACAAAAATAACTTTATCTGCCTTAGAATCAAACTTTCCAAGATTATCTCTGGTATTCAGAATAAAACATTCACATCCAGAAGCATGAAAATAAGATATGTTGGGGCTTTTTCCTTTCCACAATTCATAAGGAGTCCTTTTTAGAAAAGTCCTAATAAGTATTCTATTTTGTACATAACAAGCAGTGTTTACAGCTTCTGCCCTGAAGTACTGGGAGAATATTTTCATTAAGCATAGATCTAGTCATCTCTTGCAGATCTGTTCTTTCTCTCAACCACTCCATTTTGCTGTGGAGTCCTAGGTGCAGAGAAATTGTGAGAGATTTCATTCTCCTCACAGAACTGTCTAAACTGATCATTGTCAAATTCTCCCCCATGATCACTTCTAATGGTAGAAATATAGAAACCCTGCTCATTTTGTACTCTCTTACAGAATACTGAGAAAGCCTTAAAAGACTCATCCTTGTGTGTTAGGAAGAGTGCCCATGTTTATCTAGAATAGTCATCAACTATGACAAATCCATATTTTCTTCCAGCCAGGCTGGCAACACTAACTAGTCCAAACAGATCCATATGTAACAACTGAAGAGGTCTAGAGGTTGATACTTGGTTTTTAGATTTGAAAATTGATTTTATCTGTTTACCTCTCTGACATGCATCACACAAGACATATTTCTTAAAACTAATATCAGTTAATCCTCTCACAAGATTATTCCTTTTTAATTCAGAAAATAGTTTCATACAAGCATGTCCTAGTTTCTTGTGCCATAACCATCTCTCATCCTCTTTAGACATCAGACAGGTTACACTTTGATCTAAGAGATCAGACGGTTCAATCTTATTAAGATTTTGCTGCCTTTTAGCTGAAAAGAGGGTTTTGCCACAACAATCTTTAACTATGTATACATCCTTGGTAAAGGAAACATCAAAACCACTATCACATAATTGACTTATGCTAAGCAAATTGTGTCTTAATCCTTTAACCATAAGAACATTAGATATAGAGGGAAGAGGGGGTTTACCACCAATAGTACCAATTCCTATAACTTTCCCTTTCTGATTCCCTCCGAAGGCAACGTGTCCTCCTTTCTTAAGTTGGAGGTCTAGGAACATAGACCTTTCTCCTGTCATATGACGCGAGCAGCCACTGTCCAGGTACCAGCAGTGGTGTTTTCTTTGTCCTGTTGAGGACATCTGCAACAAAAATTATTTGATCTTTAGGTACCCATATTTTTTTGGGTCCTTTTCTGTTAGTTATAGGAGTCTGTGAAGACTTCCTTCTCTTCTTATGGATACACTTAGACATAACATGTACAGTTTTTCCATAGAAGTTACAGACACGTGTAGATTTGGTTACAATTGACTTAACAGATACTGTAGAAGCTTTAGTTGATACTTTATGATGTGTCTGATGGACATATCAAATACCTTCTTTGTTAAGAGAGTGCCTTTGACAGCCAAGTAGCTTAGTCATATTATCTCTACCATTAACAAATTTGGCAAGATCAGAAGTGAGCTCTTCCACTTTCTGTTGAAGTTTTTCAACTTCTTCAGATGGTGATATTTCATTTGAGTGCTTAGCTTCATTAGACTTTTCAGTCTTCAGCTCACTGTTCTCTTTAGCCAGCTTCTCACACTCTTGAGATTTCTGTTTATGCTCACTGGTGAGCTTTACATACTCTCTCTTGAGGGATTTGAAGGTCTTAGATAAGCAGTTGGATTCCTCCAGCAATTCCTCATAGGCATCAAGTAATTCCTCATAGTCAGGATGTACCTCATCGTCTGAGTCTGAGTTAGTGTTGGCCATCAAACAGAGATTGGCTTCTTCCTCTGTTTCTTCATCAGAAGATGTTGACTCCAGATCCTCCCAAGTAGTCATCATTCTTCTTCTTTTTCTTGAAGAATTTCTTAAAAGGGGCCTTTTTGAGTTGAGGACATAATGCCTTGATGTGACCTGGCTTCTTGCACTCATATCATACAATTGGACTTTTGTCTGTTGTAGTGGATTCTTTGAAGTTCCTGTCCTTGTTGAACCTTCTGAATGGGTTATCCCTCTTGAACTTCTTTTTCTATAGGAGAAGCTTTATCTTTCTGGTCAGGAGAGACAATTCTTCATCACTCTCAGAATCCTCGTGTTCAGACAGGTCAGCATCAATGGATGACTCGTCTGCCTTTAGAGCCTTGGAAACTTTTGCTGACTTTTGATCATCTTTCAGAGCAATTGACTTGCCCTTCTTCGGTGCAACTTCATCTCCAAGTTCTTGCTCATGAATAGTGAGTGTTCCAAGAAGTTTATCCATAGTCAAGGTAGTGAGATCCTTGGCTTGAGAGATAGCAGTGACCAAAGGTCTCCACTGTTTAGGTAGACTTCTCAGAATCTTTCCATCCTTCTCAGCATTGGTATAGACTTTGCCAAGAGATTTTAAACTGTTGACTATAGTTTGAAATCTTCCTATCATTTGAACAACAGATTCTCCTTCCTCCATGACAAATAGTTCATACTTTCTGACAAGTATGACAATCTTTGACTCTTTGACTTTGGCCTTTCCTTTATGTGTGACAGCTAAGGTGTCCCATATTTCTTTGGCAGAGTCGCAAGCACGTACCTTCTCAAACTCCTCAGGATTGAGAGCACACATGATGTTATATCTAGCTTTGTGGTTCAGCTCCCATTTTGTCTTTTCTGCAGTAGTCCACTGGGCTTTTGGTTTGTCAGTGTTATCATCATTCTTGGGAATGAATGGACCATCTGTAATGACATCCCAAAGATCAGAGGTTGTAGATATAATGAACCGTTGAAATCTATCTTTCCAATAGTTGTAGTTTTCTCCATTGAAGTAAGGAGGTCTGGTTAGGGAAGCTCCTTCAGTCTGGTGACTTCCACTTGAACTAGCTCCAGCAGTCATGTCTATTCTTCAGGATATTTTACCTCTACACTGTTAGATACTCAACCCAGAGATTGAGCTCTGATACCAACTGAAATAGACAACTATAAACACGAGAAGGGGGGGTTGAATTGTGTTTATCATAATTTAAACAAAGTTGAAATCTTTTCGCATACAGAAGGTAGGTTCAGAAGAGTGGAAAGATACAGGACAGACGGGTGACCTTTCTGATGAAATTTTAACAGTGACTTTGGGTAACACACCACTTTGATAAACGTATAAGAAAACTAAAGCAATTAATGAGGTTATAAGGAAAGAGAGATTGACACAGTTATTTATCCTGGTTCACTCTTCAAAGCAAAGAGCTATGTCCATTCCTTGGCAGCACCAAGATTTATCCACTATAACTGATCAGGTTACAGACTCTAAGTATTGTTTGCACACCTATTCTTTGCACACCTAGCCTCTTCAGGCTCCAAGACAAGTATTCTTTGCACAATTAGCCTATTCAGGCTCACTCAGGTTTGTTTGAGAGATTTGGTTTGTAATAAATACAACTTCAGACAGACAGATCTTTCATTAACACTCAGAGAGTGGTTTAAATGTAAAGCTTAGGAAAGTCTGCGTAATAACTTCAAATGATTGAATAATACAGAATGAAAGAATGAAGAATTTAATGCGCAGAGTAATGGCTCTTTAATGTTATGTGTGTTCGCTATGTATTCTCTATACTTCATCTTCAATGACTTCTGTATTTATAGATTTTAGGTGTCAACAACCATAACAACGGTACAATATTTGCCGCTGTCATCGTTGCAAATGAAACTGAAGAAACATATGTGTGTGAAGTCATGCGCTTTGTATTCAGTATTTAATGTATAGACTGTTAGGGTTGTATTTTGTGAACAGATTTTTTGTTATTTTGTGAACCGTTGGGAACACTGTTAGGGTTGTTTCACTTAGGTTTTATGTAATTATAATTATAGGTTCTATGTATTTAGTCATATTTAGGATGCCTACTTTGGCTACTTTTTGTAATGCCATTGTATAATGACATGTTATAATGGACCCTGTTTATGTAATGGATGACTAGATATGTTTTGAATGATTTTGGAATGACAAACCCTCTATATTTGACTTACGCCTTTGAACGAATTCACAAATGAATTGATTATGAATTCATAAGTTGTCTATGGTATTTGATAATGAATTCACTTAGAATTGATTATGATTTCATATGGTAGTCTCTATTAAGTCAAATATCATATTTTGAGTCATTCATTGGACTTATATTGATTAATAGCATAGTTCATAATCGAGGTATCTCACAGTGTTGCCTTCATCAAATTCCCACTCAAAAGAAATTGAATTCGAAACTGAAGTTAATCTGGTTCTACATCATAATCCAGCCCAGTAACAAACATGGGTTTCACACACCAAAAAGAATTTGGGTGATGCTTTTTACACCACAGTTTTTTTTTTAATTCTAATATCCCACCCAACTATTTTTCATCATACACTCATAACCTATCTTCTAAAAAATAGACATGTTGCGAATTGCAGCAAATTGGACCTAGAAAAAATTAATCTGGTTCACATTCTATTTGACCTAAATGGTTTTACATCATAGTTCAGCCCAATAACAAACATGAGATTCACACACCCAAAGACCCTATGAAGCTTTAATGTCCCCTGGGATAGTCTGGGCTGACCCGACTCTAACCCTAAATGGGCCAAGTGTGCTCTTACATTTAGTCTGGCCCGACCCGACTCTAACCCTAACCTAGGGTTTATGGCACTTCGACTCAACTCTAAACCTCTGTTCATTCGATACATCGACGGTGGAGTCAATCAGATGAATCGTTCAATGGCGCGTTGATTGACCATGGATATTTAGAGGTTATAGAACATGGATACAATAGGGAGAACGAAGGGAAAGACCACCGCGCCTTGCCCACGTACCACCGCGCCCCTCCAAATCTTATATGGCAACAATCTGCTCCCTCTGAGAGGCTACGAGTCACAATAACAGTCCAACTTCGAAAGGTTGCAAGGATGGATTCCAACTAGGTAAATGGCGGAAGGGGCGAGAATACAAGTCAGAGAGGTGTGGAGCCACAAAGGTGTTCATCGTGATGGCCCTATGGCAAGGGGGAAGTACAACTGTGAGGATTGTTTGGGATGGTAGTGAAAGGCACGGGTAATTTTGTCAAACTATGTCAGAGGGCCTAAAATGAAATATAAAACATTTAATAACATCAAAGGCAGGGGCTTATTTACAAAGTTTGGGTCACCTGTTATAACAGGTAAATGACCCTAAATCTAACGGTTGTAAAACTTTGGACTCACATGGACCACTTGTCACATTAAATCTAACGACTGTAAAACTTTGGACTCACATGGACCACTTGTGAGGTGGTCCACCTTAGACGCCGCCTTATCTTTTGGTCATAATTCATTTTGGTTCTTTATGGTAGCTTAAACGCCTTCAACTATGAACATCTTCAACTATCTCCTGCTGCAGCATAATCAGTTTTGCAAAAAAAAAAAAATTTCATTTTCCTTTTCCTCTGTCTAACAATGACTATATGTGTCTTTCAAATGGTAAAGTCCATGTGTGATACTATGTCACACTACTTTGACATGTCACAGGCCAAGTAAAGTTAATAGTCATCTCAGCTTATACGAACATCTGCTGTAACAGAGTCGAAAAAAAGAATTGATTTGTATGAGGTTAAAAAGACAAAAGACCAAAATGAATTTTTTAAAAGATAAAAAAAATCTAAACAAAAGATAAAATACTAAATGTATATTTTAGCCTAATAATATAAGAATAAGTTGATGGAGTTTTGGGACGACCATTGAGTAAGAAGCTGGCTGCCACCTAAGCCTTTTTGGTTATTGGCGCGAGACGAATTTGAAAAGGGCGTGATCCGATGGTATTGCGGCACACGGTTATCTACGCTCACCATGCCCACCAGTCTAAAACAATGTAAATCAGTCGACAAATAACTAACCTAAGACGTTACTTATGTTATATCTGTGTTCGTTGGGCTTTCACATCAAACTTTTTAATAATTTTTTTTGTGAGAACTTTTTTTTAATAATATTATTAAATTTAATATTAATGATTGTATATTAAAAAATTTATGATTATCAATCAATTACAAGTCATTAATTATATATAACTTTTAATATAATTATAATAAGAATTAAATATTTTTAATATTTTAACAATTTATAATAGTTTCAAAGTATAAGAATCTTTGAAATAAAAATAGACATTTTCATTTGATATTCTACTATCAACCTTCGAGAATATGAGTGTTTTTTTATTTTTATTTTTTTGGATAGGTGAGTGTTTTTTTTATTGCTTATTAATCTGTTAGTTTAAATTTGAATATTTGCATATATCAAAATTCTTAAATATACTTTTACCAAAAAAAAAAATCTTAAATATACTATGCAAAATGTCACACGCGTGATGTGTCCTTAAGATCATCCAATGAAAAGTTTAGAGCTCGTCTGGATGGATTTTCTTTTCAATATATATATATATATATATATATATATATATATATATATTTGAATAAAAGTGTTTTAAAAAATTTATTTGGATGAGCTTTTACTAAAAGTAAAAATTGTGAAAAACCCATATTTTTGTGTTTTTTAATAAGTTACAATTTCTAACTTCTAAAAAGATAAAAAGTAGTAGAAGAAAGAAAGTAAGAATTTTTCATATTTTATTAGATAATAATTTCATATAATAAGTCTCATAAAATATATATTTTTTTATAAAGCTCATCTAAATACAAAATAACTCTACTTCTAGTTTTACGTCATGGAAGCCCTCTTTTAAAAAAGGGCCATTAGTCTTTTTTGACTTAAAATTAACTTGAGAATATATATTAGCAATACCGTCAAAATGAAACTCAATTTTTTTTTATTAACTTTTCATAATATGAGGTTTGACTTTGTTAAATCTAATTTCAGTTGTTTAAAACATAATAATCATTTTTTTAGTTTATGCAATCCTGCACATGTTAAGAAATAAAAAATAAAAATGGTGTATTGAAAAAAAAAAGTTTTAAATTTTTAAGGAATTGAATATAAAACTTTCAACATAACATTTCAATTTTTGATTTCTTAACATGTGCAATATTACCTGGGATAAAAAAATTGTTTTAATAAAGCCATTATATTATAATAAATGATTAAATAAGCAAACTTCAATTAGTTTCTCAACTGTAAATTATTGTGTCACACTGTAAATATTGGTTGAAATTAATGATTTACCTTAATCTTAAATTAAGGATAGCCGCTCGTGATTTCTATTGAGGTATTGTCTCCTATTGTCTCGGTGAAAGATAATCAAGGGTTGGAACTTCCCTTCACTGGAAAGGAATTCAGAACAGCTATTTTTCAGATGCACCCAGATAAATCTCCGAGGTCGGATGGTTTAAATCCTGCTTTCTACCAGCATTTTTGGGATATTTGTGACAATGATATTTTTACGGCTTGTTGCTACTGGTTGGAGACTGGTAACTTTCCTTTAACTCTTAATGATACAAATATTGTTTTAATTCCTAAAGTTGATATCCCTTCTTCTATGAGAGACTTGAGACCTATATCCTTGTGTAACGTTTTATATAAAATAGTGACAAAAGTCTTAGCTAACAGGTTGAAAAAATTATTGCCAAAGTGTATCTCAGAAGAGCGGTTTGCTTTTGTAGAAGGAAGATGTATCCCGGATAATGTGCTCATAGCTTTTGAAATTATCCACCATATGAAATGCAAAACAAAGGGAGTTAGAGGTGAAGTGACTTTGAAAATAGATATCAGCAAAGCTTATGATAGAGTGGACTGGGGTTTTCTCCGTGCTATGATGGAGAATATGGGTTTCTGTGATAGATAGGTCAGATGGATTATGCTGTATGTTTCATCTGTTAGCTACTCGGCCTTGGTTAATGATGATTCTGTTGGACCAATTGTTCCAGCAGAGGCTTAAGGCAAGGTGACCCTCTCTCCCCTCATCTCTTTCTTATCTGTGCTCAGGGCCTTACTTGTCTAATCAAAAGAGCTGAGGGAAGGGGTGACATTCATGGTATTCAACTTTATCGGGGTGCTCCTTCTGTTAGTCACCTTCTTTTTGCAGATGATAGTTTTCTGTTCTTTAGAGCTAGTGAGCGTGAATGTAATGTGATGAAGTCAATTCTTGCTACTTTTGAAGCAGCATCTAGTCAAGCAGTTAATTTCAGTAAATCTGAGATTTTTTTATAGTAAGAATGTGGATGATGGTACTCGATTGGCTTTATCTAATATCTAGGGAGTCCATACCTGTCTTGGGTCAGGAAAATATTTGGGGCTTCCCTCATTAATTGGTAGAAAAAAGAATGCTACATTTAATTATCTGAAGGACAGAGTGTGGAAGAAAATTAATTCTTGGAGTGGCAGACATCTTTCCAAGGCTGGCAGGGAGGTTCTGGTGAAGTCTATGCTCTAAGCGATTCCCTCTTATTGCATGAGTGTCTTCTTACTACCTCCTTCGTTGGCAGAAGAGATTGAAAGGATGATGAACTCTTTTTGGTGGGGATACAAGAAAGGTGATACGTGTGGCATTAATTGGTTGAAATGGGATAAGCTATCTATGAGGAAGGAATTTGGTGGCGTCGGCTTCAGAAATCTGGGAGCTTTTAATTTGGCAATGCTAGGGAAGCAAGGTTGGAAATTTGTTTCTAACCTAGAAGCTATGGTCTCAAGGATTTTCAAAGCTAAATACTATCCTATAGGTCAGTTCTTGGATTCGATTCTTGGTCATAATCCAAGTTTTATTTGGCGTAGCATCTGGAATTCCCGGGTCTTAATGAATAAGGGCTCTGGATGGAGAATTGGCAATGGACACAATATTCCAATCCTAAATGAGCCTTGGATTGCAAATGGTCAAAGGCTGAATCACCATTTTAACTTAACCCAAATGGCTCATAATTGGGTGGTCAGTGATTTTATTATGCCCGATACTAGAAGATGGAATGAAGATTTTGTGCGTCAGTTTTTTACTCCTTGTGATGCTGCTACTATTCTAGCCACACCCTTAGTTGATGAAGTAGGGGAGGACATGCGCATATGGAAATATAGTAAGGACGACTTTTATACAGTTCGTTCATCTTATAAACTGCGTATCGAATCCTTATTGAACACGGCTCATCTGAAACAAGATGGAGATTGACGAAGTATTTGGAACTTGGAAGTGCCCCCCAAAGTGAAGTCCTTCATTTAGCGCGCTTGCAGGGAGGTTCTTCCCACTAGAATAAACCTGCAGAGGTGTGGGGTGGCTTGTACAAGTTCGTGTGTGAGATGCGAAACTGGTCTTGAATCTCAGTGTCATGCATTACTGCAGTGTGACAAGAGTAGAGATATTTTGATTCAAGTTGGGTATTGGCACATCATTGATCCTTTTCTTAACCAAGTGAACTCTTTCTCCGAGTTATATTTCTTGGTCAGTGGTGTTATTAACTCAAATAAAAAGGGCGGATTTTGTGATGATATTGTGGTGCATATGGAAGGCCAGGAACCAAAAATTATGGAACAATGAGGATATGACTGGAACTCAAGTCATTAGCTGTTCAAAAGAGATGTTGTCCAGTTGGATTTTAGCTAGGAAAAGGAACACCCCTTGGCTGGCTGTTGGTCATGGCATTACCCGAGCTAGATGGTCACCTCCTCCTTTTGGGTATGTGAAATGCAATGTTGACGCAGCTTTCTTTGAGGCCATAAATTTATCAGGGTTCGACATGTGCATCCGTGATCATGAGGGCAAGTTTGTTCAAGCTAAAACAATGTGGGTAGAATCAAAGTTGGAAGTGAAGGTGGGGAAGCAATGAGTCTCTTGTTTGCCATTAAATGGTTCATTAAGCTTGGTTTCACCAACGTCCACTTTGAAGTTGATAGCAAATGGGTGGTTGATGAGTTATCTTCATCAAAGGAAAATATTACTGAGTTTGGTATCATTGTCAATTGTTGCAAGGGTCTTACTTCTTACTTTACAAACTTTTCAACAAAGTTTATTAGGAGGCAAACAAACAAAGTGACTCACTCTTTGGCTAGGGCGTCTTTGTTATATGCTAGCTTCTGTTGTTTTTACATTACTCCTAGTTGTATTGCTGACACTATTATGAATGAATTGTCATAATTTCGTTTTTATAAAAAAAATACTAAATATGATAATATATTTAATTTTAAAACTAGGCCCAACGATTTAACAAGTGTATGGCTTATGGTGTCGTCGTGAGCACTATAAAATCTATAAATAAATATCAAAATTTCCACCATTTAATATACTAAATATGATAATATATTTAATTTTAAAACTATTGGGGCCCAACGATTTAACAAGTGTATGGCTTATGATGTCGTCATGAGCACTATAAAACCTCCGTTACGTGAGGTAGAGGTACAAAATTAAGATGTTCATGATGTGTGCCTCTACCTTATTATCTGACTCCTCTCTTTCTTGGATTAAGATAAAAACTGTAGAGATCTCAGATTATTATAAATATACACGTTATGAAAAAAATATAAACCATCACTAAAACAAAAAAAATAAAAATAAACCATTAATCTTAATTTCCTCCCAAATTCTACCACTCTCCTTTTTGACTTATTCCAATGTTTGGGTAATAAACAAAGGGGTCCCCTCCTTTTGTAGGGCAGGTGGTCCCTATGCCTGCAAAGTCATTAAAGGAATGTGTTCGGTCACGTGACTCATCCCACCCACATAAATAGAGGGAGAAGAAAATAAGACAATATAAGAAGAAAAAAATAAGGGAAAATAATTAATTATTTAATAATAATAAAAGATTGGAGGGTCAAGGTTGGGCGTGTCATAATTTGGTTTCTTTACCAAGCTCCTCCCCGGCCCACATTCCCTGGGATGTGAAGTTCATGCGAAATCATGGTGTCTTCTATTTGACTAACATGTGTACTTTGTCTCTCACGTGCAATATGCTTGGCATCCTGATCCTTGTCTATGAAGATAAATTGGCTAACAAATTAAATGGTCCTTTGGGTTTATCGTTAATAAAAAAACATATTTAACTTGGACAACTGATTCGTGATCTTCGACTTTGCAAACAAAAAAAAGCCAAGCCAAGTGTGCGAGGGAATTTCAGGCACCGTGGGAGGGTGAGTGTCAGATCACTCTAAATTAAACAAATAAAACGCAGTTGACTAAATATTATAATGGAACTTATTTGGTCCTTCGTTTCTTAATTCGTGGATGCGGTTAGCTACATGGATATGACCAAAGGAAAGGCCAAAAGCCTTATAATTATATATAGGCAAATTAAGATCAAAGATATCAAGGAGGGGTAGAGTGTCCTAGTTTGTGACAGTTACAAAACTGGTAGTCTACTTATTAATTATGTGTCGGGGGAATATAAATATACAATCCCTCTGCAATTTTGATGGGTGTCCACTGTCGTCCATATATGTATTTGTTAGATTATGCAATTATTTCTTTTTTTAATGTTTTGCTCTTCTTTGTATGTTTCCTAAGAGAGTAACGATTAACGAAGTTTCTTGCATGCCTATTTCCAAATAGGATATGCAAAATTTGTTCGGCAGTTAACTTGTCCTTTTCCATAAATGCTATTGTTTTCTTGGATAAAAAGAGATCATAAAAGAAGAAGCTATTGTTTTGATTATATATCAAAATTAAGGAGTGCATATTGTTTTATTGGTGAAAGGATTAGAGCAAATAGGATCATGCGGTTGCGGTGTGTTTTTTGTCTTATTCAACGCGACCCACTTTCTTAAAGAAATATTTTTTGACGAATTTGTTGATTGAACTTATGTGGTGAGAATATTTTTCCACAAATTAATATTAATTTATTTCCACTATGTGCTCCAAAAATGGAGCTCTCTTTGCAGCTATGCATAATATAACCATCTAAACGTAGTCTCTTTTAATGGTAAGTGCGATGAGGGAGAGTTGCATTTTTTTTCTTCTCTTTTTACTATAATAACAGTATGGAATCTTGAATATGAAGTCTCCTATAAACTGCCCTGAACTTTTTATCACTAAACACTGAGGGGCATTTACTCATTACGCAATGATGAGGACAAAAGATAACGGTCAAGTTCCAAGGTTACAAATGCATGTATGATTTGTTTTGTTAATTCTTCTGATCTAAGAATCAGTCTAATAAGACTAACAAACCTTTTCTTTTTTGGATTTGTGTTTTGAAATGTGGAGTTTCGACCACAAAACCAGGAATAGTTGACTGGACCATGTTGTTTTTCTTCTTAATAATTCAAAGTCTCCCCTCTTTTTTTTTCCACTTTGTTACGAGGTCTATGAGAGAAACCTCTTGAAACTTGCAAGTGGCCAAAAGGAAAAGTCAATATTACAGAGGAAAATGTCAGAGCTAAAGAAATTAGGTATACTCCTATGTGGTCGGATAACAGTTCTCTATATGGACTATGGTATGTGTGTACTATATATGTAGTTGTTATTTGGATCCTTTCCTTTTCTCCATATCATGTTGCTAATGAACTTTCCAAGATAATCTGTCTCCTTCCGTATTCAATTTCTTATTCGTTTTAGGTTCCAATGACTTTAAAGAAGTATATTTTACAGTCATGACTTCAGATTATTTTTTTTGGGTACCATACTACAAGTATGTTATTTTGTTCATTCTCTGTTTACCAAAAATTTGCATTTTGTGGCCAGCTAGGATTGGATAGTTGCTCACTGAAAGGAACATTGATTGAAGGTTGTTATGAGGGCAGAGGTGAAAAATTTATGTCACTATTATTTATAATTGTATTGAAAATTCATTAAAAAAATTACTTCCATTTTTTTTATAGAAAAATGGTAGCGGGTGAGCTACCACTCCGGGGCCGTGAGTGATATGGGTATGACCCCTCCCCGAGAAGTCTATTTTTCGCTAGGATTCGAGCCTGAGACCTCCAATTTATCGAGAGTATCTCGTACACACTCTGTGCCTCACAGACCTAGCACGCTTCCATTAGACCAACTCCTTTGGGTAAATTACTTCCATTTTTAATGGACCTATTATTATTTATATAGAATCCAATAATTTTGTTCTTGTATTTTTCTTTCTCTCGTAAGCCATCTCATGGAAATGAATATCAAGAAAAGATTTTAATCTAATTTATTAAGAGTAATTGTATACTTTTATTGATTTCCTTTACATATAATAATTTTTCCATAAACCCCAAGGGGTTAGTCTGGTTGAGCAAGATAAGGTCTCGTATCAGAAAGGTTTCAAGTTCGAGCCATCATTATCTCCTTGAGGAAAGATAAATGTAAATCTCTTTATAAGTACTGTAAGAATTTCCCTGACTTGGACTAATGCACCGTCTTCTCACCCTAAATTCTTATTAACAAAAAAAAACACAATTTTCCGATAAGATTTACCTATTAATTAGTCAAGTAATTCGATTAACCACTCATGCTAAATATTTTCTGATTTAAAAATGAACTTACAAAAATCAGTATAGTTTTATTAAATTTAATTTAAAAGGAGATTATATGAAATGGCTATCTAATGTTAAGTTTTGGAGTGGGTCGTTTGATAGATAAAGGTTTTTAAGATGGCCCATAATAATGAGGCCTGTGCTATTATGTCACGTGCCTACTGCTACTACCGAGTTCCCGACATCCTGGACCGGGAACACAAACCAACTGTTTTGGGCAAACTCAACAAAACTATGCAAAACATTTATTTTAATTTAATGACCCAAAAAACAATTTTTTTTTACAGACAAATTTTTTTTTTGAAGACATTTTAAAATGACACATAAAAGGAATATAAAAATACTTTTATAAAAAATATATAAACTAAGTATTATTTTTTGAACTGAAAATAAAATGCATTCTTTCAAAATATATCGGAATATTCTAACAAAATAAAAGCATCAAAAGACTCCCATATGTTGATATCATATTACTGTATGAAGTATCATGATGATAAACAACTTACCAGCAATAGGTTTTTTTTTTTTAAAAAAAAGCAATAATTTTTTTTTAGTTTGCAAAGATTTTTCATAATAAATACGGGACCAAGTTGAAAATTTTCATTTTTCAGGACTATTTAACTAATATATATGATTTTTGAGTATCAAATTAAGTTTTTTTCATTCTTCAGAAACCCAATACAAATTCCTTAAAATAAAGAAACCCAATACGAATTCATGTTTTTCTTTCAATGTTTACCTTTAATAAAAAAAAAACAAGTAAAGGAAAGAATAGTTTTTGAATATGAACGGGTAGATATTTTTTAGCACAAAAAGTAAATTCGCTATTTTATTATTATTTTTTAAAAAAGGCAGTTGGTTTTTCCTTTTAAGTAGGATCGTATTCTACACTCTGAATTCTTTTCCTCTTGATAAAAGATTTTGCATATGTTTATCGAGAAAAAGCTCGTGCGTATTCTTAGGGATTGAGTTTGTTTTATTTGTTTTAAATGGTTAGGGATGGATCTTTGTGGATTTATTTTATATCTCATAAGTCATATCCTCTCGCTAGTTCTATCCTTATTCTAATCAAAGTGCTATTTAGCGGAGGTTTGAATTCACTTTTATAAGAGATAAAAGTAATTTTAGAATCAAAATTGATTTTGATATGTTTGTGTATTTTCGACTAGAATTGATTTAACCTTTACAATAAATTTTAACTCAAGACTAGAATTTAGAGTTTTTGCCTTCAAAAGTCATTTTTAACCTCAGATTTATGGTTCAATTCACTTTTACGTGAATGTATCCAAACATAATCACTTTACTTCAAATTAAATTATATTGAAATCAATTTTGTTAAAAATCAATTATATTCAAATCACGTTTATCAAACTCTCATTCAAACACACTTAATACGAAGTAATAAGTATATAAAAATCACAAAGCATTATAAAAAAAGAAGGAAATAACTTTTATAAGGTTAACTTTAAAAAAAAAAAAACTAGAACCTAAATAAAAGCATGACAGCTGAACTTCGTAAGTTTCGTTTTGTATCAAACACAATTTCCCTTTTTTAATAAGCACGCATATAAAGGTTCAATTTGATCCCGAAATAAATATGTGAAGTTGTTTTAGTCATTGATAAAACTAAGATATTAAATTAGTCCCTAATAATTTTAAACTAGGGACATATTAGTCCCTTTGTCAACCCCGTTAGTTTGGGTCCATTAAGTCAATAATGTGTTCTGTTTTCTTGCTTAGATGTATTGTTATATGATATTTTCCATTTCTACTAAGTAAATTGATTACTAAACATTTACTTAAATGAACATAATTCCCAAAACAACATCATTTTGAACATACACGATAAAAAGAAACTGACCCCTCAAGCAACCAAAAACACCACTTAAATGTTTAAAATGAGACCTAATCGCACCAATTTCTGTCTCAAATTAGTAATTGTGGAACCCTACGGATAATGTCTAATGAGATCAAACAGAAGGACTAATGTGTCCTTAGTTTGAAATTGTGAGGAACTAATTTGATATTTTAATTTTGTCAGGGATTAAAACGAACCCTGATGATTTTCTCAAGGATCAAAATGAGTCTTTTTCTAAGCATGTCATATTTATAGTTTAATTTTTCTCATCAATTAAACTATATGTTTAAAGAGCGGTGACGGTTTGGGCCTGACATATGCGTGAGAAATGACAAAGGGGAGTCCATTTGGCATTCCACCAGTCCAAAATGGAGAGGCCGTGGATCTTTTGGAAGTTATAAATTGGTTAGCAGGGATGGGAACCCACTAGGTGACCATCGAGTTGGACGACAAACCAGAAGTGGTTGCCTGGATGGCATTCTTGGAGACATGAGTTTGGAACCATTCTATCTGGTTGTAAAGCAAACCTGAATTTTTACCAAAATTGTGAGGCTAGTTTTATCAGGAGGCAAGCTAATCATGTCGCCCATTCCTTAACTAGGACATCACGATTATGCCAGTCATCATGCTTTTTATTATATTTCGACGTGTATTGTTTAACTTATTTTGATTCAAAAGAAATAAGTTTGTTCTTGTAAAAAAAACTATGTTTATCTCATATCCTCTAGTTAGGGTGTATCATTGTTTAGCTATTTTTTTATTATCTTTGACAAAGTATTCTCATAGAAAAAATCACTTTCGTCAATGACCAAACTTTTGAGTGAAGCGTATGTTTTTTGTTTTTTGTTTTTATTTAAAAAGGGGCTTGAGACCCAAATACAAGAAACTATCTTTTTACATTAAGCGGTATTGAGGTCCCAGAAACAACACCAAGCATCAATAAAACTAAATTTCCCCTTGAGGAACATCTATTTCCTGATATTCATAGCTAGTTAGCGCAAAAGTTTGCTTCTCTTGGATGACGTTTAATATCTGAAATATTTTATTTTAAGGCAAGTCATATTTCTGGGAATAAAATGTGATTGCTGGAAATAAAGTTTTCTCACATTCACACATGACAATAGAGTTTTTCCAAAGTTTATAACTATCATTCACTAATTTTATTCCCGAGAATCTTTCATGTATAGTCTTTTAAAACTTGTACCAAAAAACTTTTATTTCCATGTCTAAGTGTATGCAGAAATACAAGCTCCCAAAGCTGCTCCAATAATTTCCCAATTCTGCGCAGAAGAGGATTATAATTTAGATCAGTGTCTTCCTTGGAGAGAATAGTAATTATGGAGCATGAATCACTTTCCACTACTATATTTCTGTGGAATCCACGCTGCCAAGCTAACGACAATCCTATATAGATGCCCCAAAGCTCCGCAGTGAAGGCCGAACAGAATCCTATGTGAAATGTGAACCCCACTATCCACTCCCCTATTTCATTGCGGATTAAGCCGCCACAACCGCCATCGCCTGGATTTTCCTTTGAAGCTCCACCAAGTGAATCGTATGTTTAACTAGAAATAATAACAACAAGAAGCAAAATTCTTTTTAAAATATGAGTTCTATTAACGGTACTTGATAATGAAATATAAATAATAAATGTTTATATATATATATATATATATATTTAACTTCTGCATATAAAATATTGTGAAAATTAACTAAATAGATTTTGTCACGAAACCTTGTCATCATTGTAAACAAAAAAAAAAAATCTACTATAATTTGTTTTTGTTTTGGTACATGGTTCCCTCAAAAGTTATATTATAGGGAAAAAGGAGGATAGAAGTAGTAAAAAATTAAAATCCAAAGATTAGGATCTAGGAATCAATGGGAAGAAAGGACACTATCGGGTATTTTGCCAGTTTAAGATTAGGATAATTTACCAAGGAAAAAGAAAAGATCATATCAAAAAGCTATCTCAATTCAAACCGTACCTGTCAATATCTCAAACCAAATTAAAATATATATATAAAATTATCAGTAACTGAAAAATAATTAAGATAGTGTATTTTTTTTGGTAAAGAATTAAATACTGTTGATCCTTCTAGTTAATTAATTATAAAACAATTTTTTTATTTTATAAAATTATCAATAATCAATAATCAATCATTAATTAAAAAAAAAGGTGAATAAAATCAATAAACAGTGACGAGTGCCAGTAACTCATACACCATATTTCAAGGAAGACCCGCGCTTCTCTTACGCCATTGCAGCATTGCTTCTTCTTTGATGAGATGATCACAACCTCTGCAATGTTCGC
This sequence comes from Sophora flavescens, assembly GCA_030762895.1. Classification (NCBI taxonomy): domain Eukaryota; kingdom Viridiplantae; phylum Streptophyta; class Magnoliopsida; order Fabales; family Fabaceae; genus Sophora; species Sophora flavescens. The sequence goes on from CM061067.1 coordinate 164,046,243, forward strand.
TTTCACTCTTGTGTTTTTTGAAAGCCAAACCCTTTGATTCTTATAAACGCTACAAGGTACCTACACTCTCTTCATGCACTACCTCTTTTTTTTTTTTTTTTGACTGTTGTTGTTTTTTGCGTTTAAAAGCTCAATTTTTTAATCTATAGTTTATCTAATTATTCACTGTTTATCGTGATTATCAATCAATCTCTGTAGCTTTTTCTGAATTGTGGGTTGGGGTCTTGTGGGTGTTACTCGCTCGCATGCAGCTTTCTTTGTGGCTGCTTTGATCGTGCTTTCAAGGTTTTTCTGATTTGGTAAATACTTTTTTTTTTTACTTAAAATTTGTTTTTTTTTGGCCGTAGCCCGTAGGTCTTATCAACGAACAGCGTGAATTGGGTTGTTTTCTGATAGTTTAATTTTGTTCAATTCATTTTTTTTTTCCAAACTCTTCCTATTTATATGTCACATTAGATTTCGATTAATCCCAGTGGAGAGACCCGTGTAAGAGGTAAATCTCTCTTAACACTTTTTTTTTTTTTTTTTCATTTACAACACTCGAATCTATACTTTACTTAAGGTGAATCAAGTTCCAGTCACGTTGGTAATTTATTAAGAGTAATTGTACTTCAATATAAAAGTTTTTTATGTATTGATTGTAAAGGGCATGGCCTAGCGAGAACCTTTTGAAAATTTGGATAGTTAATAACAAGATTTTAAATTGTGGTTGCGGTCACAATTGTGCTGTGCTTACCTTAATCCCAGACAACTGTGAGAAAATGCGATCGATGCGGTCACGTTTAGGTGTCAGAGACCTCAAAAACCAAAATGTTACGACCCCAATTGCAGTCGTGGACCTTTATTTAAAACCTTGGTTAACAGAATACGTGGTCTGAGAGGATTGTGTTTGAATCATACCGAGTTACTTTTCTAGAAAGAATTTATATAATATATGTAATAGAAATTTTGTTGGACATGTTATTAGTTTTTATATTGACATATCTAAAGTTTCATACTTTTTGTTTTTTATTACAAATTTGCTGCTAAAAAATTGATTATTTTTCTTATTTTATTATTGTCCCCCAGTTGTTCAAATTCGTTTTGGGATTTGAGGTTGTCAAATTTGAGTGTTAAAGATGGACTTGGAAGGTGGTGGTGTTAGGAAACCAAATATGGGACTGGAAGCTGAACCTATGGATTCAAAGATGAAGGGTAGTGGAAATCTACACAGTAAAGATATGATTTTCAGAGCTGATAAAATTGATCTGAAGAGTTTGGATGCTGTGCTAGAAAAGCACTTGATCAAGGTTTTGTCTGGAAGCATTGAGGCAAAAAGGCCCAAAGAAGTGTGGGAGATTGATTTGGCCAAATTGGATTTACTATATGTGGTAGCCAATGGGGCCTATGGTACTGTCTTCAGGGGCACCTATGACAGCAAAGATGTTGCAGGTATTTTTGCACTTTATTTTTTGCATTTGTTGCTGAAAAAATTAACAAAGAGAAATCAGAATGTGTTATTCATTGTCTTTGATAGTAGTATGTTCTGTATTTGTCAACATTTACTTTGAGGCTGGATCTTAAATGTTTTATTGGGTTGTTCAATTATCCTGTTTGTGCTCCCATATACATCACAGTTATAGTCTTAGACTTAAAGCTTGAATATGCATGTCCATAGAAAGAAATTCTCACTGTATTGTCATGTTGAATTCTCTAGTGAAAGTGTTGGATTGGGGTGAGGATGGTGTAGCCACTACTGCTAAAACGGCTGCTTTACGGGCATCATTTCGGCAGGAGGTTACTGTCTGGCACAAACTTGATCATCCAAATGTCACAAAGGTAAAAACTTGTCTTCACTTTCATGAGAGTATTCAAATTCATGATTAGTGTTTGATACTTTGGGAATTCTGCATGCTTAGTTTCATCCTTTGTCTTTCTTATATGGAAATTAAAAAAAAAAATACAATTCAGTTTTGTACTTGTTCACATTCATTCTTGCAACAGTTTGTTGGAGCTTCAATGCGCACATCAAATCTTAAGTTTCCAGTGCAAGTTGCTGGTCAACATTCCTTTCCATCACAGTCATGTTGCGTTGTTGTCGAGTTCCTTACTGGCGGGACACTAAAACAGTACCTCTTTAAAAATAGGCGGAAGAAACTTCCTTATAATGTTGTAATTCGGATTGCTTTGGACCTTGCTAGGGGGTGAGTCTCATTTTTTTTACCATTACAATTGCTGCTATTGACCCTCCTTTTCACTGAATTACAATATATTTTTTTCTCTGCAGGCTTAGTTATCTGCATTCGAAGAAGATTGTTCATCGTGATGTGAAAACAGAAAATTTGTTGTTAGATGCTGACCAGAACTTGAAAATAGCTGATTTTGGAGTTTCTCGTGTTGAGGCTTTGAATCCAAGTGAAATGACAGGTGAAACTGGAACCCTTGGATATATGGCACCAGAGGTAATTGTGTGGTTCGTTTGATAGCTGAATATGGAAGTTTTATTTTTTATCACCTTAAGTATATCATTACATGTATGAGATAGGAACTTCCATTCCAAATAGTTAGCTTTAATCCTGACATTATACTATGTGTATGTAGGTTCTAAATGGAAAGCCTTATGACAGAAGATGTGATGTCTACAGCTTTGGCATTTGCTTGTGGGAAATGTATTGCTGTGATAAGCCTTATTCGACTCTTAGTTTTGCCTGTGTGTCATCTGCAGTTACTCATCTGGTCAGTTCATATATATAATGAATTTTTTACTCGTCTGGTCTGTTCATATAATGAGAGTGATTGTAATGTTTCATGTTATTAAATGTTTTCTTGCATGTATAGTATCTTAATGGTTCCAATGTCACTTTTTTCCAATGTTGATGATTAATTTTTTTAACTGCAGTACTTTCTTGGTTTTGTGTAATTATGATTACTTTTGCGTTTGTGTAAAGCTTCTATTTCTTATCTTTGATTTGATGGCACTTTTTTAATTCTAATATTCACAATCATAGAATAACCCTGATATACTTCTGCTATTTCCTGTCAGTAAATTATCTCTCTGTTTCTAAATGATCATGTGTATATCTTGATACAAATGGTCTAGAATGGTTAAAGTTTAAACTATAATTTTTGAAATTCTCATTTATACATGTCAAGGAATGCAGAAAAATGCAAGTCAGATTGTGGTCCATTGAATTATTGAATGATGTTTAAGTCTATCCATAAATTGGCATCGAAAGTGGTTTTACTTTATTGAACATATTTACATTTATTGGCATCTTTGACTTCTTTTGTTATAATGATGCATCCAAGTAGTATCACAAGATTGCTTGCTTTTAATATTTTTTTTCCTCCTCCAATGACATTTATTTTGGGGAATATATATAGTTCTGTTTATGCATATTTCTAATTATCATATTTTGCTAGTTTGATGTTTGCCTATGTTATATGCGTAGACCCTAATTATATTTGCATGAATTCTTGCACAGAATTTACGACCTGAGATTCCTAGATGTTGTCCAACTGCCTTAGCAAATATCATGCGTAGATGCTGGGATGCAAAACCAGATAGGCGTCCAGAAATGCAGGAGGTGGTGAAAATGTTAGAAGCAATTGATACAAGCAAAGGAGGTGGAATGATACCGAAAGATCAGACTCCATTTGGTTCTTGTTTTTGTTTTGCACCTGCACGTGGTCCTTAAGTATAAATATTCAATCCTTGAAGAATATGTGTATATATGGGGAAGCCATTGAGGCATTGACTATAGAAATTAGTTGCAGCTTGCAATTTTTATTTTATAGGTTGCTAATAAACTTTTCTTTCCTAGACAGTAGAACTTGATTGTGAAAACAAAAGAGTTTTTCTTTTATCATTTTCAATTTTTAGCTAATAGCTTTTAGATATTGTATTTAAGTACTTAAGTCTTTAAACTCTATTCATTAGTGCATGAACTATTATCAATGTATCAAATGTGAAAACTGATTCATTCAACTCAACTGAAAAACTTTACATGTAGCTGTTATATATAGCTCATTCCCACTTAATATAATTTTAAACCTCAAAACAAACGTTCTCTAAACTTAATATTGATGCATAAATTAAGAGATTGATTAATATAATATAAGTATTAAGGAAATATTTTGTGAAATGAACGAGGTGTTGGAGTTAATGGCAGATGAGAAAAATCAAATATCCTTTTGGTTTTTTTTATTTTGCATATATGATTTAATTTGGTTTTGGATTAAAAGAGAAGGCTCTCGCGAGGGGGGATAGGACGGGGAAAAACATTTGTGAATTAACTGTTAGGTGAAGTGCTGAAGTGGAAAAATAATCCAAATGTGTTATTATAAGTTGGCAATATTACAACAAGCAAATATGATTCCCTGATTTAATGAAAGAAAAAAGTCAGATAAGATTGCTATCGATGTTAAAGAATCAAAGACTCAGCGTCCGTTAATCATTTTCAATGCATCACAGCATTCAAGAAACGTTTGAAGAAAGCTCCAAAGTGGACTGTTGGGTGAAGTGGAAAAACAATCCACATGTGTTATTATAAATTGGCAATATTACAACAAGCACATGTGATTCCTTAGCGTCTGTTTTAAATAATTTTTAACGCATCACAACATTCAAGAAAGATTTGAAGAAAGCTCAAAAGTGGATTGTTGGGTGAAGTGGAAAAATAATCCACACGTGTTATTATAAAATTTCAATGTTACAACACGCAGATTTAATGAAGGAAAAAAATTAAATAAGATTGCTATCAATGTTAAAGAATCCAAAGACTTGGTGTCTGTTTGTTTTAAATCATTTTCAACGCAACACAACGTTCAAGAAAGGTTTGAAGAAAGCTTCAAAGTGGACTGTTGGGTAAACTCCTGAAGTGGAAAAACAATCCACGTGTATTATTATAAATTGGTAATATTACAATAAGCACATATAATTGTTTAGCGTCTGTTTGTTTTAAATCATTTTCAACTCATCACAACATTCAAGAAGGGTTTGAAGAAAGCTCAAAAGTGGATTGTTGGGTGGAGTGTTGAAGTGGAAAAATAATCCACGTGTGTTATTATAAATTTGCAATATTACAACAAGCACATATGATCCCTTGATTTAATGAAAGAAAAAAAAAATCAGATAAGATTGCTATCAATGTTAAAGAATCCAAAGACTTAGCGTCTGTTTGTTTTAAATCATTCTCAACGCATCACAACGTTCAAGAAAGGTTTGAAGAAAGCTTCAAAGTGGACTGTTGGGTAAAGTGCTAAAGTGAAAAAACAATCCACGTGTATTATTATAAATTAGCAATATTACAACAAGCACATATGATTCCTTAGCGTCTGTTTGTTTTAAATCATTTTCAACGCATCACAACATTCAGAAGGGTTTGAAGAAAGCTCAAAAGTGGATTGTTGGGTGAAGTGTTGAAGTGGAAAAATAATCCACGTGTATTATAAATTTGCAATCACTACATGAAATTTGGCAAATTGCGACACACACTTTGCGGCGGTTCAAGCCCAACCGCCGTCGGTGATACTTTGTGATGGTTACTGCGGCAGTTTTAATGAGCCGCCGCAAATAGGAAAATATTGCGACGGTTGACTCTATGTTAACGGCGATTTTAAAAAAGGCCAACACCACTTCATTTTTTTTTACTTTCCCTCTATTTTTTCACTTTCCCTCTTCCCTCTAATTACTTTTTCCCTTGGTTCATTTTTTACCCTAGCCACTGTTGCCCTCTTGCTGCGCTGCTATGACTGCTCTGCTTCTTCATCGTTCATCAACCAGCGACATAGGTATGGAGAAAGCCTCCATCGTTCCTCCTCCTCCTCCACCTCTCTTTGTTTACATTGTTCGTTGTGTTTGCTGAACACATGAAATCTGATTTTGTAACTGTTCGATTCAAGGTGAACAATCAAGAAATAATTGAAGGAGATTACTGGTCTTGTTCATTGTGAGGCGGTTCACCACTCTCGATTCAAGGTAAATGCTACTTTTACTATTATTAATTTATTTAGGGCAAATTTCTGGGTTTGGATGTTTGTTTCTGCAAATTTGGATAAAGTGTTCATTAGGTTTGTACAATAAATTGTGAATTAGGTTTCCTTACTATTTTTCTGGTTTACTGTTTTCTCAAAGGACTACACTCTACAGTGCATCTATATATTTTATCTCCCCTAGTTTTCTGTAAAACGTGTGATATCAGACTAGCAAGAAAACCTTTCTCAGATTAGCAGAATAACAATATAATCTTAATTTTTTGGCTATGTGTCTAAATTTTATTGTATATAAGAGATTATTGGCATTATCATATAGAAATATATTTACTCATCAATTTTCAGTCTAAGGCTTTGGTTATATATCTATTCAGCTTGTCCAAATGATTTTTGGTTTGTGATGATGATGATGATTGATGATTGATGATTAATGATAGTAAATTGTTTCTATTGAATCTCAGTTTCTCTTTTTTTTTTTTTTCCTTCATGTGTGTATGCTACTAAGCTTATCAGAAACATCAGCAGCTGTCATATTTTCTTTCAATTTGAACTTACCCTCATCTTTTCACTTGTTTGTTCCCTCTGTCTACGTGTAACATTGACCTGAGGTTAATGTTGGTAAACAAAAAAGCTAGCATTTGGATCTTTATTCAGAACTGTAGCATCAAATTAAAGGCAAATAATTGAATGCTCAATAACAAAATTTTCTGTTAGACTTTAGTAAAACTTAGACATGAGGAGTGTGTCTTGGCCCACTAACTTGTGAAACTTCCACTCAATAAAATGTTTGTTTTCTAGTCCACTCGAGTCTTCTACATTCTTAGGTAACTCACCACCCATAAAAGGTTTGTACATAACTTCCACAGTGAGATGTGATAGTGTGATTTTACATCATGTTTTCTATATACTTTTGCATGCATTTTGCATATAGATTAGGCATTCTTTATTTGATTTTAGTTAGATTTTCCTTGGAACGGGTGAAGCGGTTTCTTGGTGTTGTTTTGCAGGAATTCAATGTAAAAATGATCAAAAACAGCCATGGTGGAGCTTGGATGAAATAAAGCTTGAAAAGTGAAGAATATTAGCCAAACAGAGCCCATCACGGCCAGGCCGTGATGACCATCACGGCCGTGATCAAGCAGAGCAGAAGGCAAAAGTCAGAGACTGTCACGGCCTGCCCGTGACAGACATCACGGCCGTGACCTACCAGAAATTCAGGATTCGCGTCGCGAAAAAAGGGCTCGCCTTGCGAGAACCCATTTTGTGCAAATTCGCCCACTCCAGAAGCCGTCACGGCCTGGCCGTGATGGCCATCACGGCCGTGACGCGCGACTGATCTATAAATAAGGCTGCGCTGAACAGAAAAGGGGGACTGACTTCTAACCTAAAAAAAGGGTCCAGAGGGAGGCACTTGGAGGCACTTGGAGGCTATGGCTGGGCTAGGGTTTCAACCCTAGAAGGGAGTTGCTGAGAGGGGTTGCTGTGAAGAAGAAGGGAAGCTCTCATGGAGTCTCTCCTCTCCTCTTCTCCTATTTCCCTGGTTTGGTCTGTAAATATGAGTAACTAATCCCCCATTGTTGGGGTTAGATGTAGCTTTTCTAAACTTGTTTGTATTTGATTTGGTTTTAATGCAAGTCTCTATTTCTTTATGAGTATGTGATTCTGTGCTTAATGCTTTCCTTGGATTAGCTACCCATAGGAATGATATGTTGCTTTGATAGATGACTGAAAGGTTGGTGTTAAGGCATGCTCATGAATCATATGCCAAGTAGTTCAAGAATCTAGACATAGGTGTTGACTGCTTGCAATCTTATAAGTCTTGACTTAATGCAAAATCACAGATTAATCCACCTAAGACATTAGGGTTTGATTTGGGGTTTTAGGCTCAATGCACCTAAGACATTAGGCTTGAGTATTTTAGAAAAGGCTTGATTGTCATAATTGAAGTAGGACTTGTGTTGATAACCATTTCATTGCAATTAAGGGAGGATTAGTGTAGTCTAACCCTAACAATCTTAGCCACATCTCTGTTTGCATACCAAGTGTTCGATAAAATTCCCAAAAGACCAAAAATATTTTATTTCTTTATTTTCTGTTTTAATCTCTCATACTTTAGTTTAGTCTAGATAGTTGTTGAGTTTGTGAATTGGTAATTGACATCCGATCCCTGTGGATACGATAACCGGTCTTACCACCGTATTACTTGTTTGCGACGAGGTGCACTTGTCTTTATATTCTAAAAATCAAGCAACAAGTTTTTGGCGCCGTTGCCGGGGATTGGCTTTGTCAATATCATTAGTAACAAATGAGGCAACTACTTTAGACTTTTTTATTTTTTTTTATTTTTTTTCTGTGTATATTTCATTTTTTTGTTTTGAGTTTTGTTTTTGCAAGGTGGACGAAAATCATGAAAAATTTTTATTATCCACATGATGAGGAAGCTTCCAGTCATGTTTTGGAGGACAACTTGTGGTGGGAAGACGATATAAATTTGGGAGAATTCTTCGAGGAGTTTTCTCTATCTCATAATATCCCATCACGAGTTGATCCTATGACTGGTGAGCTTGTATACATATACTCCAAGGAGGAGTGGGAAACCTTTTTGTCATATTTACCACCCCCACCACCATGTATGATTCCCATAGAGCCACCTGAAACAGAATTTAAGAAAAATCTGGTTGTGGGAATAGATCAAATTGAAGATGAAGTAGTGGTGGTAAGTAAACCACAACAAGAGGGATTACCTTCCACACATCCTTGGAGAGAAACAAGTGAGAAGGCGGTGCATTTGGAAAGCACTCCCTCCACCATGCTTGCTGAATTTACTGCATTAAATAAATATGTTGGCTTGCATGCATGTGTGGATAATGGTAAGTTAGCCCCTTCCACTTGTATGTCACACTTCCTCTTGAAAATTCCACTTGACCCGAGAGGAAGTGAATTTATAATTGCAAAGGTCAAGGGAGTTTCCACCCAATGGCTGGGTGGAATTGAAAATAAAGTTATATTACTGTTACAATCACCGCCCCAATTTCCATTTGATCCGGGAGGAGGAGCCAGGTGATGCTTTTCAATAAGTCAAGCTAGTGACATTAAAGAAGCGCTTATTGGGAGGCAACCCAATTTTTATTTTCCTTTTCCTTTTTTCCTTTTTGTTTAGTTAGATTTGATTTTTGATTTTAAACTCTTGAATAATTTGAGAAGCTCAAGAGTTTTCTTTTACTAATAAAATTGTCAAGTAATTTCAGGGAAAGAAGGAAGGGAAGAGCAAGATGACAAGAAAAAAGCACCCAATTCTCAGGCAGTTTCTGACTGGAATGTTAACCAACACTAGTTACCGCCTCGGTAAGCCGTTCCAATTTTTTGTTTTATTTTCTTTTTCTTCTCCTTTCTCCAACTTGATTGTTTACATTGGGGACAATGTAAATTTTTAAGCTTGGGGTAGAGGGGTATTTTTGCATATGTTCATATTTTGCATTTGGCATGTTGCATTCATATAGTTTTGCATGATAGCTTTGCATGATCACATGATCAGATTGCCCTTGTTTAGATTATGCATCCAATTGTGAGAACTAAGTGTCAAATAATTTGTGATAGTGAATTTTTGAACCCAATTTTTTATTCTTGTGATATGGCTGCAAATGAAGAATGCTTGAGATAATCTTGGATAGTTGATAATTAGCATATGGTTCTGAGGATTTGTGTTTTTCATTGATTCTGAACTAATATGTGAGATTTTGAGCCAAAGGGGTACTCACTAAAATCTACCCCATTCTTTGTGTTAGAGTGTTATTCCTCTTGGTCTGTTTTCTCTAGAACTTGACTTGAAACCATTTTGAAACTTAAAAATTTTTGAAAACATTTTTTGAAAATGATTGAGGCAATAGGTATTTTTCTGGCCTTCTGAGCTTTGAATGATGAAATGCTACCCCTTAGTTGCCCAATTTTGAGCCTGAATGAATAAAATGCTTTTCTTGGTACCCTGAAATGTTTTGATAAATATGTTTGATAGGGACCTTCTAAAGTATTACAAAAAGGGTGAAAAAGGTAGTTGAAAGTTTGGGATAAGAATCAAAAAATAATAATAATTCTCTTGAGTTGAGAAATCTCCCCTCTCCAAGAAAAAAAAAAGAAAATAAAAATATAAAGAGATAGGGATGACAAAAACAAGAGAAGTGAGAAATAACAGAAAAAGAAAGAAAAGAAAGGTAGAAAAATGTATTGAAAACCCAAGAATGTATTTTAGAAGGTGTCATGTGTTGAAATGTTTGATACTTGGTTTAGCCCTTTTGAAATTTCCTTTTCTTGTTATCCCCACCTAACGATTAATCCCATGGCCATGTTACAACCAAAGCTAAAGACCTCTTGATTCTTAATTGTTTTCATTAATAAAGTAGAGATGTGGTTGATAGTCAAGCATATGGTAGGATTCATTCCTTGAGGAAAATTGAGTGAAATGTCTTATTCCCCTAAACACTTGAGTGAGGTAGAAAGAGAACCAAGCAAATGAACAAGCTAGGGGTGAGCTTCGAGTGAGAAAGAGTGCCCAAGTCAGTGAGAACATGAGTCTAAGGAACCTAAGCATCTAATTGGACTTGAATTGATTGTCTCTTGCTAAATTGTTTGAATTGCCTATTACTTGGATTATTTACTCGGGTTCTTAGTTCACTATCCATGTTCTGTTTATTCTTCTGGCCTTAGTGATTGCTTGAGGACAAGCAATTGCATAAGCTTGGGGTGATTTGATAGTGTGATTTTACATCATGTTTTCTATATACTTTTGCATGCATTTTGCATATAGATTAGGCATTCTTTATTTGATTTTAGTTAGATTTTCCTTGGAACGGGTGAAGCGGTTTCTTGGTGTTGTTTTGCAGGAATTCAATGTAAAAATGATCAAAAACAGCCATGGTGGAGCTTGGATGAAATAAAGCTTGAAAAGTGAAGAATATTAGCCAAACAGAGCCCATCACGGCCAGGCCGTGATGACCATCACGGCCGTGATCAAGCAGAGCAGAAGGCAAAAGTCAGAGACTGTCACGGCGCCGCGTGTGATGGACATCACGGCCGTGACCTACCAGAAATTCAGGATTCGCGTCGCGAACAAAGGGCTCGCCTCGCGAGAACCCATTTTGTACAAATTCGCCCACTCCAGAAGCTGTCACGGCCTGGCCGTGATGGCCATCACGGCCTGGCTGTGATGGCCATCACGGCCGTGACGCGCGACTGATCTATAAATAAGGCTGCGCTGAACAGAAAATGGGGACTGACTTCTAACCTAAAAAAAGGGTCCAGAGGGAGGCATTTGGAGGCACTTGGAGGCTATGTCTGGGCTAGGGTTTCAACCCTAGAAGGGAGTTGCTGAGAGGGGTTGCTGTGAAGAAGAAGGGAAGCTCTCATGGAGTCTCTCCTCTCCTCTTCTCCTATTTCCCTGGTTTGGTCTGTAAATATGAGTAACTAATCCCCCATTGTTGGGGTTAGATGTAGCTTTTCTAAACTTGTTTGTATTTGATTTGGTTTTAATGCAAGTCTCTATTTCTTTATGAGTATGTGATTCTGTGCTTAATGCTTTCCTTGGATTAGCTACCCATAGGAATGATATGTTGCTTTGATAGATGACTGAAAGGTTGGTGTTAAGGCATGCTCATGAATCATATGCCAAGTAGTTCAAGAATCTAGACATAGGTGTTGACTGCTTGCAATCTTATAAGTCTTGACTTAATGCAAAATCACAGATTAATCCACCTAAGACATTAGGGTTTGATTTGGGGTTTTAGGCTCAATGCACCTAAGACATTAGGCTTGAGTATTTTAGAAAAGGCTTGATTGTCATAATTGAAGTAGGACTTGTGTTGATAACCATTTCATTGCAATTAAGGGAGGATTAGTGTAGTCTAACCCTAACAATCTTAGCCACATCTCTGTTTGCATACCAAGTGTTCGATAAAATTCCCAAAAGACCAAAAATATTTTATTTCTTTATTTTCTGTTTTAATCTCTCATACTTTAGTTTAGTCTAGATAGTTGTTGAGTTTGTGAATTGGTAATTGACATCCGATCCCTGTGGATACGATAACCGGTCTTACCACCGTATTACTTGTTTGCGACGAGGTGCACTTGCCTTTATATTCTAAAAATCACGCAACAAGATGCCCACGTGACTTCTCATTCACAGGATCATTAGGGTCCATAGTCTTGAGTAAATTAAGAGTCAGCACTTTTGATTTATCAGGCATAAGTTCTTCCAATGGAATGACATTCATACCCATCTTGTCTGTCATGCTTGCCAATCTAGGCAAAACAAAGAAGAAACATGTATGTAAAAGGAAACTGTTATGCAATGAAAATAATGGCTTGATAATTTTTTTTTAAGTCCAAACAGTTTCTAAAAGTGTCCTAATTAATGAAATGTCACATCCAATTCCAATCTAAAATTGCATTTGAGGATACTTACCTACTCCCAGTCATAGATACTAAGCTCTAAGGCTTGAGATTCTGGAATAAATCCTGTCCGAAACCTTTGATAGACTTCCAAATAGATATTGGTAGGAGAAAATGTTGCACTTGCAGTGGTTGGAATCCTGCTTATGCCTTTATTATGCTCTCTTTAGATGAATCATTGAAATGTCCTTGGGAATCTTTTCAACTGGTCATCCATGCTTAATTAATTTTTACAGTTTGTTTTGCTATAGATAGTTTGCCAACCCTACAGATTCTTATTGTTCTTAAAGTAGGTTTTGGGAAGTATCTTTCCATTTATAAAATCTGTATTACCTTTTCCTTTGCATCTCCTTTGAATTTATTCTTTTCTTGCTTTTATTATTTATTAAAAATTAAATTTATTTATTTATTTATGGTGTAGAGCTATTTTCTTATCTTTGACCCAAGACTTTCTTTATTACAAACTTTTTATAATATAATCAATAGTTTTCTAATTCCATGGTAATTTAATTTGGATTAAGTTTAAGTTCAGAATTTTATTCTATTTCTCAGAAAAGGAGGGATGGATCATTTATTAGCGAAGATGCTAGGGAAAAAATGTAAGTACAATGTGTTATTTGTAACTTTTTATTGTCATTTGTATTTCATTTCTATTTTTATATTTGGTTAATAGGCTCGATGATGATAAGCTACTTAGTAACCAGAACCCTTCATTTTCAATTTTGATTTGCTAGAAGTAGACCCATTATTTGTTGGCTTTCAAGTAATAGGTTTATGGTGGCTTTGTTTCCAAGTTACATTATTTACTTGTTTGCTAGAAGTTCGGCACTTAGTGTTTACATATTTTCTCAATTTGCATGCCAAAACTTCCTATATATATAGGCAAAAATAACAAAAATGTAGTTTTCTATTGTTATTTGTATTTCATTGTTATTGGTGATCTTTAAGTGATTGTGTATGTCTTCAATATTATATGTAGGAACAATTGCAAAATGAAATTCATGAGGATTCATCTGAGAATGATGCATTTGTGAAAGTTTTTGGAAAGGACCGTCCTGGATATGCTAAGGGAATGGGACTTAGGGTAACACCATCTCAAGTCACTCGATTTAGGTCTCATTCTGAGAGATCGGTATCTCCCTATGACAAGATTGAAAAACTGGAAGCCGAAGTCATAGCGCTTAAGGCACAAGCTGCATCTTATGAAGTCTTGAAGGAACAAATTACTTTCCAAATGCAGAATGTTAAGAGAAGTCAGGTAAAATAATTGTTTTTAAATTTAGTTTTTAACTTTTGATAGTTCACTTGTTCAATTAGTTGTTATTATCTAATTTATGATTTCTTTGAATTACAGCCATCTGACTTAGAGTCACCAAGAGATATGAGACATTCCTCTGAGTCTAGTCATATGCCTGAAGACCATGGAGCATCATCACATAGGACCATTTAGATAGTTTTAGTTTTCAATTTATGAACTTGAGGGATTTTACTTGTATTTCTTTATATTTGTGTATTGTTAAACTCTATTTGGAATATTTCTTTTTGCTCGTACTTTGTAACTCAACATTTTATTTATGAACGGGTTTTAATTTATTTGTCCCGTATTATTTTATATATCTTTATTTGTTTTAAGAAAAAATATATTTAATAAGCAAGATTTGTAAACTCAAAAAAAAAATGATATATTTTTTTTAAAAAAAATTATCAAAAAATAATTGTGGCGGTTCCAAAACCGTCGTCAAATAAGTGTGCGCTGCATAGTAACAATTGCGGCGGCTGAAAACCATCGCTATTTGTGCTTCAAAAATTTACCACGTAAATTTTGCGGCGGTTACAAAACTACCGCAAATTGTTTTCTAGGATTAGGAAAAAAGTAGCGGCGGTTATATAACCGTCGCTAATTGTGTTAACAATTTCAACTGTCTAATCTGTGAAGGTCTGTAACCGTCGCAATAATTTTGCGACAGTTTGTACAATGGTTTTGTGAACCGCCGCAAAAACTGCTCGCGACGGCTGAGATTGCGACGTTGGAGGAATCGCCGCAAAGGTGAATCTGCGGCGGTTTGAACCACCACAATCAACACTAATAACCGTCGCTAATTAGCGCATTTTTTGTAGTGAATATTACAACAAGCACATATGATCCCTTGATTTAATGAAAGAAAAAAACCAAATAAGATGCTATCAATGTTAAAGAATCCAAAGACTTAGCGTCTGATTTTTAAATCATTTTCAATGTATCACAAAGTTCAAGAAGGGTTTGAAGAAAGCTTCAAAGTGGACTATTGGGTAAAGTGCTGAAGTGGAAAAACAATCCACGTGTGTTATTATAAATTGACAGTATTACAAGAAGCTGTATGATTCCTTGATTTAATGAAAAAAAAAATCAGATAAAACTGGTATCAATGTTAAAGAATCCAAAAACTTAGCATTTGTTTGTTTTAAATCATTTTCAATACATTACAGTGTTCAAGAAGCGTTTGAAGAAAGCTCCAAAATGGAGCTTAGCGTAAAAGTGCATTGAAATGTTCAATTTAAACGCAGTGTTTGCGCCCAATTTTTTCAAACCAAACATGCTGTTAATTGTTTTTGGTAGGACCCATAAAAAAAACTTTTTCATTCGGATATTAAATGGGTATTGTGGAAATAATATTTGAGTTAGGTTTAAAAATTTTAAGTTTAAATTTATTTTAATTCAAAATAATTCAATACGAAATTGGATTAGCCAATTAACCTAAGTCTGTTTTATTTTGTTAATTGAACAAATTATTAGTTTTTTTGGTTTGGTACTTACCCTAATTAGTCCTTGGGACCGAGCGAGCCCTTGAAGTATCCACACAGCTTAGATCCTTTGGACCCGCTATGGGACTATTCTCTGAGTCGGGCGCGCGGTTAGTATAGCCTAGCCAAGGATTGTTGCATGTCCAATGATCGAACTTGAGCAGAGCCCGAACGATTCGTCCTTAAGTAGCAGCGCGTTAATCACTTGCACTCAACGACTTGATCAACAAATTATTAGTTTAAAGAAGATTACCATTTTTTGTTTGCAGAAATAAAATTCAATTTATAATTAGAGCAATTTTAATTTGTTTAGTCTTTACTCGTTTAAAATTATTATTTGTTAAAATAAAATTCATTATTATTATTATTTATTTTAAAATAATAATTGGCAAATGAGTTAAGCAACTTAAAACTTACAATAAAGTTCTAGACAAAAAAAAAGTTACAATAAATTGATTGCCTTAACAAAAAATTAGTCTGAATCAATCATACTAAACTTAGTTTATTTTTAGGTGAGCCCGATATCCTCGTCAAGAATCGAACCTCCTAACTACATGTTTAAAGGATCCGATTATTTGCATGTCAACCTTGTCACACCATGTATACAAAACTTAAATTAACATATCATAAAATTGGGATTAAATCCCCATGTTAACTACTTTACTGTCTATACTCAATCACGAGTATTAAGTTTTAAAATGTTGCCTGTTTAAAAACTTTTATATTGACGATGAATAAAAAAATATTCTATATGTATTTTTAAAATAATTATAATAAAAATCAAATTTTTTTTATTGAATATGACACTTTATAATTGATATAACTGACACTATTCTAGATTATTTATTCTATTCTCTTAAGGTGATAATGGTGCTACCACTACAGCCTAGAAAAGAAAACCTTGTCTTTCCAAATGTTGGTTTCATCTTATCTCCAGAAATAGTCCTTTGGCTTGAACATAATGGAAGGGAACATATCTGGACGTTTTTAGTGGAGTGGTTCAATCACTTCAAGGGAGGAAAAAAATTCGGAAGCAACCGAAGTATGCTTTCGTGGTTGTCTTCATCTCAGAGACTTGACACGGACGTTAATCCAACCAGATACATAGTATATTATAGTTATGATATTCTATTTTTAATTTTTAATTTTTGCGTACCCCAATTACCCTCCATAAGATAATAATAAAGTTATAATATTTAAATATAAATTTTGGATATAATATATGATATCATATATTTATTTTTATTTCACACTTATTTTTTATCTTCTTTATATATATATATATATATATGCTTTTAGAAAATACATCAAAAAACAAAAGGATGTTATGATGTCCTATTTTGATATACAAAAATCATTTCTCCACTACTAAACAACCATGAAAACAAAAGTTGTGCTACTCAATGTTGTTGGTATAATGGTTCGACACCTCGTCCCTTAACTAAGTAGTTGAATGTTCGATTCTTAAAAACGAAATGACAACACGAGATAATATTTTGCCTTTAATTGATCATCGGCGAAGTAGTTGCTCACTTCTCACCGTTTTCTCATTAAAAAAAAAACAAAAACAAAAGTTGTGCCTGCTATTGGACACTCTGATAACTTTCTTCTTGGTTATTGGATCGAGTAAACATGCCTTTGGGTGAGAGGTTTCCACAATACTATAAAAACAAAAATAAAAAAGTAAAAACAAAATAAAAAAAAATCTTACAAATGAGTGCCCTAAAGATATTGATTAAGAAATTCGTAAAAGAAAAATTCGTATTGGAAAACTAATTGTTACACCCTTCGAAATGTTAAATACATTATTTTTCATATAATTTTTTTTTATTCCTTAAACAATATCCTAAAAGCATTTGGTAACATGATTCAAAAACAAAAAATTGGAGCACCGTGCTCTTAAAAAAATATTAGTGGCATTCACCTGTCTTCTACCAGCACATATAAATTTTTTTTTCCTTTTTTTTTTGTTTTTCAGGATATCCTCCACGTACAATTGTGTAGACTAATCCATCGAATCGGGTAAGACTACAAGGACGGCAAATCTCTCCCTCAAGAGTTTTAACTCTGCTACATTTCTAGAATCAGGATTCCAACTCCAAACCTCTGGTTAATCAAGAGATCCCTGTCATCTCATCCAAGCATTCTTGGTTTTTTTTTTTTGTCTTTTCTAACTACACACGTTAAGGAATCAAAAACAGAAATATTGCATTGAAAGCTAAGAAAACTACTATTTTTAATACATTTATATTCTATGATTCTTTAACACGTATAAAATTATAAGGATAAAAAATCCAATTATTTTTATGTAATGACCCAGAAGATGATGGTTATAGTACAATGTGATCAGAGGTGACGTTTTCGGATTAGAGTCTTAATGACGTTGCCCCTAGGGTGTATTAGTGAAGTGATTTGAAAATTGGAGATGATGGAGTTAGGTATGACCAACATTTCTATAAGTATAGTAAACATTATCTTCTTCTTCTATCTCTTCTTTCTTTTCTTTCTTTTTTTTTTCTTTTCTTTTTTAATAATCAACCTTAAAAATCAGATTTGGACGTTCATGGACCGATATGTATTGGTCTAACTAGAATGAATTTAGGTATCTTAAACATGTAATCTCGAGATTGATTCTTGGATTTAGGTTCTGTTTGACAGAAATAGTTAATAAGCTAGCTTATGAATAATAAGTTAGCTTATATATAATTGATAAGCTAATTCTTAATCGTAAACTTATAGTTGAAACTGATTAAATTTTAAGAATTTGAAAAAATTAACGGTTAAGCTAACTTATAAATATAAAATAACATAAATGACATATTTATATGATTTTCAAGTAAACTCAATTTAAATTCTAATTAAAGCTTTATAATTAAAATATTAGTTTTAAAATTTATTGTTAACTATTTTTATTAAATAATATAATTGAAATGGCATGTTTATATGATTTTTAATATGAATTTTATTTTATAGGGGGTTGGGTAAAGTTGCAATTTCATTTAATCATTATTGTTAAAAATAAGAAAAAAGTTACTAAGCTATAAGCAAAATAAATTAGCTTATGAAGAAAATGTATAAGCTAATGAGATGACTCTGTTTGACAGGTCTAATAAGTTAGCTTATGACTAGCATATAACATTGTTTGATTAAAATAGAGATGCTTGGTAAATAAACTTATCTCATTAGCTTATAATTTTTCTTCATGAGCTATTTTGTTTAGCTTATGGCTTATAGCTTATAGCTTATGGCTTATAGCTTATAGCTTATTAGCTTTTATCTCATTATTATTTGTTCTCTCAAAGAACATGGATACAGAGATGCTACTCAGCTTGTGATGTATGAAGAAGATGATCTCTACCTAAGGACTTGGCCTAATATATATATAGGTGGAATGGAATTGGTGAGTTATTATGACAGATTAAGAACATCATATATGTGGGTGGTTACAAAACCGTTATGGATCATGAGAGTAATTGTCTTGACCCCTGAATGTTGCATGATAGCCGGCCTTGATCTCCTTTGTCTTGTCGGCTAGTCTGGAATGGTCCTGGTTCATCAGGCCCCGACTTGTGCTTCGGTCGAGGTCCGATTCATGTATCATTGGAAGTCCCCCAAGCTCGAGTTGTTTTATAGAAATGAGGCTTAAAAGGAAAGCGAGCTCGTGTCGATGTGCAATCCGTGTAGCAAAATTACCCTTATTAATTTAATGAAATTCTAACTTTACTATGCATCTCGTAAATATATCATTTTATGTTAGTTTACATTAATAAGTTAGTTCAACCACTAATTTTACCAAAAACTTAAAATCCAATCAACTAGTTTTTCATCTATCAGCTAAGCTTCGAGCTAAAAAATTCTTATCAACTATATATAAGTTAGCTTATCAACTATTTTTACGAGGCACATCTACTTTGATCAAACAAGCTTATAAACTACTCAAATAAGTTATAAATTAACTTACTAAACTTGTCAATCATCAATCATAATATAAAATATAAGTTAACTTTTTTAACTAACTTTTTTATATATATATATATATGAAAAAATAATGTTAAAAGAAATATTACATTTGTCACCGTTAAAGTTGGCTATGGATAGGTAATTATCAATATTTGTTTATGAGATTGGGGGTATGGTGAGCTTTGTGAAGGCAAGCGCTGTTGCCTCCCCCACGATCCGATCTGTTGAAGAAGAAGATCTCCTCCTCAAGAGTAAGAAGAAAGTGCGCGAAAAAGAATCTGATCTTGATCCCCCAAAGGACGATTCAGCAATGGAAATTGTAGACACTGACAAAGTCTGCAAACTCAGAAAAGGTCGTCCATGAGATTCAAGAATCCATCAATCCGGAAAAAGAATCGTCTCCTACTGAAATTTCTTACAAAGATAAACTCCTGAATATCTTTGGTGGAGAGGCTACTCGGAAATCACTACAAAAAAAAACTATTTAGTGATAGAAGATTTCGGTCGCTAAACATGATAGTTCGGTTGCTATATTGTATAGTGACCGAATTAAGGGGTAGCAGAAATCCTGATTGCTAAATATTTGGCCACCAAATTTGTATTTCGGTCGTAAATTTGCGACCGATATTTCGGTTACAAAATTATATATTTCGGTCGCCGTATAGTTGGTCGCATGCTCAGATAACCGAATTTGGTGACTGATATTCGGTCGCTATTTCGGTCGCAAATTTTGAATTTTTTTTTTTAAAAATTACCTGTAACTTAATCATACCGACCAAATTTTGTTTTTCAACTATTACCCTATTGATTTTTAATTTCCGATATAAACAAAATACACCAATATTTTTTTTGAATAAATAAAAAACATAAATATGATGTACTAACGATCCAAAACACCACAGTCAATATGATCAAGAAAACACATACATTAATTAACACAAGCTTAATAATTGTTTATAAAAAAAAGTTTAATAATGTACTAATTAACGATCAAAACATAAAAACACACCACAGTCAATAAGTACTAATCAAAATATCAAAACTCATCAATCTTCCAAAGGGATGAACATGTAGAAGCGATAACCCCCAAGGTACTTAAACTTTGTCAATGCACCAATGAACAACAAATACAACTCCCTGATATCATTTGTATCTGTTGCAAAATATGGGCGATCCTCATGGATTACTATATTCCCATTGAACAGATTTCCGCATTTGTCTTCAATAGTCACAACACGCGGTATTTCTTGTCCCCAACGACGGTAGAATGATTGCGGAATTGTAATCAAATCCTGCAAATACACAAGAACAATTTAGTAATGATTAGTTTATGCCTTAACCATCATTACGTGAATCCGATCGTTATTCTTAAGTTGATGAGATATTGTACCTGGTCTAAATAGATGGTTGTCTCAAAACATTTAGTCGAATCCATTTTCTGATAAAACGATAAGGAAAACAAGTCATATGTCTAAACTTCATCAAGTGATAATAAGAAAAAATGGAAAGATCCATGTAGCATACTAGCATGTTAAAATAAAACAAAGAAATGCAACTTCACATACAACTTTACAAATTAGCAAACATAGTAGTTTTTAGGAAAGCAGATGTTTTTACGTCGTTTTGAAGGATGGTCATAGAGAGGACTTTTCCTACTGGAAATGCCTAGATAACCTAGTAAGGATGGTCATCAACAACTATTTCTGGAAAGCTCCATTGCCTAGTGAAACTAACATTTAAGAGTTTGTTGAAAGCTATTAGGCCTTTTACTTTTGTCCTCTCTTTCTGTGTTTTTTAAATCATCAGTGTGTATATGCCATCATTACCCCTCTACATTTTATTCAGACACTATCACAGCTAACATTGGTAAGATTTCTACATTTCATACTCAATATATGCAACAGTCTCATTATTTATATTAGTCTAATTTCATCATTCATACATAAGTAGATATACCTCATTATCCTCAATATGACCCAGTGGATGTCATTGCCATTGCACACTATATTTTACTAAGTCAGATCAGCACTACAAATGAAAGAAATACACGAATGCATCTACCAAAATAAAAGAAATACAAAAAAGATAGCTTTCCACCTGCTGCAGCGCACAACCCCTTTATTGTTGTTCAATTGTAATGCACCCAATTTACCCACTCACCTCAACACCCAAGCAATTTATGCAACATTTCCAAATACATAGTATTCAAAACCACCAAAGTCACTTTCATTCCAATCCTCATTCTTTGGACGTGTTTTAATTCATGGTGAACCATAGTTGCAAAATAAGTCAAGTAGTTGGGAACATGCAGAAATTAGAGCAAAGGAAAATTACTTTTCTCAAGTATGCTTAGTAAAGATGTATTTGGATTCACTATCCAAATCATCTCACAGTTGAAACAACAATGTACTTGAATAATCTAAATAAGAGAAACAAGGATGAGCAAGCCTTAAAAAAATATATTACAGGACATAGATGGACTCAAGTTGTATTGCAGGGTGTAACATAATCATTTTCAAGGGACCTTGACCTTGGAATTCAACGATTCAAGAAGTTTGAAAACAAATGTTTCCTCCCACCATCCCTCACTTACCAATATCCATCGAAAAAAAAAGAATCTCAAAGGCCAGCCATTAATTAGCCATCAAATTTTTATCAAACCTCCATACATTCATATACCCAAAGAACAAATATAAAGTGTTCAACTCAACAATGAAAATTTACAAGTTGGGGTTAGGACCCTTGCCTCCACATTGACTTGGTCTTCAAACTCATATTAAAATAGTCTTCCTTATGTCTAATACAATGTGTCTGTAATTTACTAATTACATTCTTGGCTTCATATTTACTTATTTTATGCAGGGATGGCCATGAAACTTATAGTAGTCCTACTTCCAAGCATTACAGTCGAAGAGATAGTGAATCAAGAGGAAGCTAACTTATATTATCTATCCAATAAGTTATTTAAATCAATATACCCCTACTGTCAAAATTTATCTACTCTGGATTTCACTAGAACAACATCAATGATTAATTTGACAGCATAAATACCCATACTAACAGAACTTCCCTAAACCCTAACCTGAGACGGAACTGATCAGAGAAGACTGTGGGGGTGGTGGTTGTGCAAACATAGCCCCTTGAGATGGTGGTGGTGGCCGGAGGAGGAAGTGACAACACCTGAGAGAGACATTGAGAGAAACTGAGACAAAGAGAACCGAGCGAGAGAGAGAGAGAATGAGATACAGAGAGAGAGAAATCGTAAGGATATTCTTTTTAAATTTCTGATTCCATGTCTTGTTGGATCTTGATGGATTTTTTTTTCAATGAACTTCTATATTGCCTGATTGTTAGGTCACTCCTAGGAAGCCTTTTGGTGCTTCAATTATTTTAGGTTGACATTATGGTTTAATTTCGGGTTGATGTATGCTGTTGTTGGTTTGCCTCATGTTTGTTGTACCCTTTGGTGCATGATCTATATTAGGTTGGCTTTATGGTTTAATGTTGGATTCATGCATGCTGTTGTTGGTTTGCCAGAACTGGTGTTTGTTACATAAAACCCAAATATCTTCCTGACCATATTTGTTATATTCCTAGTAGTTTCTTCAAATTTCACTTCAACTTGATATAGCCTTAGCGAGCATGTTTCAAAGTAGAGAGTATCTTAATGTGATGGTGTCCATTATGTGAGTACAAGCCAAATGGTTTGTATATCCATATTTTATATCTTGTTATTTAAATTAGTTATAATGTCTATTATCTTGTTACAGTGTGATGAATGCTTTCTCGGAAGGACTCACTATCTTTTATTTGATTATAGTAACATCCTTCTCGTTTATGATGGTGGCGACGAATTAATCAATGACGACGATGATTAGATGACTACGATGATGATATGATGATGAGGAGGAGATGATGGATGATGTGCTAGATGAAGATGAAGAGTTTAGTGATCAAAGTAACAATGAGGAATAAATTTATATCTTTGATGTTTGTAATGATATTTTAATGCTTTGAATCTTAATATATCATTCTTGTATTTCAAGATACTTTGTGTTTTTGTTTATTTGAAGCTTGATACTTGTCTAGAGTTGTACCTTAATAATAATTATTTTTTATTATATTATATTAGATTCCAAGTCCAGGTACCTAATTTGGTATGCATAATTATTTAAGTTTGACCATTTTTTTATTAATAAACATGATTTGTTTATCAAAAAATATTATTTAAATATGATTATCTAATCCGTGGGAAATCTGTCCAAAATAATATCATAATATTCGTCTAAAATCCGTCCAGAATTTGCATGAAATGCAATATTGAATCCGTATGAAATTCGTCCGAAATTAAGCCAATATAACCAAAATTCAGATTTTTGTGTTTGTCTGAAAGCTGTCCGAAATCTGTCTGGAACTAATTTCGGACGGAATTTTTAATTTGCAACGGGGCTTTTTCGGACGGGGGATGTTCCGTCTGAAATCTGTCCGAAATTAATTGTCTGTCCAAAATCTGTGAGAAAAGTGTCTAAATTCCGTCTAAAATCCGTCCATGAATCCGTCCTAAAATAACAATTTTCTAGTAGTGAATGCGTTGGTAGCTGAATTAAACGGATTGATATATGGTCTGAAATTGGCTAAGTCAATACAAGCCAGAAACATTGTCTTCGAAGTAGATTCCCAGATTGTCTTTGACATGATCTCCAAAGGTGCAACCCATACTTCATTCATTAAACCTCTTCTCTCAGAGGCTTTTTCTCTCATAAGATCTCCAAATTGAAAGGTCTCTTTCTCAGTGATAAATAGGATGCAAACTCAGTGGCGGATTTGCTAGCTAATAGGGGGCACCTTACTTCCTTTGATTGTACTATTATTGATGATCCATGTCCTATTTTGAGTTTGCTTATTAGTGTTGCAACCAAAAATTACGGCAGGAACGACAATAAAAAGAGATTTTAAGAAAAATGTAGAGTCGCCACCAATTTTATTTAATTTAGGAAAACTTGGAAAACCTTTAAAAATGGTCTTTGGAACCAAGTTGAGTTCAGGAGTCGGTTACGAGTAGGGAAGATGTTAAGCATCCTACATCGCCCATTCTACGAATGGTACCTTGAATTAATTGCGTAAAATTAATAACTTTTAAATTATTTATTTTACCCCAAAAATTTTTACACCAATAAAGAGATTACTAATTGATATTTACCCTAAGGAGGTTGAACATGACACATAAGTCCACAGGGCAACCTCAATTCTAAGAGATTGAACATGAAACTTTTCATAGAGCAATCCCTAAGTAACATTAATTAATAACACAAATTCAATTGTTTTTAATTAGCTAAAAAAAACAAACACAAAAATAAGGAAAAATAGTTTTGGCTTGACATAATATTTAATCATGCTCCTACGTATTCCCCGCTGCGATGGGAAATTCAAAGCCACGTAGTTCTTGTTAAAAATATTTGATGTTTTGGTTTTGATTTTTATGAAAAGTTTTTCTTTATCTTAAAAAAAAATTTTTATTTTTGAATTTTTTATTGCCTAATTTCTAAATACTGAAAAGTCCTAAATGAGATAGAACATGACACGTACGTCCACAGATCGAACTTGAATCTAAGGAATTGAGTGTGATACATCTCACAAAGCAATCCCACAAATTATTTATAATTAATTCCCCTTTTACATTTTATTTATTTTGACTCGTTGAAAAAAGAAAGAAAACAAAAATAATAATAATAAAATAATAATAATAACGAAAATAATAACAATAAATAAATAAACCAAAATGGAAGAGACTTAAACTAAGAAGGGCAAGGACCACAAATTTTTATCATCAAAGTAGAAAATGAGAAAAACAAACAGGTAAGAGCTTAGCACTGTAGCGTGCGGGTCACCAAGGAGGCGGAGGTAGTGGCGGTCCGGGATGGCGGAGCGGCTAGGGATGTGGGTGCGGCTTGTGAAACATGGTGGTGTTGCGCTGACTAAGAATTAATGGAGCCAAGATAACTCTTTCTTAATGTTCTAGTATGTTATTAAAAGGATTGATAGTTGTTGTTGTTTCTGTTAAGGTTGGAGTCGAGGTTAAATGGAGGAGAGTGGTGGCTATTGTATGATGGTGAAGTGAGAGGTGTTTTTGATGGATGTGTTGTATGATGGATGATGGATGAAGGAAGAGAATGGAGGCCAGGCCTTTTCTTTTAAGGTGGCTGGTGTGTTTCTTATGGTGGGTGATGGTGTTACGTATGATAGAGGATGGAAAAGAATGGAGGCTGGGTTTTCTTTGAATCTTTTTGTAGGCTCCCTTTATTCTGTAGCATCTCTTGTGATTTTATAATGTCAATTCCTCAAATCTTGATCCTAAAATTCCGCCTAGATTTAAGATTGTTATCTGATCTTGTTCCTAAAAATCTGTCAAGATTAAGATTTCTATCTCTGATTCAAAATAAAGTGGTTGCTGGGGTTTGTTGGAGGAGGATGAAATGGGTTTAACTGGCCTGGCCCAATTGAAAATCTTTTTAATATTTTTATTATTTTTTATTTTCTTTGCAATTTATTATTTTATTATTTTTTTGAAATTTTTAGTGAAAACTAAAAGACCCGGTCAAAATGGGGTGTTCACAGTTGCCCATCTTTACTTGTTCATTACTAGAATACATGAAGAAAGAACAATTTTTCATGTGAGTGTAGTAAGGAACTAGTAAAGAAAATGAACTCACATTTTAGCCGAGATGGGAAACAGGCTGGAGAAAATTAAGTTTTAGAGCTTGGAAAATAAAAACGACTGTGGGCCTCAGATCCCGAAATGCAGTGGACCTCAGATCCCAAATTAGCAGTGAGCCTCAGAGCTCGAAGATAAATTTGCAGCGGGACTCAGATCCAAAAAACAAATTTGCAGTGAGCCTCAGAGCTCGAAAAATAAATTGCAGTGGGCCTCAGAGCTCGAAAAATAAATTGCAGTGGGACTTAGATCCCAAATATAAAATTAGTAGTGAGCCTCAGAGCTCGAAAAATAAATTTGCAGTGGGCCCCAGATCCCAAATTAACAGTGAGCCTCAGAGCTCGAAGATAAATTTGCGGCGGGCCTCAGATCCCAAAAATAAATTTACAGTGAGCCTCATAGCTCGTAAAATAAATTATAATGGGCCTCAGATCCCAAATATAAAATTAGCAGTGAGCCTCAGAGCTCGAAGATAAATTTGCGGCGGGCTTCAGATCCCAAAAATAAATTTGCAGTGAGCCTCAGAGCTTGAAAAATAAATTACAGTGGGCCTCAGGTCCCAAATATAAAATTAGTAGTGAGCCTCAGCTCGAAAAATAAATTTGCAGCGGGTCTCAGATCCCAAAAGTAAATTTGCAGTGAGCCTCAGAGCTCGAAAAATAAATTGCAGTGGGCCTCGGATCCCAGAAATAAAAAATACCAGTGAGCCTCAGAGCTCGAAAAAATAAATTTACAGCAGGCCTCGGATCCCAAAAATAAATTTGCAGTGAGCCTCAGAGCTCGAAAAATAAATTGCAGTGGGCCTCGGGTCCGAAAAATAAAAAATACCAGTGAGCCTCAGAGCTCGAAAAAATAAATTTGCAGCGGGCCTCGGATCCCAAAAATAAAAAATACCAGTGAGCCTCAGAGCTCGAAAAAATAAATTTGCAGCGGGTCTCAAGCCAGAACAAGTGAGCCATGTGCCTTAAAAATAGACCATTGAGTCAGAAAAATTTTATGATTGGGCCATGACCCCAGAATTTCACGCAGTGGACAAGTGAGTCAAAAATTTGTGAGCTGTGAGCCTTAAAATAAATAGACCATTGAGTCCGAAAAGTTTTATGATTGGACCATCACCCGAGAATTTCATGCAGTGGACAAGTGAGCCATGAGCCTTAAAAATAGACCATTGAGTAAAAAAAAATATGGTTGGGCCATGACCCGAGAATTTCATGCAATGGACAAGTGAGCCATGAGCCTTAAAAATAGACCATTAAGTCAGAAAAATTTTATGATTGGGCCATGACCCCAGAATTTCATGCAGTGGACCTTGAGTCAAAACATGTGAGCCATGAGCCTTAAAAATGGACCATTGAGTCAGAAAAAATTTATGATTGGGCCATGACCCGAGAATTTCATGCAATGGATCTTGAGTCAAAACAGGTGAGCCATTAGCCTTAAAAAGTAGACCATTGAGTCCGAAAAATTTTATGATTGGGCCGTGACCCGAGAAATTGATGGACTTTGAGTCAAAACAAGCAAGCCATGAGCCTTATAAAATTAGACCATTGAGTCATAAAAGTTTTATGATTGGGCCATGACCCGAGAATACGATGGACCTTGAGTCAAAACAAACAAGCAAGCCACGAGCCTTTAAAAAAATAGACCATTGAGTCGAAAATTTTATGATTGGGCCATGACTCTAGAAATTTATTGAAAACTGCCTTTTAGAAAATGTGGAACCAAACGCTTCTCAGAAAAGCTTTCACTAATCAAACTCATATTCAAATGGAATCTTCTGCAAAATTGATCTTGCCTATATCCCTTTTCACTTGATAATGCCTCCTTGAGGCTTGCTACCTCCAGTATATCCATTTCTACCTCTCAGTCTTTATTGTCCATAAGGATGTCATTTCCTTCCATTACTGAAACTTCAGAGCTCTTTTGGTCTGGACTGTTCATCAAAAGATTACCATTAGATGGTTAAATCATACTATTATGTCCAGGTTCATCTTTCTTGAAACATAATATAACAGATATGCATTGATTCAGAAGTGTGATGAAAAAGGATTTGATTGACTCGATAACTTTGACTTGTGCGTTTGACTTCACAAGATACAGAAAACTAGGAAAGGGACACAAAGGATGGTAGGGATTTCAAAGGGGTTGTTTTTTTTAAATCTAGATTGTTCTGATCTTAATGAGATTGACCTTTTCTCAACAAGTGGATATCACGATCGAAATTTGCCCCAGTGTAAGGTATTCCAAAACAAAAACTCAAACATGGGTAAACCTTTCAGGAACAAAATTGCCCCAATGTAAGGCGTTCTAGAATAAACACAACCAAGGGTACACCTTTTAAGAACGACATTGCCCAAAAAAAAAAAATATTTGCCCCCGGTTTATGGTTCTGAGGATAAAGTTATCCTCATTCAAGCCAAATCTCGCCCCTAACTTTTGCTTAGACCGCTCTTTCGAGTTTTCAGTCTAACGGGCTTTTTTTTTCCTTTTTTTTTAAAGAGTAAAGTGCTTGGAAAAGAAAGTGTGGATACCTTGTCTCACGATTAATATTTTATGAAAATAAGAGTAATTCCTCATTGATCAGAATGGACTTTTAAAGCTTGTAACGTGGCCATGATTTAACGGTTAAGAAACAAAAGGTATAAAAGGCTCAAACAAGTGTTTAAGGGTGAATGAGACAAAGGATCTTACATCATCAAGAGAATTACTTGCTTTAACTTGCACACACAACTTTTTATTTTTTCATTTCATTTTTCTCCTTCTCATCCTTTTTTTTTTCAATTCAATTACATTGCCATCTCTTTTTGCTTTCAGCATCACATTTTCCTTCTTTTTCTTTTTCTTTTGCTTCCTTTTCTTCTTTCTTTTAGTATCTCCTTCAGATTCTTCTTCCTTTTTCCTTCACTTATTGTGGTTGCAATCGATCTTTTATACGAGCCCCCTTTTGCAGGGGTGATCCTTGTCCAAGGTTATTTTGAAAGAATTTATAAGGCTCAACAGGGGTAACAAAGGATAATGAATTTTTTTTAATGAAGGATAGAGAAAGATGGCCAATCTTCATTTCAAATTAGGATTACTCATTTTTCATAAAGAATTAAACTTGAGACATGGTAAAAAAAACGCACCTTCATTCATTTACTCTTTTTTCATTTTTGTTTTCCTTTTTTGTTTTCTTTTTTTTTTTTGGGGGGGGGGGGCAAATAGTACATGCTCAAAGGGTTTTATCAAGAAAGAAAAAAAATCCAAGGGCTGGATACCCACATAGTTCCAATGTCAAAGAAGAAACCAACAAGAAAGATAGAGGTAAATGAAGAAGCTAAACTATGATGAAATCCATGCAAATTTATTATATTAATGCTTCAAGAAAGATGACAAAAACTTAGATGTCAACGGATTCTAATCACTAAACACAACAAATAGTTAAACCATCATCGTGACAATCTATTGATGAACAAAACAAAATGCCAAATATTGTAATTCCTCAACTATTGTCAAAAGAATCATTTGTAATGATAAGCTCTTCCCCTTGAATACTAACTAGTCCAGATGCTAACAGCCTTCTCACAGTGGTCTTGAAATCTTCACAATTATCAATAGAGTGACCACCTACCCCCATGTGAAACTTACAAGTGACATTTGGGTCATACCATATCGGAAACGGGGGTTCCCTTGGGCGTACAGGCTTCTCCGAAATCATATGGACATCAAATAATCGTTGGAATAACTCATCCTTGGAAATGGATAGCCTTGGGAAAGGTGGTAGGGTTGATGGAGGGCGAAAGGTTCTTCTCATTTGTGGGTTCACTTTGGGTTGGAATTGGCTATGGTGATTTGATGGGGAAATAGTGGGATATGATGAGTGTGGCTGTGTGTATGGACAAGGTGATGATGGCGCTTGGAAAACATTTGTGGGATGGAAGATCTGGTGAGGTGGGTATATGAATGTAGGTGTCTGGTATAGAAAGTAAGAATTATGATCATATGGTGGTGAGTTTGATTAGTGACTTCTTTTATGGGACGCGCAATGATTCAACTTTTCTTCTGTGAGAAAGTCATTCTTGGGATTAAAATAGATAAAATCATCGTCCCTACTTTTCCTTAGATACAAAACTTATGTTGAGGTGAGACGCATATATATATATATATATATTGCTTGAAATGAATCCTTTTTTCTCGAAGTATTTTCAATTAAGCTTCTTTTTTTTTATTTTTTTTAAAGAAATAACAAGAATAAAAATAATGCATGGCATGCTTGGAAAGAAAAATTCAAGTTTGTGCATGTGGTGAGTTTTTTTTTATTTCAAGTTTAAAAATGCATGAGATACATGAAACAAGTTTTTTTTTATGAAGGGGAAATTCATGGGAACAAAAAAGAAACATGAAATCAAAATTTATTTATTTTTTTAAAAAGTTGATCATACATCCTTTTTTTTCATAGGTGCAAGAACATGTAGGATAGAGGAAAAAATGCTTTCTGTGTCCTGAAATAGTCCACTTTGCCGTAAAGGGTCATGACTCAAAGGGGATTGGCCACTAAGTTGAACTGTTAGTGAAAATTTCAGGGTGGGTCTAGAATTCCAAAGGTAGTGATCCCAGATTGCCCCTGTCTCGAAAGGTAAGGACCCGGCTCATGACCCTAGCGACAAGTAGGGATAAACCCTCACAGGATGACTAGTCCATGATACCAGTAACAATCTAAGTGATGACTCATCAAATATCAGAGTGGCACTAGGCCGTTCAATGACAATGCTGAGGCACCGCCTAATGCAAAGTTATCCACAAGCTCGGGTATAGAGCTAAAAAGTGTGTGCAGCAAGTGACAGTACAGTGTGTGGAGGGAGCATCAAAACCTATATAGCCTTAAAAAACTACGACATACCTTACAAGACAAAGCCAAATATATATACACAAACTAGGGGACATCTACCTTAGGGTTGAGGTATTAAACCAAGATATCATCACTGAAATATATCAAATAACTAAATAAGGTAAAATATGAACATTAAGGAAAAATTAAAATAAGATAAAGAAAACAAAACTAAGTTATTTTTAAAAAATAGATGGAGTATTTTTTTCATATATTTTTATCTTTCTTTTTTAAAAAAATAAAGGGGGTAAAACAAATAAGTTAAAATTTACTAAAGTTTGAACAATTAATTATAAAAGGCATGACTCATTTAGAAAAAGTCCCTAGTGGAGTCGCCATCTGTCGCAACCAAAAATTACGGCAGGAACGACAATAAAAAGAGATTTTAAGAAAAATGTAGAGTCGCCACCAATTTTATTTAATTTAGGAAAAATTAGAAAACCTTTAAAAATGGTCTTTGGAACCAAGTTGAGTTCGGGAGTCAGTTATGAGTAGGGAAGGTGTTAAGCATCCTACATCGCTCATTCAACGAATGATACCTTGAATTAATTGCGTAAAATTAATAACTTTTAAATTATTTATTTTACCCCAAAAATTTTTACACCAATAAAGAGATTACTAATTGATATTTACCCTAAGGAGGTTGAACATGACACATAAGTCCACAGGGCAACCTCAATTCTAAGAGATTGAACATGAAACTTTTCATAGAGCAGTCCCTAAGTAACATTAATTAATAACACAAATTCAATTGTTTTTAATTAGCTAAAAAAAACACAAAAATAAGGAAAAATAGTTTTGGCTTGACATAATATTTAATCATGCTCCTACGTATTCCCCGCTGCGATGGGAAATTCAAAGCCACGTAGTTCTTGTTAAAAATATTTGATGGTTTGGTTTTGATTTTTATGAAAAGTTTTTTCTTTATTTAAAAAAAAGTATTTATTTTTGAATTTTTTATTGCCTAATTTCTAAATATTGAAAAGTCCTAAACGATATAGAATATGACACGTACGTCCACAGATCGATCTTCAATCTAAGGAATTGAGTGTGATACATCTCACAAAGCAATCCCCAAAATTATTTATAATTAATTCCCCTTTTACATTTTATTTATTTTGACTCATTGAAAAAAGAAAGAAAATAATAATAATAATAATAAAAATAATAATAACGAAAATAATAACAATAAATAAATAAATAAACCAAAATGGAAGAGACTTAAACTAAGAAGGGCAGGGACCACAACCTTCTATCATCAAAGTAGAAAATGATCAGAAAAACAAACAGGCAAGAGCTTAGCATTGTAGCACGCGGGTCACCAAGGAGGCGGAGGTAGTGGCGGTCCGGGATGGCGGAGCGGCTAGGGACGTGGGTGCGGCTTGCGGAACATGGTGGTGTCGCGGTGACTGAGAATTAAAGAAGCCAAGATAACTCTTTTTTAATGTTCTAGTTTGCTATTAAAAGGATTGATAGTTGTTTCTGTTAAGGTTGGAGTCAAGGTTAAATGAAGGAGAGTGGTGGCTATTGTATGATGGTGAAGTGAGAGGTGTTTTTTATGGAGGTGTTGTATGATGGATGATGGATGAAGGAAGAGAATGGAGGCTAAGCCTTTTCTTTTAAGGTGTGGTGTTACGTATGATAAAGGATGGAAAAGAATGGAGGCTAGGTTTTCTTTGAATCTTTTTGTAGGCTCCCTTTATTCTATAGCATCTCTTGTGATTTTATAATGTCAATTCCTCCAATTTTGATCCTAAAATTCCGCCTAGATTTAAGATTGCTATCTGATCTTGTTCCTAAAAATCTGTCAAGATTAAGATTTCTATCTGATCTTGTTTCTAAAAATCTGTCAAGATTAAGATTTCTATCTCTGATTCAAAATAAAGCGGTTGCTAGGGTTTGTTGGAGGAGGATGAAATGGGTTTAACTGACCTGACTCAATTGAAAATCTTTTTATTATTTTTTATTTTCTTTGCAATTTTTTATTTTATTATTTTTTTGAAATTTTTAGTGAAAACTAAAAGACCCGATCAAAATGGGATGTTGATAATTAGTAAAGATTCAGGAGGAGTCTGTCATCCTAATCTTGATACTTAAATAATAATTTCCCTTTTCATAAAAAAAAGAAAAGAAAAGAAATATTACATTTAAACGTCGGCCAATATCAGAAAAGATTAATCTCCCACCTCTTAAACGAAAGGATGTTATGGACAACCCCAAAAAATTTTAGACATTCCTGCACGGCATAGATCAAGACCTACGTTCCATCTATGACCTAATTTTTTTAATTTTTTATTTTATCGGATGTCCCCGAAGGGATATCTATGACCTGTTAATTGATAAGCATAAACCAAGCATATTTATAGTATATCTCAATCATTTAAGGTAATCACAGATAATAAAAACTTCAAGTCACAACAACATCCAACTTTAACTATGCTTTCGTCTAAGTTTATTAGTGCCAACCCCAAAATTCTGTTGTTATCTGCTTCGGCTGAAGTAGCTCATACGAAACTAATGTGCACCTGGATTTTTTTCACAGCAAAACTTTAAAAAAAAAATTTGACTAAAGCAAAACTTAAATTGAAGTAGCACCATTTAATTATTAATAAGTCATTTAGTCCTATTTTTATCTATCTCACCATTTGGCTCTCCTTAAGATAAGGATTTAATTCTGTAAAAAAAAACGATTTAATTTGGTTAGAGTGAAACTACCTTTTATATGTAATTTTTTTTTAATATATTTTTATATGAGTTAGATTAGCTGATTAGGGATGACTATTGGACTTCAACTAAATGGAGGACTGCAGGTCTGCAGCCTTGCCCCTCTATTCTATTTCTTTTCTTTTTTCTTTTGATAAGCGTCTCTCCTTAGTTAGTATTTAGTACAAGTTTTATAAAAATATTCTCGGGAATGTAGGTATGAGAATAAAAGTTTCTCATGATACAAATTTTAAAAAGTTATTCCCAGACATAAAAGATTCCCGAGAATATAATTAATAAATGATAGTTATAAATTTGGGAAAACTTTATTCCATGTGTGAAGGTGTGAAAACTTTATTCGTGGGAATCACATTCCCAGGAATATAATTTGTCTGGGAATAAAACATTTCAGATATCAAACGACACCTTAGAATATTATGTTTGGAGGATATGATATTTGACTGTAAAATGAGTTTATTTTTAAAGCGAGTGAATAAAATGTATATTTATTCTTAAATTATATAGTGAATTAAGATTTTAATAAATTTTATCAAATTAAGAGTGATATGATATACCCTTACTTGATTGATTTAAAAACAAATTTATTTTAGAGAAATTTTTTACATGTTTGGAGATGCAATCAACAGTAAAAAAATGAACAACTTATTGATTTCTGAACGATCATGAAGCACTATATATGTAAGCCAATGACTACTTCACAACTAAAACGTTGGGTTGTCTTGTTTCTTTTGTAGTCAGGTAATATTAGGGTAGCATACATGAATAAGACATTTTTGCAAAATAATGCCCATATATATATAGTCAGCACTCATTACTATGGTGGGCCCTCCACGAAAAAAAGTAGAAATCGTGAAAATTAAACAAAGACATAACACACGTCACACTCTTCTTCCAAACTTGTACGGATGGTTTGTAAGGATTCAAAAATAGTCATATGCTAAAAAAAAGTGGTTTGGTAGATAAATGAAAGGTAAATGGAGAGAAAAAAAAAAAAGGAGAGGATCTTTACTCTTCATCTACGAGGTTAGGGATCAATCCTTGCATTTAGTCTGAAGATCCATTTATTTGTTTACGTATTTTATTAATCATCATATTTGATTCGTTAATAATTTTACGTGACTTATGATTAATTTTTTTATTGGAAAATGAATAAAAAGTAAAAAACATGCACAATTTTAAAAGTGTGTCCCCGAAAATTTCCGTGGACCGATTTGGGCATTCAATTTACCTTGACAAATGCTACTCAGTTCCATAAGGACATTGATTAAGAAATCAAACATAAAATCTTTTTATTTAAAATTATATATTTAACACATTTAAATTCGAAAACTTAAGATTTCCGATAAAACCTTCTACTCATATAACTTTGGATTTCTAAATTATTAGTAAAATTTACTATATATTAAGATCAAAAAGAACATTGATTAAAGATTAAAAAAACTTTTATTGGGAGTTAGCGTATATTTTATAATGAAAAGAGTTGATAACATGTTTATTTAGGTTAAAAAAATATTTTTCAAATTCTTTTGTAGAGTTCTTTTTCAAGAATTTAAAAAATTCAGTTTTTCCTGATGATGAAATTTAACTATTTTATAGAAACATTTTAATAAAAACCTTATCAAACAATTATATGAATGCCAAAAAAAATTTTTTTATTGTTTATTTAAAAAGGAAACATAGGCACTGTTTGGTTTGTCAAAAACGCTAGTATTTAATGTTTAGCGGATGGAAAATTAGCCCCGTTTGACAAATATTTTTAAAATTAGCATATAATGTTTTTTCACTGGCGTATAACGTTTTTTTCCAGACGTTACTTGAAGTAGCGTTTGAGCTTATAGGATATAGTGTATCACTTTTTCTTCCATTTTTATCCTTACTATCTTAATTAAATTCCTTACTTATCATTCATTAACAAAATAATTGAAGTAGCGTTTGAGCTTATAGCGTATAGTGTATCACATTTTCTTTTATTTTTATCCTTACTATCTTAATTAAATCACTTACGTATCATTCACTAACAAAATAAAATATTAATATAAATATTTAAAATTGATTTGTTTGAATCAATATCACTATTTAAATTTATATTTAAGATAAAAAATAGAAATTATATTTTTTATTTATAAAAAGAATCGTATAAAAATCATATTAATATTATTTTTATTATTTCATATTATTTATTTATAAAAAAAACTAAAACTAAATAAATATTAAAAATTAATATTTTAATATTTGAAATATTAAATAATCTAAAATAAATTAAAGTGTTAAATTGATAATTATTTTAAAATAAATAATATAT
Organism: Sophora flavescens; assembly: GCA_030762895.1. Classification (NCBI taxonomy): domain Eukaryota; kingdom Viridiplantae; phylum Streptophyta; class Magnoliopsida; order Fabales; family Fabaceae; genus Sophora; species Sophora flavescens. Next base: position 164,082,003 of record CM061067.1, read on the forward strand.
ATAAAAATACACACACACGCGCGCGCGCGCGTGTGTGTGTGTGTGTGTATATATATATATATATAACATATAAAAAAAAACCATGCAAACATGTCATTTCATGTAATTTTACATTAATCAGTTAGTCCGACCGCTAGTTTTATCAAACACTTTAAATCTAATCTGTTATCCCATAATTTATCCGCTATACATTATCTACTAGCTTATCCGTTATCCGCTAATTGTTTTTACCAAAGAGAGCCATAAAGAAACGGGCTTAGCCAGCGTCTGGAAAATAATGCGGAAAAGTATTGTTAAAAGTTTTTACTTACTAATTTTAAAACTAAATTACGTTTTGTAAAAACACACACTAAGGTGGCGTTTGGAAGAGCTTATTTAAGTTCCTTTTGACTTATCTGATGACATAAGTTCTTATGCAGTGTGTTTGACAGAGCTTATAAAAATAACTTATGCCATCCCATAAGGAGTTTTTGACTTATTTTCATAAGTCACTGGGAGAAGCTTATGGAATTATCATAAGAGCCTATGCACTTAACACTCTCTCCGTGTTTTTCACTATTCGAATCCTCTCATGCCCCCTTCTTTCTTTTTCTTTCTTTAAGCGCTTATGGCATAAGCTCTCATGCGATAAGGTCTTATATCATAAGTTCTTAATTAAGTTGTTTACCCAAATGCAGCCTAAAGCACGTTACTTTAAAAGTATATAAAGAATATAAGTATATGTATTATTATTAAGAATAAAACTAATTTACCAAAACCATTGGGGTAGCAATCAGCTCCAATAAGGAGGAGAACCTGAATTTGAGTTCGAATTCTTGTGGAGTCACCTGAGACACCTTGTTGTGTTCCGGTGTGCCATTAATTATTTATTAAACTTAATCTCTTACTTAACGTTAATCATAACCCAAAAATACGAAGGAATTAAAATCTTAATTAATAATCATATAACTTTTACAAATAATATAATAACTTAACTATGGTTATAATAACCTAACTAGAGTTAATTTGTAATCATGGTTTGGTTAAAAGATGTGGTGGAGAATGAAGGGAGGCGTGGCTGATTTTGGACCACATCTCATGAGTCATCCATGACTCATTGATCCCATCCATTAGCGGTTCCCGGAAATCCCGTACGCAGCTCCGTCATTTATCCGATTTCGGTTTTTGAGAGGAAAATGATGAAATGAAAGCAAAAAGAAATAGGTATGGTTTAGTATATAGGCTGCACGAAATTGAGGAGATGTGGGAGATTTACAACCATGTAAAATGAGTGGTTAAGAGTGCGTAGATGTGTCTTGTTAATAACCGTGAAAGCTTGGGGTATTTTGGTCATTTTACCTAAAAGTCATGATTACTAGCATTTAATGCTCATAAATGCTTAGTGACTCATCCTCCACGAGTCATCATGTATGACTCATTGTCCCGATCTCTTGACGGGTCTTTGAAATTCCGTTTTCGACTCCGTCGGTTTCCCGATTAGGGTTTCTGTCTGTTTTTCGATTGAAAATTTTCAAAAATAACCAAACTCGTTGGAAATATATTTTAAACATAAACCATTATGTTCACGAGTCAAAATTAAGTTTTATGATCATTAAAATCTTACTGTCAGTAAAAACACCAATTGTTTTCCGTTTGAACTTTTACCAAAATTCGTCCGAACAAACATAATATTTTATTTCTGATCAGAAATCTGGAAAATAGAATCCCTCACGGAAAAAATATAAAAAATCTACAAATTTCAGTTTCGAGTCAAATTAGGGTTTTCTATCGGTATAAAATTATACAGTCAGCAAACAAACGTAGACCGGTTTCCGTCTGAGTTTTAAACCCAAATTTTAACCAAAGCTTACTATCGTAGAGTAGGTTCTATATATGATTTTGTTTCCTCCAAAATCATTTCCTAGGTCTCAGATGAAAACATAAATAAATATATCTTTATCGTTAATACAGCGTATACGAAAATTAGGGTGTTACATCACCTTCATTCGGAGACTGAGAACCAATGAGTAAAATCCTGCTCAATCACCCGAACTAGAGATTAATCTCATAGCAGGTTCGAAAGGCCTAAGTCGTAGGAATATTCTGATAGACCCACCCAACTTAAAGGACTAATTAGGATGAATTCCTAATAAAAAAAAACTAATTTACCTAAAAGACCCAGATATGGTAAACAATTGAGTTTTTTAAGCATGTGAGGAATTTAACTTTTTTTTGCTTGCACGAAAAATTCGAAGGAAAAAAATAATAATCTTATAAATGGTAAGAATCAACAGCATGTCAGGGTTATATTGGTAATTTCCCAGTTTTTTTCCCCTCTGTACAACGAAATAGATTCCATGCTATATATAAGTTGGCGACTTAGCTCAACTCCGAACAAAACTTTCTTTTGTTCTTTTCTTGGAAGAGCATATCTCGTGCAAGGACGTGGCAGTGATGGGGTTAGAAGGGAAGGAGACGTCGTCGTTTATGAGAGACTTCCTTGACAAGTGTGGTGGTTACGCCGTCATAGACGGTGGCTTCGCCACAGAGCTTGAACGTCATGGAGCAGACCTCAACGACCCTCTTTGGAGTGCCAAATGCCTTATAAGTTCCCCACATCTCGTCCGAACGGTACTTACTCCCCCCCCCCTCCTTTATTCTTTCTAATGCAAATTCATGAATAATTTAATATACAAATTTAGTCATGTTCGCATGATGTTACTTTATTATCACAGGTATCAATTTTGCTACTGGTTCCATTTTGTTTTTTAAAAGCAAAGAAGTAATTCAAAATTGTATCATATTCTGAATATCCTATTGCTTCTATTTAACAATTTCTTTAATATTTCAACAAAAATAATATCTGTGATGTTTTTGGGTTTAATTAGTTTTTTTTCCTGGTGACCATAGAATTAGGTTTTGAGTTTAAAACTGAAGTAGGTTTCAAAATTTTTTTATATAATTATTTTTTTAAAAAAAATAAAGATATCTTGTCAGTTTTTTCACGATTAGTAATTAATGATCAAAATACTTTCGCTCAACTTTTAACTTTGTGCCAAAGGAGGTGGGACAACTTTGGCATTACTTAGCATAAGAAGGGCAGGCGGCACCGAATAGTGATGTCAATTGGAAAACATTTATGCCAATTAAAAGAAACGGTGATAAAAAATAAGAAAAATGGTAACTAGTGTATCAATGGTATTGGTTAATAAACCAAATATAGAAATATTACATGAGGAAGTGATATATGCAAGTCATTGAATTCTCAAAAATTGTAATTTCTAATAAAAAAAATTTATATTTGAATTTTTAATCAATGTTATTAAGAAAAGGACATTGGTTAACAAGACGAAAAAAATAAGAGGCTCTTGCCAAACAAGTGACCTGGCTATCTCATCCATCTTTCAGCTCCAGTTAGATTCGTAGAAATATCATCGCTTTTTATTTTATACTAGTACCCTCTACTGTTCAATTTGATCATTAAAAAAAAAAACTACTCTTCAGTTCTCGTATTAGTATACTACTTCTATAAAAATCGGTTACTTTTATACTTACAACTGGAAATGTCCTTTAAAGAATCCCATAAAAAGAGCATAAAAAAAAAGAAGAAGAAACCCATAAAAATAATCTTTTAAAAAATTAAATATAACATTGAATACTGTACCTCTGAATGAAATTTTCCTTTTATTTTTTGGTTTCTATGAAAAAAATAAATGGTAGCGGGAAAATTAATTAGTCATAGTTACGTCAAATCTCAAAAAACGGTGAATTCTCAATTAAAAAACATTTCCGATAAATAAAAACTTAAAATCACGAGAAAATTTAAAAGATGTTTATTTAAATAACAAGAAGTATACAGGCTAAATGGCTAATCAACATAAACGTGTCAATTTATCTTGTTCTTGTCCACGCGTACTCGCGTAGTGTATACGAGGACTCGCGTGTTAGTTATTCGCGGCCGTTAAGTGTCTCTTAGGTAGTTAGGTGGCAGCTGGCTAGTAGGTGAGAGTGGAGAAAAAATGTTTTAGGTTTTTGTATCATGTAATATGACTTAATTATAAGTAAAAAAATATTCATATTTTATGAATTTAAATATAAACAAAATCCAATTAAATCTATCTTATTTAATATTGGTATTCCAAAAATCAATAAAATCAACCAATCCAACTAATTCTCATTTTATCTTTTCAAGAGTATTACACATTCCCAAGACAATTAAATGGTAGTTTAGTAATTATAACTCAATTTTTTACATAAATCAAGATAATTAAAATAAATTAACTAACTTCCTTAATAAGTGTGAAATTATGTATTTTTGCTTATAATTGAGTCCGGATGGAGTACAACTTTACACAAGTTAAAAAACACAAAATCAGTAATTATTTATTGGAAAACTAAACATTTCATTTTTGAAAGTATAAAATACACAAGCTTCTGTATAAATTTACTCTTTTAAGATTCTTAACTTGTGCAAAATTGCACAGGATGAGGAGGACCTGAGTTCAATTCCCACATAATACGTTTTTGGGAGGGGCGAAAAACCTTAAATATGACTAAACACCTAAGCGGAGGTCAGTCCTATATAACGGGTCCAAAGGATCTAGGTTTGTAGGGTTATTCTGTAAACCCACCGAGGAACCAAAGACCCTAATTATGACGAGTTCTAAAAAAAAAAAAAATTGACATTATTTATGAGAACCTTTCCAATACAAGAAGAGGCTGAAGCTGACATGTTTTGGATATATATGACCGTTGCCAAATGATATACAAATGCTTTTCATAATCTATATACATTGTATTCTTTTTTTTTTTTTTGGTGCTATCTATATACAATATATTCTATTCTATATATTGTATTTTTACACTCTTTGTTAATTTTCTAATTATAAATATAATTATACTTTTTAATTTTATAAATTTATGGTTGATAAATAATGAATATAAATACAGAATTGAAAGCGTTAATAACCCCCACCAATCCAATCATGCACCTTTAATTATTTTCTTATGAACATGCAGCTAATGACTAAGGAACTTTAGATAAACTGCTCCAAAAAGTAGCTCCTCGCATGAGGGGAAAGAAAAAGGGAAAAAATAATAATAGAAACATTACAAAGTGTTATGCATTTTGATGAGCAAGTAGTAACGGCTCATTCCATTCAATTGGATTTACTTAACACGTAACAGGTTCACCTAGATTACCTTGAAGCAGGAGCAAACATAATACTAACAGCATCTTATCAGGTAATCATCATTTGAACTTTTTTCCTTCTTACAACCTCAATCATATAGATGAGTGCCACCTTCTCCGGTTGGGATGCAGGCGACTATTCAAGGCTTTGAGGCCAAAGGGTTGTCTAGAGAAGAAGGTGAATCTCTGCTTAGAAGAAGTGTAGAGCTTGCACGCGAGGCTCGAGATATTTATTATGATAGGTGTACCAAAGATTCTTCTGACTTTATGAGAGATCAAAAATATTGGAAACGTCCCATTTTAGTTGCAGCTTCTGTGGGAAGCTATGGGGCCTATTTGGCTGATGGCTCTGAATATAGGTGAGTGAATACTAAGTTGTTATATTTTTACCAGCTACTAGGTGGCATGGCAAGCCTACTAATAATATAAATTAAAGATGAGAAATTGAGAATTGTCATAATTGAAGTAAAAATAGGTGGTCATGCTGTTAAATCTGTGATTTTGAGTTAAAGTTTTTTTCCAACATGATAATGTGATGCAAGTGTTAGAGAAGTTATTTCCAATTCTGGAGCCTTTTATCAATATGGCACTATGCTTCAAAGTTGGAAAGATGCGTATTTTTTCTTCTCTTGTTTTGGTTTATTCTGAACTCTGTTTTTCTGGTTTGTTGTGATATCAAATTGTTCAGCATTTGTTTGTGTGGTTCTTTGGTATCTTGAGTTTGAGTTTGATGGAGTCAAGCACCATACTAAAGTCTGTGTTGATTGTCTCTCTCCACAGAGGGGACTATGGTGATGCAGTTACTGTTGAGACACTGAAAGATTTCCACAGGGATAGGGTAAAGATTCTTGTTGGCTCAGGTGCTGACTTAATTGCCTTTGAGACAATCCCAAATCAGATTGAGGCAAAGGTATTAACTATATCCCTGGAGGTCCTGCAACTATAATACAGGAATAGATTAAAATTTGTGTCTGTCTTGCTCTCCACATGTCATGAAATAGACTTAATTACATGTTGCTTGCTTTTTATGCCTTTGCAACTGCTGGAATCTGCGATATCTTGTGTGGAAAATAAGTATAAATTATCATTTACTAATACCGCGGAAAGTTAGAATGTAGCATTGCAAATATGTCCTGGTTTCAGCTTGATTTTGAGCAATCTTATTGATTTTCCTTACAATTTAATGCAGGCTTATGCTGAACTTCTCGAAGAAGAAGGCATAGAAATTCCTGCCTGGTTTTCTTTCAGTTGCAAGGATGAAAGCCATGTGGTTAGTGGAGATTCTATCTTAGAATGTGCTTCAATAGCTGATTCATGCAGACAGGTATTTGCAGTTGGAGTCAACTGTACTGCTCCAAGGTTTATTCATGGATTGATTTCATCTATCACAAAGGTGCGACTTTTATACAAGACTCTCTACTCTACAGCCTACACTATATTCTTAAAATGTGCAAATTTTCTCTACTATTCCGAATAACTTGTGAAAGACTCATACTTGGTGGCCTTGTAAGTCATTCTTACACTTTGTACTTACTCAAATTCTGTAGTTTTTATACTGTGGTTCCTTCATAATAAGTTGCCTATTTTACTAAAAACTAGTATATGCATAAATCCTCTGCCAACTATTAAATGTTATGATGATAGTTATGAATCTAATTGTTGTTCTATAAATTGTTAAATATCAGGCAACAAGTAAACGAGTACTTGTGTATCCCAACAGTGGAGAGACTTATATTGCTGAGAGCAACCAATGGGTGGTGAGTTCCACTTTTTCTCTCTTTATATGGCTCCAGCTCTTTTATGTTCAACCAACTTCAATTTAATTACCATTTTAACAAAATGACACTTTCTCTGCAATTTAAATATATTCTAACCACATTTTTGTTAAAATGTTAAAATTCAGAGATAGAAATCTTGTTTAGTGTAATTATGATTATAAATGCTATTTATTCAACAAAAATAAATAACCCTGCTTCAGTGGCTATAATAGCTAATTTTAGCTATGACAAAAATTGGAAAAAAGAAAAGGTTTCCTTTTAATGGGCAGCTATAAAAAGAAATGAAAAAAGGTTACTAGATTTATATTAATGTTGCAGAAATCAAGTGGGGAATCAGAGACAGATTTTGTCCCGTATATAGGAAAGTGGCGTGATGCTGGGGCTTCCATTTTTGGTGGCTGCTGCAGGACTACTCCCAATACTATCAGAGGCATAACTGGGGCAATATGCGGAAAACATCTATAAATATGCTTTTGTCTATAATAGAAGAACGAAACTGTGCAGGAAATGGTTACTTTTCTGTCTTTACTCTTCAGCTTTCTTATATGATATGCTTCTAATGTGGAATATAATGTTATTGGGCGTGAATAAATAAAAAGCTCGTGATGTTTTAACTATAGTTCTTCCTTATTTCACGTACCACGTATTTACCAAACATCCTACTGCATTCTTAGTAACTATGGTTTCTATCATGTTCATGGGTTCATTCGGTTGGAAAGATTGGAGTTCTGTAAAACGATTGCATCTGAGTTTGAAAATACAAGGAATTACGAGTTAAGATGACATCCTTTTCAGTTAGCAAAACTTTTTTGATATTTTTAAAATTTACAGAAACCTCCTTGAACAGGGTATGCCAAGGAAAGTTTGTAACAAAATTAAAATTGAAGACCCATTTATGTGAAATTTTCAAGGCATAGTGTTAGTTTATGCTTTTAGAGATGTTTGTGTTACTGTGTAACTAGAACAAAATAAATGGAACGAACACAATAACGCCTTATACAGTGATACTCCTAGCCTTCTAAGACGGGTGCAGAGGAGGTTTCTAAGCATGAGGAATGGGATAAATAACCTTTAATTAGTGTTTGATACAAGTTTTATAAAAATATTCCTGGGAATATTGGTATGAGAATAAAAGTTTGATATGTTTGGTATAAGTTTTAAAAAGTTATTCTCAGTCATAAAAGATCATCGAGAATAAAATTAATGAATGATAGTTAGAAATTTGAGAAAACTCTATTCCCATGTGTGAAGGTGAAAAAGAAATGATATAGTTTGTCTAGGAATAAAACATTCTAGATACTAAATGCTACTATAAAGTATGCATGTTGGCGAGAAATGCCACACTAATGTGTCAAACTGCCAAGAGACCGCCCCCTTCTATTATACTCCTTTTGGATTCAATTATAAGCAAAAAATTATCTTTATTTTTTGGACTTAAATATAAGCAAAATCCAACTAACTCAACTCTATTTAATATACATATTCCAAAAATCAAGAAAATTAACCAATCAAACCAATTTTTCCTTTATTTTTTTCAAGAGCATTGCACATTTCCGAGACAATTAAAGGGTAGTTTAATAATTATAATTCATTTTTTTACATAAATCATGATAATTAAACTAAATTAACTAACTTTCATAATAAGTATGAAATTAGTTATTTTTGTTTATAATTGAGTCCGGATGTGGTACATCGGAAACTGGATTTAAAAAGAAGAAAAAAAAACCCAAAAAGATTATTTTCCATAACTTCATGTGGATGAGAAATTTTACATAAACTTAAGAGTATCTAAATTTGATGCACTTCATCGATAACACGACTAATTAATACAGAAACGATCATACTTAATGTTGTGAACATCCTATTTTGACCGTGTCTTTTTAGTTTTTACTAAAAATTTCAAAAAAATAATAAAATAAAAAATTACAAAGAAAATAAAAATAATAAAAAGATTTTCAATTTGGCCGGGGCAGTTAAACCCATTTCATCCTCCTCCAACAAACCCTAGCAACCACTTTATTTTGAATCAGAGATAGAAATCTTAATCTTGACAGATTTTTAGGAACAATATCAGATAGAAATCTTAATCTTGACAGATTTTTAGGAACAAGATCAGGTAACAATCTTAAATCTAGGCGGAATTTTAGGATCAAGATTGGATGACTTGACATTATAAAATCACAAGAGATGCTACAGAATAAGGGGAGCATACAAAAAGATTCAAAAAAACCTAGCCACCATTATTTTCCATCCTCTATCATACAGAAAAGGCCTAGCCTCCATTCTCTTCCTTCATCCATCATACAACACCTCCATCAAAAACACCTCTCACTTCACCATCATACAATAGCCACCATTCTCCTCCATTTAACCTTGACTCCAACCTTAATAGAAACAACAACAACTATCAATCATTTTAATAACAAACTAGAACATTAAGAAAGAGTTATCTTGGCTCCTTTAATTCTCAGTCACCGCGACACCACCATGTTCCGCAAGCCGCACCCACGTCCCTTGCCGCTCCGCCATCCCGGACCGCCACTACCTCTGCCTCCTTGGTGACCCGTGCGCTACAGTGCTAAGCTCTTGCCTGTTTGTTTTTCTCATTTTCTACTTTGATGATAGAAGTTTTTGTGGTCCTTGCCCTTCTTAGTTTAAGTCTCTTCCATTTTGGTTTATTTATTTATTTATTTATTTATTTATTTATTGTTATTATTTTTGTTATTTTTTATTGTTTTCTTTCTTTTTTCAATGAGTCAAAATAAATAAAATATAAAAGGGGAATTAATTATAAATAATTTTTGGGATTGCCTTGTGAGATGTATCACACTCAATTCCTTAGATTCAAGATCGATCTGTGGACGTACATGTCATATTCTATCTCGTTTAGGACTTTTCAATATTTAGAAATTAGGCAATAAAAATTCAAAAATAAAAACTTTTTTTTTTAAAATAAAGAAAAACCTTTTCATAAAAATCAAAAACAAACCATCAAATATTTTTAACAAGAACTACGTGGCTTTGAATTTCCCATCGCAGCGGGGAATACGTAGGAGCATGATTAAATATTATGTCAAGCCAAAACTATTTTTCCTTATTTTTGTGTTTGTTTTTTTTAGTTAATTAAAAACAATTGAATTTGTGTTATTAATTAATGTTACTTAGGGATTGCTCTATGAAAAGTTTCATGTTCAATCTCTTAGAATCGAGGTTGCCCTGTGGACTCATGTGTCATGTTCAACCTCCTTAAGGTAAATATTAATTAGTAATCTCTTTATTGGTGTAAAAAGTTTTGGGGTAAAATAAATAATTTAAAAGTTATTAATTTTACGCAATTAATTCAAGGTACCATTTGTAGAATGGGCGATGTAGGATGCTTAACACCTTCCCTACTCGTAACCGACTCCCGAACTCAACTTGGTTTCAAGGACCATTTTTAAAGGTTTTCCAATTTTTCCTAAATTAAATAAAACTGATGGCGGATGGCGACTCCACTGGAGAATTTTTTCAGAGAGTCAAGCCTAGTATAATTGATCGTGCAAATTTTTAGTAAATTTTAATTTATTTGTTTTACCCCTTTATTTTATTTAAGAAAAACACAAAAGAAAAAAAAAAGAAAAAAAGTATATTTTTGTTTGCTTTATCTAGATTTGATATTCCTTAATATTCATATTCTCCTTTATTTATTTCGTATACTTCATTGATGATAATTTGGCTTGTTACCTCGACCCTAGGGTAGTTGTTCTCTATTTGATGTATATATGTGTGGCTTAGTTTTGTAAGGTTTGTTGTAGTTTTTAGGGCTGTACAAGTTTGAATGCTCTCTCCACACACACTGCACTGTCACTTGCTGCACACACTTTTTAGCTTTTTACCCGAGCTTGTGGATAACTTAGGACTAGGCGGTGTCTCGGCATTGTCATTGATCGGCCTGGTGCCCCTTTGATATTTGTTGAGTCATCACTCAGATTGTTACCGGTATCTTGGACTAGTCATCCTGTGAGGGTTTATCCCTACTTATCGCTAGGGTCATGAGTCGGGTCCTTACCTTTCGAGACAGGGGCAATCTGGGGATCACTACCTTTAGAATTCTAGATCCACCCTGAAATTTTCACTACTAGTTCAACTTAGTGGCCAATCCCCTTTGAGTCATGACCTTCTACGGCAAAGTGGACCATTTTAGGACACATAGAGCATTTTTTCCCTCTATCCTACATATTCTTGCACATATAAGAAAAAAAGGATGTATGGTCAACTTTAAAAAAAAAAATTGATTTCATGTTTTTTTCCCCCTTAAATTTCCCCTTCATAAAAAACTTGTTTCATGTATCTCATGCATTTTTAAACTTGAAATAAAAAAAAACTCACCACATGCACAAACTTGCATTTTTCTTTCCAAGCATGCCATGCAATATATATATATATATATATATATATATATATATATATATATATATATATATATATATATATATATGTGTATCTGCGTCTCACCTCAACATAAGTTTTGCATCTAAGGAAAAGTAGGGATGATGATTTTATCTATTTTAATCCCAAGAATGACTTTCTCACAGAAGAAAAGTTGAATCATTGCGCGTCCCAGAAAAGAAGTCACTAATCAAACTCACCACCATATGATCCTAATTCTTACTTTCTATACCAGACACCTACATTCATATACCCACCTCACCAGATCTTCCATCCCACAAATGTTTTCCAAGCGCCATCATCACCTTGTCCATACACACAACCACACTCATCATATCCCACCGGTTCCCCACCAAATCACCCTAGTCAATTCCAACCCAAAGTGAACCCACAAATGAGAAGAACCTTTCGCCCTCCATCAACCCTACCACCTTTCCCAAGGCAATCCATTTCCAAGGATGAGTTATTCCAACGATTATTTGATGTCCATATGATTTCGGAGAAGCCTGTGCACCCAAGGGAACCCCCATTTCCGGCATGGTATGACCCAAATGTCACTTGTAAGTTTCACATGGGGGTAGGTGGTCACTCTATTGATAATTGTGAAGATTTCAAGACCACTGTGAGAAGGCTGTTAGCATCTGGACTAGTTAGTATTCAGGGGGAAGAGCTTATCATTACAAATGATTCTTTTGACAATAGTTGAGGAAATACAATATTTGGCATTTTGTTTTGTTCATCAATAGATTGTCACGATGATGGTTTAACTATTTGTTGTTTTTAGTGATTAGAATCTGTTGAGATCTAAGTTTTTGTCATCCATCTTGAAACTTTAATATAATAAATTTGCATGGATTCCATCACAGTTTAGATTCTTCATTTATGTGTTTACCTCTATCTTTCTTGTCGGTTTCTTCTTTGACATTGGAACTATGTGGGTATCCAGCCCTTGGATTTTTTTTCTTTCTTGATGAAACCCTTTGCGCATGTTCTATCTGCTCCAGCGAAAAAAAAATAAAAAAAGAAAGAAAAAAAGAAGAGTAAATGAATGAAGGTGTTTTTTTTTTACCATGTCTCAAGTTTAATTCTTTATGAAAAATGAGTAATCCTAATTTGAAATGAAGATTGACCATCTTTCTCTATCCTTCATAAAAAAATATCATTATCCTTTGTTACCCATGTTGAGCGTTATAAATTCGTTCAAAATAACCTTGGACAAGGATCACCCCTGCAAAAGGGGGCTCGTGTAAAAGATTGATTGCAACCACAATAAGTGAAGGAAAAGGAAAGAAGAATCTGAAGGAGATGCTAAAACAAAGAAGAAGAGGAAGCAAAAGAAAAATCAAAAGAAGGAAAATGTGATGCTGAAAGCAAAAAGAGACAATGTTGGCAATGTAATTGAATTGAAAAAAAAAGGGGATGAGAAGGAGAAAAATGAAATGAAAAAAATAAAAAAAAGTTGTGTGTGCAAGTTAAAGCAAGCAATTCTCTTGATGATGTAAGATCCTTTGTCTCATTCACCTTAAACACTTGTTTGAGCCTTTTATACCTTTTGTTTCTTAACCCTTAAACCATGGTCACGTTACAAGCTTTAAAAGTCCATTCTGATCAATGAGGAATTACTCTTATTTTCATAAAATACTGATCGTGAGACAAGGTATCCACACTTTCTTTTCCAAGCATTTTGCTCTTAAAAAAAAGAAGGAAAAAAAAAAGCCCGTTAGACTGAAAACTCGAAAGGGCGGTCTAAGCAAAAGATAGGGCGAGATTTGGCTTGAATGAGGATAACTTTATCCTCAGAACCATAAACTGGGGCAAATTTTTTTTTTGGGGGACAATGTCGTTCTTAAAAGGTGTACCCTTGGTTGTGTTTATTCTAAAACGCCTTACACTGAGGCAATTTTGTTCTTGAAAGGTTTACCCATGTTCGAGTTTTTGTTTTGGAATACCTTACACTAGGGCAATTTTCGATCGTGATATCCACTTGTTGAGAGAAGGTCAATATCATTAAGATCATAACAATCCAGATTATGAAAACAACCCCTTTGAAATCTCTAACATCCTTTGTGTCCCTTTCCTTGTTTTCCGTATCTTGTGAAGTCAAACGCACAAGTCAAAGTTATCGAGTCAATCAAATCCTTTTTCATCACACTTCAGAATCAATGCATATCTGTTATATTATGTTTCAAGAAAGATGAACCTAGACATAATAGTATGATTTAACCATCTAATGGTAATCTTTTGATGAACAGTCCAGACCAAAAGAGCTCTGAAGTTTCAGTAATGGAAGGAAATGACATCCTTATGGACAATAAAGACTGAGAGGTAGAAATGGATATACTGGAAGTAGCAAGCCTCAAGGAGGCATTATCAAGTGAAAAGGGATACAGGCAAGATCAATTTTGCAGAAGATTCCATTTGAATATGAGTTTGATTAGTGAAAGCTTTTCTGAGAAGCATTTGGTTCCACATTTTCTAAAAAGGCAATTTTCAATAAATTTCTCGGGTCATGGGCCAATCATATTTTTTTTGACTAAATGGCCCATTTATTTTATTTTTTTATTTTTTATTTTTTTAAAGGCTCACGTGTTTTTGACTCAAGGTCCATTGCATGAAATTCTCGGGTCATGGCCCAATCATAAAACTTTTCGGACTCAATGGTCTACTTTTTAAGGCTCACGACTCACCTGTTTTGACTCAAGGTCCACTGCATGAAATTCTCGGGTCATGGCCTAATCATAAAATTTTTCTGACTCAATGGTCTATTTTTAAGGCCGATGGCTCACTTGTCCACTACATGAAATTCTCGGGTCATGGCCCAGTCATAAAATTTTCCTGACTCAATGGTCTACTTTTAAGGCTCATGGCTTACTTGTTTTGGCTCCAGGTTCACATATTTTGACTCAAGGTGCACTGCATTTTATTTTTGGAGCTCTAACGCTCATTGCGTTTTTATTTCTGGGATCTGAGGCCCACTGCAATTTATTTTTCGAGCTCTGAGGCTCACTGCAAATTTACTTTTGGGATCTAAGGCCCGCTGCAAATTTATTTTTCGAGCTCTGAGGCTTACTGCTAATTTTATTTTTGGGATCTGAGGCCCGCTGCAAATTTTATTTTTCGAGCTCTGAGGCTCACCGCATCTTTATTTTTGGGATCTGGGGCCCACTCCATTTTATTTTTGGAGCTCTGAGGCTCACTGCGTTTTTATTTCTGGGATCTGAGGCCCACTGCAATTTATTTTTCGAGCTCTGAGGCTCACTGCAAATTTACTTTTGGGATCTAAGGCCCGCTGCAAATTTATTTTTCGAGATCTAAGGCTCACTGCTAATTTTAATTTTGGGATCTAAGGCCCACTGCAAGTTTTATTTTTCGAGCTCTGAGGCTCACCGCAACTTTATTTTTGGGATATGGGGCCCACTACATTTTATTTTTGGAGCTGCGTAGGGCTCCACCGCTTTTTTTTTATTTATGGGATACTGGGACCCTTGCAAATTTATTTTTCGAGCTCTGAGGCTCACTGCTAATTTTATTTTTGGGATCTGAGGCCCACTGCAATTTATTTTTCGAGCTCTGAGGTTCACTGCAAATTTACTTTTGGGATCTAAGGCCCGCTGCAAATTTATTTTTCGAGCTCTGAGGCTCACTGCTAATTTTATATTTGGGATCTGAGTCCCGCTGCAAATTTTATTTTTCGAGCTCTGAGGCTCTGATCGGGTTTATTTTTGAGCTCTAGATAGCCCACGCATTTTTTTTGAGCTGAGCTCACTTTTGGATCCCCTTTTTTTTGGGCTCACCGCTAATTTTATTTTTGAGAACCGAGGCCCGCGCAAATTTTATTTTTCAGAGCTCGAGGCTCACCGCAACTTTATTTTTGAGACTCGAGGCCCACTGCAATTTTTTTTCCGCAAAATTATTTTTCGAGCTCTGAGGCTCACTGCTAATTTTATATTTGGGATCCGAGGGCCGCTGCAAATTTTTTTTTTGAGCTCTGTGGCTCACTGCTAATTTTATTCTTGGGATCCGTGACCCACTGCAAGTTTATTTTTTGAGCTCTGAGGCTCACTGCTAATTTTATTTTAGGGATCTAAGGCCCGCTGTCATTTTTATTTTCCGAGCTCTGAAGCTTAATGCTGAATTTTCTCCAGCCTATTTCCCATCCCGGCCAAAATGCGAGTTCATTTTCTTTACTAGTTCCTTACTACTATCACATGAAAAATCGCTCATTCTTCATGCATTCTAGTAATGAACAAGTAAAGAGGGGCAACTATGAACACCCTATTTTGACTGGGTCTTTTTAGTTTTCACTAAAAATTTCAAAAAAATAATAAAATAAAAAATTGCAAAGAAAATAAAAATAATAAAAGGATTTTCAATTTGGCTGGGGCAGTTAAACCCATTTCATCCTCCTCCAACAAACCCTAGCAACCACTTTATTTTGAATCAGAGATAGAAATCTTAATCTTGGCTGATTTTTAGGAACGAGATCAGATAGAAATCTTAATCTTGGCAGATTTTTAGGAACAAGATCAGGTAACAATCTTAAATATAGGCGGAATTTTAGGATCAAGATTGGATGAATTGACATTATAAAATCACAAGAGATGCTACAGAATAAGGGGAGCCTACAAAAAGATTCAAAAAAAAACCTAGCCACCATTCTTTTCCATCCTCTATCATACGTAACACCATCACCCACCACCAAAAAACACACCAGCCACCTTAAAAGAAAAGGCCTAGCCTCCATTCTCTTCCTTCATCCATCATACAACACCTCCATCAAAAACACCTCTCACTTCACCATCATACAATAGCCACCATTCTCCTCCATTCAACCTTGACTCCAACCTTAACAGAAACAACAACAACTATCAATCCTTTTAATAACAAACTAGAACATTAATAAAGAGTTATCTTGGCTCCTTTAATTCTCAGTCACCGCGACACCACCATGTTCCGCAAGCCGCACCCACGTCCCTAGCCGCTCCGCCATCCCGGACCGCCACTACCTCCGCCTCCTTGGTGACCCGCGCGCTACAGTGCTAAGCTCTTACCTGTTTGTTTTTCTCATTTTCTACTTTGATGATAGAAGGTTGTGGTCCTTGCCCTTCTTAGTTTAAGTCTCTTCCATTTTGGTTTATTTATTTATTTATTTATTGTTATTATTTTTGTTATTATTATTTTTTTGTTTGTTTGTTTTCTTTCTTTTTTCAATGAGTCAAAATAAATAAAATGTTAAAGGGGGATTAATTATAAATAATTTTTGGGATTGCCTTGTGAGATGTATCACACTCAATTCCTTAGATTCAAGATCGATATGTGGACGTACATGTCATGTTCTATCTCGTTTAGGACTTTTCAATATTTAGAAATTAGGCAATAAAAAATTAAAAAATAAAAACTTTTTTTTTAAATAAAGAAAAACCTTTTCATAAAAATCAAAACCAAACCATCAAATATTTTTAACAAGAACTACGTGGCTTTGAATTTCCCATTGCAGCGGGGAATACGTAGAAGCATGATTAAATATTATGTCAAGTCAAAACTATTTTTCCTTATTTTTGTGTTTTTTTTAGCTAATTAAAAACAATTGAATTTGTGTTATTAATTAATGTTCAACCTCCTTAGGATAAATATTAATTAGTAATCTCTTTAATGGTGTAAAAAGTTTTGGGGTAAAATAAATAATTTAAAAGTTATTAATTTTACGCAATTAATTCAAGATATCATTCGTAGAATGGGCGATGTAGGATGCTTAACACATTCCCTACTCGTAACCGACTCCCGAACTCAACTTGGTTTCAAAGACCATTTTTAAAGGTTTTCCAATTTTTCCTAAATTAAATAAAATTGGTAGCGACTCTACATTTTTCTTAAAATCTCTTTTTATTGCCGTTCATGCCGTAATTTTTGGTTGCGATAAATGTATATGAAGATTATTTTAATTTAATATATATGAGTTGATTATTTTAATTTATAATATGATTAACATGGGAGGAGTGATTGCAAAACACTCTCTAACACGCACTTTTCAACACACTCCCTCTTATTGGTTGAAATTCATGTGACTCTCATTAATTCATGCGGGTCTCATTTGAATTTTGTAGGATCACATAAATTTTAACCGATAGAAGTGTGTTGGAAAGTGTGTGTCAAAAAATGTGTTATTAACATTTCTCCTGACATGGGTATTCAATAATTTCACGTATGCGACCCTGCCGTTGAGCCCAGAAGCACGAACGTCCTGATCCAGATTCCAAAACTTGAGCCCATGCTACAGCTTACAATAAAGAAAAGAGCATCTTTGGTTATGTGTGAAGAGAGCTTCCTCTCCAATACGCACTACGCCAAGCCCATGATACCAAATTAAATATTTTTTTTTAAAAAAAAAACTACCCAAAATTGACAGGGAATTTCTTGCAAGTATTTTTTTGGGTATTTGATCAGATATCCTGACAAAGTTGTAAGACTAATGTTCGGGTCTGGTAGTAGTTAGGTAAAGATCTCCCCTAAATGATGACATGAAATACGTTCTCTATAATTCTATATTACTTTAATTAATAATTATTCATTAAATAAAACTTAAATCATATAAGGAATTTTAAAAATCTTATTACAAAATTTCTGTTATAACTTTATCAACACTGCAAGTAAGGCACACAGTAACCCTCTCTTTGGTTGCAGGAAAGAAAAGTAGGAGAAAGGAAAGGAAAAGGAAAGAAAAAGAGTGGGAAATGAGAGGATTATTTAGTTGTTTAGTAGTAGAGAAAATGAGAGAGAAAAAAAACCAAAATTTTCTCTCCCCATATTTGGTTGAGTAGAAAGTAAGAGAAAAAAATATATTTATGAAATGACATAAATATCATCATATAATTATATTAAAAAATACAAAATGATTTTTTTTTTAAATTTTTTTGTGTCATTGTACTAGTTGTCCAATCATGCATTCATTTTGGCACACCTTGGTTTTCAGGCATGATCAATTTTCCACCCAAATTGAGAGGAAAATATATATTTGGGTCCCACAGTTCTTGCCCCTTCCCTCCTCCTTCCTTCCATTCCAAACAAGGGAAGAGTCATTTTTTCTCCCTCTTTCTTTTTCCGAAAAAAAATAGAACTAATAAATGAAGGAAATTTAGTGATGATGGTGGTGGTGGTGAGGGTTTAGGTAGGAAATAATAAAATCATAGGAACAGAAGTATAAGGCGTGATTATCTAAAACATTTTTTCTTATCTTATTTGTTGTTTTGTGGTGCTTATAATCACATGTTTTTCGTACACTTTTTTGGTGTGGTAAGAGTTGTTGTATATCCAAGGATCGAATTCGGAGAGTCCGAACGATTCGTCCTTAAGTAGTAGTGCGTTAACCACCTGCACTAAACCACTTGATTTTTTTTTGTACACTAATGCTATTTAGTATGAACAACAAATTATAAATGTTATGAATTTAGGTCGCACATAATCACAGTGCCATTTTAGAATTTCTCAACAATACATTTTTTTTTATAAAAAAAACACAATCCCAAAATCTGATTACATTCGCCTTAAATCCGCCTCATATTATTTAATTTTTTATTTTTCTTTATGTTACATATTAGAATCAACAAAACCCGACATAATTGATAGATAGGTAGGGTTCTTTAAGCATGATGTCAGGAGTTCAATTTTTGTTTTTTGTTTTTTTGTTGTGTGTATAAAAAAAGAGAAAATAAAAAGAATAAATGTAAATAAAAATATGAGATAACTTATTAGACCTATTTGATGAGCTTTATTTAAGAGTTGAACCATGAGAGTGGACAGTTACTTGAAGTGTTATAAAATACAAAAGCGATGAAGAAATATGATAGGACTCATAAAAACTTAAGTTAAACAAATACATTATGTTACAAAGATGTTTTAGAATTTAGGGGTGTTCAATGATTGATTTTGAGACAAAAAATCATCAAACCCGAAAGTAGAAACAAGTTGCGTTTTGATTTGGATTAAATTTATTCCTATATCAAATTTGAGTCCAACAAATATGATTAAAAGCAGTTTAGATTAGATTAGATCATTAGTTTGTACTAACACAATAACCAAAAAATAAGACTAAATAACATTAATAAATATAACATAAAAAAATTAAAACCTTACAAGCTAACAAGTATCAAATTTATGTTTAAAACATTAAAAATGGTAGAGAATTAGATCATATCAAACTAATAAATATCATTAGGAAAAAACTAAGAAATAAAAAACAACAATGTAAAAATTAGAATAAACATATAATAGTTGTTTTTTAAAATTGTACTGGTATGATCGTACCCCATTCGGTTCACAATATAAGCAAAAAGTTCTAAATTTTTTGATCCAAAATATAAGCAAATTTCAACTATTTTCATCCTATTTAATGAAGTTATTCTCAAAATACCCTTCATTTAATATAAATTTTGTTTTCAAATGATTCATTTTATTCTCAACAACACAAGCTTAATAAATAAGAGAAAGGATAATTTAGGTAACAAACTTAATTTTTTATTCTCAATAACTCTTTTAAATGAGATTAACTAATTACTTTAATATACATTTTTATTCAATTTTTATTTAAGACAGGAGGGAGTATTTGATAATCACGCAAAAACTACATATGCATACCACAGGTTGACGAATGGACGATGATGAATGGCAGATGGGAAGTTGATGGAGGACATTATCTTGGAATAGTTAGGTGTCCCATAATTTGATGATGCAACATGAATGGGTGGAAGAGGAAATGGATAGCTGCCACAGATGTCAACGAGAGTATGAAAATACTAGCACCTTGGTCATAGCCTTATTGCAGTCACAACATGTAATTAATATGAATTAATTGTACGTCTTATCATAATCGCAAATCATATATGTGATCACCATTCATACCTTCGGCCTCCTTTTCCGGATTGGGGAGGAATGAAAAGGATTACATTTTTTTTTTTCCAAACTCGATGTATCCTAATGCTGTCAACGAATGATTAATCACTATTCATAAGATGTGTTTCATTGGCCAAATATTATTTTAACGCTGTCAGGATTACATTGTTTTAAGTGGCTTGGTTCTCTTACAAGTAGGTCGCATCATTGATGAATTTTAAGTAGGGTCTTACTAACGAGTATCCTAAAGGTTGATTAATGAATTTATAAAAAGAAAGTTTATATTGAAAAATGAAGTATAACACTTTTTAAAATATTAAAGGGTCATGTTAACGAGTGTCCTTAGCTCTTTAAGGAATCAAGAAAAATAAATTTTCATAGGAAAACCAAGCATTTTACTTTTTTAAATGTTAAATACACCAATTCCCTATATAATCTTTTTTTCTTGGTTTCTTAACGAGTGTCCTAAAGGCACTTATTAACAGTTTCAATATTAAATACACAATTTTTCATACATTTTTTTTTCTTAATTCCTTAAACAATATCCTAAGAACCCTCGTTAGCTTTTGCCTTTAAAGTAAGCAAAATAATATGAATGCACACTTGTTAAGAATAATAAAAGAGTTTTCATCATAAATGATTTTTTTTAATATTTTAAGGAATATTATATTTAATTTTTAAATAAAATTTTGCTTTTATCGAAATCTTTAACTAGTTATCATTGATTAGCAAAACTTTTAGGAGACTAGTTTTTTTAATATTTTAAGGAATATTATATTTAATTTTTAAATAAAATTTTGTTTTTATCGAAGTCTTTAACCAACTATCATTGATTAGCAAAACTTTTAGAAGAATATTAAAGAGTGTCGTTAGGATATTGGTTAAGAATTAAAAGAGTTAAGTTTATATGAAAAAGTGATGTATTTATTATTTTGAAAAATATTGAATTTATATTTTTCAATTTTTATTGATTCCTTAACTAATTGTCCTAGTATACTCGTTAGCAAGATTCAAACTTTTAAAGTATTGGACATATTGTGGCTCTACTTTTACTACTTATATAAATTCAACATTTCTAGACACTAGCTATCATCTAATTTTTTTATATATTTTATTTTGTATAAATTTTATTTATTTGTTTATTTTTTATTATATCATTTTGACAAATAATTTAGAAAATAAAAACAAAAGGAGAAGAAAAATAGAGGTTGACATTCCTTCAACCTTGGAAGAAAAGAATGGATATGTCAAATGTGTGTATTTATACATGGAAGATAATTGTAGGGATGTTTATCATTATGTTTGACAAGGTATCAAAATAGCTTATATATAAGATGGTGAATTATTTATTTTGGCTAATACTATGTTTGAGAGAATAGAGTAGGATGGTTAGTAATGGAGTGAGGTGGTAAAAATTAAGGTACTAACCCATTGTTTGGGAGTTCCTTCATTAATGAAGTAGAGTAGTTGAGAATGATAACCCAAACTACTTCATTTCATCCAAACCATCTCATTTTCATACCCTCCAAATTGGGGGTTTGAGATTTCCCTCTATTCCCTTATTAAACTCCAAAACAATTGAGTGATATGCTTTTACCTTTATACTAGACTCCATTACTAACCACTCCATTATTAATCACTGCACTCTATCTTCTTCAAAACTCTCAAACATAACATGAGGAGGGCCATTAGAGTTAGTTGGTAAATGGTAAGGGAGTTTTTTTAAGGAAAAAAAAAAAACTCTTCTTCATTATGTTAGTACTTAGTAGAGATAACTTACTTCGTATTCATTTTTTGACCTTGTCAGTTTTCAATAATAACAACCTTGTACACTCCCCTAATTAATACACTTATTTTCAGCCTCATCAATATCAAATAACTCTTAAAGAAATTCATATTCTATTGGAAAATATGCTTTTTACATCACTGATTCTACATCGGTTGTATTGAAATCATTGTAGAAAGCTGTGCGGTGGCATTTTTGTAATAAAATGGACTCTGGGAATGACTTTCCACATCGGTTGCAAAAGGAACCGTTGTAGAAAATTACACGGTGGAATTTTTGTAATAAAATGGACTATGGTTCATGACTTTCTACAACGGTTACTTTTTATAACCGTTGTAGAAAATAACACGGTGGCATTTTTGTAATGAAATAGACTCTGGGTCATGACTTTCTACAACAGTTACCTTTTAAACCGATGTAGAAACGCTTATTTCAAATACCTAGCTCCTTGCGCCAGAACCCTTGTTTCGTTTCACTCATTCCCCTCGAAGAGTCAAGACCCTTGCGCTAGAACCCTTGCTCCCCCGTCCACGCCCTTCTCCTCCGTCCCAGCCCCTTCCATGTACAGTCTCGTTTCTCCCTTCCGCCTCGATCAGTGACCACCACCTGCCGCCGTGCCTGGTCTGCATCTCATTGCCTTGCTTTCACTCTCACCGGAGCACCGTGCCGCTGCCACCTCAAGCTCACTCAAAGAACTTCAAGCCTTGATCTGGATCTCTATGCTCACTCAAATTTGTTTATTTGTTAGAAACATTAGCAAATTAGCAGAGAAAAAATAAACTTCTTTCTTGACTATAGTAAACCATTTGTATCTTAGATGTATTTAGTTTGACATTTATATAGGTTTAGTTTTTTTTATTTATTGATATAGCTAGATTAATACTAGTTAATTATATGGATTTGAGTTTTTGTTGATTCTGTGTTGTTGATTCTGTTAAGATGTGTACTGAGAACTGAATGAAAACAGAGAAAGGAAGTGAGGGAAGAAACAAATATGATTTTTTTATTATAAAACAAAATAACACTTTCTACATCGATTGAGACCTTAACCGATGTAGAAAGTCCACCAGTGATGCATTAAGCACATTTTCTACATCGGTTAAGTCCACATATTGGATATAGAAATCACACTTTTCTACTATGGTTGTGTTTTCCAACCGATGTAAAAAGTCCCTAGTTTCTACTAGGGGTGTTCATCAACCGATCCAAACCGTAAAAACCGAACCCAAAAACCGAAAAAATCCCAATTTTTATTGGATTGGATCGGATTTTGGATCCTATAGTGAAATCCAATCCAATCCAAACCGATCTATTATATACATATACTATTATTTTTGAAATTATAATATTACTCATACTTAAACATTATTCTTCATACTTTTATGTCCCTCATTCTCTTTAATATTTTTGCTGGAATGACATATATAAGGCTATTTAGAATAAATATTAATGTCTTGAAGTTATATTTAACTAAAAGTTTTGATGCATAGCATATATATAATTGATTGAGTAATCTTGAAAAATAGGAAAACAATTAAGTAAATTTGAAAAATAATTAGCTATAATTTATTTGTAGCCGATTCAAGGAAAAAAATAGGATAAGTGGGAGTAGATATAGAGAATTAATATAAAAGAACGTGTTAAAAAATATCAATAATTTTGTTCTTCTCAAACTCCCAAATGAAAACGAAGATTGTCTTTTATCCACTATTAAATAAGTAGAAATGACACTTGACATTAGAAAAAAAATAAAGTATGACAAAAACCGAATTATCCAATCCAATCCAAACCGCATTTGATTGGATCGGATCGGATCGGATCGGATCAGATTTTTTTAATGAAGCAAACCAATCCAATCCAAACCGCACGATGTTTTCATCGTTGGATCAGATGATTTTTTAGCTCAAAATCGATCCAATCCAATCCGCGAACACCCCTAGTTTCTACATCGAGTCTATTTACAACAGTGGATCAACCGATATAGAAAGTCTTTTTCAACTGTTGTAGAAAGACTTTTTTGCACTAGTGGATCTCCTCTCTTATTATTAACAACAACAACAACAATAATAATAGTAGTAGTAATAATAATATATTTTAAATTATTATTGTTATGCACTAAAATTATATGCTTACATAAACAAGTCATTTTATGTCATTTTACAATTGAAAGATAGTTGATCAAATAATCTTACCAAACAAATTTAATTAAATCAACTAATTTGTCGACTTCTGATTCTCAATTCCCAGCTTTCAATTAGCTAATAACCAGCTTTTCAGCTAGTTATGCCAAACAAATTATGATTCGCCGACAACTCTTTTTAATCAATCTGATGCAAATTAAATTGGGTTTGGATTCCTAAATTTTGAGCTTGGGTTTTTTCAGTTGTGTTTAGGTACGTAGTCGCTTCGGGCTGATCATGGTTCGATATGATAGGCTGATACCCATGCATAATGTTTTAAAACACATACGTTTTTTTAAAAATCAGTTATAAATTGTAATATTTTTAGATACACCTTAATACTTTTTATAATATGGTAATATTTTCTGTCAATATAATTTGGCTTGTAATAAATATTATAAATACTCTTTAATTTTGGTTTCATATTTCTAAAATTTATGAGTTAAACAGGAATCGGGTATGGGAGATGTGTGGAATTTTAAATTTTCGAACAAAACTTTGTATTTTCT
Source organism: Sophora flavescens (assembly GCA_030762895.1). Taxonomy (NCBI): domain Eukaryota; kingdom Viridiplantae; phylum Streptophyta; class Magnoliopsida; order Fabales; family Fabaceae; genus Sophora; species Sophora flavescens. The sequence continues at coordinate 164,106,740 of CM061067.1, forward strand.
TGAATTTTTAATTATATATGTAGGATATTGATTAGCCAGATTCATTTTATATGAATATCGTGTCAATTTTTGTATGATAATTGATTAAATTATGACCGAACCAAATTTAAATTAAAAAAAATAAACTAAACACATTCCATAAATGTCCATTATAAATGGATTCGTATATTGTAAAATTTGGTTGTGTATGGATTCCCCTTTAATTGAAAAGATAGCGACTGGTGAGGAAAGCTTTGTCATATTTTGAAAACTAAAGTGCCCCAGGCCCAAAACCCATTCCATGAAATAGATTAAGAAAGGCTAGGAAAGAAGAAAAAGGAGACACAAACTCAATGGGGTCTCTCTCACAGCAGAAAAAGCAATAAAGAATCAGACTTGAAGCCAAAGAAAAATAAAATCAAAGAGAAAAGAAGAAGAGGAAAAATAAAATGCTTCTCTCTTTGACTGCCTCGTAATTAAACATAGTTTTGCCCCGGGTTTTAGTGTTTTACAAGGTGGGTGGTTTAGGAAACAAAAAGCAAAAGCAAGAAGCAGATCTTCCTGCAGTTCTTTTTGTTTTTTTTTTTGACCTTTTGTATGCCCATATATCAATTTATTATGTGGAAGATATTCTTGTTTGCGACTTGTGAGATAAACAATTATAAGATTGATTACGCAGAGCACGCTGCAATTTATCAAGTAAGAGATCGCTGTAGTTATTATTAATGTTGTAAAGATAGCACATTAACACATCTATTTTGCACCCAAAGAAAAAAAGATAACACATTTATTCTGGTTTTTTTTTTAAACATACATAATACATTAATACCATCCTGAATTAGGCAAGCATGGAGTTTTTTTTTAATTAAGAAATAAAAAAATTAAAAACCATGAAATAAAAATATTTAATAACTCAGAAATTAGGAAAACATTGAATGCTTTCTTTTAGAAAAAAATTTAACTAATGAATTAACCATGCGTATTAATAAATAGAGTATTAGTCGTTTATTAGTAATTCTAACACCCTAACATATGTCATGAGTCATAAGGCACACATTAATGTTTTTTTTAATTACTATATATTAACAATAAGTAGATAAATGATTTACTAGTTGTGACTTGAGTTCGATTCCTAAATCTCCCATATTGATAGACAATATGTGGTGGTATTCCCTGACCAACCTTGTAAGGTGGCGTGTCTTCCCCCAATCTAAACTTTTTTCAATAAAAAAAGTAGATAAATGATTTAGATGAGAGATAATTCTAATTCAACAATTGAATCAATAAAAATTATATTGTATAAACAGTTATTAGGTGGTATAAAAGTGTTGAATCTTATACCAGTGTAAATTGATCTTCCTCTTTAGTATGTGGAGCCCGTTTATATCGGTGCAAGTCAAAAGCATTTTTTACATCCATGAATAACTTTTCGATAAGTTTATTACAAAATAAATCATTACATTGACATTTTTGATGAGTTTAATTGATATGTATTGTCAGTGTAAAATTTTTTATAATGTCAACCAATCAGAAATAATCATAATTTGAGTCGTTACATAATCATAATTTAAGGTGATTATGATAAAAGTCAAATATTTTTAATAATGTGTTGATTTTTGATTGGTTGACATTGCAAGAAATGTCTGTCAGTGTATACCAATTAAATCTATTTTTTATTATAGATTGATATGCACTTAATACTTTTATACTTTTTTTTTGTTGGTACATTAAATTGAAAATCAACATTTTCAATCATAAAACCAATTCTTATAGAAGCCATATTTTTATGCTCTCAACTGATTACAATTATACAATATATTGACTTTATGTTTGGTTGTTATGAATAATACCTACCCGAGAGTACAAGAAATTGAATGCATATGGTCCCAAGTTCCATCCGTTCAATGTTCTCCAATTGTTTGTTAAAATGTGACTCGTGTTATTCCGAACGAGCACGAAGACTCAAGCCCCTTCGTTATCAAGGTACCTAATTACCCAATACCCACCCTCTCTCATTTTCTTTTCCTTTTTCTATATCTTCTTTGTTGAATAATGGTATGGCAGTGCCATGTTCAAACTTGCATATATAAGAAAATGCTGGAAATGCAAGATACCGTGTGCTTGATTCAATCTTTACGTGAAAAATGTTGCATAGATTCATAACATTCATCACGTTTCCATTGAATATTATGCGCCGGTGTTCCCCTTGATACCACTTGACAAACAGTACGTTTTGGATTGCTGGGTGTGTAGAAAAAAAAAATGTTTCACAGATTCTTTAATTTCAATATGCTTACTCCTTAATCTAACAGCTATATTTGAATACAAAAATTTAGATACTGTATATGATACCATACATATTTATATCTATTTTTCACATACTTTTTATCTTCTTGTATGCACACATTTCAAAAATACATTAAAAAAACAAAGAGACATCATATAATGTCCCATTTTTTGCGTTCAAAAATCATTTGTCTTCATCTAATGCCTTTTTCTTTTTTGATGTCAAAGTCTTTTCCCACACGTTGCAATAACGGTGCTATAATAGCTTGTATTATCTTCAAGTTTCACAAATGCATTGTGAGTTATACTCTCGTCACTAATTAATATTCATGTAAAATAATTTCCCTCAATTATTTTTCTTTAAATTATTTGTTTTTATGAGTTAGAATTGTTATTTTAAAGTTGATGGTGAACTACACCATTCACTTTTCTGTGATCATTTAGGCACAAATTGAATTTATATGTATATCTAATTTTTCGGTTAATTGTTCGTTTATATAACTAAAAATATCAAATTAATTAATGAAAAAAAAATCATATACTGTGTTCTTTTCCTTAGAATGACACATCAAATATGATGCGCATCCAAATATCCCTTTTCATCATATCCTGATTGAATCCAAAAACGTTGGTTCCGCTTAGATACCACTGAATGAAGATGCTGATGCTGTTGCATCTTCTAGGTTGTCAATACTCAATACGCAAAATGGAAGAAAAATAGACGAAGACTTTGAACATTCTGAATTGTGGGACCACCTCTATTCCCCTTTAGATATGCAATTATCATAGGCATATATATATGGCCCAATTCTCTTTCTTCTTCGCAACAATTCTTCCCTTTATGAGATTATCTGGACTATTATTCAATGGCCTCCCTCTTCTCCTTTTCCGTCTTACTAATCATTCCCAAAGACCCACATTTAATTTAACGACGCATAAACATATCCATGTTCTAAAATTCCCACCAAAAAGCGAAAGAAGAACTTGTCATCAACAATATTATTCTGTTAATTGAAAGTGTGAGTAGAAATGTAGAATTATGTTAGAGCCATATAACACCATTTTTTATCATATTTAATACTATTTTTTTTTTATATTTTTACTTAATATGAAATGATAGTAATAATTTCTGCACAAGTTGATTACAAAATTATGCAATTTCTGAAAAAAAATTATAATCTTTTTATGTATATAACTTAGGTCCTTTTAATAAAATGAGTTTATGTTTTGCTGATTAGATACCCTTAATTGATTTGATCACTAAACATGTCCACTCATTACTCATAAATTCCAAAGGCAAAAAGAATTCCGAATGGGCTTCCTCATGTTTGTGCTTCAATTTCAATTCATATATATATTTTTTTAGGAGAATGATAACCAGTATCAATAGAATATTGGTTAAAAACTCAAAACAAAAAAGTTTATATAAAAAAATGATATATTTAATATATTAAAAAATATTATATTTAATTTTTTAATATAAATTATTATTTTATAATTTTTTTAACTAATATCTTTAAGTACGATAATTTTTAGGCATCTATCACATTCTCCACAATTTCTTTCTCGGGATTTGATTAGACCCGTTTTTATTTGGTTTGTTCCCATCACACTATCACTATTCGTGCATCAGTTCCAAAGATTCTGAAATTGAAACTCAGTGGTTGAGAGCCTTGTTGAACCTTTGACCCTTGTGTCTTATTTTTGCAGGCTGCAGCAACTAATCTTGTTTGGCTTATTTCTGTTGACATGAAGTGTCATGAAAACCCCAATAGTCCCTATTTGGATTGGGACCTGCTTGGTAATCATGGCAGTTAATACAAGCAGACACTGCTTAGTGGGAACTTATGAAGCTGTTAACTTATTTCTTTTGGAGGGTGGACTTGTGTGACGAAATGCCTTTTTTTCTCTCTTATTGCCGCAAATTGCAGTATTGCGCCGTCAGCTCTATACATTTTCCTTTAGAAGCCCAAATGCCCAATTATTAAAGAAAGAGGGAGAGAGGTTGGTGTGCCATGGTAAGCAAATAAATGGTAGTATTTATTATTTGGCTTTTTAAAAAGAGTTTAATTTTGATATATAATAAAGTTTTGGTAAATGCCAAGTGCAGTAAGAGTTTTGATAAAAAAAGTCAGAAAATAAGTTTTTATGAAAAATGATATCAATATATTGGGAAGTGATAAATTTAGTTTTTGATGAATAATTAGTTAATTATCTTATTTGGATTACTTAAACAATGTCCTTGAAACAATTTTATTTATTGTTCTTAAGGTGATTATTAAGCATAAGAATCTTTATTGGAGATGAATGACATGACAGTTAGGCTATAGAACGATTCTTGTATAAGAACCGTTCTTGCCAAACAATTTTTTTTTTCATTGAGAGTAAGAGAGTGAGAAAGTGAGTAAATTAAATAATATTTATGGGACTCATTTAAGAATTCAAAATGAATTCTTCTATTGGAGTAAAATTGAGGTTGGTTTTTATATCACATGTGGTATTTTTGGACCCACAAAATGATAGATAAGAACAAAAATGTGGTTCTATCATTGTGGATGCTCTGAGGACACTCATTAACAAGAAACTAAAGTTTTTATATTGGCAATCAATTATAGTTATAATTATGATGAGAATGGAACATTTTTAATAATGTAACAATTATTATTAGTTGATAGTATAAAAAATCTTTACGTTAAAATCCATATTAAAATCTAAATAATAGTATTAAAAAATTTATGTTATTCCATCTCTTTTTTTTTGTGCTTCATGTTATTTCGTTTTATGATGTTACATTCTACCCACAATAAGTTATTCAAACATATGTCCTTTAAAGAAAAGTTTTTAAATTTTTGAATTTTTTATATAGATGTAACTTTATGTATGATCTTTACTTGAAAATGTCAATTTTAATTCTGTTAGCCTTGATCCCAAAATAAATTTCCTAACTAAGAAATTTAAGTATGGTAGAGAAAAAGCATAGGCAAGACCATTAAGTCAAAGGGAGAGTTCAACCTTTGGGACCCAAAACTAAAAGATTATTTAGTTTTGGTAATTAGTAAATATTTCATGCATTGCATGATTTTTTTAGTTTTAATATTAATTAGTTATTATTTATTAATTAAATATTTTAATTTTTGTATAAACTATAATTTAGTAGGATATATATGTAACATGCATTATAAATTTCAAAAGTTTGACGTGTCAATATTTATTTTCTAAATATATATATATACACATGAAAATAATAAAGTTTATAAAATTAATTTTTAATAAATAAAACAATTATTAATTTATTTGAAAAAAGTAAATGAAAAAACAAGTAATAATGGTCATATGAAATTTGAATGCCCTACAAATTCAATGGAAGCATGTAGGGGTGGGCATGAAACCAAGACCGAAGGGTGCTAAAGTGTTGGATGGAGGAAGCGGGCGGCGGGCGCGCGGGGGGGCGGCGGGCCGGCCGGACCGCGGGCGGCGAAGACGGAAGACGAAAGGAGAAGGGGGGGAGGCCGAGGAGAAGCGAACAAAGGAGAGGCGGCCCCGCCCGGCGCCGGGGGAGGGGGCGCATTGGAGGCCGTCTTCGAGGGAAGTGGGAAAGGGAGGGGCGGGGTGCGGAGAATGGAGGAAGAGGGGGTGGCCCAAAACAAACACAAAAAAAAGAAAAAAAAAACCCCCCGGGCCCAAACCCCGGCCGAAACCGTGGGCCGAAGGACCGAACCAAGAAGGAACCCACCAAGCCAACCAACCAAATAGCTCCCATAAACCGCCCCCCCCCCCCCCCCAGGAGAGAAGACCGCCCTCCTAAGGAAGAAGAAGATATACTCGGATTGGTCCTTTTCCCCCCCCCCCGAGAACCCCCCCCCGGGCGGGCCCATTGACTCTCTGAAACAGACACACAGGAAAAAAAACACATACACACAAATAAGTGTGTTTGTTTTGTTTTTAATTTCTTATTTTATAAATAATTACGATTATTTTTATTATTTCCTATACAAACATTTTAAAAACAATAAACATAATAAAAGCTAAGTGATAATTTTGTGATTATTTTTTATTGTTGTTTTCATTATTTTCTGTATAAATATTTGAAAATAAAAAACATAATAAAAACAAGATGACATTTTTTAAAATATTTTTAAAGATAAAAAAATAAAAATAAAAAATAGAAAACAAAACAAACAAGCCCAAAGAAATTTTCAATTCCCCCTTTTTCAAGCTATATATGGAAGCTCCTAATGCAAAGAATTACTCTAAAGTTTAAACCATACTTGTATAAATCAAGACATTCATTCAGCAGCCCCACACCACAAGTTGGCCGTTGCTTCCAAGAATTAAAAGCAGTGCACCCATTGAGCGGAAGGGAATCCCCAACAGGACCGACACCACAAAATTGGGTGAGCTGCCATTTGTTTCCAAAGACATGGATGGAGTGCCAAAAGGGCCTCAAAGTTTCTTCATTCAGTGGCACCACACCTATCACCGATCTATGGAATCAACCATCACATTGCTCTATATAACATGGCAAATCTAAGAAAGACAAAAATTATATGTTGTTTTCAGTATTATAGAGGGGTGAGGGGTTGTCAATTGTCATGCACCGGTATAATAGTTGCTTCTCTTCCAAACATTCTTCCTCAAACGGCAATGTATGTTTTGAACATCAAATTCGGGACATTATACAGTATTTCCATTATTTATGGGTATATTTTTTAAGATACATGTATTTAAAAAATGATAAAAAGTAAATAAGAAATAGAAATAAATACATATAAGATCATGTATGATATCTAAATTTTGATGTTCAAATATAATAATTCTTATAAAAAAATAATAAAAGAAAAACAAAAACACATCATATAGTAAAATAACATTAATACACAAAACCTTTATCTTTTTCATTCTTTAACTGCTTTTGCTTTAATAGGAAGACCGAAAAACAGGAAGAGGAATGCCAGTGATAGGATAGTGGTAGATAGATCTCTCTCACTTCACTTTGCTGACTAGGGGCAGCCTTTGTTTAGCTGACCGGGTCGTTTTAGGCAGAAGCCTTAAAGCTAAAACCCCCTGCCCGTTGCCCCCTTCCTTTCCTTTCATTCCATGTTGGCCTTGCCTTAAGCTAAAAAATTGTTATTATTAATTATTTAATATTAATAAAGGGTCTTCTAGTTCTATGCTCTCTCTCTTCTTTTACTGCGCTTTATTCTGTTCAAATTCGATACTTTGTTTGCAGAGAACGAGGAGCTTTGTTACCAAGAGTGAGAAACACAAACTGTTGTGTTGAACCTTGCTTTTCTTTCTCTCTCTCTATCTCTATATGCTATTGCTTGCTACATTGTCTTGTTCTACTTCAGAATCTCTTCACACTTCCACGCATTAAAGTGTTGTCTCTCTCTCTCTCTTACGAGTTTCTTTCATATTTATGGGACTTTTGCTTCCATGTTCTTACACTTTAATAGTGTGGCAAGAGCACATAGCACTAGAAGAGGAAAGCAAGGAAAACTAACACACACATAAGGCATTTTGCTGTGTTTTGTTGAGCTTAGTCTTTGTTTCTGAGCTCTGAAAGACAAAGAGAGGGTTGAGATTGGAGTAGGGGTTTCCAAAGCAATGATCTTTTGCTCTTTGAAACTCTGAGAACCTTTTGGGGTATATTTCTATTCTAAGTTACACCCTGCAACAAGCAGATAAATAACACTCTTAAGGAGCTGTATGAAGTAGAAGTGCCAAAATGAGAGATGAGAATTCCAAGAAAAACAAGGTTTTTGCCAATCTCTTCTCTTCTGCTATATAAAGATGAATTCTTTTCTTTTTTTTCCCCCATGGGAAATGAAATTCATCAATTTGATTGTTTTGTTATTTGCATATTTCAAGTTGTTAACTGTTTTTGTCTGTTACTTGATGAAGCTCTCATGGTCAAAGAAAATGGTCAGAAAGTTCTTCAATATCAAAAGTAAAACTGAGAATTCCCAAGCAGATGCTGTTGCTTGTGGAGGTGGGTATCTATATTTTCTTCAAAATTCACTTTCTGCTACTGATCACTTTCAATTCAACAAATTAAGGGAGCAAGGTTTCAATCCCCTAAGACAGCAAGGTACTTTGATGTTATCACTGTCCAGTGCAAAAGACCTTGCTTAATTTCTGAGCTTTCTAGTTAGGTACCTGAGAAACCGAGGGAAGGAGACAAATAACATTATTTGGAAATAAAATTGAAACATAGTATCATTCATCGAGTCCTGTCAAATTCAAATACAGTTATCTAATGCAAAAGTTAGCTTACCCTGAGGCATAAATTGTCTGTTTCCGAATTTTATATCCTCACCAACTCTGTTTCTCACTACAATTTCTTGGCATCCAAACAAAGTGCAAGCATACATTAAACTCTGAAATGTTTGTTCATTAAATCCGTTTTTGTTGCCTTCACCGCTACAAGGCATTCCTTTTCTTTTCATTTTTTTGTTTTTTCTTGTTTAAATTTCCTCTTGCAAACTGATTTACTATAATTTCCTTTTTGTGATTTTGATGCATCAACACTGCTTTCCTTATTCAGGAGGTGAGGCAGAATACAGAAGCAGGAATAGCTTCTCTGAGAGAGAGCCATGCACAATCAAAAAGAGCAAAACAGGTACAGAATCACCCAATTCCATACCTTGAATCAATCATGCCCATTTGAAATACTTGATATTATTAAAAACGTTGACACTTACACAAAATCCTTATAACCCCTCATTGTAATGAACAGAGAAGTTTTGCAGGAACACGAATCAGGTCAGGCGAGGAAAGATGAATCTTGACCATCCTCGAATTATAGATGTTCAGAACTATAGGTCTGCCTCTCTCTACTCTTTTACTCACCCTTCAACCCCCCAAAAAAATAAAGAAAAAAATAAATTGGCCTTAGTCGATTTCTCATGAGTGGTTATATTTTCTCTGGGAGCAGTATTTTTGTTGCTACATGGAATGTAGGTGGAAGATCTCCACCAAGTAATCTGACTTTAGATGATTGGCTTCATTCCTCCGCACCGGCTGATATTTATGTTCTTGGGTAGGAATTGGTACTTGTCAACATCTTCTTCAATCAAATTCAGCATTAACTGTTACTAATGACACATTTCTACCTGTCTCTTTCAGATTTCAAGAGATAGTTCCTTTGAATGCTGGCAATATCTTAGGGGCAGAGGACAATGGCCCTGCCAAAAAATGGTTGGCTCTTATTCGAAAGACTTTAAACAACCTTCCTGGTACTAGTGGAAATAGTGCATGTTATACACCATCTCCCATTCCTCAGCCAGTTGTAGAAATAAATGCAGATTTTGAGGGATCAGCTAGACAAAAGAATTCATCTTTCTTCCATCGGCGATCATTCCAGACAACTTCTAGCAGTTGGGGAATGGACAATGATCCTTCAATTGCGCAACCACGACTAGATCGAAGATACAGTGTCTGCGATCGTGTGATTTTTGGTCACAGGCCAAGTGACTTTGATCCTAGTTTTAGATGGGGTTATAGGCCTAGTGACTATTCCAGGGCAAGTGACTACTCAAGACCAAGTGATTATTCAAGATGGGGTTCATCTGATGATGATAATGGCCTTGGGGATTCACCAAGTACTGTCTTATTCTCACCAATGTCTTATGGTGGACCTGTCTCTAATGAAGATGGATATAGCATGCCAGGGCATTCAAAGTACTGCCTTGTTGCAAGCAAGCAAATGGTGGGAATATATCTTACCATATGGGTGAGAAGTGAATTAAAAGATCATGTTCGTAACATGAAAGTATCGTGTGTTGGCAGAGGATTGATGGGGTATCTTGGAAATAAGGTGAATTTTAAGTCATTCACAATTGTCCTATTTTTCATTTTTCCTTAGATTATATGGCAAAAATTATGATTGCTTGAAATTGGGCTTAAATAGGATAGTTATTCTGTTTGTATTTGCAGGGATCGATCTCAATTAGTATGTCTCTGCATGAAACAAGCTTTTGCTTTATCTGTAGTCATTTAACCTCAGGACAGAAAGAGGGTGATGAACTGAGAAGAAATTCTGATGTGATGGAGATTCTTAAAAAGACAAGGTTTCCTCGTGTTCATGGTGTGGACAATGAGAAGTCTCCAGAGACAATCCTTGAGCATGAGTAAGAATCTGCTCCCACTCATCTATAATATTTTCAAAAGGTCTTTGTAATTTAAGGCCCCTTGCAAATGCTGCTAACATATATGACCTTGTCCAGGTTTCTTGTGCAGAATGCACACAGTAACAGTCATGTTTCCCTATGATTGTTATTTTCCTTTCCATTTAACAAAAATATTGTATTTTCTAATTTTGAATCCATTAATGTAGTCGAATTATATGGCTTGGAGATTTGAATTATCGGATTGCCCTCTCCTACCGTTCTGCTAAGGCACTAGTTGAGATGCAAAACTGGAGAGCATTGTTAGAGAATGATCAAGTATGTCTGTTGAACCACACAAGAAACTCCATGTTTATTGTTTGTCTCAAGTGTGTTGTTGTATAACAAGCATAAAGAGTCTTAATTATTGACATTCCTTGCAGTTGAGGATAGAGCAGAAAAGAGGCCGCGCGTTTGTGGGATGGAATGAAGGGAAGATATATTTCCCTCCAACATACAAGTATTCAACTAATTCAGATAGATATGCAGGAGATGATATGCATCCCAAGGAGAAAAAAAGAACACCTGCTTGGTAAGATCATCACATAAGCCCAGCAGGACTTTAGAAGAAACTGATATAAATGCTTAAAGAGGCAATTAAAGAGAAAATAGATGCTATAAAATGAATATTAAGGCATGTTTCTTAGTTTGTGATATAATTTTGTAAAATTGTAACAACTTATGCTGATATAAATATTTTTGTTCTTGTAGGTGTGACCGAATTTTATGGTATGGAGAAGGTCTCCATCAATTATCTTACGTCCGCGGTGAATCAAGGTTTTCAGACCACAGACCTGTTTATGGTATATTTTGGGCTGAGGTTGAGTCAACTCATGGCAGATTGAAGAAAACTATGAGTTCTCGTTCAAGAATTGAGGTGGAGGAACTTCTGCCATATTCCGGTGGATACACTGAACTAAACTTTTTCTGAAGGAAGGAATGCTAGATATGAGACATGTACATTCACATTCAAGTACTATCTCTATCCCTTATGCATTCTCACAATCATGCTTGTAAGACACAGTGGAAACATGCGTACCAAAGTGGTTTGAATTTTTATTTTTAAGCTCATGCACATAAATACAAATAGAGGAACAGAAAAATTATGTGCAGGGCTCTAAGCAAACCTGACCGTGCCCCAAAGGGGGGCCCTGTGACCTTTTCCTTATTTCCTTGTTGGCTAGACCAAAAGTACAAGATCCTGAATCTGTAACAAATTTATATGGGGCTGAACATAATAGGGGTGGATCCTGCAATCAAAACATAGAGCTTAAAGAATATACTAATGTTATCTTAGCCGCTAGGTGTGTGTATCTTGCTTTATTAGATAATATGATTTGATTTCATGAATCCGTTAGCCAATATAATCAGAATATGTTCCTAGCATAGTCTGAAAAGTCTATATCTCATTCTTTTCTGCTATGAAGTCCTTTTGTTCTTTTCTTATTTGTCATTACAATTATTCTTTCCCCCTGAATTAGAAATCTTACATTTACATTACCCCTTTTACTGTTCAGAAATTGGTCCCCCATTACCAAGCGGGAATCACTTTGAAGAAATTCATTCACGGAGTGATAGGGACATCCCATTTCTCACATACCGAAAAAGGTTAGTTTTCTTCTCTTTCATGCTTTCCTTGGTTCTGCTTTTGGTCTCAGCTTCTTTGTCTAATTTTACTTTTACTTTATCTTTGACAGTTGATAATCTGCAGTTTTGGTCATGCCTTGCCTAACACATATGAACAGTACACATCACCATCATCATCTTGTTAGAATATACTCACACACAAGCTTCAGGAATGTGCATAATTTGATACCCTATTAACAAACACAACTTTCCAGTGTCTCAGCCCCCTACAAGTATTTTTACAGTCCTCCACAATCATTAGGTACTAAATTTTGGTTATTAATGCTAGTTGCTTTTTATATGAATTAACACCAATATATTCTCTTACTAATGATCAAAGCTTTTTCATTGTGCAGGAAGTGGAAGAAGACGATTTTTTTAATTCAAGATTCTTTCATTGTTTGTTGAGAAAATTTATGATGACTGAATGAAGATGAAAGATCGTCAGAATAATCTCTTGGGCACTAACTTTTTTTTTTTTAATGCAAAGAAAATGAGAGTTTTGATGAATAGTGATTGCCACAGTATGTAAGAGAAAAATAGCAACAAGAAACAAAAAAAATGAAGTTCATGATTGAATTCCAGAACCTCTCTTGCCCAGTTCTCTGTCTGTGTCTGCAATCTGCATGATTAAAATTTTACTGATAAAGGGGGGTTTCACATCAAATACTATTCCCTTCTGCTGCTGAGGCTCTTCTTTTTACTGATGAGGGACAGTATTTAACAAACTAAAAGAGGTTCAAGACAGGTTTGGCAGGAATATTGTTGGAGGCTCTAATCGAGTACGGATTTGGTGCCTTTGGTGACTTTAGGCAAAAATGAGATGAGAGATATAGGAAAAAATGAAGGGAAGAGATGACAGAAAAAATAAGAGATGAGAGAGATAGAGAGAAATGCATCAAATTCAAAGACACCAAATCAATTTTCGGGGTTCTCTTCGAAGATGCTAGTTACATGTCTGTCAATTGCTGTTCACTTTTGACAAATTTGACTTTGTCACTTTAGTCACTTCAGCTTATACCTGTGTCTTTGTGTGTCTATTTAGGATCACCTAAGAAAATGAAGGGTTGAACCAATAACAATAACCAGCACGTTGTAGAAAAAGAGAAAAAAAGCTAAATAATCAAGTGTATAATAATACTATTAAAATATGCAAAGGTTCCTAAGGAGATATTTATTATTTTGTGGTTGATCTATTCTCATGTCGACAAATTAAAAAACTGTTGTCAGACTCGTTCCTTCAAGAGACCTCAATGGTTCAAACTCTGTCCATGTGGCTGTTAGAGAGCCACCTCATGTCACTCAAATGCAGATGAGGATATATATATACTTGAATGTAAATTTTTTCTTAAAAACCAATTTCTTATAAAAAAAAAAAGTTGTACAAACATTTGAGGAGATTGTGCAAACTCGAGCCTAGTTCCTATTAATGGATCTAGAGAAAGCCAGGTGTACATAGTCTTCTACAACTACAGATATTGATCATCAAGTTATAGGCAGCAAAACTTTGACTTTTCTTAGTGCTCCTGTAGTTGTTCAGCCAACGGCATGCATATTGTTAGGCTTTTTTGCTTTGTATGCAAGGCATCCAAATAAATATCCAATCTTTAATGTTCTCTCTCTTTTGATTTATTTTATGATTCCCATAACTTGTTTAGGATAGGACTATACCTTTTTTCTGAAGTTCTTTCTCTTGCTTTTGTTTATGGCATATAATTAAGCAAGCTGGTATGTGCTGACACCAGCAGTTGCATTCTCTCATAATGGCTGGGAATCATTCTCTGCGAATTATGATGCAAAATGATTGTTTATAACTCAACGCAGAGAAATGTTTGCATGATGCCAAACAAAATCACAAAGTAAGCAGAGGGTTGACAAGTAATTTGCAAAAAGTTTCTTCTTGCCATTTAACAATCATGAAAAATCATGGCAATTCAGTTAGTAGGTTGTTCACTTTCTTCGAGATAAATTGGAACTGGATTTCAAGTTTCATCGACTATTTAATAGTCTTTCGCCTCCACTTCTTCCATTACTGGCGTCGCAGGAAAATTAAATCAGTTAAGTTGCATGAATGAGATCAAGAACTCGAAAAGCAGGAAATTTTCATTGATATGAAGAATTTGACTCCTTTTAAATCTTGGGTGACTGCTTCCCTCCGGTAGGTCTATTTGCCGGTTGGCTTTCAGTTCCGACTTCCGAATCCTGTTATTAGTTATAAGATATGTTTTTAATATTTTCGGGAGAGTGAGGTGAGAATAAAAGTTTTCATTTTCAGTACAAGTAATAAAAAATGATTCTCAAGCATAAAAAATGCCTAGAAATAAGATTTGTGAATGAAAGTAGAAAATTTCATTCCCTATGTGAAAGTACATGTATTCTTGTGTTGTAAATCCAGTGGTAATTTCTTTTTGTTCAGTTACATTGTGCTTGTGTGTCATTTGACAAGCCCAATCCAGGAAGATGTCTATTCCCCCAATTGTCAATGATATAAATTATATCCCACTAAGTAAAGTTGTTGAGTAATGATATTCTAACATCAAAAATTGACACCAACTTTTGACATCTTGGTTAATTAGTGCAAATATTTGGTTAATTCAATTCATTATATGGTTAATCACGTGCAAATATTTGATTAATTCAGTCACAATAAACCACATAATTTCCCTCGCCCGAGGGTAAAGCCAACACTGGTGCCGTGGTCAACTTACCCTTTAGCTGCTGAAAGCTTTCCTCACACTTGGGTCCCCACTCAAACTTCACTCCTTTAAGTGAGTCTAGTCAAAGGAGCTGCCAACCGAGACAAATTCTCAATGAATCGACGGTAGTAACCGGCTAAACCCAAGAAACTTCGTATCTCAGTCACACTAGAAGGTCTTGGCCACTCCTGAACGACTTCCACTCTCTTTGGATCCACAGAAATTCCGAACTTGGACACCACATGACCCAAGAAAGCTACCTCAGACAAACGGAACTCACACTTGGAGAACTTGGCATACAGCTGATGCTCCCTTAAGGTCCCCAAAGCTCTCCTTAGATGCTTTTCATGTTCTATCTCTGATCTTGAATAAATAAGGATGTCATCAATAAAAACTATAATCGATCTAGGTATGGCTTAAACACCCTGTTCATCAAATCCATAAAAGCAGCCGGGGCATTGGTTAGTCCAAAGGACATAACCAAGAACTCATAGTGACCATACCTAGTTCGGAAAACCGTCTTCACCACGTCTTCATCCTTAAATCTCAGTTGGTGGTACCCTGACCTAAGATAATCTTGGAGAAAACTCGTGCACCTCTCAACTGATCAAATAAATAATCTATTTGAGGCAAATGATACCTGGTTTTAATGGTAGCCTTATTCAACTGTCGGTAATCCACACACATCCGCCAAGTCCCATCCTTCTTCTTAACGAAGAGTACTGGGCCCCCCCAAGGCTAAGAGCTGGGGCGAATAAAACCCTTATCCAGCAGATCCTCTAATTGACCCTTCAGCTCCCTTAACTCCGCAGGCGCCATGCGGTAGGGAGGAATGGATATAGGCCGAGTACAGGGGACCAAGTCAATCGCAAACTCAATCTCCCGAGGAGGTGGTAAACCCAGTAAATCCTCCGGAAAAACATCTGCGAACTCTCTAATAATAGGCATCTGATTCAGATCCCCCAACTCAGCCTCTATAGTAACCACTGAAGCTAAGAATACCATCGCCCCATGCCTCAAAAGTTTTTCAGTCTTCACAACTGAAATCACATTCTGGAAAACCTGACTTCGGTCCCCCTGGATAGTCATGATCTCTTGTCCCGGCGGTGACAAGGTAATCATTTTCCTACTGCAATCCAAACTAGCATTATACTTGGATAACCAATCCATACCCAAAATCACATCTATCTGGAGCATCTCCAATACAACCAAGTCAATCGGCAGATTTACCCCGTTGACCCAAACCTCATAATCTTCTAGTTGAACCGTGGTCTCACACTGCCCGTTCAAATGAGTCGAGATCAGTAGAGCACACAATAATGCCCCCAAGGGCAAGCCATTCACAGTAACATAATGCAAAGCTACAAAAGAACAGGTAGCTCCCGAATAAAAAATTATCCTTGCTTTAGCAGAACCTACTGTTAACATACCAGTAATCATATCCGGGGAAGCTTGTGCATCTTGCTGACTCAAGGTAAAAACTCTGGTGGTTGCTTTGTTTGTATTTCTCTGACCTCTGCCTGTACCAACACTTCTTTTACCCCCTCTCCCTCTGCTAGGGTGCGGGGCCGACGACCCGGAGGGTGCAAACTGACTACCTCTGCCACCCATTTTTGTGGGGCAATCTCTACTGAAGTGGCCAGGTTGACCGCAAGTGTAACTCTTAAAATTTGGGCTTAGGCCTAAATCAACCCCAAAAGCCGGCTTAAAAAAGCCGACTTGTAAGGTGAGGACTGTCCAAGCCTTATAAGCACTACTTAGGCCATATCTCTAGTCGATGTGGGACTCTCAACACACCCCCTCACGCTCAGGACCGGACATCTGAAGCGTGGACTAATGCGGGTGGAATAACATGGCCCAATAATAGATCTAGGATAGGTTCTGATACCATCTTAAAATTTGGGCTTAGGCCTAACTCAACCCCAAAAGCCGGCTTAAAAAAGCCGGCTTGTAAGGTGAGGACTGTCCAAGCTTTATAAGCACTACTTAGGCCATATCTCTAATCGATATGGGACTCTCAATAGTAACAAATGGAAGGTCTAGCCATACATGGATGAGCATGCTTTCTCCCACATGATCCACAAATCGGAAAGCTAGCCGGTGGTGAATGCACTGAAACACTCCCTTGTGATCCTCTTGAAGGTGAAAAATGGGAGTTTCCTCCCTTCTGGTAGTTCCCAAAGCAAGCATTCCCTGATGAGTGCTTCTTAGAGAAGGATGGATTATGAGAGAACTCCTTGGCCCGACGCTGCCTCTCTACTTGAGGCAACAAAGTCTTTAACAATGCTGCTTGAAAAACTCCCCAATACAAAGGTTCCTCATGTATGCCCATTTGGCGTCTGTAAGAAGTAAACCAATCCTTGGCTGCCCCAAGGAGCTGAAAGCTAGACACCTCCACTGCCCTGGTGGGTGTGCATCCCAAGGCAATGAGGAGTTGTTCTGTCTCATCTAGAAATCGAGTAGGATCCTCTCCTTCCCCAGCACCGGAGAAAGTAGGAGGTTTAAGCCTCCTGAACTCTTTCAGAACAACAATCAAAGTCTCACTATCAGGCGGAGGTGGCGGTGGTGGGGCAACCTAGACGGTGTCTCCCCTATGAACATCCCTTCTCTCCCCTGCGGAAGCAACTGAAGAATGTGGTGGTGGAAGTGGTGGTGGAACATGCTGCTGAGCAGGGGGTAGCCGCTGAACCAAGTCTCCCTGCACACCTTGCATATGACCCATCGTCTGAGTCATCACTCTCAGGGCTCGTTTGGTGGTCAAGATAAGATAGGGGCGGATATGATAAGACAGCAGGATAGGAGTAGAATATGATATGAGGAGGATAAGCTGTTATCTGATCCGACGTTTGGTGTCCACCGGATAACCAATTGGATAGCATTGTAATTTTAGTACGAATTTTAAAATTTTCATTTTTGTTCTAAATGTTTTCATATTTTATTAGATTTTAGTTTTTTATAATTTTTATTTTTTAAGATTATATAAAAAGACAAAATTGTCCTTGTGATAAAATTACATATAATATTTTAAAATTTTAAAATATTGTTTAGCTTAAATTAATTTTGTTATAATTTTAAATATTCATTTTTAGTTTTTAATTTACATATAGTTAAATTATTAGAATATTTTTCTATTTATTTTTAAGTTTTTTAAAATAATATGAAGTAACAAAATTAGTCTTGTGACAAAATAAAAATAATTTTTTAAATTAATTATTGATATTTTTATTATTTTATGTTTTATTATACCTTTTTTGGTAACCATATTATATTTTATTATACTTTAATTATTTTATATATAAAATATTTTTATACTTTATTATAATCCTGTTGAGTTCTAACCCGGCCAGCTCCCCCCTTAGGATAGAATTTTAACTAGATGGACATGATATGATAGGTGACAGGATTGGTTTATCCTATCCTGCTGGCTCACCAAACAATAGTTTCAGACAGGATATGATAGCTTATCCTATCCTGTCTCTCTTATCCTGACCACCAAACAAGCCCTCAGAGTCTCAACAAGGTTTCCCTAGTTTTCCCCTGCTTGCTGCTGGGATACCTCCTCGATCACAGGCTGATCCACCTCCCTCCACTGTGAACGAGCAGTTACGGTTCCACACCGAGTGTCCACCATTGCTATATAAAGGAAACCAAAATCAAACCATCACAATGTCTATACAAAAAAAATCAAGATATCTCTTTTAGCAATGCACATAACAGGTAATCATTGTCAATTTCATCGTAATGTATCATAGACAATAATAATATCAAAACCTATTATGATAGAGAATCTTTCTGTCCAGATGCTTGAATTGCCTCAACTGTCAATCTCGACAAATTTCATTCGCATTATCGGGTGTTACGTCTCACAGTCCCTGATAAGCATTTAATCCACTCGACACTGGGCGTTACGTCTCACTGTCCCCAGTGAGGATTTAAAGTTACTGGGCGTCCCCAGTACACGACCATCTTATCACATCTCAAGCTCTATTGGACGTTACGCCTCGCTGTCCCCAGTAGGCCATACATAACGTTATGCATTCTGGGTGTTACGTCTCGATCTCCCCAGTACATTTTCATAATCAACATCTCGCACATCTCGGCGTTACGTCTCGCGATCCCCAGTGCGACTTTTAAGGGGCCTTTCAAGAAATAAAGAGATTCTACAACTCACAATAATTTGACATAAACAGGTAATTTCATACATTTCATCCGATCATAAACCAAACCACCTCATATACTTACAACTTTTGACTGGTACCTCCCTGAACTAGTGCAATGCCGACCTCAAATATTATCGCAGTTATTCTCAAACAAAGAGTTTCACAAATTCAAAATTTATTTATTTCAAAATAATAATAAAAAAATTTAATGAGTCTAAACTCTGATACCAACTTTGTCATGACAACCAGAGCCGCAATCGGCCATGAAGAGGGGGGGTTCGACCCTTATCCCGAAGCCTTCCCAATCATATTCCAAAGGAGTCCAAAACCTATATTATCTAATAATACATATAAAATATATCAATACCTAATTTAAATGTGGTGAAATCCTGTTTCAAGTAATCCATTAAAAATAAATGCTCACACAGGAATTAAAAGACAATCACTTGGGAATCAACCTCAAAACAAAATATCGATCCATAGTGAATAAAAGACTTTACATAACCAAGTTCATCCAAAATAACAAGAAATAGCACTCGGTATGGTCAAGACATTGCACTAGAAACCCTACTCAAGAAGTCGGGACAACACGGGGTAGTGCAGCAGCTACATTACTTGCATCTAGAACACTGAGGGGGTGAGTTACACAAACTCAGTAAGAGCATATGATGAAAATAATAATAATTAGGCTTGTAACAACATTAAGGTAACAAAGGAAAATAAACTTACACATGAAGCCAAGAAACACATTTAAACATATGCATGATTTCTACACAAACTATTTCCACTCCAACAACCCACCAATTAATCATTATTTGGTATCATCATTCAATCCAAAATGTCCTCTACTAAGATAAAAATAGGTAAAATAAATAATAAATAAAATAAACCTTTTCTCATATTGCTAAAAAAAATAACGTAATTAAATTTACGTGACAAAGAAAACAATCTCTATCAAGCAATACCCAATAATAGATAGTATATCAATCTCCGCTATTTTTAAACACAAAATTTATTATGACTTACCTAAACGACAACCATATAATATCACACTCAACAAATAGCAAAAAAAAAAAAAAAAACTCTAATCTATCTCAATATCATGTTTATGTCATCATATATTTACAAATCCTTATAATATATATATATATATATATATATATATATATATATATATATATTATATTATTAAGGAACTAAAGTTCCTTCTTCTTCTTTCAATCAAGCCACAGGCGTGGCTGACAAAGGGGACAAAGTTCCCCTTTGTTTCTTTTTCATTTTTTTTTTACGTTGCCCTGTAGCAAATTGGGAATTCAAATTCCCTTTTCCATGTTGAATGAAAGCAACGCCCAAAACAGGGCTCCTACCTAGCGCATGACACAGATGCCGTACCAGAAAAATGAAACATAGCTTTGGGTCTTCCTTCTTTTTTCTTTGTAACACAACATATTAATCAATGATCATTCCAAGCAATCCCACTTTAACAATCAATAAAACATAACACTAGAAGAACATAACTTGATAAAAGATTTTAAAAAATAAGTATTTCCCATCAATAAAAACAAATAGTGTACCATTCAATTACTTGAAGCTTTGTAAAGTTTAGATTTGAACCCTTACCTTGAAAGTGATCAAACCTAGCCTCCTTGAGAAGTAGGAGAGCTTCTCTAATTCCCTTTGTAGCCCCTTTCCCTTCTACTCTAAAAAGGAGAAGAAGAGTTTAAGGAGTTTATCTCTTTGAGAGGGATGGAAGAGAGGAAAAGAAATGAAAGAGAGACTTACCCAATCTCCTTCCATACCAAAGCCCTAGCATACCCCTCTTTCCTTCTATATTCAGACTCACGTTTGAAAAACAATGGTAGGCAACTCTCTCTTTTCTTCTATTTTATAAACTATTGCTTTATTTTACAATGGTCCCTAATTTAATATATATTTGTTCCTTCCCCCTTCTAAGTTTGTTATTTATTCCTTAGACTCATGTATAATACTTATAACTTTAAAACTCTATTACTTTAATTGAACTTGGACAAAAAGAATTAATTTCCTAATATAAGGGGAAAAAATGGATTTCACAACTGAGGATGGTGTACACAGTTTGATCTTGGTGGGGATACAGGGTTGAGAATGTCGTCCCGAGGTTCACGATTGGGAATTTGCTCAGGTTAAGCAATGTCATCAAGTTCAAGATTGGCAATTTGCTCAGGTTGGGCAATAGCAATGGCTACATCAGTATCTGGATCCAAGTTTGGGTCAAGATTATGCTCGTGAGCAAGTGGAGCAGGTGATGAGTGTGATTTCACCTCATATTTCATGTGCATTTTGCATGCATTTTTCATATAGTTTAGGCAATTTTAATTTTATTTTTGTTAGCTTTTACCTTGGAATGGGTAAGGCGATTTTGTGGTGTTGTTTTGCAGAAATCAAGGATAAAATGCTCATGATCAACCATGATGGAGCTTGGATGAAGATAGAGCTTGGAAAGCGAAGAAAATGAGCCAAACAGAGCCCATCACGGGGCATCACGGCCATGATCGAGCAATAACTGAAAGGAAAGAAGGCAAAAGTCAGAAGCTGTCACGGCCTAGCCGTGATGCCCATCACGGTCGTGACATGTTAACTGAGCTAGACCCCTTCTAGGCAGAATCTGTCACGGCTTGGCCGTGATGCCCATCACGGCCGTGACAGACCATTTGGTGAAGCAACGTTCAAGGCAGAAGCTGTCACGGCCTGGCCGTGATGGCCATCACGGTCGTGACGCGCGCCTAATCTATAAATAGGCATCTGGGCAGAACAGAAAAAACGACTTTTTAACCCTAGAAGACTTGGAACCCTAAAAAGGTTTTCTCTGAACTAGGGGCTGCTGTGACTGCTGTGGAAAGCCTCCATGGAGTTTCTTCTCTCCTTTGTTCCTATTACTTTTGTTTTGGCTTTCTCTATGATTATGAGTAGCTAAATTCCCTTTTTTTTGGGATTTGATGTAGCTAAACCGAATCTCATGTATTTGCCTTGATCTATTAATCTATGTTTATGCCTTCTTATTAGTCTTTGATTCCTATGCTTAATGCTTTTTGTGGTTTGATCATCCATGAATTGTTCTGAGATTTGATTTGCAATGGGGACGTTCTTATCATTTCTTGATCTGGAATTAATCACCTAGTAAACCTTGCATCTAGGAATGGATTTTGGTTTATTAGTAACCGTGTAATCCCTACTCTTAATGCAAATTCATTAATTAGGCCACCTAAGGAATTAGGGTCTAATTAGGGGATTTAGGCTCTTGTCATATAAGGAATTAGGACTTGAGTAATCTTTTGGGTTGATTTTAATATTTGAAGCATAAACTGGATTGGTGGTCTTAGTATTGCATGAGGCAAAGGTTTAGTGAAGTTTAATCCCAACATCTTTCATCATATTCAAAGAATCCCTTTTTTTTTTTGCATTCCAAGTGTTTGATAAAAATCCAAAAAGAATTTGTTCCTTTTATTTTGTTTATTTTAACTCTTGTTGGGCTTGGTATTTAATATTGAGCTCCCTTCCATCCAAACGATCGTCTAGATAGTAGTCCAATTTGTGAAGTGGTACTTGTACGCGATCCCTGAGAACGATATCCGGTCTCACTATCGTATTATTTGTACGACTAGGTATACTTGCCTAGATTCGTCAACAAGTTTTTGGCGCCGTTGTCGGGGATCTGTGTGCCAATAGCACGAGTACCAAAGGGGACTCCTAATTTAGGCACTTTTTTTTTTCTTTGCTTTCCTACTGTTTTTTTTTGTGTTTTCCTTGTAGTTGCATAATTGTCCACTTGAAGCTTGACTTGTACTTGCTATATTTGTTGTTGTTCTACTCTGTTTGTTTCCTTGTATGCGACGTACAATTGACCCAGGTGAAATTCAATTCAACCCTGAAATAGAGAAGCTTTGTAGAAAGAATAGAAAGGAAGTCAAAGCAAGAAAGAATAGAGAAGAAGCATCTTCTAGAGTACAAGAACCACAAGTTGAGTTACCAAGTGTGCAAGAATCGCAAGTTGAAGTATCAATTGTCACCATGACTGACGACAATGCACAAAGGAGGACAATGGGGGACTATACTTCCCCTAAAGTCGATAGATATGGAACTCCAATTGTTAGACCTGCAGTGGCTTGTAACAACTTTGAGATAAAGGCATCACTTATCAATCTTGTGCAACAAAATCAATTTGGAGGTTTAGAGAGTGAAGACCCTCATTCTCACATTGGCACATTTATTGAGTTATGTGATACTATCAAACTGAATGGAGCTTTCGAAGAGGCTATTCATTTAAGGCTCCTCCCTTTCTCTCTGAGGGATAGGGCTAAGTCATGGCTTCAATCCCATCCTCATGGGAGCATTATTACTTGGAATGATTTGGTGAGCAAGTTCTTATCTCGTTTCTTCCCTCCATCAAGAATGATCAAGTTGAGATCGGAGATCAATGCTTTTGCACAAAAGGATGGTGAATCACTTTATGAAGCATGGGAGAGGTTCAAATCTTTGCTTACCACTTGTCCAAGTCATGAGTTGGAAACATGGCAACAAGTTGCAACCTTTGTCAATGGTCTCAACCGAAATTCTCGAAGTATGATTGAAGCGGCTGCAGGTGGAACATTGAGTCAAAAGACACCCGATGAAGCAAAGGCCTTGATTGAAACTATGGCTAATAATGATTATCAAATGCCTAGTTCTCGATCATTGGCCAAGAGAGGTGTTTTGGAGCTTGATGAATATAGTGCTCTTAAGGCGCAAATGGCCGCTCTTACCAAGCAATTGGGGTCCATTCAACTACAAAATTCTCAATTACAAGCGGTCCAAGTTCAAGCCGTCTCAGTGTGTGACTTCTGTGGAGGTAACCATGCCAACGGCAATTGTGAAATTAGTGTGGTTGGAGGTCCGGGGCAAGAAGAAGTGAACTACATGGGAAACCAAGGGCCTAAGCATGATCCTTTCTCTAACACCTATAATCCGGGGTGGCGTAGCCATCCTAACTTTGGTTGGAGACAAGGACAAGGCTCAAGTTCTCAAGCAAAGCCTTCTCAAGAGAATTCAAGCAATTTGGAGAATATTCTAGCCCAATCCATGCAAGCAACTCAAGCTAATTTGAAGGGTCAAGAAGCAATAATGAAGAATCAAGATGCCTCCATCAAGAATCTAGAGCACCAAATAGGCCAATTGGCAAAGCAAATGACAGAGAGAGCTCAAGGAAAATTTCCGGGAGATACCGAGAAGAATCCAAAGGAGGATTGCAAGGAAATTACTACAAGAAGTGGGAAGGTGGTAGTTCCACAAGAAAAAGAGAGAGAAAATAAAAAGAAAAAAAACGAGGAAGAAAAAATGAAGGGAGAGAAGAAAAGAGAGTTGGTGAGGGAGTTGATGAGGTGATCATTGAAGATGCAACCAATGAAGAACTAGAGACTTCCCAAGCCACTACCTCTAGTCCTATTGTTGTTGAAGTTGAAAAACCAAAGAGAGAAAAATTGGTGGATGAAGAGTTTTCAAGAAAGAAGACTAAAAAGCAAATTCTTGAAGAAGTTGACAATCCTAAGGAGTTTCCACCGTATTTCAAGATACCCTATCCTTAAAGGTTGAAGAAAGAGGTAAAGGATCAACAATTCTCTAAGTTCTTGGATGTGTTCAAAAAATTGCAAATTAACATCCCTTTTGCCGAAGCTCTTCAACAAATGCCTTCCTATGCCAAATTTATGAAGGAGATTCTTTCTAACAAGAGGAAGTGGAAGGAGGAGACGGTCATGCTCACGGAAGAATGTAGTGCCGTACTCCAAAGGAAGTTACTGGTGAAGATGAAGGATCCGGGTAGCTTTACTATTCCATGTGCTATTGGTCATTTGAACATTGGAAGAGCCTTGTGTGATCTTGGTGCAAGTATCAATCTTATGCCTCTCTCCATCTTCAAGAAGTTGGGAATTGGTGAAGTCAAGCCAACCGGGATTTCTCTCCAATTGGCGGATCGTTCCATTACGTATCCTTATGGTGTAGTGGAGGATTTATTGGTAAAAGTAGACAAGTTCATCTTTCCAGTAGACTTTGTGGTGTTGGATATTGCGGAAGATAGTGAGACTCCATTGATTCTTGGAAGGCCATTCCTAGTCACGGGTAGGGCTTTGATCGATGTAAATCAAGGGAAGTTGGTGCTTAGAGTCCAAGATGAAAAGGTCACCTTCAATGTTTTTGAAGCAATGGGACATCCAAGTGACAAAGATACATGTATGAGTGTGGACCTTGTTGAATCATTGACTAACAAGAGTGTTCAACAAACTTTTGAAGATTCATTGGAAGCGGCTCTTATGGTTGAGAATATAGAAGAAGAGATATGTGAGGAAGAAGTTGAGGTCATGGTTAAATCCCTTGAGGCTTGTCCGGTTTTGAATAATGATGAAGACAAAGTTGTGGAGGATATGCGGATTGAAGACAAGGGTGAAACACCTATGCTAGAGTTGAAGGAACTTCCATCCCATCTCCGTTATGCTTTCCTTGGAGTGAATTCTTCATTCCTGGTGATCATTAGTAGCGGATTGAACTCTTTGTAGGAAGAGAAGTTGTTGAGAGTGCTTAGAGAGCACAAATCCGCAATTGGGTAGTCTATGTCCGACTTGAAAGGAATAAGTCATTCATTTTGTATGCACAAAATCCTTTTGGAGGAAAACTTCAAGCCGGTCAGACAACCCCTAAGAAGACTTAACCCAAACATGAAAGAAGTTGTAAGGAAGGAGGTTGTGAAGCTTTTGGACGGGTATAATTTATCCAATCTCCGATAGTACATGAGTGAGTCCGGTCCAAGTTGTTCCTAAGAAAGGGAGGATGACGGTTGTTGCAAATGATAAAAATGAACTCATTCCCTCAAGGACCATTTTCGGATGGAGGGTGTGTATTGATTATAGAAGATTGAATGAGGCTACAAGAAAAGATCATTTTCCCTTGCCTTTCATTGATCAAATGCTAGAGAGATTGTTGGGCCATGCCTTTTATTGCTTCCTTGATGGATACTCAGGGTATAACCAAATTGTGGTTGACCCAAAGGACCAAGAGAAGATCGCTTTTACTTGTCCCTATGGTGTCTATGCATATCGGAGGATGCCATTCGGGTTGTGTAATGCACCCGCCACTTTTCAAAGGTGCATGCTTTCCATATTCTCTGATATGACCGAAAAATTTATTGAGGTATTTATGGATGATTTTTCCGTATTTGGTAATTCTTTTGATAATTGTCTGAAAAATCTTGCATGTGTTTTGAAAAGATGCCAAGAAACTAACCTTGTTCTAAATTGGGAAAAATGTCATTTCATGGTTAGGGAAGGTATAGTTCTTGGTCATAAGATTTCATCATGGGGGATAGAAGTTGATAAGGCAAAAATTGAAGTAATCGAAAAACTTCCCCCTCCCATGATGTGAAAGGTGTTAGAAGCTTCTTAGGGCATGCGGGTTTCTATAGGAGATTTATAAAAGACTTTTCAAAGATTGTAAAACCCTTGTGCAAACTTTTGGTAGTTGATACTCCTTTTGTGTTTGATGATGATTGCATGCATGCTTTCCAACTTTTAAAGGAAAAACTCACCACTGCACCAGTCATTGCACCCCCCAGATTGGAGTTTACCATTTGAGTTAATGTGTGATGCAAGCGACTATGCGGTAGGAGCCATTTTGGGTCAACGAAAAATAAAATGTTGCATGTTATTTACTATGCCAGTCGTGTGCTGAATGATGCTCAATCGAACTATACCACGACTGAAAAAGAATTGCTTGCTGTAGTTTTTGCATTTGATAAGTTCAGATCTTACTTGATTGGCTCTAAAACTATTGTGTACACTAACCATTCCGCTTTGAAGTATCTCATGACTAAACAAGATGCCAAACCAAGACTCATTAGGTGGGTACTATTGCTCCAAGAATTTGATTTAGATATAAAGGACAAGAAAGGAGTGGAGAATGTGGTAGCCGACCATTTGTCTAGGCTTCCACAAGCAGATATTCAAGCAAAAGATGAGTTGCCAATTCAAGAAGAATTCCCGGATGAGAGGTTGTTTATGGTGCAAGTGGCACCTTGGTTTGTGGACATTGCAAATTACAAGGCCGCCAACAAGATTCTGAAGGACTTCAATGCACAACAAAGGAAGAAGCTCATCCATGATGCTAAATACTATGTATGGGATGAACCTTACCTTTTCAAAAGAGGTTCGGATGGAATTCTTAGAAGATGTATTCCGGAAGAAGAGATTAATGGGGTTTTGACTCATTGCCACAACTCACCTTATGGAGGACACTTTGGTGGTGAGAGAACCGCCATGAAAGTCTTGCAAAGTGGTTTATTTTTGCCTACCATTTTTAAAGACTCTAGAGCTTGGGTGATGAAGTGTGACAAGTGTCAAAGAACTGGAAGTATATCCAAGAGAAATGAGATGCCTTTGAAGGGTATTTTAGAGGTGGAGCTCTTTGATGTGTGGGGGATCGACTTCATGGGTCCTTTCCCATCATCCTACAACAAGTATATTTTGTTTGCGGTTGACTATGTGAGTAAATGGGTAGAAGCTGTCCCAACTATGAAAGATGATGCAAAAACGGTGGTTAGTTTTGTGAGGAAGAACATTTTTACCCGATTTGGACCCTTAGAGTCATTATTAGTGATGGGGGTACTCATTTTTGCAACAAAGAGTTCAATGCGGTGCTTGCCAAGTTTGGAGTCAATCATAAAGTTGCCACACCATACCACCCACAAACTAGTGGGCAAGTAAAGTTGTCTAACCGGGAATTAAAGAGGATCTTGGAGAAAACAGTGAATAATGCGAGAAAAGATTGGGCAAAGAAGCTGGATGATGCACTTTGGCCCTATCGGACTGCATATAAAACACCTATTGGTATGTCACCCTACCAATTAGTGTTTGGAAAATCATGTCACCTTACGTAGAGAGCTCCAAAGATCGTGCTTTTTGGGCAGTGAAAGCCTTGAACTTTGATATGAAGCTGGATATGGACAAGAGACTGTTGCAATTGAATGAGTTGGATGAATTCCGACTCTTGGCATATGAGAGTGCAAGAATCTATAAGGAAAGAACAAAGTTTTGGCATGATAAGTACATTCTTCCCAAGTATTTTGAAGAAGGCCAATCAGTTTTGCTCTTTAACTCACGTCTCAAGCTATTTCCGGGCAAGTTGAGATCAAGGTGGTCGGGTCCATTCCATGTCAAGTCAGTTTCTCCATTTGGTGCGGTTGAATTGGAAGATCCATCGTCCGGAAGAACTTTCACTGTTAATGGGCAAAGGCTCAAGCACTGCCTTGGAGGAGACTTTGATCGTCAAACAGTCTCCATCCCTCTTAAAACACCCTCATAGAGATCACCAGCCCGTCAAGCTAGTGACGTTAAAGAAGCGTTTCTTGGGAGGCAACCCAAATTTTCTTTCCCTTTTCCATTTGTTTTTGAATTTAACTCTTGAATAATTTGAGAAGACCAAGAGGACAAAAATAATAAATTAATAGATTTGCCAAGTGTTCCCAGGTCATGAAAGCAGAAGAGCAAAAAGGCAAGGCCAAACACAGTCAGAAATCATCACGTCCAGGCCGTGACAGTGGTCACGGTCGTGTTCAGCTTAATGAAAAGATCAGAAAGGATCACAACCAAGCCGTGATAGCCATCACGGGCGTGATGAGAAGGACCCTAAAGATCAGAGAGTATCACGACCTAGCCATGATGGAGGTCACGGCTGTGACAAGCCAGCGCCTATGGACCAGAATTGATCACGGCCGTGACACATTTTTCAGCTCCTCTTTGACTAGGCATGTGATCCAACACCCGCTACCACCTCAGTGAGTTGTTCCATTTTTCTCCTCTCTCCGACTTGATTATTTACATTAGGGACAATGTAAGTTTCTAAGCTTGGGGTAGGGGTATTTTTGCAAATTTTTGAATTTTTGCATTTTTCATGCTGCATTCATATATGCATAGTTTTGCATGATCACATGATTAGATTGCCCCTTTCTTAGATTATGCATCCAATTGTGAGAACTTAGTGCCAAATAAATTGAGATAGTGAATTTTTGAACTCAATTTTTTTTATTCTTGTGATAAGGCTACAAATAAAAATGCTTGAGATGATCTTTGATAGTTGATAATTAGCATGTAGTTCCGTAGATTTGTGTTTCTCATTGATTTTTGAACTACTAAATGTGAGATTTTGAGCCAAAAAGGGGTACTCACTAAATTTACCCCATTCCTTGTGATAGTGTTTTATTCCTCTTGGATGGTATTCTCTAGAACTTGACTTGAAATCGTTTTGAAGCTTTAAAATTTTTGAAAACATTTTTGAAAATGATTGAGGCACTAGGTATTTTCCGGCCTTTCGAGCTTTGATTGATTAAATGCTACCCCTTAGTTGCCTGATTTTGAGCCTACGAGAATAAAATACTTTTCTTGGTACCCTGAAATATTTTGATGAATGGTGCTTGATAGGAGACCTTCTAAAGTATTGCATAAAAGGGTAAAAAGATAGTTTGAAAAAGTATGGGATGAGAAAGTTAGAAAAATATTTCTCTTGAATTGAAAATCTCCCCTTCTTCAAAAAACAAAAAAAGGAAAGAAAGAAAGAAATAAAATATATATATAAAGAAGGGGATGACAAAAGGAAGTGAGAAATAAAATAAAAAGAAAGAAAGAAAGGTGGAAAAATGAATCAAAACCCAAAAAGGTATTTTAGAAGGTGTCATGCTCTGCAATGCTTGATATTTTGTTCAGCCTTCTTGAAATTTCCTTTTCTTGATTTCCCCACCTAACAATTAATCCCATGGCCCCGTTACAACCAAAGTAAAAGACCTCTTGATTCTCACGTGTTTTCATTAATAAAGTAGAGATTTGGTTAATAGTCAAGCTTATGGTAGAATTCATTCCTTGAGGAAATTGAACGAATTATCATATATCCTTAAATACTTGAGTGAGGTGAGAAAGAGTGCCCGAATCAGTGAGAATATGATTCTAGGAAACCTAAGCTTCTAATTGGACTTGAAATTGATTGTCTCTTGGTGAATTATTTGAAAATGCATGTTACTTGGATTAGTCACCGGGTTCTTGGTTCACTATCCATGCTCTGATTATTTATATCTTCTGGCCTTGGTGATTGCTTGAGGAAAATCAAAGTCTTAAGCTTGGGGTGATTTGATGAGTGTGATTTCACCTCATATTTCATGTGCATTTTGCATGCATT
This sequence comes from Sophora flavescens, assembly GCA_030762895.1. Classification (NCBI taxonomy): domain Eukaryota; kingdom Viridiplantae; phylum Streptophyta; class Magnoliopsida; order Fabales; family Fabaceae; genus Sophora; species Sophora flavescens. The sequence continues at coordinate 164,136,878 of CM061067.1, forward strand.
TTTCATATTGTTAGTTTTTACCTTGGAACGGGTAAGGCAGTTTTGTGGTGTTGTTTTGCAGAAATTAAGGATAAAATGCTTAGGATCAACCATGATGGAGCTTGGTTGAAGATAGAGCTTGGAAAGTGAAGAAAATGAGCCAAACAGAGCCCATCACGGTCATGATCGAGCAATAACTGAAAGGAAAGAAGGCAAAAGTCAGAAGCTGTCACGGCCTAGCCGTGATGCCCATCACGGTCGTGACATGTTAACTGAGCCAGAATCCTTCTAGGAAGAATCTGTCACGGCCTGGCCGTGATGGCCGTCACGACCGTGACAGACCATTTGGTAAAGCAACTTTCAAGGCAGAAGCTGTCACGGCCTGGCCGTGATGACCATCACGGCTGTGACGCGCGCCTAATCTATAAATAGGCATCTGGGCAGAACAAAAAAAAGGACTTTTAACCCTAGAAGACTTGGAACCCTAAAAAGGTTTTCTATGAACCAGGGGCTGCTGCGACTGCTGTGGAAAGCCTCCATGGAGTTTCTTCTCTCCTTTGTTCCTATTACTTTTGTTTTGGCTTTCTCTATGATTATGAGTAGCTAAATTCCCTTTTTGTTGGGATTAGATGTAGCTAAACCGAATCTCATGTATTTGCCTTGATCTATTAATCCATGTTTATGCCTTCTTATTAGTGTTTGATTCCTATGCTTAATGCTTTTTGTGGTTTGATCACTAGTGCAATAAGTGTTTTTTACGTCAGTTAAAATTGATTTTATACGTCAGAATATTGTCTCACATAAATATATCTGACGTTAATACTTAATATTTTAACGTCAGTTGTTTAAACAACTGACGTTAAAAATAAACTATTAACGTCAGTTCTTTAACATAACTAACGTTAATTTTGTTAAAACTAACGTCAGTTGTGTTAAAGAACTGACGTTAAAGGTTTTAATTTTAACGTCAGTTGTTTATTTCAACTGACGTTAATAGTGTACTGTATATTTTATAAAATGCTATTAACGTTAGTTGTTTGATACAAATGACGTTATTTTTTTTTTAAATTCAGTTTTAAAATATCACTCCCCCCAGCTATCCCTGCATTCAGTAAATATCCCAGTAACACAGAATATCACACACATTACAGAATTGCTAACACTACCCTTAAAATTCAATATTAACAAACAGAAAAGAAATATACAAAGGAACAATGGGGGACTTAAAACCAAAGCTCATGTATAGGAAAAACATAACTATCTACAAGTATATATATATATATATATATATATATATATATATATATATATATATATATAAATTTTAGTCTCTAATGTCTAAAAACAAAACTATCCTCTAAGGATATATATATATATATATATACATATATATATATACATGTTATTAATTAGTTTCTAAAGTCTAACAAAAAAACTATTCATCTAAGTAATGCACGGGGTCCCCGGGCATTTAGATTAGCATCGAAGGACACCTCAAGCTTCTGTCCGCTTTGCCTGTCCTTCTCTAGTTTCTTCAACAACGTGGCTCCTCTACCCCGTTTCCTATGAGTCTGTGATGTCTGTATGGACAAAAAAAAAGATAAAATAGAGGGTTGTAACATTATAATAACTTACATTAAAAAGAAGGACTAAAGATAGTATATAACATGTAAACTTACACTAGAATCAGGCGTAGGCGCGATCGGATCTTGCGTAGGCCCCACAGTGTCCTCCCGTGCATGTGGGCTATCCGACTGATCCATATGTATGCCTGTTCATTAACAATATATATTTATTAACATAGGTTATAACTCAAAATAAATACAGAAGTATAAATAAAAATAAATGTATACTAAGTTTAAACTACCTATATCAATATCCATTTGTGATGATCATCACGAGTGACATGTACCTCGTCCACCTGTGTCTCCTCGATTATAGTAGGCATGTTTGTTGAAAAAGAAGGAGTCTTAGGAATATCAAGATTTGAATCTTGATTTTCATCACTACCATTATACATGCTTTTTCCTTGGAGAACCACGGACAACCTTTTGTTAGAAGGACCAGTGATGTAGAACACTTGTTTTGCTTGGGAAACCATTATGAAAGGCTCATTTATATGACCTAAGTTGTTGAGGTCTACCAATGTGAACCCCAATTCGTCGGTTTGTACACCACCGTTACTATCAACCCACTTACATTAAAAAACCGGCACCGTAAGCTTAGTGTAATCGAGCACCCAAATATCTTCAATATATCCAAAGTAAGGTGCCGGTGCTTTAACAGGTTTTGTGTCCTTTGCACTAGAGAAGTGCATTGCTTCAGCCACGATCATAACCCCACTATTTTGCATGGTACTCTTGTTATCTTGTGCCTTAGTATAAAAGGAAAAGTTATTTATGTCGTATCCGCTCCAACATATGACGTTGAAGCTAGGCCCACGTGCTAGACATCTTACGTCATCAGAAGCAGTACTACCATCCTTAAGCATTTCTTCCTTGAACCATGGTAAGAAATTCTTGTTATGCTTGTTCAACAACCACCTTTCGCTCATTCGAGAGTTTTCTTGATTGACTTTTCTTTTATGTTCAAATAAGAAAGGCTGAACACAATCGATGTTGTTCAATATATACAAATGTGCTTGAAGCACTTCGTCCCGACCCTTGCTATTAATTCTTAAGCCATGTGTACCCTTACCTTGACATATGATCTCATCATGCCGATGCTTAGGAACCCCTATAGGATCCGTGTTATGAAGGTAGTCCGAACAAAACTCAATAGCTTCTTCTGCAACATACCTTTGACAATAGATGCTTCTGGACGATGAGGATTCTTCACGTACCCTTTCAAGATCTTCATGTAGCGCTCAACCGGGTACATCCATCTCAGAAAAACCGGCCCACATAATCTAATCTCCCTCACCAAATGAACAATTAAGTGAACCATTATGTCGAAAAAGGAAGGAGGAAAATACATCTCCAATTGGCACAAGATTGTAGCAGCCTCAACTTCCAAGTCATCCAACATACGGGGGTCAACGACTTTACTGCATATAGAATTGAAGAATGAGCACAACCGAGTAATGGCATGTCTCACATTTTTTGGAGCAATACCACGAATAGCAACGGGCAGAAGTTGTTGCATCAAGATGTGACAATCATGAGACTTTAAGCCAACCAATTTAAGATCACTAGAGACAAGCCTCTTCATATTTGAAGAGTAACCATGTGGAACTTTGATGCCCTGAAGACACCCGCAGAAACTTTGTCTCTCTTTTTTTGACAAAGTATGACATGCTGGCGGCAAATAATTCCGCTTACCATCCTCAACAACTGGAGCTAACTGCTCTCGTATACCCATAGCAACAAGGTCGAGACGAGCATTGACACCATCCTTTGTCTTGCCCTGAATGTTGAGAAACGTCCCGATAATACTATCACACACATTTTTCTCCACATGCATCACATCAATGCAGTGTCTGACATCAAGCTTGCGCCAGTACGGAAGATCAAAGAATATCGACCTCTTCTTCCATATGTTTTTCTCAGCAGCTTTACCTTTCTTTTTGGACTTGCCGAATATAACATCGATGCCCTTTACCCTCTGATAAACCTGCTCTCCAATTAAGGCCGCTGGAGCTTCTTCTGTCTCTTGGCATCCATTAAAAGCTTTTTTTCATCTTACGATATGGGTGATCACGTCTAAGAAATCTCCGATGCCCAAGGTAAACCGCCTTATTTCCATGATGCAACTGAGTGTAGCATATGCCTTCTTCACATACAGGCCATGCTTTATACCCCTTGACACTGTACCCGGACAAGTTACCGTATGCTGGAAAGTCGTTGATGGTGCAAAATAACATGGCACGAAGCTTGAAAGTCTCACGAGAATACCCATCAACTACATCAACACCTTCCACCCACAACGTTTTCAAGTCTTCAATCAAGGGACTTAGATAAACATCTAAGTCATTTCCCGGTTGCTTTGGGCCCGAAATCATCATAGACAACATCATGTATTTGCACTTCATGCATAACCAAGGGGGCAGGTTGTAAATTGTCAACAGAACAGGCCATGAACTATGAATACTACTCATGTTACCATAATGATTCATTCCATCCGTAGCAAGTCCAAGCCTTAGGTTTCTTGGCTCATCGACGAAATCCGGAAACATAGTATCAATATTCTTCCATTGCATAGAATCAGCAGGATGACGAACCTTTCCATCACGTTTCCTCTCATCATTATGCCATCTAAGATTCTTCGCATCTTTCGCATTGGCAAACAATCGTTTGAACCTTGGAATTATTGGAAGATACTACAACACCTTCGCAGGAGGACCCTTTTTTCTCACATCATCAAGATCATCATCATCTTCACCACCCTTCACTTTGTATCGTGATAACCCACATTTGGGGCAATCGTGATTGTCTTCATGAACACCGGTGTCCAATATGCAATCATTAAGGCATGGTTGTATCTTCTTATACTCCATACCCATCGGACACAATACCTTCTTGGCCTCATAGTTACGATCAGACAATGTGTTGTCCTCCGGAAGCAAGTCTTTCAACACTTCAAGAAATTCCGTGAAGCTTTTATCGGTCCAACCATTTCTCGCCTTCACACAAACCAATTTTAGCACCGCCGACAACCGTGTATGAGTAGTACACCCTGGATATAAAGGCTTATCCGCATCACCGCACAACCTATCATACACATGAGCTCGATGAAAAGATTCTTGTCCAATATCACGGATCATGTCCTCTACTCGATCATCCTCCATATCTACGTCAACGTCCTCACTTTGGGAGACACTTACCGTACTACTCAACAACACATCACCATGCCATATCCATCTTGTATAACTCAAGCAAATCCCTTCACAAATCAAATGAGTACGTATATCCTTCACCGTACATTTCCTCGTATTCAAACACTTGACACAAGGACAACAGAACATTCCATTACTATTAGGAACATTCCCTTTAGCAGATTCTATAAATTCTCCCACCCCCTTCAAATACTCAGCACTAGTGCACTTACAAACCATCCAACTACGATCCATAACTACATAGGTTCTGTAGATATACAAAACATATATCCAATATAAGAACAATACGGGAGATTGAAAACTAGTTTTTGAAGATTGCCAAGAACTGGTCACGGCCTGGCAGTGATGTCCTTCACGGCTGTAACGTGCCAACTGAACCAGACCCTCACAGGCAGAACTGATCACGGCCTAGCCGTGATGAGCATCACGGCCGTGACAGACCAACCAGCAGAGAAACATACACTCAAAACAAAAAATAGAGACATTCCAAACAACTCAAACTCACAGTTTCAAGTTTCAACATACACTCAAAACCAAAAATAAAAAAATGTGCCCTAAAGAGTCACCAGAAATAGGTGCTCGCGTGGTGGTGGGGAGCTCGAGTGGTGGCCAACGTTCGATGTGGTTATTGAGAGCAGAGGGACAAGGAGAGTTAGTGCGCGGGAAGGGGTAAAAGAGAAATGTCAAGTTATTGCAAAGAATATTGAGCAGGAAAGACAGAGTTAGGGGTTAAGAGTGTACCTCACGGTGGTGGCGAAGAAGCCCTCGCGGTGGTTGCGGTGGAGATGAGCTCGCGATTAGGGCAGTGTGAGTGAGAGTGAGAGTTGAGAGTGAGAGTGAGCGTGATGAAAAGATAAGAACAGAGATGTACAGAGGGAAGTGCAGAAGGTGCGCGGGTGTAAACGTTATAATCAAAAACCAAAAATAAAACAACATTTTACGTCAGTTCTCTTAAGCAATTGACGTTAAAAGTCATTGTTTAACGTCAGTTGTATTAAACAACTGACGTTAAAAAACATTCATTCCTTTGACTACTGTACTACTAACCATGACCACTTTGCCATTTACCCATGCGTTTTCTATTCCTTCACAATATGGCTGAGACTTTTGTTATTTCTTCCTATACCTAGACTTAAAGGTCTATTTCTTCCTATTCCTTCGTGCGTTTTCTATTCTGCATGTTTATAATATATGACTGCCAACTCCCAATGCGCCTTGGAACCTAATGCTCTTAATGATCAACTTAATTTTTTAGCAACTTACGACGCCTAGTAACTTCATCCCCTGCTCCTATAAATAGCTTCTTTCCTTCCTTTTATTTTTCTACTTCACAATATGACTCTGCCATGGAGATTAACTTCATCACTCTTTCTTCTTATTCCTAGACTCAAAGATCTTTGTCTTAATGGTCAAACAACTTCTGAGGTTGTGTAAATCACATAACATGGGTGATAAGGTTGTGTAAATCACATAATGTGAGTTGCTCACCTTATCATCCTTCTGGAGAATCAGCAGCTACAGCTCCAAAACCTCAGCTTTGGAAGCAAGTGACTATTCCAAGACCAATGCTGAAACATATCGAGTGCACCCTTGCTCAGTGACTTTGGAAAACTTAGTCGCTCGACTCTCCTCTCTTGCTCACCCGTGAAGGGAACGAAGCCTCAACAAATGTTTAGGATTTTAAACCCTTTCAATGTAACATTTTATAGGATTTTAAAATTTTGAATGTATCTTGTAATTGTATTATTGATACACTTCATGAATGAGATCCGGTTTGGGTTATTGATTCAACTTATAGCATTTTTACTTCGCACATATATTTTAGTTTTCAAAACAAAAACACAAACATCAAAGCAAGTGAAACTGAAACTTTGAGGAAGGCAATGCAGAAGGGTACGTATACTAGCTAAAAAAAATTATTAAAATAACCTTTAAGAATAGGATGCATCATGAGAATCTGACCTCTAGCATGAGAGAAAGATTCACTAAGTCCCATCAAGAAGTTCATCACAAACTCATCTTGAAGGAAATCAATTAGAGGTTGAACACCTCCACAGTTACAATGATGCACAGGTCTATATTCACCAAGCTCCTCCCACAAACTCTTGAATCGAGTGAAGTAAGTACTGACAGAATTGGAATCTTGAGTGCAGTGAAGAAGAGCTTTCTTCAATTGGAAGATCCTAGGACCATTTTTCTGCTTGAAACGATCTTCAAGATCTTTCCAAATAGCGGAAGCAGAAGTTGAGTAGATGGCACTTGTGCTAATTTCTTTAGCAATCGAACTCAAGATCCAAGAAGCACCTATGCTATCATTTCGCTTCCATAAACGAAAATTAGGATCTTTTGGAAGATGACGAGGAATAGAACCATCGGCAAAACCTAATTTGTTCTTTCCATCAAGAGCCAGCATCATTGAACAACGTCATGTGAGGTAATTGCTACAATCAAGAGGCTGGGGAACAAGAACTAAACTAGGTAAATTAGAAGAATGAATGAAGAGTGGATTATGTTCATCCATTTTATAGAGAATACGAGCTCAAGATTCGTAAAAATGGTGAAAGGAAGATGGAAGAAGAAGAAGAACTGAATGTGAAAGCTTAGAAAACTACTGATACCATGTTAGACTTATAAAGGAGAGAAGTTAAGAGAATTCCATGTAATGGAGAATTCATTCAATGAGTAAAATGTACAAGTCTGAGATTTACAATGAACTGAAACATCTATATATAGTGTAATTAGAAGCAATAATTAAGCTAACTAAACTTAACAGCAAGCTAACTACTTCTAACAGAAACTAACTCCTTCTAACAGAAACTAACTGTCTTGCAACTGACTCTTAGCCGTAATACAATCCTTGCTTCTCGTTTTGTTTTTTAATTTGACAGCAATACTTTTGTTTCCTCGATCCTCACCCACATAAACTGCTATAACAAACAAATGAAACCCAAAAGATAACGATAGAGAACCCTAACCCCCGAATCCATAGAGAGTCCTTCTCTGTCTCTTGACATTTTCCTCCCTGCGTGCTCCGTGTACGTGACAGCGTCGCGAATGACGTTCTCTAGAAAGATATTGAGGACTCCATGTGTCTCTTCGTAAATGAGACAACTGATACGCTTCCCTCTACTTCTGCGATCCAAACGACGAATGGCGGGATTAGAAATACACCTTACGGTGATGTTTTGGTTTAATGCAGCAGCAAATTACCTCAACATTGTCCCCAATTATATTTTGGACAAAATATTTTAGGGTGTTGATAATAAGTACACAAAGGACATTGTTTAAGGAACCTAAACATGGTAAGTATTCATTGAAAAACTAAGGGTCTGTTTGGTTTGCATTTTCATTTCATGCTTTCATTTTCTAAAATTTTTATTGATTTTAAATTGCTAACAAAAGGATGGAAGACTCCTACAATAAACAATTGTGACAAAGAAATGATGGAAGGCTAGTTAGGAAGAATGCATTTCAGGAAACAATAAAAACAACTATTTGACATTTTCAAAATTTCTAGAAATGCTGGATGTGTTTTCAAATTTTGAAAAAGAAAATGATGTGACAAATACTAAAATCAATACATATTTTAGAAAATGAAAACAGGAAATGAAAATTCAAATCAAAGAGGCCCTAAATACATCTCTTTCCAATGTATTAATTACACTACTTCCCATAAAAATTTACTTATTTAGATCCTTAAACAATACCCTTAGGACACTTGTAATCATTTGCCAATATTTTAATGTGCATATATTTCATATGAACACCATGTCCAAAAAACGCTTATTAACTATTGGGCTGGGCTCAGTATGAATTGGGCTTACAAATATAATATTATCAGATTTCAAATAGACTTCCCCAATTATTTTGAAGAACGTTAAAAAAAAAACCTTCATCATTTTAAATAAATCGGCTAATTAAGTTTATAAATTATAACGTTTTACTCGAGCCATCAATATAGGTTTGATTGAAAAGGTAGTTAGAATATTTACATTTAAAAAATTCTTAAGTATTCTTAAAGTAATATTCTTTAAGATTTAATTTAATTTTACTATTTAATAATTTAAATTTATAATTTAATGACATCTATGATTATACTGTTTACATATTATATTGTTTAGTTTAGGGGTTATATTTACTATAATACTTTTCGGGTTCGTTTGATGGTCAGGATAAGAGAGACATGACAGGATAAACTATATATCATATTGTCGCGACCGTCCCGTCCGGGAGCCGCGAAAAGAGATAAAAAACAGAGGAGTCGCCACTAAGATTTTTATTGGGAAAATCTTAGAAAACCCAATTATTTAAAGGTTAACTGGTCTAAAAAGAAAAGAAAAAGAGAGATGAGTCCGGGAGTCGGTTACGAGTAGGGAAGATATTAGCACCCTACATCGCCCGTTTAAAAAAACGGTACCTCAAGTTAATTGTGCAAAAACCATTTTAATAACCTTTTAAATATTTATTTTACCCCAAAAATTATTTACAAGAAAGAATTATTTTTTAACTTGTAATGTTTTAAATTTTTATTAATTTTTTTCATTTTTTAAATTTATTATTTATAAAAACTAAATGAGGTTGAACATGGCACATGAGTCCACAGGGCAACCTCAAATCTAAGGGACTGAACATGGCACCGTGTCCATAGAGCATCCCTAAAAACAGACAAGTTTAATTACTTTGATTAATTATTTTAACATAAAAAGAGACAAAAAAAGGGAAAAATTAGTTTTGGCCCGACAAGATGATTTATCTTGCTCCTACGTATTCCCGGGTGCGATGGGAAACTCAAAGCCACGTAGTTCTTTAGAAAAGATTTGATTGGTTGATTAATTTTTAAATTTTTTTTGAATTTATTTTATCTTTGATTTTTGTTAAAGAAGGGGATTTTATTTTAAAAATGAATTCACTTTTGCTTAGAGTCCAAGATAGCAGTGCTATACGATAAACCCTTACAACTCACACGACACTTGAGGATGAATAAGTCCATACATCAACGTCGTAGATTGTTGCGTGAATTAAAAATATTTTTTTTTATAAAAAATGAAATTGGGTAAAATTGATTAAAAGTATAAATTAAAAAAACATTTAATATTTTTAAAGGGGATTCACTCTTGCACAGGGTTAAAGATAACCAAGCTATACGATGAACCCTTACAATTCATACAACGCTTGAGGATGAAAAAATCATACATCAATATTGTAGATTGTTGCATAAACCCCAAAAATTTATATATATATCTATTCTTTGAAAAGATACATTTTTTATGAGACAATGACAAAAAAACTTGGATCTAATTATGGAAGGCCCATAATCAGAAAGCTCCTTTTTTGAATCTTTGTTTTGTTTGTTTTTATTTTATTGAGAAATTCTGAATCCTTTTTTGTTTTGACCAAAAAATTCAAATAAAAAAACGTTTAAAAGCCCAAACTCTGACCCAAATACACTAACAACTCTCATGATATGATATATATGAAAAGGTGAAGTAAAACAACAAAAAAAAAGACTGAATCAGAAGCTTGTTTTGAGCTTCTCCATTTTTACCAACGAAGAAGATGAGGGAGAGCTACAGTGGCAGATCCGTGCAGCAGTGGCGATCCTCCGAACGGTGGGTCCGAGCGGGCAGCACTGCATCTCGCGGTGGTTCCGGAAGCGGACGCGGCGGCAGCGGTCGTCTCTGGTGCGCGGATCTGAGTGGTGGTTCGAGGTTGTGAAGGTTGGTGGAACGCGTGGTAGATGGCGAGCTCGTGATGGGGATGGTGGCGGTTCGGTGGATCTGGTGCGGCGTGCAGTGGCGGACGGCCGGCGGTGCAGGGCCAGAACGCGTGGTGGAGGACGAACCAGAAACGGATCTGAGTTGTGTGTGTATGTGGCTTTTCTGGTTTTTTCTGTTTTGTTGTTGTTGGGTTGTTGAAGAAGATGAAGGATGAGAGGAGAAAGATGAGGGTGATGGGTTTGGTTGATGATCTCTGGGTTGTGAAAAAAGTGGTGGAAGAGATGGATGGGTGAGGAAGAGAAAGAATCAGAAGGGAAGAGAGAAAAAAGAAAGAAAAAGAAGGGAGGAAGAAGACGCAGGAGAGAACAGAAGAAAAAGTTTTTTTTTTTTTTTTTTATCTTTTCCTCTTTGGTATCAGAGAGTATTTTTTGCTATCCTCCTCCCCCTTTACCTGTATTTCTGATTTGGTATTTATAGAGAAGTAGATGAATTCTGCCTCCTCCTTGGGACCAGATTAATGGAGTCCTCCTCCTTGGGACCAGATTGATGGAGTGTTGCAGTGATTTATCTTCCTCTAGTCCCCTTTCAATTTCCTTTTATGTGTCCATTTTTCTGATCTAGGCACAAACCCCTTCCCTAAGCTCCGAAAAATTACCCAAAATGGTATTTACTTGCTTGAGCCTTGTGCTGTGGTGGAGTGAACTAGTGGAGAAGAAAGATTTCAGAAGCAATTTGATTTTTTGATTTCATTTATTTTATTTATTTATGTATTCATTTATTTATTTTATTTTTTTTCAAAACTTTAATTAAAAAGCCATCCGGACAAAATTAGGTGTTCACACATATCTCGTCTGAAACTATTGTTTGGTGAACTAACAGAATAGGATAAAGCAATCATGTCACCTATCATATCTTATCCATCTAGTTAAAATTCTATCATGAGGGAAGGACCGTGTCAGAACCCAACAAAATATGATAGGCTGATTTAAAGTATAATAAATTAAAAAAATAATTTTTATATAAAATAATTAAACTATAATAAAATATAACATGGTTACTAAAAAAAGTAAAATAAAATATAAGATATTTTAAATAATAAAAATATTAAAAATTAATTTTAGAAATTAATTTTATTTTGTCATAAGACTATTTTTTTTTATATTATTTTAAAAAATTAAAAATATAAAAATTTATTCTAATAATTTAACTATATGTGAGAGTTATAAGGTGGTCAAGGTGGTTTGGGGGGGTACATATGGATTGGAGTGATAAAGAGGTCATGGGTTCAACTCCCTCTACTAATTACTAACATTTGTCTATCAAAATAAAAATAATAATAATTTAACTATAAGTAAAATAAAAACTAAAAATGAATATTTAAATTATAAAAAATTAATTTAACTTAAACAATATTTTAAAAATTTAAATATTATATGTAATTTTACCACAAGGATAATTTTTATTTTTTATATAATTTAAAAAATCAAAATTATAAAAAAAAATCAAAATCTAATAAAATATGAAAAATATAGAATAAAATAAAAAATTCTAAAATGCATACTAAAATTATAATGCTATCCAGTTGGTTATCTGGTGAACACCAAACGTTGGATATGATAACAGCTTATCATGCTCATATCCTATCTTACTCTTATCCTGCTCTCTTATCCTATCCACCCCTATTCTATCCAGACCACCAAACGAGCCCTTCAAGTTCATAAGAATTTCTCGTAGCAGTACCGACAATTAGACTAAATTTCATAACATATATTATGTTGTTACGATAGAGTCATTAATATTGCCACTAGACGACTCTTTTTTTTTTTTTTGGTTTCTGAAGGTATCCTCCGCGCAACTGCGAAGACTAATCCCTCGAGCCGGGTAGGACCACAAGGGTGGTAAAGCTCTCCTTCAAGAGTTTTAACGTTGTTGCATTCTCAGGGCCGAGATTCGAACTCAAGACCTCTGGTTAAGCTGGAAGAGATCCGTGTCATCTCATCCAAACGTTCTTGGGTTGCTGCTGCAACACCCCGCTTTCCGTTAAGTACTTATATGTACGTTTGTTTGGTTGTTAAAACCTTAGGACTTAGTCTAGAGTTGTTGGTTGAGGGCTAAGTGGGGGTTTTAGCCTTAAAATTCCATTTTGGTACATGAGCATGGTCGTGCTCATGACCAGCACGCCCGTGCTTGGGATTAAGCGCGTCTCGTTGACGCTGAGTTTAGCACGACCGTGCTCGAGTGCGGACCATGTCTAGGAGACGCTAAATCCAGCACGCCCGTGCTTGCTGAGGAGCACGACCGTGCTTCGTGTGCAGCCTATATATGTTGACACAAAAATCGAGGGTTGCATTTTTAACCCTATTTTGGTAGCTGCTACTACCCTAGTGCGACCAAACCCGTCCCTTCCCTATCTCCACCAAACTCAGTGCATTCTTGAAGTTTTGAGACCCTTGGGAGACCTTTGCTTGTCAGTGTCAACATGTATAGGTAATGGTTCTGTCCCTTTTCTGTTTCCTTTTCACTTTTATGAACTGGAACTGATCCAGTTTGTGTTTTGTTTAACCAAGGCTTGGTTTTGGACTAAGCCGCTCGTGGGGACGTGACCAGTTTGCTATTTGGAACTGTTGTCGCTGGAACCTTCAAACCAAGTATGGGGAGAATGATAGTGTAACCATTAGGTAATGGGGGTAGTGTAAGATGAGGGGTTCCCATGACCTCGAGGTTGTTTATATGCTATATGTTTAACTTGTCTGTTTGTTATAAATGCCTATTGTATTTGATAACATGTTTCTGGTTAAATTGGTATGCCAATGCATATGTTCATATTACGTTTGTGCCGGTTGAGATGCTGTTATAACTTTTGATTGATTTGATATGTTTATACCTGTTGGTTGATTTGATATGTTTATACCTGTCGGTTGATTTGGTATGTTTATACCTGTTGGTTGAATGTTTGTGGCTTAAAAGCCAATATGTTTAAAGATAAGGTTTTTATACCAATGGTTTAGTTGAAAAATCTTAGGAATGATTCAAGAGTGTTTAGGGAGTTTTGGTTAAAATAAACCAAGTTGAACTCTGCCCAAAACAGCACAGTCGCGCGATAAGCACGACCGTGCTGAACAGGGAGCACGCCCGTGCTCCCAATTTGAATTATGAAAAAATGGATGCACTTTAAGCACGACCGTGCAATAGAGGAGCACGACCGTGCATAAAAGGAAGCACGCCTGTACTGATCCACTTTAGTGGTAGCACGATCGTGCTGGGGATTAAGCACGCCTGTGCTCCTCTCCAGAACAGAAAACGAGATTAAAGGTTTAAAGAGGGGTTTAAACCCCAATTATCCCCAATAACGTTATGATAATACACCAATCATATGCTGAAGATTAGATAATGTAATTAAACATTAATTAAGACATTGAGAAACGATGAGTTGGTTCAGCCGGTGCCCAAAGGGGGTTGCCGCACGTTGATATAATTGGGTGCCTTTAGTGGCCCAATATTGATGATGATATAATTAGGTGCCTTTAGTGGCCCAATGTTGAGGATGATTTACTTGGGTACCTTTAGTGGCCTAAGCCGAGGTGGCGGTTGGCCGTTGTTGCTGTTGTGTTCGTGCATCGCATTGGAGATGTTAGTTGGGGAAATTTCAACATATGGGAGGTTGCCCGAGAGTTAGGCGATCTGGCCATCCACGGTAGGTTCACCCAAGGTTTGGTGGACCGTGGCCCCCTCGTGATGAGGCATCCAAGGTTTGATGCGTTGGCTATCCACGGGGTTCACCTATGGTTTGGTGAACTGCTGGCGTTGGTGTTCGAAGTTGTTCTTCCTGAGTTAGTTTGGATCCATATGCATGATGGAGTAGTGGAGTAGTGTTGCATTGCACCGCATAACTTACTTGGTTGATTATGATGTTGATATTGCTGTTCATATATGTATATATGTATGTCTATGATGTTGCTGTGCTATGATGTATGATAATCTTATTCCTATCTCCATGCTGTTGCGTTTACATGTTTTCTTACTCCCCGTTCTTTGTCTTCTTGTTTGGCATGTATGGTTTCATTTAGAGGATGACGAGCAGCCCGGAGAGGAGTGACTCTGAGGAGCCACCACTCATAGTTATGACTTTTCTGTTTAGTTGTTTAGTTGTTTTGTTCAGTTGTAATTCCGAGGATGTTTTTCCGGAACGGTTGTACCAGCTCTGAATGTGACATCGGGGTTGGGTTTGTTTATGTTCTGTTATGATTTTGGCTTTATGTTCTTACTTCTTTTAAAACTTGGTTTTTATTTCCGTGTTTGTTGGACCAGTTCATGTGGGACCTTTCTACCCATGAACCTTTTCAGTAAAGGACGTATGTTTTATGTTTTATCTTTATCTTTATGCCTTTTAACATGCGGGTAGTTGGGTGTCACAACCGCTAGACGAAATTGTTAGAAAATTTTGGGTCACACATGTATTGTTTAAATGTGCTAGAGCCATTATTTTAGTTAGCCAAATTAAAGTGATCTAATTCACGTAAGGTTTATGGCTAAGGACATAATTGTCATGAAAAATATTGTGTAGATACCTAAAGTCTTATTTCTATTTTTATTATGGGCTAAAATAGAAATAGAAAAAATTAAGAGTCTATCTTGACTCTTCATGAAAAGGGCATGAACTCATTATATAAAAGGTTATGGTCCTCAAGTCATATGCAATCAGTTTTCTTTTCTAACATCCCATCATTATAAAGGATTGTCACTTATGGTTTGAGAGGAATTGTGCATGCTTAACTTGAAACACCAAGAACCACAAGTTTCTTTATCATATTCTCCATGGATTCGGTTACGCTTTCGCTATTGTCTTTCATTCTATATTCTTGATGATTGAACATGACTTGTCTTGATTTGATGATGGTTTTTATCTTTACGTTTCTCCCATAAAGTTTTCCAACAGAAATTGTTTTGACTTTTTTACCGACAATCAAGGTTTTAAATTGTGGTCGCTGTCGCGGTTGCGGTTGTGTTGTATTGCGGATATAGCTGGAAAATGTGGTCGATACGGCTGCAATTACGGTCACGATGTGGTTTCGACGATTGCAAAAATCAACACATCACAGCCCAGATACTGATTTTGGACCCAGATTTAAAACATTGCCACCAATATTATCTTTCTTTCATAACCTTATGATTTAGCGAATCACCTTTTTTTTTTCATCAAAATGAAATTATGAGCAAAACTTGGTAGCAAGTCAATTGGCTATTGATGTATTTCCTTCCCAGGAGCTATGAGTATCCTGGACACGCCAACTTCTGTTCATCAAACTTTTGATAGAGTTCACCGTAGTGACAAAACACAAACTTGACAGCAGACACCGAGTCAGCCTCAATCATAGGAACTCGACGTTTTTCTCCCAAACTTGTACTCATTTGCCGCACCTTGAGGCTGAAATTACAGGAAATAATCCTTAGAAAATTGAAAGAGCAGAAACTCACACGTGCATTCAAACAATGATAAAATGATATCATAATGAAAATGGAAATTCCAGAACCATAAAGGATTAGCAGTTATTATTAAAACCAGAAAGCCAGTCCTTATAATTTGAGCACAAGGAGTATATATTCTAGTTCTTACTATGTGTTAACCAGAAAGCCAGTCCTTATAATTTGAGCACAAGGAGTATATATTCTAGTTCTTACTATGTGTTATGGATACTCTGTTGATCAGTTAATGTTACCTGCACATATACGTAGTAACATTATCATTATTTATTTTTTGGTGGGGTAGCTCAAGTGGTTAAGAGCTGAGGGTAATAGTTGTGAAAGGTGTTGGAGGTCCAATGTTCAATCCTTGACAAAGGAGAAACTAATATATTAACATACCAACATTTATCTATAAAAAAAATAGTAACATTATTTTTTGCTTCATCGCTAATTTTCTAAGTTTTGTACTTTTTTATAAGGTAAAATTTCATTTAATATAACGATGCATGACTAAGTTTTGTAGTAACCTTTACTCACCATAATATGAATGAGTTAAATAATCAACTATTCATTTATAAATTTGTATTCTTTTGAGTTGAAATAAGTTGATCATATGTTTTTCTTTCAAAAACTATTATTCATTACATATTTACACCTTTATATTTTTTGTATGCTATTTTTATTACATAATAATTCATACACCAATCCTTTTTCAATTAGTAAAAAACAATACATTTAACACACTTTTTCTACCTTTATTTTCAAGTAACTTGTTAAAAATGTCATCATTTTAGTGTGCAGATAACAAAGTAGTTCTTTTTTATGTAAAAACTCAGAAGAATATATTAAACGTGTTTGTATATTCACATTGTTTTAAGTACAGGAAGGTGCTCCTATTTATAAAACAGAAAAAGAGACAAATAAAATAAAAATAAATAAACATATAGGCTAATGAAACTTAACATGATTAAAAATATCAATCATAATAGTTATATAGTCAAATCACATCCTGACACTTTATATTTCTTTCCAAGTCACTCATATTTTTTAAATAATTCAAAATGTGTGGGCAAGAATCAATTATCATTTTCAGTTTTGCAGTGATATATATTTTCGTTATAATTTGCCTATGGTGCAGTTATTGTGGAAGATTTCGTTCAAATTCTACGTACGAGAGAGCACAATGAAAAGTGTCAAAAGATCGAGTAAAACTTGGGCTTTGCTAATGTTGAAGGAGACATGATATGTCCTATTGCTAGCTAGGGTTGAATATATTGTTCATCCAGTAGTACCAGTACAATTTATTCTCGAAAAATGCTTGAGCAGTTGGTCGAAGTAGTTAAGTTGGATGTGAAGGAAAATCAGGCTACATCATAGACATGATCATTTGCATGTACGTAACTCAGCCTAATCCAACCTAAGTTACCTAACTTCTGCTCCGAAATTCATAAAATAATTATCAAACTCGTACATTCTTTTTTTTTTTTTTTAAT
The DNA here is from genome assembly GCA_030762895.1 of Sophora flavescens. Classification (NCBI taxonomy): domain Eukaryota; kingdom Viridiplantae; phylum Streptophyta; class Magnoliopsida; order Fabales; family Fabaceae; genus Sophora; species Sophora flavescens. Next base: position 164,154,364 of record CM061067.1, read on the forward strand.
TTTAAAAACCAAATAACTTACAAAAACATCACAATAAAAGATAGATCTACCTCAAATTCTACCAATCACATCATAATATTATTAAAAATAGATAAAAAAAATACATAGAAACATCGGGACATAAACTAAACTTATGAAAGAATGTCATCCGAATCTAAAATTTTGGAAGATCAAATCTATTAAAAAAAAAAAAATCATTCTAATGAACTTGCGAATTAGGTCTCCACCAGCGAAAGCCCTGGGCTAGAATCTCATGAAAAACTAATTTATCCGCCCACATGTTGCTCTCGTGATAAATAATCAACTATATAGGTAGCGTTTGGAAGAGCTTATTTAAACTCCTTTTGACTTATCTGATGACATAAGCTCTTATGCAGTGTGTTTGGCAGAGCTTATAAAAATAACTTATGCCATCCCATAAGGAGTTTTTGACTTATTTTCATAAGTCACTGGGAGAAGCTTATGGAATTATCATAAGAGCTTATGCACTAAACACCATTTTCGTGTTTTTCACTATTCGAATCCTCTCATGTCCCTTTCTTTCTTTAAGCGCTTATGACATAAGCTCTCATGCGATGAGACCTTATGTGATAAGCTCTTAATTAAGTTGTTTACCCAAACACACCCATAATCATTTATAAATTTACAAACTAGTTTTGAGCTGCAATTAAATTTTTTTTTACAACTTTTTGTTTTTGAGAAATTTACAATTTTTGTTTTTTATATATCAACCGTAAATCAGACCATTTAGGATTTTTCCTTTTTCAACTTTGGGTATTCTTTTTATTTATTTTTTCCCCAAAATTTTTGTTGTTCCATATTTGTCGTTTAAGTGTTGAGTTGTGTTATTCTAACACAGAAATAGGATAACATATTGGACAACATATCATGCTGTAGCACAACTTTTTTTTTTATTTACAAATTTTGACTTTTTAAAAAAAAAATAAAAAGTTTATTTCTAAAAAAACTAATTAACCTGATAATGAAGTGAATTAACCAGATATATGTACATGATTAATCAGATATTTGCACACATTTAACCAAAAAATCTATTAACTAAATAATGAACTGAATTAACCAGATATTTGTACCTGATTAACCAGATATTTGCATATACTCAACAGAAAATTTTATAAAAAAAACCCATTAACCAGATAATGAACTGAATTAACCAGATATTTGCACATACTTAACCAAAAATTTTATTTCTAAAAAAAACTCATCAACCAGATAATGAACTGAATTAACCAGATATTTATACTTGATTAATTAGATATTTGCACATACTTAACCAAAAAACCCATTAACCAGATAATGAACTGAATTAACCAGATATTTGTACCTGATTAACAGATATTTGCACATACTTAACCAAAAATTTTATTTCTCAAAAAAACCCATTAACCAGATAATGAACTGAATTAATCAGATATTTGTACTTGATTAATCAGATATTTAAACATACTTAACCAAAAAATCCATTAACCAGACAATGAACTGAATTAACCAGATATTTGTACCTGATTAACCAGATATTTGCACATACTTAACCAAAAAAACCAAAAATTTTATTTCTCAAAAAAACTAAATATTTTAAAAAAAAAGAAGAAGAAATATATTTTTTTTAAAAGTCAAAATTTGAAAAATAAACAAAAAATAACGCTACAGTGCAACACCATATGTGTTCCACCGTATGTTGTCCCAAAGTGTGTCAAAATATCATTTTTGTTAAGTGTTTAATGTAAGATGAGTTTGTCTTAATTATTAGCTCCGTGAAAACCTGTTAATATTTAGCACCAAAACTCCAATTTTTTTTAATACCATTTTCTTTCTCATCAACCCAGAATCCCCGATAGAGGCACCAAAGTTGCCGATCCTAGAACATGTGGAGGTGTTGTGGTTGAAGCTTGTCTTCTTCCTCTGTTATACAATTTTGTGATAACTCCATCAATTAGGGTCATATAATTTCCTTGTAATTTTTTGGGTATCATCTTCTTCTGCACCAATAGGACTAAAAATTCTATTTTCCTATAAATCATCACTAATAACTAAAGCTACAAATAATTTAATAATCTGGGTAAATTTGTTTTGAATGATAAAAGTACTGATAGATCTAAACGTAAACTAATTAAACCAAGCAGTTGGACACAAGTGATTAATATACTGCTGTTAACGAATGGTTCGTGCTTTGTACAAGTTCGATCATTGACGGCAATAACTCTTGGCAAGGTTTTACTTACCTTCCGACCGCGCCCCGGATTAGTTAGGATCAAAGATTCTGGATACCGGGACGCAAAGACCCTCCCAACCAAAAAAAAAAACGTAAGCTAATTATAGATCAAATCATTTCGTGAAAAGTGGTTTTGGAGTACCAAGAAACAATCCATAACAAATCTTATGCCCTGAAACGCTCATAAAACGACTGAGAGAAGTGCTAATTGCAAAATTATTAGCCCTTTAGACTCTTAGCTATCTGGGTAAGATATAAGCTAGACATAATAGAAGCTGGATTTACGTGTAGTATGCAACAATGCTCAGAAAACATTGATAACATGGGCAGCTAACCTATATTGATATTCTGTATCGGATGGTTTTGGTGAGATACATCATTCAAAAGATGCATAAAAAGATAGGTAGCTTGAGAGAAATGAAGGATGAGCCATGAAGATATATTACAATAATTTTCTTCATGGACTAGTCATTCATATATTTCTGCGGCATAGATATATTCATCTCCCTCTAGTCCTCTAGTCTCTCCCTCACTCAAAAGTGAAAAATCAAAAATCTACAACCCAAATAATGACGCAATCACTTCACTTTTTTTTTTCCTGAGAACCTACAAAAGTAGCTTACGCACTTTCTGTAGAATAACCAAACGTGCAGTGATCGTACACTTCAACAACCACTACAACCTCCTACGTGTTATCCGTTAGAGTCTCTCTTCTCCCTAGATATCTGATTCTGACTCTCTCGAGGTTCTTATGAAAGTGCTTTTTCAAAGCAATTATTCTCTATCTATCCCTAGCCCTATGTGTCTCGTTCTCTCATAGTTATACTATCAGTTATCTTTCAATCAGTTTCTAGAGAAATTAATAACAATTCGCAGCTATGTCTCTAGGTCGTGTATGGATCACTATGCTGCTGCTCTTCAATTAGAAATGCTTTTTCATATGCAGATTATAATTTCTCCGGGCATTTTGTCCAATTCAGCTTCTTCTCTGTTTTATATATGAGAGTGCTGTATTTCACTGTTTGGTGCGTGACACGCATTTCCCAATCATTTCCTCTGAGCATGTGTCTCACTTGGTATGTTATTTGTGCCCTTACTCAATTGTCAAAGTGAGCACTATTTCATGTTTTATGCATGCTACTATTCCATTTCCTTTTTCTTTCTTTTTGATCTAATTCCATGCCAGTTTTCTGATCTTTGCATAAGTTAAGCAAGTTATTCTTTGATTTATAAGTTGGTTATCCTTTTGTATGAGTCATGGTCTTCTTTGTCTGAAAGCTATTGGACATTTTCAGCGGATGATTAAAGAGGAAAACAACCAGAAAGAAAAGAAAAGCCCTCTAGCTAGATCCATTTTGCTACTAAGCAAACTTCAAGCCAGATATTTTAGTTTTGATATCAAGAGTTTGGAAGAAGTTAGAAATGTTTGGTAAAAGAAACAAAAAATTATGCTGGAATTCAGTAGAACTGTAGAAGCATATACAATGGTATTTAAGCATATATATATATATGACTTTTTTCATTTGTTGTTATGCTAAATTAATCTCCACCACAGTCAAATTACATGCCTTCAGCCTTCACTTTTGTGATTTTTCAGTGTGAAGGAAGATCTTGATCATCAGCATTAAGGTCGCTTCACTACCATCTGGGTAAGAATGATTACCTTTTAGTTTTCTCTATTTCTTCTTTTTCTGGTTTTTCTCAATTTCTGTTTGAAGAGTTTTTTTGTTTTGTTATCTCTTGGTCTTAATATTTAATTATCGTTTTAAATTTTAGTTACTCTTTCTACATGGTTTTATATAATGGACTCTGGTGGTGGCGAGTTTGCAACTGCAAATTGAATTGGAATTGCGTCTTCTTGGTAAGGCCCATCTCAAATGTTTTGTTCATTACACTGATCTGTTTACACTTTTCACCTATCCTAAAGAATACAGTTACAGTCTATCTGTCTCAGTGATTTATTTGAAATTAGGATCCAAGACTTTTTAACATTTTTTCCCTCTATCATTATATTGATCGGTTCTGTCTAAAGACTTTCCCTCATTTTCTCTTTGTTTTGCTTAATATTAAAACCTTAAACTTCTATATCTTAAGGACCAGTTTGCTCCCATAGTATTTATTTTTTTTTGTTACAACTCCCCGGGTATTTAGACCATACTGGAATAGCTCTTCTTTTAAATGAAAATTTATAAATATTAAGTGTAAAGAGGAAACTTCAAGAGCAAAGGGAAAACACTCGTACCAAAACTCAATCTTCTTTGAAAATTTTTATTAAATCGTAAATGCAAATAAGACCTATACAAGCAAAACTTATCCAATGAACCGAAATAAGAACTGCAAGCACAAATTGAAAATACTAAAAATCTTATCAAGATGTAGTTGGTTTGAATGGTATTGAGCTGACATCTTAATTAAACAAATGGTCAGGGATTCGACTACTCACTTTCGTATATGGAAAAAATCTGGTTTGAGAGGAGACAGTCCTTAAATATGTTGTCCAGGTCTCAATGGATATTAGTCATTGTTGCGTTGGTGAATACTTGGTAACAATTATAACATGATAACCGAAAAGTTGAATATAGTATAATCAAAACTAAAACCAACAGTAAAAGGATGTGTGCTGTTCTACATTGCAAGTTCTAGGTAAGCACGTTGCATGGCCTATACCAAATTCAGTTATACTATTTTGCTTTAAGGGAGATCTCTCAAGTGTCAACCAAGAAAAGTAAAAATGGCAACTAATCTATATCACGTTATGTGCTTTGAAGACAAATAGTTGGAACAGAAGAATGACGTACTAATTAAATTTCTTGTTGTTTGGTTATAAACATGAACATGATCAAAGACATCACACAACTCACACATAAGCCAAACTTCCACGTATTTGTAAATTGTAACCTGCTTGCTGAGCTACTATACTAATAATCAAGGTTTTAAATTGCGGTCGTGTTACGACCGTGTTGCGTTGCGGACAATTATGAGAAAATACGGTCAACGGTCGTAATGCGGTTTCGACGACCGCAAAAAACAACACATTACAACTCAGATCTCAGTTTCGGACCTAGATTTAAAACCTTGCTAATAATATATTATAGCTTTAGAAACTATTTTTATGTGCCTGTGGCCTGTGCTCAGCTGTGCTTTATATATTAGACTTTCCCCCCTCTAAATTATATCGTTGATTAGTTTCACGTTATATTTTATTATACTATAAAAAGTACAATTGAAAATAGGCATTGTACTGGGGAGGGTTAGTGATTTAGGTGGGATGCAATCTTATGTGCATGCATTGTGGTTGGGGAGATGGAACAGAAGTCTTGACGCTAAACGTACTGATAGGATAGAACTCAGAGAGAGATATGACCTAGGATGCATGTAGTTGGTGATAATTACTGTTAATAGCTGCTTCCCCCATGCTGACCCAAGTTTCATTCCTACGCATACCTAATGCATTTGAGATTATATTGACACAATTAAACTTCCTCATTCTTTTACTTTTTTTTTTTTATGAACTTCTTTAAAGTTTGTACTAACATTATCCTCCCCAATAAAGGAAGATTTGATAAGAATATGAGATTTCAAATCTTAATCTAGAACCTTAGGCAGATCCGAATTAGCTGCTACGGTACTACCTAAATCAATAAATTGCTTTACAGATTTTAGAAAAAAAAATCAATAAATTGCTTCAACTTAGCTTCCATCTTACTCCTCCAGAATCGAAGGTGATCTTTTTCGTTAGCAAGTATACCTTTTTTAAGAGCCTACTATGGCTAGTCCTATAAGCAGACCTTGCAAAGACATCTTCATAAGTTACTGTAGATGCTAACTGTGTTCAAATAAAATATGCCCCTAGATTTAACGACAAGAATCTTAATTTAATTAGATTGTCTGAACAACATTTTTGCAAATGCTGGGAGCAAGATCTCATGGAGAAAGTTTTCTTGCCCAACCCAAATACCCAGATATATGCGTTTGGAACAAATGCTGTCTTTCATACCCTGCTTCCAGAACACAATTTTAAGCTGACGCCTCTTGTGAAAATTGGTTTTATTTTCAGCATATAATAATTTCTTTGATATTTTTAGCATTTTTGGAAAATCTTTTCATGTGTTTGGAAATAATTTGTCGTTCAAAGCTATGGTTATATATATATATATATATATATATATATATATATATATATATATCAAATAACTATGAGTTATATAGAATAACTATTTTTTTTAAACAAATTCAAATTTATGCAAACACTTAAAAATACAACACACACACACACACATATATATATTCTAATGTATATACGATTGTACTTGCATCATATATAACGTATTATTGAGCTAATTTGAGAATAATATCTTTAATCATTATCCCATCATAATGTTTCCTGTTCCCTTTTTTTCCTTTTAATACTATCTAACATAGACAATAATTAAATTCAGGGTGTTCGGGTTAGGTTAAGATGCACCACTTATATTTTGTACCACCCACTACACCACTCATATATGGCAAATTTTGGACCAATCAAATTGCCACATGGATTTGGTCAAAATTTCAAACTTTCTAGTTGTATTATAGTATAGTCAAACTATATGAATACAGTATATTGTAGTATAATATATGTCCTCTTTGCATTCGCAAATTTAATCCATATTAAAATAATATATTTTTTAATAAAAAAACTGATTATATTGTAAAATAATATTTTAATATGAATTAAAATAATGTTCGTTGTCAATAATATTTTACAATATAATCAATTTTTTTAATCAAAAAACATTATTTTAATATGAGTTAAATATACAAATATAAAAAGCACATATATTATACTAAAATATACTGTATTCATATAATTTGACTACAGTAGAATACAACTAGAAAGTTTGAAATTTTGACCAACCTATGTGACAATTTGATTGGCCCAAAATTTGCCACATGGATGATATAGTGAGTGGTAAAATATGGGTGGTGCACCATAGTCCAACTCTTAAATTCATACATAATACAACCAATAGGGTTAACATCATTCCGTAAACAAAAAACGGGATCCCCTACTTTTTGCCTAGAATCAAAATCAAGAGCAAACCTTTACGATATCCATATTTATCATATCAAACGATCCATTATTTCAGAAAATGAATTTATTATGCAATACGCATCAACCACAAAGACCAAACTAATGCACGCCAAGGAGTCCACCAAATATACTTGACCTTTTTCCCTCTTATCGAACCCTCATGTTGAATATAGTCTGCATAGCCAAAGTGAGGTAGGACAACAAGGATATGGATTCTACGGAGGGACGGAGCCAGGCTTTGAAGTTTAGGAGGGTCAATTATAAAAATCAAAGTTCATCCAAAATATATATATAAATATTTATTAAATTTTATATAAAATATTCATAATCATATGCCTTAAAATATTAATTATTGGAGTAATCTATCAAAACACAAAACGTTTCTCTTGCATATCACAAAAATCACCTATAAACTTTTTTTTTGATTGAAATAAAGTTTAGGTAAGTTGGATCTCGGGAGCTCATCAGGCCAAGGTAAACCTCACGGCTCAAAGAATGCTTACAGAGGTACTTACAGATTACCCACTAATGCGGTAGTGTGATTCGAACTCACAACCTTATGGGTTATGAGTCGTATCCTTACCAACTGAACCAACATTCGTTGACAAAATCACCTATAATCTACACTAATTAAAAAAAAAACATAAGAAAAATACCCAACCCACCCAACGAAGCAAATATATATATATATATAGCTTTTATATATAACAATAATAATAAAACGAACATGAAAGAAGAAGTATTAAAAAAAGTAACATGCAGTCTATATGTTAAGAAAGAGTTACAGTGGTTACTTTCATACATTCATTTATTTATTTATTTATTTATAATATCTTAAAAGATTAGAAAAAGTCAGGGCGGACCCGGACCCTCCCCATCCATCAAATAGCCTTCTCCCTGATTCTATGCATTGGCTTTTGTGAATGCATGACATCATGACCATATAAAATATTTTGTAAATGCAAAAATATTAATTCAAAAACCTTAACTCCTCTTCTTAATCGTTGATCGTGACTGCATTTCCCTAGAGTCACTTTCTCAATTGCAGATTTGCAGGGAATCCTTATCAAAGACAACCGAATATTCAACCTACGCATAGAAACAAACTCATACTTGAGAAGAAACCGGACAAGAGAAAAACAGATGGCATATATAAGACATAAGTCCATCTATTAATAACAAAAATAGATTCTTCCAATATATAAAATCAAAATTCCAACAAAAAATAGTCTATTAAATAGAAATAGATAAAAGAAAGGGTGAGTTTCATAGTTTCTATTATTACATTTTAAACAGCCAGGTCCTCTTAGTGTGAGTTACAAAATGTGCATACCGCCCAGCAAATTAGAAATGACATTTCTTTTTTGGGTTCAAAGACTTATTGAGTGAGGGTCTGATAAAAAAAATCATGTCCACAGTTATTTCCTAGAATCTTCACTGTAGTTGATTGAAGTTGGGTATCATGTAATTAATAACTAGGAGTTAATAGCTCTCTTTGGACGTTGGCTAGGGAGCAGGGTTATAAAGATCACGAGTGAACAAGGGACGTGCCAAGGATGGCGGTCATGGCCCCTTTTGGCACTATTTAATTTGCTCTATGTATTAAAAGCTAGGCAAGTAGCTAGCTCTAGTCTTTTTCTTCATGGCAGTTACAATCAGCTATAAGACATGTCATTTTGGGAGAAGAGGGCTAACTCTACTCATGTAAGAGATGAGCTTAAACCTCTTCAGATATTGTCGGTTCCTTCTCACTCATTCTTATCTCCTTGCTGCCGATAATAGCTGAAAATATTTGCTGCTTAATCCTACTAGGAGGCCATCAGTAGTTCCTAGTTTAAAACTTCTGGTTTATTAGTGTTATGACACAGACGAAGAAAACTTTAACAACAAAAGATAACTAGCACAAAGAAGAATCTCTTATATATGAGAAAAGAACAAAACTACAAAGAAGAATTCTTCAAGAATTCTTATCTCTCACAATTCTACTTTCAAAAGGAATGAATTCTCTCTTGCTTTTGCTTGAATGAATTCTCCATTTACATTGCATGTATTTATACTAACATGCAAGCTAAAGAAAGATTGACTATAAAGCATTCTAAGCCTAAACCATTTATCATGAATGACTTTTATTAATTAAACCATTAAATATTAATGGTTTATAGCTACCCACTAATAATGGCATTCAAGCCAAAAATACAACAATTAGTTCTTTGACATGGATTAGGAGCCTTATATATTAACCAATGCTATAGGTTTTGACCCTCTTCGACTTCTTTTTACACGCTTATCTTCGATGTGTCTCCTTCTATGCAAGTTTTAGTATTGAAGGTTACGGAAAGGAATTAAGCTAGCAGGCTTGTAATCTAATACCTCTTGATCAAGAATTACTCTTTTGACATATTGCATCCAACAAAGCAAACACATCAAATTAAAGTTCTTAAGTGAGAGCTGAGAAATGACGTCATATGCTCCAAAGGCTTTTGTGTTTAAAACATGAAGGTGGCCAATAAATATTGGAACCTAGCTCATTTAGTTATGAAAGTGAAATGTGAAATCCATTAGGTAAAGAAAGTCAACTGCCATGAGCCAAAGTGTTGAATATGATACATCCACTATATTTGTTCCGTAACTCCCTTTTCTTTATGATTTTGTTTTCTATACCAACTGTTATAATTATAAACATTATCATTAATTTTACTTTTGTTTTTATCAACCAAAGAAAATTCTATTAAAGGGAGTACAAAGGATATTCTAACCCTTACAACACGAAACTACATCTTACAACATTTATAGATAGATATACATACATTCCAAAGGGTTTATATGCCACTCTATAATAGAAAAATAAACACCTTCAATTTTAGCTCTAATTTCCAATTCCATGATCTCACCTTAATCAAATCAAACAAATTATCCATATCTAAATTAACTCTCTCCCCCAAACATTATTCCACAATAGTGAACCGTAATACAAAATCATATATACCTCCTCAACCTTTTATCGTAATGGGTAGGTAACCTGAATGTTGTAAGAAGTGTGCTTTTCCATCCTCTGATAGAACCACAACAAAACCAAGCCTAAGCATAACACCTTACCCAAACTTCATTTGACAACCTGGAAGGCAAAAATAAATATGCAACAGATTCGTCTGTTTCATTACAAAGCACACATGCTATGTCTCCATCCGCCGCTAGTATCGTTCTTCTTCTAAGATTTAATCTTGTAGGGACGTCATTCATCATAATCCTTCAAGCAAAGCTTATCATCTTTAGAGAGACAGTTTTTATCCAAAAGAATTTAAAGAAGTTTTTTAATAGATGTGATTTGCTCCTGCAAACAAGTGTATGCCGATTTAACACTAAACACCCCCTAGGGTTATGCCTCCAATACCATCTATTTTCTTGGTCCTGCTTAATTGTAACCAAACTTAACTGATTCATAAGATCTTGGAACATCTGCTGCTCCGATACAAATAATTTTCTTCTCCACCTTAAGCATCATACCCACTCACCGTCCCTGCATTCACCTACCTCACTAACCTTATCTTTTTTATTTGGTGTTATTGTAAACAACCTCTCATACGAAGTCTTTTCTTTTTTCCTCCCCCGCCCAAACTTCATGCCAAAAACTCACGTCCTTCATTTTGCACCCCTTCTCCAACCAACGTCTCCTAATTATTCCTAAATTCTTCCACCGACATGACCCATTATTAAAAAAATCAACCTCCTCACTTTCATCGAGATAATTCTTAAATATAATCGAATATCACTTTTAGGATTATAGATACATAAATTTAAAACACCAAACATGAAAAAATGATATGTATCTTTTGTTCATACATACTTCTCTTCTTATTTGAATGAATTCGATAATCACTGTTTTTGTACATACATTATTAGAAATTTTCTGATTCCTATTGATTTTCCTGTGGATTTTGTTCAAAAATCCATAGGAAACAGGTTTTATAAAAATTTTTTACGGATTTTTATCCCTAGGTAATACATTCGTGGATAACTTTTTCCTGTGAATTTTAAAAACACAAGAAATTTTCTACAGATTTTATGAGGAAAAATTTTAATCCGTAGTAAAATCCGTAATAAAAGTCAAAATTTCCTACGAATTCAAATTTATAGTGAAAAAAAAGCAAATTTTTGATAAAATTACAACAAAAATCATAGTAAAATCCACAATAAATTCATGAATGACACATGCACGTACAATATAGGAATAATTAAGATTTTCTTCATTTCTTTTTCCCTCCTTAGATGAGATAATTTGTCAATTTTAGCATGTCATAATCTCAAGGCATATATTCAAAGAGAAAGAGATGAGGGTTAAAACCTATATATGATTCCCCATGACATAATTTTGAATCATATATATATATATATATAGCCTCCATTTATGTAATTGAAATTAGGTTATATAGAGCCGCTAGCTTCGCTCTTCAAAAGAGTTTCGAGAGTTTGTTTTGACGATTGGTTATTTACAAAATATAAATTTGTTCGCTATAATTTTTTTTTTAAAAAAAGGAAAAACACACACCGTTCTAGTTGTTATGTCAAAGTACAGCGGTTTTACTATGCGTGGATTCTGAAACATTGAGACCACGATAGTACATAGTTGCTTCGGCTTTAGAAAGCAACGGATTGGGTTGGAAAAATTGAATCACTCTACACTTGCCTGCCCCCTTTGGTGTGGGTTAGTTAATGCTTGATTGGGTTATGGGGACAAACTGTGAAACGAATTTATAGAATTTAATTCAGGTTCAGTTTGAGAAGTGGGTTCTACGAATCAATACCCCACATTGGACCCACCAATCTGAAGTTTATAATTACTCATTATTTGAAAATCAAAATATCAACAAAAATAGAAGCTGAAATGTTGATTTGATTGCTTCACCATATGGTGAGTGTTTGTTTTGTTTATTGATTTTAAAGAACATCCTGTTAGCTAATTCGGATTTGCTATCCAACCATTACTTTAGTAATGCTTAAGAAATAAAAAATAAAATGTTATTAGAAAATATTGTTGAAATGGCTTATCTATAAAGACTTGAAAATGTTAGTCAAAAAAAAAAAAAAAAGACTTGAAAATGGGCAAGTGACGGACCAATAGAATCTATGTGGGGTTATGGAAATAAGGTAAGGAAATAAATTTCATTTGAAGAGAAAGAATGATGCGGAAGCTAGAAAACTGATACTAACTTTAATTCAATTCATTCTATATCATTAAATGAATTGAATTAAAGTTACAAAGGGTTATGCTCCTTCCTCCTTGTATAGCAATCTAAAGGAGCATGTGACTGTAAAGATCAAATAAAGAAACGTGCTGTTATGGAATTTGCCAACTAACAGATTTACAACAGAATTAACTTCATAACTAAGGATGGATTACAAAATGCCAACTCCAGTTCTGGAGAGGAAAACAAGTAGAAATGGAAAAGAAAGGAAGGTAAGAGTGATGTTTAAAGGTTACAATTAAAACGGGCTCTTTGGGGTTTGTTTTCAATTTTGTTATTGCAACATCTTTTTCCCCCAATTCCTTCCTCTAGTTTTCTGAAGAGTTTCTTTATGCTTTAATTATAAAAATTTAATAAATTTTAGAGGGTCAAGGCTTCGATCCTTACATATTAATTAGGAACAAATTTTTTTTTCTTTCGATAAGTAAATTTTTTTATTCAATACAGCTAACTTTTTGCATCATAGTGAAGTGCTCACCCTACTTTCCGGAAAGGGTTGAAGAATACCCACCCTATCATGTGCAAAAAATTAAACAAACGTCAACAATCCCAAAAAATGTAGTATTATTAATAATAGTTCCAAAAAATGTTAGGAACGATAGAATTACTAATAAGAGCATCTCCAATGCTAAATGTCAAGCAACCCACTTTGATTGCTTAAGTGGTTCCATCGTGAACTCAACTCCATTTAAGTAATCCATCCATTTTCACTCCAATGCTATATACAACAAGCAACCCAATTTTATTTTATTTATTTTATATTGAATTTATTTTATCTTAATGTTGACCTTAATCTTTTAAAAATAATATATTTAATAGATAAGCAACCCAAGGAATGGTTGCTTATATAAGCAACTTTACTAAATTTTAAGCAACCACACACACAACTACAATGATAAAATCTGATAAGCAACGGTTGCTTATGGGTAAGCAACCTGTATCGGAGATGCTCTAATAGTCATCTAAGATTTTAGTATTAGTTATCATAAATGTTTTAAAGTTTTAAAAATATTAACATATAACATAATCCATAATAAAAAATATAGGAAAATATATAACATATTTTTAACGAAAAAATTTAACAATGATATATCGAAAATTATATCAAGTTACCTACATTTGTTTCTGGGGTTCCCCAACCGGCAGGGCCCGGGTAAGGATTATTAGACATCAAAGGATGAGGATGGGAAGGTGCATGAGAGATCTATGACTATGATACATATTTTTGGTAAGAAGCCATTTTGTTGCAAAGAGGACTCAGTCAAACTCTAATCTGCCCAACACGAGTTCGCCTCTGTCCTAATAGGGAATTCACACTGTTATAGCATTAATTAATAGCTCAATTCTCTTCCCTGCAAAACCTTGCAGTGTTGAACGTCATAAATCTTTATCTATGTGTTCTATAATAAATGACACTAGGATAAACCATGTGTTCTATAAGGTATACACATGATCTTCTGTCTGATACCATTTTCTAATAGTACTGCAGTATATATTCTTCAAAAACATAAATTGCTTTCTTGCGTGTTACAAAATTTAATATTTTATTCAATCCAGTTTTATTTTTATAATTTTATTATTTTTACCCATTTCGTTCCTTTTCATTGTTACTTGATTTAATTTTTTTAGCCAGCTATATTGTAAGATTGTGAGAATCAATATGCCCTTCACATGTATAGCTGCTACTGTGGTCCATAAGCGCCCCAAGCATATAGAAATTGATTGTTGCATTGTCCCGCAACATTCCTCCTTAGGTATATTGAAACTGCAGCTTCCAATTAGTTCCTCTTAGGTCCTTAGTCCACAACTTTTCCGTGCTAATCATATGCTAGCTATTGGATGTTTGTGGGGGTGGGGGTGGGGGTATTACAGCAGCATTCCATTCACATACGCAAACCATAGCTCTCATGCTGCTGCATCATAATTTATTAACTAATTCTATTACTAGTTAGTTATGCTGTTAAGGTTAGTTAACTATCCTAGTTTTTCTTATAAGCAAAAGAATTCATTGATGGGAGTAAAGAGGTACTCACCCCATACAACAAAGAGAGAAAGAACACTAAAACATGAAGTTGCTTAACAAAAACCACCAACAACTAAAGACAGACCAGTTGGGACTAGAAAACACACAGTTAACTATCCTAGTTAACTAGAGTAGCTGCAGGTTATTACTTGTTGTATATAAGGGACAATTCCCAATTCAGAAACTTGAGTTGAAAGCATTTTTGCTAATGTAGATTCTTCTATTGCATTTTTCAGTTTTCTCTCCCACTCTAATTATTTGCTTGTTCTGTAAGCAATTTTCATTTCGACCACTGCTGCCGATTGCCCCATGTTTTCCAACACAAATTACAATAAATCCCACTAAACAAGAGTCCATTTACAAAAAATAACAAAATGAGATCTTGAGATTGTGAAATGGCTTATGGCCCTCTATCAACGCCCATTACACTACGAGAAATTTTGTTAATACTAACGGCTTATTATCGATGAATGAAGCCATCTGTAAGACATTAATTAGAAAATTATTGGCAAAATTTATGAGTATCAAGTTTTGGTAAAATTACTATTGGACGAATTTATGAGTAAAATTTTGGCGTCATTTTGGATGAATTTATACCTACAAAATTTATCGACTGACATAGTCATCGATAAAGTTATCAACAGAATTATTCATACATTACATCGCAAGCCACCTGTAAGGTGCACTTCCAATCACCTTATATATTATTTTTGTTTGTTATTCTTTGTTTTTGTTTTTGTTTGGTTCATTCCACTTATTGAGGGTTCCTTCCTTGTTATATATATATATATATATATATATATATATATATATATATATATATATATATATATATTTGTAACTCACTGCTTTCTTTTTGATAATTTGCATGTTGAAGCCGAAGATCAACCTGAAATTTCTGAGGGTTATACCATATTTGTTGTCCTTTTCCTTCTCTTCTACAAGGTATGCCTACTATCTAAGTGAAAACTTAGTTGTTTTTGTTGGAAAATGCTTTTAGTGTCAGGTTTTGTGATAAAATTTTATGACTTGATAGCTATTTGTCTTAATTGTTGTTTGGTTGTTGGAAAGATATGATTTTTGGCTTGGATGGATTACCACAGAGGCTAATTGTTGTTTAAGTTGCTTACTTTCCAATTTTGGGGCCAATTTATGATATTTAATTTTGAACAAATTTAAAAAAATTGGCTCAGTGGTCAAGCCGTTGCCAAATTGGAATACAATTACCGATGAATTAGATGTCAGTAATGCATTGGTGCTTTCTATTAGTAATACCAGCGGTCAATTCATCAATATTTACGATGACTTCAACGGTATATAGGACGGTAATGGGTAGGGTCTAGATAGGGTATTATAATACTCATCTTCATAGTGTTTGAAAAAATTATCTGTATCTAGACTCGTACGCTCATGGACAGCAACTTTAATATTCTTATCCGTACTTTCTGGGTATCTAAGTACCTGTATCCGCACACATTACTCGTACTTTAACAGTGAAAAAAACAATAAATAACAAAAGGAAATTATAATAATTAAAAAAAGATTCAAAGTTCTTTTAAATGTACTCATAAAACATTACAAATCAAAATATTTAAATAAATAAAAACATCAAAAAAGGAATTATGGATGTAAGGTTTAGAAAGTTAACAATCTTTACATCAAAATTTGTACCCGTACCTACACCCGCACCCGCACCCATTCAAATTTGTGGATAATTACTCATATCTGGACTCTTATCCATTATGTGGGTAATTACCCATTATGTGAATAATTACCTTACCTATTATGAGTAATTTTTGTGAGTACCGAATAAATATGATACAAATTGTCATCCTTATCCGTCGAGAAAATTTACTGACAAGCATATTACCAACTAATTTGTAGTTGTGGGTTAGTCATGGGCAAATTTTTTTTTAGAGAAAAGTTATATGAACACCCAAATAAGGGATATCATATGATGTTCTTTTATTTTTTTGGTGTATTTTCGGAATGTACGTATATAAAAAGATAAAAAAAAGTAAGAGATAGAAAAAAATGTACAATGTGACATACGGTGTTCAAATAACATAACTGTTTTTTTTTTTTTTAATTACCGGAGGGTTTGGCTATTACCGATGGCTTTTGGCACTTGGTATTACTGAGAATTCTTGTATCGATATAGGCAAAATAAGCCTTAATTAAGATTTAGAGGTGTTATTTAACCCTAATCTAAGTTGTGATAGTGATATTAATCTTTAGAGTGGGATAACAAGGGATTACTCTACTATCCATCTTTTTCCTAATGGTATGATTAATAGTATTTTTTAAGGCTTAATTAAGGGAACTTTTGTTTCTCGTATTATTGGTCATGTGTGATTTTGATTTCTAAAGTATTTTTTTGAGCACATTTGGTCATCTTATTTTTTCAATGTTGCAAATTCGTTCCTTCCGTCCAATATCTGTCAATTTTTTCAATGATCAACATAGAAGCTCTGAATCCCCTCTGATCGAGGTTCTCCCTCATCTGTCTCTCCAATTCAATATGATTCAATGGTTCCTCTCTACTATTAACGAGTTTTGTCCCTATTTTTTGGGACTTTTTTTTGTTCTACCACATGGTCCTTTACTACAAAAACTTAATCAGAGGTTTTATGCGCTTTGAGCATTATAGTTCCTCTTTGTTAATCATTTAAAAATTGAAGAATATATGACAAAAGGACCAAATTTACGATATTAAAAAAAATATGGGGGCCAAATATGCACAAAAAAAAAAAACCTTTTAGAATTAAAAGTACAATTAAACTTTTTTGTAATATGTATCCAAATATTGGTTGAAGATGTAAAAAAATTTAGTTATCCGATCATGAAAACTCAATTTTGATTTCAGTTGCTTGTTTAATCATAATATCTTTAATGAATTGAATTCTTTTTTTATAATAAAAATACTAGGTATACTCAAAACCATATTCATGTTGTTAATAAATACAGCATAACAACAGCTACTACAGCTATAGCAACCACCAAAATCAACAATCAAGCCATATGGTTGCAAAATAGCTGCAAGCACACCCAACAACCCACATTTCTAAAATGAAGCGCCCCTGCCTCTTATATTTTCCTGCATAAAACGCTTGCAGCATAAGTATCAGCATCAAACATAACCGAAACAGTAGTTAACAATTGAAGGTAGTAATATGTTATCAATCAAAGCAATTTTACGCCTTTCCCAACCACAATAAACTGGTAACACTGAAAGTACCCCTTCATAACTTGCTTTGTGCTCAAACAGAACGCAAAGTCTTGAAAAAACCTTCTTCAGAAAAACAGTCAAAACAGCCCAAAAATCTGCAACTTCCTGAGATAGAGCTATTTCCATAAAATCATTTTACCCCTTTAAGCACTCAATGGGGCACAAACACCAATCTGAAAATTGAATAAAGACGCCACTTAATACCGAAAACACTCCCAAGAACTGCTCTTAATTGTGTCAATAATTCTCATGAAATCAAAAGAGCAATTCTTAAAGATTATTTCGTTCCTTTGTAACCAAATACTCCAAACCACCATGTGCCAAATCAAATAACCTTTTTGTTTGGATCTCCTTCCCACAAATAATCCCCCATGTTGCTTATACAAGTCTAGCAAGTTTGATGGCAATACAACTGAGTGCCCAAGCCAAGCATACACCTTCCTCCAAATCTGTGTTGACTGATTGCAAAGCAGGAAAAAATGTTCAGCATTTTCTAAGTTGTTATGATAGAAAACACACAACAAATCTTGACTACCATTAAGCACGTTCCTTGATTGGTGGTTGATTTTTGCAGGAATCCTATCTAACAAAAGCTACCATGAAAAAACCAGAACTTTCTTGGTAACTTACTCTTCTAAAAGTGTTTGAAATTAAATCCTTCAACTCCCACTGTTGACCCATTGCTGCCAAATTTAGATTGCAATAAATTGTATGCATGTTGTAAAATGCAAGGAGCTATCCACATACCAAACCCAAACATCATCAGTAGACCTAGAAATTGGGACCGAATGTAGAAGGTTTATGAACTCCTCCAAATATTGTTCTTCCCAAGTGAAAAAACTCCTCCTCCAATGAAAATTCCATTCCTACCTCTCAGCCCTCCATCCCCCTAAGTTTCCTATTACCTTATCTCTATCCTCCGACATACTAAAAAGCCGAGGAAAAGATTCCTTCAAGCTCATATTGCTCAACCACACATCCTCCCAAAATATAATTTTGTTTCCTCTACCTAGTTTTCTCTTCAATCCTTCTTGAAACCAATCCTCTGCATTTCCATATTTTCCTAACTTACAAATTCCCTTCCACCAATGCGATGTCGCACTTTCTATCCTCATTCCTTGCAATATAAAGGACACCACTCCTTCACTATTACCATATCTAGAAACTATGACATCCCTCCACAACCCCTCTTCCTCCATCAAAACCCTCCATCTCTACTTTGCTAGAAAGGCCAAGTTGAACCACTCCAAATTCTTAACCCCCAACCCTCCATCCTCTTTCGGCCTACAAATCAAATCCCATCTCACCCATGGAATCTTCTTCCTCACCGCACTCCCACCCCATAAAAAATCCCTTTGTAACTTTACTAATATTTTCAACACTTTGCGTGGTATTCTAAGATAAGACATATAATAGATAGGAAGTTTGTTAAGCACGGAGTTAATAAGAGTAATTCTTCCACCTAATGATAAGTGTCTACCTTTCCAAGAGGCCAATCTTCTTTCCACAATGTCTACAACCGGCTGCCAAGTCGAGAGGTTCTTTGGGTTAGCACCAACGGGTAGTCCAAGATATTTGAATGGGATTCCACCTTGTTTACAATTAAGGAACCTAGCCACTGCACAACTAAATCTCTCTTCCACATTCAAAGAAATCAAACTACTTTTGTGAAAGTTAACTTTTAGGCCCGACACCAACTCAAAGCATCTCAACACTGATTTAATTACCCAAAGATTTTCCCACGATGCCACTCCCACAAAGATGGTATCATCTGCATGTTGAAGGATAGACACCTCTGCTCCACCTCTTCCAACCTCAAACCCTTTCTATTTCCCAAGAGAAATCACTTTCCTAAGCAACCCGGCCAAACCTTCTGCAACCATCAAGAAGAAAAAAGGCGCAAATGGATCCCCTTGCTCCAATCCCCTCTGAATAGCAATCTCTTATGACGGACTTCAGTTTACCAACACCGAGCAATCACCCGAGAAGATACACCCTTTGATCCAAGCCCTCAATTTATCATTAAAGCCAAGCCTCCCCATCATGTAGTCCAGAAAAGCCTAGTTCACCGAATCATACACCCTTTCAAAATCAACTTTGAATAACAAACATTGCTTTCCAGATTTCTCGCAAAATCAACCACTTCATTAACAATGCAAACTCCATAAAAAATGTTCCTCTTTGGTAAAAAAACTGATTGGTTACTGGAGATAATAGGATTCATTGCTATCCTTAGTCGAGAAGCCAAACGTTTAGACACAATCTTGTAAAGACAACCTAGGAGAGAAATAGGTCTAAAATTACCTAGGTTTTGCGGGTTAACAATCTTAGGAATCAATGCCACTAAGTAAGATAATACACCTTTTGGAAGCTTAGCTTGATTAAAAAACTCAGCTACCGTACCCCAAACCTCACTCTTCATAAGCTCCCAGAACTTTTTGATAAAGTTGAAATTATATCCGTCCGGACCCGGGCTTTTATTTCCATCAAAGCTCTCAATAATTTCCTTCAACTCATCCATTGTGAAACTACCTGATATGGACTGAAGTATACTCTCTGATAAAGCCGTGAAAGAAACACCATTGAGTCAAGGTCTCGGCCCATTACTCTCAGAATAGATAGCAGAGTAAACCTCACTACCTTTGCCTTGATTTGAGCTACATCCTCAATCCACAAATCATCCACTCTAATAGCCAACAACCCGTTACTTCTTCTTCTCTTGGAAATTGCCGAATGAAAAACGAGGTATTTGCATCCCCCTCCTTCAACCATCTCACTCTAGATTTTTGTCTCATCAAGCTATGTTTGTCAAAAAGACCCTTCCCCAACTTCGAAAACTTTTCTCTTTGCAAAGCAACTCCCTCTTCCGATAATCCTTCCGCTTTGGCCACATGATCAAGGACACTAATTTCTTTTCCAATGTGAGAATTTGAGTGTCAATGTTACCGAACACCTCCCTATTCCATTTCTTCAATTCACTCTTAAGGAATTTCAATTTCTCCTTCAAAATATGTGCCTTCCACCCCTGAATATTGTTTTCCTCCCAACATTTCTTCACCAAGTCAACTAGCCCCGGATGAGTGAGCCAACAATTATTGAAACGAAATGGCTTCAGGCCCAAGTTATGATAACCTTGTTTTAGCATAATAGGACAATGATCCGATACATCTCGATTCAAAACCCATTGTGCCTCAACTTCCCAAGTATCTATCCATTCCTGAGAGAGTAAGAACCGATCTAAACGACTTATGGCCGTGCCATCCGATTTGTACCACGTGAATCTCCTTCCCAACAAAGGCAAATCAATCAAATTCAAGTCCTCCACGAACCTTCTGAATTCTGTGACTTCCTGCGAAGGCAAGTTTCTTCCCACACCCCTCCTTTCCCACCGATAGCACACTGCAATATAATCCCCCACCAGACACCATAATACGGGACCAAGACTATCTTTCACCCTCCTCAGGTCCTCCCAAAGCTTCCTTTTTCCAGCCAAGTTACAAGGAGAATAAACATGTATAACATAGCACAATGTTTTATGGACTGCTCTTTCAAAACACCCACCCACATACCCATCCCCGCAAAAGAAAAATTTGCAGTTAACACTGTCGAATAACCATTTTGGTAACTACACATATAAAAGTCATTTTAATTATAATACTCTTTCTATCAAAATAACTTTTAATAATAAAATATTTAAACTTAAACCAGTTATTAATATCTTGTAATATTAATCAAAACCAAATTTGCAAAACTCATTTCCCCACACACCCTTAATTTTTCATGGATGTCAAACATTTATTACTCACCAGTAATCTTGTACTTTTATTTTGTTTTTGGTAATTAAGTGAAAGTTAGGAGAGGAAAGCTTGCTCCATTCAAAATTATAACGTGTCTCAAGTTACAGTGATACTTACATAGTGAAATATATGACTGCGAAAGTCAAACGTTTTTGTCGACATTATTGGATATTAACTGTTTAGCCAATTTCATTGAGAATCGGTTTTATAGTTTAACTAACAAATTTGATGTTAAATAAATAAAAAAATAAAACTAACAAATTTGAACGTTTATAATTTGTACATGAGCTTTCCAAAGGTTATAAAACCACTGCGCATGTATCAGAAAATGCACAGAAAAGGACGAAAACTGGTGCCACTGCTTGCACGAAGGGATAGCAATCTTGCAGATGATCAAGACAACAAGAAATCCCTATACTATCAGGATATATTATTAAGAAGTGAAAACAATCACATAACAAGCTAGGCAGTCCTGTACCAAAACTTTGACCCAAAATATCATAGGTCAGTAGAATTTATATTGGTGTAACCCTTGATATATACGTTCTTTTTAATTCCTCACATATGGCCACTGAAATGATCATGCTACATCATCTAAACATGTAAAATCCCAAAAAGATATCCTGTCAAAATGAAGAATCTCAAATTAAACATATATAACCAAATTCTGACGTGCCTGCTTTTGATCTTGAATAATTTCAACACGTCTGTTTTTGTTTCCTGATATCAGTTCTCATTAAACTATAGGTTCGAGAGGACATTGTTCCAGTACTGGATCAATTATTTCAGTAACTTGTCAAGAACTTGTGATACATGTAGTCAACTGCTGGATTGTTTAGTTTGTCAACCTTGTAATCTTTTATTTCACACTGTTAAGGCAATGGGTTATTACAAACCAGATTCAAAACTCAAGAGGA
This sequence comes from Sophora flavescens, assembly GCA_030762895.1. NCBI lineage: Eukaryota > Viridiplantae > Streptophyta > Magnoliopsida > Fabales > Fabaceae > Sophora > Sophora flavescens. The sequence goes on from CM061067.1 coordinate 164,176,877, forward strand.
TAAAATTTCTTAGGAACAATATTGAACACTTGTAAGACCAGTTTGTACAGGAAGGGTTAACACAAAAAATTTAATGAGCTCACATATAACATTGAACACTACCAAGATGTCAAGGCTAAGAAAAACTGTGTAAAGATCAGTTCATCAAATATTACACCATCACACTTGGTAGCAATTGTCTGCATTGCAATAATACTAAATTGACATGCTCCAATCAGAACTTCAGTAATCTGCTGATCAAAATTCCATTTCTTGTACATTGAAACCTAATTTTTAAATGAGGCATGAAAAACAAAAGGAAAACAGAAACTGTACACAATATAAGTTAGCTGCTGTTTCATTAGATTGTATACATCATGGTGATGAATATTTTGAGTGCATTAATTGCTAAACCCTAACCATCCTAGTTGTTCTTGAACAGAAACCTAAATATATAGTTACTGATACATGGAAGGCTATATGTTGGCTCCCATCTTAATTTTCTGCTTGGGAAAAGCCTTGTGAGTATATATACATAGATAAGAGATGAAGATAATCTGCTCAATTGCTCTCAGACCACCTCTGAAAAGAGATGAAGACTCTTCCCTTTGAGTAAAAGAACTTGTCAAGGAAATAATATGGTTTCAGTAAATCATATATAATCATCAGAGAGCTAAAATTTCAAACTTGGATGTATAACAGGCTCAACTAAATTAGAGCAAGAAGGAATCAATGCTTGGCATGCTAACATTGGTAGATATTAGTAGAAATTCCTGAGTATGGTGCCCATACTTTATAATACTTAGATTTAAATTTAATAGATGGATTTTTTATAGTTAATATTCTTCAATCTATCTTCATATTTAGAATTAAAATTAACAGTTGTATATAATTTATAATGTTTATTATTATCAAGTTTACTTCGGAGAGGCTACAAGAATAATATTAAAAAGTTTTCAACTTGAAATTGCTACTGAGAAACAAAAATTTCTGTCAAGGCAGAACAAACAACCTAGCTAGTGACATATTCTGTGTGATACTATGATTGATCCCAGACCTTTTGTCAAATACATGGTTAACTTATATTCTTCCATGCTTGAATTCTCAGAGCTGAAATACTGTAAATCAGTCAATGCCCAAAACCTGTAAGCTTAACTGCAAACAAAAGCTGAAATTTTTAGTTCATTTCTGATCCTTATTCTCCTCTTGCACCAAAGGGAGATCACTGTTTTCACAAGACAAACCAATTATATATAAAATAAAATACTAAAAGCTGCAGTACTTGATACTAGTTCAATCAAACTTTATGAATATTGGATACAAATAATACACTCAGTGCGCAGCAAAAACCTTTATGCGAACTCTCATGTGCCATTGGCTGATTACCAACAAGAATCAGTACAAACATTGTAAAATGGGAATATAGGGCAGAAAAAAAGTTACTGATAGAGAACTCAGAAAGATGGGATGATGACAAAGCAAAAGCACTTGAGGATTCTTTCTGATCAGATATTACCGAAAACTTGCAAATTAGTGTTGACTCTGATTGGTGCACTCCTCCCAAGAATTTCCAAAGATTTGAAGCTCTACAAATCAGGGCCCCAAATTACAAAACATCTTCAAAAACTTTTAAAAACCTAATTAAGTAATTTGAGAAGAATAATACTTACCACTGGTTCATGAAAAATGTAGATAGATTCATGGTGGCTATTCCACAAAAGTTCGAGTTCCCATTATTAAAGGCTCCATTAGTATCCCAATTTTGAGTGGTACTATAGGGTAATGAATGGTAGTCATTGTTGTTGAAGCTGGCTTCCTTAGGGATCACAAGGTTTTGGTTATGAGAAGAAGACATCATAGATGGCTTCATATTCCTTTTTATCATGATTGATTCCTCAATGGCATTAAAGCCATCTCTGGGTGATTGATCACTAGCCAGTACTTGTTGAGGGTAATTAGGGTAAGGTTGTTGAACCATCTGAGGAGGCCATCTTGCACAAGCCTCATGTTCAGCTTGAGTAGTGGATAATGGCCTCATCAATTGGTGCAGTATTTGAGTAGTGTTTGAAGTTGCAGGGCACCTTTCCTCCAAGTCTTGCACCCTCCCAGTAGTAGTGTTGCTGCACATCTTGTAACAAGTCCTTTCTCTTGCTCTTGCTCTGGCCTTTTCCCTTGACTCCTTTTTTGTCTGAACACAAACATCTTGATCCCTCTGTGCCCATTTCAACTTCCTCCCTTTAGAAGCATCACCACCACTACCCCCCAATGATTTCTCATTTGATGTGTCAACCCCACCATGTGGCTGGTCACAGGAGCACTTGTCTCCACCACTGCAGCTGCTGCTATTCTTACTTCTAGCTAGTTCTTTGATTGCATTCTCAGACTTTGTGAAGAGCCACTCAAGGGTATTGCTAGGTTTGTCAAACTCTAGCATGTCCTGAAGATCAAAGAACTTTCGGGCTATTTCACTTGACAGCCTCACCCTTCTGTCCCTCAAACCCTGAGATGTGTGAATCTTGCTGTGCCTATCTTTCTTAGCTATGGCTGGTTTCTGGGTAAGAAAATTGGGAATGCTACCATAGTGAACACCAACACTATAGCCATTATTGGCATCCCTTTCAAGCATTGCAGTGCAGTCTGCAACTGCCAAATTGGCAAGAGTTTCTTCTGAGAATATTGGAGCATCATGATTAGTAGTGGAGGAGGGTATGAAGGGAACAAGAAGTGGATCATGAAGAAAGGTGGTGTTGTTATTTGTAAAACCATTGTTGTGAGGATCAATGTAACAAGGAAGGGTATTAGGGTAAGAAGAAGAAGGGAGGTTAAGGAAAGAGTTGGAGTCATATGTGGAAGAGAACATCTGAAGAAGGGAACCAATTTCAGTGGGTGAAAACCCTAGCAATGAGTAAACGAACACAATTACAACGTTAACACAGTGGTAGCTTCCCTGCTCCTACTTAACGGTCCAAGTACAGTCCTATACTCTTCTTATATAATCATTTTCCGAGATTCCCATCTCTATCTTTGAAAGGAAACACTACTAAGTACTATCACCACCATTAAAGAGTTTGCCTTATTTATTTTACTTTAAAAAAAATAACAAGTATGATTGAGGAAAGTGAGGAAAACAGAAAGGGTGATTTAGTTTAGGTCATTGAGGTACTTTGATCATAGTTTCCATTATTTGGTGAATACAACTATATTGTTACCAATCTGAGTTGGGGCAGAGGGGGGAAGACATAGGTTAAGAATCACAATAGCACATCCAAAGGACATTAATAATTTTTGGGTTTGCACCATATTAAAATAGCATATTCAGACCCATCAGATTCTTAGAAAATGTATGCAAAATTTAAGTCACCTTGACGTAAGTTTAGAGACATATTCGATACTTCATAAAGAATACCAAAGGAAGTGTGAAAAAAAAATAATTATAATTATAATTAATGGTGTATTGGAAAACATTTTTCTATTAAAGCAAAATTGTTCTTATGTAGGTGTAGGGTTTGGATTTAGCTTTTAAAATTAGAGAGTGCATATTATAACTCTCACTCACTCAAGGAAATCTATTAATTAGTGAGTGTGGTTATACTTAAACAACTGATGATGATCAAAAAGTTAATATAGCCCTATCCTTATGGTCTTATGGATCTAGCTTGGATGGTTTATAACCGAAAGGTAATGAAGTTTGAAGTTGAAACCGTACAGGTAGGGTAAAAGGTAGGTGAGAGGCTGTAATAGCTGGTTACCTGCTTCTTCTGTATAAAACTCAACCGCAAATATTCCAACTCGTCAGAAAAAATGTAATTTCATTTTCTGAAAGGCTGAAAATAGTACAAATTCGTAACTACAAACCTTCAAACTTAGTGTTCTTCTTGAATGCGCCCACATAGATTCATTTCAATCCCAAATAAAGCTCATTCAACTCTGACACCATTTGCTACTTCACTGGGATTAATAGTGGGATACTTTCTATTTGTACTTCTTATAGTATATATATTGTAGATGAATAATTACGTGCTTAAAAACAAGGCATATATACCAACCCTTATATAAGGATACAAAACAAATTACCAGTACTGGCAACACAGTTAATATATATTTTTTTATAGGTAAATGTGAGTTTGTTAATGTTAGTATTTTTTGTTAGTGGGTGGGGTTTGAACCCTCGACCTCGATATCACTCTATTTCTTAACTCCCCCTCCTTACCAGAATTGTTACATCAATATGAAAACAAACAAGAACTAACCAAATGAGCATAAAATCAAGTCTAAGACCTAATTTTAATTCAATCCAATGGATCAATAATATCAAACGACCCATTCTTTAAAAAAAAAACTCATTTTGAACTAGGCAAAGAGACCAAATAACCTCATGTCAAATGATAACATCAATATGTTTAGCTTTTTTATCTTTAAAGAAATCAAAATGCTATAAAGAAGGACACAAATCTATAGTGACTCTCTGTTTGTGATCCAAGCCATCCTAAATAAAGAAGGATCTTAGCTCAAGTTGCCTTTGATCTCTAAAATTAGCCAGCTAACTTCTTTATAGTGGGATGTTGATATTTTTTTTTATAAGCAAAAATATATTAAAACGAGTGCAAGAGATGCTCAAACCCGTTTTCAATCACACGTTTAGAGATGGGAATTGTTGTGCAGATTGACTAGCTAATTAAAGCCTATCCAAAGATTATGGTTTGGAGGATATTGTTTCCCTTCCATCGGAGCTCTCTCTTGCTTTTGAATGATATGTCAAGAGCTTCCTTACCCCTTTAGTGAATTTGTAGTTTTTCTTTTTTTTTTTTGGATTAAGCCTCTTCTTGTAAAAAAAAAAAAGAAATCACAATGCTGCAAGAAGTAAATTAAACCACTCTGTATTTTTTTACTCCAGACCCCTCCATCTTTTTTATCCATACAAAAAGACTCTCAACTTACCCACGCAATTTTCCGAATATCTACAGTTTCACCCAAAAGAGATACAGGTGCGAATTTTCCATACTTTTGCTAGAATTTTGTTTTAGAAAAAAAAGATAAATAATATTTTTTTTGAAATAAAAAAGGATAAATAGTAGATAAATGGATATTCAATACTTATGAGTGTAATCCTCCCAACCCCTCTCCCCACCTCCTGTTAGACTTTTTTTTTTTATAGGCCAATTGGTTAGGAGTTAGTGTGTTCGTTGTTAGAGGGGGTCGGGGAAGGGATCGAACCTAAACCTTGAAACTCCTGATATCATTTGACTACCACTTGAGCCACTTATGCGGAACCCTTCTGTTAGACTGTTAAGTTAGTTATTATATGGTTAGGGTCAGTTACATTATTGGTTACAATTAACTAGAGTCATCAGTATAAGCAAGGATTGTCATTGGTTTTTCGGGCCATACATGAGAACATGTGAAATTCGCTGTACTGTTTACTAAACAATTTCGTGGTCAGGGAGCTAGACTTAAAATTTTCCTTATTAATTTATTAAGGGGGTTAAACTGAAGAAAATAACATAAGATATAAATATAAATGATAATACTACATTCTAAAGAAAAATTTGGAAGGAGGGGAGGACTCCCTTATAGTACAGGAGGAGGCACCAATGAATTTTCGTATTGGGTTGGTTGAGAGCACAAATTAACCAACTCCTGTTTATAGAGTTAATGTTAAAAAAATTGATATTATAAACTTAACATTATAATATTAAGTTAAAGTCTTTAACTTTAAAAAAGTGTTGATATTAAAATTTCGAGGAATGATATTTGGCGAATAATGGTTAGTGTACCCGTGCCAATTATTTATTCCAGGCAAAACAAAAAAACTTATTCTAAATTATATTATCTCATGTATGTGTGAGCTTGCAACATTAGAGCATGGATATTCAGAAAATATAATAATATCAACAGTAATTAAATGATCACTAAAAAAAACGACTTACCAACGGAAAAAACCCGTCGGAAACGAAGAAATTCCGTCGGAAAACTACATTACCGACGGACACGGTTCCGTCAGTAATAGACGCGTAGGAAAACCTTTCCGACGGATCTTGTTCGTCCGTCGAAAATTTCCGACGGCTTTAACCGTGGGAAAACTTGCCACACAGAATTCCTAGTTACCGACGCAAATTAATTCCGTCGATAACTCTCTGTGGAAGTTACCGACGGAAAATTCCGTCGAAAAATATAACCAACTGTTATCGACGGAAACATCCATCGGAAACAAGATTTTTTCTATTTTTTAAATTATTTTTTATTTATTTTGTTTTATATTAATAATTAATTATTATTTATTTTTATTAAAATTTATATATTCAATATTAAATATTATATTATATTTTATTTATTAATTAGTATTATTTTATTTTATTTTAATTAATTATATTTATTTATTAATTATTATTATAATTTATTTATTAATTTATATTTTATTATAATTAATTATAATTTAATTATTATATTTTATTTTAATTAAATATTATTTTATTGTCAATTACAAAACAAATTGAAATTAAAAATAAAATTTACAAAGCAATTACATTAAAATTAATTTAAAATAAAAACAAACTCAACATATAATCCATAAATAAAATATTCGTCTATCTATAAAACTCTACTACACCTATAACTATCCTAATACCCATCACCATAATATCTGTCATCGTCGTCCTGTCGGGGGGAGTCTGCCGGCGTCACGTGACCATCAAGCTGCGGCTCAGTAGACAGACCGTCATCATGCGGCTGCGGTGGTGGATCAGTAGTAGTAGTGGAGGACTGGGGCTGGACCTGGGTGGCATGGAGGACCCCTATAGAGCGCCGCGCCTGTCTGGTGGGAAGAAATCGAGCACAACGGTCATGACCGTAGAGAATGTCTCCATCTGCTGCATGATATGCACTCGTTCGTCTCTCTTAGCTACTACACCTCCTGCCTCAGCTGCTGCACCTCCTCCGTGTCTTGTGAGCCGGAGGATGTAGGCTCCCTAATGGCCAAGCTCGGCATCGACCCCCGACAGATCGACCTGGATAGGGTCACAGTACCGTAAATCCGTCCCTTGTTCTTCCCGCCCGCCACATCCATCTAGGCCTGGGTCTGTAGTCGCTCAACCTTGGTGGGGTCCAGCTGAGAAGGATCTGAGGCACCAGAGCAGGAGGCAGCCTCATATGCTACCTAACTAAACCTGGCGTTATATTCCGCCTGCGATCAATACATTACAATCAATATTTATTAAACTATATATATATATATAGATATAATAATTGCCAATAGTCCCCCCATGCTTTCTCTTTGTATTCTCTATCTTTATATTAATAATATCTTGTAGGTGTGCTACAGATGATTGGTAGGATCTGGGGTGCCAACCTAGTTAGGATGCCTTGCCCTATTGTGATGCCTTTGCATTCCTAGCCTTTTATTAAAAAAAATATAAAAAAACACTTTAGCTCACCACTGTCTGCCTCGACCTCTCATCAACAAACTCGTCGGTGTCCGAGCGAATATAATATGTGTCTGCTCAAAGACCGTAAGGACATCAACGGACCGAGCTAGCTCTCCTGCCTGCAACCGACACACCAATAAAATCAATTAGTTATAAAACAAATTTTTAATAAAAATATACAGTTCATAAATAATGTTATTTATATATGCTTACCATGTAAATGGCATGATGCATGTGGATAATAGAACCACCAGTGTGCATGCTCCCACCCTTCTCGAAACTCGATTTCTCTTCGCCTGTTCACACTTTAGCTTGTAAGTTGGAGTGTTCCAGTACGCACACAGTTGGGCCCAAATGTTGGGCCCGATGTAATTCGGACATATCCGGCTCTCCCTACGCTCCCGGAGCATGTCCCTCAGTCGAGCAGCTGCTCGGTTGTCAAAGATAGCACGTATCTCTGAGGTATGCTCCGGTAACCAGCGCACAAGCTCCTGTTAACAAAGAAAAAAATATTAATAACATTATACAAAAAAATATATAAAATAAAGGGAAAATTACATGAACTAATAAACAAGAACTTACCCTGAATCGTCTGAAGATACGATCACGATCCTCCCCGGGGATCACCCCCCACTTTTGTGCCTGTCCTCGATGGATCAAACCAGTTACAATAAAATAAGACTACTTTTTTAGGATAAGTAGTAGTATTGTATTGTAACTTGTATATGTGTTATATAACCCCATAAAAATCACCGGTACCTTCACCCTGTACGACAACCCCGCTATTAATTGTCTTTTTGCCCACGTTCCATTCATCTGTGTGGAATTTGTACCCATTAACAAAGTATGTATGACATGATCTAACACAGCTATAGGGCTCATACGCTAAATCTCTCAAGTGATGATTAGTCACGCTTAACGGTTGTTGATACACCTACGAATAGGTAAGTCCTATTAAATAATAACTTTTTTCAAGAGGCAAAATTAAGCTTAATATAGTGTTTGCATCGTCATTTTACACTTACTTGTTGCTTGAACCATTCAGGAAAATCTGCATGTGTACGAGCAGAACCATCTTGTTCACTTAATTGATTGATTTGAAGGAACACACTGACAAATAAAATGTGTACTATGTGTTAAAGGAGAAATTATAATAACATGTGATACATTATTTCAAAAATAGGTCGTTAAGACTTACTCATGGTATGGTTTCACCTCTATGCAATTTATCAAGACATGAACATGGGCCGATGCATACTCCTCATCAGTTAACCAGTAAGTAAGCTTCTTGCCAGCATGACGGCCATGAAGGTTAAATACAGATAGCATATAAGGATACCCTGCATTATCGGCATCTATCTCGTTCCTAACATGTCTTGGTGCCAACATAAAGTTGTTGAAATAGTGGGAACATAAATAGGTTGTCTCGCGGTGTAAGTAAGACGCACAGATTGATCCTTCCACCCTAGCCTTGTTTTTAATTGATTGTTTAGAGTTGCCCATGAATCTAAGTAATAAAAAACATCGGTGACAGGGTATTATTCAATGGTCGCTAATTATTTAAATGTCAAAATATAATAAAATTACCTTTCAAATGGATACATCCACCTATATTGTACTGGTCCACCAAGCCTCGCTTCATATGCAAGATGGACAGGGAGATGCTCCATTGTGTCAAAAAATCCTGGGGGAATTAAAAACCCTCTCCATCTTGCACTGAATTATTGGAATGTTTTCTTCCATCTTCGTCAGACCTTCCGCTCTTAAAGTTGCAGAGCATATATCTTTAAAGAAATGACTGATTTCTGTAAGCGGGTTCGAAACATGCTGGGACAACGAGCCAAAAGTAATAGGAATCAAACACTCCATGAATACATGACAATCATGATTTTTCATCCCATGAAGCCTCCCTGTTCTTACATCAGCACATCGTGCCAAATTAGAGGAATAACCATCAAGGGTCTTATGGTCTTTTAACCACCGACAAATTGACTTTGCTTCATCGGTGGTTAGAGTGTAACAAGCTTTTGTTTTGACCATTTTCCCATTAGGCTGCGGCTTCAGCTCCAAATCATTTCGTCTACAGTACAGAGATATGTCCATCCTTGCCTTCACATTGTCCTTCGACTTGCCAGACACATTCATAACCGTGTTAAAAATGTTGTTAAAGAAATTCTTCTCAATATGCATCACATCAAGGCTATGTCTTAACAGATTATCCTTCCAGTACGGTAGTTCCCAAAAAATACTTTGTTTTGTCCAGTTATGCCATTCTCCATACCCGGGTAATTTTGACACACCTGCTTCAGTGACTTTAGGAATATCTCTAACCCGACCCCATATTTGTTCATGAGTCAACAAAGGCGGTGGACTTTCCTCTTCTGTCTGATTCTTTTTGAATGCTCGGACGTTTCTTCGGAAGGGATGGTCAGGGTCTAAGAACCGACGATGAGAATCAAACCAGGAACTTTTGCCACCATATCTAAGGGTAAAAGCCTTTCCATGTTCCATGCAATACGGGCACACCAATTTACCATGGGTCCCCCAACCAGAGAGCATGCCATATGCAGGAAAATCATTGATAGTCCACATCAGTGATCCCATCATCATAAAATTTCACTTCTTTGAAACGTCATAAGTCAATACACCATCCCATAACTTCTTCAGATCATTGATCAGAGGCTGCAAATATACATCTATCCCAGCCTTCGGATTAGATGGTCTCGGTATGAGACAACTTGGAAACCTATATGGTTTTGACATGCACATCTCGGGAGGAAGATTGTACGGTGTAACAATCACGGGCCAACATGAATATGGCGAGACCGACGCCTGAATGTACGGGGTAAAACCATCTGAACACAGCCCAAGTCTCACGATGTGAGGATCTGCTGCAAAATCAGGATGAACCCGATCGAAGTGCTTCCAAGCTTCACCATCAGAAGGGTGGCGTATAACGCCCGGATTTCTTCTATTTTCATTATGCCACCTCATTTGTCCCACAATTTGCATTGATGCAAACAGTCTCTCCAACCTTGGAATTATTGGCAGATAGAACATTGCCTTCGCAGGAACTGGTTTCCTCTTACTATGGTCATTACTTTGAACGCGGTACCTGGGTGTCTGACAAAATTTACATTCTTCCAACGTACTATCATTTGTGCCAGACTGACTACCATAATATAGCATGCACCTATTTGGATAACAATCAATCCTCTGAACCCCCATGCCTAGTTTCGACACCAACCGCTTCGCATCATAATAACTTTTTGGCAACAACTCTTTGAAGGGTGTCACATCTTGAAGCATTTTACAAAAGAATTCCAAACCTGCTCTAGGACATTCCAATTGGACTTGCAAGCTAGAAGCCTAACACAAATGGATAATTTTGAATCTGACGCCCCTTCAAACAATGGCTTATTTGTCTCTAACAATATATTGTAGAATCTCTGCGCCGATTCAATAGGAGGCTCTTCCATGTCATCAGACTCATCCGCCTCAAAATTCCCATGTTGCCCAAGACAACCATCATATGCATTGACTGGAGTTGTTCGACATATTCATCGTGGTAGCCACTACCTGATGCACCCATTTCAAGATCGTCACCACCGACTTCATTCAAATTAATATCCGGCAACTCCTCACCATGATCAGTGCATATCCAATAACTAGGCTTGAACCCACGTCGGTATAGATGTAACTTCACGTCATCATCACTCAAAACCGCCATACAATTGTACTTTGTGCACGGACATCTAATCCCCCCCTCTTCGGCATAATCACAATGTTGCTTTGCTTTGGATATAAACTCCTCAACTCCAGCTACAAATTATTGTTTTAGAAGTCGTCTCCCAGACACGATCCTATCATACACCCAACTACAGTTTGAGGGATAATATTCCACCCTTCTGCATTTTCAGATAAATTGAAGTATTTTTAAACATGATACTATAATCACGAATCGCTCCCTTTCCTTAAAAGGTGTGACCTATCCCATTCGAGGAAAAACTTTTTCACCACTGCACTATACTAGTTACTCATCACTTCTCATGTCTTATAGCTGACGAAATTTCGGCATCATCTCTCATCGGTCTCCAAGTACACGACTTGGCCGCGGTGAAATACCACAATCAAGTATGGACCCGGAGAACAAAAGGAAATGCTTCAACCCGAAATTTAATCAACTATTTCACAAATGAGAATCATCGAGTTACTAGTATATCAGAGGAGAAAAAGTTTTTTCCCAAACTGTCCTAATTGGACAATTCAAGATTCAATAAAATGGACGATACCATGACCACGAGTACACATGCTCAATAATATTGAACCTCGAATGGGAAACTACGGTTTTTCTCAACTACGTATAATAATTGTACTCTAAAAAAAATAAAACTTTAAGTAACATGGATAATTTGCATAAAGTTTGACATTATTAGCAAACAATCAAAAACATCATTAAGCAACCATCAGAAACAAAGCATTAACATAAAAAAAATCGCATACTTATTCTTCTATCTTTTTGTTATATCATTTATTTTTTAAATTAATTTTAATTATTAAAGTATTTTATTGAATTAGTTAACTACATAGTTAATTAATTATCTAAATATTATTTATTTAAATACAAATAATTATTTGAATTTATTGTTATGTAAGTATGCAACTTTGTCTACACTATCTGTTTTAATCACGGCCTCCGCCTCGTCCATGCTCTCTGATTCGCTGTGAGTACCTAGTCATCTCATCTTTGATTAATATTTATTTAATATGTAATTTATATTAATTATTACAAAAATTAATTCAAATGATTGTGTTTGATACTCTCGCTCACTAACACCTAGCCTTCGATTCCATTTGCTTCGGTAACACTTTGGATATTTGAAACACTTCTTCGATCATTTAATTTATTGCTTCAAATCATTACTTAATTTGATGGATGCTTCATTATTCCTAAGTTATTTAATTAATTCATTATTTCAATTAATTAATTTTATTAATTGAAATTTAATTGCATCAATTAATATGATAGTAAAATATTAGCTACAATAAGAATTAAAATCCTACATTAATTATAAAGCAAAATCACAAATTCCTACACTTCCAAATCAACAAAATAGAATTGTACAATCAGTTCAAAAATAAACAATACCCTACACTTCATATCATTAAACAATCGACTAAATAAACAATTTCAAACAAATTCAAAAAAAAATATAATTTCAATAAAATAGACACCTGGTAGTGCAGACAATGGTGGCTCCTCTGCAGCGGTGGTGATGATGGTATAATAGTAACTCTGTAACAAACAAATTAGCATCATTACTAATTAAACATTAAACACTTAATTAACAAATTAAACATTAAACATTTAATTCAAGAAAATGAAAATTCAAAACTAAATACTTACCTAGGTAGGGTTGCTGCTGGCAGTGGGGGAGGAAGGTGGTGGTGGTAGTGGCCGACGAGTCTGGCAGTGAGGGAGCAAGTGGTGGGACAATCTGCTGGAAGCGGTGGTGGTGGGGCTCATGGAGGAGAAGAGAAGACAATGGCGAGGAGTGGAGGCGCGCGGGAGGAGAAGGAGAGAACATAGAGAAAGAGATAAGAGAATAAGAGAGGTGGTGCAAGGTGGAGGCGGCGAAGACAGAGAACCAGAGAGAGGGAGAGGGAGAGGAAAAGAAAGGAAGAAAGGGAAAGTGAGGGAGAAAGGTTTTCATTTGCACTTAATGAACCGGTTTCCGATGGCTGCCGGCGGCTTATTCCGTCGATAATTCAAATTTTTGGATTACCGGCGGGTAGGTCCGTCGGTAATGTAAAACATAGTTTCCGACGGAACCAGCCATTGGTAATTATCGACGGCTTGCCAAAATATTGCAAATTCGCACCACCATTTATGACGGAGTTATTGACGGAATATCCGTAGGTAAGGTTACCGACGGTCATCCCGTTGATAATATCGTTGGCTTTTCATATTCATGATTACCGACGACATTTTATATCGGAAATTGCCTCATTACCGACGGAATTGACATCCGTCGGTAATAGTCCGTCGGAAATTACCTCTTTTCTTGTAGTGGATGAAAACTATATATGAGTATATGTAAGTAATATTACTCTCTAAAAACCACTTTTGTGCAAAATATATACATGAAATTATGGAAAAGATAATTCTACTACCCTACAGAACATATATATGAAACATCTGTCATGAGAGAAGGAGTGAGAGAAAAATACATAAGTAAATTAAATAATAGGATATAAAGTTTCTTCGCGGTTAATTATTAATCTTTATCTTTTGGGTATTGTTTCTTAATAATATTACTCATTTGTGCTTTGTCCCTTAAGGATCAATTAATACTTAACAACTTACAATTATAAGGATTAACCTTTTATGGAAAATAGTAACCAATCTTTTTTTAAAATAGTAACGAATATGGTAATGAGTAAGAATTACATGGACTATGTTATGTCAAAAAAAAATATATAGACTATAGTTTTTTTTTTTTGAAGCTATATGGACTATGGTTTTTTTTAAAGGATATGGACTATAGTTAGAACTATAAAAAAAAAGGCCAATTTGATTTATCCAAATTGATTCATTATGGGCCGAGAGAAAAGTCAGTCAAGCTGGATTAACTGATTTTAATAGTGAGTAACAAAAATGCTAAGGCTCTATTTTCAATAAAAACTAGTAGATAGTATATGAGCTTATTGTGGATAGTGGCATGGTGGGTGAAGTAGTTGTTTAGTTTGAATTGTTTGATAAAATTAATATTTGAACTACTTTATAAATATAAATTATATAGGGTTAAATATGCTTTTAATTCTTTAAATTTGGATGATGTTCGATTTTAGTCACTCATTTAGCAAAATGTACTTTTTTAGTCCACTAAATTATTGAATGTGTCAATTTTGGTCCCCAAATATAAGTTTTAGAATGTGGGGACTTAAAAAGTAAATTTTTCAAATGGGAGACTAGAATCGAACATCACTCAAATTCGATGGACTAAAACCATATTTAACACACACACATATACCAACATACAGTTGGTCCAAGTGGTAAGGGACTTGGACACCTTAAATAAAGTGGTTATAATTTTGAATCCTGACTCTTGTGTATGGAGAAAACCTAGTTGGGAGGGGAGAACCCACTTTGTGTGCCCAACAGGTTCCCCGACGGAGATTAGTCACTGCTAACAGTGGTAGATATGTAGATATTTAATTTCATACATATGTCATGGTTACGAAAAAATATATATATATATATATATACATAAATACATACACTACTTATTTTAAGATAATTATCACTTTTATCACTTTAATTTATTTTAAATTATTTATTATTTATCATGTCAAAAATTAAAATATTAATTTTTATTTTGTATTGTTTTTACTAATAAAATGAGATAACGCTAACTAGAGCCTCTCAGGACTTAGGATTTCATGATGTTTAGTCCCAAGCCCTGGGCTTGCTAGGCTTTTAGCTTTTGATTTTACTGGGGTGTCAGTACCCCGACGTGTCGCTATTTCTAGTTAGTTTGCTGTTTTTTGTTTGGCCTGTTTGCTCCTTTTCATATCTAATAAATAAATAAATGAGGTTCTAATATGATATTTTATATATATCATTAATAAAATTAGTTCTTAAATATATTTCGAGATATTATGATTATGATATTTTATTTAATCTAAGAAAGGATAATAGAATTAACTAAAATAATAAGAATAAAAATAGTGAGAAAAAGAAAATATAAGTTTAAACATTACTTTAATTAACATATGAAAAAACTTTATAGATTAATAGAAAAAAAGTACTATAAGGTATTAAAAAAATATTTACCATAGAGAGCCGTAAATTTACCAATTGTAAGCTAGTGATTCGGCATGACCAAATATACATTTTAACTTGACTCAATCCACCCTTACCTGTGGTTAAATGACATCTTAAGGTAGCAAAATCACTTCAGTCAAAAAAAAAAAAAAAAAAGCAAAAGCAAAATCACGAAACAATATACAGTTAGTTAATCACAATCAAGAAAATCAAATTACAACGGATAGGCCGGGAAGATGCAAAATCAAATCTCCATTATAAAACTTAGAGTCGTTTGAACTGTTTTTTAGCTTAAAAACTATATCATAGATAATCTCTTATGTTTGATATTTTATTTAAATTTATAAAAAAAAACTTTTTTTAGGGGGAAAAAACTGTTTTGTGTCATTTAGTTTTTTCTAGTTTAAGGTTGTTGTGATTTGATTATTTTTCTTTCTCAAAATTATCTTTCTTGTTTACCTCTACAAAACTAACTTTTAAACACATATTATTAAATTATACAAATAACTTCATACCATTTTTCATAATTTATTATATAAAGGTGCTTTTTTTGCACCACTCAAATGAAATAGATTATCTTAAAATCGTTTTTCAGCAAACAGATCCAAACAAAAACAAATTCTGATTATAATCGATTATCTCAATAATCGATTATACAAAAAATGATTATCAGCATAATTTTTTTTCCAGCTTTCTCAAAGACACTCTTAGACGACTTTTGTTTTGTTGTTGTTCTTCCAATGTGTTTGGGAAAACTGAAAAAAAAGATTACGCTGATAATCTGTTTTCAAATAATCGATTATTGTGATAATCGATTATAATCAGAATCTGTTTTTGTTTGGGTATCTTTGCTGAAAAACGATTTTAAGATAATCTATTTCGTTTGGGTAGTATAAAAATAATCACTTTTATATAGTAAGAGAGTGTTTGGGAAAGATTGTTTTGTGAGTTTCAGCTGTTTTGTTTTGGAAAAAAACTGTTTTGTAAGAGATGCTCATGTTTGGGTCATTTGCTTAAGTTTGAAAAAAGCTTTTCCTTCTTCATTTACGTTGTTTTGGAACCAGTTACCATAGCGGACCGTATTTGGAAACGCGTTTTTTTTTTTCATGTTATCTTTGTGATTTACTGCATGTGTCCTTCTTTCTTAAACTGTCTTTGCTTTCACGCTTTCTTCCTATTATTTTTTCCTTCTATTTTTTCTTCTTTCTTCTTTTTCTATGTGTTGATTCTTTCAAATTGTTAGATTTTGGAAACACACCTTTATTTTGATGACAAGATATAAAAAAATCTTATGTTAAAAAAATAATATTATAAACATATATTTTCAAACATTTTTTCGTAATTTATTATGTAAAAGTGATTATTTTTGTATCACCCAAACGAAATATATTATTTTAAAATCCCCTTTTCAGCAAACATACCCAAACAAAAACATATTCTGATTATAATCGATTATTACAATAATCGATTATACCAAAATCAATTATTAATATAATCTTTTTTTTCCAGAATCTCAAACACGCTCTAAATCACGAAAAAGAGTACGAAGATATTTGTTCCTATTAATAATATTTGATTTTTTTTTAACATTATAACTTGTTTATTTTTTTATATGTCATCAACTTTTTATAAAATAAATCACGAACGCAAACTTCTATGAAAATATAATTTGTTATGAATATTTATATAAGAACAATTGTTTAGTTTTTTTATATATCAATATTTGTGAATCCTTACCTTTTTCTCTATAATAATGTGGACTCATTTTTTTTTTTAATTACTGGAATTGGGGTTTTTGCTCCTTAAAAGGCTTAAAACTTTGAATCGGTTGAGACTAATTCTCAACCGACTGTTTAGAACAGAGAATTAACTTTGATTTTCACAAACTACCAATTAGATTGTCTCTTACCTAAATTAATGTAGGCTCATTTCAGAGTAGACTAAGACATAGTGCTGTCAACATGAGTTGTAACCCGTGAGCCAGCTCGACTCAACCCGGCTCACTGGTGGGTTGGGTTATAAAAAAAGGCTCGTTTTGACTCCGGGTCATTTTGACCCGGCTTACTTAACCCGCGGGTTAGTCGGGTTGAACCCGGGGTAACCCGCGAGCCACACGTTTTTTTTTTTACCACACAACCAAAGTCCAAAATAATGAAGAAGCTGAAGACCAAGTAAGTTGCAACCCAACCCACTTTCTCAACCCTTTCTTTCCCCGACCCTTTCTTAGCTCACCCAACCCTAAGTCCCTAACTTAGTAACTGATAGCAAATTGAAAAACGAAGCCTCCCTCATCGTACACGAACGCCGCCTGCTGCTAGTTTCTCTGGAGTGTACCGAACGCCGCCTGACCATCGCCTCACGCCTCCTGATCGTCGCATGAGCTGCGAACACCGCCGCTGCGAACCTTGAGAAGTGAGAACTGCGAACGACCGAACGTCGTCACTTGAGTCGTTCTGCCTCTTTCTCTCAGCTTCGTTCTCTCTGTCCCAGGTTAACACCAATTTTGAAGAATAGGCATGAGAAAGGGAAGGAGAACTCTATTGACTTGGGGGTTGGTAAAATTGCTGATCGTGGGGGAGCAATATGAATTCTGTTTGACTTGTATTGACTTGGTGCACCCATTCTTCCTCTTGCTCCTTTTGAATTCTGATTTTTATTTTATTTTTTAATTTTTTTAATTCTAAGTGAGTCAACCCGCGTAACCCACCAACCCGTGATGGGTCGAGTCGGGTTGACTATTTCTTGACTCGCTGAAAAAATGAGCCAACCCGACTTGACCCACTTTTCGCTCAACCCGTCGTGAGCCAATCCGGGTGAGTCGAATTGGTTCACTTTTGAGAGCTCTAATAATACATGATAACAGAATCCAAGTGAGGTTTATTTGCTGTTAAATAACATACATAAAAGATTGTGAGAAGATGTAAGTAATACTCTTTGAGGATTTTGTCAAGTTATCCAAAAAGGGAAGGGATGGACCATGTCGGATGAAACAAACCCCACAATATAAGAGAGATGTGCCCTACGCACTCATAGTGGACCGGCTAGTTAGCATAGCAATAATTGCTTGGATAGCTAAGTAACAGTTGGCATCCGATCCATCAACCAAAAGACTGTGTATGGTTTGATATCGCCTGTTTACTACACTGAAGACATATTAAGAGCAACAGCTTAATAATAGACTCATAAATACTTTTGAGTTTTCCGTATACTCCTTTTTCGTCTCATCAGTATGATGTTTTCCTTTTACCACTTTAATTTTTTGTTTTAAGTGAAAATGTTAAGTTTGCAATTAATCAAATTGGACAAACAACACGTGCACCTGACATTATCTTACCACTTTAAAATTGAAGTTTTTATTTATTTATTTATTATCATTTAACTCTTAAAATTTGGCATTTTTATAAATTAAGACTCTTATTTTGTATCAAACTAATGTATCGACCGTGTCATGCACGAGAATATGTTAATTTTTTAGGACTTCATCAAAAATATTAGTTATTGATTTTATGTGTTTTGTTCAAAAAATTTTGCAGGAAATCATATATAAAAAATTGTCAAAATTTATTTTGTCTGAACCGTCAATCAAAAACAGAACAGAGATAGTATTAAATCAATAATTATTATTGATATTATAATACAAATAATGACTTTAAGTGCAAATAATGCTTGCCTTCACGATTTTAATTCAGTCACAGCTTGTATTGACTCTATTATTGTTAATGAAATGAGTTAAGTGTGTTTCTTAAAAAAGAAGAAGTGTAAATAGCAAATAGATATTGTCTTGTAAATATGCACTCTAACATGTTAGATACTCTATCCACCATACCTATACAAAAAGATTATGTAGATAAACACCATAAATAAGATTGTGATTAATCAAAAAAATGTTGTCTCTTTCCTTCACCATCAAAGCAACAAATACATTTCAAACTGATTAATCATTTCTAGATATATTTTACTTAAATACTAATACAAAACACAATGATAGTGGTGATCTAAAAAATGCATCAACTTCATCTATATGATTCCATAGATTTGCAAAAAACTTCAAAGAAGAGAGTCGAAATATGGAAAAAAAACAAAAATTTAAATGTGAGAGAGAGAGACGAACAGAAGAGTAAAGATGAGTTATAGATATTTGAATTGATAATTGATAATAATGATTCAAAATCAGACAAAACTATGTTGGACAAAATTGAATATTGAGTATTGAATGCATTAAATTGAATTGAATGTTTAATATTGAATGCTTTAAATTGAATATCAATTTATGACAATCTTTGTGTTTTAATGCATAAAATATTTTTCATTTTAAAGAACGCCTAAATTTTAATGTGAGGTTTGAATTTCAAAACATTCTTTTTTTTCCATCTCCCGATTCTGCTTTGAATTAGATCAAACGACATTCGAGCCATTTTTGTTTAGATTTTAATGTGGTGTTCCAATTTGATTTCATTGTAATTAAATCATATTAAAATGAACAATATTGACACTAATCAGTATATTAAGCATTGCTAATACGAATTGATATATAGCCCTGAAAATTTTGAAAATTTTGTTTTAATCGTTATCAGGGTGCACATAAATTAAATATATATAGATCAAAGAATTATATGCATGTTTTAATGCATTGTAATTTTTCCCTTCTAACTGATTTGCGTTTATTTGCTTTCAATTGTAACATCATCTAATCTATATTGAGATAGTAATAAAAAAATACACATAGCATAAGACGTACGAGAGTTATTGTGGAAGGAGACATGCATGTATCCATGAGTTATCTGATATTATGATATGATCTTAACATAGTTTCACATCTTGTCAACTCATAGCTGCTTTTTTCAGCAGACAATAAAGCATTGTAAAATCTCAGTATATTGATGCTTCAGCAAGAGCTGAAAGATCTTAAATCTTTATATTTTTTATAATGACACTCCCGTTCAAAGTTTTTCTGCACTCGATTGCCGTTGAGAGGTGTGTTAATTCTGATAGAAAACTCATCTACGTTTACTGCACCTTTACCACTTTTAGAAGACCAGCGTTTAAGTTAAAGAACCAATCCTTAATGAAAGCTGTAGGGAGGTAAACTACCGCAAGAGAAGTTCCAATATACGTTACTTTAAATGGCTACTTATAATCTGTATAAAGTATCAAGAAAGATTTTATTCAGAAAAGCATTTAAATATATGAAGTTTTGATACTCACACACTGCATGAGAAGGTATAAAAAGATCCCCTCTCCTCTCAGGGAGGTTTACTGAACATGCTGTGCAAACCACATTAAATAAAAAACAACCATATATTCAAAAAGTGAACATAAAAAAAATCCCAAAGAGAAAAGAAAGTGACAACCAATAATTAAATTGAATGATGCAAAGTTACAAAATATGGGTTGAGAATTCTTGCCCTTTATGCAGAAAAAATCTGTCAACCATGTACAAAATATGGGTTGAGAATTCTTGCCTATTTTGAATATATAATAATAATAATAATGCTTCATTACCTTATTGCCAAAGTACCATGGACACCATGCTGTCTCCGATGGAAGTTTCTACGCGTTGATGTTATGGGAACTCGTCCATATGTATCGTCACTGCATTATCGAATAACAACAACAAAATTGTGAAATCATTTATGGACTCTCAAATTTTTAGTACTCGTGAAAGAAGCTTTTTTCTCATAATAAATTGCAAAATCATTCAAAGTGCCATCTCCATTGGAGTTTCACAAAACATGTTTATATAAATATTGTAGGCCACCCATCCTAGAGAATAATGGCTCGTCAATATCCAACGTAAATGTTGGCCTTAATGGCCATTCACTCAAATAAAACACACGTTGCCAAAATGATTTAAATGAAATAATGGTCAAGATTCAAAATTTAATTATTAATTGTTGCTTCGGTATCAAGATTGAATTGCACACCTTTGATTTCCTCAGTTTCGAGTATCCTATTGTTATGAAGATTGTTTCTAATTATATGATGAGCTATTTTTGACCTTTTACTCAATTATTATGTTTATTTTGAAATGAGTGTATATATTTA
The DNA here is from genome assembly GCA_030762895.1 of Sophora flavescens. Lineage (NCBI taxonomy): Eukaryota > Viridiplantae > Streptophyta > Magnoliopsida > Fabales > Fabaceae > Sophora > Sophora flavescens. The sequence continues at coordinate 164,198,150 of CM061067.1, forward strand.
AAACTGATTTTCACCATCCAAAATTAATGATTGAAATTTCAATTTTCAACTCTAACAATTATGATGCTTCAAAAAAAAAAAAACTCAAACAATTATGATAACCTGCAAGTAGAGCAAACTTGAATAAATTTCATGATGAAGATAGTAGCAAAAATGGAGATTTCGAAAATAAAAAAAAGTAGGAAATAATGACAGAATCAATTTTTTAAATGCGGAAATCCTCCTTAAATGCCATTAACACACTTTTGGAAATCAATTTATTAAAATTGCATTCTGAAACATGTTTTGGAAACAATTTCATTAACGTAATAAATATGTATTAATGCTATTTGGAAGCTATAATTATGATCATTACTATAATTACTATAATTACTTCAAATCAACCACAAAGTGACACATAAGCAAAAAATGGAGGAAGGCTTCTGGTATTGCCACGTGTGATGACTGAAGGCTTCAGAGACTAACATGTGGAGGTTTTCACTTTGAGTTTTGAGTTTATTCGCAAATGTATTAGATGTAGATAACATCTTTCCTAGAATATAAGTGTATGTAGGTTTTATTCACCTAACAAAAAAAAGTTTATGTATTGATCAAAAAAAAAAAAAAAGTTTATGTAGGTTAGAAGTCCTGCGTAAGTGAGCCTTGCTCGCTCATTCCAGTTTTTTTATTTTCTTTCTAAGGTAATAAAGGGCACATTGGGTGCAAGACAGGAACAGAATTGAATGATAATGCATGCTATAACTAATTCTTCACCTGTACCTTTTCAGCATAGTTGAAACTTTAGCTTGTCCCAATTTATAGTAAGCTATCTGTACTGTTTGTTTGAATGTAGGTCTCCGGTGGAATGCCGGGAGAAGGACAAGGTTGTGGCGTTGAGATATTGACAGAATAGGTGGAAAGCAGAATCTAAGGATTGTTGCTCATTGGGCAAGTTTCATCCATATCAATATATATTCTAGAAAATTATATTGAATATTATTGATGTCTTAACGAGTATAATATATAGGCGATGCTAAATCTAAAGCGTCTGATACAAAAAATACAAGATTTACAATATTTACAACACTCCCCCTCAAACTGATGAATGGATTATATCTATCATTCCCAGCTTGCAAGTAAGTTGATTGAATCGTTCTGTTGGTAAGTCTTTTGTTAACACATCTACCAGCTGATGCCCAGAAGGAATGTAAGTTGTAGTTATCAGCCCGCTATCCAACTTCTCCTTGATAAAGTGTTGGTCTATCTCAATGTGTTTTGTCCTGTCATACTGAACATGATTATGAGCAATACTAATAGCCGATTTGTTGTCACAAAGCAACCTCATAGGCCCTTCACACTTTATCTTCAAGTCATCAAGCACAATCTTCATCCACAATACCTCACAGATTCCCTGTGCCATAGCTCTAAATTCTGCCTCAGCACTTGATCGAGCCACTACACTTTGCTTCTTACTACTCCAAGCGACAAGGTTCCCACACAAAAATGCACAATAGCCTGAAGTGGACCTTCTATCACTCACTGAACCTGCATAATCAGCATCGGTATAGGCTTCCATAATTAGGCTTTCACCTCTTTTGAACAAGAGCCCTCTCCCCGGAGTGGCTTTGAGATACTGCAGAACACGCTCTACAGTCTGCAAGTGTCTCACCCTCGGATCATGCATGAATTGACTCACAACACTAACCGCATATGCTAAATCTGGTATAGTGTGTGCCAAATAAATCAACTTCCCCATTAATCTCTGATATTGAACCTCGTCAACTTTAGTACTCTCCTCTTCGATGCTTAATTTGTGATTTTGCTCTATGGGAATACCTGCTGGTTTACATCCAAGTTTGCCTATTTCCATCAAAAGATCAAGCACATACTTTCTTTGAGAAATGAAAATACCTTGTTTTGAGTAGGTCACCTCAATCCCCAAGAAATACTTAAGTTTCCCAAGGTCCTTCATCTCAAACTCTGCAGATAATTCCTTGAGTAGTAGTCTTTCAACCAAATCATCTCCTGTAATAATGATATCATCAACATAAACAAGAAGTACAGTTAGCTTTCCTCCCTGCGAATGTTTGAAGAAAAGTGTATGATCTCTGATGAATGTGCAAAATATGTTAGTTTGGAAGTGTAATTAGGAAAGAGTTAAATAATCTTAGGAATCATAGGGAAAGTGATAGGAAAATACATACTTTGATATGAATAAAGTTTGGATTCATTGGATATTTATTTGTATGAAAATTATACTCAAAATATGTTGAAAATATGTAGGATTGAATTCCTAGCGCTCAGCTCTGGAATCGAGTGCTCAGCATGGACAGAAACTGAAGAAATCAGCAGTGCAGAAAGTGGATCCGCCAGCGCCCAGCGCTAAGTTCAGGGCGCTCAGCACTACCAGAAGAAAACAACCCAGCACTCAGCACTGGTATATGGGCTCCCAGCGCCATCTTTACAACAAGTTGTTGTTTCGCGTACAGTGGAGCGCCCAGCGCAGGCCAGGGGCGCCTAGTGCTGGGCGATGTGCAGAAACTCTATAAAAGCGCATTTGAAAGAGTTTGAGCGATCTTTGGCTCATTTTGGTGCGATCTCACCTAGGTTCATCATATTCTCTCTGGATTCTTTGGAGATTCAAGCTTGAGAATAAGATTTGAAGCTTCCATGGCTTCCTCCACTCATTCCTACTCAAGTTTCTTCTTCTCTTCTCTTTTTCTATGAGTTGTTAGATATCTTATGTTAGGTTTAGGATGAACTTGATTGAATCTTCATGTAGTGAAGTTTGATTTGTGATTTCAATGCAATTTTGTTAAGTTTGATTAGTCTCTTCTATGCTTAATGCTTTTCTTGGATTGATCAACCTTGAAATGATGTTAGGTTCAATTTCACAATTGAAAAATTGGTGATTGAATTGGAAATGAAGTTGATTAATATTGTGATGTTGATTCTAGGAATAGAACTATATTTCAATACATTCTTGTGAATCCAATGCTTAATGTTTGTTCTAATCTTGCATCACCTAAGGAATTAGGGTTCTTGATTTGTAACAAAAGGATTATCACCTAATGAATTAGAGATAAATCTAGATTAGTGGTTTGAATGTCAATTGAATGAGTTGGATTGAGATTAAAATTGAACAAAGTTACATGAGGTAAAAATTGAGGGATTCTGATACCTAACCGCTTTTGCCTATATTGAATTCATTCTTTAATTACTTGTCTCATTCATTTGTGTGATAATTCTAAATACAAGAAACTCATTTACTCTTTTATAAACATGAAATTCATTGGTTCAAATATCAATTGCCTAAGCTACGTTGTTACTTGAAACACAATCCTCGTTGGGAATGATACTCTACTCTCACTTTATTACTTGGACGATTTGGTACACTTGCCAAACAATCAACAAGTTTTTGGCACCTTTATCGGGGATTGTTGATTTCAATATCAACGAAGCAAAGGCATTGTTAATTGGAACATTTTTTTTCTTTGTTAATTTTCTGTTTTTGTTTGAATAATTGATATATTGGATATTCTCATCTTTTCTATTACTTTGGATTCTTGTTTTGTGAGGAAAGTATCCACTACAGACCATGGACATCTTTGAAATTACTCTTCTTGCTCAAAGAAAACTTATTGCAAAACAATTGGAGTTGATGTCTAAACAACTTCAAGTCATGCAAGTGAAGGCAATGAAACCATTGCAACCTACATGTGATTTTTGTGGTGAACACCATAAACTTGAAAATTGTGAGGTTCAATTCAATGCACAAGAGAAGGTTTATTACATGGAGAATCTTGACATTCAAGTTTGGGACATTATCTAAGCAATTGGGTTGTTTTGTGCAGAAAAAGATAGAGTTGGTAAGTGAGCAAGAGTCACATGTTTGGAAAATGGTTGAGCAAGCAAAAGAAGTATTTGTAGAAATGGAAAGTGAACATGACTCAAGAGAAGTGGTGGAAGAAAAACAAAAAGAAAATGTAGTTGTAGTATTAGATGAAAAATAGAAAAACAAAAATAGTGACATGGAAGAGAAGCCAAGGGTGAGGCATGAAGAGATTCATATGAACGAGACTCAACCTTTGGTGATTAAAGAGAAGAGTCCCATGCGAGATGATTTTTATATACTTTAAGAATGGGGAAACATATATTCCAAATGCCTAATTGTTGGGGCATGGGAACATTTGCTTCCTTATAGTAAATACATGGGACGACTTGTCAAGAAAAGAAAGCAGAAGGAGGATATATTCTTCTTGTCATATAAACCGCCCTAAGAAAAGAGCTCAAATGTCAAGCTAATGACGTTAAAGAAGCGCTCCTTGGGAGGCAACCCAAGCATTTTATTCTTGCATTTTTGTTCTTTTTGCTTCTATCATGGAAAAAAATAAGTAGTTCATTGAGTTGTTGAGTAGTTCCTTGATGTGTAATCCATTTAATGTGGTGGAATTGTTTTGAATTGTTGTGCAGGCACATCTAAGGAAAAAGGACCAAAGGAAGGGGAGAAATGACACAAAAGAATTGTGAAAATGGCCCAGTGTGGGCGACGGGCGCTACTGTGAGCGCAAACAGAAAGCAGTTTCAGCAGAAAATACTGCACCTTGGACGCTGAGCGTGGATTCCTATCGCTAAGCTCTAGCCAGTGTAAAAAAAAAATTTGCACATGCTCATCCATTGTGCAGAAGAAAGGGGATTCTCTGAACTCTTTATTAATTTTTTTTATCCTCCCTAATTGTTAGTTAGTTATAGTCGAATAAAGTGCCCAAACTTGCATATTTTGCACAAACTTGTGTTTTGAGTGGATTTTTGTGTAGATTCTCTAGTGAGCATAGAACTTTTGCTTGGCTGGAATTTTTAACATGATACATTGCATACTTGGCGAGCACATGATTTCATTGAAACCATTGATCTTTGTGAATTGTTTGTGATAATTTTTCATGCTATGATTGATGCAATGTTGGATGTATGGATTTCTCTTGCACATGATCATAAACTGTGAGCTTTTGAGCCCAAATGCTCTAGAACATTATCCAGATGATTTGATTTATTTCATGTGTGATTGTCCATCACTTGCATGTTCTGACTTTTTCTTGAATTGATGCTTGTCACTATTGCATTGTTCTTGTATATGCATATATGATTGAGGCACTATTTCTTTGCTTAGCTCAGGGCCATAATTGCTATCCTACCATTTGCCATTGCTATGCCCAATAGAGCCTTGGCCTATTTTTCTTGGCACGATATCACATTACAAGCCAAAAATCGAAAAAAAAAACAATTTTGTCCCACTATTTTGGCTTAGAGGAATGTTTGGACTTAAGTTTGGGGTTGTTCTCTTGCTTAGGGACAAGCAAGCAAATAAAGTTTGGGGTGAGAGTAGGCCACTAAAGATGCCTACTAGAAAAAATAAATTGAAAAATAAAAAGCCAAAGAGAAAAAGAAACAAAGAAAGTATACAAAAGTGAAAAAAGGCAAAATAGAAAGATGAAAAAGAAAAGAATGAAAAGAGAATGAAACAAGAAGAAACAAAACAAAATAATAAGAGAAAAAGAGAGTTATAAATAAAATAAAAAGGGAAATAGAACATACTGTGTTCTATGTGCTTGTGTATTAGCTAAGTAAGGGAAGCCTCAAGATAGTCCACATTCCTTGAAGCCAAAGTAGTCTAGCCTATATACTTGATTTTATCCACCCCCACCTAAGCCCCATTACAACCAAATAAAAGACCTCATGATATGTGTTGCATTGACATTTGTGATGTGTGTTCTTAGCATCTTGTCAAGATTAGGATTGGGGAGTGCATGATAATTGGAATTGAGAGCAATTATCACAAAGTGAGGATGTGTGAACACTAAATAGAGAGGTTGCAAGGGATTTTATTATGCATTCAATGGAGCTAATTTTGTAGTATAATTGATTGTTCTAAAGCATGTGATCAATTGGAATGGATGCAATGATTGTGTGATGCTTGTGCATTTTGCAAAAGTGTTAAGGAATTGAAGTTTTGCATGAGTAATGTGTTTCACAAGGGAATTGAACATGAAAACCATCTCTTTCACCCCTGTTTTGAATTTTATTGTTTGCTTGAGGACAAGCAAAATCTCTAAGTTTGGGCTTGTGATGAATGTGCAAAATATGTTAGTTTGGAAGTGTAATTATGAAAGAATTTGTAAATAATCTTAGGAATCATAGGGAAAGTGATAGGAAAATACATACTTTGATGTGAATGAAGTTTGGATTCATTGGACCTTTATTTGTATGAAAATTATACTCAAAATATGTTGAAAATATGTAGGATTGAAGTCCTAGCGCTCAGCTCTGGAATCGAGCGCTCAAAGACGGATAAACGAAGAAATCAGCAAAGTGCGAAAGTGGATCCACCAGCGCGCCCAGCTGAGTTCGAGGCACTCAGCGCCACCAGAAGAAAACAACCCAGTGCTCAGCCTTGGTATATGGACGCCCAGTGCCAGCTTTACAACAAGTTACTGTTTCGCGTACAGTGGAGCGCCCAGCGCAGGCCAGGGGCACCCAGCACTGGGCGACGTGCAGAAACTCTATAAAAGCGCATTTGAACAGAGTTTGAGGGATTTTTGGTTCATTTTGGTGTGATTCTCACCTACGTTCATCACATTCTCTCTGGATTCTTTGGAGATTCAAGCTTGGGAACAAGAGTTGAAGCTTCCATGACTTCCTCCACTCATTCCTACTCAAGTTTCTTTTTCTCTTCTCTTTTTACTATGAGTTGTTAGATCTCTTAGGTTAGGTTTAGGATGAACTTGATTGAATCTTCATGTAATGAAGTTTGATTTATGATTTCAATGCAATTTTGTTTAGTTTGATTAATCTCTTATATGCTTAATGCTTTTCTTGGATTGATCAACCTTGAAATGATGTTAGGTTCAATTTCACAATTGGAAAATTGGTGATTGAATTGGAAATGAAGTTGATTAATATTGTGATGTTGATTCTAGGAATAGAACTATATTTCAATACATTCTTGTGAATCCAATGCTTAATGTTTGTTCTAATCTTGCATCACCTAAGGAATTAGGGTTCATGATTTGTAACAAAAGGATTATCACCTAAGGAATTAGGGATAAATCTAGATTAGTAATTTTAATGTCAATTGAATGAGTTGGATTGAGATTAAAATTGAACAAAGTTACATGAGGTAAAAATTGAGGGATTCCGATACCTAACCGTTTTTGCCTTTATTAAATTCATTCTTTAATTACTTGTCTCATTCATTTGTGTGATAATTATAAATACAAGAAACTCATTTACTCTTTTATAAACATGAAATTCATTGTTTCAAATATCAATTGCCTAAGCTACATTGATAGTTGAAACACAATCCTTGTTGGGAACGATACTCTACTCTCACTTTATTACTTGTACGATTTGGTGCACTTGTCAAACCATCAACAATCTCCTTGACTTTGCTTGTAACCTAGGCAAGCCATTGCTTTCGTGAATCTCCCAAACCATGCCCGGGGAGACTTTTTAAGCCCATATAAAGACTTCCTCAATCTACACACTTTGTTTGTTCTACTAGTGGGTCCAAATCCCGGAGGAATCTCCATATACACCTCCTCCTCTAAGTCTCCATGCAAAAACACATTTTTAACATCAAGCTGGTGAAGGTCCCACCCTGAGTGAGCAACAAGAGAGAGTAAAATTCGAATATTATTCATCTTTGCCACTGGAGCAAATGTCTCCTCATAATCAATGCCATAGGTTTGACTATATCCCTTTATCACTAGTCTTGCTTTGTATCAATCAAGAATGTCATCTGATTTATGCTTGACTGTATAAATCCATCTGCAACCAACTGGTTTCTTTCCCCCTGGCCTTTCAACAATTTCCCAAGTTCCATTCCTTTCAAGTGTTTTCATCTCATCCATAGCTTGGACTCAATTTGCATCATTTAGTGCCTCTTGAACAGATGCTGGGATTCTCACAGAGTCAACCACTGCATTAAAACTCTGATGTTGTAATGAAAGGTGTTTAGAGGAGACAAATTGAGAAATAGGGTATTTGGCACAAGACCTTTCCCTTTTTCTCAAAGCAATTGGTAAGTCATCTGGATCAAGGTCAAGATTATCAAAACACTGAGAATCAGAAATGGGTGGATTATTATCAGTACTTACCTCCGGTTCGAATAGTTGAGGTTGTTTTTGGACCAGGTTGGGTTTTACACTCCTCTGATACACCACATGTAACTCATTAGCTTTGTTCTTCGTTGGTGCTGAAGGTGCAGATTCCTGTAAAACAGAAGACAAAGGAAAAACAGAGAGTAAACAAGTGACTCAGGAGCAGGTGACTGAGGAACAATTGACTAAGGAACAGGTGACTGAGGAACAAGTGACCGAGGAACAGGTAACTCAGGCAGACGAGGATCAAGGAGGAGAAACTCGGACTCAGATTCCAAATTATTGCTCTCCCTCTGAAGCTGAGGGCGAGTGAAGAATGACACATGTTCATGGAAGGTAACATCCATAGAGACAAAGTAATTACGATTGGAAGGATGATAGCATTTGTACCCCCTTTTGTTAGGTGCATAACCCAGAAAGACACACCTGACTGCACGAGAATCCAACTTAGTTCGATGCTGCTTATGAACATGAACAAAGGCAACACATCCAAATACCCGAGACTCAAGACTCTGCATGACAGGGACAGAAGGAAAGTATGAGATCATAAACTGAACTGGACTAACATTACCTAGAACACGAGATGGTATCCTATTAATCAGATAGGCAGCTGTCAGTACTGCTTCTCCCCAGTATGAGTTTGGGACTGACATTTGGAAGAGAAGGGCTCGAGCAACTTCAAGTAAGTGGCGATTTTTCCTTTCTGCAATCCCATTTTGTTGTGGGGTGTCAACACATGTAAATTCATGGATGATGCCCTGTTTATTATTAAAACCGAAAAGACTATGATTGACATATTCTTTTCCATTGTCCGAGCGTAATCTTTTAATGCCTTACCCAAATTGTGTCTGCACCATATGATAAAATTGAATAAAAAGTTGGGGTACTTCTGATTTATCCTTTATCAAGAAAAGTCAAGTTACTCGAGTACAATCATCAATAAAGGAAACAAACCATCTCGAACTAGAAATATTAGAAATAGGGGCAGGTCCCCAAACATTAGAATGTATAAGATCAAATGGTTCATCACTTTTCTTATAACTAGAAGGAAAAGTAGCACGATAATGTTTAGCAAACTGACAAATGGCATACTTGAAAGACTCAACAGATTGTTGTAAAAACAAAGATGGAAACATAGACTTAATTAGAGAAAACGGAGGATGTCCAAGACGCTTGTGCTGAAGCCAGACCTGTGATGCAGGAGAGTGAGACTCAAACTGAGACTGTAAGCAAGAAGACTGCACCTTCTGACCATATCTTTCATCAGACAGATAGTACAACCCTCCCTGTTCCTTAGCAACTCCAATCGTCCTCCCCGTGGAAAGATCCTGAAAAACACAATGAGAAGGGAAAAAGGTTACTACATGGTTTTGTTCTCGAGTAAGTTTATGAATAGAGATCAAGTTATTGGAAAGTCTAGGAACATGAAACACATTTTCCAGTTTTAAAGAAGATTGTAATTCAATATTATTTCTAGAACAAACCACACGGGTATGAGAACCATCAGCAACAGTAATAAAATTAATACTATAATGTGAGGTATAAGAGGAGAACAATTTGGAATGGAAGGTCATATGATCAGTGGCACCGGAGTCAAGAATCCAAGCATCCTTAGGGATAGTACCAGAGGCAGTAAAGAAGCGAGAGCAAAAACTCTTACCACTCATTGCCAGATAACAAGAACTAGAAGGCTTACTAAGAGAGTCAAGAAGGGTCCACAAATGATCCAAGTCATTCTGACAGAATTGCGCTTTAATTTTTGCCATAAAAGAGGGGAAAAATTCTGATGAACAGTACACATGAATAGTATCGTGGTGAACAGTAGCTCGACAAACAATGCTCACGATGAACAACACTGCATGAATAGTGCGCGCGATGAACACGAACTCGGTGAACAGTGGTCGATGAACAGTCCGCGTGAACAGGATGTTGAGCAGTGATCGCGTGAACAATAATGGTGAACAGTACAGATGAACAGTATTGGAAAAAAAAAACAATGGTGATAACACCTGCGATTGATAAGGGCAAATGATGATGCCAAACGCTGCAATGAAGGCAGCTAAGAGGGGCCGCAATGAAGGCGGGTAGGGTTTTTCTGCGATAGCAAAACCCATAAGATCGGGAGCTCTTGATACCATATAGAAAATTATATTGAATATTATTGATGTCTTAATGAGTACAAACACTAATAAGAATATATAGGCGATGCTCACTAGTGCACAAAGTGGATTCCACATCGGTTATTTTTGGCTTTCCACATCGGTTTTGAAACTGATGTGGAAACGACCGATGTGGTTTATTGCCACTTTACACATCGGTTTTAAAACCGATGTGTAAAGCATATTTTAAACATCGGTTTAATACTAACCGATGTGTAAAATTAATTTAGCAATTGATAAGCAGTTGTAAATTTAACTTTCTACATCGGTTTTTCCTAAAACCGATGTGTAAAATTGACCTTCTACATCGGTTTTCTAAAGAACCGATGTGTAAAGTTAAATTTACACATCGGTTTTATGTAAAACCGATGTAGAAAGTTAAATATACACATCGGTTACTGAGAACCGATGTGTAAAATCTCTTTTTTTTTTTTTAATCTGTTATTTACATTTCAATCATTCCTGTTTCACTAATGCAGATCAATAATAAACAAACCAGCAGTACCCTGATCAAACAAGAAACAACAACAGAACACCAAACCAGTTTTGACACAATCATTCAAAAGCAAAACATACTTCATTCAATTTTCTTATGAATGAAAACAACACTTTATCAAAGCTACATCAAAACACGAGAGAAGAAAAATTGAACCAGACCTGAGCACTAATACATATCATCAGTCAAAGGTACGTACACTATAGCTAGTATATGATAAGTTTTTAAACTAACTACATATATACAAACTATGGGTGGTACACTTCAAGAAAGAAAGTTGCCCAACGCCTCTTTATGATGTTGATGTCAGAACCAGACAATGGAGATGGATTGTTGAATATCTGCAAGTTTAATTGGACAAAAGATTATTACTTTTAAGTAATAAACTAACATAAAACATATAACGAATCTATACTATTACTTCTAATTGTGTCAATTAACATTTACCTCACTCCATCTTTCAGTGATCCCGGAGGAGATAATTTCCAACATCCACTGCATCACATAGTAGCCACATTCCCATGACCCACGTTGTATACGTGACTACGTACAAATGAAACCCAATTAGAATATGAGGAATTAAATAAAATAGAAATCAATTATTGTACCCACTGCATTTGATGCATTTGAACTAATAAATATCTTACGCTGGGAATAATCCATCTGATAGCCCGAGTACGCCTTTCACCACGCTGCATGTGGGATGCATTAATAGACCTATCATGACAAAAACATTAATTAAAGTATATATAATAGATTTCAGATAATTAAAACAACTGCATTACTGATTATAAAGTATTTTAACGCTTACGTTTCGATGATCGTCTTCAGTTCATTCGCCTGCTTATGTCCCAATGAGCAGAAGAAGATCACGACGTTCATTCTTGGGTACAAGAGCAACAGATTGCCAATGCTTCTTTGTATTTGCGGAACAATTAGTGACTGTAAGTCATATATAGTTATACTTAAATTAATAACCGGTACTTACTTATTGAGATAAGGCGCAAGATAGAATTGATGATCGTCTCGGGCAAGTATATCACGTATGGTAGTGACCGGGTCTTCCGATGCTACGAGAACATCACCCCGAATGAACATGGGGTCAATGAACCCATAAAGGGCGAGGTTACCCCGATCGACTAACATACGATGCAGATACCTAATATATTGGAAAAACATGTTAATTATCATTGTATTTAAAAATTAATTACGTACTTAACTTATAAATAAAATGTACTTACGTGCACCAAAACGATATGTGTGCAGAACTGGCCATTTCTTTATTGAGTGCCATCTCCATAAGTTCTTTCTTTGGTATATACAGTTCACCGTGGCTGGCATCATGTTCCAACGTTACTAATGCCGCATCATCCTCCATGGTGACAACCTCGTATAGCAAGATCTTTGAAAACATCACCATGGCCAGGTGCCCTTCGTCGATCCCCTAAACAACATAGATATATATTAGTAATCACGGATAATTAAGTTATTTAATTCGTTATGAACTAAATGGTCAAATGAATACCTTGACAGAGCGGACATCTCTCGGTCTTCCTAGATCCGACCTTTTAGGCACAATATCATTTCCAACATCCTATAACAAATACAAATAAAGCATTATCTTTAAACAATAATAAATATATTTCAACTATGAATATAGAAAAACACAACTAACCGAATACCTCGGATGCAACAAGAAAGTCGACCCAGTCTTCTTGGCCGGAGGATGAAGTTACCGGGGCCCGACCCACTGCTTGAACCTCCTCGGTGGGCACGGGGACTCGAGCATCAAGCATCTCGAATAATCTCAACAGACACCCTCAGATGATCGTCCGGTAATAACCGATGGTGTATGGTATTACCTAACTTATTATATGCCCTACCCAATGCCACTAAGCGGCGATGATGATGATGATCATCAACATACAGCTCACACCTATCAGGGTCGTCATCATCATCATCATCATCATCATCATCATCATCATCATCATCATCAGAGAAGATCATCATCATTTTCGTGATGATGAGGAGGATCACATGAGCCCTTAGTGCTCACATGGACAGAGGGTTGGACAGAGGGTTGGACACCTACTGTCATCTGCTGGGACAAAGAAGTAAATATTGCCATCTCTTTGGGCAACCGCTCGTTCATCTCTTGTCGAAGCTCACCTGCAATCTCCTGTTTTAGTTGTGCTCTATTCGCAACCGAATCCCTCGTGGCATTGGTGTGAAGATGAACCATGGTATTGGCGAATGCCGACTCCCCATCCAACACCAATGACACGGCCGGGTGGTCCGGTTTACCGATGGCGATAGATAAGATATCATTGCGCCCTCTAGGAACAAAGGTTCCTTGGGTTAGCTGATCATCCAAGGCATCCTATCACATAAAAATATCAGTGTCACATTACAATTCTGGAACAATCTTAAAATGACAATTACAACAAACTATACTTACAATCCTCTCGCCTACTTGGCGGGCCTCCTCGGATGTATATTGTCCCATTTTTCTTTGTCGGCCCCTCTTCCATGAACGATGGCGTGGGGGTGGAGGTGGATCAACAACCTCTGGAAGATTTTCAAGCATTAGGATCCGCCCCGAGATGCCGCCCTCCGACGTGCTTTTTTTTCCTCTTCAACCATTTTCTTAACAAGCTTTTTATATCCCCCACGAGACATGACATGGGGTAGACATTCTTGCTTTGGTTTTCCTGCCCCTTTTTCCTCTTCTCCTGTTATAAATAAAAGACAATTAAATTACATAAGTAAATGAAATTAATGCAATTACATAAATTTAGAGACACATCAAATAAGTTAACCCGAAAGTCGGGATCACGTCGGCTCGAACAAAGCGATCCCACGTCGCCTTGTCAAGAAACGGATACACCTCAAGTGGGTTCTTTTTACTTTTTGGACCGAATATATAGTATCGCGCCAGTGTCGTCCTTAAAACCCCTCCAACGCTCTCCAGCATACTTCAGCAAACGCTTCTTCATAGCGTATGTATCCGGTATGTCAAATGTCAACTACATTAAGACCAAAAGAATCAACGAATTACTGTATGATATTATTAAGATAAAAATAAAGTAGATACAGACAAACACAGGACGTAGAAGTATAGATACCGGAATACTCTCCCATATCTGCTCCTTCACGTCCGCCGGTACATCTCTCCACCTATCAATGAGTATACTAGGCCTGTTCCTAGTAAGGGTCGCCACAAAACTGGTAAACTGATCTTCCATTGGCCCAATAGGTTTGAGGTTATCATCAAAATCTACTCTTATCCTCTGATTTGACCCACGGTTGGCAGTCAAATGCCTCATCCGTGTGGCACGTCTACCCTTTCTACCGGTAGACGGGTCTCTGACCCGCTGCATGAAGGAGGTGTATTCTCATGATCAGCCATGTATACCTGTTTAAACACAAAACAAAAAAAAACTTGTTAGTATGTCAGGATAAATATCAAACATAACTTATAAATATCGACCAACGTACATAAACATAACTTATAAATATCAACGTAAACACATAATATGCCAAACTTGATGGTAATATCAAACTAAACTTACTTTGTGGTCAATTAGTAAAGTTCTCCCATAACCCTTCTTGGTGATCATTACGAGTAGCATGTACATCATCCACTTCATTTTCCTCATTGAAATTAGGCACTCGTGTTGAGAAAGAAGGAGTATCAGAAATATCAAGAGTTGAATCGTGATTTCCCTCACTACCGTTATACATGTTTTTTCCCTGGAGAACCACTCGACCACCTTTTGTTAGAAGGATCACGGATATAAAACACTTGTTTTGCTTGGGATGCCATGATGAAAGGTTCCTCTTTATTACCTACCTTACTAAGGTCCACCAATTTGAATCCTAACTCATCGGTTTGCACACCATTGTTATGTCGACCCACCGACATTTAAAAACAGGTACTCTAAACTTCGTGTAATCAACCTCCCATATCTCTTCAATGATTCCAAAGTATGAAACCGATGCCATAACAGGGTTTTTATCTTTCGAACTAGAGAAATGCATGGACTCAGCACGACGACCATAACCCCAATTGTTTTGCATAGTACTTTTGTCATCCCGGGACTTTGTATAGAAGGAAAACTTATTGATATCGTACTCCACTCCAAGATATGACATCAAAGTTAGGCCCCCTGTGCTAGCCATTTTAATGTAGCAGAAGCAGCACCATCCTTTGCAATTTTTTTCTTTAAACCAGTTCAAGAAAGTCTTGTTATGCTTGTTCAAACACCATTTTTCATTCATTCTAGGGTAAGTTTCATTGATAATGCTTTTATGCTCACATAAGTATGGTTCAACCTCATCGGTGTTATTCAATATATACAAATGTGCTTGAAGCACTTCCTCCCGATCCATGCTCTTAACGGTGATACCTCGTGTACCCTTACCATCATATCTTCCTTCGTGACGAGACTTCGAAGCCCTACAGTTCCGCTTCGACATGTAGTCTGTACAAAACTCAATAGCTTCTTCGCAACATACCTTTCAACAATAGATGCTTCGGGACGGTGTGGATTTTTCATATATCCTTTCAGGATCTTCATGTATCGCTCAACGGGTACATCCACCTTAAATAAACGGGACCGCACAATCTAATCTCCCTCACTAGATGAACAATCAAATGAACCATGATGTCAAAAAATGAAGGTGGAAAATACATCTCCAATTGGCACAATACAATGGCTGCCTCATTTTCCAACTCATCCAAATTTTTAGTGTCAATGACCTTGCTACATATAGCATTGAAGAATAAGCATAACCTAGTAATGGCATGTCCGACTTTTTTAGGCAATATGTCACGAATGGCCACCTGTAGTAGTTGTTGCATCAAGACATGACAATCATGAGACTTTAAGCCAACTAATTTGAGATCTGTCATTGAGACAAGTCTTCGATATTTGAAGAGTAACCCCGTGGCACTTTGACTCCCCGTAGACATTCACGTAAACTTCTTTTCTCTTTTTTTGATAAAGTATGACATCTTTGGGGCAAATAAGTCTTCTTATCCCCCACTTTAAGTGGAGCTAACTGCTCTCGTATACCCATCGCAACTAGATCCAGACGAGCATTCACACCATCCTCTGTCTTGCCTTGAATGTTGAGAAGCGTGCCCGATTAAACTGTCACACACATTTTTCTCTACATGCATCACATCAATACAATGTCTTACATCAAGCTTGCACCAAGATGGAAGATCAAAGAAGATCGACCTCTTCTTCCATATTTTCTTCTCTCGTAGCCTTCTTCCGGGTCTTCCCATAGATAACATTAGTGTTGTTCACCCTTTCATAAACTTGCTCTCCGGTCAAGGCCACCGGAGCAATTTCATTCTCCGGAAGTCCATTGAAAGCTTTCCTCAATCTACGATAAGGATGATTATGTCGGAGAAATCTCCGATGCCCAAGGTAGACCGTCTTCCTTCCATGTTGCAGTTGATGGTAACATGTGCCTTCTTCACATATTGGACATGCTTTATGCCCCTTAACACTATACCCACACAGGTTCCCGTATCTTGGAAAGTCATTGATGGTGCAAAATAACATGGCACGCTAATCCTGAATGTCTCACGGCAATACCCGTCGATCACATCAACACCTTCATCCCACATCATTCTCAAGTCTTCAATCAAGGGACTCAGATAAACATCAATATCATTTCCTGGCTGTTTAGGACCCGAAATCATCATACTTAACATAATGTATTTGCGCTTCATGCACAACCAAGGAGAGACAGTTGTAAATTACAAGGAGAACAGGCCATGAACTATGAATACTACTTAAGTTTCCATATGGATTCATTCCATCGGTAGCAAGTCCAAGCCTCGAGGTTTCGGGCTCATTGCCAAATCCGAAACAAACTATCAATTCTCTTCCATTGCAAAGAATCGACCGGATGGCGAAGCTGTCCATCACACTTCCTCTCATCTGCATGCCATCTAATGTTCTTTGCGTCATTTACATTAGCAAACAATCGCTTGAACCGCGGAATCACGGGAAGATACCATAACACCTTCGCAGGAGGACCTTTGGTGACCACATCACAACTAGAATCACCATCCTTCACTTTGTAGCGTGATACCCCACACCTGGGGCACTCGTGCATCTCTTCAAACTCTTTCCTGTACAATATGCAATCATTGGGGCAAGCGTGTATTTTCTTATACTCCATACCCATCGGACACAATATCTTCTTCGCCTCATAGTTTCGAGATGGCAATGTGTTGCCTTCTGGAAGCATTTCTTTCAACAACTCAAGCAATTCGGTAAAGCTTTTATCGCTCCACCCATTTCTCGCCTTCACATTGAACAATCTTAACACCGCTGACAACCGTGTGAAATTAGTGCACCCCGGATACAAAGCCACTTGCGCATCACTGCACAAAGTATCATACACATGTGCGCGCCTAAAAGACTCTTGCCCAACATCACGGATCATGTCCTCTAGTCCATCGTCCATTTCCACGTCATCAACTTCCTCTCTATCCGACACCCTCGGCCTGTCTAACGATTCACCATGGCATATCCATGTTGTATAACTCTTGCAAATCCCCTCACAAATAAGATGATCACGTATCTCCTCAGCTTCTAGTCGTCTCTCATTCAAACAGTTAACACAAGGACAATAAAACCTTCCGTTACCACTATCAGGAGCATTTGTTTTTGCAAACTGTAGAAAATCTTCCACTCCATTCTCATACTCATCACTTGTCCGTCTAGCATTCATCCAACCGCGATCCATGACTAAACCAATACCTTCGTACTTAGTTCAACATATTCATCAACCACTTCTTATGACAGGTATGGCCCTATCCCATTCGAGAAGAAACTTTTCCAACATTCGGTTAACGCTTAGTCCTTAACTCTCATGCTCATACTCGACAAAATTTGGCAGCATTTCCCGCGGTCTCCGACGTACACTACTTGAACGCGATGACATCCACCACGACAAAGTATGCACCCGGAGAACGAAAGGAAATGTATCAATCCGAACTTTCATCAAGTATATAACATTAGAACCAATGAATAACTATTTTAACTGAATTAAGAAAAAGTTTTTTCCCAAACTGTCCAACTTTGGACAATTCAAGATCCAACACAATGAGCGGTACATTAAGCACGTACACGTACGCTCATTAGTATTGCATCTCAAACGGGAAACTAAGGCTTTACTATTTATGTAGCTTGCATGAAGATGGGGCTTGAAAAGTGAAGAAAATTAGCCAAACAGAGCCCTTCACGGCCTAGCCTTGAAAGCCATCACTACCGTGATCGAGTATAGCTTAAAAGAAAGAATGGAAAAGTCGAACTGGTCACGCCATCCCGTGATGCCCATCACGGCCGTGACATGTCACCGTACCAGCACCTCACAGTAGAACCGATCACGGCCAGGCCGTGATGGTGGTCACGCCAGGCCGTGATGGTGGTCACGGCGCGATGCATCAACCAAAGTGAAGCAACCTCCAAGCGCGGAACCTATCACGGCCTGGCCGTGATGGCCATCACGGCCGTGACATGCCAATCGAACCGGACCCTCACAGGAGAACCGATCACGGCCCAGCCGTGATGGTGGTGGTCACTGCCGTGACGCATCAACCAAATGAAGCATCCTCCAAGGCGAGAACCTATCACGGCCTGGCCGTGATGGCCATCACGCCGTGACATGCCAACCGAACCAGACCCTCACAGCAGAACCGATCACGGCCTTGCCGTGATGGTGGTCACGCCGTGACAGAACAACCAGTGAAGCAACCTCCAGTCGAACCGTCACGCTAGCCGTGACAGCAAAGACGGCCGTGAGTGACGGGTGATACCACCACTGGAAAAATCCAGTCTTGGAGCAACAGAACAACACATGCAAGTATATTATCCAACCATTTCGAGTCAAAGTTCATAACTTTTCTAAAGAAGAAACAAATATATACCTGAGGGACGAGCAAAAATGGCGCTCTTCACGCAAACGAGGGTAGCTCGCGGATGATCGTTCTCAGTGGTTCTCTTACGAAGCAGAAAATGAAGGCTCATGATCGCAGTGGTCTTCTTTGTCTACGATTGAAAAGGGAAAAAGGACGTGAAGAAGGGAGCGAGAGAGAGAAAGAGAAAGAAAGAGAGAGAATGAGAAGAAGGAAATGCAGAGAGAGAGAATGAGAAGAAGGAAATGCAGAGAGAGAATGAGAATGAGAGAGAGAGAGACGCATACCTGAGGGTAGCTCGCGGATGTGAGTGCAGTGAGAGAGATGGAAAAGCAGTGACAACGCGCGTTAGCAGAGGGAGGGAGTGTTGTGTTTTAGGGTACGTTGAAATCGAAGAATGAGGGCGCAAAACACACGGAGGGAAATAGAAAAATTGGGACTATTACACATCGGTTATAGGGAAAACCGATGTGTTAAACATCTTATACACATCGGTTATGACAAAACCGATGTGTAAACATGAAACATTTAAATTCTGATTTTTTCTTTTAAATTTTATACATCGGTTAATAAAAACCGATGTGTAAAAGTGTAATCTAAATTTCTATTTTTTTTTCTTTATAATTTTATACATCGGTTATTTAAAAACCGATGTGGTTACTCACCATTTTACACATCGGTTCAAAAAGAACCGATGTTGAATGTTAAAAATTCCGAGTTTTAAATTTTTTTATTTTAATTTTACACATCGGTTATATATAACCGATGTGGAAAAGTTTTACACATCGGTTATTCTCTAAACCGATGTGTAATACTTTCCTTTGAATTTCAAAAATGCCACCGCCTCGTTTTACACATCGGTTTATACTAAACCGATGTGTAAACTCCGATGTAGAATCCCTTTTTTGCACTAGTGGCTAAACCTAAAGAGCCTGACTAATGGGCCTAATACAAAAAATACAATATTTACAATATTTACAACATATATCCTAGATGGATTAACCCTGCTAGGCAATGTATTTTGTTATGGTACGGGTTGGAATACCCCAAGTACTCCACGTTAATACATTTTTGGCTTATAAAAAAAATGTATTTTGTTATGGAACACCTTTATTGAACGGGATATTCAGAAATTAACAACAAAAATTTGACTGACAAAGCAACATTCCATGTTAATGTTTCTCTGTTATACAGACTAAGCAAAATGATTGATCCAAAAATGCACTTGGAGAGATTATTTTGGATGGAAGGTTGGGAAAATAAGGGTTGTGCAAGATGCTCTTTAATGCTCCTCCATATACCCAATTCTCCGTCTAGCTCACCAATCTTGAACAATTTTTGGAGCTACTAATGTACTTCACCAAGCCAAGGAGAAATGGAGAATAATTTCTACTTTGTTAAAAAGAGAAGTGTGATAAATATTTACTTTAAAAGAAAGCTTGTAAATAAAAGGATAGCTTTTACATGTAATTTTACCCCACCTCTGCTTGGATATGTTTCCTAAAAGTTGAAAACACGGAGATCCTTAAAACCCACCTTCATCATTTGGAAGACACTGATGAAAATGGGTAGCCATTTTTAGATTATTATTCTGTCGCCAGAATCTCTGCAATTACTTGATGAATGTCTGCATAATCTTCGTAGTAAGAACTAAGAAGCAAGACATTGTGTAAGTTGATGTCAGTGTTTTTTACCGGTACTCCCTTTCTTGTTGGGAATGCAATATCGATTTTACCCTACCACTTTGTTTTTAATTTTTCGCTGAATTTTGCAGAGGTAAATCTTTTTGATCTATTATTACTAATAGATGCAACCCAAGATATTTTTGTTTTGTAAAGGAAGTCTATATACGAAGGTAAAATTTTTTAATTTTTTTTATAAGCAAAACTTTATTAGAATGGGTACAAGGGATACTCTGACTTATTTAGAAGTAGTATAGAATCAAACAGTAAGCCGAGAGTTACTCAAACGCAATCGAATTAATACACTAGTTGAAAAACAATCTACATGAACCCCTACCACCCTTATTAAATAAACCAAGACCATGGGAGAGCCTTCACATGAGCTAAGACAACAGTGGAATCAAAAGTATCCCCTTTGAAAACAACTAGTGTAGTTGCCCGTTTGAAAACAACTGGTGTAGGTGGCTGCACGTCGCGCGGGCATCGGTTAGATAATTATTTTTATAATAATTTTTTATAAATAATTTCAACATAACAATATTAAATGTATTATATTTTTTAAATATATAAAATAATCCTACTGTATGCAACAGTTGTATTTGTATATTCAATAGTTAGCTGAAAAAGAGAAAAATCAAGAATGAAAAACAATAATTAATAGATTATTTAAATAATCAATTAATAATAATTAAATAATTAATTAAAATTTTTAAAAAAAGACAGCTGAACATAGTTCACAGATCCACTATTGACACGTGTCGCTATACAGTGACCAGATACTCAAAACTGCATTAGAGAACAACAACCCAAATAAAAAATTAATAAAAAAATGAGTCCCTAGAATAAATAATACAACAACTAAAATAATTAATTAAATATTTATTATTAAAAAAAAGGTGGAGGCTGAAATTTTATGTGGACCCTGTCCATGACAAGTGTCGCCCATTTATTCGTCCATATTAAAATCATGTTACAAATTTATTGTAACAAAAAGCCTTAGAATAAATAATACAATGATTAAAATAAATAAGTAATAATTATTACTAAAAAAACTCAGAGAATGAAAATATATGTGGGCCCCGCCCGTGACTCGAGTCGCCCGTTTAATCGTCCAAAGTAAAATCATGCTAGAAAATTATTTTAAGAAAAGGGCCTAGAATAAACAATACAATAAATAAAATAATTAATTAAATAATTATTTTTAACAAAATTCCAGAGGATGAAAAAATTCGTTAGGCTGAAATTATATGTGGATCCACCCGTGACACGTGTCGTCAGTTTCTTCGTCCACGGTAAAATTATGGTAGAAATTTATTTTAAGAGAAGGCCCAAGAATAAATATTATAATAACTAAAACAATTAATTAAATATTTATTATTAAAAAATTTGTTGGGTTGAAATTATACGTGGATCAACCCATGACACATGTCACCGATTTATTCGTCCACAGCAAAATCATGCTACAAATTTATTTTAAGAGAAGGTCGCAGAATAAATATTACAATAAACAAAACAATTAATTAAATATTTATTATTAAAAAAAATCATTAGCCTAAAATAATATATGGATCCACCCATGACACGTCTCGTCGGTTTATTTGTCCACAGCAGAAGCATGGTAGAAATGTATTTAAGAGAAGGCCCTAGAATAAATAATATAATAATTAAATAATTAATTAAGTAATTATTATTAAAAAAATGCCAGAGGACAGAAATATGTGTCAGCCCCGCCCATGACAAGTGTCGCCAATTTATTGGTCCATAGTAAATGCAAGGTTAAAATTTTTAAAAAAATGAAAAAGAGAATGCCATATAATAAATAATAACACAATAATTAAAATAATTATGTAAATATTTTTTATTATAAAAATCAAGAGGCCAAAAAATTATAATCGAAGAGGCCCATGACACGTGGCATCCGCCTATTCGTCAAAAGTAAAAGCATGACACAATATAATTTAAACAAATTATATATTTTTTAAAAAATTAATATTTAAATTGTTAAACATAGCAAAACCAAATCCACAAAATTAGAGCTGGGACCCGCCACAAACATATGTCGTCATCCAATTCGTCTACAGTGACAAGATGGTCAAAAGCTGGGGCGACTCCCAAGCTACACCATGTCTCAAGAAGGAATTAAAAATAAAAAATAAAGAATAAATATAAAACATTAAAAAGGTATAATTTAACCAATTAGTCATAACAACGGTACAAAAAGGAGAAGGTTCTAGAATAAATGATACAAAATTAATAAAATATTTAGTATATTTAATATTAAAAAATAAATAATAACAAAAAAGATGTGTGAGACCCACAGGTGACACATGTCAAAATTTGATTCGTGCACGGTAAGAACTTGTTCCCTATTGAACTTTAGATAAAAAGACAAAATCCAAAAATATTTATGGGCCTCGCCAATGACACGTGTGACTATCAGGTTGGTGTACAGTAAACTAATGCTCTCCATTGTTTGCACTAGATTAATTAATATCAATAAAAAATAATATTAATTTGTTAAATTAGTCGAAACATGAGGAGGAAATTTTAGGCGGGATCCGGTCGATACACGTGTCACTTCGTCATTTGGCTACAGCATCATATGGCTCCAAAACTGCAACACGTTTCCCAAATAATGATCCAAAATAGTAATAAATAATAAATGTTTGCAATAAAAGATAAAAGATAAATTTAAATAAGACAAAAGAAAAAAATTTATTACATAAAAGTATAGTTTTTTTTAAATTTAAATAATACTTTTTTTAATAAAAAAATATTTTTATGTAACAATGTTTTTAAATAAAAAATGTTTTTTATTTAACAATGTTTTGAAACCAATAATGTTTTTAATATTTTTTTAAAATAAAATAAATGTTTTTAATTTAACAATGTTTTAATATTTTTAAAATAAAATAAATGTTTTTAATTTAACAATGTTTTAAATAAAACAAGTTTTTAATATTTTTTAAATAAACAAATGTTTTAAATTTAACAATATTTTTAAATAAAAAATGTTTTTAATAATTTTTTTAATAAAAAAAATTTTTTAATTAAAAAAAAGCTTTTGAAAAAATATTAAAAATTTTTGGTAATTTAAAAAATATTTTTAAATCAAATGTGAAAATTTTAAAAGTCGATTTTTTTTAGGGGATCTATAGTGAAAACTGAATCCCCCTAATTAGTATATTATAGATTCTATTCCTCATTAGCCACAAACACTTTATTATTGCAGGTTACAGTTTCAACTTGTTACGAATTGAAATAGGAAAAAGTGCAAGTAACTTCCTCCAACTATTGATCGTACGCAAACAAATATAAAAAGTTGACTAAAAAAAACATGCGAGGAACTCCTGTGGCATCCATTACAAATAATAATTGGACCCATCAGGGTTTTTTCCTGATTATATTGGATCGATTCTGAAGAAAAAAATTATATCTAATTCAATATATTTGATTTTATTCTTTAATCATCCAACATTTTAAAATCAAATAAAAACAAATCCAATCCAATTTATTTCAACTTGGATTGGATCGATTTTCGATTTTTCTAAATAAGCTACAAAATATTAAGCATGTCATTCATCCACCATTTATATGTGTATCAATTTTTGTAGAATTGATCCTTTTGATTTTGAATAAAACATACAATTTCAATCATACAATTAACTTATTCAACAATTACGTAAATAAATTATTCTTGACTAACTAGAATAATGGTACACAATACAAGTTTGTGAATTCCGATATCCTCAATAAATAAATAAAGTGTGTTTGCTTATAAAAAACAAATAAAGTGCATTTCAATTTTCAAATACCTAAAACACAATCAAAATATTAAAGAGAATGAGGATCTTCGTTCATAAAAATATGAAAAACAATACTTTAATATGAGTAGTACTATAATCTAATAAATAATAGGATATACATATAGTATGTCGTTTTGGATTAGATTGGATTAGATCGATTTTCATTATAGACAAAATAATCAAAAGCATGATAATTGCTTAGAAGTTGTTGAACTAAATGATTAAAAAAAGAATAAAATATAATAAGTGTTTTTGATATAATAGATGTCCATTTAATATTCATCATTTGTTAGAGTATATACTATAAAATCATCTATTTGAGAAAATGTAACATATATAATCGGTTTAATAATAAGTATTTATATGAATTATGTTCCTTTATATAAGATTTTTAATTTAAAAACTAACTTTATTTTACAACCAATAAATTATAATATTGATTTTTAAAATCTTATTATTGTATAAATATCATATAACGAATTATAATTTTTTATTTTCTATTGACTTAATGACGTTAAGACAATGATTAGTCAACATTAAAAATTAGAGTGGGGTGTAATTTATGTTCACATTTGGGGTTTATTGTTATTTTGATGAACTTCAAAGTGGTGAAATATAATTTACTCTTCCTTTAAATAGGGGAAGGTATTCTACCAAAAGAGAGGGGGGTTAGACTTTCAGTTCTTAATTTTTTTTTATTGGCACTTTCAGTTCTTAATCAGACGTCTTAAAAGGATATCATATTTAACTCGCACTTTTTATGTAAGAAAATATTTTGTAGTAGTTGTAATTAAATAATGAAATTATTGATTTGAACATGAAATAAGTGAGAGAATTATTCAAGGTGAAAATTATTGTTGTCACCCTAAAAATTGTTGTAATTGCCCCCACCCCATTATACGTGGATCCGTCCCCGGAAGCAAACCCAAAAGTCCAATTGGTCAAAATATCTCATTGGCTAATTTCGTTGGATAATTTATGCTTAATTAGACATATGGCATTTGTTCTGTGTGTCTAACTTATATAATCTTATGTGAGTGATGGAGAGCGCTAAGAGCTCTGCTAGGGTTTCAGAGGAGGCTTCACCCCAAGAGGAAGACCTCCTCAACCGTAGCATAAGGAAGGTCAAACACAAATTATCTGATGATGAACTCACTCTGATTGATAATGGAGAGGAAACAAGGCAGTCTTATCGAGAAACTCTTTTGAAAAACCAAGGCAATGGGATAAGACAGGATGAAGGTTCTCCCTGGATGAATGAAGAAGAAATTACTGGACTGAATTGGTATGGGATTCCGGATGGAAAAAGCACCCCACAACTGCTACAAGTCATGGCTCGTTACATAAATATCCCTATAGAGGAAGAGGAGTATAAGGAGTGGTGCAAGCCCTGGAGAGGCTCTCTGATGGTCAATGTTATGGGCAGGAGAGTTGGTTTCAAGGTTATGGAAGCCACGCTTAACCGTGGACATGCCTCAAGGTTACTTCCTGGTTCTCTTCAATGCAAAAGCTAACTACAAAAGAGCCTTGTTTGAAGGACCATGGACGGTGGCCGATCATTACATTCTTGTTCAAAGATGGAGACCCTTTTTCATGGCTACGACAAGTGTGACAAGGAAGGTAGCAATGTGGATTCGCATACTGGGACTACATATTGAACTCTATAATGACCAATTCCTTTGGAGGCTTGGCTCGAGTCTGGGTACAATGTTGAAAATTGATAGGGTTGCGTCTTTACACTCCTTGGGTCAGTTCGCCCGTATCTGCGTGGAGCTAGACTTGGGAAAACCTCTTAAAGCTAAGGTGGTAGCAAGGGGCCAACTTCTTAATCTTGAATATGAGGGTCTTCACACCATTTGTTTTAAATGCGGATTGTATGGTCACTTGATCACTAATTGCCCATTACCAGATAAGGAGAGTGAAAAGGAAGAGAACAAACAAGAAGAAACCTCCAGAAACCATCAAAGCAACCAACCCCAAACTTCTGGTTCGGCGGCTCCTAACGGCGTTCAGATGAACAAATCAGCAACGACCTTGGATGTTAGTGCAACGACCAAAAAGGAATTCAAAACAGAAAGGGAATGGTAGCAAATCCAACTTAAACAAATCAGCAAAGACAATCACTAAAGAAGAGGGTGGGTCTATAGGGATATCACAAGTTAATCCCCATGCAAATATACCGCACGTTGAGCATGCTGTTATGCATGCCACTGTTCCAGATAAAGCCAATGGGAGTATTTTCAAAGCCACCAATAGGACCAAAGTTCGAAACTCGGTAGGGGGTAAAAATCCACAAAGGAAAAAGGCGGGCCCAAATGAGGCTCCCAAGCAGGTTGTGAACAAAAAAACTTTAAACCCAAGAAAAGGCAAGCCCCCATACATGCAAACCAGGTGTCCGTTAAAGGCAAGGAAAAAATCATTGAACCCAACTTAGAAACTAAGGCTAGTCCTTCCAGTTTTACTCTCAAAAACGACGAAAGGGCAATGCTAGAATCAATACGAATTCTTCAGAAGAACCAACCGGGTTTGGGGCTTTTTGAGATGAACATGAGTATTCCAGTGGCTCAAACTTCACATGGCCCTGACAAAGAAACCTTAGACTATGTAGAGAGGTTTCGTCCAGTCATCCATAGTGGTACTTATACTTCGAGACCCCCAGATATTACTAGGGTCAGTGTGGATCAAAAGGATATGGTGAATACAGTTATGTCAAATGTCATTCAGGAAAACGTTGTAGATGGAGGTTTACTCTAGGGTGTCCCACGACCTTCCATGGCCACAACCACTCAAAGTTCTCAATGATTGAGTTCAATGACTTTAGCATTCTCTGCTGGAATGTTAGAGGAGCCATGAATATGGCAGGAAGAAGACATACAAAGGATCTTGTGAAGAAATACAAACCCTCGCTTGTTATTATGGTGGAAACCCATTGCCCTTTCAACAAAGCCGAGAGCTTTTGGCACAAATTAGGGTACGATGCTGTGGGTATTCATGAAGCCCAGGGACATGCAGGTGGAATCTTGATCATGGCAGGGAAGAATAGAAACTTCACTGTTACATTTATTGACTCTTTCCACCAAATTATCACCATCAGTAAAGGCCAGAAGAGATGATGTTGCTCAGCTGTTTATGATAGCCCTACCCCGGTTGTGAGAGAGAACCTTTGGAACCGTTTAAGCCTCATCAGATCAATAATCAAGGATCCCTGGTTCTTAATGGGAGACTTTAATGAGGTGCTCCATCCCTCTGAAGTTCGTGATGGTCATTTTCCTAGTATAAGGGCCTTGAAATTTGCTCAAATTCTGGATCACTGTAATCTCATGGATCTTAGTGCTAAAGGTCACGAGTTCACTTGGTACAGGAAAAATGAAGGTATGCCTAGTATGAGTAAGAGGTTGGATCGTGCTCTGGGAGATTGTGAATGGAGGACCAACTTTCCAGAGGCATTTATTGAGAATCCCTTTAGACTTCATTCGGATCACTATCCCTTATTACTTCGTTGTAAGTATGAGACCCCGAAGAAAAGTGCTCGCCCATTCAGATTCCAGGCAACGTGGCTCACCCACAGAGATTTCCCTCCTCTGGTAAAAATATTTTGGTTGAAGGGTGATCATAGAGTTCCGAATAGTCTAGAGTGGGTTAAAAAAGATTCCTTGGTTTTTAACTCCACAACTTTCAGGAACATATTCAGAAATAAGAGGACTTGGGATGCTAGATTAAATGGGATCCAACGTACCCTCGAAAAGCCAGACATCCTTAGCCTTGTGGTGATGGAAAAGGAGCTCCAAAAGGAATATCAGGACATCTTGAACAAGAAGAACTCTACTGGTACCAGAAGTCTAGTGAGAACTGGGTGAAGTTCAAGACCGTAATACTCGATTCTTCCACATGCAGACTATTATTAGAATATGCAGAAACAAAATTCATGCGGATGATGATTCCTGGAATACTGACTCTATTATCTTGAAACTTGAAGCTTTAAAGTTCTATAGAGACCTCTTCTCTTCTCCTATAAATACCAATCCAGTGGAGCTTCATTATCCTCTTGTTCCTTGCCTTAGTCAGAATGGTATAAATGCTCTCTCCGCGGCAGTTCGCAAGAATGAGGTCAGGAAAGCAGTGTTCAGTATGAGATCTTACAAGGCCCCAGACCCAGACGGATTTCAACCTCTCTTCTTTAAGCAATTTTGGGAGATTGTTGGGGGATGACATTTGGAATATGGTTATAAATGAGATGATAAAAGGTTAGTCTGAAGACAGCATTGTGGAGATCCTTATTATCCTCATACCTAAAGTTGATCATCCTAGAGCCTTCAAAGTGTTCCGGCCCATAAGTTTGTGCAATGTAGTATATAAAGCCATAACCAAGGTCTTAGTGCCACGCATCCGCCCTTTCCTAGACGAGCTCATAGGGCCTCTCCAGAGTAGTTTCATACCAGGGAGGAGCACCACAGACAATGTGATTATAGCTCAAGAGGTAGTTCACTTTATGCATCATTCCAAGTCAAAAACAGGTATTATTGCATATAAGCTGGATCTAGAGAAGGCGTATGACTGGGTGAGTTGGGATTTTCTTGAAGAAACTCTTAGTGATTTTGGGTTCCCGGTGATGACTATTAAGCTGATTATATGGTGTGTCAAAACGGCCAACCTCTCCTTGCTTTGGAATGGTGAGAAGCTTGAGAGCTTCAAGCCTTCTCGCGGGCTCCGACAAGAAGATCCGATGTCTCCATATCTTTTTGTTCTTTGCATGGAGAGATTAGCCCTAAGCATCCAGCATAAGGTGAACAACGGTCTTTGGCACCCGATTCAAGTCTCCAGAGGCGGCCCAAAAATCACCCATCTTTTCTTCGCAGATGATGTTATGCTATTCTGTCAAGCCAACCCCTCCCAAATCAATCTAGCTATGGACATTATTAACACCTTTTGTGAAGCCAGTGGTTTAAAGGTCAACATCCAGAAGTCTAAAGGTATGTGCTCCTCGGGTATTAGTAGACAAAGAAGACTAGAATTAGCCAATATTTCCACCATTGACTTCGTCCAGGACCTTGGGTCCTACCT
This sequence comes from Sophora flavescens, assembly GCA_030762895.1. Classification (NCBI taxonomy): domain Eukaryota; kingdom Viridiplantae; phylum Streptophyta; class Magnoliopsida; order Fabales; family Fabaceae; genus Sophora; species Sophora flavescens. Next base: position 164,227,434 of record CM061067.1, read on the forward strand.
GGGATTCCCACTTGTCCAAGGTAGGGCAAGCAAGAAGCACTACCATTTCGTGGTTGAGAAGATTCAGAGAAGAATGACTAGTTGGAAGAGTAAGCTCTTAAACAAAGCAGGGAAAGTTTGTTTGGCTAGATCGGTTACCTCTTCCATTCCCATCTACCCCATGCAAATCCATCTTGAGACACACCACTGTGCCTCTTTGTGTCATTAGATTAATTACCTTCTTAAATCAATTCTTAACCTCGCGCTTATCATGAAAAGTACGTAAAAATTAAAACTTATTTAATTATCACATAACTTCTGTAAATTTAAAAACACAACAACTTAACACATATGTGAATACACACCTAATTGTTCATTACAATACCAAAACTCTGTTGAGGGTATCCTCTCAATAGGATCCCTCACAGGCATAAAATTAATAACAGACGTACTTAGCGGAAATATAAAAATACTCCTTAGACACACTGGCCATAATGTCTAGACTCTTATCGCCATGAATCACAGCTCGACCCCCAGCGTCTGGTTCGTAAGGAGTTCCATCCAACTCCTCAGCAATCTCCGTTTCATACAGAGTTCCGTCCATCTCCTCAGCAACGTAACCCTCCATCGGGTCTTCTAGCGTAAACCAAAGTAACCCACAAAAATACAGAAACATAGGGGATAAGAAACAGTTCTATCATCAAAAAGCAGAAAAGAGTCATAGTAAATTTTACAGTAATTGTCATAGACAAATCAACACACATAACTAACGAATCATCCTCAGGTCAACATATATCATCCTCTACCCTTATTCTCAGGAAATCTAACACGTAACCTCTCTAATCCTGTTACCATGTCTTTACATTATCGTGGCCACTACCACTCCTGCCACCATCCCTCATTTGCATCGGGGAACACCCTCATTCCCGTTAGAATGTTCTACCTAGTGCACACCTCTATTCACGTTAAGGCGTTCCACCCCTATTCCCGTTAAGGTATTCCACCCCTATTCCCTAAGGTGGAAGTGGTCTTGCGAGAACTCTTGATTTTATGTGCATCATATTACCAATACACGATGTATTATGTTACCAATACACATAAGTGTTTTACGTGTATTACACAGAAGTGTTTTACGTGTATTATATTACCAATACACGGTGTATTATATTACCAATACACAGATGTCCTTGCGTATTTATTACCAATACATTTTTGTCCTTGTGTATTATATTACCAATACACGGTTGTGGACAACAACACCTATACTTGAATCTCACCAACCCATTTTAACAACATCTTAGTGCCTTAACCTTCCATTAGAACTTGACACATATTCTATGCCATAACACCTCTTTAACATTCCTCATCTAAGTTAGGCACTTCTAAATCATCATTATCCTCACACCCAAAACAATCATCTCTTAGACAACATATATATCTTTGCTTAAAATCCACTAAGCATAATAATAAAAACCAGGCAGATCATGCATAACACAATATCAATCAAAATATTCCCATATTACCAACATAGTACAAAATCAATTCAATAAAGATAATAAAATCAAATCAACCATCAACAATATAAAGATCAATCTAATGTCAATAAACCTACAATCCTCGAATCGGCATTGGTTTTTCAGAAAAGGTTTCCAATGTGATTTTGGTCTTGTCGATTACTATATTACTAGTAGGGTTTAGGCCGCCCTACACAATTAGTATATAATCTACTACTTATCCATTCCGACGATAGGTTGATTCTTTCCCCCACCTTGGTTATCACCGGACTCCCGAACTCGAAGTTCCTCGTTGTCACACCACAAAGTACTAACTCCACCTTCTGCGAAGGTAAGGAGATTAGATGCTCGAAGAGGTATACCACGACCGTTCTCGTTTCATCCGCGATTGAAGTCTAAGGTGTTATGAACACAAAATCACAAGTTAAAATCAAACAAGAACACTAAACCACAAGGTATAGGTTCGGCCAAGACTAGTTCTCATGGTTAGAGATTCCCGAAAATTATACAACTCATGGATTTATGATCATTAAGTGTTAGGAGTTCATAAACAATGATCATTTAACAAAGTTGAATTAAAATCCCACTAAGTTATAAACTTAGGGTATTCGGCCAAGGCTAGTAAAATAGGCTAGCATTTACTAAACTTTCCAATGTCTTAGGTTTAGCATCCATATGTATTAAGGAGCTCAAAACCATGATCATTTTGAAAAAATAAGAACAAAGTATCCTAGGTCCATAACCTTCTAGGTTCGGCCTTCAAAGGATTTATAGGTTAGAAATCTTTAAACTTTCCAATCTCTTAGACTTAGCATCCAAATATCTTATGGAGCTCAAGTCCATGATCATTTTGGAAAACAATGGAAATTTAAACATTCAAATCTCTTATACTTAGCATCCAAATATCTTATGGAGCTCAAGTCCATGATCATCTTGGAAAAATGAAAGTAATACATCCTAGCTTTAATAACATAGAATAAACAAGTTAGAAATCCTTAAACTTTCCGATCTCTTAGACTTAGCATCCAAATATCTTATGGAGCTCAAGTCCATGATCATTTTGGAAAACAATGGAAACTTAAACATTCCAATCTCTTAGACTTAGCATCCAAATATCTTATGGAGCTCAAGTCCATGATCATCATGAAAAAAATGAAAGTAATACATCCTAGCTTTAATAACATAGAATAAACAAGTTAGAAATGCTTAAACCTTCCAATCTCTTAGACTTAGCATCCAAATATCTTATGGAGCTTAAGTCCATGATCATTTTGGAAAAATAAAAACTCAAACATCCTAGTACCTAAACACTAAGTTTCGGCCATCATAGGATGATGAGGAAAAATATTCTTTGTTTAACAATAACTATTAGGTTTAGAATCACAAGGTATTAAGAGTTCTAAATCCATGATCATACTTGGAAAGTTGAAACATAGTATCCTAGGCTTACTTATTCATATTTTCAGCCATCATTGGAACAAGCTATCAAAACTTCCAAGATTTATAGATTTAAGATCAATGGATAGTTAGAAACTCAAACACATGATCATATTCTAAAAGTTGAAACAAAACTTCCTAGGTCACAAATGCAAGCATTCGGCCTTCATTGGAAGAGATAGGTAGATATTTTTGTTTTACACAATCTCTTAGTATGTGAAAATATAAGTTAATACAAGACTATAGAAAATGGCTTCAACTCAAAAGGAGTTTTCTACCATTTTAGAGAGATTTTAGAAGTTTAAAGTATATAAAGAACACATAAAGCAAACTAAGAAATAAAAGATGAAAATTGCAAAAAGATTCATATGAGAGCATTACCCTTAGTATAAGGAAGAACTTTAATGAATAACTGAAGTGGAAAAGACTAATAAAAATGGAAGCTTTAAGTGTTTGAAAAAAGAAGAAATGGAAGAAGTTGAAGAAGTATGAAGATGGAGGAAGAAAATGAGAGAATGAAGATGAGTGATGATTATATAGAGGATGGAGAGGGGAGCACGAAATTTTGGAGAGAGGATGAGCTTGGAGAGCAAGTTTTGTCTTTAAGACTTGTTTGGTTGAAGAGGAAAGAGAAAAATAGGTTTTTAGAATATAATATAATATATTTCGAAAAGTCCATCATGACCACTTTTTAGGAGGTAGCTTTGGCCATACCTCTAGTGAGTCACCTCACTCCATCATCTCACCTCATGCCTTTTATGTCTCATATTCTGTTCCATTTCGTACCCGGTTGCATTTCCGATCGTAATTCTTCCGAGGTTTTCGTCCAAATAAAATATTATATTTTATTTTTGAACGAAAATTTTCAAAATAACCAAAGTTGAAGGAAACATAATAAAAACACTAACTATCTTGTTCACGGGTCAAAATTAGGTTTTCTGCACAGTAAACTTGTAGCGGCAATGAAAACGCAGACCGACTTTCGTCTGAATTTTCAACCGAAAATTTTACCGTAATCCTCTACCTTAAAGTTGACTATGAATATGATTTTGTTTTATTCAAAAACAATTTTTAACTCTCAGATTAAAATATAATTAATTATATTTTAATCGATGGAACAACATAATTAAAATTAGGATGTTACACATCTCCTTCCAAAGAGTGTGTGCTCCAGAATTGACTCCCTAACTCGCAACTTCATATGGGGCAAAGATGGCAATAGTAGAAGCCGGAGTCTTGTGAAATGGGACACTGTGACAGCCCCTAGGAGGTATGGGGGTCTTGACATCAGATATACAAGATCAACGAATATAGCTCTGCTGGGAAAGCTAGTCTGGAATATTTTAAATAATTAAGACAAGATTTGGGTCAAGGTTGTGAAGTAGAAATATATAGGGCATAATTTAGTTTGGCCTGTTAATAACCATCGAATGTTCTCTGTGACTTGGAAGAGCATCTCTAAAGCAGCGCAGGCTCTCCGAGATGGTTTTGAAATGAAAATAAACACCGGCAATTCTTCTATTTGGTTTTCGGGTTGGACTGGGAATGGGCTTTTGTGTAATATGGTGGAGTACGACCATATTTATGATACAAACTTGCGGGTTGGAGACATCTGGGAAAATGGGAGCTGGAAAACCCAGTGCCTAGCAACTCCAATGAATGCTAACATTCTAAATATGATGTTGAATGTAAAATCTCCATCCTTTCTCCATGCGGAACTTGATGACTGTTGGACCTGGAAAAGTCGAGTTGATGGCATTTACAAACCGACCTCAGGCTATGATTGGCTTCTAAGTCAAGGGCATAATTGGGATTCTAATGAGGATTGGTCGTGGATTTGGAAAGACGGAGCCCCCGCAATAGTTCAATTCACTATCTGGCTGATATGCCAAAATGGGCTTCCAACAAATGCTCTAAGATGTGTGAGAGGGCTGGCTAACTCTCCTTACTGTATGCGCTGCTCCAACAGGGTGGAAAGTACAATTCATTGTGTTAGAGATTGTCCTCACTCCTATGAGGTTTGGTCTAGGCTTGGCTTCTGTCAACATGCTCAGTTCTTTAATGACGAGGATGTTACTAGTTAGGTTAAGGCCCACGCTATTGGCAAGAAAGGTAGTCTTTTCCTAGCTGGATTGTGGTGGGTTTGGCATTGGAGAAACCAAACAGTTTTGGGTGATGAGAATTGGAGTATTGAGCTGGTGATTAGAAAGATCATGGTCTCCCATGAGGAGTTTTGGTTCCTCCTCAAATCCAACCACAAAGATGACACTAGAAGTTTGACCCTTCACTGGACGCCTCCTCCCCCAGATGTAGTGAAACTTAATGTGGTCAGCAGTTTCGTCCCTACCTCAAACTGCATGGGTTCTGGTGGCCTTATTCGAACTCACTTGGGTGAGTGGAAAGTTGGTTTCTCAGCCTTAGAAGGTCCTAGCGATGCCCTCCTATCTGAGCTCTTAGTTGTGAAGAAGGGCCTCCTCCTTGCCTGGGAGGAAGGCTTCGGTACTGTTTGGTGTGAATCCCACTCTCTTTAGGTTATTAATGCTATTCATGATTTAGATAGAAGACACTTTCATAAATATGCTTCTATCCTCAATGACATCAATAACCTGGTTGAGAGGCAGTGGAATGTGAAGTTCGACCATATCTTTAGGGAGTGCAATGGCTGTGCGGACTTCCTGGCTAAATATGGAGCGGCTCATGATCTTAATTGGAAGATTTGGAATTCTGCCTACGTCTATGGGAGCCTTGTTGTTAAAGGACTCCTTGGGTTTAGCTTTTGTTGTTTAGTTTCTTTTTGTTTGTTTCCTTTCTCACAAAAAAAACAACCCTAAAAATTGTTGCGAAGTTTCACACCGTGTTACGGTATAGGAGTTCATATTATTGATACACCAAATGCCTACCAAAAAAAAAATTGATAAGCCAAATGAAATCCTTTTAATATTCAGATTTGGGACTCATGTGTTCTTCCCTTCTGACGTAATTATTTTTTCTTCATAGTATTCTCTAGTCTCTTCAATTATATGCACGAAAAGCCAACCAACCCGTGACTGATGATAAGATAAATGTAAAGTATTAAATTGAATGAAATAGAGACATAACGCATCCTTTCCAAAATATTGTCCAAGTTCATAAAATTGAAACAAAACGCAACCACCTCACTTCACTTCATTCTTATCTGCAAGCAGCGCTGAATCACTGATCATGATCACCGCGTCCATGTATATCCAAGAGTGTTTGTATTGTATTATTGAAAACGATCGAAGAAGATACCAAACGGCATGCACAATAACACGTACACACCTAAGGTGTCGACCGTGCAGCCCAAAAACCAACCCAATCTAACTTGGCTCCACCAACACCTTCGTAGTTTCCAGGTATTCATGTATGCGATGTGCATGATGATCTATTCTCGTGTGACACCTCACTTTTGTCAATTTCAACACTCGTCAAACTACATGTCACCCAATGTAGTATGCATGCGAACAAAAGGATTTATAAAAACCCATGATCTCACCCTCTGATTTCATCATTGAGCGAGTAAGTTATTCGGTCATCATGAGTAAGGGTACTATAATAAAAGTAAGGTTTCCACTATTGTTGCTGGGAATTGTTTTCCTGGCTTCAGCGCGTGTCTCATTTGGCCTTACGTATCGGGAGAAGGAGAACCACATCAGTCATAACAAGTGCCTGCAAAAACATGGTGGTTGCAAGCTGATCAAGAACCATGAGTCTGAGGAGTGGGAGGGACGTGAAGAGCAACATGAAAGTTGACAACCATGGAGAGAAAGGGGAAGCCACGAGAGTGAGGAAGAAGAAGAGCGTGACCTAAGGGAATAACCACATCGTCGTCACCAGGAGAAGGAGCAGTAGGAAAGTCAGGGTTAGCTAGGAAGGGGTTGTTAGATAATGGGATCTGACCTGCAACAAAGAAGAAGAAAACAAAGGTAATGCACAAGCTCCAAGGCGTGTAGGAACACTAGGCTTTAGATTCGATTCGCCCTCACCAATCTTCCCTCGTAGATTGGATGCAACAGGTGTAACCGGCGAATCCCCTTTTGGATATAATGGAGTAACCTTGGCTTGGTTTGCACACCCTAAACCAAGTATATCATCAACAACAGTTTACAGAACAATAGTCTTCTTAACTCTCTCTGGGAACAAGTGAGAAAAGAAGGTGATTTGGATGAAGAATGGTTGAGAGATTCTGAGATTTTTCGTACCAATTACTGCATGCAGATTGTTCTATTTATAGACCAACTCATGTCACTTGGTGAAGCAAAACAACTCTTGAAAAATTTCACAATCGGTCAAATTCGATAAATAAGTAATATTAACGTTCAACAACTGAAACAACACATCAGTTGGCCTAGTGGCCAGCGGATGCACCCCTTTCCTCACAGAGCCGAGTTCGAATCCGTGCTTCTACCGTTTTTGCACTATTAAAGTTTAAAATAAAACGGTCACCTTTAAAACTCAGAAATTGCCACATAAAAGATTCGAACTCGCACCCACGAGGAATACTATAGGCACTACAACCGTTGTGCTGTACAACAAACTTGTCCTAAATTAACAACATGTATGTATTTATTTGACCGTTGATAACCTTTAATCTTTTACAAATTTTGAAAATCTCTCATAATCCCCCACCATTTTTAAAATAAATCCAAATCCCATTATTTCGAAATCGCATGCTTTCAGACAAAGGTATCTTGGGGATTTGAACATTTGCTTAGTAAGCCATGGGTTTCACTCATCCCCGAATAAAATGGTAGACAAGCTTTGAACCAAATATTCATTAGAACAAGCGTGCATGACTTACACATGAAATTTCTGTACCATTGAACGACGTGGTAGTATGACACATTTGGTAAGGCCTTGTGTCGTCTATCCTTTTCATGAGAGCTTACAGAGTCAAGCCCAACTCTAAGAAACGGCCACACTTCATTCTCACATAGGTGGACTTTACCAGAAGCACCCCTATAAGTTGGTTACCTCAGCACATATATGCTATAGGTCCATTAAGAGCAAAAGCTCACCCTTTTCTTTTATGTCCTTATGGTTTCCAAGTACTTTTAGACCTTGGGATGTATCTATTTGTCAAGTACTTGTAATCACTCTCATAGTGTACTTTGGCCCATTGTACTCAAGACTTGATGCTACTCAAGTATGAGTCGGTTTTCCACCATTGGTGGTTATATAGATATGGGCTCGAGTCCTATCCCTAATGATGTTTTCAACACCATATCCCTTGTCAGTCCTTTCGTCAAAGGATTTGCAAGATTCCTCTCTGTTTTCACAAAGACTATAGATATTACTCCATTTGTAATCAAATCTTTTACATAGCTATGTCTTAGCCCAATGTGCTTCGACTTTCCATTATAAACCTGGCTATATGGCTTTGATAGTGTTGATTGACTATCACAATGTATGGATATTGGTGCTATTGGCTTTGGCCAAATTTGTATTTCATACATCAAATTTCTAAGCCATTTAGCTTCTTTGCTTCCCGCTGCAAATGCTATGAATTCTGTAGCCATGGTGGAGTCAGCAATGCAAGTTTGTTTCTTGGATCCCCAAGAAATAGCACCCCCAGCAAGTGTGAAGACCCAACCGCTTGTTGAAGCATCATCTTCTGTATAAGTAACCCAACTGGCATCCGTGTAACCTTCTAATACCGAAGTATGCCCATTATAGTTCAAACTATAATTCATTGTCCCCTTCAAGTATTTCAATACTCTTCGAACAACATGCCAATGGTCTTTGCTTGGATTACTTGTATACCTACTTAATCTCCCTACAGCATATGCAATGTCTGGAACCAGGTGGGAGGTCTACTAATTTCCACGTTTTAATCCCCATTATTGAGTCCATTTCCTCTTGTATAGCTTCCTTCTAGAAAGCGGCATCTTGAGACTTTATTGCCTCTTCGAAAGTTTCTGGATCACTTTTTGTATTGTAACATATTGGTCCATAACTGTCTATGGACTCTCTTGTTCCTTCAACAAGGAACATGAAAAAGTCTGGTCCATAAGTTTTCTCTTTCCTAGCTCTCTGACTTCTTCTAAGTTTTGAACTCTCTAAAGTATCATTATTAAATCCATTGGTATCTAGATTATGTGCATTACTATGAACATTATTTTTGTGACTTGGAATTGAGTTAAACCTATCTTCTTGAAAGATAGCATCCCTAGACTCAATTACTGTATTTACAGGATATGAGTCATTAGATTCTATAATCATGAATCTATATGCTTTACTATTCTTAGCATAGCCTAGGAACACACATTCAATTCCCATGTCTCCTAATTTCTTTCTTTTTGGTTCAGGAACTTTTACTATTGCCCTACAACCCCAAACTTTGAAATAGTCAAGGTTGGGCTTTCTATTTTTCCAAAGCTCATATGGGGTTATTTTGGTCCTTTTGTTTGGAACTCTATTCAAGATATAACAAGCCGTCAACAAGGCTTCTCCCCAATAACCCTTTTTCTAGACCAGAATATGATAACATTGCATTTACCATTTCTTCTAATACCCTATTTTTCCTTTCAGCTATACCGTTTTGTTGTGGGGAATAAGGTGCGGTTGTTAGGTGAATTATTCCAGTAGACTCAAAGTAATTAGGGTTATAGAACTCTCCTCCTCTATCACTCCTAAAACATTTCATAAATGTTTCATGTTGAAGTTCCACTTCTGTTTTAAATATCTTAAATTTATCTAACACTTCATCATTTGAATGCATTAAATATACATAGCAATATCTAGTACAGTCATCTATGAATGTCACAAAATATTGTTTACCACTTATAGTGGGCTAACCATGTAAATCACATACATCAGAATGAATTAAATCTAACACTTTAGAACTTCTTTCAACTCTAGGAAAATGAAATCTAGTTATCTTAGTTAGCATACAAGTTGTACATGCATCCGAAATTCTACTTGTTTTAGGAATTAAATATGAATTCATCATTTCAACCATTTTCCTAAAATTAACATGTCCTAAACGAGAATGCCATAAATTACAAGACTCAACAATATAAGCAAAAATAAATCCATTATCATTAATAACATTGAGTTTGAGCATATTCTCACAAATGTATCCCTTACCTACAAACATTCCTCCCTTAGAGAGAATAAACTTGTCTCCCTCAAATACGCATTTAAACCCGTATTTATTAAGTAACTGTACAGAAATTAAATTCTTCCTAACATCTGGTACATAATAAACATCTGTAAGAGTGACTACTTTTCTCGAAGTGAATTCTAGTTCCACCGTCCCTTTGCCTTTAACTTGGACAGCTGATGCATTTCCCATATATAGAACGATTCTATCTTCTTCATTAATTGTCTTGAAGAGATCCTTCTTCTTACACACATGACGAGTTGCACCGGAATCAATCCACCATGATCCAATATCTTCTATCATGTTGATTTCAGAAATGACCGCAACAAGATTGTCCTTTGTTGCACTAGATTCCTTCTCGTTTTCCTTTTTCAGGTGATGACAATTCCTCTTGAAATGTCCCGGTTTTCCACAATAGAAACAACCATTTTTATTTTTATTTTTCTTGTAGTCATTCTCATTGTTGTTTTCATAAGATTTTCCAAAATCTTGATTCCTCTTTTTAGAGGACTTACCAGATTTCCCTTCCTCTACTACATGCACCTTCTCATGAACAGAATTTTCTTTAGTATCATCTTGTTTACGATACTCTTCTTCTAAACAAAGGTGATTCCCCAACCTTTCAAGAGCAATGTCATATTTCCGATGTTTAAGACTTATTTTAAAGTCTTTCCATGAAGGAGGAAGTTTGTCAATGATTGAGGAGACAATGATGGTTTCATCCATGTGCATATTATGTTGTTTGTAGTTATTGAGAATACATTCAATTTCATGCATGTGTTCCATGATAGGCATACCATCAACCGTTTTATAATTATTAAAGTGACTAACAAGAAATTTCTTACTTGTTGCGTCCTCCATTATGTATCTTGCCTCAAGTTTCTCCCATAGTTCTTTTGAGGATCCCGTATTTTGATACACATCGAACAATGAGTCGGTCATGCCATTCAAAATATTCCCTATGCAAATGTAGTCATCATTAACCCACTTGTTCCTCTCACGAGTCTCATTGATAGTCTCATCTTTTCTTTCCTCCGGTCTTGGTGTGTTCAACACATATGCCACCTTCAATGTTGTAAGAAGGAAGTGCATCTTCTTTTGCCAACGATGAAAGTTTCCACCTTCGAACCTCTCAAGTTTCATAAAGTCAGAAGTCATCTCCTTCAACGTTGCAATCATTGTTACAAAATCGAACCTAAAGATTGTTAGATAATGGGATCTGACCTACAACAAAGAAGAAGAAAACAAAGGTAATGCGCAATCTCCAAGGCGTGTAGGAATGCTAGGATTTAGGTTCGATTCGCCCCCACCAATCTCTCCTCGTAGATTGGATGCAACAGGTGTAACCGGAGAATCCCCTTCAGGATACAATGGAGTAACCTTGGTTTGACCTGCACACCCTAAACCAAGCATATCGTCAATGGCAGTTTACAGAACAATAGTCTTCTTAACTCTCTCTGGGCACAAAGGAGAAAAGAAGGTGATTTGGATGAAGAATGGTTGAGAGATTCTAAGATTTTTCAAACCAATTACTACATGTAGATGGTTTTATTTATAGACCAACTCATGTCACTTGGTGAAGCAAAACAACTCTTGAAAAATTCCGCAATCGGTCAAATTCGATAAATAAGTAATATTAATGTTCAACAACTGAAACAACACATCAGTTGGCCTAGTAGCCAGCGGATGCGCCCCTTGCCTCATAGAGCCGAGTTCGAATCCGTGCTTCTATCGTTTTTGCACTATTAAAGTTTAAAATAAAACGGTCACTGTGACACCCTTTCCCGGGCATTACATTACTTGACCCTTTTTACCAATATTAACGATATTTGAAGGCATGTCGATTTCTTTCGGAAGTTAATACTTAATTGGTTTTTCATTTTAATTTAAAACTCTCAACATAAGATGGGGAAATTAAAAGATAAACTTACATTCATAGAAGACATACATAATATTCACATTGATAACAAACACCTTCTTAGTGACAGGTGCATTGACAGAAGTTTCATTGAGTATACATCCAAGTTACTTAAAACAAAATACTAAAGTCATACTAGAGGTTAAGGAGACAATTTAAGCATGTTCTTGAAAAGGTCCATCCAACATCACCACTCCAAAATGAAACTATACTTCCTAAGCTGGTCAAGACAACTAGTGATACCCATTTGGGAGACCATAAAAGTCTCCCTCATTTCCAGAAGAAATATCAGAAGAGGATACTTCCACCCCGGCTCCCTCGCCAAGTGCATCATCATCATCATCATCACTGCTCATAGGATGATACTGAGGGTCCTCATCCATGAATTCCTCCGGATCCTCCTCTATGGGTGAAGCTGGCACCACATTCAGAGGTGGTGGATTCAACACTAACTGTCCTAAGTCTGCTAGGTGCTGTACATACAACCAAGCTGGCGGAAGTGATATCTGTATGGTCTCAACGGTATGAATCCTCCTCTCTGGACCTCCCTCCTGTGTTTCTTCTATAGTGCAAACTGGGTCAGTGTACTCGGCCATGTGATTCCCCGGATGAATCACCCAAGCCCCAGGGTTGTTGGTATCCTCAAACATGATCGTCGGCACCCGGGAGTGCACAAGAGGCAGAGCTGGGTCCATCTAGTCTCAACATAACAGGATACATACATATATACATGAATGAAAATGTAAGGGTAAGATACCAATATATGGATAATTATGACAACCATATGCTCCCAAAACACACAGAGTAACATATACAAGTAACAAGATATCATTTTAAAAAGTGCATAACAAGAGATAATCATCACTTTTGAAAACCATGGCACTTCTATGATTCCATGTCTATCCTAATCTCTGGAGACTCCAACTTCACTTTGTTTAAAATGAGCTGGTCAGGACCAAAATCTTTGCCATAAAAGGCACAACGTGTTAGTCCACTACACTACCCAAAACTCTTGGCACAGTGTGCAACGTGCGTGGATATCCATAGCATACTATCCAACTCAAGGCATAGTAATCAAGGCATATGGATTTCATTGTCCATCAAGGCATAATGATACAACGTGGCATGAAATACCCTGCCCTTCAAGGTACTCACACAAAACAACTTTGGACACGTCAGCCAAATGCATGAAAAACATTTTATTTTCGCAGCTTCTGTTTGTGTGTAATTATTTTCTTGTCGAAGCTCAAAGGCTCACGACCTCCATAATTTTTCAGTGTATTAAAATTTGTAAACACAGGACATTTGAGTCCGAGTGTCCAATCACAAGAGTCTTAAACCGATGCACCAGTCTAAGACTTTGTGGTAGTAGAAATCAACTTTTCACTTTTACTGCTTTTACCACGTTTGTATAACGTATGTAGGACACGAAGTCCACAACAACATATAGGGACACACGACCCACAACAATGTGACACGGATCATAGATCAACGTGTTTAATTACACTAGTAGCCCGACGTCTCAGTTACTAGGTCCACTTTTCAACGTTATTTTTCGTTAAGTGAAAAACAAAACAAAAATAAATCTCCATAACTTATCCAAGTTATTGGAATATTGTATTGAGCAAAGTAAAAAAATTTATTTGAAATTCATTTTTCAAAAATCACCTTGACTTTTTATTTATTTAAATTCACTCTTTTTCATTAAAACCAAATTTATTTTCCTTAAAAAATTTCTTTTAATTCAAGAATTTAATTTGGAAATTATTTTTAAAATATTTCCAAAAATTCTAATCCTTTTCTTTATTCAAAATGATATGAAATTTCTTTGTTCAAAATATGTTTTTTCATAAAATTTCTAATGTTACAAATTTTGAAATTTTTTTTTAACTTTCTTCTCTTTTTCAAACAAAATTAAACTTCTTTTCAAAAACATTATTTATTTGTAAACTTCTTTCATAATTTTGTTAAGACTTTTATCGTAACTTATTAAATTGAGCTCTAACCCAAGGTTAGGCTTCTCATGCAACAACTCAACAATTAAACTATCACTTCAACATATTCACAACATCATAAGCATTTTATAAAATAAACCAACATATAGTACATGAAAAAAAAAATCAAACTCAGCATATCAATACAAACCAACATCAACCATCAACCAAACATCATGGTAAAATATCAACCAAGCATCATATCAAACAACAATAGGTAACACATAGTTATCACAAATTAATATCCCTCAGGCTATCTTCCCTTACCTCAGATTAAACCGGTAAAGGATTTGATAGCGGTTTCAAAGCAACGAACTTGAGTTTCACATTACGATTGCAAATCTAAACAAAACCAAGGTTTAACATATGTTAAAATTTTCATAAAGTCATCCCAAAATCATCATGCATGTTTCGGCCATGTCAAGAAATAGTGGAAAAATACTATTTTTCATCAATCTAATTTCATGCATGTAAACTTTATAGTGTTCTAAGCATCATTTAGCTTAAAAAAATTAAACAAGCCTCATCAACTCATCAAGTGAGTTTCGGCTATCACAAGCCAACAAGGCTAGGAACACTAAATTTTTTCATGCACCATTGTTAAGTTACTAATGTAAAGAACTTAGTGTATTAACCATGCAACCTTTCAAGTGATTAAAAATTTGGCCTCACTAACTTAAAAATTTTAGATTTTTGGCAATAGAACCATCACAAAAAAGTATACATAGTCTAAAAAAAATGCTTTGGTTGAGAAAATTCATGAACCAAAGATCTAAAGCCATGCATGTGAGATTTTCATCAAAATCTTTCATTTTTTCCCTCTTGGTGTTTTTGGTTACACCATGATCATAGGGTATGAAGATTTTTCACCACATGCAAGACATAAACATGAAAGTGAAAATGAGTAGAAGTTGATAGGAACCATTCTTATGCAAAAAGGATTTTGTTTTCAAGATCATAAGTTGGAATCATGAACATATAATATAAAATCAACATGCATGAATTTTCTTTTGCAAAACCATCAACTTTTCCTCCCTTAGGGTTTCGGCCAACCCCTCTAAATAGGTCATGGGAAAGTCTTCTTCAACATGCAAGTGTTGATGATGGTAAGAAGAATGAGTAGAAGTTGAAAAAATGTAGTTTTGAAACAAAATAAACAAACTTTCATGAATCAACTCAACTTGCAAGTGAAGATAATGATCATAGAAGAAAAGTGCAGAACCATATATGAAGTTTATACCTAGGAGCTGCTGGAAAATGGAAGCTTGAAAGCATAAAAAAAAACTTGATCTTTCTTAAGAAGAAAAAGAACTAACTAAGTGTGGTTTTGAAGTTTAAGAGAGTGAAGGAGAAGGGTTTAAATAGAGACCGGGGGGGGGGGGGGGGGGGCACTGGTTTCAGTAGAAAAGGGAGAGGAAAATAAAAAAAAATTAAAAGTATTTTTAATATAAATTTTGAAATATAATAATTTATTATGATAATTATGATTTTGTGCCAAAAAATTACTATTCATCTTACAAAAAATTTGATTTTCCTCACCCAACACTCCAAAATCTGATACAAGTTATTTCCCTTTATTTTTGTTTCATTCCGGTTAAATATCTATACCGAATCGATCGTATTTCTAAGGAAAATCACACCCGAAAAATCAATAAAATATTTTTTTTAACGAAAATTTTAAAATAGTGGAAACATTAGCTATCGTAATTAGAAGCCTAATCGTTTCGTTCACGAGTAAAAATTTCATTTTCTGATCAGTAAACTTTTAGCGATAGAGAAAACGTGGATCGTGATTCGTCTGAATTTTCAACTGAAATTTTTACTGGAGCTTCCTAAGATAAACTAAGTTATGAAAATGATTTAAGTTTATCAAAATAATCTCTAAACCTCTATACTATACCGCAAACTTGTACTAAATTAACAACATTATACGTATTTATTTTACAGTTGATAACCTTTAATGTTTTATAAATTTTGAAAATCTCTCGCGATAAGAAGAAGAGGAAGAGCCATATGGACAACAGCATCAAAGTCAAAGGGAGAGGGAACCTCGGAGGCGTAGTAAGGAGCAGGGCCGACGAGGAAGAGGTGAGGAAGAAGGAGGATGAGAAGAGGAAGAGAGCGAGCCATGGAGACAATAACCTAAAAGTCAAAGGGAGAAGGGACAAGAGCGACAACAAAGTGGAAGGGGAAGCGAACAAGAGGAAGAAGGGGGTGGAGAGGAGAACGTCGTCGTGAGGATCCAGAAGAGAGGGAGAAGATGAGGAGGCGTGAGTCGAGGCAGAGGGAGGAGACCCCTAAGAAGAGGGAGCAACGTGAAGAGAGAGAAGGACCAAGTTCGCAATCATAGTGACGATCACAAAGACGGAGCAATCCTTTTCACTTCAACTCAAACAGGTTCCAGATTCATTACGAGAATCGAAACGGTCAAATCCGTGTCCTCCAGAGGTTCGACCAAAGATCCAGTAAACTACAGAACCTCCAAAACTATCATATTGTAGAGTACGAATCCTGACCCCACACCTTAGTTCTTCCCCACCACTCTGATGCTGAGTACATCCTCGTTGTCCTCAAAGGTAATTCAATTATCTATTAAGGATAATTAATTAATTGATTGCAAAGAATTAATTTTATTCATTATTGGGAATGGGATTGCAGGGAGGGCTACAATCACGGTAGTGAAGTCCAACGACAAACAAGCTTACAACCTTGAGTATGGCCATGTCCTGAGACTTCCTGCTGGGACCACTGCT
The DNA here is from genome assembly GCA_030762895.1 of Sophora flavescens. Taxonomy (NCBI): domain Eukaryota; kingdom Viridiplantae; phylum Streptophyta; class Magnoliopsida; order Fabales; family Fabaceae; genus Sophora; species Sophora flavescens. Next base: position 164,244,152 of record CM061067.1, read on the forward strand.
TACATCCTTAATCGAGATGACAATCAGAATCTGAGAGTAGTCAAACTTGCCATACCTGTTAACAAACCTGGACAATTTGATGTAATTCTCATTATCATATCTCTCACATTCATTGTTCTTCCTGCTCCAACTCATTTGTTTCTTTCTTCCCATCAAGCACTGAAAACCAACAATCCTACTTTCAAGGCTTTAGCAGGAATACTTTAGAGGCTGCCTTCAATGTAAGCCATAAGCCACATTATTTTGTTAGCATTTGTTTGTTTGTTAATTGTTGAGTAAATATAATTATATGCTTGTTATGATTGCATAGACCCGATACGAGGAGATACAAAGGATTCTGTTAGGGGAGGAGGAACAGGAGCTGGAACAAGAACAAGGACAACAGAGCCAAGAAGAGGGAGTGATAGTCAAAGTGTCAAAGGAACAGATCAAGGAACTTAGCAGACATGCCCAATCCAGCTCCAAAAGAGGCAAACACAGCAAACACTCTGAATCTAGCCCTTTTAACTTGAGAAGCAACAACCCTGTCTATTCCAACAAGTTTGGCAACTTTTACGAGATCACCCCAGACAAAAATCCCCAGCTTGAGGATTTGGAACTCTCTCTCTCCTATGCAGAGATTAACGAGGTATACAAACACAACCATACAGATCACAGGCGTCTTGGATAGCCTTAAATTTGGACACTAATGATGTTGATTTGTTTTTTTAATAATTTAGGGAGCTTTAATGTTGCAACACTACAATTCAGAGGCAATAGAGATAGTTATAGTTAGCGAAGGAAAAGGAAACCTTGAACTCGTGGGTCTTAGAGAGCAACAATAACAACAAGAGCAGCAAGAGGAAGATGAGGAACAATAGGAGGAGCAGGAAGAGCAAGACCAAGGGGAAGAGGGGAATAGACAAGTTCAGAGGTATAGAGCTAGATTGTCTACACATGATACTTTTTTAATCCCGGCAGGTTATCCAATTTATCTGTATTTGCTTGGATTTGGCATTAATGCTGAGAAGAACCAGAGGAATTTCCTAGCAGGTATAATATAACACAATTTAGTTCAATGTACTATATATAGTATTTTGCTTTTGTGGCATGTCGACATTGTTTCAATTTGCTAATGCCCTTGCGGTGATTTAAAAATTTGAAGGTGATGATGACAATGTGATAAGCCAGTTAGATAGGCAAGTGAAGGAGATTGCGTTCCTTGGATCTGCTCAAGATGTTGAGTGGTTAATCAACAACCAACAACAATCCTACTTTGCGAGTGCTCAGCCTCAACAAAGTGGGGAGGGAATGCAGCGTAGAAGGGGTCCACTATCTTCGATTTTGGGTGCTTTTTATTGAGCAAACTATTTTATGTAACTACTATCTATGTTGTAAGAGCTGACATTATTGAGTGACGAAAGAACTAGGCTCTTGTATCTAAACTAGAGCTCCACCTTTCTATTATGAATAAATAAAATCAGCTAAAAAAGTTTTGTGTGTCCTTCAACTAGGGGTGGTAAATGGATGGATTGGATAAATTTTTATGCGGATTGTAATGGATGGATTGAAAACGATCCATTAATCCATTATGATCCATTAAAAATTCATTAAAAAAAAATCCAATCCATCCATGATCCATTTAATAAAATCCATCCAATTCATCCATTAACAACTTTTTTATGGATGGATATCCAATCCATCCATAAAAATTATTTTAAAGAATAATTTTTTTTAATAATTAAATAATTTTATTAGTTTTAAAATATCCTTTCCCTCTCTCTCCTCTCTCTCTCTTTCCCATCTCTACCCTCTCTCTCTAAATTATTAAAAGATCACTGGCCCCAAGACGGACTTCTAGTGGGCTTGCGAAATTATTTCCATTTAACTCAATATGAAATGAGTTAACCACTAAAATATATAATTCATTTCTGCGATTTTTTTACGTAGTTACATATTAAAATAAGAAAATGTTCTTTTGAAATGAACTTATATTTAAATTAAGTGATAATCTATTTACCATTAATTTGATAAAATGCATTAAGATCTAAACTCTGTTTCTGTTTTTATTACTTCACTTTACAATTGTTTGAAGATCTGTGTTTTTGCCATTTGGGTCCATGTCATAAGATGATTCTAGAAATTTGATGTTGCTGTTGCTGAGATGAGTTTAGGCTAAATTACTGTAATCAGATTCTTCTTATGCAGGAATTTCAATTGACTTAACATATATAGACAGTATATGTTGCTTTCAGAAAATACTAAACAACCATAATTCTTTTCCCATAATTGTTGACTTATCCAACAACCACCCTTGATTTTTATCAAAATTTTCCTGATTGTGTAGTATTCGTTGCTTTCAATCATGATTAGGTGATTAATTACCATTCAAATTTATGCAGTCTACACTACTTGCCAATAAAATTATGCTTTCACTGTTACCAAGGTTAGAGGCAGGTTAAGGAAGTCTGGTCTTCATGGTAATAATTATTTCTTTCTTTAATTTTTGGGAGGATCCATTAAAGAGTTCACCGGTAATTTTTCTTGATGGTGATATTGAAACAAGGTCTTGTCTATTTTGTGAAGCAGCTGTTTTCTTTAGTTCTTTTTTATAAACTTTATTCAATGGATTTGTTTTTTATTTCATATAGTGATCCAATGGATTTTATAACATAGTGGATGAATCACTATCCATCCGAAAATGAAATGATCCAACTTGATCCAGTCCATTAATGTTTTTTTTTTAATGGATGGATTGGATGCATAACTCTTTGGATGGACTGGATGGTGGACAAATGAATATTTTTGCCACCCCTACCTTCAACTAGGGGTGGAAATAGGTCAGGCCAGGCTTTGATTAAATAGGACTGGCCTGTTTGAAAATTTAAAAGTCTAAGCCTGGCCTGTTACCTGTCAAAGGCTTTTTTTTAAGCCTGACCTGACCTTTTTAAAAGCCTAGCTTGGCCTGTTAGCCTTTTTAAGGGCCTATCTAATTTTATTAAAAGATACCCAATTGCTCTCTATTTATAGAATGATGGTCTGCTTCACATGTATAGTTTTAGCAATGTGGGACTAGTGAAGAAAACATGGGCTATCAACTCTGCCTTCATGGCCTTCTATGCTTTTGCATCCGTTCTCCTTCGCTGGGTTGCCCTTGAACCTCATCTCCTTCACTAGCTCCCTTGCCTTACTTAAATCCCCTGCCACACATAAGGCACCCAGTAAAGTATTGAAAGTAACCACATTCGGTTTGCAGCCTAACTCTTCCATAGAAGTCACAATCTTAAGCGCCTCATCTACCTTATTCTGCTTACACATACCATTTATGTACACATTAATAAGTATAAACATCAGGAACGAGTCCAAACACAAGTATTTCATCAAATAGTTCATCTAACTTCACATAATCCCCTTCTACAACAATCCCACTCCAAATAATAGTATAACAAACAATGTAAGGCTTAATTCCACCTTCTTTCATCTGGTTCAGAATATTCAGAGCATCCATACCCCTCCCTTTCTTCACCAAAAACCTAATCATATTCGTATAATCCATGATATCATGACAAAATCCTAGTTTCCTCATATCTCCCCAAACGACCAAAGCCTCAACACTGCTCAAATCCATTTGTTCACACAATGATGATACTATCAAAGAACATATCTTCACATCCAAACCATACCCATCTTCTAACATACAATTCAGTATCTTAATGGCATAATCCACCCTCTTAATTCTACACAAGGCCTTGATCAAAACCCGAAAAGTTGATTCCTCAATGCGAATGGGTACGTGTGTGTATTTTCTATAAAGTCTAGATCATGGAAAATACCAAACCGAAAACGCACACTTGCATCTTCAGGAGTTGCTGGTTTTACTGCAGCATAATGGGTACGAGTGTGCATTTTCTATAAAGTCCCACATCTCTTAAAGTATACATGTGGAGCAAACCAACATTCTATAAATAAAGAACAAATTGCATCTCTTTAAATTATATAAATCATATTATATATATATAATAAAAATAATTTTATTTTTAATATTATTTATTTATTTATTATTTATAAATAGGTCGGCCTATCAGGTTTCGTAGGCTTTTTCTGAAGCTCAAGCCTGGCCTATTTATCTAAAAAAGCTTTTGAAAAAGCCTTTACCCGACCTTTTTATTAAATAGGCCAGGCCAGGCCATAGGACCCCTGTCAGGCGGCCTGGCCTACTTCCACCCCTACCTTCAACTATCTCTCTAATTTAATTTGGTTATAGTAAATATATTCTGCACTGGTTAATTTTACAAACACTTCAACTAAATTAACTCAATTTTTATGGTGGATTGAAAATGAAGAAAAGACACTCTATCATATCAATGTCCTTGAGTTTTGTTTTCTGCGATCCAACGATATATGATATACAATATTTATTCTAAGTCGTATAAATGTTAAGCATTCAAAATATATTCTTGTATAAAAGAAAAGAACTCGTTAGTATGTAGTAGGACCTAACATTTATTAATGGATAGAGTTCCTTAGTTCAACTTGTTCTTTGGGTGGAAATTTTTCATAGAATAGAAATTCCGAATTCGTTTGGAAGAGGACCAATGGTGGTTTGCTAATAGTGAAAATGTATTTTGATCTTAATGTTTTTATGTGATATTTCCGTAATCAAAGTGAATTGTAAATCAAACATAAGAATAAAGGAATTACACTATAAAATTAATAACTGGTTCGGTTAACCCTCTACAAGCAGGGCATAAACACGGGATTGTAATTGCAATTTGCAAATCTTAGTGGCAGTGACGTACTAATTAATTAACCAGATTATTTATACCCTTTTTGGTCTTGGAGCTAGATCGGCATGATGATATAACAAAATCTGTAGGATTACAAGGGTCACTAGTTTATTAAAACAAAATAAATTATTTTCTAATTATAATGAGGATTTTGAGAGGCTAATTAATCAATAACAAGAGGAAAAATCTAACTTTACGAATTATTAGTGTGAATAAGATGAATGGAACTGAATAAGCATCTCTTGTTATTGATTATTGAAGGAGTACATTGATATATATAGATATTTGATTAGCCAATAAAGGAAAGAAAAAGGACTAACAGATTCTATAGCTAATCTTCTAACTAGATAACAGATTAACTAACTGTTATCATAAAATTGATATAACAGATAATAACAACTTGAATAGTTATCTTATTATATATAATCTAACTAATCTAATACGAATGCCCAACCTCAGCAAAAGGATCAGGGAGTGCAAGGAGGGGTCCCCTGTCTCCAATTTTGGGTGCTTTTTATTACCGAGGACACCATATGACTGCTATGTATGCTATTAGAGCTCCTTGTGAGCTACAAAAGAATGCTGGTATTTGAAATATTTTATTCTCTTCAAAATCATATACTGTTAGATCCGCTTATTATTTGTTGTTGAATCATTTCATTCATTTTTGAATTATGGTGATTTGCACTTTGTCATTTTTAAGGACTTTTGAAAGAGTTATGCACCATCCAAAGTGGTGGCTTTCCCTTGGTAGCTAATTTTGGACAAATTGCTTACAAAGTGTAATCTTATTCGAAGAAAAGTCTTCTTACAACAACATGGCACTTTTTGTGGTTTTTGTGATGAGGTTTTGGAGACTTGTGATATTTTTTTCTCCATTAATGTTCCTTTTCACAACAGGTGCGGAATTCCTTTTATGCATGGGCAGAATTTTCTGTTGTCTTTCCATCCTCTATTTCACATCTATTTCTTCAGCATGTTGGTCTTGTTACAGGTAAAATTCCCAAAAAGGTATGGATGTCTTTGTGGCATTTTGGTCTCTTTTGTTAATAAGAAACAATCGTCTTTTTAATGATGGCCTAGTGGGTCTTATTAGTATTTTAGATTTCATTAAGATTCAGTCTTGTACTTCGTTTTTATTTAGGAATGTGGTTTTTTCTCTTTTATTCTCAAATTGGTGTTTGGATCTTGTTCAATGTATTAAGCACAGGTTTGCCGGCGTTGTCTATCAAGCTCCATAAAAATCATGGAGGATCCAACCTAAAGCTATCACAACCGTTCATATATTATTAAAATAAATCAACGACTCAGAATTCCCAATGACGGATCCCCGACCAAAGTAAGTTGTGAGCTACGCCATAAGTTACAGGACAAGGATGGTAGTGACGAGTGGCAACTAACATTAACGATGGTGACCTTTTCTCCCGAAAGGGCAAAATAGGCACTTCAACTTTCTATTCAGTTGTACAGTTCCCACATCCTTCCTCCTGTTCGTTCTCCCTCGCCATCACCAACACTCATCGCCGGCTTCGCTAGTGGCGGCGGCGCCTTCGTCCTCCAGTTGCTTCCACGCTCTAACACCTAACATGACCCAGACCCACCAAGTTTTCCTGAACCGCTGTTACCGCCCAGCCACTGGACCTTTCATACTCCTCCAACCCAAACGTCGTCGTCTTGTTCGACGGCAAAGCTTCCCTGTTCTCTCCAACGACAACAAACAGAAGAGCATGGAGGAATAATCCCAGAAGCTGATGCCGCCACCACTTTCGAGGGGAAGGAGCCCGAAACACCAAAAGCAAAGGCCCAACACCTCCAACCCATCCAGATTCGTACAGCCTATTCATTGCTGCCTCGCCCTCGGTAGACCATCGCCGAGCTTCGTCTTCTCCGCCGCTGTAACACCGATCTGACGCCCCTCCTCGACCTCGGGTGGACAGATCTGCAACAACATCACATCTAACACAGATCTGAGGTGACAACATTCTCAAGATAACCATTAACGAATTCTTCAACATCTAAACCGGATATGGTGAACAACTCCAATTCTCTTAATATTCAATTTACTTATAAAAAAGAGCGTATTCATACTTTCGTGAACCAACCGACTTTCGAACAAGGGACGGTGAACTCGTACTCTTTAATCAACCAAGTGGTTGGGGTTTGAAGGTATGGAATGATTTTTTGTTGGAAGGAAGTTCGAATCCCGATTTAATCGGTGGTTGAAATCGGTATATATATATATATATATACACGTATTAATAAATAGATCAAATAAGAAGTATAATTTCAATGTAAGTTCTAATTTTCATATTAAGTTCAAATTATTTAATACTTAAACAAGCACAAATTGGAGTACGTCTTTCAATTTATGATGCTTTAGCCTTTTTTTTTATTTTAAAAAACCCCTTTTTTAATGAACCGACCGGTTTTCCGGTTTCGATTTGCCGGTTTTGGCCCGGTTCAACAGATTTTTTGTGATTTTAACGATTGAACCTCTTTTCCGGTTCTGTGGTTCGACCAGCATCGGAGAGGGGTCCAGCCGACGGTCCAACCGATTGAACCGGTCCAACCGGACCGGTTTTTAAAACACTGCTCTAGGCACTGACTTTTGTAAAGAAAATATTATCCTACCTTTAAGATAGTCTTTAATTTATACTAGATGGTAATTTTTATATAAGGATTGGAGTATCAAGTACTCTTCATTTATATATAAAAAAAGTTGCTTATAAAAAAAAAAAGCATATTAACAGAATTTGGATAGGGCCAAGGGAGCGGTGCCCAAACCCAAAATTTTCTCTTTTATTGACGTGAATAATGTGTCATGTAAATAAAAGAAGTGATGGTTTGTATATAACTTTCATTTGAAGAAGCTAAGCTAGAACTTTTAGTTATCAGACACCTTAGATGGATATATTATCTTTGGTAAATGGAACAGATTGTGTTATTTGGATGATGTACCATTACACCATCTTGATGAGTGGTGCATCATAATCTTTATCATTATCTTTAATTTTAGTCGCTGTATATTCCTTTTATATTTCAGTTATGAAAATATTTGTAGGAATTGTAAGTAATAAAATTACTAATTGAGAATCCAAAGGGGTTGACCTATATAGTGGAAGCGTGCTAGGTCTGTAATATACAGAGTGTGTACATGGATATTCTCGAGAAGTAAGAGGTCTCTAATTCGAATCCTTGCGAAAAATAAATTTCTTGGGGAGAGGTTATACCCATGTTACTCGCAGTTCCCGAGTGATAGCTCACTCGCCACCATTTTTCTTACCAAAAATAATTACTAATTGAGAGGAAATTTGAAGGTGAAAATTATTTTTGTCACGCTTCAATTTTTTTTTTTGAAATTTCAAACACATAGGGATCTTAATGGTTAGCCCATACTGATCTTTTTAATAACAGGTCAATGCAAAGTTCATATTAATAACCCGTCTATGAACTCTAGTGTTACTTCTCTAACAGGCCTTCCTTTCCAACTTATTTATTAGTTTATGATGATTATTTTTTATAAGCTAAAATGGTATTAAGCAGATTAATAGGGTACACTAACCCATGTATCAACATTGCAAACATAACCACCTAGCAGCTAATTACATCAATATGAAGCAGGAACAGATTCATCTACCAATTAATTACAGCAGAATACACAGTCATTGCTGCATAATTTCGTCCCGGAGCACCTAAAATCAGAATCCCCTTATACAGTATTACACCACAACAAACTTAGAGAAGCACCAAGGAGGAAAAGACCAAAAGATATCAAATCAGAATTACAGCAGTATGCATGCGAATAAGAGGATTTATAAATACCCATGATCTCACCCCCTGCTTTTATCATCGAGCGAGTAAGATATTCAGTCATCATCGGTAGGGCTACTATAATGAAAATGAGGTCTCCATTGTGGGTGTTGCTGGGAGTTCTTTTCCTGGCTTCAGCGACTGTTTCATTTGGCCTTGCGTACCGGGAGAAGGAGAACCCCATCAGTCATAACAAGTGCCTGCAAAACCATGGTGGTTGCAAGATGTTCAACAACCGTGAGTCTGGGGAGTGGGAGGGATGTGAAGAGCAACATGAAAGTCGACAACAGAAAGGGGAAGCCGCGAGAGTGAGGAAGAAGAAGAGCGTGACCCAAGGGAAAAACCGCGTCGTCGGCACCAGGAGCAAGAGCAGCAGGAAAGTGAGGGTCAACGAGGAAGGGGTAAGGAAGAAGAGGAGGAAGAACCATGGGGACAACAGCATCAAAGTCAAAGGGAGAGGGAACCCCAGAGGGAGGAGAGAGGACAATGACCTGAGAAGAGGAGGCAACGTGAAGAGAAAGGAGAAGGACAAGGGTCACAGTCACGGTCACGAAGACAAAGAAACCCTTTTTACTTCAGTTCAAACAGGTTGGAGACTCGTTACAAGAATCGAAATGGCCAGATTCGTGTCCTTCAGAGGTTCGATCAGAGATCCAATAAACTTCAGAACCTCCAAAACTATCGTATTGTAGAGTATGAATCCAAACCCAACACCCTAATTCTTCCCCATCACTCTGATGCTGAGTACGTCCTCGTTGTCCTCAGAGGTAATTTAAGAGTACTTATTAAGGATAATTGATGACAATAAATTAATTTTGTTAATTATTGGGAATGTGATTGCAGGGAGAGCCACAATCACAGTACCGACAACAAACAAGCCTACAACCTTGACCGTGGTGATGCCCTGAGACTCCCTGCTGGCACCACTTCTTATATTCTTAATCGAGACGACGACCAGAATCTGAGAATAGTCAAACTCGCTATACCCATTAACAAACCTGGACAATTTGATGTAATGCTCAATCTCATATTTCTCACAATTAATATTCATTTCTTTTCCAACTCCAACTAATTTGTTTTTTCTTTATAGGATTTCTTCCCATCAAGCACTAAAAACCAACAATCCTACTTCCGAGGCTTCAACAGGAATACTCTAGAGGCTGCCTTCAATGTAAGGCATAAGCATCTTATCTTATATGCATTTTTTGGTTTGATAATTGTTGAGTAAATATAATCATTATGTGCTTGTTATGATTTCATAGACCCGATACGAGGAGATGAAAAAGATTTTATTAGGAGAGGAGGAGCATGAACAAGAGTAAGAACCAGAACAACAAAGCCAACAAGAGGGAGTGATAGTCAGAGTGTCTAAGGAACATATTCAAGAACTGAGCAAAAATGCCAAATCTAGCTCAAAAAAAGGCAAACCTTCTGAATCCGGCCCTTTCAACTTGACAAGCAAGAAACCTGTCTATTCCAACAAGTTTGGAAACTTCTACGAGATCACCCCAGACAAAATTCCCCAGCTTGAGGATTCGGAACTGTCTCTCTCCTATATAGAGATTAACAAGGTATACAAACACATAGCCATATAGATCATCCACGTTGGATAACTTTATATTTTGACACTAATAATATTGATTTGTTTTTCAATAATTTAGGGAGCTTTGTTGCTGCCACACTACAATTCAGAGGCCATAGTGATAGTTGTGGTTAGCGAAGGAAAAGGAAACCTTGAACTGGTGGGTCTAAGAGAGCAACAACAACAAGAGGAAGAGGAGGAACAACAAGAGGAATAGCAAGAAGAAGAAGAGGAGGAAGAAAAAGAGGGATATAGGCAAGTCCGGAGGTACAGAGCTAGATTGTCACCAAGAGATATTTTCGTAATCCCGACAGGCTATCCAGTTTCCATCAATGCTTCCTCAAATCTTAAGGTTTGGTATCAATGCTGAGAACAACTAGAGAAACTTCCTCGCAGGTACAATATAACACAATTCAATTCAACATACTATATATATTACTTTGCTCTATGACATGTCAACATTGCTTCAACTTATTGATGCCCTTTTGGTGATTGAAAATTGGAAGGCGAGGATGACAATGTGATAAGCCAATTAGATAGACCAGTGAAGGAGCTTGCATTCTCTGGATCGGCTCAAGATGTTGAGAGGTTAATCAACAACCAAGAACAATCCTACTTCGCGAATGCTCAGCCTCAGCAATAGGAGGAGGAAAGGCATGGAAGAAAATGGCCCTTGTCTTCGATTTCGGGTGCTTTTTACTACGCAAAATATGTTATGTATAACTACTATCTATGTTGTAAGAGCTCATTGTGAGCGATGAAAGAATCATGCTCTTGTATCTAAAACTAGAGCTCCAACTTTCTGTTATGAATAAATAAAATCAAGCATAAAAGTTTTGCGTGTCCTTCAACTTTCTACTTATCTAATTTAATATGGTCATATACTACATATTTTCTGCATGGGTTAATTTGCTTTACTTCTACAGTAAATTATCTGAATTCTCACTCTAAAATGAAAATGAAGCAAAGACATAATAAATCATATCACAGGACCTTGAGTTTTGTTAGTTTGTACTCAGCGACGTTCCACTCATATTTATTTTGATACACCAAAGAAAGGTGGCGGGTGGCGGATCAAAAATATTTTTACACCCTTTTGGAAAAAATATTGAGACCTTGAAAAGAAAACAAATTCGGTTTATGATATATAGAGTGTGTTTGTTATTGTTTATTTTGTTAAAAAAATCAATTTTTTAATTGAATAATCATTTTTTAAAATTTTTAGTGTGTTTTTTTTTTGTTTTTGAAAATAATGAAAAACAAAAGAAAAAAAATTTCATTTTTAGGGTGAAAAACAACTTTTATTAGCTTTTGAAAAAAAATCATTTTTTATAACAAATTAATTTTTTAAAAATGATTTTTATGCAATTGCCGAGCTGTTGTCCACAATGTTAAAATTATTTGCTATTTTCCCCCTCAAATTGTGCATGACTTGATTAACAAAAGTTTTAGCGACAATAATATTTTCTCCTAAAAAACTTAATAATAATGTACAAATATTTCAAATAAACCATACTAAAATTCATTTTATGTAAACAAATTACATTCCTTTAAATCCATAATAAAAAAAATAACAACTACCAAGTGTTAATTAACTGTAGAAGTGTCATCAACAAAAGATGAAAAATACATCATTTGAATCTAATAGCTACTCTCATTTCATATACATTTCTTCAACTCTTAACTATAATGAAGACATCTGCTACCAATTTTCTGAAAATCATAATGTATGACCTAGAATAATAAAATAAGAAAAAATGTCATTTAAAAATAGTTCATCTATGTAAATTAGAAAATAACAACAAATATTCATGTACATAACATGCCCAAAATAAAAGTTACCATTGATGACTCAAACTGTATCAGCCTGAGTCAGGCACATTGTTCATAAAAGAAACAAAAACTAAAAGGACAAATTGATTCTTTTGTACACCAAAACAAGAGTTAGTACAAAAAAAAAAGGAATATTGCCAACGGATAATAAACCACTACAGATTATGCTTATTATTATAAGATAAGAAGGATGCAAGAAAGATAGTTCATAGGCAAATTGCAATTATTGACAGCCCTTGTTCAACAATTTGTCTAGAATGTACTTGTATCAGTTGTATGTGATCTACTACTTATAATATTCATGTTTGTCTCCCGAAAGTGCCTGCTAAACTTAAAAATATCAAAGACCAATTTTCAACTTCAATGTAGCATGTACTATGTTCCAACTTGAAGGAATATTATACTCACGGACGGACCCAAGTACATGGGTTTGGGGGCAGTTGCCCCCACAAAATAAATTTTTTTGTTAATTAAATCTACATAATTTTTTTTCTCCCACTACAAAATAACATTGCCCCCATTGCTCTATAATTATACTTTAAATGACACTAAAAATGTTATCCTCATTGTTCTACACCTTAATTTACATATCTTCTATATTTTCAGTAAAACTTGGTCATATATATAGAGAAATATTTTCGATAGTGTTGAAAATGAAAAAAAAAATATAACAACCTCAAAGTCTAAAAACACACAAATAACAATTATAATTTATAGAAGCTGAGGTATCTTTAATTTTATAGCTATATAATGATATAATTTTTGTAATCACTAATTTTTTGACTTAATAATAATGATGTAATTATTTTATCGCTAATATTTTTTTTATAAAAATATTTATGATATATTATTTTGTCCCCACCAATCAAATTTTCTGGGTTCGTCCCTGATTATACTATAAATTTAGAATTACAAACCTTCCCCTGCATTAATGAGACTTAACGCTTGTTCAACATTATTGACAATTTCCTCTCGAATCCCAGCAACAGATACTCTAAGCTGGAAAACAAAAAAGGACCTCCATACATATACAACTACATACTGCTACATTAGCTGTAAATAAGAATTCAAGTGGCAGCTTGCCAACCTCCAAACTCTCATGAATTTGCAATTTCTGATTTTCAACAGTTATGTTAGTTATTTTCAGTTGGTTAGATAACTTGTAATTTAAGTTAGTTAGCTTAGCTGTAGATAGCTGGATAGTAGTTAAGCCTTGTATAAAGTAGACACATTGCCTCTTGTACATTTTAAGTCAAAATTGTGAATGAGAATTACACTCTCTTACACAGCAAATTCATCCATGGCTCTTCCTTTCACTTTCAACAAGAAGATCATTGTTGGTCCTGATGACTCAGATGAAGACCAAAAGTCCCTGAACACAATACAAACACACAAAGAAAGCACCAGCCACATAGGAAATACTACAAACACTTGGTAGGCAAAGTAAAATTCAGAAAATTGAACAAGAAAGTGATAGAATAAAGCACACACAAGATATACGTGGTTCGATCAATGTGATCTACATCCACGGGAGAGAGTAGCACCACTAAGAATCAATGATCACAGTTACAATAGAGAACTCCTTGAATTTGTCACTCCCCTGTTCACAGGAACACGAACAAACCCCAACTTATCTCTCTATTTTCACACAAACCCAAGATCAATCTATTCTCACTTGATTTTCTCTCAATCTCTATGAAACAATTACAATGAATACACTCAATGTATCTGGACGAAAATCAGAGCTCAAAGAACCCTAGAATCTTGCACAAAATCACTCAACTAATACATTTGCATTCTGTTGCAGAAACTGATCATAACAGCTTTTGTAGTCGCACCATAATCGATTATTTAATTCCTATAATCTATTATGCCTTCTCAACCTGCGCTCCGTGTTTCTGGAATTCTCCATAATCGATGATGCTAATCGATTACCACCTCTCTGTTTGTTCTAGAAATGCTCACAATCGATTATGCTAATCGATTATGTCTTCATTGTTATTTCTGGAAACCACATAATCGATTATGATAATCGATTATGCGTTCTTTGCCCGAGTTCTATATTTCTGCAAACGAACATAATCGATTATGCTAATCGATTACAATTCTTCTGCTAGTCCCATAATCGATTATTCAGACACCATAATCGATTATCCCGCTGAAAACTCAACTTTACTGTTTTTGAGCCATCTTTCAACATTTCTCCACCTTGACTACAAATCAGAGACCTTTGAGACCAAAATCAATCACCAGTGTGCTGTGAGTGCTGCTCCCCCACTTATGGGATTTATGCTTCATAGAAGTTTATCAAGTCCAAGCAAGTCTTGAACTTTGATCTAGGAAATGACTTAATTAGTGAACATATCCGCTGGATTGTCTTCCGTAGCTATTTTCTCAATCTTTACCTCTTTAGATTCAGCCACATCTCTAATGAAGTGAAGTCTGATATCTATATGCTTGGTCCTCTCATGGTAAACTTGATGATTTGCCAAATGTATAGCACTTTGGCTATCACAATGGACCGTGACACGATCTTGCATAATCCCCAATTCACCAATCATCCCTTTTAGCCAAATGACTTCCTTTACTCCTTCTGCAACCGCAATGTACTCGGCTTGTGTGGTTAATAATGCTACCACAGGTTGCAATGTTGATTTCCAACTAATAGTTGTTCCAAACAGAGTAAACACACCCGGATAATGACTTCCTAGTGTGCACATTCTTGCATAGTCCAAATCAACATACCCAACAAGAGCATCATCCTCTTGAGCTGTCTTCTTGTACCTCAAACCAGATTTTTGTGAACCTTTCAAATACCTCAATACCCACTTCAAAGCCTCCCAATGAGCTTGACCCAGATTTGCAATGAACCGACTAACAATGCTAACCGCATGCGCCAAATCTGGTTTTCTGCAAACCATACCATACATGACACTTCCTACTCCAATTGCATATGGAATAGAATTCATCTTGCTCCTTTCCTCTTCGGTGCTAGGAGCTTGGGTAATTGAAAGCTTTGTGTGATGACCCAAAGGTGTGCTAACCGGTTTGGATTGATGCATCCTAAATCGTTCCACAACCTTTCTCAAGCAGCCATATTGAGATAAGAATAATTCCCCCTCTTTCCGGTATCTTACAATATCCATCCCAAGTATCCTCTTTGCAATTCCAAGATCCTTCATCTCAAATTCAGAATTCAACCTCTCTTTGAGCATGCCAATCTCATTCTTGCTAGACCTAGCTATAAGAATATCATCCATATATAGAAGCAAGAAAATAACACAATTTTCTCCTCTTCTCAATATGTAAACACAGTTGTCATAACTACTCCTTAGAAATCCATATCTCAAAAGAAAATCACCAAATTTTTTATACCACTGTCTAGGACTTTGTTTTAAGCCATAGAGTGATTTTCTCAAGAGACATACCTTTGACTCTTCCTTTGCGAATGCTTCCTGTAACACCCCCACTAGGCATTACTACGTAACACATGCGGATTTAAATTAAAAGATAGTTTACTGGTTGTTTTTCGGGAAATTATTTTCTTTCAAGTCAGAAAATTGGGGTATAAAAAATTTTCTTCTATGGATAACTCTGAAACCAAAATACATACATTTAAACAGTAAAGTGCATTTGGAACAAAGTTGCCACAACGTACAACATCTCTCAAAAGTTTCAAAATTCGAAGGAAAAAGCATAAACTACAGACTGATACATATAACACTACATTTACCGACCTCTTCAGATATACGACCCAACCCAAACTCCTAAGCTGGTCACTCTATCAAATATTCATTGGAGAGACCCCCGTGGCCATCCCCCAATCAGAATACTCCTCTAACCATTTAAAACTAAGTCTTTGAGCTACTTAGGAAGACTCCCCAGCACCATCAGTACTAGAGATCCAAGGTACAACAGCAAAACCAGAAGAAACCTGATATATTTGTAAGGGTGAGACACCAATATATGGATTGGACACAATAACCATATGCACGATACATGCATCACATCAACATATTAAAAATTACCAAATATTAATAGTTGAATCAACAAGTATTATATAAATGGGTTTCATACCCGTACAATCAGCTTTTATGAAGATTATGCATGACACTTCAATATTCAGGCTCTAAAGCTTAATCTTCGGAGATCCCAACATCCTCAAAATGAGTTGATCATGCTCGATACATCGTCTCATTGGCTAGCTAAGCACAACGATAATACATCGTCTCATTGTCCATTTAAGCACAACGATATGTACATCGTCTCATTGTCCATTTAGGCACAACGACACACGTACATCGTCTCATTGTCCCTTTTAAGAACAACGATAATACATCGTCTCATTGTACCTTTTGAGAACAACGATAATACATCATCACATGATTCCCTTTCTATTAAGGTCTCACGTTAAACCACGTCGGGCTCGTCTGCCATAAATGCAAATGTAAAAAATTTTTGTTCTCGATATTTTCTTTGTGGTCATCCTCATTCGTTGTCGAAGCTTAGAAGCTAACGACTTTCCATAATTTCATCATTTGAAATTATTCAACATCAACACGGGACACACAGTCCGAGTGCTCAATCACCACGCCTTAGACCGATGCACCAATCTTGGGCTTCTGGTTATAGAAAACATCTTACAATTTTATCCATGTTTTGTTTCAACATGATTAGGACTCTTAGTCCATAACACCATGATTAGGACTCTCGGTCCACAATACTTGACACGGATCAAAGATCAACGTGCATATTATTGAATACTAGAAGCGACATCTCGCGAACTAGATTCGATTTTCACATATTCTTACTTTTCGTTCAATGAAACACAAATACCAAATAAAACCTCGGTAACCTATCCAAGTTACCGGAATATTTTCAAAGCATTTAATAGGAAATCCTTTCCTTGAGAAAATCATTTATAAAACATTTTTAGGAAAACTATTTTCTTTTGAAATCCTTTCGTTTTTCCAAAACACTTTAACACTTCATCAAATCTTTTTCTTAAAATCATTTCTAAATAGAATAAAGTCAAATATTTCTCAAAGGTTTTTCTTTCATAAAACACACGTCTCTAAAAGGTATTCTCTAGTGTAAAATTCTTATTCATGAGAAGGTAGCTTTCCTTTAACTTAAAAATATATTTCAACACATGTTCTAAAAATCTCATCTATCAAAATAAATACATTACTTGAATATTTTGTTTCCAAATCATATTCTTTAATCAAATAAAACTTCAAAAAGAAATATCTTTGTTTCAGGATCTCATAAAGCTTATTAAGACTTTTATTCTCATAGTTATTTGAGCACCGACGAATGTCAGGCTTCTCAGACATCAATCAATCATCAATATAATATCAGTCAATAGTATAACAGTTAATAACAGTCCATGACATATATGATTCATCATACTTCAGTCAAGTAAATAATCAAGTAAGAAATCAACATCAGACAGTTACCACAACAGTTCAAGTATATAAATCATTCAAACATTGATTCCAATATTATAACACGATCCAGATAAATCAAATAATTCACATACACACAGTTATTGAGTATCCCTCTGGCAAGCTCCGCTTACCTTTGGTGAAGGTTAAAGTACTTGTTGTTTGAAGTATCGAACAACGAACGTCCTTGCTTACTTCATGATGAATGTCTAGGTTTATGAACACAATACCCCAAGTTAAAAGTTAACCAAGAACACCAAACCAAGAGGGTATAGGTTCGACCATGGCATAAAATAGGGTTAGAGGTTTTGAAACAAAGAATACAACTCATGGATTAATGATCCTTAAGTGTTAGGAGTTCATAACCAAGGTTCACTTTACAAATGAACAAAAATCCCACTAAATCCATGCTTAGGGTTTCGCCCTCTTTAGCATAAGTAAGCTAGAAATTTCCAACCCTTCTAAGCTCTTAGATTTAGCGTTAAAAGATACCAAGAAGTCTAAACTCATGATCATATTTGGAAAGTTGAAATAAAACATTTTAGGTCCACAACCACATAGGTTCGGCCATCATAGGATAAATAGGCTAGAAACATTTTACATCATGTTTCATGTACACTTTTGCATGCATTTTTAATATAGATTAAGCATTCTTTATTTTATTTTAGTTAGTTTTTCCCTTGGAACGGGTGAAGCGGTTTCTTGGTGTTGTTTTGCAGGAATCAATGAAAAATCTGGTTAACTTAGAGTCAAGGGAATGAAGAAACAGTGGAGAATGCAATTCTGGGAATTCTCTCCCCGCGAGAGGTTACTCGCCTCGCGAGACTAAAGACAGCCAGGAACAGCAGAATGTCATCCTTTCTGTCTCGCCCCACGAATCACACCTCGCCTTGCGAGCCTGAAGGCTGACTGTGCCAGAGAATGCAACCATTTCTGTCTCGCCGCGCGAACCATGTCTCGCCTCGCGAGCCTGAGGACCAGAAGCCATCACGCCCAAGCCCTGATACTCATCACGGGTGTATTTGAGAAGACCCTTAGTGTATCGCCTCGCGAGAGATCAATTCTCTGAAGACCAGATTTTTAATATTCGCCTCACGAACCATGTCTCGCCCCGCGAGCGCACGAAATCCAGAACCCCTGTTATAAGCTGTTTTACGGCAGAATTAAAGGAGGATTGGATTGGGAGGAAAGGAGGCAGCCAAGAAACCCTAGAAAACGCAACTTCTGCTGCTGTAGTGACTGGGTGCATCCTTCCATGGAGTGCTTCCCTTCCTTCTTCTTAGTATCTTTTCTTTTCCCTTTTTCTTTGATGATGTGTGGCTAAACTCCCATTGTTGGGGTTAGGGTAGCTATTTCTGAATTCTCATGTATATGACTTGATCTTGTAATATGGTTTTTACTTCTTTATTGAGTGATTGATTTTCTGTGCTTAATGCTTGTTGTGGCTAGCACCCCCATGACTTGATTAGTGTTTTGATATGCAATTGGAAAATTCGTATTAGAACCAGAACTGAAATTAATCACCTAGTAAACCTTGTATCTAGGAATGGAACTAGGTTTATTAGCAATTGCGTAATCTCTAATCATCATGCAAATTCATTAATCTAGGCCACCTAAGGAATTAGGGTCTATTAGTGGATTTAGGCTCTTGTCATCTGAGGAATCGGGGCTTGAGTAATCTAGTGGATTGATTGTCATATTTGAAGTAGAAACTGTTTATTAGTCATTTCATTGCATGGGGATGAAGTTTGGTGAACCTAATCCCAACATCTTTTATCATATTTGAAAACCATCTTTTATTGCCTTCCAAGTGTTTGAGAAAATTACAAAAAGAGTTTGTTTTTCTTATTCTGTTTATTTTTACTTTTGTGGGCTTGATATGTCATATTGAGCTCCCTTCCATCCAAAGAATCGCTTAGATAGTAGTTGAATTGGTACGTGCTAGTACTTGTCTCAGTCCTCGTGGGAACGATAAAACGGTCTCACCACCGTATTACTTGCACGACTAGGTATACTTGCCCGGATCAGTCAACAAGTTTTTGGCGCCGTTGCCGGGGACTGCGTCTCAATATTAGCATATCCATTTCGGTTACTAATTTAGGCAAAAATTTTCTGTTCTGTTTTTGCTGTCATTTTTTCTGGTGTGTTTGTTGTTGTGTGCTAACCTTTACTGCTAACACTCGTGTTTGCTAGACTGTTTGTGTATGCGAGGTGCTATCCCAGCTGACCAACTCCTCTACGACCCAGAAATTGAAAGAACAACTAGGGCGAATCGGAGGCAAGCAAGACAACAGAATTTTTTAGAACAACAAGGAGAAGAACAAGAGACTTCCACCTCTCAAGTTTGTCAAGAAGAACTCAGGATGGCAGGCAATGGTGAAGATGCTCCACCCAGTAGGACACTTGGGGACTATGCCAATACAAATGTCAACCAGCATGTCACAAGCATAGTAAGGCCTCCAATGAACTGCAACAATTTTGAAATCAAGCCAAATCTCATCAATATGGTTTCACAAAATCAGTTTGCTGGGTTGGAGAAGGAAGATCCTAACAGTCATGTTTCCAATTTCCTAGAGTTGTGCGATACAGTGAAGATAAATGGTGCCTTCGATGATGCAATTCGCCTGAGGTTGTTTCCTTTCTCTCTAAGAGATAAAGCTAAGTCTTGGCTCCAATCACAACCAAGGGGGAGCTTCACTACATGGGATAACTTAGAGGCAAAATTTCTGGCAAGGTTCTTCCCCACCTCAAGATTTGTGAAGACAAGGGGTGACA
Organism: Sophora flavescens; assembly: GCA_030762895.1. Lineage (NCBI taxonomy): Eukaryota > Viridiplantae > Streptophyta > Magnoliopsida > Fabales > Fabaceae > Sophora > Sophora flavescens. Next base: position 164,264,365 of record CM061067.1, read on the forward strand.
TCATAAGCTTTGCTCAACAAGAAGGTGAGACTCTGCATGACGCCTGGGACAGGTTCAAAGGCTTACTCCAAAGATGTCCAAATCACGGGTTTGATGATATTACTCAGATGCAAACATTCTGCAATTGACTGAGGCCGTCAACCAGGTATATGTTGGATGCCTCAGCTGTAGGATCCATGAACACAAAGACAGCAGAGGAAGAATTGGTTTTGATAGAGGCTATGGCATCTAATGACTACTTGATGCATCATGATCGGGGTCCCACATCAAGAAGGGGAGTGTTGGAGTTAGATTCACAAACTGCACTATTGACTCAGAACAAGCTCATGACACAACAACTGGAGTCTCTTACCAAGCAACTAGCTCAACTCCCACAACAACTCCAAACTGTTTAAGAGACAACCATGCCACCACAACAGATAATGAGATGTGATTTTTGTGGAGGAGATCATGATAATGGAAGATGTGAGGCACCACCTGGTTCCCATGAGGAAGCTAATTATATGGGGAACTATGGGCGGCAAGGAAACAACCAATTCCCTAACAACTACAACCAAGGGTGGAGGAATCAACCAAATTTTGGTTGGAAGCAAGATGCTGGACAAACAAGCAAGCCTCTTCCTACACAACCGCCTCAAGACCGGATTTTTAACTTGGAAAACACTCTCAATCAGTTCATGCAGATGTCCATGTCAAACCAGAAAAACACTGATGCTTCTATAAAGAACTTGGAGGTTCAAGTTGGACAGATTGCAAAGCAACTAGCAGAGCAATCTAGCAACAGTTTTTCAGGTAACACTCAAACTAATCCTAAAGAGCATTGCAAGGCTATTGTGTTGAGCAGTGGCAAAAGCCTCGAGGAAGAGAGTGGTGGGCCTTTGGTGAAAAATCAGAGAGATGCTGAAAAACCAGAGGTGAATGCTGAAAAAACTGATTTGAATAAGGAAAAAGGCAAAGAGGTTGTAGTAGAAGAGGAAGAAGAAAAAGACAATGAAAAAGACAAGAGGGGAAAATTAGTAGATGAAAATTCGATTTTGAGGAGAACTAAAAGTCAGATTTTGAAAGATGGAGACAAGCCTCAAGTGATCCCCTCTTATGTGAAGTTGCCCTATCCTCACTTGAGCAAGAAAAAAGAGAAGGAAGAACAGTTTGCCAAGTTCCTTGATATCTTCAAGAGGCTACAGATCAACATACCCTTTGCTGAAGCACTAGAGAAGATGCCCACTTATGAAAAATTCATGAAGGAGTTGCTCACAAAGAAAAGAAAGTTTAAAGAAGGCGAGACTGTTGCCTTAACTGAAGAGTGTAGTGCAATACTTCATAGGAAGCTACCTCCAAAGCTTAAAGATCCTGGTAGTTTTACAATCCCTTGCACTGTTGGGAGTGTTGTTATTGGGATGGCCTTATGTGACTTGGGAGCGAGTATCAATTTGATGCCGCTTTCAATTCTGAACAAGCTTGGAGGTGGAGAGGTGAAGCCAACAAGGATGGCATTACAACTAGCAGACAGATCCATCAAGCATCCTTATGGCATTCTGGAAGACGTCTTGGTTAAAGTGGACAAGTTTATCTTCCCAGCAGATTTTGTGATATTAGACATTGAGGAGGATGCTGAAGTTCCACTTATATTGGGGAGACCCTTTCTTGCAACCGGTCGTGCGTTGATAGACGTACAAAAGGGCCAAATTCGACTCAGAGTGCAAGATGAAGAGGTTACTTTCAATGTGTTTGAAGCCATGCATCACCCGAGAGATGAAGAGAATTGCTTCCTCATGGATATTGTGGATGTAGTGGCCAATGAGGTCCTTGCACAGCAGCACCATTCCTCTACTCTTGAGAAGGTGATTATGAACTCTATTGAAAATCTTGATGAAGAAGAGGAGAAGGAATTAGAAGACAGTTTGTGTGATTTGGAAGCCCAACCCAAGCAACTTGCTATGAACACTGAGAAAGAAGAACTCAAGAAGGATGCAATCCAAGAGAAGCTCGAGTTGGAGCTTAAACCTTTACCTCCCCACTTGAAGTATGTCTTTCTTGGTGAAAATGATGAAGACCCTATCATAGTGAGCAATTTACTTTCCAAATTAGAAGAGGAGAAACTTGTAAGGGTGCTTCGAGAGCATAAGACAGCCATTGGATGGTCCATCTCAGATTTGAAAGGTATTAGCCCCACGTTTTGTATGCACAAGATCATGATGGAGGCTGAATTTAAACCGGTGGTCCAACCACAGAGGAGGCTCAATCCTACTATGAAAGAAGTGGTGAAGAAGGAGATGCTGAAACTCCTTGAAGCTGGAATGAGATATTCGATTTCGGATAGTGCTTGGGTGAGTCCGGTGCAAGTGGTTCCAAAGAAGGGTGGCATGACCGTTGTGCACAACGAGAAGAATGAGTTGATCCCAACTAGAACGGTCACCGGTTGGCGGATGTGTATAGATTACCGGAAGCTTAATCAACCTACTAGGAAGGATCACTTCCCACTTCCATTCATGGACCAGATGTTGGAGAGGTTGACCGGGCAAGCTTACTACTGTTTTTTGGATGGTTATTCGGGTTATAACCAAATTGCGGTTAACCCGGAAGACCAAGAAAAAACTGCTTTCACATGCCCGTTTGGAGTTTTTGCCTATCGGAAGATGCCTTTCGGTCTTTGCAATGCGCCTGCGACATTTCAAAGGTGCATGCTTTCCATTTTTTCCGATATGGTAGAAAAGTATATTGAGGTTTTCATGGATGATTTTTCTGTTTTTGGTTCCTCTTATGATAACTGTTTGTCTAACCTTGCTGCTGTGTTAAAGAGGTGCATGGACACCAATTTAGTCTTAAATTGGGAGAAGTGTCATTTTATGGTGCAGGAAGGCATTGTGCTTGGGCACAAAATTTCAGCAAGGGGGGTCGAAGTGGATAAATCAAAGATTGATGTGATTGCGAAACTACCTCCACCAATGAATGTTAAGGGTGTGAGGAGTTTCCTTGGGCATGCAGGTTTTTACCGGCGGTTCATCAAGGACTTTTCAAAGGTAGCCAAGCCGTTGTGTAGCCTTTTGAATAAGGACACTCCATTTGTGTTTGATCCTACTTGTCTTACCTCTTTTCAGATTTTGAAAGACAAGTTGATTACTGCTCCTATTCTTGTTGCACCCAACTGGGAGTCACCATTTGAATTAATGTGTGATGCCAGTGACTACGCAGGTGGGGCAGTTTTGGGACAGCGGAGGAACAAATTTTTCCATGCCATTCACCATGCTAGCAAGGTTCTCAATGAGAACCAAGTAAATTATGCAACAACCGAAAAAGAGTTTCTAGCCATAGTGTTTGCAATGGAAAAATTTCGTTCCTACTTAATAGGGTCACAAGTCATTGTTTATACTGACCATGCTGCAATTAAATATTTATTGACTAAGTTAGATTCTAAACCAAGACTCATAAGATGGATTCTGTTGTTGCAGGAATTTGACTTAGTCATCAAGGATAAAAAGGGCAGCGAGAATGTAGTAGCTGACCACTTGTCCCGGTTGGTGAATGAAGAGGTGGCTGCAAAAGAAAAGGACATTCGGGATGAGTTCCCGGATGAGGCTATATTGTTGGTACATGAGAGACCATGGTTTACCGACATGGCAAACTTCAAGGCAGCTAACATTGTTCCAGAGCACCTCACTTGGCAACAAAGGAAAAAGTTCTTCCGGGATGCCAACCATTTCATGTGGGATGACCCATTTCTGTTCAAGGTTGGACCGGATGGCTTGTGGAGGAGGTGCATTAGTCAAGAGGAAGCAAGGAAAGTTTTATGGCATTGTCATAACTCTCCATATGGTGGACACTACAATGGGGATCAGACTGCTGCAAAGGTCCTCCAATCTGGGTTCTTTTGGCCCTCAATATTCAAGGACTCTTTCAATCATGTGAAGAGTTGTGACAAATGCCAGAGGACCGGGAACATTTCAAGGAGGGATGAGATGCCACTGCAGAATATATTGGAAGTTGAGGTATTTGACTGTTGAGGCATTGATTTTATGGGTCCACTTCCACCTTCATTCTCCAATGAATATATCTTGGTGGTGGTGGACTATGTCTCTAAATGGGTGGAGGCCATTGCAACTCCAAATAATGATGCCCAAACAGTGATAAAGTTCATCAAGAAGAATATCTTTGCCCGGTTCGGTGTCCCAAGGGTTCTTATAAGTGATGGAGGATCTCACTTCTGCAACTCACAACTGGGAAATGTGTTGGCCAAATATGATGTGAGGCACAAGGTGGCATCCCCCTATCATCCGCAAACAAATGGGCAAGCGGAGGTTTCTAACCGAGAGATTAAGAGAATTCTGGAAAAGACTGTAGCCGCTTCAAGAAGATATTGGGCAAAGAAGCTGGACGATGCCTTGTGGGCCTACCGGACTGTACTGAAAACTTCTGTGGGGTTATCCCCGTTTCAGATGGTTTATGTAAGGGCATGTCATCTACCCGTAGAGTTGGAGCATCGAGCCTTTTTGGCGTTGAAGTTCTTGAATTTTGATGCCACTCTGGCGGGTGAGAAAAGAGTGAATCAGCTGCATGAGTTAGAGGAGATGCGCCTGAATGCATATGAGAATGCAGTCATTTACAAGCAGCGAGTCAAAACCTACCACGACAAGAAGATCGTGATGAAAACATTTCGGCCGGGACAACAAGTTTTACTGTTCAATTCCCGGCTGAGATTGTTTCCGGGCAAGTTGAAGTCTAAATGGTTGGGACCGTTCATTGTCAAGGAAGCTGCACCTCATGGAGCTGTGGAAGTGGAGGATCCTACTTCAAAAAGGACCTTCAAAGTCAATGGCCAAAGACTTAAGGCCTACTTGGGTGGTGACTTCGAGAGATTGATCTCAGCAGTGCACCTTCATGATCCTTGAGGTCATCCACCCGTCAATCTAGTGACGTTAAAGAAGCGCTTATTGGGAAGCAACCCAATTTTTCTTAACCCTTCTCTTTAGTTATATTTTGTTTTTGATTTTAACCTCTTGAATAATTTGAGAAGATCAAGAGGAAAATATCATAGATTAATAGGTTTGTTAAGTGTTTTCAGGGAAAGGATGAAGGAGAAGCATCACGGCCGTGACCCAATTTTCATGCAATTCCTTCTGACTAGACATGTGAGCCGGCAGCCGCTACCGCTTCGGTAATTCGTTCCAATTTTTCTTTCCTCTCTCCATCTTGATTGTTTACATTGGGGACAATGTAAATTCTTAAGCTTGGGGTAGGGGTATTTTTGCATCCTTCATGTTGCATTCATATAGTTTTGCATGATAGTTTTGCATGATCACACAATTAGATTGCCCTTGTTTAGATGTTGCATCCAATTGTGAGAACTGAGTGCCAAATAAATTGAGATAGTGAATTCTTGAACCCAATTTTTTTTTAATCTTGTGATAAGACTGCAAATGTAAATGCTTGAGATGATCTGTAATAGTTGATAATTAGTATATGGTTTCGTAGATTTGTGTTTCTCATTGATGGTTGAACTACTAAAAAGTGAGATTTTGAGCCAAAGGGGTACTCACCAAATATACCCCATTCTTTGTGTTAGAGTGTTATTCCTCTTGGATTGCTTTCTCTAGAACTTGACTTAAAACCATTTTGAAGCTTAAAAATTTTTGAAAACATTTTTGAAAATGATTGAGGTACTAGGTATTTTTCTGGCCTTCTGAGCTTTGAATGACTAAATGCTACCCCTTAGTTGCCCAATTTTGAGCCTACATGAATAAAATACTTTTCTTGGTACCTTGAAATATGTGGATAAATGATGCTTGATAAGGGACCTTCTAAAGTATTACAAAAGGGTAAAAAGGTAGTTGAAAAAGTTTGGGATGAGAAAATTAGAAAAAAATATTTCTCTTGAGCTGAAAATCTCCCTTTCTCCAAATAAAAGAAAAATAAAAGAAAAATAAAATTCTATGGAGGAGGGGATGACAAAAGAAAGTGAGAAATGAAATAAAAAGAAAGAAAGGTGGAAAAAGGAATCAAAACCCAAAAAGGTATTTTAGAAGGTCATGCTTTGCAATGCTTGATTGTGTTTAGCCCTTTTGAAATTTCCTTTTCTTGACTTCCCCACCTAACGATAAATCCCATGGTCCCATTACAACCAAAGCAAAAGACCTCTTGATTCTTAATTGTTTTCATTAATAAAGTATAGATTTGGTTGAAAGTCAAGCTTATGGTAGAATTCATTCCTTGAGGAAAATGGAGCGAATTGTCTTATATCCCTAACATTTGAGTGAGGTGAGAAAGAGAGCCAAGCAAATGAACAAGCTTGGGGTGATCTTCAGGTGAGATAGAGTGCCCTAATCGGTGAGAATATGAGTCTAGGAAACCTAAGCCTCTAATTGGACTTGAAACTGATTGTCTCTTGCTGATTTATTTGAGTTACCTGTTACTTGGATTATGTACTCGGGGTCTTGGTTCACTATCCGTGGTCTGTTTGTCTATATCTTCTGGCCTTAGTGATTGCTTGAGGACAAGCAATTGAATAAGCTTGGGGTAATTTGATAGTGTGATTTTACATCATGTTTCATGTACACTTTTGCATGCATTTTTAATATAGATTAAGCATTCTTTATTTGATTTTAGTTAGTTTTTCCCTTGGAACGGGTGAAGCGGTTTCTTGGTGTTGTTTTGCAGGAATCAATGAAAAATCTGGTTAACTTAGAGTCAAGGGAATGAAGAAACAGTGGAGAATGCAATTCTGGGAATGCTCGCCCCACGAGAGGTTACTCGCCTCGCGAGACTGAAGACAGCCAGGAACAGCAGAATGTCATCCTTTCTGTCTTGCCCCGCGAACCACACCTCGCCTCGCGAGCCTGAAGGCTGACTGTGCCAGAGAATGCAACCATTTCTGTCTCGCCGCGTGAACCATGTCTCGCCTCGCGAGCCTGAGGACCAGAAGCCATCACGCCCAGGCCCTGATACTCATCACGGGAGTATTTGAGAAGACCCTTAGTGTCTCGCCTCGAGAGAGATCAATTCTTTGAAGACCATATTTTTAATATTCGTCTCATGAACCATGTCTCACCCCGCGAGTGCGCGAAATCCAGAACCCCTGTTATAAGCTGTTTTACGGCAGAATTAAAGGAGGATTGGATTGGGAGGAAAGGAGGCAGCCAAGAAACCCTAGAAAACGCAACTTTTGCTGCTGTAGTGGCTGGGTGCATCCTTCCATGGAGTGCTTCACTTCCTTCATCTTAGTATCTTTTCTTTTTCCTTTTTCTTTGATGATGTGTAGCTAAACTCCCATTGTTGGGGTTAGGGTAGCTATTTCTGAATTCTCATGTGTATGACTTGATCTTGTAATATGGTTTTTACTTCTTTATTGAGTGATTGATTTTCTGTGCTTAATGCTTGTTGTGGCTAGAACCCCCATGACTTGATTAGTGTTTTGATATACAATTGGAAAATTCGTATTAGAACCGGAACTGAAATTAATCACCTAGTAAACCTTGTATCTAGGAATGGAACTAGGTTTATTAGCAATTGCGTAATCCCTAATCATCATGCAAATTCATTAATCTAGGCCACCTAAGGAATTATGGTCTATTAGTGTATTTAGGCTCTTGTCATCTGAGGAATTAGGGCTTGAGTAATCTAGTGGATTGATTGTCATATTTGAAGTAGAAACTGTTTATTAGTCATTTCATTGCATGGGGATGAAGTTTGGTGAACCTAATCCCAACATCTTTTATCATATTTGAAAACCATCTTTTATTGCCTTCCAAGTGTTTGAGAAAATTACAAAAAGAGTTTGTTTTTCTTATTCTGTTTATTTTTACTTTTGTGGGCTTGATATGTCATATTGAGCTCCCTTCCATCCAAAGAATCGCTTAGATAGCAGTTGAATTGGTACGTGCTAATACTTGTCTCAGTCCTCGTGGGAATGATAAAACGGTCTCACCACCGTATTACTTGCACAACTGGGTATACTTGCCCAGATCAGTCAACAACTTAGCATCCAAATTTATTAAGGAGCTCAAGTCCATGATCATATTGGAAAATGAAAACAAAACATCCTAGGTTCACAACCATCATAGGATAAACAAGCTAGAAATCTTTAAACTTTCCAATCTCTTAGACTTAGCATCCAAATGTATTAAGGAGCTTGATGAGCCTCTGGTTGACTGGTTTTATAACTAATAAAAACCTTGGCTTTGTGCTAATTTTATATCATTTTCACCCAAATTAGACTTGATTGTCTTTAAGCAGCATTTTGAGTCTGTAAAGTATTTTTAAGTTAATTTAGTTGATTTAGAGTTAAATAAAACACTTATGTTATTTTCTGTTTTCAGGTTAATAAAAAGAAATAAATCTGGATCTTTCGCCCCGCGAGAAGGATGTTCGCCTCGCGAACCAGAAGGTGACTGCTCCAGAAATTGCCAACCATTCTGTCTCGCCCCGCGAAGACTTTACTCGCGTCGCGAGTAATCCAACCCTGAAGACCAAAAGTCAGCACGGTTTATGCATGTTAAAGGTCACGACTGTGGCAGTTTGGAAATTGAAGAGTTTCGCCTCGCAAATGATAAGCTCGCCTCGCGAGAATACCAAAAGTTGAAGATTCGCCTCGCGAGACAGCGTTCGCCTCGCGAGTCCGCTGATTCCAGATTCTGTATATAAGTCAGTTTTAGACAGAACTGAAAGGAGAGCTAGCTTTTAGCTAGTTAGTCAGTAGTTAGTCTTTTGTTTTCTCTTTAGTTTATTGTTTGCCTTTGTAATGGAGAACTAGTCTCCTAGATTAATCTACTGTGATTGGTTTCCATTACCACACTTGAGGTTTTGTAATTCCTGTTATTGAATGCTTTTCTCTTTTCAATGCCATGTTATACATTTCTGTTTGTTATTTCAGGAGTGTATAGTGTTGTGTTGATTCATTTCGGTGATGTTATGTTCCTATACTTAATCGCGTTTGTTATTTCGCGTGTGTTCATTCATGTTCGTTTGTTCATGAGGGCTTAACCCCGTTTGTTATTTCGGGAATAGGAACATACATCCTTAGTAGCGATTTCGTTTGTTATTTGTTGCTACAACCGGGAGGGGATTAGAATCTGCTTAGGGCTTGGAATTTGCATGAACCAATGATAGTGGGAAACCGAGAACAGTAGGTTAATCGCTTTAGTTTATTTGTTAATCTCTTTAACTGCTTTGTCTTTATTGCCCTGCTTTTGTTTGTTTTCTTTATTTTATTTCAATCCAAACCCCCCAAAACTGATTTTCTGTTAATAACAACAACACCTAAGAGTCATTGTGAGACGATACTCGAGTTGTCGCTTCCCTATCTTCATTATTTTGTAAACGCTCGTTCTTTTTGGCGCGTGGTGACAGCGCGACCAAAAATTGACGCCGTTGCCGGGGACTCTTGTTTGTGTTATTAGCAGAAAATAAAAAAAATAAAAAACAAAAAAAACTCTTTGCTGAATTAGTTTTGTCTGTTTTGTCTGGTTGTGAATTTTAGTACTGCCATGGAGAATTACATGTGTGGGTGCATGCCTAATGTTTTCTATGAACCACCACCATGCATATCTTATCCTGATTTTGCTGGTTTAAGGCACTGGTTGCCAAGGTTTAGTGGTCTTGCTGGTGAAAATCCGCAGGCGCATCTGATGGAATTCCAGGCTGTTTGTTCTATAATGTTGAGACCTGAAGAACTAAAAGAAGATCACATCAAGATGGGAGCTTTCCGTCTCTCACTTGAAGGCACTACAAGGGATTGGTTGTATAATCTTGCGGCGAATTCCATCTTCAGCTGGGTTGATTTGAAGAGAGTCTTCCTATTGAGCTGGGGAAACCATCCAAACCCTTCGTATGGGGACTCACAACTGATGTTACCACTGGCACCACCCCAGAATCCTAGCCAAGTGACCACCTCTGCACCTTCCGAACCTTCACTAGAGGACCTGTTCAAACAGATGACTGCACAAATGGAAGAAATGATAAAACAAATGGCAGAGCAAAATCAACGGATGGAGGAACAAAGTCTTGAAAACCATAAGAGGGGAGAAGTTGAATCTCAGAAGTTGTCCATTCTAATTGATCAAATAGTCGCCAACTCGGCTGCACTGCTAACTCCACAACCCCTTGAAGAACATACAGATTCACAGATGGTTACTCTTGAAGATACTTCTGCTGATGATTTTGATAATGTTTCTGTTGATGAACTGTGTGTTGAATCCCCTGATTCTAATGCCTGTGCTGATTGTAATGGCACTTCTTTGTGTATAGATTGTTATGCAGGTTTATTCTTTTCAGGAAACATTGAAAATGAGGATCAGGAGGATCAGGAGGACATCTGCTTCACCGTGCTTGAGGATAATGAAGAACCTTTGGAAGTAGATGATTCAATTAAATCAAATGCATGTGTTGAGAGTGATGGGGTGGATAAACTAATTGCCGAATTTCCAGACATTCAGAATTTTACTGATTCAGTTTATTGCGATATATGTACTGACTCTACTAACACTAACCTTTGTGTGGTGTGTGCTGAAATTTCTGCATGTATAGCAGGTGATGAATTTGTTAGTGCAGTGAATGAAGAACGTGCAGAAAATGAAGCAGCACCAGTAACCCCAGCTAACTGTTTACCACCTCCCCCTGAGGAGCCACCAGTGATGGAGTTCAAGCCACTGGATCTTGCACCATGGCCAGTCCAAGGGGTTGAATCCCAATTCTATTGGGAGGATTTTGTTGAGAAAGCGGTCATCTTTGACCCAAGAGGGAGTGAGAAGTCCGCCGCACTGGAAGGAGTCACCGTAACTGTCAAGCACTCACTCCCATATCAAGGCTGCAAGCTATGGAAGCATGGAATGAACCCCCGCCCTTTGGCTATCACTTGGGCCTTATGTTACAAGCAATGGGATCCTGGTGGAACCGCCCCTCAATGAGTTTTTCTGAACCTTGCTCTTTTAATTTTCTTTTCCTTGCTTTATTTCTGTTTTGTTTTCAATAAAGCTCCTGAATAATTTGAGAAGCTCAGGAGTTGTGTTGAGTCTTGTGTTGGCAAGTTTATTGGATTTGATTAATTTTTGCATAGATTGATTGCATGTTATGTGTTGACTGTTTCCCCCCTAGGATTTGAAATTTTTTTGAAAATTTGATCCCCATATGATTGGAAACTGAACTTTGAGATTTTGTTATGATGGCGTGATTTATGATAAGTTTGGGGTGATAGGGAAGCACACACTAGGGATAGAATCTCTGTCAAACAATTTGCAAAAATGTCCAGGTGAGGTTTTGAGCCTCCAACATGTTTTTGACTGTGAGAATCACTTTTTAAGTTGCACTTTCCTGAATTTGCTTGAATCTCTTTTTGGTTTGCATGTTTATGTGTTTGCTTCAAATAATTTAGGCATTTTCTTTGTAAATAGCTACTTAGCCTAAAATAACCATCCTAATGCATGTTCCCTAGTTAGCCCCTTTGAGCCTGATTAGCCTGTTAATTCTTGGCAACCTTATGTTATAAGTAAACATCTGAAAAACCATGTTAACCCGATCTTAGGATTAGGAGAGCATGGAATCTTAGAAAGAGAATGGGTGCAAGAAACTAAGTTTGGGGTGGCTACAAGGTGTGATATGTGTTATTTGGGATTGAAAAAAGAAAAAAAAAAGAAAAAAAATGTAAAAGAACAAAAATGTCAAAAAGAAAAAAATATATATCAAGAAGAAAAAGGCTGTAGTCACCCAAGGCAAAAAGATGAATGAAGAAAGGGACTTGAGTGGAAATTCAAAAGTGTAAAAAAGTGTTCATGCTCTCTTAGTTCCTAGGGACTTCAGCCTAGTTCCTTTGTATATCCTACCCTTAGCCAGGCCCCATTACAACCCATAAAAGACCTTTTGATGTTGCTTGTATGTTTTCTGTGGGAATCATTTGGAGATGAAAATCAAATTTATGGGAAGTGCTCTTAAAAGTGAAAATTGAGTGAATTGTTGAAAGCCTAGACACAAACTGAGCGAATGAGTGAACACAAATCTCCCTTGTGAGGAAGGCAGTTGTTTGAACTTGGTGATCTCCCTTGTATGTGTAACTTGGATCCCCTGCTTAGATTAATGATTGTTTGAATGATGAAATTCTCAATTGTTTAGAATAAATGATTGTGGGGATTACTTTGTTTGAAAAGGGGGGAACATTGAAGAAAAACTGTTTTAATGAATTGCTTGAAATTTGTGCAAAGTTGATTCAATTCTTGAGCTTGCCATGTCTTGAGTCTTTTTAAGTTTTTAAGTTTTAGTTTGCTTGGGGACAAGCAAAGTTTAAATTTGGGGTATTTTGATGAGCCTCTGGTTGACTGGTTTTATAACTAATAAAAACCTTGGCTTTGTGCTAATTTTATATCATTTTCACCCAAATTAGACTTGATTGTCTTTAAGCAGCATTTTGAGTCTGTAAAGTATTTTTAAGTTAATTTAGTTGATTTAGAGTTAAATAAAACACATGTTATTTTCTGTTTTCAGGTTAATAAAAAGAAATAAATCTGGATCTTTCGCCCCGCCAGAAGGATGTTCGCCTCGCGAACCAGAAGGTGACTGCTCCAGAAATTGCCAACCATTCTGTCTCGCCCCGCGAAGACTTGACTCGCGTCGCGAGTAATCCAACCCTGAAGACCAAAAGTCAGCACGGTTTATGCATGTTAAAGGTCACGGCTGTGGCAGTTTGGAAATTGAAGAGTTTCGCCTCGCGAATGATAAGCTCGCCTCGCGAGAATACCAAAAGTTGAAGATTCGCCTCGCGAGACAGCGTTCGCCTCGCGAGTCCGCTGATTCCAGATTCTGTATATAAGTCAGTTTTAGACAGAACTGAAAGGAGAGCTAGCTTTTAGCTAGTTAGTCAGTAGTTAGTCTTTTGTTTTCTCTTTAGTTTATTGTTTGCCTTTGTAATGGAGAACTAGTCTCCTAGATTAATCTACTGTGATTGGTTTCCATTACCACACTTGAGGTTTTGTAATTCCTGTTATTGAATGCTTTTCTCTTTTCAATGCCATGTTATACATTTCTGTTTGTTATTTCAGGAGTGTATAGTGTTGTGTTGATTCATTTCGGTGATGTTATGTTCCTATACTTAATCGCTTTTGTTATTTCGCGTGTGTTCATTCATGTTCGTTTGTTCATGAGGGCTTAACCCCGTTTGTTATTTCGGGAATAGGAACATACATCCGTAGTAGCGATTTCGTTTGTTATTTGTTGCTACAACCGGGAGGGGATTAGAATCTGCTTAGGGCTTGGAATTTACATGAACCAATGATAGTGGGAAACCGAGAACAGTAGGTTAATCGCTTTAGTTTATTTGTTAATCTCTATAACTGCTTTGTCTTTATTGCTCTGCTTTTGTTTGTTTTCTTTATTTTATTTCAATCCAAACCCCCCAAAACTGATTTTCTGTTAATAACAACAACACCTAAGAGTCCTTGTGAGACGATACTCGAGTTGTCGCTTCCCTATCTACATTATTTTGTAAACGCTCGTTCTTTTTGACGCGTGGCGATAGCGCGACCAGAGCTCATGTCCATGATCATATTTGAAAATGAAAACAAAACATCCTAGGTTCACAACCATCATAGGATAAACAAGCTAGAAATCTTTAAACTTTACAATCTCTTAGACTTAGCATCCAAATGTATTAAGGAGCTCAAGTCCATGATAATATTGGAAAATGAAAACAAAACATCCTAGGCCATTAAGGGGTAGATTCGGCCATCATTGGAAAAGGGAGTTAGAAATTTTTGTTTTACACAAACTCTTAGTATGATAAAATACAAGTAAATAGAAGACTATAGAATTTGGTTTCAACTCAAAAGGAGTTTTCTACCATTTTAGTGAGATTTCGGAAGTTTAAAGCACATAAAGGATACATAAAGTAAACTATGAAATAAAAGAAGAAACTTGTAAAAATATTTACATAAGAGTATTACCCTTAGGGTTAGGAGGAACTTTGATGAAGAACTTGAAGTAAAAAGACAAGTAAAAATGAAAGCTTTAAATGTTTGAAGTTAGAAGAGAAATGAAGAAGTAAGAAAGTGATGAAGTGAAGAAATGAAATGGGTATTTAAAAATATTATATTTTAAAATAAATATTATATTTTATTTCTGAACTCAAATTTTCAAAAATTTCCAATATCCTGCAAAACATCATAAAAACACTAACTATTTCGTTCACGGTTCAAAATTAGGTTTTCTGCACAGTAAACTCGTACCGGCAATGAAAACGCAGACCGGCTTCCGTCTGAATTTTCAACCGAAAATTTTACCATGACTTCATATAATATAACTACATAAGAAAATGATTTTAGTTTAATTAAAATCATCCATTGAGTTTAATCTAAAATAAACACATTTAAATATGTATTTACTGCTACAGAAAGCATAGGAAAAACAGGGTGTTACCCTTCCGGCTGTTGCATGTAGATAGTATCCTCTAGATTCCCATGTAGAAAAGTTGTCTTGACATCCAATTGTTCCAACTCAAGATCATATTGATTGACAATTGACATCAAAAATATTATAGAACAATGTTTTACCACAGGTGAGAAGATCTCATTGTAGTCAATCCCCTCCACTTGTGTAAAACCCTTCGCCACAAGCCTTGCCTTGTTCCTTGTCTTCTCAACTCCCGGAATACCTTCAATTTTCTTGAAGATCCACTTGCATCCCACTACCCTCTTCTTCTTGGGTAGATCCATAAGTGTCCAGGTTTGATTCTTGTTCAAAGATTCAATTTCCTCATTGATTGCTTGCAACCAATTTTGACATTCCTTGCTTTCCATAGCCTCTTTGAAGTTCCTTGGTTCTTAGTCTTGAATCTCCTCAGCCACATTAAGTGCATAACATATAAGGTCCGCATACCCAAATCTCCTAGGAGGTACAATATTTCTCCTAGTCCTATCTCTGGTCAACTGATAGTAAGATTCCGCTGGTGGTTGTTGATTTACAACCTCTGCTGGTTGAGGACTCTCATCTCTAGTAGCACATGTAGGAGACTCCACCTCAAACTGAGTATTCCCCTTTGCCATATCTAAGTTGCTTTATTCTAGGTTTCTGCACATCATAGTCATTCTAGTCTCATCAAATGTGACATATCTACTAATTAAGCACCTTGATTCCCCAGGTTCTAATCTCCACAGCTTGTAGCCCTTCACACCCTCTGGATAGCCAATGAAAACATATTTCACTGCACGAGCATCAAGTTTGTCTTGCCTAACATGAGCAAACGCTAGAGCCCTGAATATCCTCAAGTTAGAGTAGTCCACCGGTTTATCACTCCACACTTACATAGGTGTCTTGAAGTCTATAGCTGACGATGGACATCTGACAATCAAATACACTACTGTACTTGCAGCTTCTCCCCAGAAGCTCTTGGGCAGCCCAGCTCCCAAAAGCATGCATCTCACACACTCCAGAATAGTCTTATTCATCCTTTTGGCTTGTCCATTCTGATGAGGTGTCCGTGCTATAGTTTTATGCCTTTTAATGCTATGTTTCCTGAAAAACTCATTAAACTGCTCTGAAACAAACTCCAGGCCATTGTCGGTCCTTAAAACTTTCAGTTTAGTTCCCAACTGATTTTCTGCAAGAGTGTGTCATTCCTTAAACTTTTCAAATGTTTCAGATTTATTTTTCAAAATATAAATCCACACACTTCTAGAAAAGTCATCAATAATGGTGAGAAAATAGGAACCCACTCCATGAGTTTTCACTCTTGAAGGACCCCAAAGATCCGAGTGAAC
Source organism: Sophora flavescens (assembly GCA_030762895.1). Lineage (NCBI taxonomy): Eukaryota > Viridiplantae > Streptophyta > Magnoliopsida > Fabales > Fabaceae > Sophora > Sophora flavescens. The sequence continues at coordinate 164,280,093 of CM061067.1, forward strand.
ATACTCAAAAGGTCTACTAGAAACATGCATACCCGAACCGAATTTCACTTTATGTGATTTACCTAGTTTGCAATGATCACAAAATTCCAGCTTATCCAATTTATCACCATTTAGCAAGTTTTGTTTACTTAGCTCAACTAAACATTTTGTTAAGTCTATAAAATGTCTGATGTGCATTTCCCTAAGTTTTAATGAGAACTAAATATTGATTAATGATTTAATTAACCTTCATATTGGTTGCTAACATGTCTATCTAGTGTGCAGATTAAATCAGTAAGAATCACCTGTCCGCTCATATAAGTGACTACCTGTTTGGATAAGTCAACCTATCTGCTAACTAGGATTATTGACCTCTTTCAAGATACGCTTTCAACCTGTCTCTCAACGAGATCCTACACTCGTCTGAAGTTCCTCGTTGAAGAACCAAGGACCTAACAAGCTTTTGTTGGCTGTCCCATCAGAAAGAGACTTGAAGCCTTCTCTCCTACTCAGTCTCACGCTTATCAAGAAAAGTCAGAAGTTACTCTCTTAAGCAATCTCGGTTATCAGAACCAAAGACCAGTTTTAGAATGCTTCCAACGTGCTTTATTCCTTAGTACCTCTGGTCCTTACACGAAAAAGGGGATTGTACTCAACAAAGTACAAAACGCTCTCTGCAAAACTCTGATATGACTGATTCACCATAAATAAAGCCATGATCCTTCAAGTTAGAGTACAACCAACATTCCTATTGCATTAATGGCTGCCCAAAACGACTCTATTAAATTTAATGAAGTTCTGCTTGAAGCCAACATCTGAGGGAATGTCTCTAACGGATCTTAAATGCTTGAAAACTATAAATACAGAAGTCATTGAAGATGAAGATATACAAAACACATATAGCATTAAAGAGTCATTACTCTGCGCATTAATATCTTCATTCTTTCATTCTATATTCTTCAATCATTTGAAGTTATTACGCAGACTTTCCTAAGCTTTACATTTAAATCACTCTAAGTGTTAGTGAAAGATTTGTCTGTCTGAAGTTGTATTTACTTCAAACCAAATTTCTCAAACAAATCTGTCTTGGAGCCTGAAAAGGCTAAGTGTGCAAAGAATACTTGTCTTTGAGCCTGAAGAGGCAAAGTGTGCAAAAAATACTTGTCTTTGAGCCTGAATAGGCTAGGTGGGCAAAGAATAGTTGTCTTGGAGCCTGAAGAGACTAGGTGTGCAAATAATACTTGGAGTCTGTAACCTGATCAGTTATCGTGGATAAATCTTGGTGCTGCCAAGGACTGGACGTAGCTCTTTGCTTTGAAGAGTGAACCAGGATAAATAATTGTATCAATCTCTCTTTCCTTATAAACTCTTTAGTTGCTTTAGTTTTCTTATCCGTTTATCAAGTGGTGTGTTTGTCTAAGTCACTATTAAAATTTCATCAGACAGGTCACATGTCTGTCCTGTATCTTTCCACTCGTATGAACGATGCTTCTGTATGTGAAAAGTTATCAATTATGTTTAAATTCTGATAAACACAATTCAACTTCCCTTCTTGTGTTTATATTTGTCTATTTTAGTTGGTATCAGAGCTTAGCCTCTAGGTTGAGCATCTAACAGTGTAGAGGTAAAAGGTCCTGAAGAATAGACATGTCTACTGGAGCTAGTTCAAGTGGAAGTCACCAGACGGAAGGAGCCTCCCTAACCAGACCTCCTTACTTCAATGGAGAAAACTAAAACTATTGGAAAGATAGATTTCAATGGTTCATTCTATCTATAAACTCTGATCTCTGGGATGTCATTACAGATGGTCCATTCATTCCCAAGAATGATGATGACACTGACAAGCCAAAAGCTTAGTGAACTACTGCAGAAAAGACAAAATGGGAGCTGAACCACAAAGCTAGATATAACATCATTTGTGTTCTCAGTCCTGAGGAGTTTGAGAAGGTTTGTGCTTGTGATTCTGCCAAAGAAATACGGGACACTTTAGCTATCACACATGAAGGAACAACCAAAGTCAAAGAGTCAAAGATTGTCATACTTGTCAGAAAGTATGAACTGTTTGTCATGGCGGAAGGAGAATCTGTTGCTCAAATGATTGGAAGATTTCAAACTATAGTCAATAGTTTAAAATCTCTTGGCAAAGTTTACACCAATGTTGAGAAGGTTGGAAAGATTCAGAGAAGTCTACCTAAACAGTGGAGACCTTTGGTCACTGCTATGTCTCAAGCCAAGGATCTCACTACCTTGACTATGGATGAACTTCTTGGAACACTCACTGTTCATGAGCAAGAAGTTGGAGATGAAGTTGCACCAAAGACGGGCAAGTCAATTGCTCCTAAAGCTGATCAAAAGTCAGCAAAAGCTTCCAAGGCTCTAAAGGCAGACGAGTCATCCAGTGATGCTGACCTGTCTGAACATGAGGATTCTGATAGTGATGAAGAATTGTCTCTCCTGACCAGGAAGATAAAGCTTCTCCTATAGAAAAAGAAGTTCAAGAGGGATAAGCCATTCATAAGGTTCGACAAAGACAAGAACTTCAAAGAATCCATTTCAACAGACAAAAGTCCAATTGTCTGCTATGAGTGAAAGAAGCCTGGTCACATCAGGGCTGAATGTCCTCATCTCAAGAAGGCCCCTTTTAAGAAATTCTTCAAGAAGAAGAAGAAAGTAATGATGACTACTTGGGAGGATCTGGAGTCAACATCTTCTGATGAGGAAACAGAGGAAGAAGCCAGTCTCTGTTTGATGGCCAACAATGACTCAGACTCAGACGATGAGGTACATCCTGACAATGAAGAATTACTTGATGCCTATGAGGAGTTGCTGGAGGAATCCAACTGCTTATCTAAGGCTACCACAAGAGAGAGTGTGTAAAGCTCTCCTGTGAGCATAAACAGAAATCTCAAGAGTGTGAGAAGCTGGCTAAAGAAAACTGTGAGCTGAAGACTGAAAAGTCTAATGAAGCTAAGATCTCAAGTGAAACATCACCATCTGAAGAAGTTGAAAAACTTCAACAGAAAGTGGAAAAGCTCACTTCTGATCTTACCAAATTTATTAATGGTAGAGATAATCTGACTAAGCTGCTTGACTGTCAGAGGCACTCTCTTAACAAAGAAGGTATTGGATATGTCAATCAGACACATCATAAGGTATCAACTAAAGCTTCTACAGTATATGTTAAGTAAACTGTAACCAAGTCTACACCTGTCTGTAACTTCTGTGAAAAAATGGGCATGTTATGTCTAAGTGTATCCTAAGAAGAGAAGGAAGTCTTCAGAGACTCCTAGAACTAACAGAAAAGGACCCAGAAAAATATGGGTACCTAAAAATCAAATAATTTTTGTTGCAGATGTCCTCAACAGGACAAAGAAAACACCACTGCTGGTACCTGGACAGTGGTTGCTCGCGCCATTTGACTGGAGAAAGGTCTATGTTCCTAGACCTCCAACTTAAGAAAGGAGGACACGTTGCCTTTGGAGGGAATCATAAAGGGAAATTTATAGGAATTGGTACTATTGGTGGCAAACCCCCTCTTCCCTCTATATCTAATGTTCTTATGGTTAAAGGATTAAGACACAATTTGCTTAGCATAAGTCAATTATGTGATAATGGATTTGATGTTTCATTTACCAACGATGTATGCATAGTCAAAGACTGTTGTGGCAAAACCCTCTTTTCAGGTAAAAGGCAACAAAATCTTTATAAGATTGAACTATCTGATCTCTCAAATCAAAGTGTAAATTGTCTAATGTCTAAAGAGGATGGGAGATAGTTATGGCATAAGAAACTAGGACATGCTAGTATGAAACTAATTTTTGAATTAAAAAGGAACAATCTTGTGAGAGGATTGCCTGATATTAGTTTTAAGAAATATGTCTTGTGTGATGCATGTCAGAGAGGTAAACAGATAAAATCAAGTTTCAAATCTAAAAACCAAGTATCAACCTCGAGACCTCTTCAGTTGTTAAACATGTGTACTCTTCTTAACCCACAAGGATGAGTCTTTTAAGGCTTTCTCAGTATTCTGTAAAAGAATACAATAATGAGCAGGGTTTCTGTATTTCTACCCTTAGAAATGATCATGGGGGAGAATTTGAAAATGAGCAGTTTAGACAGTTCTGTGAGGAGAATGGGATCTCTCACAATTTCTCTGCACCTAGAACTCCACTGAAAAATGAAGTGGTTGAGAGAAAGAACAGATCTCTACAAGAGATGGCTAGATCTATGCTCAATGAAAATAATCTCCCTAAGCACTTCTGGGCAGAAGCTGTAAACACTGCTTGTTATGTAGAAAACAAAATACTTATTAGGCCTTTTCTTAAAAGGACACCTTATGAATTGTGGAAAGGAAAAAGCCCCAACATATCTTATTTTCATGCTTTTGGATGTGAATGTTTTATTCTGAATACCAAAGATAATCTTGGAAAGTTTGATTCTAAAGTAGATAAAGGTACTTTCGTAGGATATTCTGAAATGTCTAAAGCTTTTAGAGTTTATAATTCGAGAACTTGCATTATTGAATAATCTGTTCATGTTAAATTCAATGCTGAATTAAAGACCGATAAAGAACTATCAGATCTAGAAGATGATCTTGTAGGTCTTGATATAAACAAACCAGGAAGTCAAAAACCCAATCTAACCAAGACAGAACCTGTGCTTGAGGCTGACAGACAAGTGGAGCAGACAAGTCAGCAGACGAGTCAACAGAGTAGTCAGCAGACAAGTCAAGATCTTCATGATGATCTCAAAAGGGATTGGAAGTTCAACACTCATCATCCTAAGGATCTTATTATTGGAAATCCTTCAGAAGGAGTAAGAACCATATCCACACTAAGATAATCAAGTAATATAGCCTTTATATAAGAAGTGGAGCCAAAACCCATTGAATAAGCTCTTGAGGATGAAAGCTAGATTCTTGCTATGCACGAAGAACTTACCAGTTCATCAGAAATGATGTCTGGACTCTTGTCTCTAAGCCAAAAAACAAGTCAGTTATTAGAACAAGATGGGTCTTCCGAAACAAATTGGATGAATATGGTAAAGTTGCCAGAAATAAGGCAAGGTTAGTAGCTCAAGGCTATAACCAACAAGAAGGTATTGACTATACTGAAACTTTTGCACCTGTAGCTAGAATAGAAGCTATACGTATCTTAATGTCATATGTTGCACAACACCAAATCACCTTGTTTCAAATGGATGTAAAAAGTGCTTTTCTAAATGGTATAATTGAAGAAGTGTATTTTAAACAACCCCCCCGGTTTTGAGGATACTGATAAACCAGATCACGTCTTTAAACTTAAAAAAGCATTATATGGTTTGGAAAAAGCACCTAGAGCATGGTACGATAGACTTATTTCTTTTCTCATGCATAATAGTTTTACTAGAGGACAAGTAGACACTACTCTGTTCAAGAAATACTCTAAAGAGAAATTTATTATAGTTCAAAATTCCTAGCACACTACTTTGTGCAAGGAATTTTCAAATCAAATGCAAGCTGAATTTGAGATGAGCATGATGGGAGAATTGAAGTTCTTCCTTGGATTACAAATCAAGCAGACAAGTGATGGAATTTACATCCATCAATAAAAGTATACCAAGGAGTTACTCAAGGAATACAAAATGGAAAATGCAAAGCTCGTGAAAACTCCTATGCAACCCAATGCAAAACTAAGCAAAGATGATGAAGGAAAAAAGGTAGACCAAACTATCTACAGAGGTATGATTGGCTCTCTACTGTACTTAATGTCAAGCAGACCTGACATTCAATTTAGTGTCTGTATGTGTGCTAGATTCCAATCTGATCCTAGAGAATCTCATCTTAAGGCTGTTAAAAGAATATTTAGATATTTGCTTGGAACTACTAATCTTGGTTTGCTGTATTTAAGATCAAAAGAATACAGATTAGTGGGATACTGTGATGCTGATTTTGCTGGAGACAGAATAGAAAGAAAAAGCACCAGTGGAGGATGTCACTTCATTGGAGCAAGCTTAGTCTCATGGTTAAGCAAGAGGCGGACAACTATTGGACTCTCTACTGTTGAGGCGGAATACATTTCTGCTGCTAGTTGCTGCTCTCAACTCTTATGGGTAAAACATCAACTTGAGGATTACTCTATTTATAAGCATAACATATCTGTATGGTGTGATAATTCCAGTGCTATTTGCTTAACAAAAAATCCTATTCAGCATTCAATGGCTAAGCATATTGAAATCAAACATCATTTTATTAGGGATTATGTTCTGAAAGGCATTTTTGAGTATATTTTTCATATAAAAGATCAAAACTCTAATAAAATGAATGTGCACATTTTCTAATCCTTTTCATTCACAAGTCCTAAGATTATTTAGAAACTTATTCCTATTTACACTTCCAAGCTAACATAAATTGCACATTCATCATGGACCATTTGGTATGTTCATGTGTCAACATAAATATACACTGGATATTCTGAAGGAATGCAAGATGCTTGACTGCAAGCCAGCTTCTTTCCCAATGGAAGAAAACCACAAGCTTGCACTTGACTCAGATTCCCCTTATTCGGATCGTCCTCGTTATCACAGGCTTGTTGGTCGTCTTATATATCTCACCATATCTTGTCCAGAAATTACATATTTAGTGCATATTTTGAGCCAGTTCTTGCAGTCCCCGCAACAAGCTTATTGGAATGCTGGTATGCGTGTTCTAAGGTATCTGAAATCTTCACCATGACAAGGAATTATTTTGCCAAAAGACAATGATCTTAACTTGGTTGCCTACTGTGATTCGGACTGGGCATCATGTCATCTCACTCGGAGGTCAATATCTGAGTATTTGATGAAGCTTGGTTCATCTCCCATTTCATGGAAAACCAAGAAACAAACCACCGTGTCTAAGTCTTCCAGTGAGACTGAATACAGAGCCATGGGACACGCTGTCAGTGAGGTTCTTTGGCTGCGCAGATTATTGTCAAGCCTGCAAGTTCATTATACTTCACCTATTGTACTTCATTGTGATAATCAAGCAGCGATTCACCTTGCAGCCAATCCAGTTTATCATGAAAGAACAAAGAATATTGAAGTAGACTGCCATTTCATTCGTACACACTTACAGGAAGGCACAATTTCGACTTGCTATGTTCCAACTAAGAAGCAGCAAGCTGACATATTCATGAAGGTTTTGGGTACAAAGTTGTTCCAGGAATTAACGGTCAAGTTGAGTGCTCACAATCCTCACACTCCAACTTGAGAGGGAGTATTAGGTGATAAGGATATAACAGAATGATATTGTAACTAAATGATTATAATAGGGGATTGATAGATAAGTTTGTTATATGATAGGGGATCGATAGATAAGTTTGTTATTTGTTAATCTTCTTAGTTTGTTAGTTTATCTTATAGGATCATAGTTGATAAGATTTGTTAGCTCTCTGTTAGCTATTTTTGAGCCCATGTACTGCTATAAATATCAGCAGATTTGTATTCTTGAATTAATCAATACACAAACCATTTATTTCAATAGGAACAAGTGGTGGTGGACTTGTGCCCCTTAACCAAGTGGTTGGGGTTCGAATCCCATCTCTTGCGTTTGGAGCGAATTTTCGTTGGGAGGGGTTTCCTACCTTCAGGTACCATTCATTCCCTCGCAGGAGATTAATCCCTGATTCCGGTGGGATATACTCTTCCTCAAGGACAAAAAAAACTCTCGTGAGGGATTTCATTAAAAACACTTCGCTAGAAGTAACACCGCTATATGTAAACACGGTTTTCATAATACAAAATTTATAAATAAATAAAAACTGAAAAGAAAGACTTCGTAAGGGTTTAGGTCCTTCTTCTTTTAGTGTAGTGGACAAAATTTTGTGACATAATAATTGCTCCAAATTTTTTTTTTGTAGTGTGTTGTAAATTATTTTTTATCCAATACTTCAACTATTTAAAAATCAATCAAAGTTTTGGCTTTTCAGCTTGAGAGAACTTTATCCTCTTCAAGGGTTCTTTTCAACTCGACTTATATTAGTTGGAATGCAAATAAAATTTACCAGGACGATTACCAAAAATATTTCTTAATGATATAATCCTAATATATGAGAAGAAAACAGATGTGAAGTGATATAAAAAGGTGTAGGAACAAATGAATAAAGCTTTATAGAACGATATGGATGAAACCAATTTTTAACAATAAGAATTCAAATTTGATATAATATTAGAACAATTAACTTTGCTTTCCAATATTATTTAATAATGCATTGACATATCATTAAAATAATTAAATCTTTTAAGTAATAATTCAACAATTTTTATAGTATATTAACATTGCTTCTGGAATTGAGGATTATTGGCTGCTTTTTTAGGTGCTCTCACGTTACCTTCTACATCACCTTCCTCTCATTTTTGGTTCTGTTTTACTGGTTTGGAACTTTGGAGTAAGGATGGCAATCCAGACCCTATCCGTCGGGTACCCGCAAAAAATACCCACGATGGGTAGGGTAAAAACCCGTTTTTTGAGTATGGGTACGGGCACAGTTAATTACCCGCAAATCTAAGAGGGTATGGGTGCAGGTACCTTAGTACCCACCCTGCCCCATACATGCATATATATATATATATATATATATATATATATATATATATATATATAAAGTTAGGAATTATGATGACTTTTCGAACCCAAAGCCTTTTATCTCTGAAAGGGTGCCTTTGAGATAAAAAAAATCTTAATCTAACAACTTATACTATCCCTTGAAACACCTTTTCATTAACCTTTTCTGAATGCTGATTATATACGGGGAGATATAAAGAAGTTTTCATAAACTTGATGAATTAACCAAAACATATGTAAAAATAATGCCAACTTTCTCAAATATTTCTACCACATATAGATTTGATCATATAAAGGATAGAGCATTAATACTAAATACAAAGGACCATATATATATATATATATATATATATATATATATATATATATATATATATATGTGAATAATCTTATTTGTTACAATTTTCTTAGATGGTTATAACTCCTTTGTCAATGATATCAATGACATACAATCAAAGTCCGAGTTGGATAATACTTGGGAGAGAAGGTATTGCCTAGGAGTGCTACATTTGATATACTTGGATGGTGGAAAACAAATGGGATCAAGTTTTCAACATTGTAACAAATTTCTAAGGATATTTTGGCCATCCCAATTTCTCTGTTGCTTCTGAATCTACTTTTAACACAGGAGGTAGATTGTCGAGTTCTCATCATTCTAGGCTTTATGAGAATACTTTGGAGGCGCTTATATGTGTACAAAGCAGGATAAAACATGATAAGCAAGGTAATGAATGTTGCATTAATATATTTGTTTAATGAAATTTGTGTTTAGTCTAACCATTAATTTAATTTTTTGTTCTAGTTTCTATTGGTATAATTGGACCAAAGCAATATTTATACATGAAAGACAAACATTTGCGGTCTTTTCAAGACTCTGATTCAGAAGATGAGGTAAGATAATCTAACAATTTGTTATTAATTATTGCTTTACAAGTTTATAATGTATAACTAATAACTAATATAATGTATGTTTTTTATTTTACAAGTTTTGGGCAACATCGGCAACATCGGCTCGGGAATTACAACTTGATGAATTTATTGTTTTGGATGCTTATTGTTATTTACTTGTTTAGGATATTTTACATGTTTTTACACTAGTGTAAAATATGCTTTTTACATCGGAATTTCCACATCGGTTTCTTTTAAACCGATGTGTAAAACGAGGCGGTGACATTTTTGAAATTAAAATCAAAGAATTACACATCGGTTTAGATTTTAACCGATGTGTAAAACCTTTACACATCGGTTATTTTTAACCGATGTTTAAAATTAAAACAAAAAAATTTTAAAGTCAGAATTTTTATCATTTAACATCGGTTCTTCCTGAACCGATGTGTAAAATTATAATTAACCACATCAGTTTTCATGTAACCGATGTATAAAATTATAAAAAAAAAATTAGAATTTAAAATTTTACTTTTTCCACATCGGTTTTTAGTAACCGATGTATAATATGGTTAACCACATCGGTTTTCCATAACCGATGTGTATAATATGGTTAACCACATCGGTTTTTCTGATAACCGATGTGTAATATTCCTAATTTTTGTCATTCCCTCCTTCTGTTCCGCGCCCTCTTCCCTTCCTTTTTGTTTTGTGTTTCTTCCCTAACTCTCTCACTGCTCTCTAGTTTATGAAAACCCTAAAACACAAAACACTCATCTGCTAACGTGCGACCCTCATCTCCTCCTCGAAGTTCATCTCCTCTGCTAACGCGCGGCCTCCCAGCTCGCCGGTCTCCGCTTCTGCTTCTGCTTCTCCCTCCCATCTCTGTCTCTCAAGGCGTGAAAGGTATTTTTCTTTTACTTTTTTGTTTACAGTTCTATCTCTATCTCCCAATGTATGATATGGTTATGGTGATGTGGGGTTTCTGGAAGAAAGGGATAGAGCTGCTATTGAAGATGCTGTGAAGGTTTTGCTGCTGGGTCTTGGGGAAGATATAGATAGGGAAGGTCTTAGAAAGACACCATTTCGACTTTGTTGATTGATGCTAATCTCCAATTTGAAGTTTACTGATTAACAATGGATTCAATCTATTATTATATTGTAGAGAGTGCCATGTGTTTGTTGAAAGAGCACTGTAAACCCGTTTATCTATTATTATGGTTGCTTATTTATTGCTCCGTGAAAGTTTCAGTTGGAGTAGGTGTGTATATTTGTTAACATGCTACAACGAGTTTGCTTGCTGGTACATGGGTTTGTGACAAAACTTTTGTGTGGTTATTATTGTTTTTTTCCTATCCAAGGATTTTAAGCTAAGGCTCTTGCAATCGCTGGATTTTTCAGTATTTGCAGTTTTTTTTAATATTTGGTTTGATGGCTTTATTGAAATGTCTTGGAAGTTTAAGGGATACCACGTCCTGTGAAAAAGAAAGTGAGAGTGATGAAAATGAAGGGTTGGAAGGAATGGCTGAGGAAATTTGATTAGGAAGCCTATGGCTGGTTTTGTGTTGTGTTATTGTGAGTCCTAGTGTTTCCAGGCTATTTATTAAGAAAAATATTGTTAATGAGCTGAATTCTTTTTCTCTCAGGTATTAGAACCCTTGGAGATTTTCAATTTGGTTAAAATGGATAGATTAGATGAGACCAGACAGTACATTAATAGTGAGCCAATACAAATTGGTGAATGAAAATGATGAATTCATTTAGCATGATTATCTTGTCTAGCGTTGTCTACTTTTAAGTATATGAATTGTAAGCTACTGTAATCCTCTTGTTGACTTTGTTAAGTTGCATGTTCCCCTGATTGTAGACAAATCTCCCTTTGAATATGATCATCTTATCTTAGTTTCACCTCATTTTCGGGGCTATTAGAAGTGTTTTTCTTAAAGAGTTCATTCATTTATTTATTTCTGGCTGTGTTGATTTGATGATCTTTTTGGTTGTAGTTGTTAACAGCTACTGTTTTGTTGTTTTAATTATGAAATAAATTATTGTGGTATATAGACTAGCTTCCTGGGAAGAATTTAGCTTTGCATGATTCGTCCTTGAATTTTAAGTATTGGGTATGCATAAATGTTTTAAGTATTGCATTCTAACCATAAATGCATAAATTTTAAGTATTGAGTATGCATAAATGTTATAATGCTGATGCCTTTGAAGTATTGGGAAAAACCCAAGTCCCACATTGACTAGAGATAGTATCTAATAAGATCTTATAAGTAGTGGGTAATCCTCATCCTATGAGCTAGCTTTTGGGATTGAGTTGGGCCCAAAATCTAATATGAATGCATCTTCAGTCGGCTTAACTCAGATAGCCTATTATTAAAATATGAATTGCCATATAGGGCCAAACAAATGTCAATAACTGATTCCATACTTAAGAAATTGTGCTTTCAAAGTGTAGCACAATACACAAGTGTTTTTTGGGTTCTGTTGTAGTCCTTGAATAGTAGGCCAAATAAAGATTTTTTAATGATGGGCTGGCCTAGTGTCATCCCATTTTAGAAGTGGGCCAAATTAATGTTTTATAGTGGGCTGGCCCTAGCCTACTTGGCCCCTGGGGCTTTTTGGCCCTATGTGCTCTTTGTATTGTGGGTTTTTTGGCCAGCTGGCCCTTTTGACATCTGTAGATATATTGATCAGACGGAGCGCTTGTGGTTGCAATTTTATATCGATGAAAATTATGTCTAATGATTTTTTTTTATTTGAGATATTGGTAGAGTACCTTGCCAGTGTCCCAAGTTCCCAACATATAAGAAAGATTACATTATGGCTATAGCTAATTTCTATGTTTCATGTTACGTTGTCCTTTGGACCATGAATAGAGGTCCTGCTGGTTTCGTTTTTGTAAACATTGATTTAATGATATTTTTCTTTTTCTTTTCTCACAGTGACACCCGCTGCCAGCCTTTGCCTTTCTTTGTCCCTCAGTCTCTATTGGAGTGTAATTGTGCAACATAGCAGGTGGACAACAGATATCTGGTCGGTATGTTCAATCCCCACTTGTGACAGTTTCTAGATGCATTGTCTGTTTCTCTCTTTTGCTCTGCACTTGCATTCCTGTTTTCGTCTTTATGCACCATTGCAGTAGGGAGGCTTTTAGTAGTGACTGACATTGTGCATTACCATTGTCTAAGTATGCATGCATGATTAATGGAGAGAGGGAAGGTTTTGGCACCCAGTTTCAGTTTTTTTCTATACTACATGATCACCAAGATTCATTCTTTTCCCTCATTTTTAAGTTGTGTAGATCTCTTCAGCTTTGCTGTCTTGTATTTTGCCTATTGAAGTTTCAATGACTATTTACAGAATTCTCTCAATTCTAGAATGATTAACTCAAGGAAGAGTTTTTAGTTGGCAGGTGTACAAGTGTCTTTGACTCCGTTGCATAGTGCTACTGCCTCTGCTTTGTTCACTTCTTTGCTGTCTTTGCACAATAACAACTAGACGTGTCTCTCAGAAGGTACGTTTTGGCTGAAAAGCTTTCATTGGAGTTTTAATGTATTTTCTTGAAAATTTATTTGATTCGAGAATATGCCCACAATAATTAGTAAAGCCTTAGTTTCCCGTTTGAGATACAATACTAATGAGCGTACGTGTATGTGCTTAATGTACCGCTCATTGTGTTGGATCTTGAATTGTCCAAAGTTGGACAGTTTGGGATTTTTTTTTCTTAATTCAGTTAAAATAGTTATTCATTGATTCTAATGTTTTATACTTGATGAAAGTTCGGATTGATACATTTCATTTCGTTCTCCGGGTGCATACTTTATCGTGGTGGATGTCATCGCGTTCAAGTAGTGTACGTCGGAGACCGCAGGGAAATGCTGCCGAAATTTTGTCGAGTATGAGCATGAGAGTTAAGGACTAACTGTTAACCGAATGTTGAAAAAGTTTCTTCTCGAATGGGATAGGGCCATACCCTGTCATAAGAAGTGGTTGATGAATATGTTGGACTAATTACGAAGGTATTGGTTTAGTCATGGATCGCGGTTGGATGAATGCTAGACGGACAAGTGATGAGTATGAGAATGGAGTGGAAGATTTTCTACAGTTTGCAAAAACAAATGCTCCTGATAGTGGTAACGGAAGGTTTTATTGTCCTTGTGTTAACTGTTTGAATGAGAGACGACTAGAAGCTGAGGAGATACGTGATCATCTTATTTGTGAGGGGATTTTCAAGAGTTATACAACATGGATATGTCACGGTGAATCGTTAGACAGGCCGAGGGTGTCGTATAGAGAGGAAGTTGATGACGTGGAAATGGACGATGGACTAGAGGACATGATCCGTGATGTTGGGCAAGAGTCTTTTCGGCGTGCACATGTGTATGATACTTTGTGCAGTGATGCGCAAGTGGCTTTGTATCCGGGGTGCACTAATTTCACACGGTTGTCAGCGGTGTTAAGATTGTTCAATGTGAAGGCGAGAAATGGGTGGAGCGATAAAAGCTTTACTGAATTGCTTGAGTTGTTGAAAGAAATGCTTCTAGAAGGCAACACATTGCCATCTCGAAACTATGAGGCAAGGAAGATTTTGTGTCCGATGGGTATGTAGTATAAGAAAATACACGCTTGCCCAAATGATTTCATATTGTACAGGAAAGAGTTTGAAGAGATGCACGAGTGCCCCAGGTGTGGGGTATCACGCTACAAAGTGAAGGATGGTGATTCTAGTTGTGATGTGGTCACCAAAGGTCCTCATACGAAGGTGTTATGGTATCTTTCCGTGATTCCGCGGTTCAATCAATTGTTTGCTAATGTAAATGACTCAAATAACATTAGATGGCATGCAGACGAGAGGAAGTGTGATGGACAGCTTTAGCATCCGGCCGATTCTTTGCAATGGAAGAGAATTGATAGTTTGTTTCCGGATTTCGGCAATGAGCCCAGAAACCTCAGGCTTGGACTTGCTACCGATGGAATGAATACATATGGAAACTTAAGTAGTATTCATAGTTCATGGCCTGTTCTCCTGGTAATTTACAACCTGACTCCTTGGTTGTGCATGAAGCGCAAATACATTATGTTAAGTATGATGATTTCGGGTCCTAAACAGCCAGGAAATGATATTGATGTTTATCTGAGTCCCTTGATTGAAGACTTGAGAATGTTGTGGGATGAAGGCGTTGATGTGATCGACGGGTATTTCTGTGAGACATTCAGATTGCGTGCCATGTTATTTTGCACCATCAATGACTTTCCAGCATACTGGAACCTGTGTGGGTATAGTGTTAAGGGGCATAAAGTATGTCCAATATGTGAAGAAGGCACATGTTACCATCAACTGAAACATGGAAGGAAGACGGTTTACCTTGGGCATCAGAGATTTCTCCGACGTAATCATCCTTATCGTAGATTGAGAAAAGCTTTCAATGGACTTCCGGAGAATGAAATTGCTCCGGTGGCCTTGACAGGAGAGCAAGTTTATGAAATGGTGAACAACACTAATGTTATCTATGGGAAGACCCAGAAGAAGGCTACCAGGGTCGATCTTCTTTGATCTTCCATACTGGTGCAAGCTTGATGTAAGACATTGTATTGATGTGATGCATGTGGAGAAAAATGTGTGTGACAGTTTAATCGGAACGCTTCTCAACATTCAAGGCAAGACAAAGGATGGTGTGAATGTTCGTCTGGATCTAGTTGCGATGGGTATACGAGAGCAGTTAGCTCCACTTAAAGTGGGGTATAAGAAGACTTATTTGCCCCCAGCATGTCATACTTTATCAAAAAAAAGAGAAAAGAAGTTTCTGTGAATGTCTACGGGGAGTCAAAGTGCCACTGGGTTACTCTTCAAATATCAGAAGACTTGTCTCAATGAAAGATCTCAAATTAGTTGGCTTAAAGTCTCATGATTGTCATGTCTTGATGCAACAACTACTACCGGTGGCCATTCGTGACATATTGCCTAAAAAAGTCAGACATGCCATTACTAGGTTATGCTTATTCTTCAATGCTATATGTAGCAAGGTCATTGACACTAAAAAGTTGGATGACTTGGAAAATGAGGCAGCCATTATCTTGTGCCAATTGGAGATGTATTTTCCACCTTCATTTTTTGACATCATGGTTCATTTGATTGTTCATCTAGTGAGGGAGATTAGATTGTGCGGCCCCGTTTATTTAAGGTGGATGTACCCGGTTGAGCGATACATGAAGATCTTGAAAGGATATATGAAAAATCCACACCGTCCCTAAGCATCTATTGTTGAAAGGTATGTTGCAGAAGAAGCTATTGAGTTTTGTACAGACTACATGTCAGAAGCGGAACCTGTAGGGCTTCCAAAGTCTCGTCACCAAGGAAGATATGATGGTAAGGGTACACGAGGTATCACTGTTAAGAGCATGGATCGGGAGGAAGTGCTTCAAGCACATTTGTATATATTGAATAACACTGATGAGGTTGAACCATACTTATGTGAGCATAAAAGCATCATCAATGAAACTTACCCTAGAATGAATGAAAAATCGTGTTTGAATAAGCATAACAAGACTTTCTTGAACTGGTTTAAAGAAAAAATTGCAAAGGATGGTATTGCTTCTGATACATTAAAATGACTAGCACAGGGGCCTAACTTTGATGTCATATGCTGGAGTGGGTACGATATCAATAAGTTTTCCTTCTATACAAAGTCCTAGGATGACAAAAGTACTATGCAAAACAATGGGGTTATGGTCATCGCTGAGTCCATGCATTTCTCTAGTTCGAAAGATAAAAACCCTGTTATGGCATCCGTTTCATACTTTGGAATCATTGAAGAGATATGGGAGGTTGATTACACGAAGTTTAGAGTACCTGTTTTTAAATGTCAGTGGGTCGACAGTAACAATGGTGTGCAAACCGATGAGTTAGGATTCAAATTGGTGGACCTTAATAAGGTAGGTAATAAAGAGGAGCCTTTCATCATGGCATCCCAAGCAAAACAAGTGTTTTATGTCCGTGATCCTTCTAACAAAAGGTGGTCAGTGGTTCTCCAGGGAAAAACATGTATAATGGTAGTGAGGGAAATCATGATTCAACTCTTGATATTTCTGATACTCCTTCTTTCTCAACACGAGTGCCTAATTTCAATGAGGAAAATGAAGTGGATGATGTACATGCTACTCGTAATGATCACCAAGAAGGGTTATGGGAGAACTTTACTAATTGACCACAAAGTAAGTTTAGTTTGATATTACCATCAAGTTTGCCATATTATATGTTTACATTGATATTTATAAGTTATGTTTATGTACGTTGATCGATATTTATAAGTTATGCTTGATATTTGTACTGACATACTAACAAGTTTTTTTTTGTTTAAACATGTATACATGGCTGATCGTGAGGATATCCCTCCTTCATGCAGCGGGTCGGAGACCCCATCTACTGGTAGAAAGGGTAGACGTTCCACACGAATGAGGAATTTGATTGCTAACCGTGGTTCAAATCAAAGGATAAGAGTAGACTTTGATAATAGCCTCAATCCTATTGGGCCAATGGCAGATCAGTTTAACAGTTTTGTGGCGACCCTTGCTAGGAGCAGGCCTAGTATACTCATTGATATTTGGAAAGATGTACCGGCGGACGTGAAGGATCAGATATGGGAGAGTATTTTGGTATCTATACTTCTACGTCCTGTGTTTGTCTGTATCTACTTTATTTTTATCTTAATAATATTATACAGTAATTCATTGATTCTTTTGGTCTTAATGCAGTTGACCTTTGACATACCGGATACGTACGTTATGAAGAAGCGTTTGCTAAAGTATGTTGGAGAGCATTGGAGGGCTTTTAAGGCCGACCTGGGCATATACTATGTATTCAATCCAAAAAGTAAAAAGAACCCACTTGAGGTGTATCCATTTCTTGACCAGGCGACGTGGGATCGCCTTGTTCAGAGCCGACATGATCCCAGCTTTCAGGTTAACTTATTTGATTTGTCTCTAAATTTATGTAATTTCATTAATTTTATTTACTTATGTAATTTAATTGTCTTCTATTTATAACAGGAGAAGAGGAAAAAGGGGCAGAAAAACCAAAGCAAGAATGTCTACCCCCATGTCATGTCTCGTGGGGGATATAAAAAGCTTGTTCAGAAAATGGTTGAAGAGGAAAAGAAAGCACGTCAGGAAGCAGCATCTCGGGCGGATCCTAATGCTGAAAATCGTCCAGAGGTTGTTGATCCACCTCCACCCCCACGCCATCTTAAATGGAAGAGGGCCCGACAAAGAAAAACGAGTCAATATACATCTGAGGAGGCCCGCCAAGTAGCTGAGAAGATTGTAAGTATAGTTTGAATTGTAATTGTCATTTTAAGATTGTTACCGAATTGTAATGTGACCTGATATTTTATGTGATAGGATGCCTTGGACGATCAGCTAACCCAAGGAACCTTTGTTCCTAGAGGACGCGATGATATCTTAGCTGCTGCCATCGGTAAACCAGACCACCCGGGCCGTGTCATTGGTGTTGGATGGGGCGTCGTCATTCGCCAATACCATGGTTCATCTTCACACCAATGCCACAGTGATGTTGATGCAGATAGAGCACGGCTAAAAGAGGAGATTTCAGCTGAGCTTCGACAGGAGATGGCCGAGTAGTTTGCCCAGCAGATGGCAATATTGACTTCTATGTCCCAACAGATGGCGTCGGTGTCCAACCCTCTGTCCAAGTGAGCACTAAGGGCTCATGTGATCCTCCTCATCAGCCTGAAAATGATGATGATGGTGATGATGATGATGATGATGATGATGATGATGATGACCCTGATAGGTGTGAGCTGTATGTTGATGATCATCATGCTCGCCGCTTAGTGGTATTGGGTAGGGCACATAATAACTTAGGTAATACCATACACCATCGTTTATTACCGGATGATCAGCTGAGGGTCGTTGTTGAGATTATTCGAGATGCTGATGCTCGAGTCCCTGTGCCCACTGAGGAGGTTCAAACAGTGGGTCAGGCCCCCGGTAACTTCATCCTCTAGCCAAGAAGACTGGTCAGCTTTCTTGTTGCATCTGAGGTATTCAGTTAGTTGTGTTTTTCTATATTCATAGTTGAAATAATTTATTATTGTTTAAAGATAATGCTTTATTTTTATTCGTCATAGGATGTTGGAAATGATATTGTGCCTAAAAGGTCGGATCCAGGAAGACCAGAGATGTCTGCTCCTGCCAAGGTATTCATTTGACCATTTAGTTAATTACGAATTAAATAACTTAATTATCCGTGATTACTAATATATATCTATGTTGTTTAGGGGATCGACAAAGGGGCACCTGGCCATGGTGATGTTTTTAAAGTTCTGGCTATACAGGTTGTCACCATGGAGAATGACGCAGCCTTGGTAAGGTTGGAACATGATGCCAGCCCTGGTGATGAACTGTATATCCCAAAGAAGGAACTTATGGAGATGGTACTCAATAAAGAAATGGTTAGTTCTGCACACATATCGTTATGGTGCACGTAAGTACATTTTATTTATAAGTTAAGTAATTAATTTTTAAATACTATGATAATTAACATGTTTTTCCAATATATTAGGTATCTGCATCGTATGTTAGTTGATCAGGGTAACCTCACCGTTTATGGGTTCATTTACCCCATGTTCATTCAGGGTGATGTTCTCCTAGCATCAGAAGACCCGGTCACTACCATACGTGATATACTTGCTCGAGACGATCATCAATTCTACCTTGCGCCTTATCTCAATAAGTAAGTACCGGTTATTTAAGTATAACTATATATGACTTAGTCACTAACAGTTTCACAAATACAGCCAGTATTGGCAACTGTTGATATTGTACCATAGGATGAACGTCGTGGTCTTCTTCTGCTCATTGGGAAATAAGCCGGTGAATCAACTGAAGACGATCATCGAAACGTAAGTATTAAAATACTTTATAATCAGTAATGCAGTTATTTTAATTATCTGAAATCTATTAGATATACTTTAATTAATGTTTTTGTCATGATAGACCTATTAATGCAACCCACATGTTGCGTGGTGAAAGGCGTACTCGGGCCATCAGATGGATTATTCATAGCGTAAGATATTTGTTAGTTCAAATGCATCAAATGCAGTGGGTACAATAATTGATTTCTATTTTATTTAATTCCTCATATTCTAATTGGGTTTCATTTGTGCGTAGTCACGTATACAACGTGGATCATGGGAATGTGGCTACTATGCGATGCAGTGGATGTTGGAAATTATCTCCTCCAGGATCACTGAAAGATGGCACGAGGTAAATGTTAATTGACACAATTAGAAGTAATAGTATAGATTCGTTATATGTTTTATGTTAGTTTATTACTTAAAAGATATAATCTTTTGTCCAATTAAACTTGCAGATATTCAACATTCCAACTCCATTATCTGATTCCGACATCAGCAACATAAAGAGGCGTTGGGAAACTTTCTTTCTTGAAGTGTACCAGCAACCATAGTTTGTATATATGTAGTTAGTTTAAAAACTTATCATGTAAGAGCTATAGTGTACTTTTGACTGATCATATGTATTTTGATATGAAATCTATAATATATCATGTAGCTTTTTGGTTTCTAATTATTTTTGTTGTCTGATGTAATTGAACGTACATATATATGTATTGTTCGTAATAAATTCAGTATATATTAGTTGTGTTGAGAATATTTACAGTATGTTATTCTGGTATTGATCTGCATTACTGAAACAGGGGGAAAGGAAAGATAGAAATGTAAATAACAGGGGAAAAAAATGAGACTTTACACACCGGTTTTATTTAAAACCGATGTGTAAATTTCACTTTGCACATCGGTTTTCATGAAAACCGATGTGTAAAGTGAAATTTCCACAATTGTTTTCATTAAAACCGATGTGGAAATTTCACTTTCCACATCGGTTTTCATGAAAACTGATGTGCAAAGTGAAATTCCCCAATAAGATACCAATTGATAAATTAATTTTCCACATAGGTTAAGAGAAAACCGCTGTTAAAAATATATTATAAACATCGGTTTTAAAACCGATGTGAAAAGTGGCAATAAACCACATCGATCATTTCAACATCAGTTTGAAAACCGATGTGTAAAGCCAAAAATAACCGATGTGAAATCCCTTTTCTGCACTAGTGTTATTTTGTATAATACACTGGTTTATAATGTTTCATGAATACATTCGAAAAATCATTGTATGGTTTTTAAATAAGTTATGATCTTTTGTTATTTATTTGTTTTCTTTGTTAAAGTGCGGGTAATGGATGTGGGTGTGGGTACTTAGGTACCCAGAGGGTACGGGTAAGGGTACTGAGTTTGCTACCCACGAGGATACGGGTACGGGTCCGGATATGGATAATTTTTTCAAATACGGGTATGGAAAAGATACTATAATACCCTATCCAAACCCTACCCATTGTCATCCCTAGTTTGGAGACTCATTTACAAGGCTTCATTTGGTGGTCTTTTGTTGGGCTTTTCCCAGGGTGGTCTGGCATTAGCCCGAATATTTTGGTTTGCTTATGTGGGATGGCCATTCTCATTAACAAGTATCAATTGGTAGCTTTTGTTTTCGGTGGAGGTGGTGTTTGCAGGTCTTCTTACTTCAGTTTATTTTCTTGTACTGTTTGGTGAACGTTGAAGGCGTGGAGTGGCTTTTAATAGGACTTCTTAACTAGAGCTGTGCTGAACGGATACAGCTTTTGCGACACAAATACGACACTGCTATAGTAACACTATGTAGCACCGATTTATTTATTTTTTTTAATTTTGACTTTTTTAAAAAAACAAAAATTTTATTTCTAAAAAAACCCATTCACCAGATAATGAGCTGAATTCACCAGATATTTGTACATGATTCACCAGATATTTGCACATACTTAACCAAAAAATTTATTTATAAAAAAAACTCATTCACCAGATATTTACACATACTTAACTAAAAAATTTGTTTATAAAAAAAAACACATTCACCAAATAATGAACTGAATTCATCAGATATTTATATCCGATTCACCATATATTTGCACACACTTAACCAAACTTTATTTCTCAAAAAAACCCATTCACCAGATAATGAACTGAATTCACCAGATATTTATACCTGATTCACCAGATATTTTGCACATATTTAACCAAAAAAATTATTTCTCAAAAAAACTCATTCACCAGATAATGAATTGAACTCACCAGATATTTGTACCCGATTCACCAGATATTTACACATACTTAACCAACAAAATTTATTTATAAAAAAAAAAAACACATTCACCAGATAATGAACTGAATTCACCAGATATTTATACCTGATTCACCATATATTTACACATACTTAAAACACAATTTTTTTCTAAAAAAAACCAATTCACCAGATAATGAACTGAATTCACCAGATATTTATACCGGATTCACCATATATTTGCACATACATAATCAAAAAAATTATTTCTCTAAAAAAACCCATTCACCAGATAATGAACTGAATTCACCAGATATTTGTAACCGATTCACCAGATATTGACACATACTTAATCAAAAAAATTATTTATAAAAAAATTTAAATTTAAAAAAAAAATCTGCTACAGTGCCGCACAGTGCGGCACTGTTCATACGGTGTCACCGTATATGTGTCCCAAATCTGTGTCCGTTTAGCATTTTTTCTTAACTATGCTGGTATATATTGGTGGAGGCTGTGATGGATTCTTTTGGTTGGTTTTGGTTTTTGCTCAATGTATAGGTTATTTGTGATAAGTCTTTAGGCCAATGTTTTTAAAAACGGTTGAACCGGGGAATCGAAAAGGAGAGTGGTTCATGGTCCAACTGATTCAACCGGTGGTTGAACCGGTATATATATATATACACACACACACACACACACACGCATTAATAAATAGATCAAATAACAAGTATAAATTCAATTCAAGTTATAATTTTCATATTAAGTCCAAATTATTTAATACTTAAACAAGCACAAATTGGAGTACGTCATTCAATTTATGATGCTTTAGCCTTTTTTTTATTTAAAAAAAGCCTTTTTTAATGAACCGGTCGGTTTTCCGGTTTTGACCCGGTTCAACCGATTTTTTTTTAGCGGTTGAACCTCTTTTCCGGTTCTGTGGTTCGAGCAGGACCGGAGAGGGGTCCGGTCGATGGTCCAACCGGTTGGACCGATTTTTAAAACTCTGCTTTAGGCACTAACTTTTGTAAAGAAAATATTATCCTCCCTTCAGGATAGTCTTTAATTTGCTCTAGAGTCTAGATGGTGATTTTTGTATAAGGGTTGGGATACCCAAACACTCTTCATTTATATATATAAAAATGTTGCTTATAAAAAAAAAATAGTATATTAACAGAATTTGGATAGGGCCAAGGGAGCAGTGCCCAAACCCAAAATTTTCTCTTTTATTTACGTGAATAATGTGTCATATAAATAAAAGAAGTGATGGTTTGTATATAACTTTCATTTGAAGAAGCTAAGCTAGAACTTTTAGTTATTAAACACCTTAGATGGATATATTATCTTCGGTGAATGGAACAAATTGCGCCGTTTGGGTGATGCATCACTATACTATTTTGATGAGTGGTGTATCATAATTAATCTTTATCATTATCTTTAACTTTAGTCGCTGTATATTCCTTTTGTATTTCAGTGAACAGGATATTAAGTAATTAATATGAAAATATTTGTAGGAATTGTAAGTAATAAAATTACTAATTGAGAATCCAAAGGGGTTGGCCTATATAGTGGAAACGTGCTAGATCTGTAAGATACAGAGTGTGTACATGGATATTCTCGAGAAGTAATAGGTCTCTAGCTCGAATCCTTATGAAAAATAAATTTTTTGGGAGGGGTCATACCCATGTCACTCGCAGTCCCGAAGTGGTAGCTCACTCGCCACCATTTTTCTTACCAAATAAAAATTACTAATTGAGAGAAAATTTGAAGGTGAAAATTATTTTTGTCACCCTTCAATTTTTTTGAAATTTCAAACACATCAGGGATCTTAATGGTTAGCCCGTACTGATCTTTTTAATAATAGGCCAATGCAAAGTTCATATTAATAACCCGTGTATGAACTCCAGTGTTACTTCTCTAACAGGCCTTCCTTTCCAACTTATTTATTAATTTATGATGATTATTTTTTATAAGCTAAAATGGTATTAAGTAGATTAATAGGGTACTCTAACCCATGTATCAACATTGCAAACATAACCCACCTAGCAGCTAATTACATCAATATGAAGCAGGAACAGATTCATCTACCAATTAATTACAGCAAAATACACAATCATTGCTGCATAATTTTGTCCCGGTGCACCTAAAATCAGAATCACCTTATACAGTATTACACCAAAACAGACTTAGAGAAGCACCAAAGAGGCAAAGACCAAAAGATATCAAATCAGAATTACAGAAGCACCATAAACCACGTTATACAACAGCACATTATACCAGAAGCATCATAAACCAGGGGCAGGTGTCTAGCTGTACAAGACAAAAACAGGATTACACCAACCCCATCCTAGCATATCCAGCAAATCACTTCAAGCACTCCATTGGATTGATATAGAAGTTAGACTATGGTGCACCACCCACATATCAAGAGCTCCACCCATAATTTATATATGTGACTATTTGACTTTTCAACCACTCAAATACATGGTTGGGTTTGAAATTTTGATCAGTCAATGTGACGATTTCATTGACCCAAAACTTATCATATGGGTGGTGTAGTGGGTGGTACATCTTAGCCCAAACCTAGATATACATTAGTTTACGATTATAATAGCCCTTACTGATCAATAACAATATCAATCTCTGATAAAATATGGGATTGAATCCCACCAAATAATCTCATTATGTGAAGATCCATACTCTGCTAATTTAACTACACAAGTGGTTTCCTTCTCTATAAATGTGAGAAACCATAAATTACATTCCTTTTGTAATAGCAACACAATTATTCCGGCCATTGATTTCTTATTCTTCAAGAAACCACTTTACTATCTCTAAAAGCTGCGAGGGTACCGGAACAATCACACTATTATCATAGATTTTTCCATTCTTTATCATTTGCAAATCCAATACTTAAACTAATTAAAAAGTAAAACAAAGTTTATTTTTGAAAACAAATTTTATCTCCGTAAATCAAACACCCTTGCTCTAAGTTAATAAACAATATTTTCATTCTTGTAGCAAGAATGCACATAAAAATTACCAGGACGATTACCAAAAACATATCCTAATGATATAATCCTAGATATGAGGAAAAAACAGATTGAAGTTATATAAAGAGATGTAGGAACTGAATAAACCTTTATAGAACGAAACCATTTTTTCAACAATAAGAGTTCAAATTTGATATATTATTAGCATAATTAATTTTTCTTTACAATATTATTTAATAATGCATTCACATATCATTAAAGTAATTAAACCTTTTAAGTAATAACTATATATGGTTAACCTTTTTCAACAATTTTAATAGTATACTAGCACAGAATTTGGATAGGGCTAAGGGAGCAATGCCCCAAACCCAAATTTTCTCTTTTATTTACGTGAATAATTAATATGTCATATAATTAAAGAAGTGATGGTTTTTAACTTTTCTTTAAAGAAGGCAAGCTAGAACTTTTAGTTATTAGACACCTTAGATGGATAATATGCTGTATATACATTATGTATTACACCAAAACAGACTTAGAGAAGCACCAAAGACCAAAAGATATCAAATCAGAATTACAGAAACACCATAAACCACCTTATACAGCATAATTACACTTTTTACAGCAGCACATTATACAAGAAGAATCATAAACCAGAGGCAAGTGTCCAGTAGTAGAAGACAAAAACAGGATTACACCAACCCCGAACCTAGCATCCAGCAAATCATTTTTGTCTCACTCCATTGGATTGATACATTAGTTTATGATGATAAATTGATAATAGCCCGTACAGATCAATTACTCATGTTCATTTCTCTGCCGTAAGTAATTTTTTTTTTCTTCTCTTGTCAGTATTCTCTACCATAATTCTCTAGTCTCTTCCATTATATGCACGAAAAGCCAACCTGGCCGTGACTGATGAAAAGACAATATATAAAGGTAAATTAAATGAAAAAGAATCCTTTCCAAAATATAGTCCAAGTTCATCAAACTCAAACAAAACGCACCCAGCTCACTTCACTCTCATCTGCAAGCAGAGCTGATTATGATCGCCGCGTCCATGTATATCCAAAAGTGGTGTCGACCATGCAGCCCAACACCAACCCAATCTTACTTGCCTCGCCAACACCTTAATTTGTAGTTTCGAGGTACTCATATGTTATATGTATGTACTGCGCATGATCCGTGAATGTGTGACACCTCAATTTTGTTAATTTCAACACTCGTCAACCTGCATGGCACTCAATGCAGTATGCATGCGAACAAGAGGATTTATAAATACCCATGATCTCACCCCCTGCTTTCATCATCAAGCGAGTAAGATATTCAGTCATGATGGGTAAGGGTACTATAATGAAAATGAGGTTTCCATTGTTGGTGTTGCTGGGAGTTCTTTTCCTGGCTTCAGCGACTGTCTCATTTGGCCTTGCATACCGGGAGAAGGAGAACCCCATCAGTCATAACAAGTGCCTGCAAAACCATGGTGGTTGCAAGCTGTTCAAGAACCACGAGTCTGAGGAGTGGGAGGGACGTGAAGAGCAACATGAAAGTCGACAACCATGGAGAGAAAGGGGAAGCCGCGAGAGTGAGGAAGAAGAAGAGCGTGACCCAAGGGAAAAACCGCGTCGTCAGCACCAGGAGCAGGAGCAGCAGCAAAGTGAGGGTCAACAAGGAAGGGGTAAGGAAGAAGAGGAGGAAGAGCCATGGGGACAGCAGCATCAAAGTCAAAGGGAGAGTGAACCCCAGAGGGGGGAGAGAGGACAACGCCCTGAGAAGAAGGAGCAACGTGAAGAGAAAGGAGAAGGACAAGGGTCACAGTCACGGTCACGAAGACAAAGAAACCCTTTTTACTTCAGCTCAAACAGGTTCCAGACTCGTTACAAGAATCGAAACGGTCAAATTCGTGTCCTTCAGAGGTTCGACCAGAGATCCTATAAACTTCAGAACCTCCAAAACTATCGTATTGTAGAGTATGAATCCAAACCCAACACCCTAATTCTTCCCCATCACTCTGATGCTGAGTACATCCTCGTTGTCCTCACAGGTAATTTAAGAGTACTTATTAAGGATAATTGATGACAATAAATTAATTTTGTTAATTATTGGGAATGTGATTGCAGGGAAAGCCACAATCACAGTAGTGAATACCGACAACAAACAAGCCTACAACCTTGAGCGTGGTGATGTCCTTAGACTCCTCTTTGGCACCACTTATTATATTCTTAATCGAGACGACAACCAGAATCTGAGAATAGTCAAACTCGCTATACCCATTAACAAACCTGGACAATTTGATGTAATGCTCAATCTCATATTTCTCACAATTAATATTCGTTTCTTTTCCAACTCCAACTAATTTGTTTTTTCTTTATAGGATTTCTTCCCATCAAGCACTGAAAACCAACAATCCTACTTCCGAGGCTTCAGCAGGAATACTCTGGAGGCTGCCTTCAATGTAAGGCATAATCATCTTATCTTATATGCATTTTTTGGTTTGATAATTGTTGAGTAAATATAATCATTATGTGCTTGTTATGATTTCATAGACCCGATACGAGGAGATAAAGAGGGTTTTATTAGGAGAGGAGGATCAGGAACAAGAGCAAGAACCAAAACAACAAAGCCAACAAGAGGGGGTGATAGTCAGAGTGTCAAAGGAACATATTCAAGAATTGAGCAAACATGCCAAATCTAGCTCAAAAAAAGGCAAACCTTCTGAATCTGGCCCTTTCAACTTGACAAGCAAGAAACCTATCTATTCCAACAAGTTCGGAAACTTCTCTGAGATCACCCCAGACAAAAATCCCCAGCTTGAGGATTTGGAACTGTCTCTCTCCTATATAGAGATTAACAAGGTATACAAACACATAGCCATATAGATCATCCACGTTGGATAACTTTATATTTTGACACTAATAATATTGATTTGTTTTTCAATAATTTAGGGAGCTTTGTTGCTGCCACACTACAATTCAGAGGCCATAGTGATAGTTGTGGTTAGCGAAGGAAAAGGAAACCTTGAACTGGTGGGTCTAAGAGAGCAACAACAGCAAGAGGAAGAGGAGGAACAACAGGAGGAAGAGCAAGAAGAAGAAGAAGAAGAAGAAGAGGAAGAAAAAGAGGGATATAGGCAAGTCCGGAGGTACAAAGCTAGATTGTCTCCAAGAGATATTTTCGTAATCCCGGCAGGCTATCCAGTTTCCATCAATGCTTCCTCAAATCTTAATTTGCTTGGGTTTGGTATCAATGCTGAGAACAACCAGAGAAACTTCCTCGCAGGTACAATATAACACAATTCAATTCAATGTACTATATATTACTTTGCTTTATGACATGTCAACATTGCTTCAACTTATTGATGCCCTTTTGGTGATTGAAAATTGGAAGGCGAGGATGACAATGTGATAAGCCAATTAGATAGACCAGTGAAGGAGCTTGCATTCCCTGGATCGGCTCAAGATGTTGAGAGGTTAATCAACAACCAGGAACAATCCTACTTCGCGAATGCTCAGCCTCAGCAAAATGAGGAGGAAAGGCATGGAAGAAAAGGTCCCTTGTCTTCGATTTTGGGTGCTTTTTACTAAGCAAACTATGTTATGTATAACTACTATCTATGTTGTAAGAGCTCATAGTGAGCGATGAAAGAATCAGGCTGTTGTATCTAAAACTAGAGCTCCAACTTTCTGTAATGAATAAATAAAATCAAGCATAAAAGTTTTGCGTGTCCTTCAACCTTCTACTTATCAAATTTAATATGGTCATATACTACATATTTTCTGCATGGGTTAATTTGCTTTACTTCTACAGTAAATTATCTGAATTCTCACTCTAAAATGAAAATGAAGCAAAGACATAATAAATCATATCACACGACCTTGAGTTTTGTTAGTTAATTGTACTCAGCGACATTCCACTCATATTTATTTAGATACACACCCACATTAAGGTGGCGGGTGGCGGATCAAAAATATTTTTACACCCTTTTGGTTAAAATATTGAGACCTTGAAAATTCGGTTTATGATATATAGAGTGCGTTTGTTATTGTTTATTTTGTTAAAAAAATTAAATTTTTAATTGAATAATCATTTTAAAGAATTTTTAGTGTGTTTGCTTTTGTTTTTGAAAATAATGAAAAGCAGAAAAAAAAAAATCATTTTTTATAACTAATTATTTTTGAAAAATGATTTTTATGATTATAAACAAACACAAACCTACTTCTTTTTTTCTTTAAAATCTCTAAAAATAATCACTAAATCTAGCATTCGTGGAATAGTTTGAATTACTTAGAACTTCTTAGTTCAATCTATCTTTAGGTGGAATATTTTTATAGAATACATACTGTTGGAAGCGTAATCATAAAAATGAAAGACGACTAGTAATGGTGGTTTGCTAATAGTGAAAACATATTTTAATTTTTTGGTATAACGAAATTGCACTATCAAATCAATAATTGATTCGATTAACCCTCTAGAAGCAGAATACAAATTAACTTGGGATTGTAAATTGCAATTTGCAAATCTCAATGGCAGTGACGTTCTAATTAATTAACCAAATTGTTTATACCCCTTTTGGTCTTGGAGCTAGATCCGCCAATTGATATCAAAAGCTGTTGGAATATAAGTATCACTAATCAATCAATACAAATAGTAAAAAAAAAAAAAAATTATTTGCTCATTATAGGTCAAGATGTCAAGAGGCTAATTAGTACATGTTTGGATTCAATCAATTAAAATAGTAATCCACGTTTGTGAATGCTCAGCCTCAGCAAAGGTGGTCTTCAATTTAGGGTGCTGCTTTGTACAGAGAGCAAACTGTACAACTATTAGCAGCCTGTCTGGTTTAAATTAATTTCAATGCAAACTCACTTTTTTACCATCCCGAAGCACAAATATGAGCTTTCCTCTAATGCAGCTTCAAACGCCCTTTGGCGTTAAATTTTTTTAACTAAACACATGCACGCCATATTTGTTGTTGGAACTCATAGTGAGCTACCAAAGTGTAAGGCTCTTGTATCTAAAACTATAACTCACCTTTCTTCTATGAATAAAATACACTTTTAGCGACAATTAATACGATAATTAACAGCAATAATAATGGCCTAAAAATTCTTTACCAACAATCATATAGTAGCCGACATATCCAATTTCCGTAAAAAATATCCCCGCAATTGTAGTAGGAGCACCAGTAAAGACCCAACTAACCGTCGAAAAATCAGATACTTTTAATGGCCATACAATTTGCCTCCTAAGCCCATTTGTCTGCATTTTTATTACATCTAAAGGTTCTAGCTGGCTTTTTTAGGCAATTGCTGAGCCGTTGTCCATAATGTTAAAATTATCCATGACTTGATTAACAAAAGTTTTAGCGACAATAATATTTGCTCCTAAAAAACTTAATAATAATGTACAAATATTTCAAATAAACCATACTAAAATTCATTTTATGTAAACAAATTACATTCCATTCAATCCATAATATAAAAAAAATAACAACTACCAAGTGTTAATTAATTGTAGAAGTGTCATTAACAAAAGATGAAAAATACATAATTTGAATCTAATAGTTACTCTCATTTCATATACATTTCTTAAACTCTTAACTATAATGAAGCCTTCTGCTACCAATTTTCTGAAAATCATAGTGTATGACCTAGAATAATAAAATAAGAAAAAATGTCATTTAAAAATAGTTCATCTATGTAAATTAGAAAATAACAATAAATATTCATGTACGTAACATGCCCAAAATAAAAATTACCATTGATGACTCAAACTGTATCAGCCTGAGTCAGGCACACTATTCATAAAAGAAACAAAAACAAAAAGGACAAATTGATTCTTTTGTACACCAAAACAAGAGTTAGTACAAAAAAAAAAGGAATATTGCCAACGGATAATAAACCACTACAGATTATGCTTATTATTATAAGATAAGAAGGATGCAAGAAAGATAGTTCATAGGCAAATTGCAATTATTGACAGCCCTTGTTCAACAATCTGTATAGAATGTACTTGTATCAGTTGTATGTGATCTACTACTTATAATATTCATGTTTGTCTCACCAAAGTGCCTTCTAACCTTAAAAATATCAAAGACCAATTTTCAACTTCAATGTAGCATATACTATGTTCTAACTTGAAGGAAAATTATACTTAGGGACGGACCCAAGTACATGGGTTTGGGGGCAGCTGCCCCCACAAAATAAATTTTTTTGTTAATTAAATCTACATAGTTTTTTCCCCCACTACAAAATAACATTGTCCCCCATTGCTCTATAATTATACTTTAAATGACACTAAAAATGTTACCCTCATTGTTCTACACCTTACGTTACATATCTTTTATATTTTCAGTAAAACTTGGTCGTATATATAGAGAAATATTTTCGATAGTGTTGAAAATGAAAAAAAATATAACAACCTCAAAGTATAAAAACACACAAATAACAATTATAATTTATAGAAGTTGAGGTATCTTTAATTTTATAGTTATATAATAATATAGTTTTTGTAATCTCTAATTTTTTGACTTAATAATAATTATGTAATTATTTTATCGTTTATATTTTTTTTTATAAAAATATTATGATATATTATTTTGCCCCCACCAATCAAATTTTCTGGGTTCGTCCCTGATTATACTATAAATGTAGAATTACAAACCATCCCCTCCATTAATGAGACTTAACGCTTGTTCAGCATTATTGACAATTTCCTCTCAAATCCTGGCAACAAATACTCCAAGATGGAAAAAAAAAGGACCTCCATACATATATATAGCTACATACTGCTACATTAGCTGTAAATAAGAATTCAAGTGGCAGCTAGCCAACCTCCAAACTCATGAATTTGCAATTTCTGATTGTCAATAGTTATGTTAGTTAATGTTAGTTATTTTCAGTTGGTTAGATAACTTGTAACTTAAGTTAGTTAGCTTAGCTGTAGATAGCTGGATAGTAGTTAAGCCTTGTATAAAGTCGACACATTGCCTCTTGTACATTTTAAGTCAGAAAATTGTGAATGAGAATTACACTCTCTTACACAGTAAATTCATCCATGGCTCTTCCTTTCACTTTCAACAAGAAGATCATTGTTGGTCCTAATGACTCAGATGAAGACCACAAAGTCCCTGAACACAATACGAACACACAAAGAAAGCACCAGCCACACAGGAAATACTACAAACACTTGGTAGGCAAAGTATAATTCAGAAAATTGAACAAGAAAGTGATAGAAGAAAGCACACACAAGATTTACGTGGTTCGGTCAATGTGATCTATATCCACGGGAGAGAGTAGCACCACTAAGAATCAATGATCACAGTTACAATAGAGAACTCCTTGAATTTGTCACTCCTCTGTTCACAAGAACATGAACAAACCCCAAGCTTATCTCTCTATTTTCACACAAACCCAAGATCAATCTATTCTCACTTGATTTTCTCTCAATCTCTATGAATCAATTACAATGAATACACTCAATGTATCTGGACGAAAATCAGAGCTCCAAGAACCTAGAATCTTGCACAAAATCACTCAACTAATACATTTGCATTCTGTTGCAGAAACTGATCATAACAGCTTTTGTAGTCGCACCATAATCGATTATTTAATTCCCATAATCGATTATACCTTCTCAACCCGCGCTCCGTGTTTCTAGAATCACTACTAAAAAAATTGTTATTTTCGGACGGATTCACGGACGTATTTTAGACGGAATTTGGACACTTTTCCCACGGATTTTGGACGAACAATTAATTTCAGACGGATTTCAGACGGAACATCCCTTGTCCGAAAAAGCCCCGTTGCAAATTGAAAATTCTGTCCGAAATTCCGTCCGAAATTAGTTCCAGACAGATTTCGGACAACTTTCGGACAAACACAAAAAAACTGAATTTTGGTTATATTGGTTTAATTTTCAGACGAATTTCAGACGGATTCAATATTGCCATTCATGCAAATTCTGGACGGATTTCAGACGAATGTTATGATATTATTTTGGACGGATTTCCCACGGATTAGATAATCATATTTAAATAATATTTTTTGATAAACAAATCATGTTTGTTAACAAAAAAGGGCCAAACTTAAATAATTATGCATACCAAATTAGGTACCTGGACTTGGAATCTAATATAATATAATAAAAAATAATTATTATTAAGGTACCACTCTAGACAAGTATCAAGCTTCAAATAAAGAAAAACACAAAGTATCTTGAAATACAAGAATGATATATTAAGATTCAAAGCATTAAAATATCATTACAAACATCAAAGACATAAATTTATTCCTCATTGTTACTTTGATCACTAAACTCTTTATCTTCATCTAGCACATCATCCATCATCTCCTCCTCATCATCATATCATCGTCGTTGTCATCTAATCATCGTCGTCATTGATTAATTCGTGGCCACCATCATAAACGAGAAGGATGTTACTATAATCAAATAAAAGATAGTGAGTCCTTCCGAGAAAGCATTCATCACACTGTAACAAGATAATAGACATTATAACTAATTTAAATAACAAGATAGAAAATATGGATATTCAGGGCATACACCAAATTACATTCGGTATATAAACATAGGAAAATACAGCAGAGACCATTTACTGACACAAGATAAACACAAAAACCAACTTTTCAGATAACTAACTAGTGCATCATTGTGTTAAATTCATGCAAAATAATAGATCATGCAAAAAGATCTAAATAATTGGAGTGTTAAATTCAAAAGTTTTGAGCATTTAAAAGCAAAACATTACAAAGGAACTCTAAATAAAACTAAAAGCTGTTAAGAATAGTTTTATATAAAAAGGAACCCAATATATAAAAATAATTAATAAGCATAATTAATATACATCAATAAGCATGCAAATGCTAAGAGTGACAACAAGAGGAAATAGTCATTGAAATTATATATAGTAGATAACACCACAATAATGACAATAGACTATAGCAATATATTAAATAACTTGACAAAGAAATAGCAGAATCACACTATTGGAGTTGAAAAAGAAAATATTAGATCAATACAAAAGCTGTTGCACAACCAAAAAAAGAAGAGTTAAATCCACAAGTCCTTCTTTGAGGGCATACTTGACCCAAATTTTTGACACAAATATAAGGAAAGAATGAAAATCATATTAAATAACTAGAAACAAAATGTGAAATGTATAACTCTCTCTTAAATTTGTCAAGAAAATTATAACCACACCTGATCAGGCTGAGCAACATCTGAAAATATCACATCTACCATGCCAACCAACATCCTGTACTTGGCTGGATGTCTAGCATCTTCAATAATGGGTATAACGTTAGTATGATTTTTTGCCATGCTGACCAAGTCACGCCCACTTCTTTGAGAGAATTCTACTGCATAGATAACTCCTATCAACGAACAAAGAATAGCATAACATAAACATCCCTTTCAAAACACACAAGTAAAGATTATGCAAATATAAACTAGTACATACTGAGCCAACGATGTCAGACACATGAGAGATAGTTGTTCCAGAAGCAGCTCCTAGGTATAGGACTTTGGCTCCAGGTTTCTTTATTAGACAAAAGTAATGTAAAAAAACATATGGATGTCAATACTACAGTATTTGGAGCACAATGACAGGGATAAAACATGTCTTCTACTACCTTTCATCTAACTTTTTCTTCATCCTTCAGTTTGAGGATGAAGCTTGAATTGTTGAGAAGACGGACAAAAAATCCTACCAATAAAGTTAACATGGTCTTTGTAATTCCATCAAGAAAGAGAAACCGAAAAAGCCTTCAGGATAGTGCCAATGAAGTAAAATGTTTAGAGCACCAAATGAATACCTACCAAGACATTACCACTCTTAAAGATGAATAAAGAAAAAGAAACATATACAATAGCAGACACTGAAAAAACATTAAATATAGCATTATCACTCACTTCAACTTCAATAGATGTTACTCTACGTACTCTCCGTAGGTTTAATTGTTAAGCTCATTTCCTATTGCATTTGTTGTTTTAAGTATTAATTAAATTTCCTATACAAAATAAGTGTCTCTTCCAAAAAAAATTTCCCATTTGCTTAGAGCACCTGAATCTTCTTAGAACAAAATAAAAGAGTGCCTCCAATGTCTCACTGTGTGTCTTCAACATATTCCTTCTAAAACCAAGAATGAAGAATACCTCAAAAAATTGAAACACAAATTCAAATGAACAAAATAAAAAATTCCATGAAGTTGACAACATTATCAGACAAACAAATATAGTTTTCAACCCCTTAACTGATAAGATCCATAAAAAACCACGGAAGAGTGATCATCAATATATAGCATTTGATGTTTAACACAGAACAACAACACTATCACACTATACTACCATACACAGATTAGGCAGGTTAGTGCACCAATCAACATCACAACTGAGTGGGATTAATAGATCAAGGAATGCATCAACATTTCAAATTCATAAAGTGTTCCAAAAAAAGGGGTTATAACTTATATGTAAGGTCCTTTTCCTATCACCTACTTTAGTACCATTGAAGCTCCTTTCAACACCAAAAAAGGGTTATAAGTAAGGTCCTTTTTCCCAATTGGTGGCCTATATGTTTTCCTTTCCCTCTTCTGGACATTAGAATGAATATAATGATTCAAAAAATTTATTAATAAGAGAGGCAACATATATATAAAAAATTGATAGGCACACCTTCTGGTCCAACGTTAGCCTCCCTTCTCCAATGTCAAAGAAAGTTGAAAAAATAAAATTCAAAAAAGGAACACCCTAGTAAGAACACCCAGGCAAGAGAGTTAGAAAAACAAATCATAAACCCTTGGACAAGAGAATAAAGAAACTTTGAAATTCAGAAAAGGAACTCATATGTATGTTATGAAATTGATTTAGGGAATGCTTAATCATGCTCCCAATCTAAGAAAACACCAATTAATTTCAAATAAATTAAAATCTGAAATCAAAACCTTGGTTAGGGTTTGAGGAGAAATTGGGGTTTTTGAAAATGTACAAAGGATGGTGAGAAATCACTCACCCAAGGGCAGAAGAGGACTTGTGGTGATGCTGTGGTGGCTGACGTGGCGGCGGACGGTGGTCATGACGGTGGTTCTGTTCAACCATGAACCAAAAGTGAGAGAGAAAGAGAGATTAAGATATATAAATTCAAGGGAAGAAGAAGAAGAAGGAGCTCACATGGTGGGGCGACGACTTACCACGGCTTACCACGTTCGCACAACGGCGTTCACGCAGTGGAGCTCAACCAGACGCGAGCAAGCGACGATCAGAGCAGGAACCAAGGCGCGGTGGTCGCGCAGCTCCGGTGGTACAGGCGCGGTGGTCTCGGCCTTGGAGGGTGGTCGCGTACTGTTCCAGGGACGGAAGGAGGAAGAAGATGAAGTTTAGGGAGGGAGAAGGAATGAGATGTGAGGAAGAAGGAGAAAGAAGAAATAAAAAGAAGAAGAAGAAAGGAAAGAGAAAATAAAAAAAGAAGAAGGAGGGTTCTAACGCTGCGTACAGGGAAGGGAGGGACTTGGGTTTTATTTTTTTCAAGTATTTAGTGATTAGGTACCAGGTAAGTGGTTGAGATTGAGTTTATAAAAAAGTAAATAGTATTACTCATTAGATCTAAAAATAATGAGTGATAAATATATACTTTAAAAATTAAAATAGAGTAAAGATTGATAGTTGAATTGATCAACTAAGAAAATCAACGGTTCAACATTTAATCTCCGATTAATGTCCAACCAATTTATTTTCAAATATAAAATTAAATAGAATGAAAATATGAAAATGCTTTTATCTTAATCATATTATTTAAAACATTTTTCTGTACTGGTAATAATAGTCACAATAACATAAATTATTGTCTAGTAAGCGTGCATTCACAGAAATAAGTCATTGCTAACGCACCCAATAAAATAATTTGAAGAGAGTAATTTAATTACTCAAACTAAACCACATAACAAAATAAACATACACATCCAAATAAAATAATTAATCATATGTGTAAAATGTTTTGTCGTATAGGGGCCATTTTAATAATTTTTTGTGTATAAGGACCAAATTGAGAATTCATATCACGTATAGGGACTAAAGTATTACTTTAACCGAAGATTTTTTACAAGGAGGGAAGTGAGAAATTTGGTTGAAAATTCCCCCGCCCCCAGTGTAAATATGTTTTAAATTCGTCTAAATATGTTTTTTTTTGTTTTTTTCATAAATCTTGTTTACTTTTATATTTATTAAGATCAAATATTTTAATCATATTTGTAAGATAAATTATTTAATCTTTTTCAAGAAAAATATAAAAAATTATAAATCCGTGTGAAATCTGTCTCAAATTTTCGGACAGATTTCAGACGGATGGTTAAAAAGACCTAAGATAAAAAAAAAATATGAAACCGATCTGTGCGAAATCCGTGGAAAATATTTTGGCCCGTTATTGGAGTGAAAGTTTGGGACAAAGTAGAGACGGATTTGAGACAGAATCTCATTGAAAATTACATTCGTCTCAAATCCGTCCGAAATGTTCATAAAATTTCATACGGAAACATTTCCGTCCCAAAATTCCGTCTGAAAATCCAAGTTTTCTAGTAGTGAATTCTCCGTAATCGAAAATTCTAATCGATTACCACCTCTTTGTTTGTTCTAGAAATCCTCATAATCGATTATGCTAATCGATTATGTCTTCATTGTTATTTATGGAAACCACATAATCGATTATACTAATCGATTATGCGTTCTCTGCCCGAGTTCCATATTTCTGT
This sequence comes from Sophora flavescens, assembly GCA_030762895.1. Classification (NCBI taxonomy): domain Eukaryota; kingdom Viridiplantae; phylum Streptophyta; class Magnoliopsida; order Fabales; family Fabaceae; genus Sophora; species Sophora flavescens. The sequence continues at coordinate 164,317,484 of CM061067.1, forward strand.
GAACGTACGTAATCGATTATGCTAATCGATTCCAAGTCTTCTTCCAGTCCCATAATCGATTATTCAGACACCATAATCGATTATCCTGCTGAAAACTCAACTTTACTGATTTTGAGGCATCTTTCAACATCTCTCCACCTTGACTACAAATCAGAGACCTTTGAGACCAAAATCAATCACCAGTGTGCTGTGAGTGCTGCTCCCCCACTTATGGGAATTACGCTTCATAGAAGTTGATCAAGTCCAAGAAAGTCTTGAACTTTGATCTAGGCAATGACTTAATTAGTGAACATATCCGCTGGATTATCTTCCGTAGCTATTTTCTCAATCTTTACCTCTTTAGATTCTGCCACATCTCTAATGAAGTGAAGTCTGATATCTATATGCTTGGTCCTATCATGGTAAACTTGATTATTTGCCAAATGTATAGCACTTTGGCTATCACAATGGACCGTGACACGATCTTGTGTAATCCCCAATTCACCAATCATCCCTTTTAGCCAAATGACTTCCTTTACTCTTTCTGCAAGTGCAATGTACTCGGCTTGTGTGGTTAATAATGCTACCACAGGTTGCAATGTTGATTTCCAACTAATAGCTGTCCCAAACAGAGTAAACACACCCGGATAATGACTTCCTAGTGTCCACATTCCCTACATAGTCCGAATCAACATACCCAACAAGAGCATCATCCTCTTGAGCTGTTTTCTTGTACCTCAAACAAGATTTATGGAACCATTCAAATACCTCAATACCCATTTCAAAGCCTCCCAATGAGCTTGACCCGGATTTACAATGAACCGACTAACAATGCTAACCGCATGCGCCAAATCTGGTCTGCTGTAAACCATACCATACATGACACTTCCTACTCCAATTTCATATGGAATAGAATTCATCTTGCTCCTTTCCTCTTCGGTGCTAGGAGCTTGGGTAATTGAAAGCTTTGTATGATGACCCAAAGGTGTGCTAACCGGTTTGGATTGATGCATCCTAAATCGTTCCACAACCTTCCTCAAGTAGCCATGTTGAGATAAGAAAAATTCCCCCTCTTTCCGGTTTCTTACAATATCCATCCCAAGTATCCTCTTTGCAATTCCAAGATCCTTCATCTCAAATTCAGAATTCAACCTCTCTTTGAGCATGCCAATCTCATTCTTGCTAGAGCTAGCTATAAGAAAATCATCCACATATAGAAGCAAGAAAATAAAACAATTTTCTCCTCTTCTCAATATGTAAACACAACTGTCATAACTACTCCTTATAAATCCATATCTCAAAATAAAATCATCAAATTTTTTATACCACTGTCCAGGACTTTGTTTTAATCCATAGAGTGATTTTCTCAAGAGACATACCTTTGACTCATCCTTTGCGAACGCTTCCTGTAACACCCCTACTAGGCATTACTACGTAACACATGCGGATTTAAATTAAAAGATAGTCTGTTGGTTGTTTTTCGGGAAATTATTTTCTTTCAAGTTAGAAAACTGGGATATAAAAAATTTTCTTCTATGGGTAACTCTGAAACCAAAATACACACATTCAAACAGTAAAGTCGCAATTGGAACAAAGTCGCCTGATAAGCCTCTGGCTCATCTAGTTTTATAACTAGTAAGACCATGGTTTTATAACGAGTTTAATCTCGTTTTCGCCCAAATTTGGATTTAATTGTCCTCAAGCAACATTTTGAGTCTCTTGAGTAGTTTTAGGATATTTTAGTTAATTTTGAGTCAAATAAAGCATTTACTGCAATTTCATATTTTCAGGTTAATAAGAAGAGCAAAAAGGGAAGGACACTTAAAGAAGAAGCCATCACGCCCAGGCCGTGACACTGGTCACGGCCGTGATGAGCTACCCATGAAGACTAGAGAGCATCACGACCCAGCCATGATACCCATCACGGGCGTGATGAGAAGACCCTGAAGATCAGAATTGATCACGGCCTAGCCGTGATGGAGGTCACGGTCGTGACAGATCAGCATCCATGGACAGAATTGATCACGGCCTTGACAGAATAGAATTTGAATGCGCGCCCTTGGCAGAATTGGTCACGGCCTGGCCGTGATGGCCATCACGGCCGTGACGCGTACCTGATCTATAAAAAGGCATCAGGGCAGACAGAAAAGGAATAGTTTTTCACTATTTTACAAATTATTTCTAGGGTTTTTATTATGTTTGTGATGGAGAACTAATCACCAGGGATTAATCTGCTGTAATCGGTTTCCGCCAACACTTGAGGTTCTATAATTCCCAATCAATTTACTTATCCCTTTCAATATTATGCTAAATGTCTTGTCTGCTTAATTCAAGTTATATAGAATAAGTATTGATTAATTTAGATGACTATATGTTCCTATACCTTGATCGCGTTTGCTTAATCCGCGTGTGTTTGATCGTGTTTGCTTAATTCACGAGAGCTTCAATCCGTTTGCTTAATTCGGAATTTGGAATATATATCTCGTAGTGACAATTGTGCTTGTTTAATTGCTGTTACAATCGAAAAGGGATTAGAATCCTCTTAGGGCATGGAAATTATATGAATCAATGATAGTTAGGAAATCGAAAACAGTAGATTAATCGTTTTAGCTTATTGATAATCACTTAATTGCACTGTTTTCTTAATCGAATCTTAAATCACCCCCCCCAATCGACTTGTAGGTTGATAACAATCCAAGAGTCCTCGAGATACGATACTCGAGTTGTCGTGCCCTAACTACAGTTTTTTTTCTTCGAATCACTCGTTTTTGACCCGTGTGCGACAGCGGATCAAATCGGCACCGTTTCCAGGGACTCTTGTTGTTATTAACAGATTTGTTGATGCATTGCTGAATTAGTTCTGGCTACTAGGTCTGGGTGTGAATCTTAGTACTTCCCATGGATAATTATATGCAAAATTATATGCCTAATGTTGATTATGATCCATCATGCATATATTATCCTGACCTTACTGGTGAATATGAGTTTAGCAGTGATTTTGGCACGATTGGAGTGAATGAGGTGCAACTTTTCTATCCTGGCCAACATGGTGGAGAACATGGCAGCTTGGATGAGTTAGCTTCTTTGGTGCATAAATTGACAATAAGCCAGCATCAATATCAGCCTGATGCGTGATTTTTAAGATATAAAGGCAAGTGCACCTCGTCGCAATCAAGTAATACGGTGGTAAGACCGGTTATCGTATCCACAGGGATTGGATGTCAATTACCAATTCACAAACTCAACAACTATCTAGACTAAACTAAAGTATGAGAGATTAAAACAGAAAATAAAGAAATAAAATATTTTTGGTCTTTTGGGAATTTTATCGAACACTTGGTATGCAAACAGAGATGTGGCTAAGATTGTTAGGGTTAGACTACACTAATCCTCCCTTAATTGCAATGAAATGGTAATCAACACAAGTCCTAATTCAATTATGACAATCAAGCCTTTTCTAAAATACTCAAGCCTAATGTCTTAGGTGCATTGAGCCTAAAACCCCAAATCAAACCCTAATGTCTTAGGTGGATTAATCTGTGATTTTGCATTAAGTCAAGACTTATAAGATTGCAAGCATTCAACACCTATGTCTAGATTCTTGAACTACTTGGCATATGATTCATGAGCATGCCGTAACACCAACCTTCCAGTCATCTATCAAAGCAACTTATCATTCCTATGGGTAGCTAATCCAAGGAAAGCATTAAGCACAGAATCACATACTCATAAAGAAATAGAGACTTGCATTAAAACACCAAATCAAATACAACAAGTTCAGAAAAGTTACATCTAACCCCAACAATGGGGATTTAACTACTCATGATAAAAGGAAATACAAAAGAGAATGAGAAAAGGGATGGAGAACACTCATAGACAAGCTTCCTCCATTCCCAGAGCAAGGAAATCTCCCCTTCTAGGGCTGGAACCCTAGCTCAGCCGCAGCCTCCAAGTCCCCAAGTGCTCTCTCCACCAAAAGCTCTCCTTTTCTGCCCTAAAACAGCAACTTATACCAGTCAGTGCTGCGCGCATTCGCGAGGCGAGACATGTCTCGCGAGGCGAATATTAAAAACCTGCTTCAGAGAATTGATCTCTCGCGAGGTGAGAGTTTCTTCGCGACGCGAGACTGAAAGGTTTTTCTTCAATACGCCCGTGAGGAGCATCAGGGCCTGGGCGTGATGGCTTCTGTTTCCAGACTCGCGGGGCGAGACATGGGTTCGCGAGGCGAACCAGAAAGGCTTGCATTTTCTCCAACAGTCAGCTTTCAGGGTCGCGGGGCGAATCCAGGCTCGCGGGGCGAATCACCAGAATTCTGCTTGGCTCAATTTCTTTTCTTTTTAGGCTCTTTTTCATCCAAGCTCCATCAAGGCTAATTTCTGAGAATTTTTCCATTAAATCCTGCAAAACAACACACAAACCACCTCATCCGTTCCAAAGGAAAAACTATACAAAATCAACACTAAATTGGCCTAACTATATGCAAATGCATGCAGAAATGTACATGGAAAATGAGGTGAAATCACACTCATCAAATCACCCCAAGCTTAAGACTTTGCTTGTCCTCAAGCAATCACTAAGGCCAGAAGAGATAAACAGTCAAAGCATGGATAGTGAACCAAGAACCCGAGTAAATGATCCAAGCAATAGGCAATTCAAACAATTCAGCAAGAGACAATCAATTCAAGTCCAATTAGGGGCTTAAGTTTCCTAGACTCACATTCTCACTGATTCGGGCACTCTTGCTCACTTGAAGCTCACCCCAAGCTTGTTTATTTGCTTGGCTCTCTTTCTTGCCTCACTCACTCAAGTGTTCAAGTATATATAACAATTCGCTCCATTTTCCTCAAGGAATGATTCCTACCATATGCTTGACTATCAACCAAATCTCCACTTTATTTATGAAAACACCTAAGAATCAAGAGGTCTTTATTTGGTTGTAACGTGGCCATGGGATTAATCTTTAGGTGAGGATAACAAGAAAGGGATATTTCAAAAGGCTAAACCAAGTATCAAACATTTCAACACAAGACACCTTCTAAAATACCTTCTTGGGGTTTCAATACATTTTTCCACCTTTCTTTTCTTTCTTTTTTCTTTTATTTCTCACTTCTCTTTTTTTTGTCATCCCCATCTCTATTTATTTTCTTTTTTTTCTTTTTTATTTGGAGAGGGGAGATTTTTCAACTCAAAAGAATTATTTTTTTCTGATTCTTATCCCAAACTTTCAACTACCTTTTTCACCCTTTTTGTAATACTTTAGAAGGTCCCTTATCAAGTATATGTATCAAAATTTTTCAGGGTACCAAGAAAAGCATTTTATTCATTCAGGCTCAAAATTGGGCAACTAAGGGGTAGCATTTCATCATTCGAAACTCAGAAGGCCAGAAAAATACCTATTGCCTCAATCATTTTCAAAAATGTTTTCAAAAAATTTTAAGCTTTAAAATGGTTTCAAGTCAAGTTCTAGAGAAATTCATCCAAGAGGAGCAACACTCAACACAAAGAATGGGGGCAGATTTAGTGAGTACCCCCTAATGGCTCAAAAGCTCACAATTATCAGTTCAAGAACCAGTGAGAAACACAAGTCTAAAGAAACATATGCTAATCATCAACTATCCAAGATCATCTCAAGCATATTCATTTGCAGCCATATCACAAGAATAAACAGAATTGGGTTCAAGAATTCACTATCACAAAAAAATTGGCACTTAGCTCTCACAATCATAAGCTCAATCAAAGCAAGGGTAACCGAATCATGCGATCATGCAAACTTAAGCCTATATGAATGCAATATTTACAATGCAAAATATGAACATATGCAAAATACCCCTACCCCAAGCTTAAGAATTTACATTGTCCCCAATGTAAACAATCAAGTTGGAGAGAGGAGAAGAAAAATAAAATAAAGCAAAAAATTGGAACGGCTTACTGAGGCGGTAGCGGGTGTTGGCTCACATGCTTTTTGGCTTTGTTTCTCCCTGCTCTTCTCCTTGCCTTCTTGCTCTCCCTTCCTTCTTTATTACCCTGCAAACACTTGGCAATTGACAATTTATTATTTTCCTCTTGAGCTTCTCAAATTATTCAAGAGGTTGAAAATCAAAAACAAAAACTAACTAAAGAGAAGGGTTAAGAAAAGTTGGGTTGCCTCCCAATAAGCGCTTCTTTAACGTCACTAGCTTGACTCATTAAGAAGCATCCACCTGGATCCCATAACCTATGGTATAAGGACCAAGGAATGCTAACCATGTGAGATCCTTCACCTGGATCCCACGGTTTGCAGCAAAAATGTGGAAGTGAGCGCTCAAAATTCATGCTGACTTCTTCAAATGGGAAGCGCTTTTCAATTCCTCTCGGGTCAAAGATGACCCCTTTATCCACAAAATTTTCCCAATAAAAATGGGGTTCAACCTCAGGCAGAGGCATGAACTCCATTGTTGACTGCTTTAAAATGTGAGGTGGCAAACAATTCGAGAGGATCATTGGTGCTGTTCTGGCTTCTGTACAATCTTCACTCTCAGCATTGCCAAATCCATCACCTTCCAAATATGCAGAAATCTCCGCACAAACCACACAAGTGTTTCTCCCATCACATTCCACACATGCATTGGAACTAATAGCATCATCTAATTCCAACAGTTTTTCATCATCCCCAAGCATGGTGAAATAGATGTCCTCCAATTGCCTCTTCCTTTCAGGCTCTTCAGTCAAGGGTTCAATGGGGGATGGGGCAACTTTGTTCTCACAAACAGGTTCTTCACTTCTTGACTCGGTTGCTTCCACTTCTTCTTCTTCCTCATCATCCATTTTGGCATCATCTTCATCATCATACTTTATTGCATCACCTTCATCATCATCCATCAAGTTCCCTTTTGACATTCCGAATAGTTGGTTAGAGATTTTCTCAATAAGTACCCCGAAACTTCGAATGGTGGCTTCTTGATTTTTTAATTCTTCCATTGTTGTTGCCATGAAGTTCTCCAAAACAGCCTCTAAGTGAGGTCGACTATCTGGGATAGGTTGCTCAATCTCGACTGGGAATGCGGATTTGAAGTTCTCCCAAGCAACTTCCAATGGGGATGGCTCATCTTGATATGAAGGTGTGGAAGATTCCCAATGTTGCTCTTGCTCAATCCAAGTATTGTTTGGAGGGTTCCCCCACCATGGAGTAGAAGTGTTGGGAAATTGATTTCCCCATTCAGAACAACCTACCATTGGTGGAGGAGAGACAGTTGCCCTTGATAACTCATTACTCACTTGTTGGATGTTTACGGCTAATTGCAGCATATCTACCCGCAGCTGCAGCTCAGATATCTCCATTTCTGCATCAGATGGCTGATAATAATTATAGTCCATGATCCTGCCAAATCAATCTTTCACCTCACAGACACTTAAGCCCAAGATCAAAGAAACACAAAAATCAAATATGTACAAAACTAACAAAAGAAAGAGATCAATTATATACAGAAAAATAAAATAAAAAATTGTCTAAACTAGTTGTCTCATTTGTTACTACTGATATTGACAAAACCAATCCCCAGAACGGCGCCAAAAACTTGATGCGTGATTTTTAAGATATAAAGGCAAGTGCACCTCGTCGCAATCAAGTAATACGGTGGTAAGACCGGTTATCGTATCCACAGGGATTGGATGTCAATTACCAATTCACAAACTCAACAACTATCTAGACTAAACTAAAGTATGAGAGATTAAAACAGAAAATAAAGAAATAAAATATTTTTGGTCTTTTGGGAATTTTATCGAACACTTGGTATGCAAACAGAGATGTGGCTAAGATTGTTAGGGTTAGACTACACTAATCCTCCCTTAATTGCAATGAAATGGTAATCAACACAAGTCCTAATTCAATTATGACAATCAAGCCTTTTCTAAAATACTCAAGCCTAATGTCTTAGGTGCATTGAGCCTAAAACCCCAAATCAAACCCTAATGTCTTAGGTGGATTAATCTGTGATTTTGCATTAAGTCAAGACTTATAAGATTGCAAGCATTCAACACCTATGTCTAGATTCTTGAACTACTTGGCATATGATTCATGAGCATGCCGTAACACCAACCTTCCAGTCATCTATCAAAGCAACTTATCATTCCTATGGGTAGCTAATCCAAGGAAAGCATTAAGCACAGAATCACATACTCATAAAGAAATAGAGACTTGCATTAAAACACCAAATCAAATACAACAAGTTCAGAAAAGTTACATCTAACCCCAACAATGGGGATTTAACTACTCATGATAAAAGGAAATACAAAAGAGAATGAGAAAAGGGATGGAGAACACTCATAGACAAGCTTCCTCCATTCCCAGAGCAAGGAAATCTCCCCTTCTAGGGCTGGAACCCTAGCTCACCCTGACCTCCAAGTCCCCAAGTGCTCTCTCCACCAAAAGCTCTCCTTTTCGCCCTAAAACAAGAACTTATACCGATCAGTCTTGCTGCGCGCATTCGCGAGGCGAGACATGTCTCGCGAGGCGAATATTAAAAACCTGCTTCAGAGAATTGATCTCTCGCGAGGTGAGAGTTTCTTCGCGACGCGAGACCGAAAGGTTTTTCTTCAATACGCCCGTGAGGAGCATCAGGGCCTGGGCGTGATGGCTTCTGTTTCCAGACTCGCGGGGCGAGACATGGGTTCGCGAGGCGAACCAGAAAGGATTGCATTTTCTCCAACGATCGACTTTCGTGGTCGCGGGCGAATCCAGGCTCGCGGGGCGAATCACCAGAATTCTGCTTGGCTCAATTTCTTTTCTTTTTAGGCTCTTTTTCATCCAAGCTCCATCAAGGCTAATTTCTGATAATTTTTCCATTAAATCCTGCAAAACAACACACAAACCACCTCATCCGTTCCAAAGGAAAAACTATACAAAATCAACACTAAATTGGCCTAACTATATGCAAATGCATGCAGAAATGTACATGGAAAATGAGGTGAAATCACACTCATCACAGCCCGACCCCACACCAGTCCAACCCAGTCTGGAAGAATTGGTGCAACAAATGGCAGAACACACTCTTGAATTCCAACAGAGGACAGAAGCAAGTCTTCAGAATTTGGCCACTCAAATTGGTCACATTGCCTCCACCTTGACTACACTTCAATCACAACATCTCCTTGAAGAGCATTCAGATTCGCAAATAGATATTCTTGGCAATAATTCTTCTGAGCATTCTGTTTTTTAAATAGAGTTGCTTTCTGAAATTGTTGATGACACTTGTTGTGATTTGATTGCGGCTGCTGATTTTCCATCTTTTTCTGGTTTTGATGATGTTTACTCATGTGCTGATTGTACTAACACTGACCTTTGTGCTGTGTGCTGAGATTAATGCATGTATAGAAGGTGATGGATTTGGTAATGCAGTGAGTGAAAATTGTGCAGAAGTCGAAGCAGCACCAGTGATCCTCTCCACTTGTTTGCCACCTCCCACTGTGAAACAACCAACGATGGAGTTCAAGCATCTGCCTGAGAAACTGGATTTTGCATCTTTAAATATGAAGGCACTATGGCCAGTCCAAGAGGTTGAACCCCATTTTTATTGGGAAGACTTTGTTGATAAAGAGGTCATCTTTGACCTGGGAGATATTGAAAAGTCCTTCACACTTGAAGGAGTCACCATGATTGTCAAGCGCTCACTGTCGTATTCATGCTGCATGACATGGGATCCGGGAAGATTACGTTACAAATTGAGCATTCCTTGACCGTTGTATCACAGGCAGTGGGATCTCGGTGGAAGCACCTTCATGAGTTTAATTTTCTAAACCTTTATCCTCTTAATTATTTTGCTTCCTTTTAATTGAGTCGTATATGTGTGAGTCTTATGTCGGCGAGCTTGCTGGATTTTTATTGAATTTAGCATAGATGCATCACATGATATATATTGACTATTGATGATTTCCCCCTAGGTTCTGAGAATTGAAAATTGATCCCCATGTCAAAAATTGAAAATTGAACTTTGAGAAATTTTATTGTGATTGCATGATTTATGACAAGTTTGGGGTGAAGGGGTGCACACACTAGGAATTGTATCTCGGTCAAACAATTTGCAAAAATGTCCAGGTGAGGAATTTGAGCCTCCAACATTGTTTTTTTTTTAATTGTGTGAATCGCTTTTAAGTTGCACTTTACCGGATTTGCTTGAATCTCTTCATGGTTTGCATGTTTATATGGTTGCATCAAATGATTTAGGCAATTTTCTTTGAAATAACTACTTGTTCTAAAAAGAACCATCCCTAATGCATGTTCCCTAGTTAGCCACATTGAGCCCAATAAGCCTATTGTTTCTTGATGACCTCATGTTATAAGCCAAGAAATCTGGAAAAACCATGTTAACCCAATCTTAGGATTAGGAGAGCATGGAAGTTTAGCAAGAGAAGGGTCATAAGAAAGTAAGTTTGGGGTGGCTACAAGGTTTGATATGTCATTCTGGGTTGAGAAAAAGAAAGAAATAAAGGTTGGAGCCAAAGGCAAAAAGAAAAAAAAAAGAACAAAAATGTCAAAAAAGGGTATTAGAAGAAAAAGGCTGTAGTCACCCAAGGCAAAATAAAAAAAATAAAAATGGAAAAAGGAATTAGAGTGAAAATCAAAGTGTAAACAGTTTCATGCTCTCTTAATTCCTAGGGATGTAAAGCCTAGTACCTTTGAATATCCTACCTTTAGCCAGGCTCTATTACAACTTTTAAAAGACCTTTTGATGTTGCATGCATGTTTTCGTGGGAAATATTTTGAGATGAAAATCAAATTCATGGGAAGTGCTCTTGAAATGTGAAATCGAGTGAAAAGTTGATAGCCTAGACAAATTGAGCGAATGAGTGAAATATTAAATGCCCTTGTGTGGAAGGCAATTGTTTGAAATTGGTGATCTTCCTTTTGTGTGTAACTTGGATCCTCAACTCAGATTACTGATTGCATGAATGATGGAATTCTCAATTTTTTAAGGTAAATGAATGTGGGGGTTACATTGTTGCAAAGGGGGAAAACATTGAAGAGAAATTGTTTTGTTAAAATTGCATGAAATTTGTGCGAAATTGATTGAATCCTTTAAGCTTGCCAAGGTTGAGTCTTTTTGAGTTTTAGTTTGCTTGGGGACAAGCAAAGTTTAGGTTTGGGGTATTTTGATAAGCCTCTGGCTCATCTAGTTTTATGACTAGTAAGACCATGGTTTTATAATGAGTTTAATCTCGTTTTCGCCCAAATTTGGATTTAATTGTCCTCAAGCAACATTTTGAGTCTCTTGAGTAGTTTTAGGATATTTTAGTTAATTTTGAGTCAAATAAAGCATTTACTGCTATTTCATATTTTCAGGTTAATAAGAAGAGCAAAAAGGGAAGGACACTTAAAGAAGAAGCCATCACGCCCAGGCCGTGACACTGGTCACGACCATGATGAGCTACCCATGAAGACCAGAGAGCATCACGGCCCAGTCGTGATACCCATCACGGGCGTGATGAGAAGACCCTGAAGATCAGAATTGATCACGACCTATCCGTGATGGAGGTCACGGCCGTGACAGATCAGCATCCATGGACAGAATTGATCACGGCCTGGCCGTGATGGGCATCACGGCCGTGACAGACTAGAATTTGAATGCGCGCCCTTGGCAGAATTGGTCACGGCCTGGCCGTGATGGCCATCACGGCCGTGACGCGCACCTGATCTATAAAAAGGCATCAGGGCAGACAGAAAAGGAATATTTTTTCACTATTTTACAAATTATTTCTAGGGTTTTTATTATGTTTGTGATGGAGAACTAATCACCAGGGATTAATTTGCTGTAATCGGTTTCCGCCGACACTTGAGGTTCTATAATTCCAAATCAATTTGCTTATCCCTTTCAATATTATGCTATATGTCTTGTTTTGCTTAATTCAAGTTATATAGAATAAGTATTGATTAATTTTGATGACTATATGTTCCTATACCTTGATCGCGTTTGCTTAATCCGCGTGTGTTTGATCGTGTTTGCTTAATTCACGAGAGCTTCAATCCGTTTGCTTAATTCGGAATTAGGAATATATATCTCGTAGTGACAATTGCGCTTGTTTAATTGCTGATACAATATAAAAGGGATTAGAATCCGCTTAGGGCATGGAAATTATATGAATCAATGATAGTTGGGAAACCGAAAACAGTAGATTAATCGTTTTAGCTTATTGATAATCACTTAATTGCACTCTTTTCTTAATGGAATCTTAAATCCAACCCCCCCCCCAATCGACTTGTAGGTTGATAATGATCCAAGAGTCCTCGAGATACGATACTCGAGTTGTCGTGCCCTAACTACAGTTTTTTTTCCAATCAATCGTTTTTGACTCATGTGCGACAGCGGATCATCGCCACAATGTACAACATCTCTCAAAAGTTTCAAAATTCGAAGGAAAAAGCGTAAACTACAGACTGATACATATAACACTACATTTACCGACCTCTTCAGATATACGACCCAACCCAGACTCCTAAGTTGGTCATTCTATCAAATATTCATTGGAGAGACCCCCGTGGCCATCCCCCAATTAGAATACTCTCCAACCATTTAAAACTAAGTCTTCGAGCTACTTAGGAAGACTCCTCTGCACCATCGGTACTAGAGATCCAAGGTACAACAGAAAAACCGGAAGAAACCTGATATATTTGTAAGGGTGAGACACCAATATATGGATTGGACACAATAACCATATGCACGATACATGCATCACATCAACATATTAACAATTACCAAATATTAATAGATGAATCAACAAGTATTATATAAATGGGTTTCATACCCGTACAATCAGCTTTTATGAAGATTATGCATGACACTTCAATATTCAGTCTCTAAAGCTTAATCTCCGGAGATCCCAACATCCTCAAAATGAGTTGATCAGGCTCGATACATTGTCTCATTTGGCTAGCTAAGCACAACGATAATACATCGTCTCATTGTCCATTTAAGCACAACGATATGTACATCGTCTCATTGTCCATTTAGGCACAACGACACACATACGTCGTCTCATTGTCCCTTTTAAGAACAATGATAATACATCGTCTCATTGCCCCTTTTGAGAACAACGATAATACATCGTCACATGATACCCTTTCAATTAAGGTCTCACGTTAAACCACATCGGGCACGTCTGCCATAAATGCAAATGTAAAACATTTTTGTTCTAGATATTTTCTTTGTGTTCATTCTCATTCGTTATCGAAGCTCAGAAGCTAACGACTTTCCATAATTTTCATCATTTGAAATTATTCAACATCAACACGGGACACGCAGTCTGAGTGCTCAATCACCACGCCTTAGATCGATACAGTAGTCTTGGGCTTGTTGTTATAGAAAACATCTTACAATTTTATCTATGTTTTGTTTCAACATGATTAGGACTCTTAGTCCATAACACCATGATTAGGACTCTCGGTCCAGAATACTTGACACGGATCAAAGATCAACGTGCACATTATAGAATACTAGAAGCGACGTCTCGCGAACTAGATTCGATTTCCACATATTCTTACTTTTCATTCAGTGAAACACAAATACCAAAATGAAACCTCGGTAACCTATCCAAGTTACCGGAATATTTTCAAAGCATTTAATAGGAAATTCTTTCCTTGATAAAATCATTTATAAAACATTTATAGGAAAACTACTTTCTTTTGAAATCCTTTCGTTTTTCCAAAACACTTTAACACTTCATCAAATATTTTTATTAAAATCATTTCTAAATAGAATAAAGTCAAATATTTCTCAAAGGTTTTTCTTTCATAAAACACACGTCTCTTAAAGGTATTATCTTGTGTAAAATTCTTATTCATGAGAAGGTAGCTTTCCTTTAACTTAAAAAGATATTTCAACACATGTTCTAAAAATCTCATCTATCAAAATAAATACATTACTTGAATATTTTGTTTCAAAATCATATTCTTTAATCAAATAAAACTTCAAAAAGAAATATCTTTGTTTCAGGATCTCATAAAGCTTATTAAGGCTTTTATTCTCATAGTTATTTGAGCACCGACGAATGTCAGGCTTCTCAGACATCAATCAATCATCAATATAATATCAGTCAACAGTATAACAGTTAATAACAGTCCATGACATATATGATTCATCATACTTCAGTCAACTAAATAATCATGTAAGAAATCAACATTGGACAGTTACCACAACAGTTCAAGTATATAAATCATTCAAACATGATTCCAATATTATAACACGATCCAGATAAATCAAATAATTCACATACACACATGCACACAGTTATTGAGTATCCCTCAGGGAAGCTCCCCTTACCTTGGGTGAAGGTTAAAGTGCTTGTTGTTTGAAGTATTGAACCACGAACGTCCTTGCTTACTTCGCGATGAATGTCCAGGTTTATGAACACAATACCACAAGTTAAAAGTTAACCAAGAACACTAAACCAAGAGGGTATAGGTTCGGCCATGGCATAAAATAGGGTTAGAGGTTTTCAAACAAAGAATACAACTCATGGATTAATGATCCTTAAGTGTTAGGAGTTCATAACCAAGGTTCACTTTACAAAGATAGAACAAAAATCCCACTAAATCCATGCTTAGGGTTTCGCCCTCTTTAGCATAAGTAGGCTAGAAATTTCCAACCCTTCTAAGCTCTTAGATTTAGCGTTAAAGATACCAAGAAGTCTAAATTCATGATCATATATGGAAAGTTGAAATAAAGCATCCTAGGTCCACAACCACATAGGTTCGGCCATGATAGGATAAATAGGCTAGAAATCTGTATACTTTCCAATCTCTTAGACTTAACTTCCAAATTTATTAAGGAGATAAAGTCCATGATCATATTGGAAAATGAAAACAAAACATCCTAGGTTCACAACCATCATAGGATAAACAAGCTAGAAATCTTTAAACTTTCCAATCTCTTAGACTTAGCATCCAAATGTATTAAGGAGCTCAAGTCCATGATCATATTGGAAAATGAAAACAAAACATCCTAGGTTCAAAACCAACATATGATAAACAAGCTAGAAATCTTTAAAATTTCCAATCTCTTAAACTTAGCATCCAAATGTATTAAGGAGCTCAAGTCCATGATCATATTGGAAAATGAAAACAAAACATCCTAGGCCATTAAGGGGTAGATTCGGCCATCATAGGAAAAGGGAGATAGAAATTTTTGTTTTACACAAACTCTTAATATGATAAAATACAAATAAATAGAAGACTATAGAATTTGGTTTCAACTCAAAAGGAGTTTTCTACCATTTTAGAGAGATTTTGGAAATTTAAAGCACATAAAGGACACATAAAGTAAACTTTGAAATAAAAGAAGAAAATTGTAAAAATATTTACATGAGAGTATTACCCTTAGTGTTAGGAAGAACTTTGATGAAGACCATAAAGTAAAAAAAAATAAAAATGAAAGCTTTAAATGTTTGAAGTTAGAAGAGAAAGGAAGAAGTAAGAAAGTGATGAAGTGAAGAAATGAAATGGGTATTTATAGAGGGGTGAGAAAGGCACGAAATTGAGGAGAGAGGAATGAGCTTGGAGGACAAGTTTTGATCTTGTGCCTTATTTTGTTTTAGAAAAGAGAGAAAAACGGGTTTTTAGAATATAATATGTTATATTTCAAAAAGTGTCATCATGACCACTTTTTAGGAGGTAGCTTAGGCCATACCTCTAGTGAGGACTCCCTCATCCCATCATAAAAACACTAACCATTTCTTTCACGGGTCAAAATTAGGTTTTCGGCACAGTAAACTCGTACCGGCAGTGAAAACGCAGATCGGCTTCCGTCTGAATTTTCAACCGAAAATTTTACCCCGACTTCATATAATATAACAACACAAGAAAATGATTTTATTTTAATTAAAATCATCCACTTAGTTTAATCTAAAATAAACACATTTAAATATGTATTTACTGCTACAGAAAGCATAGGAAAAACAGGGTGTTACCCTTCCGGCTGTTGCATGTAGATAGATTCCTCTAGATTCTCATGTAGAAAAGTTGTCTTGACATCCAATTATTCCAACTCAAGATCATATTGATTGACAATTGACATCAAAAATATTATAAAACAATGTTTTACTACAGGTGAGAAGATCTCATTGTAGTCAATCCCCTCCACTTGTGTAAAACCCTTCGCCACAAGCCTTGCCTTGTTCCTTGTCTTCTCAACTCCCGGAATAACTTCATTTTTCTTGAAGATCCACTTGCATCCCACTACCCTCTTATTCTTGGGTAGATCCACAAGTGTCCAGGTTTGATTCTTGTTCAAAGATTCAATTTCCTCATTGATTGCTTGCAACCAATTTTGACCTTCCTTGCCTTCCATAGCCTCTTTGAAGTTCCTAAATTCTGAGTCTTGAATCTCTTTAGCCGCATTAAGTGCATAACATATAAGGTCCGCATACCCGAATCTCCAAGGAGGTACAATAGTTCTCCCAGTCCTATCTCTGGTCAACTGATAGTCAGATTCCGCCGGTGATTGTTCATTTACAACTTCTGCTGGTTGAGGACTCTCATCTCTAGTAGCACATGTAGGAGACTCCACCTCAAACTGAGTATTCTCTTTTGCCATATATAAGTTGCTTTATTCTAGGTTTTTGTACATCATAGTCATTCTAGTCTCATCAAATGTGACATCTCTGCCAATGAAGCACCTTGATTCCCCAGGTTCCAGCCTCCACAGCTTGTAGCCCTTCACACCCTCTGGATAGCCAATGAAAACACATTTCATTGCACGAGCATCAAGTTTGTCTTGCCTAACATGAGCAAATGCTAGAGCCCCAAATATCCTCAAGTTAGAGTAGTCAACCGGCTTATCACTCCACACTTCCATAGGTGTCTTGAAGTCTATAACTGATGATGGACATCTGTCAATCAAATACACTGCTGTACTTGCAGCTTCTCTCTAGAAGCTCTTGGGCAGCCCAGCTCCCAAAGGCATGCATCTCACACGCTCCAGAATAGTCTTATTCATCCTTTCGGCTAGTCCATTCTGATGAGGTGTCCGTGCTACAGTTTTATGCCTTTTAATGCCATGTTTCCTGCAAAACTCATTAAACTGCTCTGAAACAAACTCTAGGCCATTGTCAGCCCTTAAAATTTTCAGTTTAGTTCCTAGCTGATTTTCTACAAGAGTGCGTCATTCCTTAAACTTTTCAAATGTTTCAGATTTATTTTTCAAAATATAAATCCATACTCTTCTAGAAAAGTCATCAATAATGGTGAGAAAATAGGAACCCCCTCCATGAGTTTTCACTCTTGAAGGACCCCAAAGATTCGAGTGAACATACTCAAAAGGTATACTAGAAACATGCATACCCGAACCGAATTTCACTTTATGTGATTTACCTAGTTTGCAATGATCACAAAATTCCAGCTTATCCAATTTATCACCATTTAGCAAGTTTTGTTTAATTAGCTCAACTAAACTTTTTGTTAAGTCTCTAAAATGTCTGATGTGCATTTCCCTAAGTTTTATAATGAGAACTAAACATTGATTAATGATTTAATTAACCTTCATATTGGTTGCTAACCTGTCTATCTAGTGTGCATATTAAATCATTAAGAATCACCTGTCTGCTCATATAAGTGACTACCTGTTTGGATAAGCGAAAGTCAACTTGTCTGCTGACTAGGATTATTGACTTCTTTCAAGATACGCTTTCAACATGTCTCTCCACGAGATCCTACACTCGTCTGAAGTTACTCGTTGAAGAACCAAGGACCTAACAAGCTTTTATTGGCTGTCTCATCAGAAAGAGACTTGAAGCCTTCTCTCCTACTCAGTCTCATGCTTATCAAGAAAAGTCAGAAGTTACTCTCTCAAGATACCTCGGTTATCAGAACCAAAGACCAGTTTTAGAATGCTTCCAACGTGCTTTACTCCGTAGTACCTCTGGTCCTTACACGAAAAAGGGGATTGTACTCAGCAAAGTACAAAAAGCTCTCTGTAAAAATCTGATATGACTGATTCACGATGAACAAAGCCATGATCCTTCAAGTTAGAGTACAACCAACGTTCCTATTGCATTAATGGCTGCCCAGAACGACTCTATTGCATTTAATGAAGTTCTTCTTGAAGCCAACATCTGACGGAATGTCTCTAACGGATCTTAAATGCTTGAAGACTATAAATACAGATGTCATTGAAGATGAAGATATACAGAATACATATAGCATTAAAGAGTCATTACTCTGCGCATTAATATCTTCATTATTTCATTCTGTATTTGATAAGCCTCTGGCTTATCTAGTTTTATAACTAGTAAGACTGTGGTTTATGTGCTAATTATTCGAGTTCAATCTCGTTTTCACCCAAATTTGGCCTTGTTTTGTTGCTAAGTTAGACTTTGACTCGGTTTATGTATTTTTGGTAGTTTTTAGCCTATTTGGAGTAGAATTACGCTTTTTGTTTCTTTTTATGTTTCAGGTTAGAAGTGAAGCTCCCAGAGTCAAGGAAAATGAAGAAAACAGTGGAAATTGCCATTCTGGAGATACTCGCCCCGCGAGCCTGAAGACCAGCTGAGCAGCAACAGTCATCCTTTCTGTCTCGCCTCGCGAATCCTGAAGACCCTGGAGGACAGAGACCATCACGGCCTAGACGTGATGAAGATAATGGATGTGACAGACTAGGATTTGAAGACTCGCCACGCGAAACATACTCTCGCCTCGTGAGAGTCCAATTTGAAAGCGCGCCATTTTTAATATTCGCCTCGCGAGAGGCTACTCGCCTCGCGAACGCGCGCAGATCCTGAATCCTATATATTGCTGTTTTAGGGCAGATTTAGGGAGTTTTGGTTAGCCACTGATTTTGTAGCACTTAGGACGATTCCTTGTATTTCGGGAGCTGCGTCTCCCTTTTCTTTTCTTATTTTTATTTTTAGGATGAATTCCGATTGTTTGTCTGTCTTTACGAGCATGAGGAACTAATCCCCTAATCTAAGGGATCAATGAAACCACCCATGGCGGTATAGAATTCGATGTGATGTATGATTCTCTTCCTTTTCTCAATTAATGTTTTCCAATTCTGATTTGATTGGGTTGATCATATGCTTGCGTGATTGACTAGTTAAACGTGTTGAGGCTTAGGAGGCAATTCGCGTTTTAGAACTTGAATTGGGATCATCGATCGACTATTGCACGAGAGTGAATAGGAGATCGGTGCAACCTTATAGGAACCAGATTTAATAGAGTTTGGTGATTAGGGTTATGAGACCTAGTAAGTGATTAATCCAATCGTTGAATACGTCCTAATGAGCACGACAGTGGATTTAGGAGAATTTGGGGGTCCTGGTTGACATTGTAATTGAACCTAGGAAGAAATCATCATTACTTGGGTACTATGCATGACTGGGTAGGTGGAATTGAGACCTTAGACATTTTAATTTCATATTTTTAGTTAATTATTATCTAATAGATTTGTTAATATAGATTGCGATCCTATCTTCTCTTTCTCTCAACCATTTGCTGTTACTTGACCAACTTATCGAATTTATCGTAAATTGGTAGCCCAATCCCTGAGTTCGACCTCGGTAATCGCTTACTGAGTTTTATTATTTATGACGACCCGGTACACTTGCCGGTGACTCAACAAGTTTTTGGCGCCGTTGCCGGGGATTGGCACAACCAATTTTCCTAATTTTTAGGGAAGTTTGATTATTTGGTAAAGTTATTTTTATTTTTATTTTTATTTTTATTTTTATTTTTATTTTTATTTTTATTTTTATTTTTATTTTTATTTTTATTTTTATTTTTATTTTTATTTTTATTTTTATTTCTCTCTACTTCTTTGATTCCACTTGGTCTTGCCTTGTTTTTGTATGCGAGGTACCCTCTCACAAGAGGACTTGTTTTTTTGATTCGGATATCACCAAGACCGAGAAGCTCTTAAGGAAAGAAACCAGAGAGCGAAAGAGGCTTGAGGCAATTGATCTTGAGGAGATGACCCTCAGCTTTCTTTAACCCGGTCTCCAAGGTTCAACATTTCTTAATGGGTTAAGGGGGTGCTGCCAGATGGATTGTGATGCCGCAGCTGGCGGTTCATTTTCCTATTTATCAGCTGAGGACGGATGGGCATTATTAGAGAAGATGTCGTACAATGATTACAACCGTGGTAGGGAAACCTCAAGCGGAGTCAGTTCTGCAACATTAGAAGCCATTCTAGAGCAAAATAGACTGTTGAAGATGCAGAATGAGGCTTTGTCTGGGAACAAGAGGGTGAATGTGATACACGTGGGAATGCCTCCGGGTTGTGGAAATTATAATGGAGATCATGACATTCAGTACCGTCCGTTCAACTTCTCCCAGGAACATGAGGACTCATGCCACAATTTCTATGACAGTGTGCCCCAGAACAACTATCAGAGGAATAGTCAGAATCAGAATAGGGGTTATATGAGGAGAGACCATCCGGATTTCGTTTGGAGTAATGCTAGTGGTGGTCTATCCCGGCAACAGCCTCAACAAAATTGGCAACTACAACCTCAACAGGGTCAGAGGCCAAACTATGGGATCCATCAACACAACACTCAGCAGGCTTTTCCAGGGCCTAATCAAGTGCAAATAACTGATGGTGGAAGGCAACCTTGGGAGTTGGCTTTTGAGAAGATGAGTGCAGCAGTTGAGAAGTTGTCAATCAATACAAGCACAGCCATTGACAAGTTGGCAACTCATACAGGGGCGGCAATTCAGAATCTAGAGACGCAGGTTGCTCAGCTCGCAAAGCAACTAAATGAGCGTCTCCCAGGCACTTTCCCAGACAAGGCCCCGGAACAACCACATGTTGAGGAAGAGCAACCTAAGAAAGAGGAGTTGACAAGTGACAAGGCACCGGAGCAAGTGGGGGAGATTTTCAAACGGCTAGTACAATACCCACATGAAGCATTGTTTGAGCAGAATATGGTTGGGGGGATGGATCAAAGTGCAGATGATGTGGTAGTGGATTTCACCATGCTTGCGAAGCAACCTCAAATTGCTGCATTAGATAAATATGTTGGCTTAAATGCATGTGTGGACACTGGAAAGTTAGCTCCTTCCACTCGTCTGTTAATTTTCCTTGTGAAAATACCATTTGACCTCGGAGAAAGTGAGTTCACAATTGTAGAGGTCAATGAAGTTTTCACACACGGGCTAGGTGGAATTGTGGATAGAGTCGTATTGCTTCTGCAATTGCCACTTCACAAACCATGGGATCCGGGTGGAGGATCTCACATGATGAGCGTCTCTTGGCCCTTATGCCACAGGCTATGGGATCCAGGTGGATGCTTATTAATAAGTCAGGCTCGGGACGTTAAACAAGCGGTACTTGGGAGGCAACCCAAGCTAGGTATATTTTTAGTTTCTGTCATTTTCCCTTATTATTAAAAAAAAAAAACTTTATTCGCCACGCGAATCCCCAGCGGCCACCGGAGACAGAAGCCCTGAATCTCAGTGGCTTGGTCACGCTTCTGTCTCGCGTTGCGAGGAATGCAACCATAGAAGACCTTAGCGAGAAAGCGGCCACTACAACTTGATCAGGGAGCACCCTCTCCTTTCCTCACTCTTATTTTATATCTTTGTTCTTTCATTGAGGACAATGTATGCTTTAAGTGTGGGGGAGGGAACCAATTGCCTTGTTCTTTGTTTTTGTTTGTGTTTTTGTTTTTGTTTGTCACTCTTGAATAATTTGAGAAGATCAAGAGTTTGTGTATGAATGTTGTGTCGCCAAGCCTGTTGGATTTTAATTAAATTTATCATAGATTGATTGCATGAATTATTTTGACCATCGATGATTTCCCCCTACGTTCTGAAAATAGAAAAATTGATCCCCATGTGAAAAATTGAAAATTAAACTTTGAGAATTGTTATTGTGAGTGCTTGATTTATGATAAGTTTGGGGTGATGGGGTGCACACACTAGGAATTGTATCTCGGTCAAACAATTTGCAAAATGTCCAGGTGAGGATTTGAGCCTCCAACTTTGTTTTTGATTGTGTGAATCACTTTTAAGTTGCACTTTCCCGGATTTACTTGAATCTCTTCATGGTTTGCATGTTTATGTGTTGCATCAAATGATTTAGGCAGTTTTCTTTGATTAGCTACGTGGCCTAAAAAGAACCATCCCTAATGCATGTTCCCTAGTTAGCCACATTGAGCCTAATTAGCCTATTGTTTCTTGATGACCTTATTTTATAAGCCAAAATCTGGAAAAACCATGTTAACCCAATCTTAGGATTAGGAGAGCATGGAGACTGAGCAAGAAAAGGGTCGTAAGAAACTAAGTTTGGGGTGGCTACAAGGTGATATGTCATTTTGGGTTGAGAAAAAGAAAAAAAATATAAAGGTTGAAACCCAAGGCAAAAAGAAAAGAAAAAAAAAATTTGCCAAAAGAAAAGGGGCAAAACAAAAAGCTTTACAAGGAAAGGGCTGTAGTCACCCAAGGCAAAAAGGAAAATGAAAAAAGGAATTTGAGTAGATATTCAATGTGTCAATTGATCATGCTCTCTTAGTTCCTAGGGTCTTAAGCCTAGTATCCTTGAATATCCTACCCTTAGCTAGGCCCCATTACAACCTTTAAAAGACCTTTTGATGTTGCATGCACGTCTTCGTGGGAACTATTTTTGAGATGAAAATCAAATTCATGGGAAGTGCTCTTGAAATGTGAAAATGAGTGAAAAGTTGATAGCCTAGACAAATTGAGCGAATGAGTGAAATATTTGATGCCCTTGTGAGGAAGCAATTGTTTGAATTTGGTGATCCCCTTTTGTGTGTGACTTTGATCCTCAACTTAGATTAATGATTGCATGAATGATGAATTTATCAATTGTTTAAAGTAAATGAATGTGGGGATTACATTGATGCAAGGGGGAATTCATTGAAGAAAAAAAAAATTGTTTTGATTACATGAAATTTGTGCGAAATTGATTGAATCTTTAAGCTTGCCAAGTCTTGAGTCTTTTTGAGTTTTAGCTTGCTTGGGGACTAGCAAGGTTTAAGTTTGGGGTGTTTGATAAGCCTCTAGCTTATCTAGTTTTATAACTAGTAAGACTGTGGTTTATGTGCAAATTATTCGATTTCAATCTCGTTTTTGCCCAAATTTGGCCTTGTTTTGTTCCTAAGTTAGACTTTGACTCGGTTTATGTATTTTTGGTAGTTTTTAGTCTATTTTGAGTAGAATTACGCTTTTTGTTTCTTTTTATGTTTCAGGTTAGAAGTGAAGCTCCTAGAGTCAAGGAAAATGAAGAAAACAGTGGAAATTGCCATTCTGGAGATACTCGCCCCTCAAGAGGAAGCTCGCCTCGCGAGCCTGAAGACCAGCTGAGCAGCAACAGTCATCCTTTCTGTCTCGCCTCGCGAGAGGCTACTCGCCTCGCGAATCCTGAAGACCCTGGAGGACAGAGACCATCACGGCCTAGACGTGATGAAGGTAACGGCTGTGACAGACTTGGATTTGAAGACTCGCCACGAGAAACATACTCTCGCCTCGCGAGAGTCCAATTTGAAAGCGCGCCATTTTTAATATTCGCCTTGCGAACGCGCGCAGATCATGAATCCTATATATTGTTGTTTTAGGGCAGAATTAGGGAGTTTTGGTGAGCCACTGATTTTGTAGCATTTAGGACGATTCCTTGTATTTCGGGAGCTGCGTCTCCCTTTTATTTTCTTATTTTTATTTTTAGGATGAATTCCGATTGTTTGTTTGTCTTTACGAGCATGAGGAACTAATCCCCTCGTCTAAGGGATCAATGAAACCACCCATGGCGGTATAGAATTCGATGTGATGTATGATTCTCTTCCTTTTATCAATTAATGTTTTCCAATTCTGATTTGATTGTGTTGATCATATGCTTGCGTGATTGACTAGTTAAACGTGTTGAGGCTTAGGAGGCAATTCGCGTTTTAGAACTTGAATTGGGATCATCGATCGACTATTGCACGAGAGTGAATAGGAGATCGGTACAACCTTATAGGAACCAGATTTAATAGAGTTTGATGATTAGGGTTATGAGACCTAGTAAGTGATTAATCCAATCGTTGAATACGTCCTAATGAGCACGACAGTGGATTTTGGAGAATTTGGGGGTCCTGATTGACATTGTAATTGAACCTAGGAAGAAATCATCATTACTTAGGTACTATGCATGACTGGGTAGGTGGAATTGAGACCTTAGACATTTTAATTTCATATTTTTAGTTAATTATTATCTAATAGATTTGTTAATATAGATTGCGATCCTATCTTCTCCCTCTCTCAACCATTTGCTGTTACTTGACCAACTTATCGAATTTATCGTGAATTGGTAGCCCAATCCCTGAGTTCTCCCTCGGTAATCGCTTACTGAGTTTTATTACTTACGACGACCCGGTACACTTGCCGGTGACTCAACAAGTTTTTGGCGCCGTTGCCGAGGATTGGCACAACCAATTTTCCTAATTTTTAGGGAAGTTTGATTATTTGGTAAAGTTATTTTTATTTTTATTTTTATTTTTATTTCTCTCTACTTCTTTGATTCCACTTGGTCTTGCCTTGTTTTTGTATGTGAGGTACCCTCTCACAAGAGGACTTGTTTTTTTGATTCGGATATCACCAAAACCGAGAAGCTCTTAAGGAAAGAAGACAGAGAGCGAAAGAGGCTTGAGGCAATTGATCTTGAGGAGATGGCCCTCAGCTTTCTTTGACCCGGTCTCCAAGGTTCAACATTTCTTAACGGGTTAAGGGGGTGCTGCCAGATGGATTGTGATGCCGCAGCTGGCGGTTCATTTTCCTATTTATCAGCTGAGGACGGATGGGCATTATTAGAGAAGATGTCGTACAATGATTACAACCGTGGTAGGGAACCCTCAAGCGGAGTCAGTTCTGCAACAATAGAAGCCATTCTAGAGCAAAATAGACTGTTGAAGATGCAGAATCAGGCTTTGTCTGGGAACAAGAGGGTGAATGTGATACACGAGGGAATGCCTCCGGGTTTTGGAAATTGTAATGGAGATCATGACATTCAGTACTGTCCGTTCAACTTCTCCCAGGAACATGTGGACTCATGCCACAATTTCTATGACAGTGTGCCCCAGAACAACTATCAGAGGAACAGTCAGAATCAGAATAGGGGTTATATGAGGAGAGACCATCCGGATTTCGTTTGGAGTAATGCTAGTGGTGGTCTATCCGGGCAACAGCCTCAACAAAACTGGCAACTACAACCTCAACAGGGTTAGAGGCCAAACTATGGGATCCATCAACACAACACTTAGCAGGCTTTTCCAGGGCCTAATCATGTGCAAATAACTGATGGTGGAAGGCAACCTTGGGAATTGGCTTTTGAGAATATGAGTGCAGCAGTTGAGAAGTTGTCAATCAATACAATCACAACCATTGACAAGTTGGCAACTCATACAGGGGCGGCAATTCAGAATCTAGAGACGCAGGTTGCTCAGCTCGCAAAGCAACTAAATGAGCGTCTCCCAGGAACTTTCCCAGACAAGACCCAGGAACAACCACATGTTGAGGAAGAGCAACTTGAGAAAGAGGAGTTGACAAGTGACAAGGCACTGGAGCAAGTGGGGGAGATTTGCAAACGGCTAGTACAATACCCACATGAAGCATTGTTTGAGCAGAATATGGTTGGGGGGATGGATCAAAGTGCAGATGATGTGGTAGTGGATTTCACCATGCTTGCCAAGCAACCTCAAATTGCTGCATTAGATAAATATGTTGGCTTAAATGCATGTGTGGACACTGGAAAGTTAGCCCCTTCCACTCGTCTGTTAATTTTCCTTGTGAAAATACCATTTGACCTCGGAGAAAGTGAGTTCACAATTGTAGAGGTCAATGAAGTTTTCACACACGGGCTAGGTGGAATTGTGGATAGAGTCTTATTGCTTCTGCAATTGCCACTTCACAAACCATGGGATCCGGGTGGAGGATCTCACATGATGAGCGTCTCTTGGCCCTTATGCCACAGGCTATGGGATCCAGGTGGATGCTTATTAATAAGTCAGGCTCGGGATGTTAAACAAGCGCTACTTGGGAGGCAACCCAAGCTAGGTATATTTTTAGTTTGTCATTTTCCCTTATTATTAAAAAAAAAGCTTGATTTGCCACGCGAATCCCCAGCAGCCACGCGAGACAGAAGCCCTGAATCTTAGAGGCTTGCTCACGCTTCTGTCTCGCGTCACGAGGAATGCTTTCGCCTCGCGATTCTCGGCATCATCATCTATTGGAATTCCAGATTCGCTTTGTGAGATACTACTCGCCTCGTGAATGATGTCTCGCCTGGCGAATCTGCAATTAAGGTTTTGATTTGCAGTTTTTCTTCTAGGAGAGGCCTTTGGCCTAGCAGAGGGGTGCCCGACAGAGACCAATTGGATGAGGATGCAACCATAGAAGAGCTTTCCATGAAAGTGACCACTACAACTTGATCAGGGAGCACCCTCTCCTTTCCTCACTCTTATTTTATATCTGTGTTC
This sequence comes from Sophora flavescens, assembly GCA_030762895.1. Classification (NCBI taxonomy): domain Eukaryota; kingdom Viridiplantae; phylum Streptophyta; class Magnoliopsida; order Fabales; family Fabaceae; genus Sophora; species Sophora flavescens. Next base: position 164,343,890 of record CM061067.1, read on the forward strand.
TTTCATTGAGGACAATGTATGCTTTAAGTGTGTGTGTGGGGGGGGGGGGGGGGGGGGTAACCAATTGCCTTGTTCTTTGTTTTTGTTTTTGTTTGTCACTCTTGAATAATTTGAGAAGATCAAGAGTTTGTGTATGAATGTTGTGTCGGCAAGCTTGTTGGATTTTAATTAAATTTAGCACAGATTGATTGCATGAATTATTTTGAACATCGATGATTTCCCACTAGGTTCTGAAAATAGAAAAATTGATCCCCATGTGAAAAATTGAAAATTAAACTTTGAGAATTGTTATTGTGAGTGCTTGATTTATGATAAGTTTGGGGTGAGGAGGTGCACAAACTAGGAATTGTATCTCGGTCAAACAATTTGCAAAATGTCCAGGTGAGGATTTGAGCCTTCAACTTTGTTTTTGATTGTGTGAATCACTTTTAAGTTGCACTTTGCCGGATTTGCTTGAATCTCTTCATGGTTTGCATGTTTATGTGTTGCATCAAATGATTTAGGCAGTTTTCTTTGATTATCTACGTGGCCTAAAAAGAACCATCCCTAATGCATGTTCCCTAGTTAGCCACATTGAGCCTAATTAGCCTATTGTTTCTTGATGACCTTATTTTATAAGCCAAAATATGGAAAAACCATGTTAACCCAATCTTAGGGTTAGGAGAGCATGGAGACTGAGCAAGAGAAGGGTCGTAAGAAACTAAGTTTGGGATGGCTACAAGGTGATATGTCATTTTGGGTTGAGAAAAAGAAAAAAATATAAAGGTTGAAACCCAAGGCAAAAAGAAAAGAAAAAAAAATTTGCCAAAAGAAAAGGGGCAAAACAAAAAGCTTAGCAAGGAAAGGGCTATAGTCACCCAAGGCAAAAAGGAAAATGAAAAAAGGAATTTGAGTAGAGATTCAATGTGTCAATTGATCATGCTCTCTTAGTTCCTAGGGACTTAAGCCTAGTATCCTTGAATATCCTACCCTTAGCCAGGCCCCATTACAACCTTTAAAAGACCTTTTGATGTTGCATGCACGTTTTCGTGGGAACTATTTTTGAGATGAAAATCAAATTCATGGGAAGTGCTCTTGAAATGTGAAAATGAGTGAAAAGTTGATAGCCTAGACAAATTGAGCGAATGAGTGAAATATTAGATGCCCTTGTGAGGAAGCAATTGTTTGAATTTGGTGATCCCCTTTTGTGTGTGACTTTGATCCTCAACTTAGATTAATGATTGCATGAATGATGAAGTTATCAATGGTTTAAAGTAAATGAATGTGGGGATTACATTGATTCAAGGGGGGAATTCATTGAAGAAAAAAAAATTGTTTTGATTACATGAAATTTGTGCGAAATTGATTGAATCTTTAAGCTTGCCAAGTCTTGAGTCTTTTTGAGTTTTAGCTTGCTTGGGGACAAGCAAGGTTTAAGTTTGGGGTGTTTGATAAGCCTCTGGCTTATCTAGTTTTATAACTAGTAAGACTGTGGTTTATGTGCAAATTATTCGAGTTCAATCTCGTTTTCGCCCAAATTTGGCCTTGTTTTGTTCCTAAGTTAGACTTTGACTCGGTTTATGTATTTTTGGTAGTTTTTAGTCTATTTGATGTAGAATTACGCTTTTTGTTTCTTTTTATGTTTCAAGTTAGAAGTGAAGCTCCTAGAGTCAAGGAAAATGAAGAAAACAGTGGAAATTGCCATTCTGGAGATACTCGCCCCGCGAGAGGAAGCTCGCCTCGCGAGCCTGAAGACCAGCTGAGTAGCAACAGTCATCCTTTCTGTCTCGCCTCGCGAGAGGCTACTCACCTCGTGAATCCTGAAGAACCTGGAGGACAGAGACCATCACGGCCTAGACGTGATGAAGGTAACGGCTGTGACAGACTAGGATTTGAAGACTCGCCACGCGAAACATACTCTCGCCTCGCGAGAGTCCAATTTGAAAGCGCGCCATTTTTAATATTCGCCTCGCGAACGCGCGCAGATCCTGAATCCTATATATTGCTGTTTTAGGGCAGAATTAGGGAGTTTGGGTTAGCCACTGATTTTGTAGCATTTAGGACGATTCCTTGTATTTCGGGAGCTGCGTCTCCCTTTTATTTTCTTATTTTTATTTTTAGGATGAATTCCGATTGTTTGTCTGTCTTTACGAGCATGAGGAACTAATCCCCTCGTCTAAGGGATCAATGAAACCACCCATGGCGGTATAGAATTCGATGTGATGTATGATTCTCTTCCTTTTATCAATTAATGTTTTCCAATTCTGATTTGATTGTGTTGATCATATGCTTGCGTGATTGACTAGTTAAACGTGTTGAGGCTTAGGAGGCAATTCGCGTTTTAGAACTTGAATTGGGATCATCGATCGACTATTGCACGAGAGTGAATAGGATATCGGTACAACCGTAAAGGAACCAGATTTAATAGAGTTTGATGATTAGGGTTATGAGACCTAGTAAGTGATTAATCCAATCGTTGAATACGTCCTAATGAGCACGACAATGGATTTAGGAGAATTTGGGGGTCCTGGTTGACATTGTAATTGAACTTAGGAAGAAATCCTCATTACTTGGGTACTATGCATGATTGGGTAGGTGGAATTGAGACCTTAGACATTTTAATTTCATATTTTTAGTTAATTATTATCTAATAGATTTGTTAATATAGATTGCGATCCTATCTTCTCCCTCTCTCAACCATTTGCTGTTACTTGACCAACTTATCGAATTTATCGTGAATTGGTAGCCCAATCCCTGAGTTCTCCCTCGGTAGTCGCTTACTGAGTTTTATTACTTACGACGACCCGGTACACTTGCCGGTGACTCAACAAGTTTTTGGCGCCATTGCCGGGGATTGGCAAAACCAATTTTCCTAATTTTTAGGGAAGTTTGATTATTTGGTAAAGTTATTTTTATTTTTATTTTTATTTTTATTTCTCTCTACTTCTTTGATTCCACTTGGTCTTGCCTTGTTTTTGTATGCGAGGTACCCTCTCACAAGAGGACTTGTTTTTCTGATTCGGAGATCACCAAGACCGAGAAGCTCTTAAGGAAAGAAGCCAGAGAGCGAAAGAGGCTTGAGGCAATTGATCTTGAGGAGATGGACCTCAACTTTCTTTGGCCCGGTCTCCAAGGTTCAACATTTCTTAACGGGTTAAGGGGGATCTGCCATATGGATTGTGATGCCGCAGCTGGCGGTTCATTTTCCTATTTATCAGATGAGGACGGATGGGCATTATTAGAGAAGATGTCGTACAATTATTACAACCGTGGTAGGGAAACCTTAAGGAGAGTCAGTTCTGCAACAATAGAAGCCATTCTAGAGCAAAATAGACTGTTGAAGATGCATAATGAGGCTTTGTCTGGGAACAAGAGGGTGAATGTGATACACGAGGGAATGCCTCCGGGTTGTGGAAATTGTAATGGAGATCATGACATTCAGTATTGTCCGTTCAACTTCTCCCAGGAACATGTGGACTCATGCCACAATTTCTATGACAGTGTGCCCCAGAACAACTATCAGAGGAACAGTCAGAATCAGAATAGGGGTTATATGAGGAGAGACCATCCGGATTTCGTTTGGAGTAATGCTAGTGGTGGTCTATCCGAGTAACATCCTCAACAGAATTGGCAACTACAACCTCAACTGGGTCAGAGGCCAAACTATGGGATCCATCAACACAACACTCAGCAAGCTTTTCCAAGGCCTAATCAAGTGCAAATAACTGATGGTGGAAGGCAACCTTGGGAGTTGGCTTTTGAGAAGATGAGTGCAGCAGTTGAGAAGTTGTCAATCAATACAACCACAGCCATTGACAAGTTGGCTACTCATACAGGGGCGACAATTCAGAATCTAGATACGCAGGTTGCTCAGCTCGCAAAGCAACTAAATGAGCGTCTCCCAGACACTTTCCCAGACAAGGCCCCGGAACAACCACATGTTGAGGAAGAGCAACCGGAGAAAGAGGAGTTGACAAGTGACAAGGCACCGGAGCAAGTGGGGGAGATTTGCAAACGGCTAGTACAATACCCACATGAAGCATTGTTTGAGCAGAATATGGTTGGGGGGATGGATCAGAGTGCAGATGATGTGGTAGCGGATTTCACCATGCTTGCCAAGCAACCTCAAATTGCTGCATTAGATAAATATGTTGGCTTAAATGCATGTGTGGACACTGGAAAGTTAGCCCCTTCCACTCGTCTGTTAATTTTCCTTGTGAAAATACCATTTGACCTCGGAGAAAGTGAGTTCACAATTGTAGAGGTCAATGAAGTTTTCACACACGGGCTAGGTGGAATTGTGGATAGAGTCGTATTGCTTCTGCAATTGCCACTTCACAAACCATGGGATCCGGGTGGAGGATCTCACATGATGAGCGTCTCATGGCCCTTATGCCACAGACTATGGGATCCAGGTGGATGCTTATTAATAAGTCAGGCTCGGGACGTTAAACAAGCGCTACTTGGGAGGCAACCCAAGCTAGGTATATTTTTAGTTTCTGTCATTTTCCCTTATTATTAAAAAAAAAAGCTTGATTCGCCACGCGAATCCCAAGCGGCCACGCGAGACAGAAGCCCTGAATCTCAGAGGCTTGCTCACGCTTCTGTCTCGCGTCGCGAGGAATGCTTTCGCCTCGCGATTCTGGGCATCATCATCTATTGGAATTCCAGATTCGCCTCGCGAGATACTACTCGCCTCGTGAGTGATGTCTCGCCTCGCGAATCTGCAATTAAGGTTTTGATTTGCAGGATTTCTTCCAGGAGAGGCCTTTGGCCCAGCAGAGGGGTGCCCGAGAGACCAATTGGTTAAGGATGCAACCATAGAAGAGCTTTGCGTGAAAGCGGCCGCTACAACTTGATCAGGGAGCACCCTCTCCTTTCCTCACTCTTATTTTATATCCGTGTTCTTTCATTGAGGACAATGTATGCTTTAAGTGTGGGGGAGGTAACCAATTGCCTTGTTCTTTGTTTTTGTTTGTGTTTTTGTTTTTGTTTGCCACTCTTGAATAATTTGAGAAGATCAAGAGTTTGTGTATGAATGTTGTGTCGGCAAGCTTGTTGGATTTTAATTAAATTTAGCATAGATTGATTGCATGAATTATTTTGACCATCGATGATTTCCCCCTAGGTTCTGAAAATAGAAAAATTGATCCCCATGTGAAAAATTGAAAATTAAACTTTGAGAATTGTTATTGTCAGTGCTTGATTTATGATAAGTTTGGGGTGAGGGGGTGCACACACTAGGAATTGTATCTCGGTCAAACAAATTGCAAAATGTCCAGGTGAGGATTTGAGCCTCCAACTTTGTTTTTGATTGTGTGAATCACTTTAAAGTTGCACTTTCCAGGATTTGCTTGAATCTCTTCATGGTTTGCATGTTTATGTGTTGCATCAAATGATTTAGGCAGTTTTCTTTGATTAGCTACGTGGCCTAAAAAGAACCATCCCTAATGCATGTTCCCTAGTTAGCCACATTGAGCCTAATTTGCCTATTGTTTTTTGATGACCTTATTTTATAAGCCAAAATCTAGAAAAACCATGTTAACCCAATCTTAGGATTAGGAGAGCATGGAGACTGAGCAAGAGAAGGGTCGTAAGAAACTAAGTTTGGGGTGGCTACAAGGTGATATGTCATTTTGGGTTGAGAAAAAGAAAAAAATATAAAGGTTGAAACCCAAGGCAAAAAGAAAAGAAAAGAAAAATTGCCAAAAGAAAAGGGGCAAAACAAAAAGCTTAGCAAGGAAAGGGCTGTAGTCACCCAAAGCAAAAAGGAAAATGAAAAAAGGAATTTGAGTAGAGATTCAATGTGTCAATTGCTCATGCTCTCTTAGTTCCTAGGGACTTAAGCCTAGTATCCTTGAATATCCTACCCTTAGCCAGGCCCCATTACAACCTTTAAAAGACCTTTTGATGTTGCATGCACGTTTTCGTGGGAACTATTTTTGAGATGAAAATCAAATTCATGGGAAGTGCTCTTGAAATGTGAAAATGAGTGAAAAGTTGATAGCCTAGACAAATTGAGCGAATGAGTGAAATATTATATGCCCTTGTGAGGAAGCCATTGTTTGAATTTGGTGATCCCCTTTTGTGTGTCACTTTGATCCTCAACTTAGATTAATGATTGCATGAATGATGAAGTTATCAATTGTTTAAAGTAAATGAATGTGGGGGTTACATTGATGCAAGGGGGAATTCATTGAAGAAAAAAAAAATTGTTTTGATTACATGAAATTTGTGCGAAATTGATTGAATCTTTAAGCTTGCCAAGTCTTGAGTCTTTTTGAGTTTTAGCTTGCTTGGGGACAAGCAAGGTTTAAGTTTGGGGTGTTTGATAAGCCTCTAGCTTATCAAGTTTTATAACTAGTAAGACTGTGGTTGATGTGCAAATTATTCGAGTTCAATCTCGTTTTCGCCCAAATTTGGCCTTGTTTTGTTCCTAAGTTAGACTTTGACTCGGTTTATGTATGTTTGGTAGTTTTTAGTCTATTTGGAGTAGAATTATGCTTTTTGTTTCTTTTTATGTTTCAGGTTAGAAGTGAAGCTCCTAGAGTCAAGGAAAATGAAGAAAACAGTGGAAATTGCCATTCTGGAGATACTCGCCCCGCGAGAGGAAGCTCGCCTCGCGAGCCTGAAGACCAGCTGAGCAGCAACAGTCATCCTTTCTTTCTCGCCTCGCGAGAGGCTATTCGCCTCACGAATCCTGAAGACCATGGAGGACAGAGACCATCACGGCCTAGACGTGATGAAGATAATGGATGTGACAGACTAGGATTTGAAGACTCGCCACGCGAAACATACTCCCGCCTCGCGAGAGTCCAATTTCAAAGCACGCCATTTTTAATATTCGCCTCGCGAGAGGCTACTCGCCTCGCGAACGCGCGTCGATCCTGAATCCTATATATTGCTGTTTTAGGGCAGAATTAGGGAGTTTTGGTTAGCCACTGATTTTGTAGCACTTAGGACGATTCCTTGTATTTCGGGAGTTGAGTCTCCCTTTTCTTTTCTTATTTTTATTTTTAGGATGAATTCCGATTGTTTGTCTGTCTTTACGAGCATGATGAACTAATCCCCCCATCTAAGGGATCAATGAAACCACCCATGGCGGTATAGAATTCGATGTGATGTATGATTCTCTTCCTTTTCTCAATTAATGTTTTCCAATTCTGATTTGATTGGGTTGATCATATGCTTGCGTGATTGACTAGTTAAACGTGTTGAGGCTTAGGAGGCAATTCGCGTTTTAGAACTTGAATTGGGATCATCGATCGACTATTGCACGAGAGTGAATAGGAGATCGGTGCAGCCTTATAGGAACCAGATTTAATAGAGTTTGGTGATTAGGGTTATGAGACCTAGTAAGTGATTAATCCAATCATTGAATACGTCCTAATGAGCACGACAGTGGATTTAGGAGAATTTGGGGGTCCTGGTTGACATTGTAATTGAACCTAGGAAGAAATCATCATTACTTGGGTACTATGCATGACTGGGTAGGTGGAATTGAGACCTTAGACATTTTAATTTCATATTTTTAGTTAATTATTATCTAATAGATTTGTTAATATAGATTGCGATCCTATCTTCTCTCTCTCTCAACCATTTGCTGTTACTTGACCAACTTATCGAATTTCTCACGAATTGGTAGAATTGGTAGTCCAATCCTTGAGTTCGACCTCGGTATTCGCTTACTGAGTTTTATTACTTACGACGACCCGGTACACTTGCCGGTGACTTAACAGTATTCTTCAATCATTTGAAGTTATTACGCAGACTTTCCTAAGCTTTACATTTAAATCACTCTCTGAGTGTGAGTGAAAGATTTGTCTGTCTGAAATTGTATTTACTTCAAACCAAATTTCTCAAACAAATCTGTCTTGGAGCCTGAAGAGGCTAAGTGTGCAAAGAATACTTGTCTTTGAGCCTGAAGAGGCTAAGTATGCAAAGAATATTTGTCTTTGAGCCTGAAGAGGCTAGGTGGGCAAAGAATACTTGTCTTGGAGCCTGAAGAGACTAGGTGTGAAAATAATACTTGGAGTCTGTAACCTGATCAGTTATAGTGGATAAATCTTGGTGTTGCCAAGGACTGGACGTAACTCTTTGCTTTGAAGAGTGAACCAGGATAAACAATTGTGTCAATCTCTCTTTCCTTATAAACTCTTTAGTTGCTTTAGTTTTCTTATCCGTTTATCAAGTGGTGTGTTTGTCTAAGTCACTATTAAAATTTCATCAGACAGGTCACATGTCTGTCCTGTATCTTTCCACTCGTCTGAACCATGCTTATGTAAGCGAAAAGTTATCAATTTTGTTTAAATTATGATAAACACAATTCAACCCCCCTTCTTGTGTTTATAGTTGTCTATTTTAGTTGGTATCAGAGCTCAGCCTCTAGGTTGAGCATCTAACAGTGTAGAGGTAAAAGGTCCTAAAGAATAGACATGACTGCTGGAGCTAGTTCAAGTGGAAGTCACCAGACTGAAGGAGCCTTCCTAACCAGACCTCCTTACTTCAATGGAGAAAACTACAACTATTGGAAAGATAGATTTCAATGGTTCATTCTATCTACAAACTCTGATCTCTGGGATGTCATTACAGATGGTCCATTCATTCCTGAGAATGATGATGACACTGACAAGCCAAAAGCTCAGTGGACTACTGCAGTAAAGACAAAATGGGAGCTGAACCACAAAGCTCGATATAACATCATTTGTGCCCTCGGTCCTGAGGAGTTTGAGAAGGTATGTGCTTGTGACTCTGCCAAATAAATACGGGACACTTTAGCTATCACACATGATGGAACAACCAAAGTCAAAGAGTCAAAGATTGCCATACTTGTCAGAAAGTATGAACTGTTTGTCAGGGAGGAAGGAGAATTTGTTGCTCAAATGATAGGAAGATTTCAAACTATAGTCAACAGTTTAAAATCTCTTGGCAAAGTCGACACCAATGTTGAGAAGGTTGGAAATATTCTGAGAAGTCTACCTAAACAGTGGAGACCTTTGGTCACTGTTATCTCTCAAGCCAAGGATCTCACTACCTTGACTATGGATGAACTTCTTGGAACACTCACTGTTCATGAGCAAGAAGTTGGAGATGAAGTTGTACCAAAGAAGGGCAAGTCAATTGCTCCGAAAGCTGATCAAAAGTCAGCAAAAGCTTCCAAGGCTCTAAAGGCAGACGAGTCATCCAGTGATGCTGACCTGTCTGAACACGATGATTCTCCGAGTGATGAAGAATTGTCTCTCCTGACCTGGAAGATAAAGCTTCTCCTACAGAAAAAGAAGTTCAAGTGGGATAAGCCATTCAGAAGGTTCGACAAAGACAAGAACTTCAAAGAATCTACTTCAACAGACAAAAGTCCAATTGTCTGCTGTGAGTGCCAGAAGCCAGGTCATATCAAGGTTGAATGTCCTCATTTCAAGAAGGCCCCTTTTAAGAAATTCTTGAAGAAGAAGAAGAAAGGAATGATGACTACTTAGGAGGATCTGGAGTCAACATCTTCTGATGAAGAAACAGAAGAAGAAGCCAATCTTTGTTTGATGGCCAACACTGACTCAGACGATGAGGTACATCATGACTATAAAGAATTACTTGATGCCTATGAGGAGTTGTTGGAGGAATCCAGCTGCTTATCTATGGCTTTCAAATCCCTCAAGAGAGAGTATGTAAAGCTCACCTGTGAGCATAAACAGAAATCTTAAGAGTGTGAGAAGCTGGCTAAAGAAAATGGTGAGCTGAAGACTGAAAAGTCTAATGAAGCTAAGATCTCAAGTGAAGCATCACCATCTGAAGAAGTTGAAAAACCTCAACAAAAAGTGGAAGAGCTGACTTCTGATCTTGCCAAATTTGTTAATGGTAGAGATAATCTGGCTAAGCTGCTTGACTGTCAGAGGCACTCTCTTATCAAAGAAGGTATTGGATATGTCCATCAGACACATCATAAAGTATCAACTAAAGCTTCTACAGTATATGTTAAGTCAACTGTAACCAAGTCTACACCTGTCTGTAACTTCTGTTAAAAATTGGACATGTTATGTCAAAGTGTATCTATAAGAAGAGAAGGAAGTCATCACAGACTCCTAGAACTAACAGAAAAGGACCCAGAAAATATGGGTACCTAAAAATCAAATAATTTTTGTTGCAGATGTCCTCAACTGGACAAAGAAAACACCACTGCTGGTACCTGGATAGTGGTTGCTTGCGTCATATGACAGAAGAAAGGTCTATGTTCCTAGACCTCCAACTTAAGAAAGGAGGACACGTTGCCTTTGGAGGGAATCAGAAAGGGAAAGTTATAGGAATTCATACTATTGGTGGTAAACCCCCTCTTCCCTCTATATCTAATGATCTTATGGTTAAAGGATTAAGACACAATTTGCTTAGCATAAGTCAATTATGTGATAGTGGATTTGATGTTTCATTTACCAAGGATGTATGCATAGTCAAAGACTGTCGTGGTAAAACCCTCTTTTCAGCTAAAAGGCAACCAAATCTTTATAAGATTGAACTTTCTGATCTCTCGGATCAAAGTGTAAATTGTCTGATGTCTAAAGAGGATGAGAGATGGTTATGGCATAAGAAACTAGGACATGCTAGTATGAAACTGATTTTTGAGTTAAAAAGGAATAATCTTGTGAGAGGATTGCCTGATATTAGTTTTAAGAAAGATGTCTTGTGTGATGCATGTCAGAGAGGTAAACAGATAAAATCAAGTTTCAAATCTAAAAACCAAGTATCAACCTCTAGACCTCTTCAGTTGTTACACATGGGTACTCTTCTTAACCCACAAGGATGAGTCTTTTAAGGTTGTCTCAGTATTCTGTAAAAAAGTACAAAAATGAGCACGGTTTCTGTATATCTACCCTTAGAAACGATCATGGGGGAGAATTTGAAAATGAGCAGTTTAGACAGTTCTGTGAGGAGAATGGGATCTCTCACAATTTCTCTGCACTTAGAACTCCACAGCAAAATGGAGTGGTTGAAAAAAGAACAGACTCTACAAGAGATGGCTAGATCTATGCTCAATGAAAACAATCTCCCTAAGTACTTCTGGGCAGAAGTTGTAAACACTGCTTGTTATGTACAAAACAAAATACTTATTAGGCCTTTTCTTAAAAGGACACCTTATGAATGGTGGAAAGGAAAAAGCCCCAACATATCTTATTTTCATGCATTTGGATGTGAATATTTTATTCTGAATACCAAATATAATCTTGGAAAGTTTGATTCTAAAGTAGATAAAGGTACTTTCGTAGGATATTCTGAAATGTCTAAAGCTTTTAGAGTTTATAATTCAAGAACTTGCATTATTGAATAATCTGTTCATGTTAAATTAAATGATGAATTAAAGAATGATAAAGAACTATCAGATCAAGAAGATGATCTTGCATGTCTTGATATAAACAAACCAGAAAGTCAAAAACCCGATCTAACCAAGACAGAACCTGTGCTTGAGGCTAACAGACAAGTGGAGTAGACAAGTCAGCAAACGAATCAACAGACGAGTCAGGAGACAAGTCAAGATCTTCATGATGATCTCAAAAGGGATTGGAAGTTCAACACTGATCATCCTAAGGATATTGTTATTGGAAATCCTTCTGAAGGAGTAAGAACCAGATCCACACTAAGAGAATCAAGTAATATAGCCTTTATATCAGAATTGGAGCTAAAACGCATTGAAGCAGCTCTTGAGGATGAAAGCTAGATTCTTGCTATGCACGAAGAACTTAACCAGTTCACCAGAAATGATGTCTGGACTATTGTCTCTAAGCCTAAAAACAAGTCGGTTATTGGAATAAGATGGGTCTTCCGAAACAAATTGGACGAAGATGGTAAAGTTGTCAGAAATAAGGCAAGGTTAGTAGCTCAAGGCTATAACCAACAAGAAGGTATTGATTATACTGAAACTTTTGCACCTGTAGCTAGAATTTAAGCTATACGTATCTTAATGACATATGTTGCACAACACCAAATCACCCTGTTTCAAATGAATGTAAAAAGTGCTCTTCTAAATGGTATAATTGAAGAAGAAGTTTATTTTAAACAACCCCCGGTTTTGAGGATACTGATAAACCAGATCACGTCTTTAAACTTAAAAAAGTATTATATGGTTTGAAAAAAGCACCTAGAGCATGGTACGATAGACTTAGTTCTTTTCTCATGCATAATAGTTTTACTAGAGGACAAGTCGACACTACTCTGTTCAAGAAATGCTCTAAAGAGAAATTTATTATAGTTAAAATATATGTTAATGATATTATTTTTGGAGCAAATAATGAAAAGTTGTGCAAGGAATTTTCAAATCAAATGCAAGCTGAATTTGAGATGAGCATGATGGGAGAATTGAAGTTCTTCCTTGGATTACAAATCAAGCAGACAAGTGATGGAATTTACATCTATCAACAAAAGTATAGCGAGGAGTTGCTCAAGAAATACAAAATGGAAAATGCAAAGCTCATGAAAACTCCTATGCAACCCAATGCAAAACTAAGCAAAGATGATGAAGGGAAAAAGGTAGACCAAACTGTCTACAGAGGTATGATTGGCTCTCTACTGTACTTAACGTCAAGCAGACCTGACATTCAATTTAGTGTCTGTCTGTGTGCTAGATTCCAATCTGATCCTAGAGAATCTCATCTTTAGGCTGTTAAAAGAATATTTAGATATTTGCTTGGAACTACTAATCTTGGTTTGTTGTATTGAAGATCAAAAGAACACAGATTAGTGGGATACTGTGATGCTGATTCTGCTGGAGATAGAATAGAAAGAAAAAGCACCAGTGGAGGATGTCACTTCATTGGAGCAAGCTTAGTCTCATGGTCAAGCAAGAGGCAGACAACTATTGCACTGTCTACTGCTAAGGCAGAATACATTTCTGCTGCTAGTTGCTGCTCTCAACTCTTATTGGTAAAACATCAACTTGAGGATTACTCTATTTATAAGCATAACATATCTGTATGATGTGATAATTCTAGTGCTATTTGCTTAACTAAAAATCTTATTCAGTATTCTAAGGCTATGCATATTGAAATCAAACATCATTTTATTAGGGATTATGTTCATAAAGGCATTTTTGAGTATATTTTTCACATAAAAGATCAAAACTCTAATCAAATGAATGTGCACATTTTCTAATCCTTTTCATTCACAAATCCTAATATTATTTAGAAACTTATTCCTATTTACACTTCCAAACTAACATAAATTGGACATTCATCATGGACCATCTGGTATGTTCACATGTCAACGTAAACTGGATATTCTGAAGGATGCAAGATGCTTGACTGCAAGCCAGCTTCTTTCCCAATGGAAGAAAACCCACAAGCTTGCACTTGACTCAAATTCCTCTTATTCTGATCCTTCTCGTTATCACAGGCTTATTGGTCGTCTTATATATCTCACCATATCTCGTCCAGAAATTACATATTCAGTGTATATTTTGAGCTAGTTCATGCAATCCCCGCAACAAGCTCATTGGGATGCTGCTATGCGTGTTCTAAGGAATCTTAAATCTTCACCAGGACAAGGAATTATTTTGCCAAAAGACAATGATCTTAACTTGGTTGCCTACTTTGATTCGAACTGGGCATCATGTCCTCTCACTCGGAGGTTAATATCTGAGTATTTGATGAAGCTTGGTTCAGCTCCCATTTCATGGAAAACCAAGAAACAAACCACCGTGTCTAAGTCTTTCAGTGAGGCTGAATACAGAGCCATGGGACACGCTGTCAGTGAGGTTCTTTGGCTCCGCAAATTATTGTCAAGCCTGCAAGTTCATTATACTTCACCTATTGTACTTTATTGTGATAATCAAGCAGCGATTCACCTTGCAGCCAATCCTGTTTATCATGAACGAACAAAGCATATTGAAGTAGACTGCCATTTCATTCATACACACTTACAGGAAGGCACAATTTCGACTTGCTATGTTCCAACTAAGAAGCAGCAAGCCGACATATTCACGAAGGCTTTCGGTGCAAAGTCGTTCCAGGAATTAACGATCAAGTTGGGTGCTCACAATCCTCATACTCCAACTTGAGGGGGGAGTATTAGGTGATAAGGATGTAACAGAATGACATTGTAACTAAATGATTATAATAGGGGATCGATAGATAAGTTTGTTATTTGTTAATCTGCTTTTTTTTTCAAGCGATTTGTTAATCTACTTAGTTTGTTAGTTTATCTTATAGGATCGTAGTTGATAAGATTTATTAGCTCTCTGTTAGCTATTTTTGAGCCCATGTACTCATATAAATATCACCAGATTTGTATTCTTGAATTAATCAATACAGAAACCATTTATTTCAATAGGAATAAGTGGTGGTGGACTTGTGCCCCTTAACCAAGTGACTGAGATTCCAATCCCAGCTCTTGCGTATGGAGCGGATTTTCATTGGGAGGGGTTTCCCGCCTTCAGGTGCCATTCATTCCCTCGCAGGAGATTAATTCCTGATTCCGGTGGGATATACTCTTCGTCAAGGACAAAAATAAAAAACTCTCGTGAGGGATTTCATGAAAAACACTTCGCTAGAAGTAACACCGCTATATGTAAACACGGTTTTCATAATACAAAATTTATAAATAAATAAAAACTGAAAAGAAAGTCTTCGTAAAGGTTTAGGTCCTTCTTCTTTTTGTGCAGTGGACAAAATTTTGTGACATAATTTTGTGACATAATAATTACTCAAAATTTTTTTTTATAATTTTGTAGTGTGTTGTAAATTATTTTTTATCCAATACTTAAACTATTTAAAAATCAATCAAAGCTTTATTTTGCAAACAAATTTTATCCTAGTAAATCAAACACCCTTGATCTATCAATGACTGTGGATCCAAGTGACAAGAAACTTGGTTTCTCAAATAAAGTCTTGGATTCGAGTATTGTAAATGAAAAAAAAAGGCTTTTCAACTTAAGAGAACTTTACCCTCTTAAATGGTTATTTTCAACTCGACTTATATTAGTTGGAATTCAATGTAATTTCCAGATATTGAGAATCTGAGACCAAAACACCCTCGATCTAAGTTAATAAACATTATTCTCATTCTTATGGCAAGAATGCAAATAAAAATTACCAGGACGATTACCAACAATATTTCTTAATGATATAATCCTAATATATGAGAAGAAAACAGATGTGAAGTGATATAAAAAGGTGTAGGAACAAATGAATAAAGCTTTATTGGACGATATGACTGAAACCAATTTTTAACAATAAGAATTCAAATTTGATATAATATTAGAACAATTAACTTTGCTTTCCAATATTATTTAATAATGCATTGACATATCATTAAAATAATTAAATATTTTAAGTAATAATTCAACAATTTTAATAGTATATTAACATTGCTTCTGGTATTGAGGATTATTGGCTGCTTTTTTAGGTGCTCTCACGTTACCTTCTACATCACCTTCCTCTTATTTTTGTTTGTTTTGCTGGTTTGGAGTAGGGATGGCAATCCGGACCCTATCCGTCGGGTACCCGCAAAAAATACCAACGATAGGTCAGGTAAAAACTCATTAAAAACTCATTTTTTGAGTATCGTTACGGACATGGGTAATTACCCGCAAATCTAACAGGGTATGTGTGCGGGTACCTTAGTACCCACCCCGTCCCATACCCGCATATATATATATATATATATATATATATATATATATATATATATATATATATATATATATATATATATATATATATATATAAAGTTAGGAATTATGATGACTTTTCGAACCCAAAGCCTTTTATCTCTGAAAATGTGCCTTTGAGATAAACAAAATCTTAATCTAACGACTTGTACTATCTGATCTTGACAGACCTTTTCATTAGCCTTTTTTGAATGCTGATTATATATGGGGAGATATAAAGAAGTTTTCATAAACTTGATGAATTAACCAAAACATATGTAAAAATAATGCCAACTTTCTCAAATATTTCTACCACATATAGATTTGATCATATAAAGGATAGAGCATTAATACTAAATACAAAGGACCATATATATATATATATATATATATAAATATATATATATATATATATATATATATATATATATGTATATATATATATGAATAATCTTATTTTTAATAAATTTCTTAGATGGTTATAACTCCTTTGTCAATGATACTAATGACATACAATCAAAGTCCGAGTTGGATGATACATGGAAGAGAAGGTATTGCCTAGGAGTGCTACATTTGATATACTTGGATGGTGGAAAACAAATAGGATCAAGTTTCCAACATTGTAAAAAATTACTAAGGATATTTTGGCCATCCCAATTTCTTATGTTGCTTCTGAATCTACTTTTAACACAGGAGGTAGATTGTTGAGTCCTCATCATTCTAAGCTTTATGAGAATACTTTGGAGGCGCTTATATGTGCACAAAGCTGGATAAAGCATGATAAGGAAGGTAATGAGTGTTGCATTAATATATTTGTTTAATGAAATTTGTGTTTAGTCTAACCATTAATTTAATTTTTTGTTCTAGTTTCTATTGGTATAATTGGACCAAAGCAATACTTACACATGAAAGACAAACATTTGCGGTCTTTTCAAGACTCTGATTCAGAAGATGAGGTAAGATAATCTAACAATTTTTTATTAATTATTGCTTTACAAGTTTATAATGTATAACTAATAACTAATATAATGTATGTTTTTTATTTTACAGGTTTTGGACAACAACGACAACATCGACTCGGGAATTACAACTTGATGAATTTATTGTTTTGGATGCTTATTGTTATTTACTTGTTTTGGATATTATACATGTTTTTATTTAGTATAATACACTGGTTTATAATGTTTTATAAATACATTCGAAACATCATTGTATGGTTTTTAAATAAGTTATGATCTTTTGTTATTTAATTGTTTTCTTTGTTAAAGTGCGGGTAATGGATGTGGGTGTGGGTACTTAGGTACCCAGAGTGTACAGGTAACGATACTGAGGTTGCTACCCATGAGGGTACAGGTCTGGGTACGGGCAATTTTTTCAAATGCAGGTATGGGGAGGGATATTATAATATCCTACCCAAACCTTACCCATTGCCATCCCTAGTTTGGAGGCTCATTTATATGGCTTCATTTGGTGGTCTTTTGTTGGGCTTTTTCCCTGGGTGGTCTGGTCATTCTGCTACCTTGGCATTAGCCCGAATATTTTGGTTTGCTTATGTGGGATGGCCATTCTCATTAACAAGTATCAATTGGTAGCTTTTGTTTTCGGTGGAGGTGGTGTTTACAGGTCTTCTTACTTCCGTTTATTTTCATGTACTGTTTGGTGAACGTTGAAGGTGTGGAGTGGCTTTTAATAGGACTTCTTAACTATGCTGGTATATACTGGTGGAGGCTGTGATGGATTCTTTTGGTTGGTTTTGGTTTTTGCTCAATGTATAGGTTATTTATGATTAGTCTTTAGGCCAATGTTTTAAAAACGGTTGAACCGGAGAATCGAAAAGGAGAGTGGTTCAAGGTCCAATTGATTCAATCAGTGGTTGAACCGGTATATATATATACACACGCATTAATAAATAGATCAAATAACAAGTATAATTTAAGTCCAAATTATTTAATACTTAAACAAGCACAAATTGGAGTACGTCATTCAATTTATGATGCTCTAGCTGATTTTTATTTAAAAAAGCCTTTCTTTAATGAACCGACCGGTTTTCCGATTCCGATTTTTCGGTTTTGGCCCGGTTCAACCGGTTTTTTTTTTAAGTGGTTGAACCTCTTTTCTGGTTTTGTGGTTTGAGCAAGACCAGAGAGGGGTCCAGTCGACGATCCAACCGGACCGGTTTTTAAAACATTGCTTTAAGCACTAACTTTTGTAAAGAAAATATTATCCTCTCTTTAAGATAGTCTTTAATTTACACTAGATAGTGATTTTTGTATAAGGATTGGGATACCCAATCACTCTTCATTTATTTATAAAAAAAAGTTCCTTATAAAAATAAGAATATATTAACAGAATTTGGATAGGGCCCAGGGAGCAGTGCCCAAACCCAAAATTTTCTCTTTTATTTACGTGAATAATGTGTCATATAAATAAAAGAAGTGATGGTTTGTATATAACTTTCATTTGAAGAAGCTAAGCTAGAACTTTTAGTTATTAGATACCTTAGATGGATATATTATCTTTGATGAATGGAATAGACTGCGTTACTTGGGTGATGCACCACTATACTATTTTGATCATCGTAATCTTTATCATTATCTTTAACTTTAATCGGTGTATATGCAGGATATGAAGTAATTAATATGAAAATATTTGTAGGAATTGTAAGTAATAAATTACTAATTGAGAATCCAAAGGGGTTGGCCTATAGTGGAAGCGTGCTAGGTCTGTAAGATGTAGAGTGTGTACACGGATATTCTCGAGAAGTAAGAGGTCTCTAGCTCGAATCCTTGCGAAAAATAATTTTTTTGGGAGGGGTCATATCCATGTCGCTCGCAGTCCCGGAGTGGTAGCTCACTCGCCACCATTTTTCTTACCAAAAAAAAATTACTAATTGAGAGAAAATTTGAAGGTGAAATTATTTTTGTCACCTTTCAATTTTTTTGAAATTTCAAACACATCTGGGATCTTAATGGTTAGCCCGTACCGATCTTTTTAATAATTGGCCAATGCAAAGTTCATATTAATAACCCGTGTATGAACTCCAGTGTTACTTCTCTAACAGACATTCCTTTCCAACTTATTTATTAATTTATGATGATTATTTTTTATAAGCTAAAATGGTATTAAGTAGATTAATAGGGTACTCTAACCCATGTATCAACATTGCAAACATAACCCACCTAGCAGCTAATTACATCAATATGAAGCAGGAACAGATTCATCTACCAATTAATTACAGCAGAATACACAGTCATTGCTGAATAATTTTGTCCCGGAGCACCTAAATCAGAATCACCTTATACAGTATTACACCAAAACAGACTTAGAGAAGCACCAAAGAGGCAAAGACCAAAAGAAATCAAATCAGAATTACAGAAGCACCATAAACCACGTTATACAACAGCACATTATACCAGAAGCATCATAAACTAGGGGCAGGTGTACAAGACAAAAACAGGATTACACCAACCCCATCCTAGCATATCCAGCAATTCACTTAAAGCACTCCATTGGATTGATATAAAGGTTAAGGCTATCATCCACCACCCGCATATCAAGAGCTCTAACACTAGTGCAATAAGTGCTTTTTACGTCAGTTAAAATTGATTTTTTACGTCAGAATACTGACTGACGTAAATACAGCTGACATTAATAGTTAATATTTTAACGTCAGTTGAGAACTGACGTTAAATATAACACTATTAACGTCAGTTCCTTAACAAAACCGATGTTAATTTTGTAAGAATTAACGTCGGTTTTTTTAAACAACTGACGTTAAACTAAAACTATGAACGTCAGTTCTTTAATACAACGGACGTTGATTTTGTTAAAACTAACGTCAGTTGTTATAAAGAACTGACGTTAAAGGTTTAATTTTAACGTCAGTTGTAATAAACAACTGACGTTAATAGTGTACTGTATATTTTATAAAATACTATTAACGTCAGTTGTTTGATACAACTGACGTTAATAGGTTTTTTTTTTTTTTTAAATTCAGTTTTAAAATATCTCTCCCCTCAGCTATCCCTGCATTCAGTCCCAGTAACACAGAATATCGATCACACACATTACAGAATTGTAAAGGAAAATTGAACAATGGGGGGACTTAAAACCAAAACCCATGTATATATATAAATAAATTTTAGTTCCAATGTCTAAAAAACAAAACTATCGAAGGATATATATATACATGTTATTAATTAGTTTCTAAAGTCTAACAAAAAAACTATTTATCTAAGTAGTGCGGAGGTATGTTGTCAATTCCTTTTTCAGCCGCATACTTGAAGAAGAATTCAATAAGCGCATCCTCAAGTCTCTTAACTCATCTTCTTGAATAGGCGATTGGTCGATAAATGCCTAGACACGTTCAAATAATAACAATAACATCAATGCAAGTCATCTTCAAAACTATAATATATAATTTAACAAGTTGTTTAAATATTACCTTCTTCCATCCATCCGTAATAGATGCGGAGACTATGTTCAGCATATGAAGCATCACATAATAGCCGCAATAACAAATCTTAGGTTGAAATCGAGACTACCAACAAAATTAATTTCAACGTCAGTTGAATATACACATAAATTAGTAATTATAATAATAATTATTTGATAAATAAACTACCAAACCTTGAGGATGTTCCATACAGGATTTGCTTTAGCCTTAGAAGTCCTACTTCTCCCGTTGGCGCAACTTATGCTACTCGCCTTCCGCGCGCTATCATAAACAAATAATCATGTCGATCAATTAACAAACTCATTTATCATGTGTGTAATAAACTAAAAACAACTGATATTAAAACTTAAATTAAATTTAAGATTAGTTACTTACATATTTACAGCTTCCACCACCTTCGGTGGCGGATCATGGTGGAGAGAGCAGAAGAATATGACAGTATGCCTAGACGGGTGAAGTACCAACAACTGCCAATGGTCATCCATACAGTAGGGAGCCAGATATAATTCTTTCGGATTGTCTCCCAACAAGTTCCCTATGTATTTACTCAATGCATCGCCAGCAAAGAACTCGGGCAGAAGGATTGATGGATCTAAGAAACCGTAAATTGATGCAACGCCCTTATCAAGCTGAAGACGATGGAGATACCTAAGATATGAAAAGGGTGTGGATGTTAATTACATAATATATATATATTGAAATTAAAATAAATTATTAAATGGAAAAATACCAAAAATAAATAAGTTATAAAATTAAAATTAACTTACGTGCACTGGAGACTCGATGACATTGCTTGTTCATCCAGGACGTTATTTTCGCAGCGTTCCGAGATCGTCACCAACGAAGGAAAATATCCTCTGTTGATCTGGGCGTGCCACCCATCCATCGTGATCCAATGGACATTCAAAAATCTCATACGCATAATCCTCACCAAGTGAGAACAAACGAGTGATAGGTGACAGTGACACCGACGTCGACTTGGCCTTCAGTTTAGGAAAAATAAAATATATAAGTTTTTGATAATTAAAAAAAACACAAGTAATTATTTGACTAATTTGGACATTAATAATGAATAAATACCTTTGCTAACATTTCGAGCTCACATCGTTTGGAGTCCAACTCAAGCTCACGCCTTTTCATTTCCAACTCATGCTTATGGCGCTGGACTTCCAACTCCCGCTCCCTAGCCGCCAACTCATCGTCCTCCACATGTGCCATACTAAAACTCTCTTTTGTGCTCACATGTGAAGCATTGGCAAGCCTTGCGGCGCCCCGGGATGTACCAACGGAGGAAAGCTCTCGGCAAGCCGCCGCTTGAATTCTGGGTTGGCTATTAAGCCTTGCATCAGATGTGTTGTAATATCTGGGTTGGTCATGAGGTGCTGAGTAATGTCAGCCAAAATTGATGCTTCATTGACCACCCGCTTTCGTGAAGCAGACTTGCCATAATATTGTTTGATGGTCACGTTCCCAGGAACACCGAGAACCCGATCAGGATGGTCTTTCTTGCCTAGAGCAGTCATCAAGACGTCCTGCCGTCCAGAAGGGACGAATTCGCCCTAGGAGGATTTTGCTTTAAGATCCATCTACAATGAAAAAAAATGAAAAAACGTGCAAGTGAAAAGTGTTGCAAATATCTATACAAATATCAATTGAAATCAAGTTAATTATTTACTTACAATCTTATCTGCCACTTCGCGAGTGGCATCAGCTTTAAAAGATCCCGCCTTTGTCATGCGGCCGGCTAACTAGACATCCTCGCGGTCGATGTCCGACGGAGGACTTGATGGTGTTCCCTCAGGCACCTCTCCTCTTTCAATCCTAGCAGAGTGCTCTTCTCTTCGCTTCGCCTCACCTATCCGCCATCATCTGCTTGGATCCGAGTATGGTACCCACCCCGAGACATGGTGTGGCGGTGGACGTTCTTCGCCCTGATTCTCGCCGACCCTTATTTGCCTTAGCCTATTCAAACAAAAACACATAATTAAATACAGTTAAATGATCTATAATAAGCATACAAAATTAACTTAATCAACCAACCTGAAATTCTCCATCCTGTCGACTCCTGGCAAACATATCCCAAGTATCCTGATCAATCCAGGGATAATCCGAGAACATTTTATCAAGCCGCTTCTTCCCAGATACATAGTACCTGGTAAGACCATGCTTGAACCCATTCCAACGCTTTGATGCCATTTTCATACATTTATGACGATGATCCTCGTCATTTGGCACAGTCCAAGCTACCTACACATTAGATACATATATAACAACTGGATGGATTATAACTCGGGTAATTATCTAATAATGTAAATCAAACGAATGTAAAGGTAAAATACCGTGATAGCCTCCCAAATCTGATACTTAACGTTCTGTGGAACGTCATTCCAGTGGTTGTAGTTGATGCTTACGTGCTGCTTCGCTTGTAGAAACACCCACTTATTAAATTCTTTAGCACGGGGTCCCTGGGCATTTAGATTAGCATCGAAGGACACCTCAAGCTTCTGTCCGCTCTGCCTATCCTTCTCTAGTTTCTTCAACGAGGTGGCTCCTCTACCCCGTTTCCTATGAGCCTGTGATGTCTGTATGGACAAAAAAAATGATAAAATAGAGGGTTGTAACATTATAAACTTACATTAACAAGAAGGACTAAAGATAGTATATAACATGCATGTAAACTTACACTAGAATCAGCAGGCGTAGGCGTGATCGGGTCCTGGGAAACCCCCACAGTGTCCTCCCGTGCATGTGGGCTATCCGACTGATCCATATGTATGCCTATTCAGAAACAATATATATGTATTAACATAGGTTATAACTCAAAATAAATACAGAAGTATAAATAAAAATAACTAGATAGGTCCTGTAGATATACAAAACATCTATATATCCAATATAAGGACAATACGGGAGATTGAAAACTATAGTTTTTGAAGATTGCCAAGCATCGGTCACGGCCTGGCCGTGATGTCCATCACTACCGTAACGTGCCAACTGAACCCAGACCCTCATAGGCGTAATCGATCACGGCCTAGCCGTGATGAGCATCACGGCCGTGACAGATCAACCAGCAGAGCTACATTCACTCAAAACCAAAAATAGAGACATTCCAAACAACTCAAACTCAAGGTTTAAAGTTACAACTACTGAGACTACAGTTTCAACATACACTCAAAACCAAAAATAGAGACATTCCAAACAACTCAAACTCAAAGTTTAAAGTTTCAACTACATCGAGACTACGAGTTTCAAACCAAGAGAGCAACATGCATGCACTCAAAACCGTGAATAAAAAAATGTGCCCTAATTAAAGACTCACGGGAAATAGGCGCTCGCGTGCTGGTGGGGGGGAAGCTCGAGTGGTGGCCAACATTCGATGTGGTTACTGAGAGCAGAGGGACAAGGAGAGTTAGTGCGCGGGAAGGCCAGGGGAAAGAGAGATGTCAAGTTATTGCAAAGAAGGAGCGGGAAAGACAGAGTTAGGGGTTAAGAGTGTACCTCACGGTGGTGGCGAAGAAGCCCTCGCGGTGGTTGCGGTGGAGATGAGCTCGTGATTAGGGCAGAGTGAGAGCGAGAGTGAGGGTTGAGCGTGATGAAAAGAGAAAAGACGTAGAGAAGTGGAGAAGGCGCGCGGCGGTAAACGTTATAATTAAAATAAAACAACATTTTACGTCAGTTTTTGGTAAAACCTGACGTTGAATATCATATATTTAACGTCAGTTGTCTTAATAAACGGACGTTAAAAACTCTCACACTTATTACGTCAGTTGTTAGTAATAACTGACGTTAAAGGTCATATATTTAACGTAAGTTGTATTAAGAAACTGACGTTAAAAACACTCACAACTTATTACGTCAGTTGTATTACACAACGGATGTTAAAGGTTTATTAGTTTCTGCAAAAACATTCATTCCCTTGACTACTGTGACTACTGTGCTACTTACCCATTCACCTTTGTACCTAATCCTCTTAATGAGCATTAAGTTTATAGATAAGTTTTCAAGAAAATCAGAATAACTTAGTAACTTCATCCACTGCTCCTATAAATAGCTTCCTAGCTTCCATCTCCTTTTAATTAATTTTCTGCTTCACAATTTGGCTCTGCCGTGGAGATTAACTTCATCACTCTTTCTTCCTATTCCCTGACTCAAAGGTCTTTGTCTTAATGGTCAAACAACTTCTGAGTTTGAGTAAATTACATTGCATGGATATTAAGGTTGGGTGAATCACGTAATGTGATTCTCTCACTTTATTTCATCCCCGTCATCCCTTTCACTTTGCTTTGGAAGCAAGTGATTGTGGATTCAAGATGATGCATCAAGGAACTCCACTGAAGAAGAAAGATGCAAAGATCCATTTCACTTTGCTTTTTTGCTGCTAGTGATCGAGGATTTACTTTGCATCTTGGAATTCAAGTGAGGGAGGTGATGCATCCATTGGAGTTTCTGATGACAGGACTGAGAAGAAAATGATGTTCATGCAGAAACTTTTTTATATTTTAGGGCTATGTTGCAGAAATTTTTTATCTTTTAATCATGTAATTTTAACTTATGAATCGCTTCAATGTCATACGATTTGATTATACATATAACTTGTTTTATGTTAAGTGTTTATTTATTTTAATTTGCACAATAATTTGTTTACTAATTCAAGCTAATTAATAAAAATTAAAAATAAACTTGTATAAAAAAGGTTTAGAAATAAACTGCAGTACTATATGGAGTGATCTGCGTTATGAGGGACAACGGGGACATGACAACCAATGAAATGAGTTTCATAATTATTTACGTCGATTATTTATAGAAACCGACGCAAATAGTTTACCCACCACCTCATTTTTAACGTCAACTTAATTGATGACTGCCAAGTTCCCGTATATTAATTACATTATTTCCAATATTCATTCTGCACGTTTATAATATATAGGATTATTTACGTCAGCTATTTATTTAACTGAAGTAAAAATCAAACTTTTAACGTCAGTTGTATAAAAAACTGACGTTAACAATTAATATTTTTTTATTTAAAAGCACTTTTAACGTCAGTTTTTTTAAAAAACTGACGTTAAAAGTGTATAGATATCTGCAAAAACATTCATTCCTTTGACTGTACTGCGCTACTTACCCATGCACCTTGTAACTCAATCCTCTTAATGAGCATTAAGTTTATAGGTAAGTTTTCAACAAAATCAGAATAGCTTAGTAACTTCATCCCCTGCTCCTATAAATAGCTTCCTTCCATCCTTTTAATTTTCTGCTTCACAATATGGCTCTGCCGTGGAGATTAACTTCATCACTCTTTCTTCCTATTCCTAGACTCAAAGGTTTTTGTCTTAATGGTCAAACAACTTCTGAGTTTGAGTAAATTACATTGCATGGGTGATAAGTCTGAGTAAATTACATTGTGTGAGTTGCTCACCTTATCACCTTCCGGAGAATCAGCTGCTGGAGGGCTAATCAGGTGCTCGGGGGTCACAGTTCCAAAACCTCAGCTTTGGCAGCAAGTGACCATCTTGGAAGTCTCTGGAACCATTGCCTTTGCTTGAAACGAATCTGGTGCACCTATTTTTGCCTCTCTCTTGAGCTCTCTCATGCCCCCCAGTTTTCTGAGGTCTTCGGAGTATATATAGTTTTCCCTTTGGCATATTTCATAAAACTCTCTGATGGGATGTAGCTTTAATGTTTAGGATTTTAAACCCTTTCAATGTAACTTTTTATAGGATTTTAAACCCTTTCAATGTAACTTTTTATAGGATTTTAAACCCTTTCAATCTTCTGTATCGATCAGTCTGTATTACACTTAATGAATGAGATCCGGTTTGGGTTATTGATTCAACTTATACTTCGCACATATATTTTAGTTTTCAAAATAGAAACACAAAACATCAAAGCAATTCATGTGAAACTGAAACTTTGAGGAAGGCAATGCGGAAGGAATCGTATACTAGATAAAAAAAATTATTAAAATAACTTTTAACGTCTGTTGATGTAGGGACTGACGTTAAAAGTGAATAGACTTACTTCTAACGTCAGTTCTTTATCGAACTGACGTTAAAATGTTAAATTTTAATGTCAGTTCTTTATTGAACTGACGTTAAAAGCGAGTCACTTCACTTTTAACGTCAGTCATTAAAACAACTGACGTTAAAATTGAATTAATGAAATCTGATATTTACAAAACTGCCACCGCCTCCTTTTTAACGTCTAGCTTTTGGTTAACTGACGTAAACCTTTACCGTCTAATGTATATTTTCCACTAGTGTAACAATTTTTTGTATATGTGATAATTTGACTTTTCAACCACCCAAATACATAGTTGGGTTTGTAATCTTGGTCAGCCCATGTGGCAATTTCATTGATGCAAAACTTATCATATGGATGATATAGTGGGTGATGCACCAATTGAGTGGTGCATCTTAGCCCAAACCTTGATATACATTGGTTTATGATGATAATAGCCCGTACGGATCAATTACTCATTTTATTTCTCTGCAGCAATCTTTTTTTTCTCTGTTCTTTTAGTATTCTCTACTCTCTTCAGTTATATGCACAAAAAGCCAACCAACCATGATAGATGAAAAGACAAATACAAAGTTAATTATAAATTAATTAAATGAAAGAGAAACTTAAAGTATAAAGTATCCTTTCCAGAATATAGTCCAAGTTCATCAAATTCAAGCAAAACGCACCCAGCTCACTTCACTCTCATATGCAAGCAGAGCTGATTATGATCGCCGCATCCATGTATATCCAAAAGAGGTGTCGACCATGCAGCCCAATACCAACCCAATCTTACTTGCCTAGTTTCGAGGTACTCATATGTTATGTTATATGTATGTACTGCGCATGATCCGTGAATGTGTGACACCTCAATTTTGTTAATTTCGGCACTCGTCAACCTGCATGGCACTCTATGCAGTATGCATGCGAACAAGAGGATTTATAAACACCCATGATCTCTCCCCCTGCTTTCATCATCAAGCGAGTAAGATATTCTGTTCAGTCATCATGGGTAAGGGTACTATAATGAAAATGAGGTTTCCATTATTGGTGTTGCTGGGAGTTCTTTTCCTGGCTTCAGTGACTGTCTCATTTGGCCTTGCGTACCGGGAGAAGGAGAACCCCATCAGTCATAACAAGTGCCTGCAAAACCATGGTGGTTTCAAGCTTATCAAGAACCACGAGTCTGTGGAGTGGGATGGACGTGAAGAGCAACATGAAAGTCGACAACCATGGAGAGAAAGGGGAAGCCGCGAGAGTGAGGAAGAAGAAGAGCGTGACCCAAGGGAAAAACCGCGTCGTCGGCAGCAGGAGCAGGAGCCGCAGGAAAGTGAGGGTCAACGAGGAAGGGGTAAGGAAGAAGAGGAGGAAGAGCCATGGGGACAGCAGCATCAAAGTCAAAGGGAGGAGAGAGGACAACGCCCTGAGAAGAGGGAGCAACGTGAAGAGAAAGGAAAAGGACAAGGGTCACGGTCACGAAGACAAAGAAACCCTTTTTACTTCAGCTCAAACAGGTTCCAGACTCGTTACAGAATCGAAACGGTCAAATTCGTGTCCTTCAGAGGTTCGACCAGAGATCCAATAAACTTCAGAACCTCCAAAACTATCGTATTGTAGAGTATGAATCCAAACCCAACACCCTAATTCTTCCCCATCACTCTGATGCTGAGTACATCCTCGTTGTCCTCACAGGTAATTTAAGAGTACTTATTAAGGATAATTGATGACAATAAATTAATTTTTTTAATTACTGGGAATGTGATTGCAGGGAAAGCCAGAATCACAGTAGTGAATACCGACAACAAACAAGCCTACAACCTTGAGTGTCGTGATGTCCTTAGACTCCCTGCTGGCACCACTTCTTATATTCTTAATCGAGACGACAACTAGAATCTGAGAATAGTCAAACTCACTATACCCATTAACAAACCTGGACAATTTGATGTAATGCTCAATCTCATATTTCTCACAATTAATATTCGTTTCTTTTCCTACTCCAACTAATTTGTTTTTTCTTTATAGGATTTCTTCCCATCAAGCACTGAAAACCAACAATCCTACTTCCGAGGCTTCAGCAGGAATACTCTAGAGGCTGCCTTCAATGTAAGGCATAAGCATCTTATCTTATATGCATTTTTTGGTTTGATAATTTTTGAGTAAATATAATCATTATGTGCTTGTTATGATTTCATAGACCTGATACGAGAAGATACAAAATATTTTATTAGGAGAGGAGGAACAGGAACAAGAGCAAGAACTAGAACAACAAAGCCAACAAGAGGGAGTGATAGTCAGAGTGTCAAAGGAACAGATTCAAGAACTGAGCAAACATGCCAAATCTAGCTCAAAAAAAGGCAAACCTTCTGAATCCGACCCTTTCAACTTGACAAGCAAGAAACCTATCTATTCCAACAAGTTCGGAAACTTCTCTGAGATCACCCCAGACAAAAATCCCCAGCTTGAGGATTTGGAACTGTCTCTCTCCTATGCAGAGATTAACAAGGTATACAAACACATAGCCATATAGATCATCCACGTTGGATAACTTTATATTTTGACACTAATAATATTGATTTGTTTTTCAATAATTTAGGGAGCTTTGTTGCTGCCACACTACAATTCAGAGGCCATAGTGATAGTTGTGGTTAGCGAAGGAATAGGAAACCTTGAACTGGTGGGTCTAAGAGAGCAACAACAGCAAGAGGAAGAGGAGGAACAACAGGAGGAAGAGCAAGAAGAAGAAGAAGCGGAAGAAAAAGAGGGATATAGTCAAGTCCGGAGGTACAGAGCTAGATTGTCTCCAAGAGATTTTTTCGTAATCCCGGCAGGCTATCCAGTTTCCATCAATGCTTCCTCAAATCTTAATTTGCTTGGGTTTGGTATCAATGCTGAGAACAACCAGAGAAACTTCCTCGCAGGTACAATATAACACAATTAAATTCAATGTACTATATATTACTTTGCTTTATGACATGTCAACATTGCTTCAACTTATCGATGCCCTTTTGGTGATTGAAAATTGGAAGGCGAGGATGACAATGTGATAAGCCAATTAGATAGACTAGTGAAGGAGCTTGCATTCCCTGGATCGGCTCAAGATGTTGAGAGGTTAATCAACAACCAGGAACAATCCTACTTCGCGAATGCTCAGTCTCAGCAAAAGGAGGAGGAAAGGCATGGAAGAAAAGGTCCCTTGTCTTCGATTTTGGGTGCTTTTTACTGAGCAAACTATGTTATGTATAACTACTATCTATGTTTTAAGAGCTCATAGTGAGCCATGAAAGAATCAGGCTCTTGTATCTAAAACTAGAGCTCCAACTTTCTGTAATGAATAAATAAAATCAAGCATAAAAGTTTTGCGTGTCCTTCAACTTTCTACTTATCTAATTTAATGTGGTCATATACTACATATTTTCTGTATGGGTTAATTTGCTTTACTTCTACAGTAAATTATCTGAATTCTCACTCTAAAATGAAAATGAAGCAAAGACATAATAAATCATATCACACGACCTTGAGTTTTGTTAGTTTGTACTCAGAGACGTTCCACTCATATTTATTTAGATACACACCCACACTAAGGTGGCGGGTGGCGGATCAAAAATATTTTTACACCCTTTTGGATAAAATATTGAGACTTTGAAAAGAAAACAAATTCGGTTTATGATATATAGAGTGCGTTTATTATTGTTTATTTTGTTAAAAAATTAATTTTTTAATTGAATAATCATTTTTAAAAAATTTTAGTGTGTTTGTTTTTGTTTTTGAAAATAATGAAAAGCAGAAAAAAATCATTTTTTATAACTAATTACTTTTTAAAAAATGATTTTTATTATTATAAACAAACACAAACCTACTTCTTCTTTTTCTTTAAAATCTCTAAAAATAATCACTAAATCTAGTATTCGTGGAATAGTTTGAATTACTAAGAATTTCTTAGTTCAATCTATCTTTAGGTGGAATATTTTTATAGAATACATACTGTTGGAAGCGTAATCATAAAAATGAAAGACGACTAGTAATGGTGGTTTGCTAATAGTGAAAACATATTTTAATTTTTTGGTATAAAGAAATTGCACTATCAAATCAATAATTGATTCGATTAACCCTCTAGAAGCAGAATACAAATTAACTTGGGATTGTAAATTGCAATTTTCAAATCTCAATGGCAGTGACGTTCTAATTAATTAACCAAATTGTTTATACCCGCTTTTGGTCTTGGAGCTAGATCCGCCAATTGATATCAAAAGCTGTTGGAATATAAGTATCACTAATCAATCAATACAAATAGTAAAAATAAAAATAAAAAATTATTTGCTCATTATAGGTCAAGATGTCAAGAGGCTAATTAGTGCATGTTTGGATTCAATCAATACAAATAATAATCCACGTTTGTGAATGCTCAGTCTCAGCAAAGGTGGTCTTCAATTTAGTGTGCTGCTTTGTACAAAGCAAACTGTACAACTACTAGCAGCCTGTCTGGTTTAAATTAATTTCAATGCAAACTCACTTTTTTACCATCCCCAAGCACAAATACGAGCTTTCCTCTAACGCAGCTTCAAACGTCCTTTGGCGTTAAATATTTTTTAGGTTAAAATAATATTTTGGCCTCTGTACGTTACACTAATTTTCAATTTGGTTCTTATACGTAAAAAGTTATCAATTTGGTCTCTATACGTGACACTACTTTTCAATTTGGTCCTCACCGCTAATTGGTCCCTATTTAAGAGGGACCAAATTGCAAATTATTATCACATATAGGGACCAAATTGAAAATAATTGTCACATGTAGGGACTGATTTCAAATTTTTTTGTTGAATTGGTCCCTACATGTGACAATAATTTGCAATTTGATCCTCTTATATAGGGACCAATTAGCGGTGAGGATCAAATTGAAAACCAGTGTCATGTATAGGGACCAAATTGATAACTTTTTACGTATAGGAACCAAATTGAAAATCAGTGTCACGTATAGGGACCAAAAGATTACTTTAACCATTTTTTTAACTAAACACGCGCCATATTTGTTGTTGGAACTCATAGTGAGCTACCAAAGTGTAAGGCTCTTGTATCTAAAACTATAACTCACCTTTCTTCTATGAATAAAATGCAATTTTAGAGACAATTAATACGATAATTAACAGCAATAATAATGGCCTAAAAATTCTTTAGCAACAATCATATATTAGCCGACATATCCAGTTTCCGTAAAAAAAAAAAATCCCCGCATTTGTAGTAGGAGCACCAGTAAAGACCCAATTAACTGCCGAAAAATCAGATGTTGAAACGACCGATGTTGTTTATTATTACTTTTCACATCGGTTTTAAAACCGATGTATAAGTATACTTTTAAAAATGATTTTCTAAATAACCGTTATGGAAAGTTCATTTTTCACATGGGTTATCATAAAACCGATGTGAAAAGAAAACTTTCCACATCGATTTTAAATATAACCGATGTGAAAAGAAAACTTTCCACATCGGTTTTTTAATAACCCATGTTAAAAGTGAACTTTCCACATTGGTTTTTGTATAAACGATGTGAAAAGTCTCTTTTTAAAAAAAAAACTCTTTTTACATTTCTATCATTCATTTCCCCGGGTTCAGTAATCCAGATCAATACCAGTATAACATATTCTAAATATTCTTAACACAATCACTTTTGTACAACAAAAACACACTAAATTAATATATACTGAATTTATTACGAACAATACATTTGTTCAATTACATTCAGACAACAAAGATAATTAGAAACCAAAAAACTACATGATATATTATAGATTTCATATCAAAATATATATCAGTCAAAAGTACACTATAGCTGGTACATGATAAGATTTTAAACTAACTACATACAAACTATGGTTGGTACACTTCAAGAAAGAAAGTTGCTCAACGCCTCCTTATGTTATTGATGTCGATCAGCATCAGATAATGGAGTAGGATTATTGAATATCCACAAGTTTAATTGGACAAAAGATTATATCTTCTAAGTAATAAACTAACATAAAACATATAATGAATCTATAACTGTTACTTCTAATTGTTACCAATTAATATTTACCTCGTGCCATCTTTCAGTGATCCTGTAGGAGATAATTTCGACCATCCACTTCATCACATAGTATCCACATTCCCATGATCCACGTTGTATATGGGACTACGTACAAATGAAACCCAATTAGAATATGAGGAATTAAATAGAAATCAATAATTATACCCACTGCATTTGAAGTATTTGAACTAATAAATATCTTACGTTAGGAATAATCCATCTAATAACCCGACGCCTTTCGCCATGCAACATGTGGTTTGCATTAATAGAACTATCATGACAAAATAAACATTAATTATAGTATATCTAATAGATTTCAGATAATTAAAACAAGTGCATTACTGATTATAAAGTATTTTAATGCTTACGTTTCCATGATCATCTTCAGTTCATTCGCCGGCTTATTTCCCATTGAGCTGAAGAAGACCACGACATTCATCCTAGGGTACAAGATCAACAGTTGCCAATGCTTGCTGTATTTGCGGAACAATTAGTGACTAAGTCATATATAGTTATAATTAAATAACTGGTACTTACTTATTAAGATAAGGCGCAAGGTAGAATTGATGATCGTCTCGGGCAAGTATATCACGTATGGTGGTGACCGGGTCTTCTGATGCTAGGAGAACATCACCCTGAATGAACATAGGGTCAATGAACCCATAAAGGGTGAGGTTACCCTGATCAACTAACATACGATGCAGATACCTAATATATTGAAAAAACATGTTAATTATCATAGTATTTAAAATTTAATTACTTAACTTATAAATAAAATGTACTTATGTGCACCATAACGATAAGTGTGCAGAACTAGCCATTTCTTTATCGAGTACAATCTCCATAAGTTCATTCTTTGGGATATACAGTTCGTCACCTGGACTGGCATCATGCTCCAACCTTACCAAAGCCGCGTCATTCTCCATGGTCACAACCTGTATAGCCAGAAGTTTAAAAACATCACCAGGTGTCCCTTTGTCGATCCCTTAAACAACAAAGATATATATTAGTAATCCCAGATAAGTTATTTCATTCGTAATTAATTAAATGGTCAAATGAATACCTTGGCAGGAGCAGATGTCTCTGATCTTCCTGGATCCGACCTTTTAGGCAGAATATCATTTCCAACATCCTAAAACAAATAAAAATAAAGCATTATCTTTAAACAATAATAAATAATTTCAACTATGAATATAGAAAAACACAACTAACTGAATACCTCTGATGCAACAAGAAAGCTGACCAGTCTTCTTGGCCAGGGGATGAAGTTACCGGGGGCCTGACCCACTGTTTGAACATTCTCAGTGGGCACAGGGACTCGAGCATCAGCATCTCGAATAATCTCAACAACGACCCTCACCTGATCATCCGATAATAAACGATGGTGTATGGTATTACCGAAGTTATTATGTGCCCTCCCCAATGCCACTAAGCGGCGATCATGATGATCATCAACATACAGCTCACACCTATCAGGGTCGTCATCATCACCGTCATAATCATTTTCAGGCTGATGAGGAGGATCACATTAGCCCTTAGTGCTCACATGGACAGAGGGTTGGACAGAGGCTAAGGTTAGATACCTGCTATCATCTGTT
The DNA here is from genome assembly GCA_030762895.1 of Sophora flavescens. Classification (NCBI taxonomy): domain Eukaryota; kingdom Viridiplantae; phylum Streptophyta; class Magnoliopsida; order Fabales; family Fabaceae; genus Sophora; species Sophora flavescens. The sequence goes on from CM061067.1 coordinate 164,377,606, forward strand.
GGGACATAGAAGTCAATATTGCCAGCTGCTGGGCAAACTGCTCGGCCATCTCCTGTCTAAGATCAGCTGCAATCTCCTGTTTTAGCCGTGCTCTATCTGCATCAACATCCCTGTGGCATTGGTGTGAATATGAACCATGGTATTGGCGAATGCCGACGTCCCATCCTACACCAATGACACGGCCCGGGTGATCTGGTTTACCGGTGGCAGCAACTAAGATATCACCGCGTCCTCTAGGAACAAAGGTTCCTTAGGCTACCTGCTCGTCCAAGGCATCCTATAACATATAAAATATCGGGTCACATTACAATTCGGTAACAATGTTAAAATGACAATTACAATTCAAACTATACTTACAATCTTCTCAGCTACTTGGTGGGCCTCCTCAGATGTATATTGTCCCGTTTTTCTTTGTCGTGCCCTCTTCCATTTACGATGGCGTGGGGGTGGAGGTGGATCAATAACTTCTGGACGATTTTCAACGTTAGGATCCGCCTAAGATGCTGCTTCCTGAAATGATTTCTTTTCCTCTTCCACCATTATCTGACCAAGTTTTTTATATCCCCCACGAGACAGTACATGGGGATAGACATTCTTGATTTGGTTTTCCTGCCCCTTTTTCCTCTTCTCCTGTTATAAATAGAAGACAATTAAATTACATAAGTAAATAAAATTAATGAAATTACATAAATTTAGAGACAAATCAAATAAGTTAACCTGAAAGCTGGGATCATGTCGGCTCTGAACAAAGCGATCCCACGTCGCCTGGTCAAGAAACGGGTACACCTCAAGTGGGTTCTTTTCACATGTTGGATTGAATACATAGTATCTGCCCAGGTCGACATTAAAATCCCTCCAACGCTCACCAGAATACTTTATCAAACACTTCTTCATATCCGTCGTATCCGGTATGTCAAAGGTGAGCTACATTAACACCAAAAGAATCAACGAATTACTGTATGATATTAATAAGATTAAAATAAAGTAGATACAGACAAACACAGTACGTAAAAGTATAGATACCAGAATACTCTCCCATATCTGATCCTTCACGTCCGCCGGTACATCTTTCCAATTATCAATAAGTATACTAGGCCTGCTTCTAGCAAGGGTCACCACAAAACTGTTAAACAGCTCTGCCATTGTGTTGAGACGCCGGCAAGTGTACCGGGTCGTCGCAAGTAATAAAATAAACACGGTAAGTAATTACCGAGGTCGAACTCAGGGATTGGGCGACCAATTCGACTAATCTGCGGGAAATCCGATACGTTTGGTCAAGTTATAGAAGGTGGTTGAGATTGAAGAGAGAATAGGATTGAAATCTAAATTAACAAATCTAATAAAATATTTAACTAAAAATCTGAAATTAAAATGTCCAAGGTCACAAATCCACCTACCCAACATGCATACCCAAGTGATGATGAATTCCTCCCTAAGTTCAATTACAATGTCAACCGGGACCCCCAAATTCTCCTATATCCACTCTCGTGCTCAATAGGACGTATTCGACGATTGGATTAATTACTTGCTAGGTCTCATAATCCTAATCTCGAATTTGATTAATTCTTGTTCCCTATAAGGTTGTACTAATCTCCTACTCACTCTCGTGTAATATTCGATTAGCGATCCCAATTCAAGTTCTAAAACACGAATCGCCTCTCGGCCTCAAACACGTTTAACTAGTTAATCACGCAAAACATATGATCAACGCATTCAAATCAGAATTGGAAAACAAGAATTGAATTAAAGGAGAGAAAAACATACATCACAAGAACACTACACCGCCATGGGTGGCTTCATTGTTCCCTCGGACGAGGGGATTAGTTCCTCATGCTCATAGACAAGCAATCCGACATAACCACCATGATAAAATAAAAAGAAAAGGGAGACGCAGCTCCAAAGAGAAAACAAGGATTCGTAACTACTGATCTAAACAAGTGGAAAAACTTCCTCCTCAATCTGATCTGCAACAGCCTTTAAATAAGGATTCTGTTTCTCGCCCGCTCGCGGGGCGAGCTTACTCTTGCGACGCGAATTTTAGTTTTGGCGCGCTTTCAAGTTTGGATTTTCGCGAGGCGGGGATGTGTTAGCGGGGCGAGTCTTCCATCTTCAATTTGTCACAGCCGTGACATTCATCACGGCTAGGCCGTGATGGTCTCTGTTTTCCAAGGTTTTCAAACTCTCGCGGGGCGAGATTCTTTTCGCGGGGCGAGACTTCAATTCTAGGCTGTGACCTTCATCACGGCTAGGCCGTGATGGTCTCTGACTTCCAGAGATGATGACTTTTGCTGCTTTGTTGACCTTCAGTCTCGCGAGGCGAGCATACACTTGTGGGGCGAGTGTCTCCAGAATTGCAATTTCCACTGTTTCTTGACTTTCCTTGACTCCCGGAGCTTCACTTATTGACCTGAAAACACCAAAAGCAACCAAAAGCATAATTCTATCCAAAATAAGCTAAAAACTACACAAAAGACGCAAAACAAGTCAAAGTCCAAGTTAGGAACAAAACAAGGCAAAATTTGGGTGAAAACAAGAGTGAACTCGACTGATTGGCACATAAACCCTAGTTCATCTAGTCATAAAACTAGATAAGCCAGAGGCTTATCAAAACACCCCAAACTTAAACCTTGCTTGTCCCCAAGCAAGCTAAAACTCAAAAACGACTCAAGACTTGGCAAGCTTAAGGGAACCAATCGATTTCGCACAAATTTCATGCACTCAAAACAGTTTTCTCCAATGATTTCCCCCCCCCCCCCCCTGCATCAACGTAATCCCCACATTCATTTACTTTAAACAATTGAGAACTTATCATTCATGCAATCATTAATCTAAGTTGAGGATCAAAGCTACACACACAAAGGAAGATCACCTATTTCAAACAATTGCCTTCCTCACAAGGGCATTTAGTATTTCACTCATTCGCTCAAGTTTGTCTAGGCTATCAACTTTTTCACTCAATTTCACATATCAAGAGCACTTCCCATGAATTTGATTTTCATCTCAAAAATGGTTCCCACGAAAACATGCATGCAACATCAGAAGGTCTTTAAAGGTTGTAATGGGGCCTGGCTCAGGGTAGGATATACAAGGATACTAGGCTTAAGTCCCTAGGAACTAAGAGAGCATGAGCATTTGACACATATTCCACTCAAATTCCTTTTTCCATTTTTCATTTGGGCTCGGGTGACTACATCCTTTTCCTTGCTAATCTTTTTGTTTTGCCCCTTTTCTTTTGACAATTTTTATTTTGTTTTCTTCTTTTCTTTTGTTTTCTTTTTGCCTTGGGTCAACCTTTATTTTCTTTTTCTCATCCCAATATGACATATCACCTCGTAGCCACCCCAAACTTAGTTTCTCACAACTCTTTTCTCATTAAGCTTCCATGCTCTCCTAATTCTAAGATTGGGTTAATATGGTTTTTTCAGATTTCGGCTCATAATATAGGGTCATAAAGAAACAATAGGCTAATTAGGCTCAATGTGGTTGACTAGGGAACATGCAAGAGGGATGGTTCATTTTAGGCCAAGTAGTTATTTCAAAGAAAATTGCCTAAATCATTTGATGCAACACATAAACATGCAAACCATGAAGAGATTCAAGCAAATTCGGGAAAGTGCAACTTAACAGTGATTCACACAATCAAAAACAAAGTTGGAGGCTCAAATCCTCACCTGGACATTTTGCAAATTGTTTGACCGAGATACGATTCCTAGTGTGTGCACCCCCTCACCCCAAACTTATCATAAATCAAGTAATCACAATAAAATTCTCAAAGTTCACTTTTCAATTTTTAAGTAGGGATAAACTTTTCTATTATCGGAACCTAGGGGGAAATCATCAATGGTCAAAATAATTTATGCAATCAATCTATGCTCAATAGAATTAAAATCCATCAAGCTTGCCGAAACACATTCATACACAAACTCTTGATCTTCTCAAATTATTCAAGAGTGACAAACAAAAACAAAACAAAAACAAAAATGAGGAAAGGAGAGGGATACCTAGCTTGGGTTGCCTCCCAAGTAGCGCTTGTTTAACGTCCCGAGCCTGACTCAAGTCGCCCCCTAAGGGTTAACTCAGAAAAAACACTTGCTTGCCATGTGGGATTGGTTCTCCATGATAATGCTTTAGTCTTTGACCATTTACCTTGAAATTTCCAGAGGCCCCTTCTAACTCTACTGCTCCATGTGGAAAAACATGGAGGACCTTGTATGGTCCTGACCACTTTGACTTCAGCTTCCCAGGAAAGAGTCTCAGCCTTGAGTTATAAAGAAGCACCAATTGTCCGGGCTCAAACCTCCTAGGCAAGATGTGCTTGTCATGCCATGCCTCAGTCTTCTCTTTATAGATTCTTGCATTTTGGTATGCTTGCATGCGGATTTCGGACAGCTCATTTAAGTCCAGAAGCCTCTTCTCACCGGCCTTCATCAAATCGAAGTTGAGTTCTCGAATTGCCCAATAAGACTTTTCCTCCAACTCCACCGGCAAGTGGCACGCCTTTCCAAACACCAAATTGTAAGGAGACCTTCCAATTGGAGTCTTGAAGGCAGTCCTATAAGCCCATAAGGCATCATCTAACTTTTTTTACCAATCCTTCCGTGAGGAGTTGACGGTTTTCTCAAGAATACGCTTCAACTCACGGTTGGATACCTCCGCTTGCCCATTGGTCTGAGGATGATAAGGAGTAGAGATTCTATGCTTGACCCCATACTTCTCAAGAAGCTTGTGCATTTGATTGTTGCAAAAGTGGGATCCCCCATCACTAATCAGCACTCTAGGAACCCCAAACCTTGTGAAGATGTTGCGCCTTAGGAATTCCATGACTACCCGCGCATCATCCGTGGTTGTTGGGATTGCTTCTACCCACTTTGACACGTAGTCCACAGCCACCAAAATGTATTGATAGGAGAAAGATGGTGGGAATGGTCCCATGAAATCTATCCCCCATACATCAAAGAGTTCTACTTCAAGCATGCTATTCAAGGGGAGCTCATGCCGCTTGGAGATGTTGCCTGCTCTTTGGCAACGATCACAGTTCTCAACAAAAGTATGGGCATCCTTGAAGAGATTTGGCCAATAAAACCCGTTTTGGAGGATTTTCTCTGCTGTCTTCTTTCCCCCATAGTGCCCACCATAATCCGAGCTATGACAATGCCACAACACGTTTCCGATTTGGTCATGGGGAATGCACCTTCTTAGGATCCCATCCGAGCATTGCTTGAAAAGATATGGGTCCTCCCACACATAGTACCTTGCATCCGAGAAGAACTTCTTCCTTTGCTGACTAGTCAAACCTTGCGGAACCACATTTGAAGATTTGAAATTGGCCATGTCCGCGAACCAAGGAGGGGAATTTTCAATAAGTGCAAACAGCTTTTCATCAGGAAATTCTTCCTTGATGTCTAACAATTCCTCCTTGGTGTCGGGATTAACCAACCTGGATAAGTGGTCCGCCACACCATTGTCGGATCCCTTCCTGTCCCTAATCTCGATATCAAATTCCTGCAAAAGAAGAATCCACCGTATTAATCTAGGTTTGGCCTCTTGTTTTGTCATCAAGTGTTTTATGGCCGCATGATCAGTGTAAACAACAATCTTAGACCCCACAATGTAGGATCTAAACTTATCTAAAGCAAAAACCACAGCAAGTAGTTCTTTTTCAGTGGTGGAATAATTAACTTGTGCCTCATTCAAAACCTTACTTGCATAATAAATGACATGAGCTAATTTTTCCACCCTTTGCCCCAAAACAGCCCGCACCGCATAATCACTAGCATCACACATGATTTCAAAAGGTAAATTCCAATTAGGCGCAGTGATTATGGGTGCGGTGACAAGCATATTTTTCAAAATAGTGAAGGTACTTAAACAAGAAGCATTAAACTCAAAGGATACATCCTTCACAAGAAGGTCACACAGCGGCCTTGCGATTTTGGAGAAGTCCTTGATGAATCTCCGGTAGAAACCGGCATGCCCCAAAAAACTCCTCACCCCCTTTACATTCGTTGGTGGGGGAAGCTTCTCAATCAGCTCAATCTTTGCTTTATCAACTTCAATCCCCCTTTGGGAAATTTTGTGCCCCAAGACTATACCTTCCTTGACCATGAAGTGGCATTTCTCTCAATTGAGCACAAGGTTAGTCTCTTGGCACCTTTTAAGCACCAAAGTCAAGTTCTGCAAGCAATTGTCATATGAGGTCCCAAAGACCAAGAAGTCATCCATGAACACCTCAATGCATTTCTCCACCATGTCCGAGAAAATAGAAAGCATGCACCTTTGGAAAGTAGCAGGAGCGTTGCACAATCCAAAGGGCATCCTCCTATAGGCAAAGACTCCATAGGGACACGTGAAAGCCGTCTTCTCTTGATCTTGAGGATCTACCACAATTTGATTATAGCCGGAGTAACCATCCAAAAAACAATAGTATTCATGTCCGGCTAACCTTTCTAGCATTTGATCAATGAAGGGAAGAGGGAAGTGATCTTTCCTTGTGGCTTCATTTAGCTTTCTATAGTCGATACATACTCTCCACCCCGTGATGGTCCTTGTTGGGATCAATTCATTGCTTTCATTGACCACCACTGTGGTGCCTCCTTTCTTTGGGACCACATGAATTGGACTAACCCATTTACTATCCGAGATTGGATAGGTGATTCCGGCATCCAAAAGTTTAATCACTTCCTTACGCACAGCCTCTTTCATGATGGGATTTAACCGTCTTTGTGGTTGAACCACTGGCTTATGATCATCCTCCATCAAAATCTTATGCATGCATAGGGAGGGGCTTATACCTTTTAGGTCTGAAATCTTCCACCCAATGGCGGATTTGTGTTCCCTAAGAACTCTCAATAGCTTCTATTCTTCATCTTTTTTCAAGGCATTGCTAATGATTACCGGATGTTGTCCCTTCTCCCCCAAGAATGCATACTTTAAGTGGGTTGGGAGTTGCTTCAACTCCGGTGCCTTGTCATCTTCTTCCATTCTTTCCTTGTTGAGCTTTTCCTTTGCACATTCATCCCTTGGGAGACTCGGTAAAGCTTCCATATGTTTCAAGCACTCAAGATAGTCCTCATCCCCCAAAGGGTCTTTTTCCTCACTATCATCATCATGGGATTTTACCAACACTTGTGCAAGTGAAGAACCATGGGCTTCTCTAGTGGCCCTTGCCTTGACAATCGAATCCACTATATCCACTCGATACACATCCGACCTCTCAATGGGGTGCTTCATTGCTTCGAAGACATTGAAGACTACATTCTCATCTTGCACCCTTAGAGTGAGTTTCCCTTCTTGCACATCTATCAAGGCACGCCCAGTGGCCAAGAAAGGCCTACCCAATATGAGAGGGATCTCAGCGTCTTCATCCATGTCAAGAACCACAAAGTCCACCGGAAATATGAACTTGTCCACCTTCACTAACAAGTCTTCGACCACCCCATAAGGATATTTTATAGAACGATCGGCCAGTTGGAGTGACATCCGTGTATCCTTGACTTCCTTGATCCCCAATTTCTTCATCATAGAGAGGGGCATCAAGTTGATGCTTGCCCCTAGATCACACAATGCCTTCCCTAGAGTCATCTCCCCAATGGTGCATGGTATAGAAAAAGAACCGAGATCCTTCAACTTTGGAGGTAGTTTTCTCTGAAGAATGGCACTACACTCCTCGGTCAAAGCAACCGTTTCCTCATCCACTATTTTCCGCTTCTTGGAGAGAAGCTCCTTCATAAACCGAGCATAAGATGGCATCTGTTCCAAGGCATCCGCAAAGGGAATGTTAATCTGAAGTTTGCGGAAGACATCGAGGAATTTGTTGAACTGCTTATCCTGTTGAGGCTTCTTCAATCTCTCAGGATATGGTACCTTCATGTAGGGCGGGAGGTCCTGGGGTTCAACCCACTTCTTCTTTCAGAACTCTTCATCTACAAGTTTTAACCTCCCCCTTGCTCCGGTGCCTTGTCTCTTGCCCACTCCTCTTCCTCAGGTTGCTCTTCCTCAACATGTGGTTGCTCTGAGGCCTTGTCTTCTTGAGAACCAGTTCCTCCCCTGTTAGATCCCAACTCTCTACCACTTCTAGTTGTTATGGCGTTGCATTGGTTCTTAGGGTTGTTCTCTGTATCACTTGGGAAGGTGCCTGGGAGACGCTCATTCAGTTGCTTTGCGAGCTGAGCTATCTGCATCTCTAGATTGTGAATTGTCGCCCCTGTATGCGTTGCCAACTTGTCAACTGTCGTATTCACCTTGTCTGTGTTGATTGCCAACTTGTCAACTATTGCGCTCACCTTGTCAACTGACGCATTCACTTTCTCTAAAGCTGCGCCTGTATATTTTGCCAACTTGTCCACTGCAGTGTTTGTGTCGATTGACAATTTCTCCATTGTTGCACTCAACTTCTCAAAAGCCAGCTCCCACGGTTGTCTTCCACCATCTGTTATTTGCAACTGATTAGGCCCTGGAAGAGCCTGCTGAGTATTGCGCTGCTGAATTCCAATGTTCGGTCTCAGACCCTGTTGAGGTTGTTGCCAATTCTGTTGAGGATGTTGTTGACCGGCTAGACCACCATTATCATCACTCCAAGCGAACCTCGGATGGTCTCTCCTCATATACCCCCTATTCTGATTCTGATTGTAGTCATTCTGTCTGTTTCTCTGATAATTGTTCTGGGGCACAGTGTCATAGAAGTTGTGGCATGAGTCCACATGTTCCTGAGGGAAATTTAGCGGGCAAATCTGAGTGTCATGATCTCCATTACAATTTGCACAACCCGGAGGCATTCCCTCGTGTATTGCATTAACCCTCTTGTTCCCAGACAAAGCCTCATTCTGCATCTTCAAAAGTCTGTTTTGCTCTAAAATGGCTTCCATTGTCCCAGAACTGATTCCACTTGAGGTTTCCCTACCACGGTTGTAATTATTGTATGACATCTTCTCTAACAATGCCCATCCATCCTCGGCTGATAAATAAGAGAACGAGCCGCCAGCTGCGGCATCACAGTTCATCTGATAGCGTCCCCTCAACCCATTAAAGAAGTGTTGAACTTTTGAGACTGGGTCAAAGAACGCGGAAGGGCATCTTCTCAAAAGCCCGTTGTACCTCTCCCAAGCTTCATTATAAGTTTCATCTTCTGTCTGCCTGAAAGATGTAATGGCTATTCTTGCTTGTGCCGCTTTCTGAGGAGGAAAATATTTGGTCAGGAACTTTTGTGCCATTTGCTCCCAAGTTCTGATGCTGTTCCTGTCCAAGCTGTCAACCCAATCGCGAGCGACATCCCTAAGAGAGAGGGGGAAAAGCCGCAAGCGAAACTCATCTTGAGAGACTCCTCTTGTCTTCTGTAAGTCACAAGCTTCAAGGAAGCGAGTGATGTGTCTATGAGGGTCCTGTTTGCCACTCCCATCAAACTGATTCTCACGGATCTGGAATGTGACACATGCTTCCACTCTGAAAGAGTCTGTATTCAGGTTGCCTCTCACAATCGACGAATCACAATCACCCAAGCTGGGTAGATCGTACTCGAAGAGAGGCTTGTAACGAGGAGGAGGAGGAGGATTTTCTTCAGCCATGTCCTCAAAATCAATCGCTTCAAGCCTCTTCCTTTCTCTGACTTCCTTCCTTAAGCGCTTCTCGGTCTTGGTGATCTCCGAATCAAATAACAGGTCCTCTTGTGAAAGGGTACCTCGCATACAAAAACGCGGCAAGACCAAGTGGAATCAAAGAAGTAGAGAGATAATAATAATAATATAACAGAAAAATAAAAATAAAATAAACTTAACCAATCAATCAAATTTCCTAAAAATTAGGAAAATTGGTTGTGACAATCCCCGGCAACGGCGCCAAAAACTTGTTGTGAACGCCGGCAAGTGTACCGGGTCGTCGCAAGTAATAAATAAACACGGTAAGTAATTACCGAGGTCGAACTCAGGGATTGGGCTACCAATTCGACTAATCCGCGGGAAATCCGATAAGTTTGGTCAAGTCACAGAAGGTGGTTGAGGGAGAGAGATTAATATCGCAATTAAATTAACAAATCTAATTAAATAATTAACTAAAAATATGAAAACTAAAACGTCCAAGGTCACAAATCCACCTACCCAATATGCATACCCAAGTGATGATGAATTCCTCCCTAAGTTCAATTACAATGTCAACCGGGACCCCCAAATTCTCCTAAATCCACTATCGTGCTCATTAGGACGTATTCGACGATTGGATTAATTACTTGCTAGGTCTCATAATCCTAATCTCGAATTTGATTAATTCTTGTTCCCTATAAGGTTGCACTAATCTCCTACTCACTCTCGTGCAATATTCGATTAGTGATCCCAATTCAAGTTCTAAACGCGAATCGCTGACTAAGCCTCATCAACGTTAACAAGTCAATCACGCAATACATATGATGAACGCAATCAAATCAGAATTGGAAAACATTTATTGAGAGAAGGGAAAGAAACATACATCACATCGGATCTACACCGCCATGGGTGGCTTCATTGTTTCCTCGGATGAGGGGATTAGTTCCTCATGCTCATAGACAAACAATCGGAAATAACCACCATGAAAAAATAAAAAGAAAAGGGAGACGCAGCTCCAAAGAGACAAGAAACTACCCTAAACGCTACTCTAAACAGTGGAAAAACTACTAGGATTCGCGGCCCTCCAAAGAGCTCTCCAGCCTCCAATCTGATACTGAAACAATAATATATAGGATTCCTGATCTGCGCTCGCTCGCGAGGCGAGTATCCTCTCGCGAGGCGAGAATTAAAATTGGCGCGCTTTCAATTTGAACTCTCGAGAGGCGAAAGTATGTTCGCGGGGAGAATCTTCAAACCTTCCTCTGTCACAGCCATGACCTTCATCACGGCTAGGCCGTGATGGTCTCTGTCTTCCAGGGTCTTCAGAATCTCGCGAGGCGAGAATACTCTCGCGGGGCGAGACAGAATTGATGACTTTGCTGCTTTGCTGATCTTCAGGCTCGCGGGGCGAGCATCCACTCGCGAGGCGAGTGTCTCCAGAAGTGCTTTTTTTCCACTGCTTCTTGACTTTCCTTGACTCTCAGAGCTTCACTTATTGACCTGAAACAACAAAAGCAAACAAAAGCGTAATTCTATTCAAAATAACCTAAAAACTACACAAAATCCACAAAACGAGTCAAAGTCTAACTTAGGAACAAAACAAGGCAAATTTGGGCGAAATCGAGAGTGAACTCGAATAAATTGCACGAAAACCATAGTCCATCTAGTTATAAAACTAGATAAGCCAGAGGCTTATCACATTGGCCCAATAAGATTGAGGTTATTATCAAAGTCTATTCTTATCCTTTGATTTGAACCACGGTTGGCAGTCAAATTCCTCATTCGTGTGGCACGTCTACCCTTTCTACCCGTAGACGAGATCTCTGACCCGCTGCATGAATGAGGGATATCCTCAGGATCAGCCATGTATACCTGTTTAAACAAAAAAAAAACTTGTTAGTATGTCAGGATAAATATCAAACATAACTTATAAATATCGATCAAAGAAGATCGACCTCTTCTTCCATATTTTCTTCTTATTAGCCTTCTTCTGGGTCTTCTCATAGATAACATTAGTGTTGTTCACCCTTTCATAAACTTGCTCTCCAGTCAAGGCCACCGGAGCAATTTCATTCTCCGGAAGTCAATTGAAAGCTTTTCTCAATCTACGATAAGGATGATTACGTCGGAGAAATCTCCGATGCCCAAGGTAAACTGTCTTCCTTCCATGTTTCAGTTGATGGTAACATGTGCCTTCTTCACATATTGGACATGCTTTATGCCCCTTAACACTATACCCACACAGGTTCTCGTATGCTGGAAAGTCATTGATGGTGCAAAATAACATGGCACGCAATCTGAATGTCTCACGGCAATACCCGTCGATCACATCAACGCCTTCATCCCACAACATTCTCAAGTCTTCAATCAAGGGACTCAGATAAACATCAATATCATTTCCTGGCTGTTTAGGACCCGAAATCATCATACTTAACATAATGTATTTGCGCTTCATGCACAACCAAGGAGACAGGTTGTAAATTACCAGGAGAACATGCCATGAATGAAGAATACTACTTAAGTTTCCATATGGATTCATTCCATCAGTAGCAAGTCCAAGTCTGAGGTTTCTGGGCTCATTGCCGAAATCCGGAAACAAACTATCAATTTTCTTCCATTGCAAAGAATCGGCCGGATGGTGAAGCTGTCCATCACACTTCCTCTCATCTGCATGCCATCTAATGTTCTTTGCTTCATTTACATTAGCAAACAATCGCTTGAACCGTGGAATCACGGGAAGATACCATAACACCTTCACAGGAGGACCTTTGGTGACCACATCACAACTAGAATCACCATCCTTCACTTTGTAGCATGATACCCCACAATTGGGGTACTCGTGCATCTCTTCAAACTCTTTCCTGTACAATATGCAATCATTGGGGAAACCTTGTATTTTCTTATACTCCATACCCATCGGACACAATATCTTCTTCGCCTCATAGTTTCGAGATGGCAATGTGTTACCTTCTGGAAGCATGTCTTTCAACAACTCAAGCAATTCGGTAAAGCTTTTATCGCTTCACCCATTTCTCGCCTTCACATTGAACAATCTTAACACCGCTGACAACCGTGTGAAATTAGTGCACCCCGGATACAAAGCCACTTCCGCATCATTGTACAAAGTATCATACACATGTGCGCGCCGAAAAGACTCTTGCCCAACATCACGGATCATGTCCTCTAGTCCATCGTCCATATCCACGTCATCAACTTCCTCTCTATCTGACACCCTCGGCCTGTCTAACGATTCACCATGACATATCCATGTTGTATAACTCTTGCAAATCCCCTCACAAATAAGATGATCACGTATCTCCTCAGTTTCTAGTCGTCTCTCATTCCAACAGTTAACACAAGAACAATAAAACCTTCCGTTACCACTATCAGGAGCATTTGTTTTTGCAAACTGTAGAAAATCTTCCACTCCATTCTCATACTCATCACTTGTCCGTCTAGCATTCATCCAACCGCGATCCATGACTAAAACCAATAACTTCGTACTTAGTCCAACATATTCATCAACCACTTCTTATGACAGGGTATGGCCCTATCCCATTCGAGAAGAAATTTTTTCAAAATTCGGTTAACAGTTAGTCCTTAACTCTCATGCTCATACTCGACGAAATTTCGGCAGCATTTCTCTTCGGTCTCCGACGTACACGACTTGAACGCGATGACATCCACCACGATAAAGTATGCACCCGAAGAACGAAAGGAAATGTATCAATCCGAACTTTCATCAAGTATATAACATTAGAATCAATGAATAACTATTTTAATTGAATGAAGAAAATGTTTTTTCCCAAACTGTCCAACTTTGGACAATTCAAGATCCAATACAATGAGCAATACATGAAGCACGTACACATGTGCTCATTAGTATTGTATCTCAAATGGGAAACTAAGGCTTTACTAATTAATTAACATTAAGAAAAATAATAAAACACTCCAATCCCCAAGTACAATGCAAACAAAAACCAAACGAGAAAAATGGAGAGGAGAAAGCTTACCGGGAGTGGGAAGAACACTCAGCTGGAAACCGTAATGAATAATGAATATTCTGCTTAATATTCTGCTCGGAATTTATACCGTAATAGTTTCAATAACAGCAAGTGTACCTATACAAAAAGAGAAGCACTTTGTGAATATTTTCATAACTAGACCAGAATAACAAGTTCACAACAACAATTATGTAGCTTGATCAGTATAGGAGCATAAATACAGAAGAACTTTGACAGAGATAAATCACACACATACATATAAGAAATAACTGAGCTTACAGTAGAAAATCCAAGTTGATGAACACATATAAGGCTGTATACACATATAAATGATTTAGCAGGTAGAATGATAAATGAAATCTAGAGCTCAAAATTTGATGGGGAAGATGATCAAAATGAAGTCTGGAATGGTTGAGTTAGGTGTGTCAGTATTGCTCTCACTCTCATGCATTTAAATCTATAACTCTTGAAAAACAAATAGGAATTGTAAGTTTTAGTCTCTTGATATTTAACATGGCAGACAAGCAAAACATATAGACTAATCAATCATATCCTACATAAACCTAACATAAAACTGATCCAACTTCATTAGCTAACATTTATATTACTTTCAGTCACTTAATGAGGCAAAACTTATCTTATATATCTCAACCAGATAAATGACAGCAAGCTAAACATAACTGCAAAATTCTCACACTAGATCATTATCCATCATCCTCAATTATAAGAAGATCTTTTAAAATTATATTGATAACTATCAAAGACAACTCCTTTTTAAATTATATCATACTCGACCAACAGTAAAATCTTAAAGACAAAACATATCCCCAGAAAGAATCCAGTTTAACAAATACCCTCCATGGAAAGAAATAACGCTTCAACTCAATGGGATCATAGCTGCATTGTGTAGGTAATTCTGGAGACACAACACTGCGACCAAACCAGAAACTAATAGGACACACACAATGTTGATTTTTTTCCTGATAAAAGACATAACAGTGATGGCACAAACTTGTTTAACCCGAAAACAAAAAATATGATCCACTTCAATAACAATTTACCTTCAATCAGGTATGCTTGTGAAGAAAATAAGTTAAACCACAAACACAAAATTCATTAGTCCAAATAAAATGCTCACTTAAATTCCTTTAATGCTTTGGTTAATACTGTAAAATGGGGCTTTCTCACCCCCACCTACATTCCAAACCATCATCACCTAGTGTCTGGCTAAAGTTAAATTATACCATTTTCCTTGAAAACCCAGAAAGAAACACAAAAAATGTGCAGATAGTCCATCACAGCTTATGAATGAAAATGCAAGCAAAAAAAAAACAAACTTTGTGCAGTGTGGCAATTATTCAATACATAAAATAAATGGAAAGGGTATTAGGGAGAGGGTATGAAAAGACCTTGCACTTCAAGTAGAGGATACAAGCTAGGGTCACGGTAGCGACACGGAGGAGGAAGCGGAGAACATTGAACTTCGTGGTTGAGGTGACGCAGTGGTCCTCCCAAGCCGTAGATGGTGATGCGCGCGGCGGAGCGAGCAAGGAACAGAGGTTATGAGGGTGTGAGCATTACGATTTCCATATCTTTTTGAGCTTTTGAAGGAAACAAAAGAAAGTGGTTAGAACCATTTACGCTAAATGTATTTCAGGTTTGAGAGAGAGAAAGAGAGAGTGAGAGAGAGAGGGTGTATGACCTGTTATCATGGTAATGGGGCGAGGTCGTAGGGCGGCGTCTTCCTCCCTTGCTTACTGAGTGGAGGGCGGCGGCAACGTCTTGTTTTCGTGGCAATGGAGGTGAGGAATGGGGTTTTCTGGGAGGGAGAGTGAGCACGGGCATGCAAGAGGGGATTTTTGGGTCAAAGGTTTCTTAGCATCGCGAAAAATGAAAAGCAGTATGAGGGAATTAAAAATGACAGATGAACAATACACATCGGTTAACAATAAAACCGATGTTAAAAGGTTTTCCATATCGGTTATAAATAAAACCGATGTTAAATGTTGAGATATTATTTTATTTTTTATCAATTTTTATTACCTTTTCCACATCGGTTTTTAATAAACCGATGTTATAATGTTTTCCACATCAGTTATAAATAAAACCGATGTTAAAAGTTATATTATTTATTTCCTTAATTTTTTTATTCATTTTTCCACATCGGTTTATAAAAACCCGATGTTAAAACATAAATATTTCCACATCGGTTAGAAAAAAAGACCGATGTGTAAACTTATGCATTTTTAAATTTTTTTATTTTTGGTTCAATTTTGAACATCGGGTTTATAAAAACCGATGTTAAAACCTTTATAACAACGGTTTATTTTAGAACCGATGTTAAAAGTTTTCAATTTAATTTCAAAAATGTTACCGCCTCCATTTTCACATCGATTTTCTGTAAACCGATGTTAAAACCCCGATGTTAAAAGTATATTTTGCACTGGTGTATAGCAGCAATTTTAATGGCCATACAATTTGCCTCGTAAGCCCATTTGTCTGCATTTTTATTACATCTAAAGGTTCTAGATGGCTTTTTTAGGCAATTGCTGAGCTGTTGTCCACAATGTTAAAATTATTTGTTATTTTCCCCCTCAAATTGTGGATGACTTGATTAAAAAAAGTTTTAGTGACAATAATATTTGCTCCTAAAAAAATTAATAATAATGTACAAGTATTTCAAATAAACCGTACTAAAATTCATTTTATGTAAACAAATTACATTCCATTAAATCCATAATAAAAAAAAATAACAACTACCAAGTGTTAATTAAGAAGTGTCATCAACAAAAGATGAAAAATACATCATTTGAATCTAATAGTACTCTCATTTCATAACATTTCTTCAACTCTTAACTACAATGAAGCCTTCTGCTACCAATTTTCTGAAAATCATAGTGTATGACCTAGAATAATAAAATAAGAAAAAATGTCATTTAAAAATAGTTCATCTATGTAAATTAGAAAATAACAACAAATATTCATGTACATAACATGCCCAAAATAAAAATTACCATTGATGACTCAAACTGTATCAGCCTGAGTCAGGCACACTGTTCATAAAAGAAACAAAAACAAAAAGGATAAATTGATTCTTTTGTACACCAAAACAAGAGTTAGTACCCAAAAAAAAAAAGGAATATTGCCAACGGATAATAAACCACTACAGATTATGCTTATTATTATAAGATAAGAAGGATGCAAGAAAGATAGTTCATAGGAAAATTGCAATTATTGACAGCCCTTGTTCTACAATCTGTCTAGAATGTACTTGTATCAGTTGTATGTGATATACTACTTATAATATTCATGTTTGTCTCACCAAAGTGCCTACTAACATTAAAAATATCAAAGACAAATTTTCAACTTAAATGTAGCTTGTACTATGTTCCAACTTGAAGGAAAAATATACTATAAATGTAGAATTGTTAGTTGTAATTCAGTTTTTCATTTAAAAGTTAGTTGTAATTCATCTTATTCCCTTATTCTTTCTCTTCTTCTAAGTGAGAGTGTGAGTGTCATTACTTGGAAAAGTGTGTGTGCTGTGCATAGAGTGTGGATCAGTGTGAAACTGAATGTGCATGTGCTAATAGTGGTATCAGTAGTAGAAGATTAGGGACCTGTGAAAGTGTTCGAGAATGGCTGCACCAAATGGGAATGGAGGTTTCGTTCCATCTATGCCAATTCTTGATGGCAAGAATTATGATCAATGGGCGGTAAGGATGGAAGCTATCCTTGGTTTTCAGGAGATATTAGAAGTTGTGAAAGAAGGAGTTACAGAAAAGGATGATAATGTTGCCAAGAAGAAGGATTATAAGGCAAGATGCCTTTTCCATCAATGTGTTGATCAATCTAACTTTGAAAAGATTTCCAAGGCCAAAACAGCTAAAGAGGCCTGGGATATCTTGTTCAAAGCATATGGAGGTGCTGAGAAGACCAAGAAAGTGAAACTCCAATCATTGCGAAGGCAGTATGAGTTGATGGGAATGCAAGATCAAGATTCAGTTGCTGATTACCTCAACAGGCTGCAAGTATTGGTGAATTCAATGAAGACTTGTGGAGAATATTTTACTAATCAACAGATAGTTGAAAAGATCCTTAGAACTTTAACTCCTCGTTTTGATCACATTGTGGTGGCAATCGAGGAATCTAAGGATCTTGAGAACCTGAAAGTGGAGGAGCTGCAGAATTCCCTTGAAGCTCATGAGCAAATGTTCAATGAGAGGGATGGAGCCAAGGAGACTGAGCAAGCACTTCAGGCTTATCACAGAGGAAAGAAACAAAGAACATGGGGCATCATCAAGACTGGAAAAGAGAAGGGGAAGCACACAAAGGAGAAAGTTTCCTCATATGACTCAGGGAATCACTCTGGTCAGTCTAATGATGAGGAGAGGAAGAATAAGTTCAAGAACAAGAACAAAGGAGACAAGAAGAGCTTCAACAGAAAGGACATCTAGTGCTACAATTGTCAGAAGTATGACCATTTTGCTAATGAATGTAGAGGCAAGAAAGTGCTAAGAAAGCACAATGAAGCTCAATTAGCAAAAGAGGAGGATTCTGATTCTGATGACAGTGTGCTCTTGGTGGTGACTACAACAGGAGATTCCAATGCTGATGATTAATGGTATCTTGATACTGGCTGCTTGAATCACATGTCTGGAAGGAGGGAATGGTTCATTGAATTAAAAGAAAAGGTGAAAAGCAAAGTGAAATTTGTTGATAATTCAATCATTGAAGCTGAAGGGATTGGAAAGGTGCAGATCAGAAGAAAAGATGGTGTTAAAGCCTTGATCACAGATGTTCTTTATGTACCTTGCATGAAGAATAATCTGCTGAGTCTAGGGCAATTGGTGGAGAATGGGTATTCAATGATCCTAGAACAGAACTGGATGAAGGTGTTTGATGCTCAAAAGAAACTGATTTTAAAAGCTCCTTTGACAAAGAATAGGACTTTCAAAATTGGAATCCAAGTTCTGGAGCATAGTTGTCTCAGTGCAGTGATGGGAGATGTGAATTGGCTATGGCACTATCGATATGGACACCTCAACTTCAGAAGCTTGGACTTCTTGCAAAAGAAAGAGTTAGTTCAAGGACTTCCACAAATGTCACAACCTGATCAAGTATGTGAAGATTGTTGTGCAAGCAACCAGCCAAGAAATGCATTTAAGAATAAAGCTCTTCACAGATCCAAAGACAAATTGGAGGTAGTCTACTCAGATGTGTGTGGTCCTTTTGAGACTCAATCCATTGGAGGTAATAGCTAATTTGTGTCATTCATTGATGAATATTCAAGAATGATGTGGATTTACTTGATTTAGAAGAAAAGTGATGTGCTAACTACTTTCAAGAAGTTTGTGTTGATGGCTGAGAATCAAAGTGATAGGAGAGTCAAGGTGTTGAGGACAGATGGAGGAGGAGAATACACTTCTCATGATTTCCAAAAGTATTGTGATGAGAAAGGAATCATACATGAAGTTACAACACCTTACACTCCTCAACATTATGGCATTGCTGAAAGGAGAAACAGAACAACACTGAATATGGCAAGAAGCATGTTAAAAGAGAGGAAACTGCCCAAAAGCCTATGGGGGGAAGTAGTAACCACAGTAGTTTACCTACTAAACAGGTGTCCAACCAAAGGCTTGGAAAATGCAACTCCTGAAGAAATGTGGACAGGAAGAAAGCCTGATGTCTCAAACTTAAAGATCTTTGGTTCCTTGTGTTACAAGCATGTGCTTGAACAAACCAGAAGCAAATTGGATGAAAGAAGCAAGCAGGTGGTCTTTCTAGGGTATCATCCAATAGGTGCATACAAATTAATTGATCCAAGAACCATGAAAGTAATGATAAGCAGAGATGTGATCTTCGATGAATCTAAGTGGTGGAACTGGGAGTAGAAAAACAATAGTAGTGTGGTGTTAGATCTTCAAGAAGATCAAGCTGAGTCATCAAATCCTGCTAATATTGATCAGTCACATAGACTTCAGAGGTAAAGACAGCCACCTCTAAGGTTGAATGACTATGAAATTACCCCAGATAATGTGGTAAGTGCAGATGGTGAATTGGTGCATATGGCCTTGTTCAATGAAGTGGAGCCAGTATCCTTTGAAGAAGCTATGACAAATGATAGATAGGTGGCAGCAATGCAGGAAGAGCTACCTTCAATCAACAAAAATGATACTTGGGAATTGACTGATTTGCCTTAGCAGAAGAAAACAATTGTAGTCAAATGGGTGTAAAAGGTCAAGGTGAAGCCAGATGGTTCAATAGCCAAGTATAAGGCTAGATTGGTGGCAAAAGGGTTCCTGCAGAAGGAAGACATTGATTATCAAGAGGTGTTTGCACTGTGGCAAGAATGGAGACCATAAGGCTAGTGACAGCTATAGCCAGTCACAAGAAGTGGACACTTCACCAGCTTGATGTGAAGTGTGCATTCCTCAATGGAAAATTAGATGAAGAAGTGTATGTGTTACAACCACCTGGTTTTGCTATCAGAAGAAAGGAACAAAAAGTGCTGAGACTTCACAAAGCCTTGTATGGCTTAAAATAGGCACCAACAGCCTAGAATAGAAGGATGGATGATTGTATAACATAGCAAGGCTTCCTGAAATGCAGCAGTGAGCATGTTGTGTATACTCAAGCATTGAATACAGGTGACACTTTAATTGTTTGTCTGTATGTTAATGACTTGTTGATAACCGGAAGTGATGAAAGTCTGATTGTAAAGCTAAAGAAGAGATTGATGACTGAGTTTGAGATGACTGACTTGGGAGAGCTAGCATATTTCCTGGGAATTGAATTTCTCAAATCAAAGAAAGGGATATTCATGCACCAGAAGAAGTATGCAACTGATATCCTTAGAAAATTTAAAAGGCTTGATTGTAACTCATCTTGAACTCTTGTTGAGATTGGTTTGTAATTGAAGAAGTAATGTGAAAATGAGGAATCAGTTGATGCAACCAAAATTAGACAGTTGATAGGCTCTCTAAGATACTTGTGTAATACCAGACCAGACTTGGCTTATGGAGTAGGTCTGCTGAGTAGATTCATGGAGGAACCTAAGTCATCTCACTTTGCAGCAGCTAAAAGACTACTGAGGTTTGTGAAAGGAACCATAGGACTTGGACTTTTGTTTCCTAATGAAGACAGAAGCAAGGCTGAAGTAGTTGGCTTCATTGATTCATATTGGTGTGGGGATAGAGAGGACAGGAAAAACACTTCGGGCTACTTGTTCATGTGCTGCAGTGGCCCTATTTCCTTGTCCTCAAAGAAGCAGAATATGGTGGCATTGTCCTCATGTGAAGCAGAATATGTAGCAGTTGCACTAGGAGCTTGTCAAGCAATGTGGCTCGAGATACTTTTGAGGGAGTTGAAACTTATTAGAACTAATCCAATGAAGTTAAAGGTTGATAACAGATCAGCAATCGGCCTAGCAAAAAATCCTGTGGCTCATGGAAGAAGCAACCACATTGAGATTCGCTTCCATTACTTGAGAGATCAAGTTAACAAAGGCAACTAAGTGCTGGAATATTGCAAGCGTGAAGAGCAACTAGCAGATATATTGACAAAGCCATTGAAGCCAGAGAGATTCAAACTTCTAAGGAGCAAGATTGGGATGGAGTTTTTAGAAAATCTGAATTAAGGGGAAGTGTTAATTGTAATTCAGTTTTTCAGTTAAAAGTTAGTTAATGTGTTAGTTAGTGACTTAGTCAAATTCTGTTAAGGGTGGGAAAAAGTAATATAGTCCATGTGGGACTTGTATAAATACCTCTATTGATGATGAATAAAATCAGTGTGTATATTCAAGTAATATTCATCTTCTTCCCTTATTCTTTTTCTTCTTTTAAGTGAGAGTGTGAGTGTCATTACTATGAAAGTGTGTGTGATGTGCATAGAGTGTGGATCAGTGTGAAACTAAATGTGCATGTGCTAACAAGAATTACAAACCTTCCCCTGCATTAATGAGACTTAACGCTTGTTCAGCATTATTGATAATTTCCTCTCGAATCCCGGCAACAGATACTCCAAGCTGGAAAAAAAAAAGGACCTCCATACATATGTACAGCTACATACAGCTACATTAGCTGTAAATAAGAATTCAAGTGTGAGCTAGCCAACCTCCAAACTCTCATGAATTTGCAATTTTTGATTTTCAACAGCTATGTTAGTTAATGTTAGTTATTTTCAGTTGGTTAGATAACTTGTAACTTAAGTTCGTTAGCTTAGCTGTAGATAGCTGGATAGTTAGTTAAGCCTTGTATAAAGTAGACACATTGCCTCTTGTACATTTTAAGTCAGAAAATTGTGAATGAGAATTACACTCTCTTACATAGCAAATTCATCCATGGCTCTTCCTTTCACTTTCAACAAGAAGATCATTTTTGGTCCTAATGACTCGGATGAAGACCGCAAAGCCCCTGAACACAATACAAACACACAAAGAAAGCACCAGCCACACAGGAAATACTACAAACACTTGGTAGGCAAAGTAATTCAGAAAATTGAACAAGAAAGTGATAGAAGAAAGCACACACAAGATTTACGTGGTTCGATCAATGTGTTCTACATTCACGGGAGAGAGCAGCACCACTAGGAATCAATGATCACAGTTACAATAGAGAACTCCTTGAATTTGTCACTCCCCTGTTCACAAGAACATGAACAAACCCCAAGATTATCTCTCTATTTTCACAAGTTAATCATATTTAAAAAATATATTTATCTATCATAATTTTTTTCTTCTCTCTTTCAAATTTATTTGATTTATTTCTCCTATTTTCTCATGCAAGTTAACCATTTTTTAAAAATATTTATCTATCATATTTGTTTTCCTATCTCTTGAAAATATATTTTATTTACTTATAATCTTTTCCGTGCAAGTTAAATTTTTTTAGAAAATATAGTTATCTATCATATTATTTTTTATTCCCTCTTGAATATCTATTTGATTTATTTTTTATATTATATTTTCCTGTGCAAGTTAAACCTTTTTTGAAAATATATTTGTCTATCATATTATTATTATTATTATTATTATTATTATTATTATTATTATTATTATTATTATTATTATTATTATTATTATTATTTCTTGTCTCTTGAAATTCTATTTGATTTAACACTTCTCTTATTCCCATGCAAGCGAACTATTTTTAGAAAATATATTCATCTACTATATTATTATTTTTCTTCTCTCTCAAAGATATATTTGATTTACCCAAAAGCGCTCGAATGATATGACACCGATCTCTTCCAGTTTAACCAGAGGTCTCGAGTTCGAATCTTGACCCTGAGAATGTAGCAGCCTTAAAACTCTTGAGGGAGAGCATTTCTACCCTTGTGATCATACCCGACTCGATGGATTAGCCTCCTCAGTTGCGCGCGGGAAACCAAAAAACGCAGTTGCACACGGGAAACCAAAAAAAAAAGATATATTTGATTTATTTATTATATTTTCCCGTACAAGGTAACCATTTGTATAACATATATTTAGCCATCATATTATTTTATTTTCTCTCTTCAAAATATATTGGATTTATTTCTCATCTTTCCTGTGCAAATTAACTATTTTTAGAAAATATTTTTATCTTTCATAATTTTTTTCTTCTTCTCTCTTGAAAATTTATTTGATTTATTTCTCCTCTTTATCCAGTGCAAGTCAAGCATTTTTAGAAAATATATTTATATTTATCTATCATATTATTTTTTCCTTCTCACTTGTAGAAGAGACGGAAGGAGAAGAGTAAGAGAATGAAATAAGCATAGATGAGATAAATATCTATGCACGGAGAATGTCGAACGTCAAATGAAACATTAAGAAATAAATAGAGAGAGATATCTTGAGGTGCCAGCCTAGCTGGGATGTCTTGCTTGGCAGTGATGCCTTTGCACACTTCTTTTGTCAAAAAAAAAAAAATAGAGAGAGATATATAATGCATGAGAATATGCTATACAAATATATTATCTTAGTTTTAAATTTTAAATTAAATAATAATTAAATTAATGATGATTGATATACAAATGAAAATATTTTCATTTATGGTATATATATCTGATCATTAATGTGTTAATTCTTCCATATTTTATGAATCAATCAACATCTTACCATTAATGTATTAATTTAATTTTAAATTTCAAAATTTATTGATATTTTTTTTAATTATAAAGTTTTAATATAGAGTTAAATTTATTTAAATTATGTAACCAAAAAAAAATTATTTAAATTAGAAAATTTTAATTTGAATTTATATATTTATTAAAATTTATTTAAATTAGGAAATTTTAATTTGAATTCATTATATTTAAAAATTCAAAATTTATTCATTATTTTGTTTCCTTGTTTATTTTCTTACCATTAATACAATTTGTCTTCAAATCTATGTAAGCACGACGACATGTAAGCAAAACTTGGAGGGAACGTATGAAAAAGTTAGGAAGAAATAGAAATTTTCTTTCTTAGATTTCTTAACAAATACCCCTTACGACACTAGTTAGCATTCACCTCGAATTAACGGAAGATTTCTGCCATTAGAGTGGATTTTAAATTCTTATAATTAAGCACATATGTCGTTGCCTCCGTTACTATAAATTTCCACTGAAGCTAATAGCGATAGCCAGGTTCTGTGCATATTAATTTTCTTGCCCCGCCACTGCCCCCTTCCAACCTCATTTGAAGTTATGGAGAAACAGATGGTTCAGTCTTTATCAGCCACTTCTGCAGTTCTTGGTCTTCTTATATTACCGTTAGGTACTTGCTTATCATTTTTACTTTGATAATATCCATAGCTTAATTGCTAGCAAATTTATATTTGATCTTCTACTATATTGCTCTAAAAGACTTTACTAGTTTATTTCACTTATTTTTTAGCGATATCCATGGTGAATACATGTGAGGTAGCCGTGATAGAAGGTGGTTGTCCAGATGAAAATCAATGCTTAGAAACATGTCATCCTTGCTACCGAGGCATAGGTGAAGTCCACGCTTACTGCATCCCCGCCGGTGGAGGAATTCTGTTTGATCAATGTATTTGCAGGATGGAGAAAGGTGCTCCCTGTAACCCAGTTGGACCACCACAATGCCCCAGACCATGGCCACCTACTGCTACTATTGCCACCAACCACAATGAAACTCATAAATTATTGTCTAGATAATTGTTATATTAACTATGTTATAAGATAGACTAAATATATTAGTCATAATATCTATTGCGAGTGAAATGTTATAATTATAAGATTATACAACTTTGATAAATGATTTTGCAGCTCAAAAAGTTAGAAGAGTAAAATGAAAATTGATGTGATATTAAATTAGGTTTCAAACATTAATTTTGCTTGAAGGCACCAAAATTTCTAGACACGACCCTGACTGCAGGGACAATTAATTATTTAGACACGACCCTGCATCAAAATATAATTGTTTCATTTGAGAACATCGTAGAGGCTCTTACAAAACCTCCAATTTCATTTGCAAACTCCTCGTTACAAGTCAATAATAAGTACACATGTGATCATCTAATTTCTTTTTACAAAATATAAAAATAGTACACATGATTTATTATATATCCATAAAACTCAACTCGATATTTAGCTAGTAGCTTTATAATTACTCTGCATTAAGAACGCACAACATATGAAAATTCATTATGATAAAGAATCTTCCGGTCCTTCAATGATATCATTATTAATCATCAATATTTATTCAAAATAGCCTAATTGACCGTATGTCAAATAACAAAATTATTTAAAAATTATTCACTTCAAGTCTAGTAAAGCACCATAAAGAACAAGTGCGTACAAGGACAAAGCAAAATTAATATCCCACTTATACAGATCCAGATCCTCTCCGGTGGTAAAGCGTTCAATGTATCACCCCGATTTTTCACTGCTTCCAAATATCGGTAATAAATATATAAATGTTTATATTTTTATCCGAGACTTAGAAAATGATTTTGGATAAACCAAGGTCATTTCCATGTTATTTTTAATATTATAAGGTTAGGGGGAAATTTTGGGTTGAAAATTCAGACGAAACCCGGTCTGCGTTTTCACTGACTGTAAAAGTTTACTGCTCAAAAAACCTAATTGTGACTCGTGAACGAGATGGTTAGTGTTTATATCATATTTTCTACAATATTGGGAGTTTTGAAAATTTTCACGTGAAAATAACATATTATATTTTATGCGGCGAAAACTTCAAAATATCTTGAGAAATACGTGAGTCGGGTAAACATCGAAACTAGATACGGAGCTGAGGTGACTGACGTGACAAGCATTTATGGTGATCCTATCCGAGTCATAATGACCACAGTGGCAAATAAATGCCATTAAATATTTTGGTATGGAAAAGACTAAAATACCCTTAGTTTCACATGGAAATCAAAATTGTGCCATCACACATTTTTACCCTTTTGTCCCTAACCCCCAACGGCTCCACCATCATTAACATGACTTAGGCAAAAATTTTCTTCACTTTGTATCATCTTCCTCTTCAAATTTCATCATTTTCCCTTAAGAACTCTTAGTCATTTTCTGAAGAACATCATCAAATCTTATCATTTCTTCAGGTTTCAAGAGGTGATTTCTTCCCTTCATGATCAATCAAGTCTTTCTCTTCACATACTTCATGAGTTTTTGCCATGAATCATCATGATCATCATCATGTTCAAAGTTCTTGATGGTTTCTTTAAAAATCTCTAAAAAAATTGTAGAAAAATCCATTTGACTTGAAACCAATTTCTATGAATTCATATCAATGTCTATATTCATCATCTAGAAGCATGAACCCAAAAGAAATTTTCTCCCTATTCTTTCGTTGATGGCCGAACCCTAGCTTTTGGGTGTAAATGGGTTTTGCTTCAACTTTTGTTAAATGATGCATGATTTCATCTCTTAAATCATTATGGGTATTGAATCCAAGTGATTAAGAAAACCAAATCAAATCCTAGTCTCATTTTTTTCAATAGGACCGAAACCCTAAGTTTTTGGTATAAATGTGTAACATCCTAAAATTCTAATCTAATTAATTTGATGAAAAATATATTAAGTTATTAAAATATATATATATATAGTGCAAATAAAAAATATAATTAAGAGATTTAGTGTAAAGAATAGATAGTATAAAGATTTATTGAAATTACTCATTTATTATAAATAAACAATACAAAATTTATATATATATATATATATATGTTGTACAGGGACGATTAGTCCAAGCACACTGATTTTTGGCATTTGCCTAAAGCAAATCAAAAAGTTGTTTTTAAAAAAATAAAATAAATGAAAACCCTATACTTGTACATAATATATATATATATATATATATATATATATATATATATATATATATATATATATATATATATATATATATATATATATATATATATATATATATATATATATATATATATATATATATATATATATATACTCTAGTCATTGCGCATGGAGTTAGGAGCGCCGCACAGAGGAGAATTAGAGGGGGACCGTGCACTGTGAGGGGTTTGAGACATGTTTCTTTTCATTGTCGGTGCAACCGTAACAGTGAAGGGAAGAAAATATTTTAGAGAAGCACCAACTTTTGTCATACGTAATTTCTAGAACATTTTGGAGGTCTTCAAGAGGTGAGTAACAATGCTTTTTGCGAACACTTTCCATGGTATAATTGTTTGTATGTGTGTAGAAGGGTTTACCTTAGAGTTTTTTTTTTGGAATTTGTATTGAATATATGATTGATATCACCAACCCAAATTTTAAAATCGGGGATTTTCAATTAAAACAAGAATTTGTTAAATTGAGTATTTACTCTTGTTATTGATGGCATGAAATACATGATTGATATTTGTACTAGTTGAATGATATGCTTGATGACATAGGTTATGTCTTGATGTTCGTGATTGTCATAGTGTAGTTATAAAATTACTTGATGACATGATATGAGTCTATTTGATATGCATGATAAGATTAAATATTTAATTTGTGGTAAATGAGTTGTTACATGTATGAGACATGAAATTTATGCCTTATGATGAGTTGTATGATGTTTTCCGCGATATCACCTATGATAGGGGTATCGAAGAGTAATATCACCTTAATGGGGTATCGAAAGTAACATCGCCATGTGATTGGGATGTCAAAAATGAGTAGTACCACCTAAAAAGGGTATCGAAAGTAACACCGCCACGCGATGGGATGTCGAAAAGGGAGAAATACCGCCATGTGCACATGGGAGGTATCAAAATGGAAATGTCCCCGATAGGAGGGTGACATCGAAACACTCCTCGTGAGCAGGGGTGGGCAATGGGACGCCATTGTCGTGTGATGTGTGAATTTATGGCATGCCGGCAAGAGACCAATTTAATTAGGAGGTCTTCAGGCCATTTGGATTAAACCAGAATTTACTTGGTATATGGAATGTGATGCATTGGGATAAGTTGTTGTTATTAAAAGTATTTTCTTTTGTATATATTATTTTGAAAAATTAGCGGGTGGCATGAACAGTTTTTCCGGTTACCGTGCCGACTGAGAACAATACTATTTTTGAAAATATTTTATAAAATTGTATTGTTGATCACTGGAATTTTATATCTCATTATCACTACAAAAAAAGGTCATTTGGCGACCGAAAATAGTGACCGAATTTTTTGGTTGCTATTTGCGACCGAAATAGTGGCCGATTGTAGGATCTACGTGAAACACTGGTTAGAGTTGAGTCCGCGACCGAAATAGCGACCGAAATAGAGCGTAGCAGAGATATCGATCGCTATGTCGGTCGCTAAACAAAGGAAAGTAAAATTCAGAAATTTATGAATTTTTAGCTACCGAAATGGCGACCGAATTAAATGCAATGGTCAAACTTTATTTATATTAGCGACCGATTTCGAAATCCGTCGCTAAATTTATGAATTCATAATCTAAACTTTATTTATATTTGCGATCGATATTAATTCGGCCGCTAAACCACGCGTATAAAAAAAAAATAGCGCATGTTAGCTGATCAAATTTAAATCGGTTGCTAAAATTATAAATTCAAATTCAAACTAACCATTTTAGAGACCGATTTAGCGACCGAATTATTTCGGTCACTAAAACTGAACTCCCTAAATCGCGAAATCTCCCATTTCCTTCCTCACTTCTTCATTTTTCCTCTCTCACTCCGCTCCCTCCCTACCTCCACACCGCGCCAGTCCGTCGTCCGTCTCCACAACCGCCACCACCGCACCAGTACGGCCACCACCGTATCACAGTGCGTAAGTCTTCTTATCTCTCATCTCTTCCTTTCTTCTCTTCCTTTTCCTCCCTCTCAACTTTGGTCTTTCCTTCCGCAGAAACAGTGCCACCACCGTAGAGCTCCGACCACCACAGGGACAACCGCAAGGACCACTGCAAAGGTATCCCCTCCTTCCTTCTATGTATCCCCTGCGCCCTTCATTCTCCGTTTTATTGTTATTTCACAGTCTCTGAAATTCTTTTTGCAACAATGATGATTACTGTTTTGGTTGCTTTGTGAGTGTGTCCAAAAATTCTGGTCTGGTGGTATGTCTAAGAGGGTCCAAAAATTTTCTGAGGCTTCATCTTTTTCTCTCTGAATGGAAACTGCAGATTGCAGAATGAGGCCAATCATGATTGTAAAATGAAATATCAGAAACAAAGACTGTAATTAATCCAAATTTTATTACAAAAATGTTCCAAAGACAAAAACTCGAGTGGCATGACAAATCTGGTTACCTTGGGGTAGCACCAAGTTTTGGTTTAGTTGTTGTATAACACTTATTTGCATAGCTAAATGAAAAATTCGAAATTTATCGATGCCCCCAACAGATTAATGTCAGATAAATATATTTTATACTATTCTTAGCTAGATAAAGGGGTTAAATAAGCACACACATAAACCTTAGCATGAAGATTAGGAGCATTCATATACCCTTGTATTCATATCATCCTGCACAGGAGATGGTTCTAAGTATGCTACTGAATCATGTGAATTAGTAATACAATCTGACGTTCCATTGCAACATTCTGATTGATCAAAAAAAGGTTGATGCAATTGAAAGGACAAGCAACGGTCTTGATAGGACCTGGCAGCAGAAAGATTTATTAGCTATATGGTCTCATGAATATAGCTAAGCTTTGGATGAAAACAAAAAAGACTTCACACAAACATAATAGAGATTAGAGAAACTCCAATCAATTATAGCTTCAACCACAATGGTTAAAGGGGGTTGGGGAAGTATCACATGTTATGCATTAATGTTATTCATTCATCACAATCTCCAACATCTCCTTTTACACCTTAAGTTAATGAGAAAAGGGTCCATTTTCCCTATGAAAGAGTATAAAGGGAGATGCAAGAGATTGTGATGTGCAAATAACATAGCTCTATGGTATGTCTCCTTAATGCACACAGAGACCATATCCTGTGATTTATTTATTTTTGTTTTTTTGGGTGTAAACATAATCCAATTTCAAAAACTTCAAAATGATGCCATGAATAATTCATTATCGAGGTCAGTTTGGTACACACTTGGGGGGGGGGGGGGCCGGGTTTGAAATTTTGAGATATGAGATTTATCAAACTTTTCTCCCTTTGTTTCCTCTTCTTCTGAAATAAAGGAGATGGGGAGGAGAGTATAAGGAAGAAGGAAGTTGCAAGTTGTTCTAAATTTGTAACCGTATATTGTTGATTCTATTTTATATTAATTTATGTGTTTCTAGTCTTATAAATAGTTGTACTGGATTCTGCATATATAGAATAGTGATTTGTTTGTTAGTGGAGAGCGGAGCTCAATAGGATGTGATCTTGTCTGATTGTATGCTGATAATTTAATGTTTATGCATGTGTTTGTCAATATGTGTTGTTTATTAGTGGAGAGCGGAGCTCAATAGGATGTGATCCCCGTCCGAAAGGCTGGATGCTGGTTGTGTACTGATAATTTAGAAATTATGCATGTGTTTGACAATTAACTGCTACTTGTTAGTGGAGAGCGGAGCTCAATAGGATGTTTGCTACAATATTTAATCTAAGTTTGTATTGATTTATGCTGCAATTTATATAAGCTCAACAATGTTGCAATATTTATAGGTTAATGGTTTTATTTTCTGTTAGAGGTAATAATTAATTTACGAAAGCCTTAGTTTCCTATTTGAGATTCAATATTAATGAGCATGTGTAACTTATCAAGGTATGCATGCTCATTGTATTGTATCTTGAATTGTCCAAGTGGGACAGTTTGGGAAAAAACCTTTTTCACATTCGTACAATAGTCATTTCAATGTTGAAATGCCTTATATACTTGTTGAAATCTCGGTCTGATGTATTTCCTTTTGTTCTCCTGGTGCATACTTGATCGCGATGATTCTGACCGTGCTCGAGTCGTGTAACTTGGAGACCGATGGGAAATGCTGCCAAAATTTTGTCAAGTATAAGGTATTTGAATATGGGAATAACTATTAGTAGCCGAGTGTGGAAAAGGTTTCTTCTCGAATGGGATAGGTTCATACCTTGTAATAAGAACGAGATTGATGGAGTTATTGGAATGCACCGTAATCTATAAGTGTTATTGCAGGATTGGTCAGGCTATTTAATTGCCAGCAATGGATATTCCGGAGAATCTGAAATGGATGTATCGTAGGTTGGATCGGAATAAACGTCTTAGGGAAGAATATAGAGTTGGAGTGGGTGAGTTTATAGAGTTTGTTGTTAGCCAGGAGAGATTTATACGGCTGGGCGGTGATCAATTGAGGTGTCCTTGCAAAAGATGCAAGTGTCAATCTTTCAAAAGCGCGGATGGAGTTGTAGCCGATCTTTATGAGAAGGGCTTCATGCCTGATTACTATTGGTGGAGTAACCATGGTGAGTCGTTGCCTGACTTAAACCCGATTGTGGTTGAAGGTTCGTACTATGGAAGTGGTGACCAGAGGGAAGAATTGAATCCATACGAGAATATGATAATGGATCATGCTGGACCATCGGTTGGTGTTGTACTAGAAGAAGATGGGGGAGAAGATGGTGGAATGGGTTCCCAATGCATAGAGGAGAATCCGAATCCCGAAGCTCAAAGATTCTATGATACACTGAGTGATGCACGATCTCCATTGTGGGAAGGATGTCGGGAGTACACGGAGTTGTCGATGTGCATGGAATGGTTGAGTATCAAATCTGACTACAATATGCAAGAAGGCTGTTTTAATCGCCTCATCAGGTCAGTGTCCAAGGCATTGCCAGAAGACAATCGGATGCCTGCTAGTTTTTATCATGCTAAGAAGTCTGTGGAAAATTTGGGTCTGGGGTGTTTGAAAATTGATTGTTGCCCGAATGGATGTATGTTCTACTATAAGGATGATTCAGCGGAAAGCATAACATGTGAATCAATTAAAGGATATGGAAGTCAAGATACCCGTTTTGTTATGTAAGCTGGAGCAAATCTTCCCACCGAGTTTCTTTGATTCCATGGAACACCTGCCAGTTCATCTACCGTACGAAGCAAGAGTTGGTGGCCCGGTCCAATACCGCTGGATGTATCCATTTGAGAGGTAAACAACATCAACTATTTTACTTAATACATATGAAATTCACGAACACGAGAGCATAGTTTAGCTTTCCCTAAAACTAGTAATTATTTGTATGTATCCCTCTGTAATAGGTTCCTACACTCCCTTAAACACAAAGTCAAGAACAAGGCACGATTGGAGGGTTCCATTTGTGAAGCATACTTAGTAGAGGAGACTTCCACTTTTGCCTCTTATTTCTATCCGGACGGAGTTAACACGAGAAGGACAAGGATGCCTAGAAATGTTGATTCGGGTGAAGGAAGTTCAACTAGTCCTCCTATATCAATATTCAACTATCCGGGCAGATTTAGTGGCAAATCAGAAGGATATTTCTTGGAGCAGCGTGACATTAATGCTGCTCATCCGTATATCCTTCAAAATTGTGAAGAGGTCGCGCCATATTTAGAGTAAGTTTCTACAATGTCTTTTATAAGTTCAATTGACATTTATGATTATTAATCGTCCTGCTGTTAATCTCCCATATGTAGGATGTACGACAATTTTCTAAGGGATCTCCAACCTGTCATTTCAAACGATCAGGTTGATCGAGAAATTACTTTTCACTTTGCTACGTGGTTCAGTAAATATGTAGGTTAAGCACCTTTATTTGTTGAAATACATTTTATCTCCTTAAATATATAGCATGTATAAGAATAATATAATATTTGATTTTTTAGGTACTAGATCCAGAAAACAATGCTCAAAATCCATTGTTGACAAATTTGGCATGGGGGCCTAACAGATGGGTTACATCATGGAATACTTATATTGTAAATGGATATAAATTTAACACAAAAACATGGAATGAAGGAATGCAGACGTGCAACTATGGTGTTTGTGTACGAGCCACTGATGGCAATGTAGAGGATGATTTCTATGGGGTTCTAACTGACATCCTTGAACTCGATTATACCGGTTTCCCCGTGATGAAGTTAGTTATCTTCAAGTGTGATTGGTTTGATCCTACTCTTGACGTAGGGACAAAAATAAATAAAAATTATGGTATTGTTCAAGTTAGGCTGTCTCGAAGGTATAATAAGGCGTACGACCCATTCATTTTTTCACAACAGACTGAGCAGGTTTATTACTCGCCATATCCCGAAGGACATCATGGCTGGTTGGGTGTTATTAAGATAAAGGCTCGCAGTATAATTACTGATAATGTAATCAACCAGCCTGAAAAAGATGCTCCGTACCAAGATGATGAGTTTTCAAGACACCACGTACCGTTGCAAATTACGCCGGACATTATTGTTAATTCTCTAGAGGACATTTCCGAAAATGGGGAAGAAGTTGAAAGAGAGTTAATGGATCAATCCGAGTTGGACGCATCTAGCGAAGGTACATTCCGATCAAGTGATACTGATGAGAGTGAGGGTGAATTTAGTGACGTAGATTCTACTTAGGTAATTTATTTATGTCATAATTCATTGTGTAAATGTCATTCTACTTATTAGGTAATTTATTTTTGTATTATTTACACTGTTGTGTAATCATCTTTTCATTTTTTTCACAGATGGCAGATTCCTCTAGAGGTAGGGGTCGTCGTGGAGGTTGATGAGCCTCTGTTTGACTGGTTTTATAACTAGTAAAGACCTTGGCTTTGTGCTTATTTTATATCATTTTCACCCAAATTAGACTTGATTGTCCTTAAGTAGTATTTTGAGTCTGTAAAGTATTTTTAAGTTAATTTAGTTGTTTTAGAGTTAAATAAATCACTTATGTTATTTTCTTATTTTCAGGTTAATAAATAGGAAATAATTCCGGTTCGCCCCGCGAAGGATCTCTCGCCCCGCGAGTCACCCAGCCCTGAAAAGTCAGAGACGATCACGGTTTACCCGTGTTGAAGATCACGGCTGTGGCAGTTTTGAAGTTGAAGCGTTCGCCTCGCGAGCATCCATTCGCCTCGCGAGTCTGGAAGTCAGAATATAATTGCTGTCACTGGAACCTGAACTGGTCATGAAGATTGGGCCATAACTTGGGCTGTAGATGTCGGTTTGAACTGAAACCGGTGGCAAATGAAAGATAAAACAAAGAGCTTTAACTCTCATGAAGACCATTATTCCAAACAGTGCCGTTTTGAAGGGCTTTAATCCATGTGAAGTCAGAGACGTTTCAGCTGCCCTATGAGTTGAATGTGGACATAACTCCCTCATCTTAACTCATAATTAAGCAAATTAAGTGGCTTTGGAAAGCTAACAGTCAGAGGTTGAAGTGAATTAAAGGAGTATTCAGATATTGAGAGGTCTTGAGAGAATTTGTATAAATAGGAGTCATAGTTAGGCAGAGGAGGAGTCAGTAGGAGTAGTGGTAGTTTCAATAGTTTATTTTCCTTTTCTTTTCTTTTTCGCTTATGTTCAGAATGGAGAATTAATCTCCTAGATTAATCTACTGTGATTGGTTTCTGTTAAGACTTGAGGTTTCTGTAATCCTGTTTCATTTGCTTTTCTCTTTTCAATGCCATGCTTTATATTTCTGTTTGCTTAATTCAGGAGTATATTGTGTTGTGTTGGTTTATCCCGGTGATATCATGTTCCTATAATTAATCGCGTTTGCTTAATTCGCGTGTGTTCGCTTTCGTGTTCGCTTAGTTCACGAAGGGCTTAACCCCGCTTGCTTAATTCGGGAATAGGGACATATATTTGTAGTAGTGGTTTCGCTTGTAAATTGTTGCTACAACCGGGAGGGGATTAGAATCTGCTTAGGGTTGCATGAACCGATGATAGTTGGGAAACCGAGAACAGAGAGGTTAATCGCTTAGCTTATTTGGTAACTCGCTCTGTTTTCTTGCTTTTTTCTGTTTTGCTTCTTAATTTAGTTTTCAATCCAAAACCCCCAATTCGACTCTTTCTAACTTTTTCAGTTAATAATAACAACAACTAAAGAGTCCTTGAGAGACGATCCGAGTTGTCGCTCTATACTACATTATTTTGTAAACGCTCGTTCTTTTTGGCGCGTGGCGGCAGCGCGGTCGGTGAGGTCGTGCTGCGAGAGTCCCTTCCTCGGCCGACCCACGGCCTTCGGGATCGAGACCTCCATACCAACACCTCGTGGGACGGGACACCTCGGGGTGATGGAGTTGCACCCCCACCCAACCTCATGTGGTCGGGACACAGGCTGCACCCTCATCATCCACACCTACGGACGACAGGACCATCATCATCATCGGGACAGGAGAGTCGTGGTCCATCCGACAGGAGGATTCTTCTTATCCCCAGGGGGGATAACGAGTATGCTAATTTAATTTTTTAATATATATAAAGTATCGTTAATTTTTATTTACTTGTTTTTTAAATTTATTTAGAACATTTATTAATGCTCTAATTTTGCTGCAGCTTTCTGCCCGCGAAGGGCCCTTCTGATTCGATATCGAAGATCCTGCGATGCAAGTTTGATGGTCTATGGCCTACATGGAAGGCCATCCCACTGGGCTATAGGGATCAGTTGTTTCTAGAGTTTAAAGTAACAATTTATTAAGTTATTTAAATTAAATTTACATTATATATATGTACACACGAATTTCCTAACAACTGTAAGTTGCAGAAAGAGTATAGGTGGGACTTAGCTTTAGAGGCTCTCGTCAGGGACATATTTGAGCATAAAGGCTCACTGGTCATGAAGAATCTGACGAACAAGCTGAGGAAGGGTCAGAATAAGGGGAGGTGGGTGGATCCTGAGATCAGGAGGCAGCTGGACCAGTACTGGGCTACTGAGAAGTTCCAGGAGATCCAGGCCACAGCTCGGCGTAATTGAGCTTCTGATGGTGGCGCATGTGCTTGGACCAGTGGGTCTAAATCAGCGGTCACCCACTACGACGAGCTGGTAATACATTAAACTTTTGACTTAATATACTATTTAATTAATTAGTTTTCATTCTTAATTATTCTTATGAATTTAATATTATATTTTTCTGTGCAGAAAACACAGAAACAACGGGCCCCGACTGCTATGGAGTTGGTGGAGAGGACGAAGAAGTTGAAGTCGGGGACATGGGTCAACGACAAGGCCCGTAACTATGCTGTAAGCAAAAAAATAATTTAGTGTTTACTTGTAATTTATTATAAATGATTTGTTAATATTAGATATAATTTTAACTAAATCTCTTCAACTATACTTTGTAGGTGGGCTTCAACGAGAAGAAGGACGATGCCATATCACGTGCCTCACAGTCACAAGATGAGGCTTTGACTGGTGATGGGCCCTGCTCTCCTGTCTCCATCGACGATAATGCCATTTATTTGGAGGTCGTCGGGGGCAGGAACAAGAAGGGGCACGTGTATGGCCTCGGACACCTGGGAGGCGAGTTTATCGCTTCATCGTCCGGCACGCCTGCTCCTTCCTGCGCCGATACCGTCCCTCAGGAGCAGTTCCACCAAATGCAGGACACCATCACGCAGCTGAACGCGGAGCTTCGGGAGAAGAGCGAGAGAGAGCAGCAGATGGCGAACCAGATTGCACAGTTGAGTCAAGCACACCAGTAGCTGATGCAGGCGAGCATCGAGCAGGGCCAGACACTGCGGCTGGTGTTGGAGCAGATGAGGATCCAGACTCGCTTGCTCGAGATGATGCTCGACGGGTTGCGCCTCGTTGCCGCTCCTCAACTTCCGCCGCCGCCGCCATCGATGTCGCTATCGCAGAGGACGATCAACCAGCGAGCGTCGGTGGTACGGACGCTGAGGATGATTGGATTCCTCCATCTCCCCCTCATCATGACTGTTTTTTTTTCCATTTTTTTTGATTTTAAACGATTCTTGTACGACATTTTGGATTATTCTTTTTATATATATTTATTATTTTTTATGATTTTTTATTTCATAAGTAATTTGGTGTGTTTTATTAGTAATTTTTCTAACGTTTAAAGAAAATCAGAAAAAAAATTTATTTTAAAAATTAAAATTAAAAAAATTAATAATAACCAGTTTAGAGACCGAATTAGAAACCAATAATTCGGTCGCTAAACTTTATTTAACATTTACATATGAGGTATAGCGACCGTACCTCCGTCGCTAATATAGGTTCACAAAGAACCAAAATTAGCGAACCGAACTAGCACCCGATTATCGGTCGCTAGAAATGGTTACCCAAAAAATGCGACCAACCTAATAGCGACCGTTTATTGTTATTTAGCGACTGAAAATTCGGTCGCCAATTAGCGACCGGAATATTAATTCGATCGCTAAAATCTTAGCGACCAGGTATTCACCACCACCCTTAATCGGTCGCTAAATCGGTCGCTAAATTAAATAGCGACCGATTTACACTATTTAGCGACCGAATATTATGGTCGCTAAACAGTTGTTTTTTGTAGTGTATAAGTGTTGTTTTCAGAGACCGAGGACATCACTGTTTAGGACCCAGTGGATCCGAGGAGTCATCTTTTTATTACCTAGTTGGTTAGTAATATAGTATGGTTGAGTGTGCTGACGATGTTCTTTGGTTCACGTATTATTTTTCTCGGATTGTAATTAGACACCCGGTTTTGAGGCTTTTGGTTCTTATTATTTATTCGAACGTATGGATTTACATTTATATTCATTACTTGGATACTTTATTCTTCGTATTATTTAATACGAGGTATTTTCAGACTTTAGATTTTTTTTTACTTTATGAGATATATGTTTTAATTCATTGTTTTAAAGGATTTTTATTGATTTTATCTTGGAATTACTAATGTAACAAAGGGCGTTACAAAATGGATTTTGATTCAATTTTTGTCTTGTGACACTTGATTTCATCTCTATACTATCTATGTTTGTTGAATCCAAGAGGTGGAAATCAAGTGAAATTTCTAACTCAAATTTTGTGTCAAGGCCGAAACCCTAACTCATTGAATTAGATGGGTTTTGTTCAATGTTCTTGGTTTATGATCATTGATATTGTTATTCAAATACTTAAGGATCATTAATCCAAAAGTATTGAAAATTTTTAACATCTCTAGCTTGATTAATTTGAGTGGGCCGAACCATTGCCATGTGGTTTAGGAAATTTTTTTGTTTGATTTGTATTAATTTGGGATTTTGGGATGATTTGTTGTGAAGGATAAATCATTGTTGATTTTCCTGAGTGTGCGAAGGAGACGAAGATCGAATCAGAAAACCGTTCTTGAAAAGCAAGCACTTGAATCTTCAAGAGGTAAGGGGAGTTTACCTGAGGAGTTTAAGATAGCCATAAGCTATCTTAGAGTTGTCTGTAATTTATCTGTTGTGGTTTTTTGTGGCTTAAAATTATTTATTGTTTAATTTTCTATATGTTTTGGATGTGATATGTTGATTTGTGTGATTATAACTGAATTGTTGAGTTATAATTGTGATGCATGCAATAATTGATATGTATGCTATACTATGTTGTGGTGAAATTATCTGTTGTTGAGTGATGAATTGAGAAACTTAACAGTGGTCAGTGTTCAATTTAATTTGAGGATAAAAGCTTGATAAGCTTATATATTTAATCAAAGTGATTAAATTGTGGAAAGTTAAATAAAAGTAGAAAAATATTATTTTAATAATATTTTAGGTGAAAGATAAGTCAATGAGTGACAATAAGGGCAGAACTGTGAAAAAAATTCACATGCGTTAGTTTTTCCAAAATAAATTCAATTATATTATAAAATGTTATTTAAAGTAATTAAGTTATTAAAATAGTGTAATATTGACGTCGGAATAATTACTTACAACAGGAAAGTCATTTTGAGTTATAAAAGGATTTTTACGGCAAATGTTTGGGAAAACGGTTTCATATTTGTTACGAATCTGTTTAGAAAGGAATTTATCTATGATTTAATGTTTTATAAACGATTTTAACAGAAAAGAATTTTTGTAAAAGAATTTTATTCAGTGAAAACAATTCCGTTAAACTTGGATAAGTTTTCGGAGGTTTGGTTTTGTATTTGTTGTTTCACTGAGCGAAATGTTTTAAAGAGGAAAAGTGAACCTAGTAACCGAGACGTCGGAATTTTAGTGTTCCGTTGACACGTAGGTCATGGATCTGTGTTAGTGGACTGAGTGTCCTGTAAAAATTTTGTGGACTATGTGTCCTATAATTGATATGGGGAATGTGAATCCATTACCGCGAGCCCAAGACCGGTGCATCGTTTAGGGCCTTGCGATTAAGCACTCTGATTGTGTGTCTTGTGTTAAACACTTGACTGGTGTGTCCTGTGTTTGTTTAAAGTGGGAAAGTCTTAATATAAAAATTGAGCATGGTCATGGGCTATGAGCTTCGACAAGGGAAGAATATGACGAAAAAGAAAACAAGGTGAGAATAAAAGTTTTTCTCATGCATTAGTTGGTAGACATGCCATGTGTTGAATTATAGATCATTGAGTCCCGAGTGTTGGCCAATGTATCTTTAATGGTCTATGTTTCCATTTAATGCGATGACCATTATGTCCCGAGTGTTGGCCAATGTGTTATGGACAATAATTCCATTTATTGCAGTAACCATTGTGTCCCGAGTGTTGGCCAATGTGTTACATTTTTGTACAATAACCATTGTGTCCCGAGTGTTGGCCAATGTGTTATATATTTGTTGGACATTGTTTTCTTTTTCCGTTTTTACAATGATCCACATAAAGAGCTTGATCTTCTCAAAACGAAATAAAAAGTTGTGGGATCTCCGGAGATTAGATACCAAGTTAGAGCTTGAATATTGAAGTGTCATGCAGTTTTATAAAATCGCGATGATTGTCGGGTATGAATCCCATTGTCAAAAATTATTATGTTGTTTGGATAATTTTCCGTATGTTGTGAATATCAAGTATACGCTGTTTTGTGTGTCGTGCATGTGGTTATTTTATCAAAACTCATACTCCCTCCGGTCACTATTATAAGAAAAAATTTAATGGAACACACATATTAAGGTGGTTAGTTAATCTCATTTAAAAGAGTCATTGGGAATAAAAAATTAAGTTTGTTACCTAAATTGCCCTTCTTCTTATTTATTAAGCCTGTGTTGTTGAGAATAAAATGAGTTAATGGAAAACACAATTTGTATTAAATGAAGGGTATTTTGATAATAACTTCATTAAATATGATGAAAGTAGTTGAAATTTGCTTATATTTTGGACCAAAAAATTTGTAAATTTTTGCTTATATTGTTGACCGGAGGGAGCATATTGGTATCTCACCCTTGCATATTTGTTAGTTGTTTCCTCTACTATGTGGAATATATATATCTGAGTACATATGGGTCCGGACAGGGTGGATCTGAACTACTCGTGGATCATATCCCTGACGTTTGACAATGTGGACGACGGTGGTGCTTGGGTCATTAACCCAGGGGCTCAAAGTGCCACCTACACAGGCCCTGTTAGAACTCTCTCTGGGACTTTAGCAGCTGGGCCACAGCGACACATTCACAATATGGAGACGATCGAGGTCTCACTATCTCCCATTTGGATGATTCTGCAGAACTTGGTACAGCAGGGGGACTTAGAGCATCATCCTCCCCCGTATGTTCAGTCTTGCATATTTGTTTGTTGCTTCCTCTACTATGTGGAATATATATATCTGAGTACAGATGGGTCCAAACTGGATGGATCTGAACTACTTGGGGATCAGATCCCTGAGGTTTGACAACACGGACGACGGTGGTGCTTGGGTCATTAGCCTAGGGGCTTGAAGTGCCACCTACGCAGGTCCTGTTAGGACTCTCTGGGACATTGGCAGTTGGGCCACAGCGACGCATTCATAGTATGGAGACGATCGAGGTCTGACTACCTCCCATTTGGATGATTTTGCAGCACTTGGTACATCAAGGGGACTTAGAGCATCACTCTCCCCCGCATGTTCAGCCTTTACAGCAAGTAGCCCCAGGGTCACCTCTAGGGCATATTGTGTTGATCCCGGAGGAGGTGCGGGATGAGATGGAGGAGGATCTGATTGCTGATTCAGACTATATTCCTCTTGAGGATGGTGTAGTCCCAGATGTTGGAGAGGGGGTTGAGGTATCCTCTTCGGATACACCTCCTGGGGGTGGGGATGTCTATGTTGGACTCCCCAATGGATTTCATTAGTAGTGACCAGCTGTAGGATGTGGTTTCATTTTTTGGAATAGTGGGGTTTTTGATAGTCTGACTTTCTGGCTACTGAGAGCCATCTTTTTGAGTAGTGGTTTCAGACTCCCATTGTGGTATAGTTATGATGTTTTTAGTTTTGTTATATATTTATGACCGTAGAAGGTGAGCTGGTATGATGAAGGTCTTGTGTAAAACTCTTATGACACATATGTATGATATATAGTTGTATATTACGTTGATGGTGTTCGATTGTATGTGGAGTAAAGGAAAGAAAAAAAAATTATTGCCATTTTTGAAAAGAATAAGTAATTAGAAAACTCATTTTTTCGAAAGTAACCGGCAACATGTTATTTCTTTAAGTTTCAAATTCTGCAACAAGTTACTTAAATGCGATACCCTGAGAAGGGGGTGTCGCATTAGTGGTATCAGAGCTGGTGGAGTCTTTCGGGAAATCTTTGGGAATAGGTTTGTTATGTTGATGTTGTCTGATCTGTAATTGAGATTGTTTGAATTACTTCTTAGAGTTAATGTGTGATAATTAGTAAGTTTAAGTTTCATTTTTTGGTTGCCATTTAACTGATTGTGTCTTGTAGGTCGGTTATGGAACCAGAAGGTGCACTTGGACGTGGACGTGGACGCGACCGCGACTATGGAAGAGGTCGTAGAGGTGGTCGTGTTGATGGCTGTGGAAATTTTGAAGAGAATTATGAGGAGGCTGGGGGAATGGATTATGCAGCACAAGCAATGGTGGATGTTGCGCTACTATTGCACAACAAACTGCTACAATGGCTGCCCAGAATTTACAGGAACAAATTTGAGCTGAACAGGCTGCTGATGGCAGAGGTCTTCTGCTTTTAGACGCCAGAATCCTCCACAATTTCATGGAGATATGGATCCTACAAAAGTTGATTTGTGGGTTCAGGAAATAGAGAAAATATTTGAGTTGATTCACAGTCCAGAAGGGGTGGGGTGCCTTATGCTACTTATCTGTTGTTCGAAGATGCTAAGTATTGGTGGAAGGGCACTAAGCAACTACTGGAAGCGGAAAGTCAGGAGATTATTTGGGAGATATTTTGAAACATGTTTTTGAACAAGTATTTTCCACAAAGTGCTCGAGTAGGAAAGGAGGAAGAATTTCTACGTCTATATTAGTGGGACATGTCTGTAGTGGAATACGCGACCAAGTTTGAGTCACTTGCCAAGTATTTCCGCTTTTTCCAAAACAACCCCGATGAGGATTGGAAGTGTGAACGATTTGAAGGAGGACTGCGTTTCGAGATTAAAGAGTTTGTACTACTATTAGAAATCAGGAATTTCCAAGATTTGGGTGAGAAATGTAGAAAAATATAACAAATGAGGAAGGAAAGAGACAACAGAGGAATTGTAGGAGGATCATCTAAATCTAAGGGTCAGTTTCAGAACCAGAAGGGAAAGCAAGTCCAGAACAAACCTTATTACCGATCACCAGGGAATAACTGAAACCAGCAATTATACCGTCCTGTTGCTACTGCATCAGGTAGTGGAGGCTAGAGGAATCAAAATCAAGGCTCGGTCAGAAAGTGTTACAAGTGTGGAGATTTGAATCACTTGGCGAATACTTGTCTAGTTAGGGGAACAAGGTGTTTCAATTGTGGTCAGATGGGACTCTTGGCAATAGATTGTGGTACGTCGAGGTCAGTACTAGTTGTTAACACTATAAACACCAATAAGCCGACAGCTAAAGGGAGAGTTTACACCATGAGTGGCACCGAGGCTTCTGATTTTGATGATCTCATACAAGGTAGTTGCGACATAGGTGGTAATCTCTTAACTGTACTTTTTGATTCGGGTGCAACGCATTCTTTTATTGCGATGGATTCCGTGAGAAATTTGCAATTGCCTATTTCTTCTTTATCGTATGACTTGATTGTTTCAACCCCAACAGCTAAACCAGTTACCGTAAATTCTATATGTCTGAACTGTCCTATTATCATTTAGGATAGACATTTTCTTGTAAATCTGATATGCCTGCCTTTAATACGGTTAGATGTGATTTTAGGCATGGATTGGTTATCTTCCAACCACATTATGTTAGATTGTGCTCATAAAACTTTAATTTTTTCCAATCCCGAGATTTCTGGATTTTTATCTACCAACCAAGTAAGAAATTTTTCAAAAGAAAGAGATCAAGGATACTTGCTGTTAGATTGTGCTCATAAAACTTTAATTTTTCCCAATCCTAAGATTTCTGGATTTTTATCTACCAACCAAGTAAGAACTTTTTCGAAAGAAAGAGATCAAGGATACTTGCTTTTAACTAACTTAGAAGTCGAGGGGGAGATCGATTTGAGTATTGTGCCTATAGTAAGAGAATTTTCGGATGTGTTTCCTAATGACGTTCTCGGTTTAATCCCAGTAAGAGAGAGAGAATTTTCCATCGGCTTAGTACTAGGAGCTGGACCATTTTCTATCGCTCCATATCGGATGTCGCCTACAAAGCTTGCTGAGTTGAAAACTCAACTGGAGGACCTTTTGTCAAAACAGTTTATAAGACCAAGTGTTTCCCTGTGGGGAGCACCAGTTCTTCTAGTGAGAAAGAAAGAATGAAGTTCGAGACTTTGCGTGGATTTTCGTTAACTTAACAAAGTGACGATCAAGAATAAGTACCCTTTTACCGCGTATAGATGATATGATGGATCAACTGAGAGGAGTTGTTGTGTTCTCAAAGATATACTTGAGGACAGGTTATCATCATATTAGGGTAAAGACTAAAGATACACCAAAGACTGCGTTCAGAACTCGTTATGCATATTATGAGTATCTTGTAATGCCGTTTGGAGTGACGAATGCACCTGCTATCTTCATGGACTGCATGAATCGGATTTTTCGTCCGTTTCTTGATAAGTTCGTTGTCGTGTTCATCGATGACATTCTCATTTACTCTAAGAGTAATGAGGAACATGAATAACATTGACGACAAATTTTACAAATCCTGTGTGAGAAAGTTTTGTATGCAAAACTGCCTAAGTGCAAGTTTTGGCTCGAGGAAGTAAAATTCTTAGGACATGTGATTACCAAGGAAGGAATTGTTGTCGATCCTGAAAAAATAGAAGCAGTACTTTATTGGGAAAGACCAAAGATAATAACAGAGATCTGAAGTTTTGTCGGTCTAGCCGGTTACTATAGAAGATTTATTGAAGGATTTTCCAAGATAGTCGTGTCGTTAACTCTACTTACGAGGAAAGATCAACCTTTTGTATGGATGGATAAGTGCGAAGAAAGTTTTCAGAAGATTAAAGAACGGTTGACAACTTCACCGGTATTAATACTACCTGAACCAAATGAACCTTATGAGGTATATCGTGATGCTTCACATCAAGGTTTGGACTGTGTGT
This sequence comes from Sophora flavescens, assembly GCA_030762895.1. Lineage (NCBI taxonomy): Eukaryota > Viridiplantae > Streptophyta > Magnoliopsida > Fabales > Fabaceae > Sophora > Sophora flavescens. The sequence continues at coordinate 164,422,118 of CM061067.1, forward strand.
TAAAGCAACATCGGAAAATTGTAGCTTATGCGTCACGTCATTTAAAGACTCATGAAAGAAATTATCCGATGCATGATTTAGAGTTAGCTGCTGTGGTTTTGTACTAAAGATATGGAGACACCACTTATACGGAGCTAAGTTCGATGTCTCTAGTGACCACACAAGTTTAAAGTACCTGTTTGATCAGAAGGAGCTCAACATGAGGCAGAGACGATGGATGGAATTTATGAAAGATTACGAATTTAAGTTACAATATCATCCTGTAAAGGAGAACGTTCTAGCTGATGCACTTAGCCGGAAATCCATTCATATCTCAGATATAATGGTAAGGGAACTTGAGTTGATTGAGAAATTATGTGATCTTAATTTGATTATGCAAATAAGTAAAGAGAAGATCAGTTTGGGAATGATCAAAATTTCTAGTGGATTAATGGAAGAAATCCGAGAACAACAAGCCGCAGATTCGTATCTTCAAGAAAAGAAAGACTTAATGGAACAAGGAAAAGTTGCAGAGTTTAGTTTGGGATCAGATCACATCTTGAGGTGCAACAGACGAGTCTGTGTACCTGATAATCCTGAGATGAAAAAAATTATTCTAGAGGAATAACACAAGAGTAAGCTAAGTATTCATCCTGGATGAAAGAAGATGTATTAAGACTTGAAACAAAGATTTTGGTGGCCAGGTGAGACACCCCGTTGTGACCCGGTGTTTTATTAGAATAAAACCTTATTAATTGATACCTTACTCGTGCGCTTAATATTAAAATACGTAGAAATTAAAGCTTAAGTTTCAAAAGCTCACAACTTCAATTAATTAAAACATCACACTATAATTATGTTAAGTGTGCACACATATGTCTTAAAAACATATTACAAAACACTGAGGGTATCCTTTCAGTAAGATCCCTCACAAGCATATGCTTAAACAAAAGTTAAGCAAAGCGGAAACATATAAAAACGCCTCGTGAGACGCACTGGCCATAACTAACTAGACCCTAATCACCATGGGTCACAGCTCGTCCTCCGACCTCCGGTTCGTAGGGAGTTCCATCCAACTCCTCCTGGTTATGCTCATCCACAGGGTCTTCTCGTACGATTCCACAAGGAGATAAAGTACAACATACAGAAATATACAGGGGATAAGAAACAGTTCTATCATCAAAAGCGGAAAAGAGTCATAGTAATTTATACAGTAATTGTCACAGACAATCAACACACCTAACTAACAAATCATCCTCAAGTTAATATATCATCCTCTACCCTCAATATTATGCTACTCAAAGACACCATAGCTGCACACATATTTCTAAGGTGGAAGTGGTCTCGCGAGAACTCTTGATTTTACATGTATTATATTACCAATATACGGTGTATTATATTACCAATACACAGATTACCAATACACAGATGTGTTTTACGTGTATTATATTACCAATACACGGTGTATTATGTTACCAATACATAGATGTCCTTGTGTATTATATTACCAATACACCTTTGTCCTTGTGTATTATATTACCAATACACGGTTGTTGATAACAACACCTATACTTGAATCTCACGAACCCGTTTTTACAACATCCTAGTTCCTTAACCTTCCATTAGAACTTGACACATATATTCTATGCCATAACACCTCTTTAACATACATTATCTAGGTTAGGCACTTCTAAATCATCGTTATCCTCACACCCAAAACAATCATCTCTTAGACAACATATATATCTTTGCTTAAAATCCACTAAGCATAATAATACAAACCAGGCAAATCATTAATAACACAATATCAATCAAAATATTCCAATATCACCCACATAGCACCAAATCAATTCAATAAAGGTAATAAAATCAAATCAACCATCAACAATATAAAATCAACCTAATGTCGATAAACCTACAATCCCCGAATAGCCAGTGGTTTTTCAGAAAAGGTTTCCAATGTGATTTTGGTATTGTCGATTACTCGATTACTAGTAGGGTTTAGGCCGCCCTACACAATTATTATATAATCAACTACTTATCCATTCCGATGATAGGTTGGTTCTTTCCCCCACCTGGGTTATCATCGGGATTCTGAAATCGATGTTCCTCGTTATCACGCCACACGTTACCAATTCCTCTGTGAACCAACAACACAACCACAAATAAATCAACAAAACCTCTTTGACACATTAAAGCTAGGTTTCGGCCATCAATTCAAAAATAGGCTAGGGTCATTTTCTCATTCTAATCTTTAGAATAATAATTACTTAGATCTTAGCTAGTTAGGACAAATTGCTATAAGTTGAAAATAAGATATAAAAATCATCCAACCACTTAGGGTAGGGTTTCGGCCTTGAACCATAAAATAAGCTAGAGAGTTTAGTTGGATTCAAGCTCTTGGATAATGAAAGTAGAGATCATAACTAGATCATAGAAATTGGTATCACATTTTTATGATTTTTCTACAATTTTATAGAGATTTTAGAATCTTGTAGATCTAAGAATGTCAAATGGATGAACATGGCACAAACTCAACAAATAAGTGAAGAAGAGAACTTGGATGAGTAAGAGGAAGAAGTATTACCCTTGAAGCTTGAAGAAAATGAACAAGAATCATCAGCTCCTTAAGAAAAATCAATGGAACATGTAAGCGTTTCTTAGTTTGTGAGAGTAGAAAATGTGAGTGAAGAAAAGTGAGTATATATATAGAGATGGGAGAGAGAGAGGCGTGTGGGAGAAGGAGAGGAGAGAAACTTGGATACCAATTTTGTCTTAGGACATGTTTGGTTGGTTAGGAGAAAGATTAATAGGTTTTAGGATTAAAATACATTAAATTCCTAAGTCATCATCATGACTTTCCATGGATGTGACACTTGCTTTAGCCATCAAGTCACCTCACCCCATCAAGTCAATCCAGTCACCTCAGCTCTTCACTCTGCTCCGTTGTTTACCCGATTAAAGTTTCCAATCGTAATTCTCGAAGTTTTTGCCCGGATAAAATATTATATTTTAATTCCGAACGTAAAATTTCCAAAATTACTAAAGTCGTTGGAAACACGACAAAAACACTAACCATTCCATTCACGGGTCAAAATTAGGTTTTCTTCTCAGTAAACTTTTACTGTCAGTGAAAACGCATACAGGGTTTCGTCTGAATTTTCAACCCAAAATTTTACCGTAACCTTGTACCATAAAGTAGACTATGAATATGATTTTATTTTATGCAAAATCACTTTCTAACTCTCAGATTAAAATATAATTAATTATATTTTAACCGGTTGAACAGCATAATTAAAATCAAGCTGTTACACCAGGCATGAAGAAGCAAGTGGCAAAATACATTGCATCATGTCTGACTTGTCAGAAAGTGAAGGTAGAACATCAAAGACCTGGAGGTATGGTTACATCATTAGATGTACTAGAATGGAAGTGGGATAGCTTATCAATGGATTTTGTGGTAAGAAACTTGTCTAACCTCTGACCCTGAGCGAGCAACTCTCGCTGGTCTAAGAGAAACTTGTCTAACCTCTGACCCTCTCTAATCTGATCGATCAGGCTATTGGTAACCTTCAAGGTACCAAGCCTAATACTCTTAGGGGTAACTTCCCAAGCTAAACTCAGGTCTCTAAACTCCTCAATCAGGTCCATCTTCTTAACCATCAAAGTGGAGACATGAAAGTTTTTTCTACTCAAGGCATCAACCACCACATTGGCCTTTCCTGGTTGATAGGTCAGCTCGAAGTCATAATCCTTTAAGAACTCCATCCACCTACGTTGCCTCGTGTTCAACTCCTTTTGATCAAAGAGATACCTCAAACTCTTATGATCACTAAAAACCTCAAACCTCGCTTCATACAGGTAATGCCTCCAGATCTTTAAGGCAAATACCACAGCTCCTAGCTCTAGGTCATGGGTAGGGTAGTTCTTCTCATGGGGTTTCAACAGCCTAGAAGCATAAGCAACTACCTTACCATTCTGCATTAACACACCACCTAACCCTTGCTTAGAATCATCGCAGTAAACTACGAAGGGCTCACTAGGGTCTGGCAAAACTAATACTGGTGCTGATGTCAACCTATCCTTAAGGGTTTGGAAACTCTCTTCACACTTAGAGTCCCACACAAACAACTGTCCCTTTGATCAGCCTCTGGCTAGTCTAGTTTTATAACTAGAAAAACCTTGGCTTTGTGCTAATTTTATCTCATTTTCGCCCAAATTAGACTAGATTGTCCTTAAGCAACATTTTGAGTAGTTAAAGTATTTTTAGGTTAATTTAGTTGATTTAGAGTTAAATAAAGCACTTATGCTATTTTCTGTTTTCAGGTTAATAAAAAGAAATAAATCTGGAGCTTTCGCCCCGTGAAGAGGCATTCGCCTCGCGAACCTGAAGGTGACTGTGCCAGAAAATTTGCAATCCTTTCTGTGTCGCCCCGCGAAAAGATGACTCGCCTCGCGAGGCTGAAGACTAGAAGCCATGACTTTTCCATTCCTCGCCACGCGAGCCGTGCTTCGCCACGCGAGAAGACCAAACGATGCAGACTATTCATGATATTCGCCTCGCAAGACAGTGTTCGCCTCGCGAGACAGCGGAATCCAGAACGTGTATATAAGCCTGTTTGAAGGCAGAACTGAGGAGTGAGTTATCTTTAGTAGAAGTAGTTTATCTTCTTTTCTTAGATATGCTTTGTTTTCCTTTTGTAATGGAGAGCTAGTCTCCTAAGATTAATCTACTGCAATTGGTTTCCATTACCACACTTGAGGTTTTGTAATTCCTATTTTATTTGCTTTTCCCTTTTTAATACCATATTATACATTTCTGTTTGTTAATTCAGGAGTGTATAGTATTGTGTTGATTCATTTCGGTGATGTTATGTTCCTATACTTAATCGCGTTTGTTAATTCACGTGTGTTCGTTCATGTTCGTTTAGTTCATGAGGGCTTAACCCCGTTTGTTAATTCGGGAATAGGAACATATATCCGTAGTAGCGATTTCGTTGTTAATTTTTGCTACAATCGAAAGGGGATTAGAATCTGCTTAGGGCTTGAATTTATATGAACCAATGATAGTGGGAAACCGAGAACAGTAGGTTAATCGTTTTAGTTTATTTGATAATCTCTTTAACTGCTTTGTTTTCATTGCTTTGTTTTGCTTTGTTTTCTTACTTGCATTCAATCGAAACCCCCCAAAACTAATTTTTGTGTTAATAACAACAACCAAAGAGTCCTTGTGAGACGATACTCGAGTTGTCGCCCTAAACTACATTTTTATAAATCGCTCGTTCTTTTTGGCGCGTGCGCGACAGCGCGACCAAAAATTGACGCCGTTGCCGGGGACTCTTGTTGTTATTAGCAGAAAATAAAATTTTAAAAAATAACTCTCTTTGCTGAATTAGTTTTGGCTGCTTTGTCTGATTATGGATCTTAGTACTGCTATGGATAAATTACTGTTTGGTGATATGCCTAATGTTGATTATAAACCACCACCATGCACAAATTATCCTAATTTTGATGGAATGGATAGGCTCACTTATTTGAAGCAATTGTTTCAGCAGAGAAGGTTTTGTGGCATGTGCGGCTCGCCTGAGCACCTGTATGAGGCATGCCCCATTCTGACAGAAGATACTTATTTGCCTCGATGCTATGCAATCCGTCCTAACAATCAAGGCAATAAGCTCGAGGATAACGAAGAACCTTTGGAAGTGGATGCACGTGTTGAAAGTGATGGGATGGATGAACTGTGTGCTGAAAGTCCAGACATTCAGACCTCTACTAATTCAGTTTCTGTTACTACATGTACTGACTGTACTGACACTAACTCGTGTGCTGCTTGTGCTGAGTTTCTTGACTCTATTTTGCAGGGTGATAGTGTAAGTGAAGCTGTTTGTTCCGCCGAGGTTCTTGACATCATGGCTACTCCAAATGTACCATCCATTAAGCAGCTACCTTCCACTGTGGAACAACCGGTGATGGAGTTCAAGCCTCTGGATTTTGCATCATGGCCAGTCCAAGAGGTTGAATCCCACTTCTATTGGGAGGATTTTATGGACAAAGTTGAGAAGGAAGTCAATTGTGACCTGATAGGGAGTGAGAAGTCCGCCGCACTTGGCGGAGTTACCAAGATTATCAGGCACCCGCTCTCATACTTATGCTGTTGGCCATGGGATCCGGGAGGACCATACTACAATTTGAGCATTTCGTGGCCGCTGTATCACAGACAGTGGGATCCTGGTGGAACCGCTCCAATGAGTTTTCTCTAAACCTTTTCCTTTTAATTATGCTTGTTTTATTTCTGTTTTGTTTTCAATAAAGCTCCTGAATAATTTGAGAAGATCAGGAGTATGTGTGTCGAGTCTTGTGTCGGCTAGCTTGCTGGATTTTAATTGAATTTTGCATTGATTGATTCCATGTTATGTGTTGACTGTTTTCCCCCTAGGATTTGAAAATTGAGAATTTGATCCCCACTTGAAAAATTTGAAAACTGAACTTTGAGATCTTTTGTTGTGATTGCATGATTTATGATAAGTTTGGGGTGATGGGAAGCACACACTAGGGATAGAACCTCTGTCAAACAATTTGCAAAAATGTCCAGGTGAGGTTTTGAGCCTCCAACATGTTTTTTATTGTGAGAACCACTTTTAAGTTGCACTTTCCCGAATTTGCTTGAATCTCTTTATGGTTTGCATGTTTATGTGTGTGTAGCAAATGATTTAGGCATTTTCTTTGTAAATAACTACTTAGCCTAAAATTGAACCAATCCCTAATGCATGTTCCCTAGTTAGCCCCTTTGAGCCTAATTAGCCTGTTAATTCTTGATGACCTTATGTTATGAGCCTAAAATCTGAAAAACCATGTTAACCCAATCTTAGGATTAGGAGAGCATGGATCCTTAACAAGAGAATGGTTTCAAGAAACTAAGTTTGGGGTGGCTACAAGGATGTGACATGTCATTCTGGGATTGAGAAAAAGAAAAAATATAATAAAAAGGTTGGAAAAAAAAGGGAAAGAAAAGAAAGCAGAAAAAGAAAAAAAAAAGAAAAGAAAAAAAGAAAAAGAAAAAAAAAGGGAGAAATAAAAAGAAAAAAAAATGTCAAAAAGGCTATTTGAATAAAAAGGCTGTAGTCACCCAAGGCAAATGAAAAATGAAAAAAGGAACTTGAGTGAAATTCAAAGTGTAAAAAGCTCATGCTCTCTTAGTTCCTAGGGACTTCAACCTAGTACCTTTGTATATCCTACCCTTAACCAGGCCCCATTACAACCGTAAAAGACCTTCTGATGTTGCATGCATATTTTCTGTGGGAATCATTTTGAGGTGAAAATCAAATTCATGGAAAGTGTTCTTAAAAGTGAAATTGAGTGAATTGTTGATAACCTGACAAAAACTGAGCGATTGAGTGAACACTAAATTCCCTTGTGAGGAAGGCAGTTGTTTGAATTTGGTGATCTCCCTCTTGTGTGTAACTTGGATCCCCTGCTTAGATTAATGATTGTTTGAATGATGAAATTCTCAATTGTTTAGAATGAATGATTGTGGGGATTGCTTTGCTTGAAAGGGGGGGAACATTGAAGAAAACTGTTTGTTAAATTGCTTGAAATTTGTGCAAAGTTGATTGAATCCTTAAGCTTGCCATGTATTGAGTCTTTTTGAGTTTTTGAGTTTTAGTTTGCTTGGGGACAAGCAAAGTTTAAGTTTGGGGTATTTTGATCAGCCTCTGGCTAGTCTAGTTTTATAACTAGAAACACCTTGGCTTTGTGCTAATTTTATCTCATTTTCGCCCAAATTAGACTAGATTGTCCTTAAGCAACATTTTGAGTAGTTAAAGTATTTTTAGGTTAATTTAGTTGATTTAGAGTCAAATAAAGCACTTATGCTATTTTCTGTTTTCAGGTTAATAAAAAGAAATAAATCTGGAGCTTTCGCCCCGCGAGGAGGCATTCGCCTCGCGAACCTGAAAGTGACTGTGCCAGAAAATTTACAATCCTTTCTGTGTCGCCCCGCGAATAGATGACTCGCCTCGCGAGGCTGAAGACCAGAAGCCATGACTTTTCCATTCCTCGCCACGCGAGCCGTGCTTCGCCTCGCGAGAAGACCAAACGATGCAGACTATTCATGATATTCGCCTCGCGAGACAGTGTTCGCCTCGCGAGACAGCGGAATCCAGAACGTGTATATAAGCTTGTTTGAAGGCAGAACTGAGGGGGGAGTTAGCTTTAGTAGTAGTAGTTTATCTTCTTTTCTTAGATATGCTTTGTTTTCCTTTTGTAATGGAGAGCTAGTCTCCTAAGATTAATCTACTGCAATTGGTTGCCATTACCACACTTGAGGTTTTGTAATTCCTATTTTATTTGGTTTTCCCTTTTTAATACCATATTATACATTTCTGTTTGTTAATTCAGGAGTGTATAGTGTTGTGTTGATTCATTTCGGTGATGTTATGTTCCTATACTTAATCGCGTTTGTTAATTCGCGTGTGTTCGTTCATGTTCGTTTAGTTCATGAGGGCTTAACCCCGTTTGTTAATTCGGGAATAGGAACATATATCCGTAGTAGCGATTTCGTTATTAATTGTTGCTACAACCGAAAGGGGATTAGAATCTGCTTAGGGCTTGGATTTATATGTACCAATGATAGTTGGAAACCGAGAACAGTAGGTTAATCGCTTTAGTTTAATTGATAATCTCTTTAACTGCTTTGTTTTCATTGCTTTGTTTTGCTTTGTTTTCTTACTTGCATTCAATCCAAACCCCCAAAAACTGATTTTTGTGTTAATAACAACAACCAAAGAGTCCTTGTGAGACGATACTCGAGTTGTCGCCCTAAACTACATTTTTATAAATCGATCGTTCTTTTCGGCGCGTGCGCGACCAAAAATTGGCGCCGTTGCCGGGGAGTAAACCAAATTTTTGATTGCGCTATCGCGCAAGCGCCAAAAAGAACGAGCGGTTTATAAAAATGTAGTTTAGGGCGACAACTCGGATGTCGTCTCACAAGGACTCTTGACTTGCTATTTACCACAAAAATCAGTTTTGGGGGGGGGGGGGGGGGGGTTGGGATTGAAATTCAGATGGAAGACAATGCAATAACAGAGCAATAAAACAGGGCAGTTAAAAGATTATCAAGTAGCAAAACACGATTAATCTACTGTTCTCGAATCCCCAACTATCATCGGTTCATGTAATTTCCAAGCCCTAAGCAGATTCTAATCCCCTTTCGGTTGTAGCAACAATTAATAACGAAATCGCTACTATGGATATATGTTCCTATTCCCGAATTAACAAACGGGGTTAAGCCCTCATGAACTAAACGAACATGAACGAACACACGCGAATTAACAAACGTGATTAAGTATAGGAACATAACATCACCGAAATGAATCAACACAACACTATACACTCCTGAATTAACAAACAGAAATGTATAATATGGTATTAAAAAGGGAAAAGAAAATAAAATAGGAATTACAAAACCTCAAGTGTAGTGGAATTCGATTACAGTAGACTAATCATAGAAAATTAGTTCTCCATAAAGAAAACGAAACACACAGAAAAATGTAAAAAACAATGGAGAAGCAAAAGTTCTTTCAATCTGCCCAGAACAGCCTTTTATACTATTCAGAAATTTAGCCCACTCGCGAGGCGAACCCTCATTCGCGAGGCGAATATTGTGAAGAGTCAGCAATGTTTGGTCTTCTCGCGGGGCGAAGTACTACTCGCGTGGCGAGGAATGGAACAGTCATGGCTTCTGGCCTTCAGTCTCGTGAGGCGAGACATGTATCCGCGAGGCGACACAGAACGGGTTGCATCTCTCTGGAACAGTCAGCCTTCAGGGTCGCGAGGCGAGGTGTTGTTCGCGGGGAGAACCAGAGAGGATGACATTTTTACTATTATGCAGGCTTTCAGGTTCGCGAGGCGAGAAGATTCTCGCCAGGCAAATCCCCTGTTTCTTTATTCCCTCAACTTCTACTTAACCGAAAACAACAAAATAGCCATAAGTGCTTTATTTGACTCAAAACTGGCTAAATTAACCTAAAACTACTTTAGAGACTCAAAACCTTGCTTGAGGACAATCTAATCTAATTTGGGTGAAAATAGGATATAATTTGCACAAAACCCTGGTCATACTAGCCATAAAACTAGATGAGCCAGAGGCTTATCAAAATACCCCAAACTTAAACTTTGCTTGTCCCCAAGCAAACTAAAACTCAAAAATCAAAAAGACTCAAGACCTGGCAAGCTTAAAAGATTCAATCAACCTTGCACAAATTTCAAGCAATTTAACAAACAGTTTTCTTCAATGTTCCCCCCTTTTCAAGCAAAGCAATCCCCACAATCATTCATTCTAAACAATTGAGAATTTCATCATTCAAACAATCATTAATCTAAGCAGGGGATCCAAGTTACACACAAGAGGGAGATCACCAAATTCAAACAACTGCCTTCCTCACAAGGGAATTTAGTGTTCACTCAATCGCTCAGTTTTTGTCAAGTTATCAACAATTCACTCAATTTCACTTTTAAGAAGCACTTCCCATAAATTTGATTTTCATCTCCAAATGATTCCCACAGAAAACATGCATGCAACATCAAAAGGTCTTTTATGGGTTGTAATGGGGCCTGGCTAAGGGTAGGATATACAAAGGTACTAGGCTTAAGTCCCTAGGAACTAAGAGAGCATGAAACTTTTTTTACACTTTGAAATTCCACTCAAGTTCCTTTTTTCATTTTTCAATTGCCTTGGGTGACTACAGCCTTTTTATTCAAATAGCCTTTTTGAAATTTTTGTACTTTTTTTTTCTCTTTTTTTGTTTTTTTTTATTTTTTTTCTTTTTGGCCTTTGGCTCCAACATTTTTATTATATTTTTTTTCTCAATCCCAAACAACACATTACACCTTGCAGCCACCCCAAACTTAGTTTCTTGCACCCATTCTCTTTCTAAGATTCCATGCTCTCCTAATCCTAAGATCGAGTTAACATGGTTTTCCAGATTTTGAGCTCATAACAAAGGGTTGTCAAGAAATAATAGGCTAATCAGGCTCAATGGGGCTAACAAAGGAACATGCATTAGGAAATGGTTCAATTTTAGGCTAAGTAGCTATTTACAAAGAAAATGCCTAAATCATCTGAAGCAAACACATAAACATGCAAACCATAAAGGGATTCAAGCAAATTCGGGAAAGTGCAACTTGAAAGCGATTCACACAGTTAAAAAACATGTTGGAGGCTCAAATCCTCACCTGGACATTTTTTTTTTGCAAACTGTTTGACAGAGATTCTATCCCTAGTGTGTGCTTCCCATCACCCCAAACTTATCATAAATCATGCCATCATAACAAAATCTCAAAATTCAGTTTTCAATCACATGGGGATCACTTTTCAAAAACAAAATTTTTTCAAGAAACCCATTGTTCAACCTAGGGGGAATCATCACATCAATCATGCAATCAATCTGTGCAAAATCATCAAAATCAATCAAACTTGCCAACATAAGACTTAACACAATTTATTCAGGAGCTAAAAGAAAAAACAAGACAAAACAAAATTACAACTAGTTCCCTCCCCCACACTTAAAACATGCATTGTCCCCAATGAAACAACATGACTATAAAATCAAAGTGAGGGAAAGGAAAGGGTACTCCCTGATCAAGTGTCAGTGTAGGTGGGAGTTTCCAAGGAGAGCTCCTCAACATTAGCATCCACAGGAACACCAGCATCCACACCATGGAATGGCTTCAGCCTCTGCCTGTTAACCTTGAAGGACTTGTGGGTACCTGCACGTTTAATCTCTACTGCACCATAAGGAAAAACGTTAGTAACAACAAAGGGGCCATCCCATTTTGACCTAAGTTTCCCAGCCATCAATTTCAGGCAGGAGTTAAACAGTAAGACTTGCTGGCCCACAGAAAATTCTTTTCTAGCAATCATCCTATCATGAAAATGTTTTGTTTTTTCTTTATAAATCCTGGAGCTTTCATAGGCTTCTAGCCTAAGCTCCTCAAGTTGCTGCAACTGTAGTTTCCTTTCAATACCAGCTTTCTTCATTTCCAAGTTACAGCACTTGACTGCCTAGTATGCACGGTGCTCAACTTCCACTGGGAGATGACATGCCTTACCAAATACAAGCCTGAAGGGGGACATTCCTATTGGCGTCTTGAAAACGGTCCTCTGAGCCCACAGTGCGTCTTCCAGACGGCGGCTCCAGTCCTTCCTATTCGGCTGCACCATTTTCTCCAAAATATGCTTGATCTCCCTGTTTGATATCTCAGCCTGGCCATTGGTCTGGGGATGATAAGCAGTGGAAACTCTATGTACAACTCCATATTTCCTGAGTAAGGCTTCCATGGTTCGGTTGCAGAAGTGAGTGCCCTGGTCACTGATAATAGCCCTAGGTATTCCAAACCTGCAAAAAATGTTGTACCTAACAAATTTGGAAACAACTTTAGCATCGTTAGTCCTAGTGGGGATTGCTTCCACCCACTTTGAAACATAGTCAACAGGCAAAAGAATATACAGAAAACCAAAAGAAGCAGGGAAAGGACCCATGAAATCAATCCCCCACACATCAAAAACCTCACAAAAAAGCATGGGCTGCTGAGGCATCTCACTCCTACGAGTGATGACAGGGCCTGCTGGTTGACATTCCTTACAATTCCTGTAAACCGCATAGGCATCTCTAAAAATTGTGGGCCAGTAGAACCCAGAATCCAGGACTTTTCTTGCCGTCCTCTGAGGTCCAAAGTGTCCTCCAACTTGAGAGGCATGAGAGAAGTGCAAGATGGACTCTGTCTCATGATCGGGGACACACCTCCGAATCACCTGATCACTGCAAAACTTCCAAAGGTACGGATCATCCCACACATAGTACTTTGAATCGCTCTTGAGCTTGTGGAACTTGGATCTACTTGTACCTGCAGGAACAACACCAGCAACAAGAAAGTTAACTATGTCAGCAAACCAGGGGGTTACCCCATACAGATGTAGAAGTCGCTCATAAGGAAAATCATCTTGGATAGGAGAAGGATCCTCATCCCTTGCTATTCGGCTCAAGTGATCGGCTACCAGATTTTCAGCTCCACTCCTGTCTTTTATCTCCACATTGAACTCTTGGAGCAAAAGCATCCACCGGATCAGTCTTGGCTTAGCTTCTGGTTTCTTTAACAGGTACTTCAGAGTTGCATGGTCAGTGAAAACAATAACTTTTGAACCTAGCAAATAAGACCTAAATTTATCAAGTGCAAACACAACAGCTAGCAGTTCTTTCTCAGTGGTGGTGTAATTGGATTGTGCAGCATCTAATGTCCTAGAAGCATAATGAATTACATGGGCAGCCTTGCCCACCCTTTGTGCCAGAACCGCTCCCACAGTAAAATTGGAAGCATCACACATGAGTTCAAAAGGGAGTGTCCAGTCTGGGGGCTGGATGATGGGGGTAGTGGTCAATGCTCTTTTCAGGTAGTCAAATGCCTTCTTACAATTTTCATCAAAATGGAACATGGCATCATTCTTCAGCAGGTTTGACAATGGCAGAGCTATCTTGCTGAAGTCCTTAATAAAGCGCCTGTAGAAACCTGCATGGCCAAGAAAGGAACGGATCTCGCATACGCAAGATGGATAAGGCAATGAAGAAATCACATCAATTTTTGCAGGATCTACTGAAATACCCTCTTTAGAAATAACATGACCCAAAACAATCCCCTGTTCTACCATAAAGTGACATTTCTCTTAGTTCAAAATCAGATCAGTCTCAATGCATCTTTCTAGAACTAAACTCAGACTATGCAAACATGCATCAAATGAGGAGCCATATACAGTGGAGTCATCCATGAACACCTCCATGCAATTTTCAATAAAGTCAGTAAAAATGCTAAGCATGCATCTTTGGAAGGTGCCAGGAGCATTACAAAGGCCAAATGGCATCCTCCTATAGGCAAACGTACCGAAGGGGCACGTGAAAGTGGTCTTTTCTGATCCTCAGGGCAATATGGATCTGGAAGTACCCGGAAAAGCCATCAAGAAAACAGTAATGAGATTTACCAGCCAGCCGATCCAGCATTTGATCTATGAACGGCAAAGGAAAGTGATCCTTTCTGGTGGCCTGGTTCAACTTCCTATAATCTATACAGACTCGCCAGCTATTCTGGACTCTAGTGGGTACAAGCTCATTATTATCATTTCTAACTACTGTGAGACCGGACTTCTTGGGTACAACTTGCACTGGACTTACCCAAGTACTATCAGAGATGGGGTATATAATACCTGCCTGCAGAAGTTTAGTCACCTCTTTCTTCACCACATCCAGAATCAATGAGTTTGGCCGCCTTTGGGCCTGCCTTACTGGTTTAGCCCCATCCTCCAATAGAATTCTGTGCATACATCTGGAGGGGCTAATTCCTGGAATGTCAGCTAAGGTCCACCCAATAGCCTTCTTGTGCTTCTTCAGAACCTCTAAAAGCTTAGCTTCCTGGTCAGAGTCAAGGCTGGAGGAAATGATGACTGGAAGTTTTTCATTCGTCTCCAGGTAGGCATACTTTAGGTTCCCAGGAAGTGGCTTGAGCTCTAGGGAGGGTGGCTGCTCAATGGATGGTACATTAGGAGTAGCCATGATGTCAAGGACTTCTGCTGACCAGATAGCTTCACTCTCACTATCACTATCATCCTGCAAAGTTGAATCAAGAAACTCAGCACAAACAGCACACGGGTTAGTGTCAGTACAGTCAGTACATGAATATAAATCATCAAAACCATAAATAAATGGAAAATCTGAAACAAGGTCCTCATGGGTATCATCAATGATCTCAGAAAGCAACTCTAATTGGAAAACCGAGTGCTCCTCCAGTGGATGTTTCATAGCATCAAAGATGTTGAACTTTGCCACAATATCACCAAACTCCATAGACATGGTCCCATCATTCACATCAATCTTAGTCTTAGCTGTCTTCATGAATGGTCTGCCCAAGATTATTGGTGATCTACTGGAATTTGTCTCTCCTGCCATGTCTAGGATGTAGAAGTCAGCAGGGAAAATCAGCTCATCAACTTGTACTAGCACATCTTCTACCATTCCCATGGGGCGGGCACTGGTCCTGTTGGCCAACTGGATGGTGAGACCTGTATACTGCAAGGGACCAAGATCAAGGTTATTAAAAATAGATGTAGGCATGACATTTATAGAGGCTCCCAAATCCAACATGCAATTTTCAAATCTTCTATCCCCAATAGTGCATGGAATAGTAAATGTGCCCGGATCCTTGCACTTTTGTGGTAGTGCCTGAGTAGGGGCTAAAACAGCAACTCTTTCTGGTGCAGGCTTAGATTGGATAAGAGCTGAAACATTTCTTCCCAAATCAACTCTCTCATTATTCTTCAACTTCCTCTTATTGGTGCATAGATCCTTCAGAAATTTTGCATACTTAGGAACCTGCTTGATCACATCCAAAAGAGGAATATTTACAGCCACCTTTCTGAACACATCAAGAATTTCCTTCTCCTTGTCTTCACCACCAATCTTCTTATTTTTCTGTACTCTGTGTGGGAAGGGGATCGGTTGTAAGTACACTTTCTCAACTTCAACATCAACTGAAGGCTCAGGAGTTACCTCAACAGTTTCTTCATTTTTTTCAGAGGACGCCTCAACAACTCTTCCAGATCTTAGAGAAATGGCACTCACATTAGGATTGGAGACATTGGGATTTATCACTGTTTGTGCAGGCAGTTGACTTGTTCTTTGAGCTTGCTGTATGTTATTTATGGAGGTGGCAAGCTGTCCAACCTGTGTCTCTAAATTTTGAATGCTAGCATCAGTTCTCTGCTGAGATTGACCAAACCGTGTCTGTAAATTGTGAATGCTAGCATCTGTTCGCTGCTGAAACTGTGTCTCTGAGGCCTGGAGCTGTCCAATTTGTGCAGTTATTTGTGAGGTCATTTGTTTGAACAGGTCCTCTAGTGAAGGTCCAGAAGGTGCAGAAGTGGTCACTTGAGGAGGATTCTGAGGTGCTATCGGTTGTTGTTGGGATGAGTTCCCATACCGAATATTAGGATGATTCCTCCAATTGGGATGGTACCTATTTGTGGAGAGGTCTGGAGTGCTGTACCGGTTCTGGTTATTGCCTTGATTATAGGGATGGACTGCATAAGCCTGAGACAGATCAGTGACGAACTCTTCCTTCGGGATGGGGCATGCATCATACGGGTGCTCAGGAGAGTTGCACATGCTACACAACCTTGCAGACTGAACCCTATATATTGCCAATTGCCTTACAAAAGAAGTGAGCTCATCCATTCTATTCTTGAGGGCCTGGTTGGACGAAGAGCTATGGACCTCATGCACACCTCTTGTATCAACAGAATTTCTTCTGGTAGTAAACTGTTGGGAATTCGGTGACATATTTTCAATGAGTTTCTTGGCAGCAGCTGGGGTCTTATCAACAAGTGCTCCCCCACTAGCAGCATCCAAAATATTCCTATCCATCGGCAGTAACCCCTCATTGTTCAAGCCTCTGGATTTTGCTCCCTTGGATATGAAGACACCATGGCTAGTCCAAGAGGATGAACCCCACTTTTACTGGGAGGACTTTGTTGACAAAGTTGAGAAAGAGGTCAACTGTGACCCGAAGGGGAGTGAGAAGTCCGCCGCACTTGGCGGAGTTACCATGATTATCAAGCGCCCGCTCTCATACTTATGCTGTAGGCCATGGGATCCGGGAGGATCGTACTGCAATTTGGGCATTCCGTGGCCCCTGTATCACAGACAGTGGGATCCTGGTGGAACCGTCTACATGAGTTTTCTCTAAACCCTCTCCTTTTTAATTTTCTTTTCCTTGCTTTATTTCTGTTTTGTTTTCAATAAAGCTCCTGAATAATTTGAGAAGCTCAGGAGTTGTGTTCAGTCTTGTGTTGGCAAGCTTTATTGATTTTGATTAATATTTGCACAGATGGATTGCATGTTATGTGTTGATTGTTTTCCCCCTAGATTTTGAAAATTGAAAATTTGATCCCCATGTGATTGAAAACTGAACTTTGAGATATTTTGTTGTGATTGCATGATTTATGATAAGTTTGGGGTGATGGGAAGCACACACTAGGGATAGAATCTCTGTCAAACAATTTGCAAAAATGTCCAGGTGAGGTTTTGAGCCTCCAACATGTTTTTGATTGTGAGAATCACTTTTAAGTTGCACTTTCCCGAAATTGCTTGAATCTCTTTATGGTTTGCATGTTTATGTGTGTGTAGCAAATGATTTAGGCATTTTCTTTGTAAATAACTACTTAGCCTAAAATTGAACCAATCCCTAATGCATGTTCCCTAGTTAGCCCCTTTGAGCCTAATTAGCCTGTTAATTCTTGATGACCTTATGTTATGAGCCTAAAATCTGAAAAACCATGTTAACCCAATCTTAGGATTAGGAGAGCATGGATCCTTAACAAGAGAATGGTTGCAAGAAACTAAGTTTGGGGTGGCTACAAGGATGTGACATGTCATTCTGGGATTGAGAAAAAGAAAAAATATAATAAAAAGGTTGGAAAAAAAAAAGTGAAAGAAAAGAAAGCAGAAAAAGAAAAAAAAGAAAAGAAAAGAAAAGAAAAAAAGAAAAGTGTAAAAATGTTAAAAATAAAAGTATTAGAAAAAAAGAGGATGTAGTCACCCAAGGCATAAAGAAAAATGAGAAAAGGAACTTGAGTGGAATTTCAATGTTTTGAAGTGTTTCATGCTCTCTTAGTTCCTAGGGACTTCAGCCTAGTACCTTTGTATATTCTACCCTTAACCAGGCCCCATTACAATCATAAAAGACCTTCTGATGTTGCATGCATATTTTCTGTGGGAATCATTTTGAGGTGAAAATCAAATTCATGGGAAGTGTTCTTAAAAGTGAAATTGAGTGAATTGTTGATAACCTGACAAAAACTGAGCGATTGAGTGAACACTAAATTCCCTTGTGAGGAAGGCAGTTGTTTGAATTTGGTGATCTCCCTCTTGTGTGTAACTTGGATCCCCTGCTTAGATTAATGATTGTTTGAATGATGAAATTCTCAATTGTTTAGAATGAATGATTGTGGGGATTGCTTTGCTTGAAAGGGGGGAACATTGAAGAAAACTGTTTGTTAAATTGCTTGAAATTTGTGCAAAGTTGATTGAATCCTTAAGCTTGCCATGTCTTGAGTCATTTTGAGTTTTTGAGTTTTAGTTTGCTTGGGGACAAGCAAAGTTTAAGTTTGGGGTATTTTGATCAGCCTCTGGCTAGTCTAGTTTTATAACTAGAAAAACCTTGGCTTTGTGCTAATTTTATCTCATTTTCACCCAAATTAGACTAGATTGTCCTTAAGCAACATTTTGAGTAGTTAAAGTATATTTAGGTTAATTTAGTTGATTTAGAGTCAAATAAAGCACTTATGCTATTTTCTGTTTTCAGGTTAATAAAAAGAAATAAATCTGGAGCTTTCGCCCCGCGAGGAGGCATTCGCCTTGCGAACCTAAAGGTGACTGTGCCAGAAAATTTGCAATCCTTTCTGTGTCGCCCCGCGAATAGATGACTCATCTCGCGAGACTGAAGACCAGAAGCCATGACTTTTCCATTCTTCGCCACGCGAGCCGTGCTTCGCCTCGCGAGAAGACCAAACGATGCAGACTGTTCATGATATTCGTCTCGCGAGACAGTGCTCGCCTCGCGAGACAGCGGAATCCAGAACGTGTATATAAGCCTGTTTGAAGGCAGAACTGAGGGAGTTAGCTTTAGTAGTAGTATTTTATCTTCTTTTCTTAGATATGCTTTGTTTTTCTTTTGTAATAGAGAGCTAGTCTCCTAAGATTAATCTACTGCAATTGGTTTCCATTACCACACTTGAGGTTTTGTAATTCCTATTTTATTTGCTTTTCCCTTTTTAATACCATATTATACATTTCTGTTTGTTAATTCAGGAGTGTATAGTATTGTGTTGATTCATTTCGGTGATGTTATGTTCCTATACTTAATCGCGTTTGTTAATTCACGTGTGTTCGTTCATGTTCGTTTAGTTCATGAGGGCTTAACCCCGTTTGTTAATTCGAGAATAGGAACATATATCCGTAGTAGCGATTTCGTTGTTAATTGTTGCTACAACCGAAAGGGGATTAGAATCTACTTAGGGCTTGGATTTATATGAACCAATGATAGTGGGAAACCGAGAACAGTAGGTTAATCGCTTTAGTTTATTTGATAATCTCTTTAACTGCTTTGTTTTCATTGCTTTGTTTTGCTTTGTTTTCTTACTTGCATTCAATCCAAACCCCCCAAAACTGATTTTTGTGTTAATAACAACAACCAAAGAGTCCTTGTGAGACGATACCCGAGTTGTCGCCCTAAACTACATTTTTATAAATCGCTCGTTCTTTTTGGCGCGTGCGCGACAGCGCGAACAAAAATTGGCGGCGTTGCCGGGGACTCTTGTTGTTATTAGCAGAAAATAAAATTTTAAAAAAAACTCTCTTTGCTGAATTAGTTTTGGCCCCTCTATAAACCGCCTATAGTACCCGACTAACCCCAAGAAACTCCTAATCTCGGTCACAGACTTCGGCGCTTCCCACTGGAGCACCGTCTCTACTTTAGTTGGGTCCACTGTTATGCCACCCTTTGAGATGACATGTCCTAAGAAGCTCACTTCCTCTAACCAATACTCACACTTAGACAACTTAGCGTACAACTGCTTTTCCTTAAGGGTCTGCAAGACAACCCTTAGGTGTTCCTCATGTTCCTCCTTGCTCTTGGAGTACACTAAGATGTCATATATAAACACCACCACAAACTTATCCAATAAAGGGTGAAAGGTCTTGTTCATGTAGTCCATGAAGACTGCAGGAGCATTGGTCACCCCAAAGGGCATAACCAAGTACTCATAGTGACCATATCGCATTCTGAACGTTGCCTTAGGGATGTCCTCAGACTTTACCCGAATCCGATTGTACCCTGACCTCAATCTATCTTAGAAAAGACGTTAGCGCCCATCAACTGGTCCATAAGATCATCAATCCTAAGGAGGGGATATCGATTCCTTATGGTCACCTTATTGAGCTGCCGATAGTCGACACACAACCTCATACTACCATCCTTCTTCTTCACCAATAACACAGGTGCTCCCCACGGAGACATGATAAGCCTCTGGCTTATCTAGTTTTATGACTAGATGAACTAGGGTTTATGTGCCAATTTATTCGAGTTCACTCTCGTTTTCGCCCAAATTTGCCTTGTTTTGTTCCTAAGTTGGACTTTGACTCGTTTTGCGTCTTTTGTGTAGTTTTTAGCTTCTTTTGGATAGAATTACGCTTGTGGTTGCTTGTGTTGTTTTCAGGTCAATAAGTGAAGCTCTGAGAATTAAGGAAAGTCAAGAAATAGTGGAGATTGGCATTCTGGAGATTCTCGCCCCGCGAGAGGAAGCTCGCCTCGCGAGAGTTTGAAGACCCGGGAAGACAGAGACCATCACGGCCTAGCCGTGATGTATATCACGGCGGTGACCTAAAATCCACACAAGTCAGAGACCATCACGGCCTAGCCGTGATGTATATCACGGCCGTGACCTAAAATCCACACAAGTCAGAGACCATCACGGCCTAGCCGTGATTCACATCACGGGCCGTGAAAAGAAGGCTCGCGTCGCGAGACATCCTTCGCGTCGCGAGGGTTTAAATTCCAGAAGTGCGCCAGAAACAGAAGCCATCACGGCCATGACGCGTGGCCTCCCTATAAATAAGGCACTGCAGAACAGATTTAGAGGACTTTTTGGATCAGAACTGATTGTAGATCTTTTAGAATCCTTATTCTGGGGCTGCGTCTCCTCTCCTCTTCTCTTAATTCTTAGTCTTAGGATGATTTCCGATTGTTTGTCTATGAGCATGAGGAACTAATCCCCTCGTCCGAGGGAACGATGAAGCCACCCATGGCGATGTAAATCCGATATGATGTATGTCTTTCTCCTTCTTTTAATTGATGTTTTCCGATTCTGAATTGAATGCTTGATCATATGTATTGCGTGATTAATCAGTTAAACGTGTTTGAGGCCGAACGGCGATTCACATTTTAGAACTTGAATCGGGATCGCTAATTGAATATTGCACGGCAGTGAGTAGGATATTAGTGCAACCATATAGGGAACAAGAATTAATCAAATTCGAGATTAGGATTATGAGACATAGTAAGTAATTAATCCAATCGTCGAATACGTCCTAATGAGCACGAGAGTGGATTTAGGAGAATTTGGGGGTCCCGGTTGACATTGTAATTGAACTTAGGGAGGAATTCATCATCACTTGGGAATACATATTGGGTAGGTGGATTTGTGACCTTGGACATTTTTATTTTCTGATTTTTAGTTAATTAGTTTATTAGATTCGTTAATTGAATTTTTGATATTAATCTCTCTCTCTCTCTCAACCACCTTTTCTCGCTTGACCAAACGTATCGGATTTCCCGCGGATTAGTCGAATTGGTATCCCAATCCCTGAGTTCGACCTCGGTAATTACTTACCGTGTTATTTTTATTACTTGCGACGACCCGGTACACTTGCCGGCGTCAACAACAAGTTTTTGGCGCCGTTGCCGGGGATTGGCACAACCAATTTTCCTAATTTTAGGGAATTTGATTATTTGGTTAAGTTATTTTTGTTCTTATTTTTTTTTTATTATTTTCTTTTTATTTTCTACTATCTCTCTCTACTTCTTTGATTCCACTTGGTCTTGCCTTGTTTTGTATGCGAGGTACACGAAGGAATGCTTCCGGGTTGCGAATATTGTAATGGGAACCATGATACTTGGAGTTGTCCGTTCTACTTCCCTCAAGTATATGTGGAACCATGGCATAATGACAGCGTGCCCCAGAACAACTATCAGAGTCAGAATCAGTATTGGGGTGATATGAGTAGAGACCATCCGGATTTCGCTTGGGGTAATGCTGACGATGGTCTAGCCTGGCAACCACAACCTCAACAAAATTGGCAACAACAACCTCAACAGAATGGTGGAAGACAACCTTGGGAGTTGGCTCTTGAGAGGTTGAGTGCGACACTTGAGAAAGTGTCAATCAATACAAACGCAGCCATTGATAGGATGGCCACATCAATTGAGAAGGCGAATGCGGCATTAGAGATGAAGATTGCCCAACTCGCAAGGCAAATAAATGAGCATCCCCCAGAGACTTTCCTAGTTGATACCGAGAACGACCCTAAGAACCAATGCAATGCCACAACAACTAGAAGCAGTGGGGTTTTGGGATATGACTGGGATGTAACTAGTTCTCAGGGAGTTGAGGAAGAACTACCACATGTTGAGGAAGTACAACCGGAGGAAAAGGAATTGACAAGCGACAAGGCCCAGGAACAGCCACATGTTGAGGAAGAGCAACCTAAGGAAGAGGAGTTGGCAAGGGACAAGGCACCGGAGCAAGAGGGTAGAGAACAAAATGAAGATAAAGTGGCAGAGGATTTCACCATGCTTGCCAAGCAACCTGATTTTGATGCGTTAAATAAATATGTTGGCTTGCATGCATGTGTGGACACCCCAGTAAGATAGACCCTCCCACTTGTCTGGCACACTTCCTCGTGAAGACACCATTTGACCTAAGAGGAAGTGAGTTCATAATTATAGAGGTCAATGGAGTTTTCACACTCAGACTGGATGGAAGTATGGATAGAGTCGTATTGCTCCTGCGAGGGCCACTTCACAAACCATTTGATCCGGGTGGAGGATTTGATATGATGAGCGTCTCTTGGCCCTTGTACCACAGATTATGGGATCCAGGTGGATGCTTCTTAATAAGTCAGGCTCGGGACGTTAAACAAGCGCTACTTGGGAGGCAACCCAAGCTAGGTATCCCTCTCTTCTCTTAACTTTTGTTTTGTTTTGTTTATGTTTTTTTTTTTTGTTTGTCACTCTTGAATAATTTGAGAAGATCAAGAGTTTGTGTATGATGTCGTGTCGGCAAGCTTGTTGGATCTTAATTGAATGTAGCATAGATTGATTGCATGAATTATTTTGACCATTGATGATTTCCCCCTAGGTTCTGAAAATAGAAAAGTTTATCCCCACTTAAAAATTGAAAACTGAACTTTGAGGATTTTATCGTGATTACTTGATTTATGATAAGTTTGGGGTGAGGGGGTGCACACACTAGGAATCGTATCTCGGTCAAACAATTTGCAAAATGTCCAGGTGAGGAATTTGAGCCTCCAACTCTGTTTTTGAATGTGTGAATCACTGTTAAGTTGCACTTTCCCGAATTTGCTTGAATCTCTTTATGGTTTGCATGTTATGTGTTGCATCAAATGATTTAGGCAATTTTCTTTGAATTAACTACTTGGCCATAAATTGAACCAGCCCTGATGAATGATCCCTAGTTAGCTAAATTGAGCCCAATTGACCTATTGTTTCTTGATGACCCTATATTACGAGCCAAAATCTGAAAAACCATGTTAACCCAATCTTAGGATTAGGAGAGCATGGAAGCGTAGCAAGAGAATGGTTGTGAGGAACTAAGTTTGGGGTGGCTACAAGGTGATATGTCATATTGGGGGTGATAAAAAGAAAAATAAAGGTTGGAACCCAAGGTGAAAAAAAAAAAGAAAAGAAAAGGGGCAGATCAAAAGATTAGCAAGGAAAAAGGCTGTAGTCACCCGAGACAAATGAAAAAAATGGAAAAAGGAATTTGAGTGGAAAAAGTGTCAAAATGCTCATGCTCTCTTAGTTCCTAGGGACTTAAGCCTAAATATCCTTCATTATCCTACCCTGAGCCAGGCCCCATTACAACCTTTAAAAGACCTTCTGATGTTGCATACATGTTTTCGTGGGAACTATTATTGAGATGAAAATCAAATTCATGGGAAGTGCTCTTGATATGTGAAATTGAGTGAGAAGTTGATAGCCTAGACGAATTTGAGCGAATGAGTGAAATTTTACATACCCTTGTGAGGAAGGCAATTGTTTGAAATTGGTGATCTTCTTTCTGTGTGTATCTTTGATCCTCAACTTAGAGTAATGATGGCATGAATGATAAGTTCTCAATTGTTTAAAGTAAATGAATGTGGGGATTACATTGATGTAGGGGGGAGATCATTGGAGAAAAAAAAAACTGTTTTGATTGCATTAAATTTGTACGAAATCGATTAGATCCTTTAGGCTTGCCAAGTCTTGAGTCGTTTTTGAGTTTTAAACTTGCTTGGGGACAAGCAAGGTTTAAGTTTGGGGTGTTTGATAAGCCTCTGGCTTATCTAGTTTTATGACTAGATGAACTAGGGTTTATGTGCCAATTTATTCGAGTTCACTCTCGTTTTCGCCCAAATTTGCCTTGTTTTGTTCCTAAGTTGGACTTTGACTCGTTTTGCGTCTTTTGTGTAGTTTTTAGCTTCTTTTGGATAGAATTACGCTTGTGGTTGCTTGTGTTGTTTTCAGGTCAATAAGTGAAGCTCTGAGAATTAAGGAAAGTCAAGAAATAGTGGAGATTGGCATTCTGGAGATTCTCGCCCCGCGAGAGGAAGCTCGCCTCGCGAGAGTTTGAAGACCCGGGAAGACAGAGACCATCACGGCCTAGCCGTGATGTATATCACGGCCGTGACCTAAAATCCACACAAGTCAGAGACCATCACGGCCTAGCCGTGATGTATATCACGGCCGTGACCTAAAATCCACACAAGTCAGAGACCATCACGGCCTAGCCGTGATTCACATCACGGGCCGTGAAAAGAAGGCTCGCGTCGCGAGACATCCTTCGCGTCACGAGGGTTTAAATTCCAGAAGTGCGCCAGAAACAGAAGCCGTCACGGCCTGGCCGTGATGACCATCACGGCCGTGACGCGTGGCCTCCCTATAAATAAGGCACTGCAGAACAGATTTAGAGGACTTTTTGGATCAGAACTGATTGTAGATCTTTTAGAATCCTTATTCTGGGGCTGCGTCTCCTCTCCTCTTCTCTTAATTCTTAGTCTTAGGATGATTTCCGATTGTTTGTCTATGAGCATGAGGAACTAATCCCCTCGTCCGAGGGAACGATGAAGCCACCCATGGCGATGTAAATCCGATATGATGTATGTCTTTCTCCTTCTTTTAATTGATGTTTTCCGATTCTGAATTGAATGCTTGATCATGTGTATTGCGTGATTAATCAGTTAAACGTGTTTGAGGCCGAACGGCGATTCACGTTTTAGAACTTGAATCGGGATCGCTAATTGAATATTGCACGGCAGTGAGTAGGATATTAGTGCAACCATATAGGGAACAAGAATTAATCAAATTCGAGATTAGGATTATGAGACCTAGTAAGTAATTAATCCAATCGTCGAATACGTCCTAATGAGCACGAGAGTGGATTTAGGAGAATTTGGGGGTCCCGGTTGACATTGTAATTGAACTTAGGGAGGAATTCATCATCACTTGGGAATACATATTGGGTAGGTGGATTTGTGACCTTGGACATTTTTATTTTCTGATTTTTAGTTAATTAGTTTATTATATTCGTTAATTGAATTTTTGATATTAATCTCTCTCTCTCTCAACCACCTTTTCTCGCTTGACCAAACGTATCGGATTTCCCGCGGATTAGTCGAATTGGTAGCCCAATCCCTGAGTTTGACCTCGGTAATTACTTACCGTGTTATTTTTATTACTTGCGACGACCCGGTACACTTGCCGGATCCACAACAAGACACACTCGGCCTAATGAACTGCTTCTTCATCAGGTCCTCCAACTATTCCTTCAGCTTAGTTAGCTCTAGAAGAGACATTCTATAGAGTACTATGGATATTTACCCGGTGCCAGGAACTAAGTCTATGGTGTGAACTCAACATCTCTCTCTGGGGGTAAGTTATAAACATCCCCTGGGAACACTTCAGGAAATTCCCGCACATCAGGCAAGCTGCGACATTAGGAGGGCTGCTCTCCACTTCCAGGGAAGCTATCATCATGTACACTTGGGCTTCGTCTTTCATCGAGGCTTGAACTTGGCTGGCAGAGAAAAGGTCCAGATTCTTAGACTCTATTAGAGTTCCAAAAACTATGGTTCTATCGAAGCAATCTAAGGGAACATGGTTGGAAGATAACCAATTCATTCAAAGAATAACATCGAGTGGTTTTTAAAAGGTAAGCGCACAAGATCAGCTGCAGAGTTCTTATTATCAAAAGATAATAGAATGCCTTCCTAAGCACAAGAAGCACGCGTAGGCTTCTTGGATCGTTCAAGACAATCCACCAAATGTAGTAAGTCGAGCCAAAACGGAACTATAGGTACTTAGTACCATGTAACATTGTCTATATAAATATAGAGAATTCAAACAAGAGAACACAATAGACTCACAACAGACTCATACCACGTCCGGACAGGGCCGAGCTGCTCTGATACCACTAAATGTGACACACTGCTACCCCGCATGTTATAAAGCATAAAAGAGATGGACAATCAAACTAAAATCATGCATCAACAATTAATAAACCGTTTGTCCATAGGTAGAAAGGTCCCACATGAACTAGTTCTCAAAATCGTGGAAATTAAAACAAGTTTAAAACAATTAAACATAACAAGGAAATAAACATAACCCAACCCCGATGTCACATACAGAGCTGGTATAACCGTTCCGTAAAAAATCCACGGAATTAAAACTGAAGACAAATAAACTAACTGAACATAAGACAAGCCCTAACTATGAGTGGCAGCTCCTCAAAGTCACTCCTCTCCAAGCAGCTCATCATCCTCTACAAGGTGCCAATCATTTCAAACAAACAAACAAATAATGGGGAGTAAGAATCATGTAAACATAAATAGTAAGGAGGTAGGAAGTAAAGTAAAACATACAAGCATGGCACCAACGTAAGCATACATCAACATCAAGCATGCTATGTAGTGTAATGCAGTCCTACTCCGCTAAACCAACAATGCATGTGGATCCACTAAACTCGGGATGGACGACTTTGGAGTTTAATATCCACATTGAGAATCAACACAACAACGGAGAATCTACTCCTTGGATAGCCAACGCATCAAACCAACGAATTCCTCATCACGGGGGCGCAAGGAGAATCTACTCCAATCGTGGATGGCCAGATCGTCGTACTTTAGGACGACCCCCCTATGTCGAACATCCGTCAACAACAACAACAACTCTGATGCAATGCGTATGCAACACAACAAACAATGGGCAACCGCCACCTCCTATACTTTAATGGAATCAACCGAAGACTTTAGCGGAATCGACCGCAAAAGCTTTAATCAGTGGAATCTACCACAACACCTTCAATCAGTGGAATCTACCACAACACCTTTAACCCAACTGGGTCAAGACTCCCTTGGGGCAAACTCTCGGACACCAAATTACAACATCTACAACTCCTCGACCAATAAGCATCGAGGGCACTTTGGTCAATAAGCACCAAAGTTACCAACATGCGGTAACCCAACAGATACCGGCATGACTAACTCAACATCTCACCATCTCATCTTCTTGATCATCTTTGTTAACCATTAACCGAGTTATCTAATCCATCACATTAATTGATTGTGTTATCTCATCATTGTTGGGGAATTGGGGTTAGAAACCCCTTAAAAGTTATTAATTCCAATTCTAGTCTTTATGGGAGCACGGGCGTGCTGATCCCCTGCACGGTCGTGCTGCCACTTAAGTGGAGCACGGTCGTGCTCAGCAGCACGATCGTGCTCTTTGTCCTGCTAGCACGACCACTTTCCAGAATTCAACCGGGAGCACGGTTCAGCACGGCCGTGCTCAATGCACGACAGTACTGTTCTAAGCAGAGTTAAGACACAGTTATTAGCCAATTATTTCAACGATTAAGTCCATTAATCCTAATCCATTTTAACAACATATTTTCCAGATCCCACATTCTCATCAACTCAATCATAACATCAACATAGTCATGGCATCAACCATTCAACCAATCATAATCAACAATATCAGGAATCAACCAGTATTCAACAGTCATATCTCAACAATCATCCAACATAATCATCATGTTCATATAACCAACATAAACATCAAGAACGTAGTATGAACATCGGCATATAAACAACATATTAACAACCAAGATCATGTTATCAAAACTAACAAATCAACATATAAATCATATACTCATACAAACAAACCGGGGCTATGGGAACCCCTTTACTTTACTCTAACCTCAAGCCTATGAGTACACTACCCTTCTCCCCATACCTGGATTGAAGGTCGCTCCAACGTAAGCTCCTAACAACAAACTGCCCTCAGTTCCAAAGCGGCTCAACACAAACACAACCTCTAAACTGAAACAGATCAAACAAGCTTCCCAAACGAAGAACCAACGCATTTCCCCCAAGCGGCTTGACTAGTTTTCCAAGCCTTGGTCAAACAAAAGGTTAACTATTAATTCCCAATTCAAGGAGAAGAAAGGAGATTAACAAAAAGGGATGACAAGGTGCACGAATTTTACCTGGTTTAGATATCCAAACAACAAACACAATGAGCACGTGTTCTCAACGGTGTTCCCCAATTGAAGAACGGTGGAAAATGATGAACAGAATGGTCCCTAGAGAGATAATTTTTAGAGAAAAGAGATGAGACCTCAAAGAGAAAGGTTGGAGGCAGTTTTTTAGTGTTAGAGTCGTGTAAACTAGGGTTTAGGGTATGCTTAGAGGTTTAAAACGAATTAGGTTGCAACTAGGCCGAAACAGAAGTCCCAAAATGCTGTTAGAGTCGTTAGGCCGGGCGTAGATGCTTAGGACGGGATCAGAAAACGTAGGCCGGGCGGATTCTGCAGAAAACCAAAATTCATTATTAAGACCCTTCCAAAGGATAAACTACCTCTAACATACACATATTCATAAATATCAAACATATAACAAAATATATATTCCAAAACTAACACATGTAAGCATAAGGGTGAATCTTGGGGTGTTACAGGATGTGGTTCCATTTTTGGGAATAGTGGGGTTTTTGATAGTCTGACTTTCTGGCTACCGAGAGCCATCTTTTTGAGTAGTGGTTTCAGACTCCCGCTGTTGTATAGTTATGTTGTTTTTAGTTTTTTTGTCTTTATGACCGTAGAAGGTGAGCTGGTAGGATGAAGGTCTTGTGTAAAACTCTTATGACACATATGTAAGATATATAGTTGTATATTATGTTGATGGTGTTGGATTGTATGTGGAGTAAAGGAAAGAAAAAAAATTATCACCATTTTTTAAAAGAATAAGTAATTAGAAAACTTATTTTTCCGAAAGTAACCAGCAACATGTTATTTCTTTAAGTTTCAAAATCCGCAACAAGTTACTTAAATGTGATACCCTGATAAGGGGGTGTCGCATTCGGCGAACTGATTTTCATTGACACTACAAGAAAATCAGCTTTCAGCATTAACCAAAAGCTCACGCTACAAGGAAAGAGTTGACTCTAATAGTCATTTCAGCGTCGGCCATGTGTCGGCATCGGGACTGACTCTACATGCCTTGTCGCAAAGTTTAGTGTCAAGCCGCTAAACATAGCGTCGGCCTGACCTACGCTAAATCACCAGGAAATTAAAAGAAAAAATACTGCATGTAATGCTTATTACAACTCCATTACATTTAAACGTTCTCCTTAATCAGTAAGAAAAGGAGAAAACTTAGGTACAATTTCATGTATACATTAGGTGCTATTTTCCAATTGAATTAAAGATATGTGTAACAGTTCATACACATGTTACGTTTTCATTTATGGGCTATTACACATGTCATAATTCTTTTGGAAAACAACACCTAATGTACATATGGAATTGTACCTAAGTTTTTTCCTTAATAAAATTGCAGTAACATTAGGTTCACGAGTCACGAATTTACAATAATATGCACACATTTTAGGAAGAAGAAAGACAAAAGAAACACAATAGAACAATTTACACACATACACACACACACACACACACACACACACACACACACACACATATATATATATATATATATATGGGAGTGTATCATGTGAGAACTAGTGTTTATTGTGAGAAATGAGAACTCTTAATAGTAACCGTAGGATCACAATTAAAAAAATAAACAGATTGGATTATACAATAACATTAAATGGTCACGTGATCTCTCAATTTTCTTCGTCCCCTTTCCCTGCAATCCCACATCAGTTGGTGCACATATGACTTTGTTCTTATTCCTTCATCACGTGCTTTCAGTCGCCATCGCATATTGCTCGCCTCCTCTTCGTTCTTGCAACAAAGCAGCAGCAGCCGTCATGTATATCCGCCTCCTCTTCGTTCCCGCAACAATGCAGGGACTGCTTCTTCTTACCCGCCTCCTCTTCTTGCCCCCTCTCCGTGTGTCCTAGTTCTTGAAGTGATGAAGACTGCAAATACAGTGTCTGGATGGCAGAGGGGCGAATCGAGCAGTAGATCTGAAAAGAGGCGGAGACAGCGGTGTGCAAGGTGTGGTTATGGGGAGTGGACGAATCGTACACCGAGGCAGAGGACGGCGACTAGAATGGTCGTGCACGGTGGAGCAGAGGAGGTGTACGACATTGTGGACTAGTTGCGGTGGAGCTACTGGGACACGGTTACTCGAGTGGAGTTGGGGTTCTGGCATGAGGAAGAGGATGGAGGTTCCGGAGTGGTATTGATGTTCCGGACTCGGAGGCGGACGTCGACGAGGTGGGGGCTTGTTCATATGCTTGTTTGTGGGGTGACGCTAGTAGAGACATAGGCATGTGGGTATTAGTTTTCTGGTGTTTGGGTTGATCAGCAACAGGCAGAATGCGTTCCAACAAGCACGTGAAGGAAGAAGAAGAAGTCATATGTGCACCAACTGATGAGGGATTGCGGGAGGAAAGGGGAGGATGAAAAATAAGAGATCACGTGACCATTTAATGTTACTGTATAATCTAATCCGTCTATTTTTTTTTTTAACTGTGATCCAATGGTTGCTATTAAGAGTTCTCATTTCTCACAATAAACACTAGTTCTCACATGATACACTCCTATATATATATATATATATATATATATATATATATATATATATATATATATATATATATATATATATATATATATTTGGGTAAAGAAGATATGGTTATACTAAAGAACTCGCGAGGGTTCATAAACATGGCACATACACGCATAAGAAAAAGTTACTAACAAATCTTTACATTTATAATCACAGAGTGGAAGCAAGAATATACTTAATAGTCAAGGAATGTAAATACCTTCTTCATCGTTGATCATTATATTTCCAGAAAGCAGTCATTGTGAGAAAAAAACTACAGGAGAATTGAGACGATCAAGCAATCCCTGTTGCAAAATTGAAATATAATCTGTGAAAGAGAATAAATTGTTGACAAACATAAAATGCATCATTCACAATCACTAATTCAGCCTTTTCTTTTAAAAAAAACAGTCATTCATAAACTAACAAATATTGGACACAAAATAGATGTATATTTCAATCAACAAGGCCAAATCCCCAAGAGACCCTTTGATGTTAGCTACATTACAAGGCATAATAGATCATTCTAGTACTGCTAACTATTTCTCTCAAACTTAAAATCAGTAGAAGTGTTAAAACTAAGAAGCTGAAGGGGCTCAAAACTTTGGCTAAAAACAAAAATCATGATATCTTTTTTCACGATTCAAGCGAAAAAGACTCCTTCGTGGTTCCATCAACAACCATACTATCTTTGAAGAACTACTGTAGTTATCCAATAACTTGAAGAATCTACCTTATAATTCTGTACACATCACTACAAGTCTCCTTCAAATAACCTGTAGAACATCAAAAGGCAATTATAAATGTATCGCGCCATTTGTTAGTGATGCCATTTATTGTTTAAATAAAAGAGTGTATCATTTTGACCATTTATGAGTAAATCATGAAGTATGCCTTATGTAAAATCTACAATAACAAGATCTAAACTTGAATTACCAAGTAAATAACAAGAAATGCATAAAAAATTGATTGCATTTGAAAACTAAAGAAAATGATAATTATTTTTCTTTTCAAACCTTTTCTTTCTTAGCATAGATCATATGTAGAATTAAGATGTTGAGATAATCAGATAGAAAAAGTTTGTTCTACATCCATGCCTCTCACTGGTGTAACCTAGTGTTTGCAATCTAATCATGCACATTCTAAAGTCTAAACTCATAAGAAGTTACCAGCTCTTTGAAATTTGGTTTATTTTTACATCATGCTCAAGAGTCAAGACTTAGAAAAAAAACTATAAGGAACAGTTAGAAAGGAAATAGATCTATAACTAAATGATCAAATAGAAGGTGGAGGCATGATTCCATCATCTAAACCCAATGAAATAATTTGTGATGCACAATGCTACCATCCACAAACTAAACACTGCCATCTAATAATTCAAATTGTCAAGCAGACACAGACTTAGATAGAGCAAAAGTATTATTATTATAAGAATTTAGTTTGGTTCCATATAGTTGATGGTGCATAGCTATGGAAAAGTAATTGAAATAAACTTCCATCACTGGATGGAGGACACATTTCCATGGTGCTTTGACTGCTTTCTCTTTCCTTTTTTTTTCTTTTTTGTGCAAAGTTCATGGTTGTAAACCTTTAAATCAACTTCTTTATGCTCATGAAACACGATAAAAACCGATCATGGTACAGACTTGTGATAAATAAAACCTTTAAATCATTAAAAGCATGACATAGCTCACCTTTGAAGAAGCTAGTGTACTAAATCTCAGTGTTACCGACACGGTAGAAAATTGTATACCCGAACAATTAAGTTGTTTTTATTACAAAATAAACATCTTCATGCAGAAAAGGCTTTTAAAGAGATAGGGGGAATCTTAACATTTTCAAGTTAGTTCCAGTACGTACTACGTAGTTGCAGAAATATAGTAGAATCGTATGTCAATGGCATTTAGCAAATACCAGGGCAAAATTTTTCCTTCTCTACATCTTTGACAGATGAATTGAAATGAGTAATGACTGATGAGAAAAAGGGGTACCAGTGTGCCACCAAACACTCATCATCAAAACTCAAAAGCAATTTTTTTGACTTTTTCTACTAAAGAATGGTTTATTCTTCTTAGTTTATTGATCATATCATAATTTCTATCAAGACTAGAATTATTCTGCCCGCCAAATTACAAAACACACACAAGTGACACAACAAGTGGAGTTGAAGGAGAGGTTAGTTTGCATGGGAAGCTGAGCTTCTGCAAGAGTTCACTTCTACAATGATGGTTGCTGTCATCTGTAAAGATGTGGCAGATATGTGGGTATGGGGTTTAGGTCCTAATAGTTTTTACACAGTTAAGTCTGCTTATGATCACTTGGTTTCACAGACTCTTCTTCCGGGTCTCCCCCAAGAGCTCTCGGATATCTTCAGCGGTTATTGGTCAAGTTGTGCTCCCAGCAAGGTGCTAGCTTTCTCTTGGCAACTACTACAAGATAGAGTTCCGACTAGGTTAAGTTTGTTCCAAAGAAATATACTGAATGATTCCCTCTCCTGTTCCTGTGTATTGTGTGGTCAAGAACAGGAGTCTTCTGTTCATTTGTTCCAAAACTGCTCTTTCTCAGCAAGGATCTGGAGTTGGTTATATAGATGGATTGGTGTTGACTTTGAGGTGCCCCCGGAAATTGTTAGCCACTACCTGATGCATATAGAATTGTTTAGAGGGAGGAATATGAGGAAGTTTAGAAGTTTGTTTTGGCAAGCAACAATCTGGTCTATTTGGTTACAAAGGAATGCAAATATTTTCATAAATGAGCCGGTTGTGTTTGGGAGCTGCTCTGAATTGATTAGGAACAAGTCCTGGCTTTGGTTCTCTGCAGACAGCAACAATTATGGTTATACATTTTCGGATTGGTGTTTTTGCCCCTATAGTTGTCTCGGTTAGGTTCAGTATGATGATGAAAAAGGTGTTCGGTTACTGCCTATGCCTGTATCTTGATTGTGAGGAATAATTTCATGTTGTATACCTTCTTGTCATGGTTCTCTGTTCTGAGTTGAATTATCTCAATCGGGTGAGAGTTAAAAATGGAGATTACCTTGCCTAGAGTGAAAATTGTGAGTTTGTGAGGAAGTGAAAATTGAAATGGTTCTATGGGTGTCTGCTGGTTACCTTTTAGGTGACAACAATTTATAACTTTATTTTTGTGGTCTTGCACAAAATCACTCAACTAATACATTTGCATTCTGTTGCAGAAACTGATCATAACAGCTTTTGTAGTTGCACCATAATCGATTATTTAATTCCCATAATTGATTATGCCTTCTCAACTTGCACTGTGTTTCTGGAATTCTACGTAATCGATGATGCTAATCGATTATCACCTCTCTGTTTGTTCTGGAAATCCTCATAATCGATTATGCTAATCGATTATGTCTTCATTGTTATTTTTGGAAACCACATAATCGATTATGTGTTCTCTGCCCGAGTTCCATATTTTTGCAAACGTTTGTAATCGATTATGCTAATTGATTACAAGTCTTTTACCAGTCTCATAATCGATTATTCAGACACCATAATCGATTATCCTGCTGAAAACTCAACTTCACTGATTTTGAGGCATCTTTCAACATTTCTCCACCTTGACTACAAATCAGAGACCTTTGAGACCAAAATCAATCACCAGTGTGCTGTGAGTGCTGCTCCCCCACTTATGGGATTTACGCTTCATAGAAGTTGATCAAGTCCAAGCAAGTCTTGAACTTTGATCTAGGCAATGACTTAATTAGTGAACATATCCGCTGGATTGTCTTCCGTAGCTATTTTCTCAATCTTTACCTCTTTAGATTCTGCCACATCTCTAATGAAGTGAAGTCTGATATCTATATGCTTGGTCCTCTCATGGTAAACTTGATGATTTGCCAAATGTATAGCACTTTGGCTATCACAATGGACCGTGACACAATCTTGCGTAATCCCCAATTCACCAATCATCCCTTTTAGCCAAATGTCTTCCTTTACTCATTCTGCAAGCGCAATGTACTTGGCTTGTGTGATTAATAATGCTACCACAGGTTGCAATGTTGATTTCTAACTAATAGCTGTCCCAAATAGAGTAAACACACCCGGATAATGACTTCCTAGTGTACACATTCCCTGCATAGTCCGAATCAACATACCGAACAAGAGCATCATCCTCTTGAGTTGTCTTCTTGTACCTCAAACCAGATTTTTGTGAACCATTCAAATACCTCAATACCCACTTCAAAGCCTCCCAATGAGCTTGACCCGGATTTACAATGAACCGACTAACAATGCTAACCGCATGCGCCAAATCTAGTCTGCTACAAACCATACCATACATGACACTTCCTACTCCAATTGCATATGGAATAGAATTGATCTTGCTTCTTTCCTCTTCGATGCTAGGAGCTTGGGTAATTGAAAGCTTTGTGTGATGACCCAAAGGTGTGCCAACCGGTTTGGATTGATGCATCCTAAATCGTTCCACAACCTTCCTCAAGTAGCCATGTTGAGATAAGAATAATTCCCTCTTTTTCCGGTTTCTTACAATATCCATCCCAAGTATCCTTTTTGCAATTCCAAGATCCTTCATCTCAAATTCAGAATTCAACCTTTCTGTGAGCATGCCAATCTCATTCTTGCTAGAGCTATCTATAAGAATATCATCCACATATAGAAGCAAGAAATAAACACAATTTTCTCCTCTTCTCAATACGTAAACACAACTGTCATAACTACTCCTTAGAAATCCATATCTCAAAAGAAAATCATCAAATTTTTATACCACTGTCTAGGACTTTGTTTTAAGCCATAGAGTGATTTTCTCAAGAGACATACCTTTGACTCATCTAGATTCCAATGTAGAAAAGATGTATTGAATCCAATTGTTCCAACTCAAGATCATATTGATTGAAAATTGACATCAAAATTCTTATAGAACAATGTTTTACCACAGGTGAGAAGATCTCATTGTAGTCAATCCCCTCCACTTGTGTAAAACCGTTCGCCACAAGCCTTGCCTTGTTCCTTGTCTTCTCAACTCCCGGAATACCTTCATTTTTTTCTTGAAGATCCACTTGCATCCCACTACCCTCTTATTATTGGGTAGATCCACAAGTGTCCAGGTTTGATTCTTGTTCAAAGATTCAATTTCCTCATTGATTGCTTGCAACCAATTTTGACCTTCCTTGTTTCCATAGCCTCTATAAAGTTCCTTGGTTCTGAGTGTTGAATCTCCTCAGCCGCATTAAGTGCATAACATATAAGGTCCGCATACCCGAATCTCTTAGGAGGTACAATATTTCTCCTAGTCCTATCTCTGGTCAACTGATAATCAGATTCCGCCGGTGGCTGTTGATTTACAAACTCTGCTGGTTGAGGACTCTGATCTCTAGTAGTACATGTAGGAGACTCCACTTCAAGCTGAGTATTCTCCTTTTCCATATCTAAGTTGCTTTATTCTAGGTTTCTGCACATCATAGTCATTCTAGTCTCATCAAATTTGACATCTCTGCTAATGAAGCACCTTGATTCCCCAGGTTCCAACCTCCACAGCTTGTAGCCCTTCACACCCTCTGGATAGCCAATGAAAACACATTTCACTGCATGAGCATCAAGTTTGTCTTGCCTAACATGAGCAAACGCTAGAGCCCCGAATATCCTCAAGTTAGAGTAGTCAACTGGTTTACCACGCCACAGTTCCATAGGTGTCTTGAAGTCTATAGCTGACGATTGACATCTGTCAGTCAAATAAACTGCTGTACTTGCAGCTTCTCCCCAGAAGATCTTGTGTAGCCCAGCTCCCAAAAGCATGCATCTCACACGCTCCAGAATAGTCCTATTCATCCTTTCGGCTAGTCCATTCTGGTGAGGTGTCTGTGCTACAATTTTATGCCTTTTAATGCCATGTTTCCTGCAAAACTCATTAAACTATTCTAAAACAAACTCCATGCCATTGTCAGTCCTTAAAACTTTCAGTTTAGTTCCCAGCTAATTTTCTACAAGAGTGTGTCATTTCTTAAACTTTTCAAATGTTTCAGATTTATTTTTCAAAATATAAATCCACACTCTTCTAGAAAAGTCATCAATAATGGTGAGAAAATAGGAACCCCCTCCATGAGTTTTCACTCTTGAAGGACCCCAAAGATCCGAGTGAACATACTCAAAAGGTCTACTAGAAACATGCATACCCGAACCGAATTTCACTTTATGTGATTTACCTAGTTTGCAATGATCACAAAATTCCAGCTTATCCAATTTATCACCATTTACTTAGCTCAACTAAACCTTTTGTTAAGTCTTTAAAATGTCTGATGTGCATTTCCATAACTTTCAATGAGAACTAAACATTGATTAATGATTTAATTAACCTTCATATTGGTTGCTAACCTATCTATCTAGTGTGTAGATTAAATAAGGAAGAATCACATGTCTGCTCATATAAGTGATTACCTGTCTGGATAAGCGAAAGTCAAACTGTCTGCTGACTAGGATTATTGACTTCTTTCAAGATATGTTTTCAACCTGTCTCTCCACGAGATCCTACACTCGTATGAAGTTACTCGTTGAAGAACCAAGGACCTAACAAGCTTTTGTTGGCTGTCCCATCAGAAAGAGACTTGAAGCATTCTCTCCTACTCAGTCTCACGCTTATCAAGAAAAGTCAGAAGTTACTCTCTCAAGCAACCTCGGTTATCAGAACCAATGACCAGTTTTAGAATGCTTCCAACGTGATTTATTCCCTAGTACCTCTGGTCCTTACACGAAAAAGGGGATTGTACTCATCAAAGTACAAAAAGCTCTCTGCCAACCTCTGATATGACTGATTCACGATGAATAAAGCCATGACCCTTCAAGTTAGAGTACAACCAACGTTCCTATTGCATTAATGGCTGCCCAGAACGACTCTATTGCATATAATGAAGTTCTGCTAGAAGCCAACATCTGAGGGAATGTCTCTAACGGATCTTAAATGCTTGAAGACTATAAATACAGAAGTCATTGAAGATGAAGATATACAGAATACATATTGCATTAAAGAGTCATTACTCTACGCATTAATATCTTCATTCTTTCATTATGTATTCTTCAATCATTTGAAGTTATTACGCAGACTTTCCTAAGCTTTACATTTAAATCACTTTGAGTGCTAGTGAAAGATCTGTCTGTCTGAAGTTGTATTTACTTCCAACCAAATTTCTCAAACAAATCTGGCTTGGAGCCTGAAGAGGCTAAGTGTGCAAAGAATACTTGTCTTTAAGAATACTCGTCTTGGAGCCTGAAGAGACTAGGTATGAAAATAATACTTGGAGTCTGTAACCTGATCAGTTATAGTGGATAAATCTTGGTGCTGCCAAGGACTGGACGTAGCTCTTTGCTTTGAAGAGTGAACCGGAATAAATAATTGTGTCAATCTCTCTTTCCTTATAAACTCTTTAGTTGCTTTAGTTTTCTTATCCGTTTATCAAGTGATATGTTTGTCTAAGTCACTATTAAAATTTCATCAGACAGGTCACATGTCTGTCATGTATCTTTCCACTCGTCTGAAACATGCTTCTGTATGTGAAAAGTTATCAACTTTGTTCAAATTCTGATAAACACAATTCAACACCCCTTCTTGTGTTTATAGTTGTCTATTTTAGTTGGTATCAGAGCTCAGCCTCTAGGTTGAGCATCTAACAGTGTAGAGGTAAAAGGTCCTTAAGAATAGACATGACTGCTGGAGCTAGTTCAAGTGGAAGTCATCAGACTGAAGGAGCCTACCTAACTAGACCTCCTTACTTCAATGGAGAAAACTACAACTATTGGAAAGATAGATTTAAATGGTTTATTCTATCTACAAACTCTGATCTCTGGGATGTCATTACAGATGGTCCATTCATTCCCAAGAATGATGATGAAACAGATAAGCCAAAAGCTCAGTGGACTACTGCAGAAAAGACAAAATGGGAGCTGAACCACAAAGCTAGATATAACATCATTTGTGCTCTCAGTCCTGAGGAGTTTGATAAGGTATGTGCTTGTGACTTTGCCAAAGAAATACGGGACACTTTAGCTGTCACACATGAAGGAACAGCCAAAGTTAAAGAGTCAAAGATTGTCATACTTGTTAGAAGTATGAACTGTTTGTCATGGAGGAAGGAGAATTTGTAGCTCAAATGGTAGGAAGATTTCAAACTATAGTCAACAATTTAAAATCTCTTGGCAAAGTCTACACCAATGCTGAGAAGGTTGGAAATATTCTGAGAAGTCTACCTAAATAGTGGAGACCTTTGGTCACTGCTATCTTTCAAGCCAAGGATCTCACTACCTTAACTATGGATGAACTTCTTGGAACACTCACTGTTCATGAGCAAGAACTTGGAGATGAAGTTGCACCAAAGAAGGGCAAGTGAATTGCTCCGAAAGCTGATCAAAAGTCAGAAAATGCTTCCAAGGCTCTAAAGGAAGACGAGTCATCCAGTGATGCTGACCTGTCTGAACACGAGGATTCTGAGAGTGATGAAGAATTGTCTCTCCTAACTAGGAAGATAAATCTTCTCCTACAGAAAAAGAAGTTCAAGAGGGATAAGCCATTCAGAAGGTTCGACAAAGACAAGAACTTCAAAGAATCCACTTCAACAGACAAAAGTCCAATTGTCTGCTATGAGTACAAGAAGCCTGGTCACATCAAGGCTGAATGTCCTCATCTCAAGAATGCCCCTTTTAAGAAATTCTTCAAGAAGAAGAAGAAAGGAATGATGACTACTTGGGAGGATCTGGAGTCAACATCTTCTTATAAAGAAACAGAGGAAGAAGCCAATCTCTGTTTGATGGCCAACACTGACTCAGACTCAGACGATGAGGTACATCCTGACTATGAAGAATTACTTGATGCCTTTGAGGAGTTGCTGGAGGAATCCAACTTCTTATCTAAGGCCTTCAAATCCCTCAAGAGAGAGTATGTAAAGCTCACCAGTGATCATAAACAGAAATCTCAAGAGTGTGAGAAGTTGGCTAAAGAAAACAGTGAGCTGAAGACTGAAAAGTCTAATGAAGATAAGATCTCAAGTGAAACATCACCATCTGAAGAAGTTGAAAAACTTCAACAGAAAGTGGAAGAGCTCACTTCTGATCTTGCCAAATTTGTTAATGGTAGAGATAATCTGACTAAGCTGCTTGACTGTCAGAGGAACTCTCTTAACAAAGAAGGTATTGGATATGTCCATCAGACACATTATAAAGTATCAACTAAAGCTTCTACAGTATATGTTAAGTCAACTGTAACCAAGTCTACACTTGTATGTAACTTCTGTGAAAAACTGGACATGTGATGTCTAAGTGTATCCATAAGAAGAGAAGGAAGTCTTCACAGACTCCTAGAACTAACAGAAAATGACCCAGAAAAATATGGGTACCTAAAAATCAAATAATTTTTGTTGCAGATGTCCTCAACAGGACAAAGAAAACACCACTGCTGGTACCTGGACAGTGGTTGCTCGCATCATATGACAGGAGAAATGTCTATGAAAGGAGAAAGGTCTATGTTCATAGACCTCCAACTTAAGAAAGGAGGACACGTTGCCTTTGGAAGGAATCAGAAAGTGAAAGTTATAGGAATTGGTACTATTGGTGGTAAACCCCCTCTTCCCTCTTATCTGATGTTCTTATGGTTAAAGGATTAAGACACAATTTGCTTAGCATAAGTCAATTATGTGATAGTGGATTTGATGTTTCATTTACCAAGGATGTATGCATAGTCAAAGACTGTTGTGGCAAAACTCTCTTTTTAGCTAAAAGGCAACAAAATATTTATAAGATTGAACTGTCTGATCTCTCAGATCAAAGTGTAAACTGTCTGATGTCTAAAGAGGATGAGAGATGGTTATGGCATAAGAAACTAGGACATGCTAGTATGAAACTAATTTTTGAATTAAAAAGGAATAATCTTGTGAGGATTGCCTGATATTAGTTTTAAGAAAGACGTCTTGTGTGATGCATGTCAGAGAGGTAAACAGATAAAATCAAGTTTCAAATCTAAAAACCAAGTATCAACCTCTAGACCTCTTCAGTTGTTACACATGGGTACTCTTCTTAACCCACAAGGATGAGTCTTTTAAGGCTTTCTCAGTATTCTGTAAAAGAGTACAAAAATGAGCACGGTTTCTGTATTTCTACCCTTGGAAGTGATCATGGGGGAGAATTTGAAAATGAGCAGTTTAGACAGTTCTGTGAGGAGAATGTGATTTCTCACAATTTCTCTGCACCTAGAACTCCACAGCAAAATGGAGTGATTGAGAGAAAGAACAGATCTCTACAAGAGATGGCTAGATCTATGCTCAATGAAAATAATCTCCCTAAGTACTTTTGGGCAGAAGTTGTAAACATTGCTTGTTATGTACAAAACAAAATACTTATTAGGCCTTTTCTTAAAAGGACACCTTATGAATTATGGAAAGGAAAAAGCCCCTTATTTTCATGCTTTTGGATGTGAATGTTTTATTCTGAATACCAAAGATAATCTTAGAAAGTTTTATTCTAAAGTAGATAAAGGTACTTTCGTAGGATATTCTGAAATGTCTAAAGCTTTTAGAGTTTATAATTCAAGAACTTGCATTATCGAATAATATGTTCATGTTAAATTCAATGATGAATTAAAGACTGATAGAGAACTATCAGATATAAAAGATGATCTTGCAAGTCTTGATATAAACAAACCAGAAAGTCAAAAACCCAATCTAACCAAGACAGAACCTGTGCTAAAGGCTGACAGACAAGTCAGCAGACGAGTCAACAGACGAGTCAGCATACAAGTCAAGATCTTCATGATGATCTCAAAAGGGATTGGAAGTTCAACACTCATCATCCTACGGATCTTATTATTCGAAATTCTTCTGAAGGAGTAAGAACCAGATCCACCCTAAGAGAATCAAGTAATATAGCCTTTATATAAGAATTGGAGCCAAAACGCATTGAAGAAGCTCTTGAGGATGAAAGCTAGATTCTTGCTATGCATGAAGAACTTAACCAGTTCACCAGAAATGATGTCTGGACTCTTGTCTCTAAGCCTAAAAACAAGTCATTTATTGGAACAAGATGGGTCTTCCGAAACAAATTGGATGAAGATGGTAAAGTTGTCAGAAATAAGGCAAGGTTAGTAGCTCAAGGCTATAACCAACAAGAAGGTATTGACTATATTGAAACTTTTGCACCTGTAGCTAGAATAGAAGCTATATGTATCATAATGTCATATGTTGCACAACACCAAATCACCCTGTTTCAAATGGATGTAAAAGTGCTTTTGTAAATGGTATAATTGAAGAAGAAGTGTATTTTAAACAACCCCCTGGTTTTGAGGATACTGATAAACCAGATCATGTCCTTAAACTTAAAAAAGCATTATATGGTTTGAAAAAAGCACCTAGAGCATGGTACGATAGACTTAGTTCTTTTCTCATGCATAATAGTTTTACTAG
Organism: Sophora flavescens; assembly: GCA_030762895.1. Taxonomy (NCBI): domain Eukaryota; kingdom Viridiplantae; phylum Streptophyta; class Magnoliopsida; order Fabales; family Fabaceae; genus Sophora; species Sophora flavescens. The sequence goes on from CM061067.1 coordinate 164,464,466, forward strand.
AGGACAAGTAGACGCTACTCTGTTCAAGAAATGGTCTAAAGAGAAATTTATTATAGTTCAAATATATGTTGATGATATTATTTTTGGAGCAACTAGTGAAAAGCTGTGCAAGGAATTTTCGAATCAAATGCAAGCTGAATTTGAGATGAGCATGATGGGAGAATTGAAGTTCTTCCTTGGGTTACAAATCAAGCAGACAAGTGATGGAATTTACATCCATCAACAAAAGTATACCAAGGAGTTACACAAGAAATACAAAATGGAAAATGCAAAGCTCATGAAAATTCCTATGCAACCCAATGCAAAACTAAGCAAAGATGATGAAGGAAAAAAGGTAGACCAAACTGTCTACAGAGGTATGATTGGCTCTATACTGTACTTAACGTCAAGCAGACCTGAAATTCAATTTAGTGTCTGTATGTGTGCTAGATTCCAATGTGATCCTAGAGAATCTCATCTTAAGGCTGTTAAAAGAATATTTAGATATTTGCTTGGAACTACTAATCTTGGTTTGCTGTATTTAGGATCAAAAGAATACAGATTAGTGGGATACTGTGATGCTGATTTTGCTGGAGACGGAATAGAAAGAAAAAGCACCTGTGGAGACTTCATTGGGGCAAGCTTAGTCTCATGGTCAAGCAAGAGGCATACAACTATTGCACTGTCTACTGCTGAGGCAGAATACATTTCTGCTGCTAGTTGCTGCTCTCAACTCTTATTGGTAAAACATCAACTTGAGGATTAGTCTATTTATAAGCATAACATATCTGTGTGGTGTGATAATTCCAGTGCTATTTGCTTAACTAAAAATCCTATTCAGCATTCTAAGGCTAAGCATATTGAAATCAAACATCATTTTATTAGGGATTATGTGCACAAAGGCATTTTTGAGTATATTTTTCATATAAAAGATCAAAACTCTAATCAAATGAATGTGCACATTTTCTAATCCTTTTCATTCACAAATCCTAAGATTATTTAGAAACTTATTCCTATTTACACTTCCAAACTAACATCAATTGCACATTCATCATGGACCATCTGGTACGTTCACATGTCAACGTAAATATACACTGGATACTCTGAAGGAATGCAAGATGCTTGACTGCAAGCCAGTTTCTTTCCCAATGGAAGAAAACCACAAGCTTGCACTTGACTCAGATTTCCCTTATTCTGGTCCTCCTCATTATCATAGGCTTGTTGGTCGTCTTATATATCTCACCATATCTCGTCAAGAAATTACATATTCATTACATATTTTGAGCCAGTTCATGCAGCCCCTGCAACAAGCGCATTGGGATGCTGCTATGCGTGTTCTAAGGTATATGAAATCTTCACCAGGACAAGGAATTATTTTGCAAAAATACAATGATCTTAACGTGGTTGCCTACTGTGATTCGGACTGGGCATCATGTCCTCTCACTCGGAGGTCAATATCTGAGTATTTGATGAAGCTTGGTTCAGCTCCCATTTCATGGAAAACCAAGAAACAAACCACCGTGTCTAAGTCTTCCAGTGAGGCTGAATTCAGAGCCATGGGACACACTGTCAGTGAGGTTCTTTGGCTGCACAGATTATTGTCAATCCTGCAAGTTCATTATACTTCACCTATTGTACTTCATTGTGATAATCAAGCAGCGATTCACCTTGCAGCCAATCCAGTTTATCATGAAAGAACAAAGCATATTGAAGTAGACTACCATTTCATTCGTACATACTTACAGGAAGGCACAATTTCGACTTGCTAGGTTCCAACTAAGAAGCAGCAAGCTGACATATTCACGAAGGCTTTGGGTGCAAAGTCGTTCCAGGAATTAATGGTCAAGTTGGGTGTTGGGTGCTCACAATCCTCACACTCCAACTTGAGGGGGAGTGTTAGGTGATAAGGATTTAAAAGAATGACATTGTAACTAAATGATTATGATAGGGGATCGATAGATAAGTTTGTTATATGATAGGGGATCGATAGATAAGTTTGTTATTTGGTAATCTGCTTAGTTTGATATTTTATCTTATAGGATCATAGTTGATAAGATTTGTTAGCTCTCTGTTAGCTATTTTTGAGCCCATGTACTGCTATAAATATCAGCAGATTTGTATTCTTGAATTAATCAATACAAAAACCATTTATTTCAATAGGAACAAGTGGTGGTGGACTTGTGCCCCTTAACCAAGTGACTGGGGTTTGAATCCCAGCTCTTGCGTATGGAGCGAATTTTCGTTGGGAGGGGTTTCCCGCCTTCAGGTGCCATTCATTCCCTCGCAGGAGATTAATCCCTGATTCCGGTGGGATATACTCTTCGTCAAGGACAAAAAAAAAAACTCTCGTGAGGGATTTCATGAAAAACACTTCGCTAGAAGTAACACCGCTATATGTATACACGGTTTTCATAATACAAAATTTATAAATAAATAAAAACTGAAAAGAAAGACTTCGTAAGGGTTTAGGTCTTTCGTCTTTCTTCTTTTAGTACAGTGGACAAAATTTTGTGACTTAATAATTGCTCAAAAAAAATTATAATTTTGTAGTGTGTTGTAAATTATTTTTTATCCAATACTTCAGCTATTTAAAAATCAACCAAAGTTTTATTTTGTAAACAAATTTTATCCTAGTAAATCAAACACCCTTGATCTATCAATGACTATTGATCCAAATGACAAGAAACTTGGTTTCTCAAGTAAAGTCTTGGATTCGAGTCTTGTAAATGAAAAAAAAAAAAGGCTTTTCAGCTTGAGAGAATTTTACCCTCTTAAATGGTTCTTTTCAACTCGACTTATATTAGTTGGAATTCAATGTAATTTCCAGATATCGAGAATTTGAGACCAAAGCACCCTTGATCTAAGTTACTATACAATATTCTCATTCTTATGGCAAGAATGCAAATAAAAATTACCAGGACGATTACCAAAAATATTTCTTAAAGATATAATCCTAATATATGAGAAGAAAACAGATGTGAAGTGATATAAAAAGGTGTAGGAACAAATGAATAAAGCTTTATAGAACGATATGGCTGAAACCAATTTTTAACAATAAGAATTCGAATTTTATATAATATTAGAACAATTAACTTTGCTTTCCAATATTATTTAATAATGCATTGACATATCATTAAAATAATTAAATCTTTTAAGTAATAATTCAAAAAATTTATTAGTATATTAACATTGCTTCTAGTATTGAGGATTATTGGCTGCTTTTTTAGGTGCTCTCACGTTACCTTCTACATCACCTTCCTCTCATTTTTGGTTCTGTTTTACTGGTTTGGAGGCTCATTTACATGGCTTCATTTGGTGGTCTTTTGTTGGGCTTTTTCCCTGGGTGGTCGGGTCATTCTGCTACCTTGGCATTAGCCCGAATATTTTGGTTTGCTTATCTGGGATGGCCATTCTCATTAACAAGTATCAATTGGTAGCTTTGGTTTTCGGTGGAGGTGGTGTTTACAGGTCTTCTTACTTCAGTTTATTTTCATGTCTGTTTGGTGAACGTTGAAGGTGTTGAGTGGCTTTTAATAGGACTTCTTAACTATGCTGGTATATATTGATATCAGAGTAGCGCAGAGAGAGCAGAGAAAGATGAGAGAAAACTTGTTCTCATTGATGAAAGAAAAATGATACAAAAGATGCACAAAACAGGAGTTACCTCTATATATATACAGAATAGAAATAGAAAGAAAGGAAAACAAACCACTAACAAAAACTAACAAAAAGCAATAATTAAGCTAACTAACTCTCTATCTGTTTTTGTTTTAAATTAACTACTGGTAATACTCCCCCACAAGCTGGACGATGGAGATCACAGAGGCCAAGCTTGGATATGAGTGAAGAGAACGAAGGAGTAAGGAGAGGTTTAGTGAGCACATCCGCGAGTTGAGCAGAAGAGGGAACGGGTAATAGATGGATGAGACAACTCTGAATTTTCTCACGAATCACATGACAATCTATTTCGATATTCTTGGTTCTTTCATGGAAAGTTGGATTGTGTGCAAAGTATATGGCAGATTTATTGTCATAGTACACTGATGCAGGTTTAGCAAATGAAATTTGCAAGTCCTTAAACAAGAAATGTATCCATTGAAGTTCACATGTAAGGCTTGCTAAGGCCCTGTATTCTGCTTCAGAGCTTGATCTGGAAACGGTAGATTGTTTCTTGGATTTCCATGAGATTAAGGATGATCCAAGAAAAACACAATAACCTGAAACATATTTCCTAGTAGTAGGACAACTAGCCCAATTAGAATCTGCAAATCCAAACAGACTAACAGCCGAAGAAGAAGGGTAAAATAATCCCTTTGCTGGGGACTCTTTGAGATATCTCAAGATTTTAGTGGCGGCTTGATAATGGACATCCTTGGGCTTAGACACAAAATAACTGAGTTGTTGGATAGCAAAGGCAATGTCCGGTCTTGTTGTAGTCAAGTAGAGGAGGCGCCCTATTAACCTTCGATATGCTGACTCATCTGAATACAAAGGTGAGTTTGGATCATGTAACTTGAGGGAGGTATCATAGGGTGTAGGGGAAGGCTTCACTGCTAAGTGGCTGCTGTCTTCAAGAAGTTCAAGAGTGTACTTTCGTTGGTTGATGAAAATACCAGTTTTGGATCTTGCAATTTCCAACCCAAGGAAGAAACGCAAGGAACCAAGATCTTTGATGCGGAAGATTTTGTCCAGATAGGCTTTGACATGCTGAATTTCATTGAAATCATTCCCAGCCATGACTATATCATCAATGTATACTAAGAGAGCAGTGAAGTGTTCACCATGAGACTTGGTAAAAAGAGAATGATCAGCAACAGAGTGTTTATAACCCAAAGATACAAGTGCTGTGGATAGTTTGGAATACCATTGACAACTGGCTTGTTTGAGACCATAAAGTGATTTGTGTAGTTTACACACTTGAGTGGAACCAGCAGCAGAATTTTTAAGTTTTACACCAGGTGGAAGGACCATATATACCTCCTCATTGAGATCACCATGCAAAAATGCATTGTTAACATCAAATTGTTCAAGAAACCAACCTTTAATGGAAGACAATGCAAGCAGTGTGTGCACAGTGGTTAACTTAGCAATGGGTGAGAAAGTGTCAAAGTAATCAACACCCTCCATTTGAGTGTAGCCCTTTGCTACCAAGCGGGCTTTATACCTCTCAATGGAACCATCCGCATGGTACTTCACTTTATAGACCCATTTGCAGCCAATAAGGGTCTTGTCTGGGGGCAAATCAACAATAAACCAAGTGTTGGTGGCCTCAAGAGCATTTAGTCCAGCTTTCATAGCATCATTCCAACAATCAAATTTACAGGCTTGGGAAAAGGATTTGGGTTCAACAGTAGATGAAACATTAATACAAAGATTTATATGACTGAGTGCAATGATCATAATCTAAAACAGAAGATAAAGGGTAGGAAGAATTACCTGAAGATGATTCGGGCAGAGAAGAGGCAAGGAGACTGCAGTGGTATGCTTCAAGATATGAGGGCTTGTTTCTAGTCCTAGTTGATTGGCGAGTTGGAACAAGGTTAGGAGATGGAGCAAATGGAATGGGTTCTTGATTAGTGATAGAGGGAACAAGAGGCTGTGGAGAATTAATGGAAATGGATGGAACATGAGCATGTGACAAGGCGGTGTCATGAACTGATGCAAGGTCTGAATTGTCTACAAAAACATATGGAATTGTGGAGGGGGGGGGGGGGGGAGATGGTTTAGTGAAAGGGAAAACATTTTCATAGAAAATGACATTTCTGGAAACAAGGAAATCATGAGATTGAATGTCATACAAGAGATATCCTTTGGTGCCATCTCTATAGCCTATAAAAACTGTTTTGCGAGCCCGGGGTTGAAACTTTGTTCTATGGCTTTGTAAGGTGGATGCATATGCTAGGCAACCAAAGGATTTTAGGTGAAGAAGAGTTGGAGATTTTTGGTTAAGAAGTTCATAGAGAGATTTGGTTCTTAAGAGGGGTGTAGGCAATCAGTTAATCAAATGGACATCATGTTGGATGGAAAAGTGTCAGAAGTTGATAGGAAGTTGGGCTTGAAAAGAAAGAGCACGGGCAACATTTAGAATATGTTGATGCTTCCTCTCAACAATGCCATTTTGTTGAGGGGATTCAACACATGACCTTTGATGAATAATTCCTTTGGCATTAAAGAAATCAGTCATAAGAAACTCACTTCCATTGTCACTCCGAAGGCATTTGAGTTTTAAGCCAAATTGAGTGTCAATGAAAGTAATGAAATTCATGAGATGCTTTCGAGTTTCACTTTTAAATTTCATTAAAATCACCCAAGTAAACCTACTAAAATCATCAACAAGAGTAAGAAAATATTGATGACCTGAAATTGATGGTGTGGCATAAGGGCCCCATATATCAGCATGTAGTAATTCAAAGACTCTAGTAGATTTGGAACAACTATTAGGGTAAGGGAGGTGTCTTTGTTTAGCAAAATGACAAATGTCACAAGGGGAAGTGTTATTATTATTCTTGTATGAAATGAAGGGATATTGTAAGGAAATACATTTGTGTACATTATCAGAAATATGCCCTAGTCTAGTATGCCAAATGGAGACAGAATCATTTTTGCTTGAGATAGAATTACAAGTGGAGTGAGAAATGGAATTACAATTAGAACCAGAAACAACAGCAGAACCCAGTGTTGAAGCCTCAAACACATACAGTCCCCCATGATTCTTAGCTGTACCAATCATCCTCTGGTTGGAATTCTGAAAGAAAGAACAATGATCAGGGTGAAAAATAATATGACAGTTCAGGGAAGGAAGCAATTTTGTTACTGAAATGAGGTTGACAGCAAATTAAGGAATATAGTAAACATCATGTAATAGAATGGATTCAGATAATTGGACTGTGCCTGAAATGGTGGCACTTGTTTGTTGACCATTTGGTAAAGACATAAAAAAAGGTTTAATTGAATGAAAGGAAATGAAATTAACAAGAGAATGGGTAATATGATCAGTTGCACCTGTATCTATAACCCAAAGGGAAGATTGCTTACCAACTAGAGGAGATGAGGTGGAATTAAGGACAACAGGATAAGAGATGACATAATTGACTGAAGGAGAAGCCTGTACTTTTGATTGTTGTAAGAGCTGCAAAATCTGTTGATATTGCTCTTGAATAAGATTCAGAGAGGGACTAGCAGGTGGGTCAATTGCAAGGCTATTTTCCAGAAAGAGATTATGTTCAACAACATCAGATTTGGGGGCAAGATTAACAGCACCCTTGCCTCCTTTGGTTTGATAACCAGGTGGATAGCCGTGAGAAGGAAACAGGTATCAATAGTGTGGTTTGTTCTACCACAGTGAGTGCAAATTCTGTTGGAACCTTGATTGTGTCCTCGGCCTCCCCCATAATTGCCTCTGCCATTGCCACGGCCTCTAGAAAATCCTCTGTTAAAATTCTGATTAGTTTGGTACTGACTTCTTGGACCAGATTGTTGAACTTGCATCACTAAAGACTGTTGTTCCACAGTAACATCAAGATTGGGAGAAGTGGTAAATTGCCTTTCTTGTTGAATGACTATTGAAAATGCCTTGTCTAACTTAGGAAGGGGATCCATAATCATGATATTCGACTTAACATGAGAGTATTGCACATTCAATCCTGGAAGGAATCTAATGACTTCATCCTGTTCTTTGTATTTGTTTACATCAGCTACAGCACCACAAGAACAAGGAATTGTACAATTGCAATCCTTAACTGGGCGAAAGTTATCAATTTCCTCCCAAATGGAAGTTAATTCAGTAAGGTAACTAGAGACATCAAGGTTACCTTGCTTGCATTGGTAAAGACTTTCTTGAAGTTCATCAATTCGAAAGATATCTCCCTGGGAAAAATTCTTTTGAAGAGTTTTCCAAACTAAGGATGCACGATTACACCAAATAACAGATTTGTGAATGCTTTCAGAAATTGATGGTCGCAGCCAGGATAATACCATGTTGTTGCAGCATGTCCAGGGTTCATAGAGAATATCAGAAACTGGAGGTGGATTGAGACTTCCATCAACAAATTTCAATTTGTTCAAGTTATAATTTTTATATTAAGTTCAAATTATTTAATACTTAAGCAAGCACAAATTGGAGTACGTCATTCAATTTATGATGCTCTAGTTTTTTTATTTAAAAAAAGCCTTTTTTTTTAATGAACCGGCCGGTTTTATGGTTTCGATTTTCCGGTTTTGGCCCGGTTCAACCGTTTTTTTTTAGCGGTTGAACCTCTTTTCCGGTTATGTGGTTCGAACAGGACCGGAGAGGGGTCCGGTTGACAGTCCAACCGGTTGAACCGGTCCAAAACCGAAAAATCGGAACCGTAAAATCGGCCGGTTCATTATAAAAAAGGCTTTTTTTAAATAAAAAAAGGCTAGAGCATCATAAATTGAATGACGTACTCTTCATTTATATATAAAAAAAGTTGCTTATAAAAAAAAAAGTATATTAACAGAATTTGGATAGGGCCAAGGGAGCAGTGCCCAAACCCAAAATTTTCTCTTTTATTTACGTGAACAATGTGTCATATAAATAAAAAGAAGTGATGGTTTGTATATAACTTTCATTTGAAGAAGCTAAGCTAGAACTTTTAGTTATTAGACATCTTAGATGGATGTATTATCTTTGGTTAATGGAACAGATTGTGCCGTTTGGGTGATGCACCACTATATTATTTTGATGAGTGGTGCATCATAATTAAGGGTGTTCGCAGATTGGATTGGATCGATTTTGAGCTAAAAAACCATCCGATCCAATGACTTTTACAATGTGTGGTTTGGATTGGATCGATTTGCTTCCATAAAAAAATCTGATCCAATCTGATCCAATCATATATGGTTTTGATTGGATTGGATAATTCGGTTTTTGTCATATTTTATTTTTTTTCTTATGTCAAGTGTCATTTTTACTTATTTAATAGTGAACAAAAGATAATCTTCATTTAAGTGAACTAATTTAAGGTACTCAATACTTATTTTAGCATCTCTTTATATTAGAACGGTAGACATAAACTATTTGTTCCTTATTAACCATTATTTGATTTGATGACGATTGAGGAAAATTCTAGAGAATTGTTGGCAAAATTTAAATTTGGGAGTTTGATAAAATAACTATTGATATTTTTTAACACGTTCTTTTATATTAAATATTCTTTTATGTTAATTCTTTATGTCTACTCTCACTTATCATATTTTTTCCCTTGAATCGACTACAAATAAATTATAGCTTATTATTTTTCAAATTTACCTAGTTGATTTCCTATTTTCATATTTACTCAATTAAGTATATATATGTTATGCATCAAAACTTTTTGCAAAATATAACTTCAAGACATTAATATTCTAAATAGTCTCATATATGTCATTCCAACAAAAGTATTAAACAGAATGAGGGACATAAAAGTATGAAAAACAATGCTCAAGCATGAGTAATACGATAATTTAAAAAATATTACTATTTGTATGTAGCAGAGATGAGAATGTTGCGATGGATGAGCGGAAAAACTAGATGTGATAGGATTAGGAATGATAGCATTAGAGAGAGAGTTGGGGTAACACCTATTGTAGAAAAGATGGTTGAATCTCGACTTAGGTGATTTGGGCATGTATGGAGGAGACCTTTAGATTCTGTAGTAAGGAGAGTGGACCAAGTGGAGGGCAATCCAATAGCTAGAGGCAGAGGTAGGCCCAGAAAAACTATAGGAGAAACTATTAAGAGAGATTTGGAGGCCAATGATTTAACTATTAATATGATTCATGATAGAACATTATGGCGCCATATGATCCATGTAGCCGACCCCACCTAGTGGGATAAGGCTTGGTTGTTGTTGTATATAACAAATCGGTTTGGATTGGATTGGATTGGGTTTCACTAGAGGATCCGAAATCCGATCCAATCCAATGAAAAAATGTTGTTTTTTCGGTTTTCGGTTTTTCAGTTTTCGGTTTTTTCGGTTTATGGTTTTTCGGTTCCGTTTTTGCTGTTTGAATCAGTTTGGATCGGTTGATGAACACCCCTAATCATAATCTTCATCATTATCTTTAACTTTAGTCGCTGTATATTTCTTTTGTATTTCAGTGAGCAGGATATGAAGTAATTAATATGAAAATATTTGTAGGAATTGTAAGTAATAAAATTACTAATTGAGAATCCAAAGGGGTTGGCCTATATAGTGGAAACGTGCTAGATCTGTAAGATACAGAGTGTGTACATGGATATTCTCGAGAAGTAATAGGTCTCTAGCTCGAATCCTTACGAAAAATAATTTTTTTGGGGAGGGGTCATACCCATGTCACTCGCAGTCCCGAAGTGGTAGCTCACTCGCCACCATTTTTCTTACCAAATAAAAATTACTAATTGAGAGAAAATTTGAAGGTGAAAATTATTTTTGTCACCCTTCAATTTTTTTGAAATTTCAAACACATCAGGGATCTTAATGGTTGCCCGTACGTACTGATCTTTTTAATAATAGGCCAATGCAAAGTTCATATTAATAACCCGTGTATGAACTCCAGTGTTACTTCTCTAACAGGCCTTCCTTTCCAACTTATTTATTAATTTATGATGATTATTTTTTATAAGCTAAAATGGTATTAAGTAGATTAATAGGGTACTCTAACCCATGTATCAACATTGCAAACATAACCCACCTAGCAGCTAATTACATCAATATGAAGCAGGAACAGATTCATCTACCAATTAATTACAGCAAAATACACAGTCATTGCTGCATAATTTTGTCCCGGTGCACCTAAAATCAGAATCACCTTATGCAGTATTACACCAAAACAGACTTAGAGAAGCACCAAAGAGGCAAAGACCAAAAGATATCAAATCAGAATTACAGAAGCACCATAAACCACGTTATACAACAGCACATTATACCAGAAGCATCATAAACCAGGGGCAGGTGTCTAGGTGTACAAGACAAAAACAGGATTACACCAACCCCATCCTAGCATATCCAGCAAATCACTTTAAGCACTCCATTGGATTGATATAGAAGTTAAGACTATGGTGCACCACCCACATATCAAGAGCTCCACCCATAATTTATATATGTGACTATTTGACTTTTCAACCACTCAAATACATGGTTGGGTTTGAAATTTTGATCAGTCAATGTGGCGATTTCATTGACCCAAAACTTATCATATGGGTGGTGTAGTGGGTGGTACACCTTAGCCCAAACATAGATATACATTAGTTTATGATGATAATAGCCCGTACTGATCAATAACAAGATCAATCTCTGATAAAATATGGGATTGAATCCCACCAAATAATCTCATTATGTGAAGATCCATACTCTGCTAATTTAACCACACAAGTGGTTTCCTTCTCTATAAATGTGAGAAACCATAAATTACATTCCTTTTGTAATAGCAACACAATTATTCGGGCCAGCGATTTCTTATTCTTCAAGAAACCACTTTACTATCTCTAAAAGATGCGAGGGTACTAGAAGAATCACACTCTTATCATAGATTTTTCCATTCTTTATCATTTTCAAATCCAATACTTAAACCAATTAAAAAGTACAACAAAGTTTAATTTTGAAAACAAAATTTATCTCCGTAAATCAAACACCCTTGCTCTAAGTTAATAAACAATATTTTCATTCTTGTAGCAAGAATGCACATAAAAATTACCAGGACGATTACCAAAAACATATCCTAATGATATAATCCTAGATATGAGGAAAAAACAGATTAAGTTATATAAAGAGATGTAGGAACTGAATAAACCTTTATAGAACGATATGGCTAAAACCATCTTTTCAACAATAAGAGTTCAAATTTGATATATTATTAGCATAATTAATTTTTCTTTACAATATTATTTAATAATGCATTCACATATCATTAAAGTAATTAAACCTTTTAAGTAATAACTATATATTTACCTTAAAAAAACAATATATGGTTAACCTTTTTCAACAATTTTAATAGTATACTAGCACAGAATTTGGATAGGGCTAAGGGAGCAATGCCCCAAACCCAAATTTTCTCTTTTATTTACGTGAATAATTAATATGTCATATAATTAAAGAAGTGATGGTTTTTAACTTTTCTTTAAAGAAGGCAAGCTAGAACTTTTAGTTATTAGACACCTTAGATGGATAATATGCTGTATATACATTATGTATTACACCAAAACAGACTTAGAGAAGCACCAAAGACCAAAAGATATCAAATCAGAATTACAGAAACACCATAAACCACCTTATACAGCATAATTACACTTTTTACAGCAGCACATTATACAAGAAGAATCATAAACCAGAGGCAAGTGTCCAGTAGTAGAAGACAAAAACAGGATTACACCAACCCCGAACCTAGCATCCAGCAAATCATTTTTGTCTCACTCCATTGGATTGATACATTAGTTTATGATGATAAATTGATAATAGCCCGTACAGATCAATTACTCATGTTCATTTCTCTGCCGTAAGTAATTTTTTTTTTCTTCTCTTGTCAGTATTCTCTACCATAATTCTCTAGTCTCTTCCATTATATGCACGAAAAGCCAACCTGGCCGTGACTGATGAAAAGACAATATATAAAGGTAAATTAAATGAAAAAGAATCCTTTCCAAAATATAGTCCAAGTTCATCAAACTCAAACAAAACGCACCCAGCTCACTTCACTCTCATCTGCAAGCAGAGCTGATTATGATCGCCGCGTCCATGTATATCCAAAAGTGGTGTCGACCATGCAGCCCAACACCAACCCAATCTTACTTGCCTCGCCAACACCTTAATTTGTAGTTTCGAGGTACTCATATGTTATATGTATGTACTGCGCATGATCCGTGAATGTGTGACACCTCAATTTTGTTAATTTCAACACTCGTCAACCTGCATGGCACTCAATGCAGTATGCATGCGAACAAGAGGATTTATAAATACCCATGATCTCACCCCCTGCTTTCATCATCAAGCGAGTAAGATATTCAGTCATGATGGGTAAGGGTACTATAATGAAAATGAGGTTTCCATTGTTGGTGTTGCTGGGAGTTCTTTTCCTGGCTTCAGCGACTGTCTCATTTGGCCTTGCACACCGGGAGAAGGAGAACCCCATCAGTCATAACAAGTGCCTGCAAAACCATGGTGGTTGCAAGCTGTTCAAGAACCACGAGTCTGAGGAGTGGGAGGGACGTGAAGAGCAACATGAAAGTCGACAACCATGGAGAGAAAGGGGAAGCCGCGAGAGTGAGGAAGAAGAAGAGCGTGACCCAAGGGAAAAACCGCGTCGTCAGCACCAGGAGCAGGAGCAGCAGCAAAGTGAGGGTCAACAAGGAAGGGGTAAGGAAGAAGAGGAGGAAGAGCCATGGGGACAGCAGCATCAAAGTCAAAGGGAGAGTGAACCCGCGGAGGGGGAGAGAGGACAACGCCCTGAGAAGAAGGAGCAACGTGAAGAGAAAGGAGAAGGACAAGGGTCACAGTCACGGTCACGAAGACAAAGAAACCCTTTTTACTTCAGCTCAAACAGGTTCCAGACTCGTTACAAGAATCGAAACGGTCAAATTCGTGTCCTTCAGAGGTTCGACCAGAGATCCTATAAACTTCAGAACCTCCAAAACTATCGTATTGTAGAGTATGAATCCAAACCCAACACCCTAATTCTTCCCCATCACTCTGATGCTGAGTACATCCTCGTTGTCCTCACAGGTAATTTAAGAGTACTTATTAAGGATAATTGATGACAATAAATTAATTTTGTTAATTATTGGGAATGTGATTGCAGGGAAAGCCACAATCACAGTAGTGAATACCGACAACAAACAAGCCTACAACCTTGAGCGTGGTGATGCCCTTAGACTCCCTGCTGGCACCACTTATTATATTCTTAATCGAGACGACAACCAGAATCTGAGAATAGTCAAACTCGCTATACCCATTAACAAACCTGGACAATTTGATGTAATGCTCAATCTCATATTTCTCACAATTAATATTCGTTTCTTTTCCAACTCCAACTAATTTGTTTTTTCTTTATAGGATTTCTTCCCATCAAGCACTGAAAACCAACAATCCTACTTCCGAGGCTTCAGCAGGAATACTCTGGAGGCTGCCTTCAATGTAAGGCATAATCATCTTATCTTATATGCATTTTTTGGTTTGATAATTGTTGAGTAAATATAATCATTATGTGCTTGTTATGATTTCATAGACCCGATACGAGGAGATAAAGAGGGTTTTATTAGGAGAGGAGGATCAGGAACAAGAGCAAGAACCAAAACAACAAAGCCAACAAGAGGGGATGATAGTCAGAGTGTCAAAGGAACAGATTCAAGAACTGAGCAAACATGCCAAATCTAGCTCAAAAAAAGGCAAACCTTCTGAATCCGGCCCTTTCAACTTGACAAGCAAGAAACCTATCTATTCCAACAAGTTCGGAAACTTCTCTGAGATCACCCCAGACAAAAATCCCCAGCTTGAGGATTTGGAACTGTCTCTCTCCTATGTAGAGATTAACAAGGTATACAAACACATAGCCATATAGATCATCCACTTTGGATAACTTTATATTTTGACACTAATAATATTGATTTGTTTTTCAATAATTTAGGGAGCTTTGTTGCTGCCACACTACAATTCAAAGGCCATAATGATAGTTGTGGTTAGCGAAGGAAAAGGAAACCTTGAACTGGTGGGTCTAAGAGAGCAACAACAGCAAGAGGAAGAGGAGGAACAACAGGAGGAAGAGCAAGAAGAAGAAGAAGAAGAGGAAGAAAAAGAGGGATATAGGCAAGTCCGGAGGTACAGAGCTAGATTGTCTCCAAGAGATATTTTCGTAATCCCGGCAGGCTATCCAGTTTCCATCAATGCTTCCTCAAATCTTAATTTGCTTGGGTTTGGTATCAATGCTGAGAACAACCAGAGAAACTTCCTCGCAGGTACAATATAACACAATTCAACTCAATGTACTATATATTACTTTGCTTTATGACATGTCAACATTGCTTCAACTTATTGATGCCCTTTTGGTGATTGAAAATTGGAAGGCGAGGATGACAATGTGATAAGCCAATTAGATAGACCAGTGAAGGAGCTTGCATTCCCTGGATCGGCTCAAGATGTTGAGAGGTTAATCAACAACCAGGAACAATCCTACTTCGCGAATGCTCAACCTCAGCAAAAGGAGGAGGAAAGGCATGGAAGAAAAGGTCCATTGTCTTCTATTTTGGGTGCTTTTTACTGAGTAAACTATGTTATGTATAACTACTATCTATGTTGTAAGAGCTCATAGTGAGCGATGAAAGAATCAGGCTGTTGTATCTAAAACTAGAGCTCCAACTTTCTGTAATGAATAAATAAAATCAAGCATAAAAGTTTTGCGTGTCCTTCAACCTTCTACTTATCTAATTTAATATGGTCATATACTACATATTTTCTGCATGGGTTAATTTGCTTTACTTCTACAGTAAATTATCTGAATTCTCACTCTAAAATGAAAATGAAGCAAAGACATAATAAATCATATCACACGACCTTGAGTTTTGTTAGTTAATTGTACTCAGCGACATTCCACTCATATTTATTTAGATACACACCCACACTAAGGTGGCGGGTGGCGGATCAAAAAATATTTTTACACCCTTTTGGTTAAAATATTGAGACCTTGAAAATTCGGTTTATGATATATAGAGTGCGTTTGTTATTGTTTATTTTGTTAAAAAAATTAATTTTTAAATTGAATAATCATTTTTAAGAATTTTTAGTGTGTTTGCTTTTGTTTTTGAAAATAATGAAAAGCAGAAAAAAAAATCATTTTTTATAACTAATTATTTTTGAAAAATGATTTTTATGATTATAAACAAACACAAACCTACTTCTTTTTTTCTTTAAAATCTCTAAAAATAATCACTAAATCTAGCATTCGTGGAATAGTTTGAATTACTTAGAACTTCTTAGTTCAATCTATCTTTAGGTGGAATATTTTTATAGAATACATACTGTTGGAAGCGTAATCATAAAAATGAAAGACGACTAGTAATGGTGGTTTGCTAATAGTGAAAACATATTTTAATTTTTTGGTATAAAGAAATTGCACTATCAAATCAATAATTGATTCGATTAACCCTCTAGAAGCAGAATACAAATTAACTTGGGATTGTAAATTGCAATTTGCAAATCTCAATGGCAGTGACGTTCTAATTAATTAACCAAATTGTTTATACCCCTTTTGGTCTTGGAGCTAGATCCGCCAATTGATATCAAAAGCTGTTGGAATATAAGTATCACTAATCAATCAATACAAATAGTAAAAATAAAAATAAAAAATTATTTACTCATTATAGGTCAAGATGTCAAGAGGCTAATTAGTGCATGTTTGGATTCAATCAATACAAATAGTAATCCACGTTTGTGAATGCTCAGCCTCAGCAAAGGTGGTCTTCAATTTAGGGTGCTGCTTTGTACAGAGAGCAAACTGTACAACTATTAGCAGCCTGTCTGGTTTCAATTAATTTCAATGCAAACTCACTTTTTTACCATCCCGAAGCACAAATATGAGCTTTTCTCTAATGCAGCTTCAAACGCCCTTTGGCGTTAAATTTTTTTAACTAAACACATGCACGCCATATTTGTTGTTGGAACTCATAGTGAGCTACCAAAGTGTAAGGCTCTTGTATCTAAAACTATAACTCACCTTTCTTCTATGAATAAAATACACTTTTAGCGACAATTAATACGATAATTAACAGCAATAATAATGGCCTAAAAATTCTTTACCCACAATCATATAGTAGCCGACATATCCAATTTCCGTAAAAAATATCCCCGCAATTGTAGTAGGAGCACCAGTAAAGACCCAACTAACCGTCGAAAAATCAGATACTTTTAATGGCCATACAATTTGCCTTCTAAGCCCATTTGTCTGCATTTTTATTACATCTAAAGGTTCTAGCTGGCTTTTTTAGGCAATTGCTGAGCTGTTGTCCATAATGTTAAAATTATGCATGACTTGATTAACAAAAGTTTTAGCGACAATAATATTTGCTCCTAAAAAACTTAATAATAATGTACAAATATTTCAAATAAACCATACTAAAATTCATTTTAAATAACAACTACCAAGTGTTAATTAATTGTAGAAGTGTCATTAACAAAAGATGAAAAATACATAATTTGAATATAATAGTTACTCTCATTTCATATACATTTCTTCAACTCTTAACTATAATGAAGCCTTCTGCTACCAATTTTCTGAAAATCATAGTGTATGACCTAGAATAATAAAATAAGAAAAAATGTCATTTAAAAATAGTTCATCTATGTAAATTAGAAAATAACAATAAATATTCATGTACGTAACATGCCCAAAATAAAAATTACCATTGATGACTCAAACTGTATCAACCTGAGTCAGGCACACTATTCATAAAAGAAACAAAAACAAAAAGGACAAATTGATTCTTTTGTACACCAAAACAAGAGTTAGTACCCAAAAAAAAAAGGAATATTGCCAACCGATAATAAACCACTACAGATTATGCTTATTATTATAAGATAAGAAGGATGCAAGAAAGATAGTTCATAGGCAAATTGCAATTATTGACAGCCCTTGTTCAACAATCTGTATAGAATGTACTTGTATCAGTTGTATGTGATCTACTACTTATAATATTCATGTTTGTCTCACCAAAGTGCCTGCTAACCTTAAAAATATCAAAGACCAATTTTCAACTTCAATGTAGCATATACTATGTTCCAACTTGAAGGAAAATTATACTCAGGGACGGACCCAAGTACATGGGTTTGGGAGCAGCTGCCCCCACAAAATAATTTTTTTTGTTAATTAAATCTACATAGTTTTTCCCCCACTACAAAATAACATTGTCCCCCATTGCTCTATAATTATACTTTAAATGACACTAAAAATGTTACCCTCATTGTTCTACACCTTACGTTACATATCTTTTATATTTTCAGTAAAACTTGGCCGTATATATAGAGAAATATTTTCGATAGTGTTGAAAATGAAAAAAAATATAACAACCTCAAAGTATAAAAACACACAAATAACAATTATAATTTATAGAAGTTGAGGTATCTTTAATTTTATAGTTATATAATGATATAATTTTTGTAATCTCTAATTTTTTGACTTAATAATAATTATGTAATTATTTTATCGTTTATATTTTTTTTATAAAAATATTTATGATATATTATTTTGCCCCCACCAATCAAATTTTCTGGGTTCGTCCCTGATTATACTATAAATGTAGAATTACAAACCTTCCCCTCCATTAATGAGACTTAACGCTTGTTCAGCATTATTGACAATTTCCTCTCAAATCCTGGCAACAGATACTCCAAGCTGGAAAAAAAAAAAGGGACCTCCATACATACACTAGTGGAAAATATACATTAGACGGTAAAGGTTTACGTCAGTTAACCAAAAACTAGACGTTAAAAAGGGGGCGGTGGCAGTTTTGTAAATATCAGACTTCATTAATTCACTGTTAACGTCAGTTGTTTTAAGGACTGACGTTAAAAGTGAGGCGGTGGCAGTTTTGTAAATATGAAATCACTATTTGCGTCAGTTGTTTAATGAACTGACGTTAAAAGTGTTTTGCAAGAAATTATTAAAACTTTTAACGTCGATTGTTTATAAAACCGACGTTAGAAGTGTGATTTTTACTTCAGTTAAATAAATAACTGACGTAAATAATCAACTCATTCCTATCTTTCTTTCGTTGTCATCTCCCTGTTGTCACTCTTAACGCAGATCATCACTCCATATAATGCAGTTTATTTCTAATCTTTTTTTTTAAAAAGTTTATTTTTAATCTTAATTAATTAGCTTGAATTAGTAAATTAACAAATTCTTGTGCAAATTAAAATAAATAAACACTTAACATAAAACAAGTTATATATGTATAATCAAATCGTATCTCATTGAAGCGATTCATAAGTTACAATTACATGTTTAAAAGATAAAAAATTTCCGCAAGATAGCACTAAAATATAAAAAAGTTCAACATCATTTTCTTCTCAGTCCTGTCCTCAGAATCTCCAACATTGAATGCATCCCCTCCCTCATTTGAAGTCGATGCTCCATCTGAATCCACGGTCACTTTGGAGCCGTGGCAGAGTGAAGGATGCACTCGATCTGTTTCAGCAATATTCTTGGAACAGCCACTTGGTTCCAAAGCTGAGGTTTTGGAACTGTAGCTACTGATTCTCCAGAAGGATGATGGTGTGTGCAATTCACATAATGCGATTTACACACCCTTATCACCCATGTAATGCGATTTACACAACCTCAGAAGTTGTTTGACCATTAAGACAGAGACCTTTAAGTCTAGGTATAGGAAGAAAGAGTGATGAAGTTAATCTCCATGGCAGAGCCATATTGTGAAGCAGAAAAATTAAAGGAAGGAAGGAAGCTATTTATAGGAGTAGGGGATGAAGTTACTAGGCGTCGTAAGTTGCTAAAAAATTAAATTGATCATTAAGAGCATTAGGTTCCAAGGCGCATTGGGAGTTGGCAGTCATATATTATAAACGTGCAGAAAAGAAAATGCCCGAAGGAATAGGAAGAAACTTATACACTTTTAACGTCAGTTGTTTAATAAAACTGACGTTAAAAGTGTTTTTAAAATAAAAAATATTTATTTTTAACGTCGTTGTTTATACAATCGGCGTTAAAAGTGTGATTTTTACTTGATTAAATAAACAAGTGACGTAAATAATCCTATATCCCTATCTCGAAATGCCCTGTTGTCACTCTTAACACAGGTCTGTTAACGTCAGTTGTTGAATAAAACTGAAGTTAAAAGTGTTTTTAAAATAAAAAATATTTATTTTTAACGTCTGTTGTTTATACAATTGACGTTAAAAGTGTGATTTTTTACTTCAGTTAAATAAATAGCTGACTTAAATAATCCTATATCCCTAGCAATCTGAAATGCCCTGTTGTCACTCAATTAACACAGGTCTCAGAGCCATTTTGTGAAGGAATAGAAATATAGAGGAAAAGAAGAGGCAGTGATACTGATCACGAGTAAGAATGTTACTTTATACGAGAGACACAACACTTTTAACGTCGAGTTGTATTCAACAACGGACGTTAAAAGTGTTTTTTTTTAAAATATTAATATTTAACGTCGGTTTGTTAATAAAAGCGGCGTTAAAAATTAATTTTAACGTCGATTGTTTAATACAACCGGCGTTAAATGTTGTTTTATATAACGTTTACACCCGCGCTTCCTCGCACTTCGCTCACGCGCACGTTTCTTTTCTCTTTTCATCACGCTCAACCCTAAATCACTCTCAACCCTCACTCTCACTCTCACCCAGCACAGAACCCTAATCGCGAGCTCATCTCCACCGCAACCACCGCGAGGGCTTCTTCGCCACCACCGTGAAGGTACAATATTAACCATAACTCTGTCTTTCCAATCATTCTTTGCAATAACTTGACATACATCTCTCTTTCGCCTTCCCGCTCACTAACTCTCCTTGTCCCTCTGCTTTCAGTAACCACATCGAACGTTGGCCACCACTCGAGCTCCCCTCCCCACCACCACGCGAGCACCTATTTCTGGTGAGTATTTAGGGCACATTTTTGTATTTTTGGTTTTGAGTGTATGTTGAAACAGTAGTCTCAGTAGTTGAAACTTGAAACCGTGGGTTTGAGTTGTTTGGAATGTACGTCTCTGTTTTTGGTTTTGAGTGCATGTTGCTCTGCTGGTTGATCTGTCACGGCCGTGATGCTAATCACGGCTAGGCCGTGATCAGTTCTGCCTGTGATGGCATGGTCTGTTCAGTTGGCACGTTACGGCCGTGATGGACATCACTGCCAGGCCGTGACCAGTGCTTGGCAATTAATCTTTAAAAACTATAGTTTTCAATCTCCCGTATTATCCTTATATTGGATATATATATATGTTTTGTATATCTACAGGACCTATCTAGTTATGGATCGTAGTTGGATGGTTTGTAAGCGTACTAGTGCTGAGTATTTGAAAGGGGTTGGAGAATTTATAGAATTTGCTCAAAGGAATGTTCCTAATAGTAATGGAATGTTATGTTGTCCTTGTGTCAAGTGTTTGAATACGAGGAAATGTACGGTGAAGGATATATGTACTCATTCGATTTGTGAAGGGATTTGCTTGAGTTATACAAGATGGATATGGCATGGTGATATGTTGTTGAGTAGTAATACGGCGAGTGTCTCCCAAAGTGAGGACGTTGACGTAGATATGGAGGATGATCGAGTAGAGGACATGATCCGTGATATTGGACAAGAATCTTTTCATCGAGGGCATGTGTATGATAGGTTGTGCGGTGATGCGGATAAGCCTTTATATCCAGGGTGTACTACTCATACACGGTTGTCGGCGGTGCTAAAATTGGTTTGTGTGAAGGCGAGAAATGGTTGGAGCGATAAAAGCTTCACGGAATTGCTTGAAGTGTTGAAAGACTTGCTTCCGGAGGACAACACATTGCCTGACCGTAACTATGAGGCCAAGAAGGTATTGTGTCCTATGGGTATGGAGTATAAGAAGATACACGCATGCCCCAATGATTGCATATTGTACACCGGTGTTCATGAAGACAAACACGATTGCCCCAAATGTGGGTTATCACGATACAAAGTGAAGGGTGGTGATGATGATGATGATGTTGATGATGTGAGAAAAAAGGGTACTCCTGCGAAGGTGTTGTGGTATCTTCCAATAATTCCAAGGTTCAAGCGATTGTTTGCCAATGCGAAAGATGCGAAGAATCTTAGATGGCATAATGATGAGAGGAAACGTGATGGAAAGGTTCGTCATCCTGCTGATTCTATTCAATGGAAGAATATCGATACTATGTTTCCGGATTTCGCCGATGAGCCAAGAAACCTAAGGCTTGGACTTGCTACGGATGGAATGAATCCTTATGGTAACATGAGTAGTATTCATAGTTCATGGCCTGTTTTGTTGGTGATTTACAACATGCCCCCTTGGTTGTGCATGAAGCGCAAATACATGATGTTGTCTATGATGATTTTGGGCCCAAAGCAACCGGGAAATGACTTAGATGTTTATCTAGGTCCCTTGATTGAAGACTTGAAAACATTGTGGGTGGAAGGTGTTGATGTAGTTGATGGGTATTCTCATGAGACTTTCAAGCTTCGTGCCATGTTATTTTACACCATCAACGACTTTCCAGCATACGGTAACTTGTCCGAGTACAGTGTCAAGGGGCATAAAGCATGCCCTATATGTGAAGAAGGCACATGCTACACTCAGTTGCATCATGGAAAGAAGACAGTTTACCTTGGGCATCGGAGATTTCTTAGACGTGATCACCCATATCGTAAGATGAAAAAAGCTTTTAATGGATGCCAAGAGACAGAAGAAGCGCCGACGGCCTTAATTGGAGAGCAGGTTTATCAGAGGGTAAAGGACGTCGATGTTATATTCGGCAAGTATACAAAGAAAGGTAAAGCTGTTGAGAAAAACATATGGAAGAAGAGGTCGATATTCTTTGATCTTCCATACCGGCGCAAGCTTGATGTCAGACACTGCATTGATGTGATGCATGTGGAGAAAAATGTGTGTGATAGTGTGATCGGGATGCTTCTCAACATTCAGGGCAAGACAAAGGATGGTGTGAATGCTCGTCTCGACCTCGTTACTATGGGTATACGAGAGCAGTTAGCTCCAGTTGTTGAGGATGGTAAGCGGACTTATTTGCCGCCAGCATGTCATACTTTGTCAAAAAAAGAGAGACAAAGTTTCATGGGTGTCTTGAGTGGCATCAAAGTTCCACATGGTTACTCTTCAAATATGAAGAGGCTTGTCTCTAGTGATCTTAAATTGGTTGGCTTGAAGTCTCATGATTGTCACATCTTGATGCAACAACTTCTGCCCGTTGCTATTCGTGGTATTGCTACAAAAAATGTGAGACATGCCATTACTCGGTTGTGCTCATTCTTCAATTCTATATGTAGCAAAGTCGTTGACCCCCGTATGTTGGATGACTTGGAAGTTGAGGCTGCTACAATCTTGTGCCAATTGGAGATGTATTTTCCTCCTTCCTTTTTCGACATAATGGTTCACTTAATTGTTCATTTGGTGAGGGAGATTAGATTATGTGGGCCGGTTTTTTCCGAGATGGATGTACCCAGTTGAGCGCTACATGAAGATCTTGAAAGGGTACGTGAAGAATCCTCATCGTCCGGAAGCATCTATTGTTCAAAGGTATGTTGCGGAAGAAGCTATTGAGTTTTGTTCGGACTACCTTCATAACACGGATCCTATAGGGGTTCCTAAGCCTCGGCATGATGAGATCAGATGTCAAGGTAAGGGTACACATGGCTTAAGAATTAATAGGAAGGATCGGGAGGAAGTGCTTCAAGCACATTTGTATGTATTGAACAACATCGAATGTGTTCAGCCTTTCTTATTTGAACATAAAAGAAAAGTCAATCAAGAAAACCCTCGAATGAGCGAAAGGTGGTTGTTGAACAAGCATAACAAGACTTTCTTACCATGGTTCAAGGAAGAAATGCTTAAGGATGGTAGTCTCGCTTCGATGACGTAAAATGGCTAGCACGTGGGCCTAACTTCAACGTCATATGTTGGAGCGGATACGACATAAATAACTTTTCCTTTTATACAAAGGAACAAGATAACAAGAGTACCATGCAAAATAGTGGGGTTATGATCGTGGCCGAAGCAACGCACTTCTCTAGTGTAAAGGACACAAAACCCGTTACAGCACCGAGACCTTACTTTGGATATATTGAAGATATTTGGGTGCTCGATTACACTAAGCTTACGGTGCCGATATTTAAATGTAAGTGGGTTGATAGTAACGGTGGTGTACAAACCGACGAATTGGGGTTCACATTGGTAGACCTCAACAAGTTAGGTCATATAAATGAGCCTTTCATAATGGCTTCCCAAGCAAAACAAGTGTTCTACATCACTGATCCTTCTAACAAAAGGTTGTCCGTGGTTCTCAAAGGAAAAAGCATGTATAATGGTAGTGATGAAAATGAAGATTCAAATCTTGATATTCCTAAGACTCCTTCTTTTTCAACAAACATGCCTACTATAATCGAGGAGACACAGGTGGACGATGTACATGCCACTCGTGATGATCATCACGAAGGGATATTGATATAGGTAGTTTAAACTTAGTATACATTTATAACCTATGTTAATAAATATATATTGTTTTGAACAGGCATACATATGGATCATTGTTCCATTTTTCCTTTGCAATTCTGTAATGTGTGTGATATTCTGTGTTACTGGGATATTTACTGAATGCAGGGATGGCTTAGGGGGGGGGGGTGATATTTTAAAACTGAATTTAAAAAAAAATACTATTAACGTCAGTTGTATCATACAACTGACGTTAAAAGTATTTTATAAAAATATACAGTACACTATTAACGTCAGTTGTTTATTACAACTGACGTTAAAATTAAGACCTTTAACGTCAGTTCTTAATAACAATTGACGTTAGTTTTAACAAAATTTGCATCGGTTTTGTTAAAGAACGGACGTTAATTTTGACAAAATTAACGTCAGTTGTGTTAAAGAACCGACGTTAATAGTGTTATATTTAACGTCAGTTCTCAACTGACGTTAAAAGTTAAACTTTTAACGTCAGCTGTATTTACGTCAGTCAGTATTCTGACGTAAAAAATCAATTTTAACTGACGTAAAAAGCACTTATTGCTCTAGTGATATATATAGCTACATACTGCTACATTAGCTGTAAATAAGAGTTCAAGTGGCAGCTAGCCAACCTCCAAACTCATGAATTTGCAATTTCTGATTGTCAATAGTTATGTTAGTTAATGTTAGTTATTTTCAGTTGGTTAGATAACTTGTAACTTAAGTTAGTTAGCTTAGCTGTAGATAGCTGGATAGTAGTTAAGCCTTGTATAAAGTCGACACATTGCCTCTTGTACATTTTAAGTCAGAAAATTGTGAATGAGAATTACACTCTCTTACACAGTAAATTCATCCATGGCTCTTCCTTTCACTTTCAACAAGAAGATCATTGTTGGTCCTAATGACTCAGATGAAGACCACAAAGTCCCTGAACACAATACGAACACACAAAGAAAGCACCAGCCACACAGGAAATACTACAAACACTTGGTAGGCAAAGTATAATTCAGAAAATTGAACAAGAAAGTGATAGAAGAAAGCACACACAAGATTTACGTAGTTCGGTCAATGTGATCTACATCCACGGGAGAGAGTAGCACCACTAAGAATCAATGATCACAGTTACAATAGAGAACTCCTTGAATTTGTCACTCCTCTGTTCACAAGAACATGAACAAACCCCAAGCTTATCTCTCTGTTTTCACACAAACTCAAGATCAATCTATTCTCACTTGATTTTATCTCAATCTCTATGAATCAATTACAATGAATACACTCAATGTATCTGGACGAAAATCAGAGCTCCAAGAACCTAGAATCTTGCACAAAATCACTCAACTAATACATTTGCATTATGTTGCAGAAACTGATCATAACAACTTTTGTAGTCGCACCATAATCGATTATTTAATTCCCATAATCGATTATACCTTCTCAACCCGCGCTCCGTGTTTCTAGAATCACTACTAAAAAATTGTTATTTTCGAACGGATTCACGGACGTATTTTAGACGGAATTTGGACACTTTTCCCACGGATTTTGGACGGACAATTAATTTCAGACGGATTTCAGACGGAACATCCCCTGTCCGAAAAAGCCCCGTTGCAAATTGAAAATTCCGTCCGAAATTCCGTCCGAAATTAGTTCCAGACAGATTTCGGACAGCTTTCAGACAAACACAAAAAATCTAAATTTTGGTTATATTGGTTTAATTTTCAGACGAATTTCAGACGGATTCAATATTGCCTTTCATGCAAATTCTGGACGGATTTCAAACGAATGTTATGATATTATTTTGGACGGATTTCCCACGGATTAGATAATCATATTTAAATAATATTTTTTGATAAACAAATCATGTTTGTTAATAAAAAAGGGCCAAACTTAAATAATTATGCATACCAAATTAGGTACCTGGACTTGGGATCTAATATAATATAATAAAAAATAATTATTATTAAGGTACCACTCTAGACAAGTATCAAGCTTCAAATAAACAAAAACACAAAGTATCTTGAAATACAAGAATGATATATTAAGATTCAAAGCATTAAAATATCATTACAAATATCAAAGACATAAATTTATTCCTCATTGTTACTTTGATCACTAAACTCTTTATCTTCATCTAGCACATCATCCATCATCTCCTCCTCATCATCATATCATCGTCGTTGTCATCTAATCATCGTCGTCGTTGATTAATTCGTGGCCACCATCATAAACGAGAAGGATGTTACTATAATCAAATAAAAGATAGTGAGTTCTTCCGAGAAAGCATTCATCACACTGTAACAAGATAATAGACATTATAACTAATTTAAATAACAAGATAGAAAATATGGATATTCAGGGCATACACCAAATTACATTCGGTATATAAACATAGGAAAATACAGTAGAGACCATTTACTGACACAAGATAAACACAAAAACCAACTTTTCAGATAACTAACTAGTGCATCATTGTGTTAAATTCATGCAAAATAATAGATCATGCAAAAAGATCTAAATAATTGGAGTGTTAAATTCAAAAGTTTTGAGCATTTAAAAGCAAAACATTACAAAGGAACTCTAAATAAAACTAAAAGCTTTTAAGAATAGTTTTATATAAAAGGGAACCCAATATATAAAAATAATTAATAAGCATAATTAATATACATCAATAAGCATGCAAATGCTAAGAGTGACAACAAGAGGAAATAGTCATTGAAATTATATATAGTAGATAACACCACAATAATTACAATAGACTATAGCAATATATTAAATAACTTGACAAAGAAATAGCAGAATCGCACTATTGGAGTTGAAAAAGAAAATATTAGATCAATACAAAAGCTGTTGCACAACCAAAAGAAGAAGAGTTCAATCCACAAGTCCTTCTTTGAGGGCATACTTGACCCAAATTTTTGACACAGAAAGATAAGGAAAGAATGAAAATCATATTAAATAACTAGAAACAAAATGTGAAATGTATAACTCTCTCTTAAATTTGTCAAGAAAATTATAACCAACATCCTGTACTTGGCTGGATGTCTAGCATCTTCAATAATGGGTATAACATTAGTATGCTTTTTTGCCATGCTGACCAAGTCACGCCCACTTCTGTGAGTGAATTCTACTGCATAGACAACTCCTGTCTACGAACAAAGAATAGCATAACATAAACATCCCTTTCAAAACACACAAGTAAAGATTATGCAAATATACACTAGTACATACTGGGCCAACGATGTCAGACACATGAGAGACAGTTGTTCCAGAAGCAGCTCCTAGGTATAGGACTTTGGCTCCAGGTTTCTTTATTAGACAAAAGTAATGTAAAAAAACATATGGATGTCAATACTACAGTATTTGGAGCACAATGACAGGGATAAAACATGTCTTCTACTACCTTTCATCTAACTTTTTCTTCATCCTTCAGTTTGAGGATGAAGCTTGAATTGTTGAGAAGACGGACAAAAAATCCTACCAATAAAGTTAACATGGTCTTTGTAATTCCATCAAGAAATAGAAACCGAAAAAGCCTTCAGGATAGTGCCAATGAAGTAAAATGTTTAGAGAACCAAATGAATACCTACCAAGACATTACCAATCTTAAAGATGAATAAAGAAAAAGAAACATATACAATAGCAAACACTGAAAAAACATTAAATATAGCATTATCACTCACTTCAACTTCAATAGATGTTACTCTACGTACTCTCCGTAGGTTTAATTGTTAAGCTTATTTCCTATTGCATTTGTTGTTTTAAGTATTAATTAAATTTCCTATACAAAATAAGTGTCTCTTCCAATATTTTTTTCCCATTTGCTTAGAGCACCTGAATCTTCTTAGAACAAAATAAAAGAGTGCATCCAATGTCTCACTGTGTGTCTTCAACATATTCCTTCTAAAACCAAGAATGAAGAATACCTCAAAAAATTGAAACATAAATTCAAATGAACAAAATAAAAAATTCCATGAAGTTGACAACATTATCAGACGAACAAATATAGTTTTCAACCCCTTAACTGATAAGATCCATAAAAAACCACGGAACAGTGATCATCAATATATAGCATTTGATGTTTAACACAGAACAACAACACTATCACACTATACTATCATACACAGATTAGGCAAGTTAGTGCACCAATCAACATCACAACTGAGTGGGATTAATAAATCAAGGAATGCATCAACATTTCAAATTCATAAAGTGTTCCAAAAAAAGGGGTTATAACTTATATGTAAGGTCCTTTTCCTATCACCTACTTTTGTACCATTGAAGCTCCTTTCAACACCAAAAAAGGGTTATAAGTAAGGTCCTTTTTCCCAATTGGCGGCCTATATGTTTTCCTTTCCCTCTTCTGGACATTAGAATGAATATAATGATTCAAAAAATTTATTAATAAGAGAGGCAACATATATATAAAAAATTGATAGGCACACCTTCTGGTCCAACGTTAGCCTCCCTTCTCCAATGTCAAAGAAAGTTGAAAAAATAAAATTCAAAAAAGGAACACCCTAGTAAGAACACCCAGGCAAGAGAGTTGGAAAAACAAATCATAAACCCTTGGACAAGAGAAGAAAGAAACTTTGAAATTCAGAAAAGGAACTCATGTGTATGTTATGAAATTGATTTAGGGAATGCTTAATCATGCTCCCAATCTAAGAAAACACCAATTAATTTCAAATAAATTAAAATCTGAAATCAAAACCTTGGTTAGGGTTTGAGGAGAAATTGGGGTTTTTGCAAATGTACAAAGGATGGTGAGAAATCACTCACCCAAGGGCAGAAGAGGACTTGTGGTGATGCTGTGGTGGCTGACGTGGCAGCGGACGGTGGTCATGACGGTGGTTCTGTTCAACCATGAACCAAAAGTGAGAGAGAAAGAGAGACTAAGATATATAAATCCAAGGGAAGAAGAAGAAGAAGGAGCTCACATGGTGGGGCGGCGGCTTACCACGGCGGAACCACGTTCGCACAACGGCGTTCACGCAGTGGATCTCAACCAAACGCGAGCAAGCAACGATCAGAGCAGGAACCAAGACGCGGTGGTCGCGCAGCTCCGGCGGTACAGGCGCGGTGGTCGCGGCCTTGGAGGGTGGTCGCGTACTGTTCCAGGGACGGAAGGAGGAAGAAGATGAAGTTTAGGGAGGGAGAAGGAATGAGATGTGAGGAAGAAGGAGAAAGAAGAAATAAAAAGAAGAAGAACAAAGGAAAGAGAAAATAAAAAAAGAAGAAGGAGGGTTCTAACGCTGCGTACAGGGAAGGGAGGGACTTGGGTTTTATTTATTTGTTTTTCAAGTATTTAGTGATTAGGTACCAGGTAAGTGGTTGAGATTGAGTTTAGAAAAAAGTAAATAGTATTACTCATTAGATCTAAAAATAATGAGTGATAAATATATACTTTAAAAATTAAAATAGAGTAAAGATTGATAGTTGAATTGATCAACTAAGAAAATCAACGGTTCAACATTTAATCTCCGATTAATGTCAAACCAAATTATTTTCAAATATAAAATTAAATAGAATGAAAATATGAAAATGCTTTTCTCTTAATCATATTATTTAAAACATTTTTCTGTACTGGTAATAATAGTCACAATAACATAAATTATTGTCTAGTAAGCGTGCATTCACTGAAATAAGTCATTGCTAACGCACCCAATAAAATAATTTGAAGAAAGTAATTTAATTACTCAAACTAAACCACATAACAAAATAAACATACACATCCAAATAAAATAATTAATCATATGTGTAAAATGTTTTGTACGTATAGGGGTCATTTTAATAATTTTTTGTGTA
Source organism: Sophora flavescens (assembly GCA_030762895.1). Taxonomy (NCBI): domain Eukaryota; kingdom Viridiplantae; phylum Streptophyta; class Magnoliopsida; order Fabales; family Fabaceae; genus Sophora; species Sophora flavescens. Next base: position 164,494,410 of record CM061067.1, read on the forward strand.
TAGGGACCAAATCGAGAATTCATATCACGTAAAGGGACTAAAGTATTATTTTAACCGAAGATTTTTTACAAGGAGGGAAGTGAGAAATTTGGTTGAAAATTCTCCCGCCCCCAGTGTAAATATGTTTTAAATTCGTCTAAATATGTTTTTTTTTTTGTTTTTTTCATAAATCTTGTTTACTTTTATATTTATTAAGATCAAATATTTTAATCATATTTGTAAGATAAATTATTTAATCTTTTTCAAGAAAAATATAAAAAATGATAAATCCTTGTGAAATCTGTCTCAAATTTTCGGACAGATTTCAGACGGATGGTTAAAAGGACCCAAGATAAAAAAAAATATGAAACCGATCTGTGCGAAATCCGTGGAAAATATTTTGGCCCGTTATTGGAGCGAAAGTTTGGGACAAAGTAGAGACGGATTTGAGACGGAATCTCATTGAAAATTACATTCGTCTTAAATCCGTCCGAAATGTTCATAAAATTTCATACGGAAACATTTCCGTCCCAAAATTCCGTCTGAAAATCCAAGTTTTCTAGTAGTGAATTCTCCGTAATCGAAAATGCTAATCGATTACCACCTCTCTGTTTGTTCTAGAAATCCTCATAATCGATTATGCTAATCGATTATGTCTTCATTGTTATTTATGGAAACCACATAATCGATTATACTAATCGATTATGCGTTCTCTGCCCGAGTTCCATATTTCTGCGAACGTACGTAATCGATTATGCTAATCGATTACAAGTCTTCTGCCAGTCCCATAATCGATTATTCAGACACCATAATCGATTATCCTGCTGAAAACTCAACTTTACTGATTTTGAGGCATCTTTCAACATCTCTCCACCTTGACTACAAATCAGAGACCTTTGAGACCAAAATCAATCACCAGTGTGCTGTGAGTGCTGCTCCCCCACTTATGGGAATTAAGCTTCATAGAAGTTGATCAAGTCCAAGCAAGTCTTGAACTTTGATCTAGGCAATGACTGAATTAGTGAACATATCCACCGGATTATCTTCCGTAGCTATTTTCTCAATCTTTACCTCTTTAGATTCTGCCACATCTCTAATGAAGTGAAGTCTGATATCTATATGCTTGGTCCTCTCATGGTAAACTTGATGATTTGCCAAATGTATAGCACTTTGGCTATCACAATGGACCGTGACACGATCTTGTGTAATCCCCAATTCACCAATCATCCCTTTTAGCCAAATGGCTTCCTTTACTCTTTCTGCAAGTGCAATGTACTCGGCTTGTGTGGTTAATAATGCTACCACAGGTTGCAATGTTGATTTCCAACTAATAGCTATCCCAAACAGAGTAAACACACCCGGATAATGACTTCCTAGTGTCCACATTCCCTACATAGTCCGAATCACCATACCCAACAAGAGCATCATCCTCTTGAGCTGTTTTCTTGTACCTCAAAGCAGATTTTTGGAACCATTCAAATACCTCAATACCCATTTCAAAGCCTCCCAATGAGCTTGACCCAGATTTACAATGAACCGACTAACAATGCTAACCGCATGCGCCAAATCTGGTCTGCTGTAAACCATACCATACATGATACTTCCTACTCCAATTGCATATGGAATAGAATTCATCTTGCTCCTTTCCTCTTCGGTGCTAGGAGCTTAGGTAATTGAAAGCTTTGTATGATGACCCAAAGGTGTGCTAACCGGTTTGGATTGATGCATCCTAAATCGTTCCACAACCTTCCTCAAGTAGCCATGTTGAGATAAGAAAAATTCCCCCTCTTTCTGATTTCTTACAATATCCATCCCAAGTATCCTCTTTGCAATTCCAAGATCCTTCATCTCAAATTCAGAATTCAACCTCTCTTTGAGCATGCCAATCTCATTCTTGCTAGAGCTAGCTATAAGAAAATCATCCACATATAGAAGCAAGAAAATAAACAATTTTCTCCTCTTCTCAATATGTAAACACAACTGTCATAACTACTCCTTATAAATCCATATCTCAAAAGAAAATCATCAAATTTTTTATACCACTGTCTAGGACTTTGTTTTAAGTCATAGAGTGATTTTCTCAAGAGACATACCTTTGACTCATCCTTTGCGAACGCTTCCTGTAACACCACTACTAGGCATTACTACGTAACACATGCGGATTTAAATTAAAAGATAGTTTGTTGGTTGTTTTTCGGGAAATTATTTTCTTTCAAGTTAGAAAACTGGGATATAAAAAATTTTCTTCTATGGGTAACTCTGAAACCAAAATACACACATTCAAACAGTAAAGTCGCATTTGGAACAAAGTCGCTTGATAAGCCTCTGACTCATCTAGTTTTATAACTAGTAAGACCATGGTTTTATAACGAGTTTAATCTCGTTTTCACCCAAATTTGGATTTAATTGTCCTCAAGCAACATTTTGAGTCTCTTGAGTAGTTTTAGGATATTTTAGTTAATTTTGAGTCAAATAAAGCATTTACTGCTATTTCATATTTTCAGGTTAATAAGAAGAGCAAAAAGGGAAGGGCACTTAAAGCAGAAGCCATCACGCCCAGGCCGTGACACTGGTCACGACCGTGATGAGCTACCCATGAAGACCAGAGAGCATCACGGCCCAGCCGTGATACCCATCACGGGCGTGATGAGAAGACCCTGAAGATCAGAATTGATCACGTCCTAGCCGTGATGGAGGTCACGACCGTGACAGATCAGCATCCATGGACAGAATTGATCACGGCCTGGCCGTGATAGGCATCACGGCCGTGACAGAATAGAATTTGAATGCGTTCCCTTGGCAGAATTGGTCACGACCTGGCCATGATGGCCATCACGGCCGTGACGCGCACCTGATCTATAAAAAGGCATCAGGGCAGACAGAAAAGGAATAATTTTTCACTATTTTACAAATTATTTCTAGGGTTTTTATTATGTTTGTGATGGAGAACTAATCACCAGGGATTAATCTGCTGTAATCGGTTTCCGCCGACACTTGAGGTTCTATAATTCCCAATCAATTTGCTTATCCCTTTCAATATTATGCTATATGTCTTGTTTTCTTAATTCAAGTTATATAGAATAAGTATTGATTAATTTCGATGACTATATGTTCCTATACCTTGATCGCGTTTGCTTAATCCGCGTGTGTTTGATCATGTTTGCTTAATTCACGAGAGCTTCAATCCGTTTGCTTAATTTGGAATTAGGAATATATATCTCGTAGTGACAATTGCGCTTGTTTAATTACTGATATAATCGAAAAGGGATTAGAGTCCTCTTAGGGCATGGAAATTATATGAATCAATGATAGTTGGGAAATCGAAAACAGTAGATTAATCGTTTTAGCTTATTGATAATCACTTAATTGCACTGTTTTCTTAAAATCAACCCCCCCCCCCCCCAATCGACTTGTAGGTTGATAATAATCCAAGAGTCCTCGAGATACGATACTCGAGTTATCGTGCCCTAACTATAGTTTTTTTTCTTCGAATCACTCGTTTTTGACCCGTGTGCGACAGCGGATCAAATCGGCGTCGTTGCCGGGGACTCTTGTTGTTATTAACAGATTTGTTGATGCATTGCTGAATTAGTTCTGGCTACTAGGTTTGGGTGTGAATCTTAGTACTTCCCATGGATAATTATATGCAAAATTATATGCCTAATGTTGATTATGATCCATCATGCATATATTATCCTGACCTTACTGGTGAATATGAGTTTAGCAGTGATTTTGGCACGATTGGAGTGAATGAGGTGCAACTTTTCTATCCTGGCCAACATGGTGGAGAACATGGCAGCTTGGATGAGTTAGCTTCTTTGGTGCATAAATTGACAATAAGCCAGCATCAATATCAGCCCGACCCCACACCAGTCCAACCCAGTCTGGAAGAATTGGTGCAACAAATGGCAGAACACACTCTTGAATTCCAACAGAGGACAGAAGCAAGTTTTCAGAATTTGGCCACTCAAATTGGTCACATTGGCTCCACCTTGACTACACTGCAATCACAACATCTCCTTGAAGAGCATTCAGATTCGCAAATAGATATTCTTGGCAATAATTCTTCTGAGCATTCTGTTTTTCAAATAGAGTTGCTTTCTAAAATTGTTGATGACACTTGTTGTGATTAGATTGTGGCTGCTGATTTTCCATCTTTTTCTGGTTTTGATGATGTTTACTCATGTGCTGATTGTACTAACACTGACCTTTGTGCTGTGTGCTGAGATTAATGCATGTATAGAAGGTGATGGATTTGATAATGCAGTGAGTGAAAATTATGCAGAAGTCGAAGCAGCACCAGTGATCCTCTCCACTTGTTTGCCACCTCCCACTGTGAAACAACCAACGATGGAGTTCAAGCCTCTGCTCGAGAAACTGGATTTTGCATCTTTAAATATGAAGGCACTATGGCCAGTCCAAGAGGTTGAACCCCATTTTTATTGGGAAGAATTTGTTGATAAAGAGGTCATCTTTGACCTGGGAGATATTGAAAAGTCCTTCACACTTGAAGGAGTCACCATGATTGTCAAGCGCTCACTGTCGTATTCATGCTGCATGCCATGGGATCCGGGAAGATTACGTTACAATTTGAGCATTCCTTGGCCGTTGTATCACAGGCAGTGGGATCCCGATGGAATCACCTTCATGAGTTTAATTTTCTAAACCTTTATCCTCTTAATTATTTTGCTTCCTTTTAATTGAGTCATATATGTGTGAGTCTTATGTCGGCGAGCTTGCTGGATTTTTATTGAATTTAGCATAGACGCATCACATGATATATGTTGACTATTGATGATTTCCCCCTAGGTTCTGAGAATTGAAAATTGATCCCCATGTCAAAAATTGAAAATTGAAGTTTGAGAAATTTTATTGTGATTGCATGATTTATGACAAGTTTGGGGTGAAGGGGTGCACACACTAGGAATTGTATCTCAGTCAAACAATTTGCAAAAATGTCCAGGTGAGGAATTTGAGCCTCCAACATTGTTTTTTTTTAATTGTGTGAATCGCTTTTAAGTTGCACTTTCCCGGATTTGCTTGAATCTCTTCATGGTTTGCATGTTTATATGGTTGCATCAAATGATTTAGGCAATTTTCTTTGAAATAACTACTTGGCCTAAAAAGAACCATCCCTAATGCATGTTCCCTAGTTAGCCACATTGAGCCCAATAAGCCTATTGTTTCTTGATGACCTCATGTTATAAGCCAAGAAATCTAGAAAAACCATGTTAACCCAATCTTAGGATTAGGAGAGCATGGAAGCTTAGCAAGAGAAGGGTCGTAAGAAAGTAAGTTTGGGGTGGCTACAAGGTTTGATATGTCATTCTGGGTTGAGAAAAAGAAAGAAATAAAGGTTGGAGCCAAAGGCAAAAAGAAAAAAAAAAGAAAAGAACAAAAATGTCAAAAAGGGTATTAGAAGAAAAAGGCTGTAGTCACCCAAGGCAAAAAAAAAAAATGGAAAAAGGAATTAGAGTGAAAATCATAGTGTAAACAGTTTCATGCTCTCTTAATTCCTAGGGATGTAAAGCCTAGTACCTTTGAATATCCTACCTTTAGCCAGGCTCCATTACAACCTTTAAAAGACCTTTTGATGTTGCATGCATGTTTTCGTGGGAAATATTTTGAGATGAAAATCAAATTCATGGGAAGTGCTCTTGAAATGTGAAATTGAGTGAAAAGTTGATAGCCTAGACAAATTGAGAGAATGAGTGAAATATTAAATGCCCTTGTGTGGAAGGCAATTGTTTGAAATTGGTGATCTTCCTTTTGTGTGTAACTTGGATCCTCAACTCAGATTACTGATTGCATGAATGATGGAATTCTCAATTGTTTAAGGTAAATGAATGTGGGGGTTACATTGTTGCAAAGGGGGAAAACATTGAAGAGAAATTGTTTTGTTAAAATTGCATGAAATTTGTGCGAAATTGATTGAATCCTTTAAGCTTGCCAAGGTTGAGTCTTTTTGAGCTTTAGTTTGCTTGGGGACAAGCAAAGTTTAGGTTTGGGGTATTTTGATAAGCCTCTGGCTCATCTAGTTTTATAACTAGTAAGACCATGGTTTTATAACGAGTTTAATCTCTTTTTCGCCCAAATTTGGATTTAATTGTCCTCAAGCAAAATTTTGAGTCTCTTGAGTAGTTTTAGGATATTTTAGTTAATTTTGAGTCAAATAAAGCATTTACTGCTATTTCATATTTTCAGGTTAATAAGAAGAGCAAAAAGGGAAGGACACTTAAAGCAGAAGCCATCACGCCCAAGCCGTGACACTGGTCACGACCGTGATGAGCTACCCATGAAGACTAGAGAGCATCATGGCCTAGCCGTGATACCCATCACGGGCGTGATGAGAAGACCCTGAAGATCAGAATTGATCACATCCTAGCCGTGATGGAGGTCACGGCTATGACAGATCAGCATCCATGGACAGAATTGATCACGGCGTGGTCGTGATGGGCATCACGGCCGTGACAGACTAGAATTTGAATGCGCGCCCTTGGCAGAATTGGTCACGGCCTATCACGGCCTGGCCGTGATGGCCATCACGGCCGTGACGCGCACCTGATCTATAAAAAGGCATCAGGGCAGACAGAAAAGGAATAGTTTTTCACTATTTTACAAATTATTTCTAGGGTTTTTATTATGTTTGTGATGGAGAATTAATCACCAGGGATTAATCTGCTGTAATCGGTTTCCGCCGACACTTGAGGTTCTATAATTCCCAATCAATTTGCTTATCCCTTTCAATATTATGCTATATGTCTTGTTTTCTTAATTCAAGTTATATAGAATAAGTATTGATTAATTTCGATGACTATATGTTCCTATACCTTGATCGCGTTTGCTTAATCCGCGTGGGTTTGATCGTGTTTGCTTAATTCACGAGAGCTTCAATCCGTTTGCTTAATTCGGAATTAGGAATATATATCTCGTAGTGACAATTGCGCTTGTTTAATTGCTGATACAATCGAAAAGGGATTAAAATCCGCTTAGGGCATGGAAATTATATGAATCAATGATAGTTGGGAAACCAAAAACAGTAGATTAATCGTTTTAGCTTATTGATAATCACTTAATTGCACTGTTTTCTTAATTGAATCTTAAATCCAACCCCCCCCCCCCCCAATCGACTTGTAGGTTGATAATAATCCAAGAGTCCTCGAGATACGATACTCGAGTTGTCGTGCCCTAACTACAGTTTTTTTCCAATCACTCGTTTTTGACCCGTGTGCGACAGCGGATCATCGCCACAATGTACAACATCTCTCAAAAGTTTCAAAATTCGAAGGAAAAAGCATAAACTACAGACTGATACATATAACACTACATTTACCGACCTCTTCAGATATACGACCCAACCCAAACTCCTAAGTTGGTCACTCTATCAAATATTCATTGGAGAGACCCCCGTGGCCATCCCCAATCAGAATACTCCTCCAACCATTTAAAACTAAGTCTTCGAGCTACTTAGGAAGACTCCTCTGCACCATCGGTACTAGAGATCCAAGGTACAACAGCAAAACCGGAAGAAACCTGATATATTTGTAAGGGTGAGACACCAATATATGGATTGGACACAATAACCATATGCACGATACATGCATCACATCAACATATTAACAATTACCAAATATTAATAGATGAATCAACAAGTATTATATAAATGGGTTTCATACCCGTACAGTCAGCTTTTATGAAGATTATGCATGACACTTCAATATTCAGTCTCTAAAGCTTAATCTCTGGAGATCCCAACATCCTCAAAATGAGTTGATCAGGCTCGATACATTGTCTCATTGGCTAGCTAAGCACAACGATAATACATCGTCTCATTGTCCATTTAAGCACAACGATATGTACATCGTCTCATTGTCCATTTAGGCACAACGACACACGTACGTCGTCTCAATGTCCCTTTTAAGAACAATGATAATACATCGTCTCATTGCCCCTTTTGAGAACAACGATAATACATCGTCACATGATACCCTTTCTAGTAAGGTCCCACGTTAAACCACGTCGGGCACGTCTGCCATAAATGCAAATGTAAAACATTTTTGTTCTCGATATTTTCTTTGTGTTCATTCTCATTTGTTATCGAAGCTCAGAAGCTAACGACTTTCAATAATTTTCATCATTTGAAATTATTCAACATCAACACGGGACACACAGTCTTAGTGCTCAATCACCACGCCTTATATCGATACACCAGTCTTGGGCTTGTTGTTATAGAAAACATCTTACAATTTTATCCATGTTTTGTTTCAACATGATTAGAAATCTTAGTCCATAACACCATGATTAGGACTCTCGGTCCAGAATACTTGACACGGATCAAAGATCAACGTGCACATTATAGAATACTAGAAGCGACGTCTCGCGAACTAGATTCGATTTCCACATATTCTTACTTTTCATTCAGTGAAACACAAATACCAAAATGAAACCTCGGTAACCTATCCAAGTTACTGGAATATTTTCAAAGCATTTAATAGGAAATCATTTCCTTGAGAAAATCATTTATAAAACATTTATAGGAAAACTACTTTCTTTTGAAATCCTCTCGTTTTTCCAAAACACTTTAACACTTCATCAAATATTTTTATTAAAATCATTTCTAAATAGAATAAAGTCAAATATTTCTCAAAGGTTTTTCTTTCATAAAACACATGTCTCTTAAAGGTATTCTCTTGTGTAAAATTCTTATTCATGAGAAGGTAGCTTTCCTTTAACTTAAAAAGATATTTCAACACATGTTCTAAAAATCTCATCTATCAAAATAAATACATTACTTGAATATTTTGTTTCCAAATCATATTCTTTAATCAAATAAAACTTCAAAAAGAAATATCTTTGTTTCAGGATCTCATAAAGCTTATTAAGGCTTTTATTCTCATAGTTATTTGAGCACCGACGAATGTCAGGCTTCTCAGACATCAATCAATCATCAATATAATATCAGTCAACAGTATAACAGTTAATAACAGTCCATGACATATATGATTCATCATACTTCAGTCAACTAAATAATCAAGTAAGAAATCAACATCGGACAGTTACCACAACAGTTCAAGTATATAAATCATTCAAACATTGATTCCAATATTATAACACGGTCCAGATAAATCAAATAATTCACATACACACATGCACACAGTTATTGAGTATCCCTCAGGCAAGCTCCCCTTACCTTTGGTGAAGGTTAAAGTGCTTGTTGTTTGAAGTATCGAACCACGAACGTCCTTGCTTACTTCGCGATGAATGTCTAGGTTTATGAACACAATACCACAAGTTAAAAGTTAACCAAGAACACTAAACCAAGAGGGTATAGGTTCGGCCATGGCATAAAATAGGGTTAGAGGTTTTCAAACAAAGAATACAACTCATGGATTAATGATCCTTAAGTGTTAGGAGTTCATAACCAAGGTTCACTTTACAAAGATAGAACAAAAATCCCACTAAATCCATGCTTAGGGTTTCGCCCTCTTTAGCATAAGTAGGCTAGAAATTTCCAACCCTTCTAAGCTCTTAGATTTAGCGTTAAAGATACCAAGAAGTCTAAATTCATGATCATATATGGAAAGTTGAAATAAAGCATCCTAGGTCCACAACCACATAGGTTCGGCCATCATAGGATAAATAGGCTAGAAATCTGTATACTTTCCAATCTCTTAGACTTAACATCCAAATTTATTAAGGAGCTAAAGTCCATGATCATATTGGAAAATGAAAACAAAACATCCTAGGTTCACAACCATCATAGGATAAACAAGCTAGAAATCTTTAAACTTTCCAATCTCTTAGACTTAGCATCCAAATGTATTAAGGAGCTCAAGTCCATGATCATATTGGAAAATGAAAACAAAACATCCTAGGTTCAAAACCAACGTATGATAAACAAGCTAGAAATCTTTAAACTTTTCAATCTCTTAAACTTAGCATCCAAATGTATTAAGGAGCTCAAGTCCATGATCATATTGGAAAATGAAAACAAAACATCCTAGGCCATTAAGGGGTAGATTCGGCCATCATAGGAAAAGGGAGATAGAAATTTTTGTTTTACACAAACTCTTAATATGATAAAATACAAATAAATAGAAGACTATAGAATTTGGTTTCAACTCAAAAGGAGTTTTCTACCATTTTAGAGAGATTTTGGAAATTTAAAGCACATAAAGGACACGTAAAGTAAACTTTGAAATAAAAGAAGAAAATTGTAAAAATATTTACATGAGAGTATTACCCTTAGTGTTAGGAAGAACTTTGATGAAGACCATGAAGTAAAAAAAAAAGTAAAAATGAAAGCTTTAAATTTTTGAAGTTAGAAGAGAAAGGAAGAAGTAAGAAAGTGATGAAGTGAAGAAATGAAATGGGTATTTATACAGGGGTGAGAAAGGCACGAAATTGAGGACAGAGGAATGAGCTTGGAGGACAAGTTTTGATCTTGTGCCTTATTTGGTTTTAGAAAAGAGAGAAAAACGGGTTTTTAGAATATAATATGTTATATTTCAAAAAGTGTCATCATGACCACTTTTTAGGAGGTAGCTTAGGACATACCTCTAGTGAGGACTCCCTCATCCCACCTCAAGCCTTTTATGTCTCCTATTCTGCTCCATTGTATAACCGGTTCAAGTTTCCGATCGTATTTCTCCCGGAATAAATATTATATTTTATTTCCGAACTCAAATTTTCAAAAATTTCCAATATCCTACAAAACATCATAAAAACACTAACCATTTCGTTCACGGGTAAAAATTAGGTTTTCGGCACAGTAAACTCGTACCGGCAGTGAAAACGCAGATCGGCTTCCGTCTGAATTTTCAACCGAAAATTTTACCGTGAATTCATATAATATAACAACACAAGAAAATGATTTTATTTTAATTAAAACCATCCACTTACTTTAATCTAAAATAAACACATTTAAATATGTATTTACTGCTATAGAAAGCATAGGAAAAACAGGGTGTTACCCTTCCGGCTGTTGCATGTAGATAGTCTCCTCTAGATTCTCATGTAGAAAAGTTGTCTTGACATCCAATTATTCCAACTCAAGATCATATTGATTGACAATTGACATCAAAAATATTATAGAACAATGTTTTACCACAGGTGAGAAGATCTCATTGTAGTCAATCCCCTCCACTTGTGTAAAACCCTTCGCCACAAGCCTTGCCTTGTTCCTTGTCTTCTCAACTCCCGGAATACCTTCATTTTTCTTGAAGATCCACTTGCATACCACTACCCTCTTATTCTTGGGTAGATCCACAAGTGTCCATGTTTGATTCTTGTTCAAAGATTCAATTTCCTCATTGATTGCTTGCAACCAATTTTGACCTTCCTTGCCTTCCATAGCCTCTTTGAAGTTCCTAGATTCTGAGTCTTGAATCTCTTCAGTCGCATTAAGTGCATAACATATAAGGTCCGCATACCCGAATCTCCAAGGAGGTACAATATTTCTCCTAGTCCTATCTCTAGTCAACTGATAGCCAGATTCCGCCGGTGGTTGTTCATTTACAACTTCTGCTGGTTGAGGACTATCATCTCTAGTAGCACATGTAGGAGACTCCACCTCAAACCGAGTATTCTCTTTTGCCATATATAAGTTGCTTTATTCTAGGTTTCTGCACATCATAGCCATTCTAGTCTCATCAAATGTGACATCTCTGCCAATGAAGCACCTTGATTCCCCAGGTTCCAACCTCCACAGCTTGTAGCCCTTCACACCCTCTGGATAGCCAATGAAAACACATTTCACTGCACGAGCATCAAGTTTGTCTTGCCTAACATGAGCAAATGCTAGAGCCCCGAATATCCTCAAGTTAGAGTAGTCAACCGGCTTATCACTCCACACTTTCATAGGTGTCTTGAAGTCTATAACTGACGATGGACATCTGTCAATCAAATACACTGCTGTACTTGCAGCTTCTCTCCAGAAGCTCTTGGGCAGCCCAGCTCCCAGAAGCATACATCTCACACTCTCCAGAATAGTCTTATTCATCCTTTCGGCTAGTCCATTCTGATGAGGTGTCCGTGCTATAGTTTTATGCCTTTTAATGCCATCTTTCCTGCAAAACTCATTAAACTGCTCTGAAACAAACTCTAGGCCATTGTCAGCCCTTAAAATTTTCAGTTTAGTTCCTAGCTGATTTTCTACAAGAGTGCGTCATTCCTTAAACTTTTCAAATGTTTCAGATTTATTTTTCAAAATATAAATCCACACTCTTCTAAAAAAGTCATCAATAATGGTGAGAAAATAGGAACCCCCTCCATGAGTTTTCACTCTTGAAGGACCCCAAAGATTCGAGTGAACATACTCAAAAGGTATACTAGAAACATGCATACCCGAACCGAATTTCACTTTATGTGATTTACCTAGTTTGAAATGATCACAAAATTCCAGCTTATCCAATTTATCACCATTTAGCAAGTTTTGTTTAATTAGCTCAACTAAACTTTTTGTTAAGTCTCTAAAATGTCTTATGTGCATTTCCCTAAGTTTTATAATGAGAACTAAACATTGATTAATGATTTAATTAACCTTCATATTGGTTGCTAACCTGTCTATCTAGTGTGCAGATTAAATCATTAAGAATCACCTGTCTGCTCATATAAGTGACTACCTGTTTAGATAAGCGAAAGTCAACCTGTCTGCTGACTAGGATTATTGACTTCTTTCAAGATAAGCTTTCAACATGTCTCTCCACGAGATCCTACACTCGTCTGAAGTTACTCGTTGAAGAACCAAGGACCTAACAAGCTTTTGTTGGCTGTCTCATCAGAAAGAGACTTGAAGCCTTCTCTCCTACTCAGTCTCATGCTTATCAAGAAAAGTCAGAAGTTACTCTCTCAAGATACCTCGGTTATCAGAACCAAAGACCAGTTTTAGAATGCTTCCAACGTGCTTTACTCCGTAGTACCTCTGGTCCTTACACGAAAAAGGGGATTGTACTCAGCAAAGTACAAAAAGCTCTCTGTAAAACTCTGATATGACTGATTCACGATGAATAAAGCCATGATCCTTCAAGTTAGAGTACAACCAACGTTCCTATTGCATTAATGGCTGCCCAGAATGACTCTATTGCATTTAATGAAGTTCTGCTTGAAGCCAACATCTGACGGAATGTCTCTAACGGATCTTAAATGCTTGAAGACTATAAATACAGATGTCATTGAAGATGAAGATATACAGAATACAAATAGCATTAAAGAGTCATTACTCTGCGCATTAATATCTTCATTCTTTCATTCTGTATTTGATAAGCCTCTGGCTTATCTAGTTTTATAACTAGTAAGACTGTGGTTTATGTGCTAATTATTCGAGTTCAATCTCATTTTCGCCCAAATTTGGCATTGTTTTGTTCCTATGTTAGACTTTGACTCGGTTTATGTATTTTTGGTAGTTTTTAGTCTATTTGGAGTAGAATTACGCTTTTTGTTTCTTTTTATGTTTCAAGTTAGAAGTGAAGCTCCTAGAGTCAAGGAAAATGAAGAAAACAGTGGAAATTGCCATTCTGGAGATACTCGCCCTGCGAGAGGAAGCTCGCCTCACGAGCCTGAAGACTAGCTGAGCAGCAACAGTCATCCTTTCTGTCTCGCCTCGCGAATCCTGATGACCCTGGAGGACAGAGACCATCACGGCCTAGACGTGATGAAGGTAACGGCTGTGACAGACTAGGATTTGAAGACTTGCCACGCGAAACATACTCTCGCCTCGCGAGAGTCCAATTTGAAAGTGCGCCATTTTTAATATTCGCCTCGCGAGAGGCTACTCGCCTCGCGAACGTGCGTAGATCCTGAATCCTATATATTGCTGTTTTAGGGAAGAATTAGGGAGTTTTGGTTAGCCACTGATTTTGTAGCATTTAGGACGATTCCTTGTATTTCGGGAGCTGCGTCTCCCTTTTCTTTTCTTATTTTTATTTTTAGGATGAATTCCGATTGTTTGTCTGTCTTTACGAGCATGAGGAACTAATCCCCTCGTCTAAGGGATCAATGAAACCACCCATGGCGGTATAGAATTTGATGTGATGTATGATTCTATTCCTTTTCTCAATTAATGTTTTCCAATTCTGATTTGATTGTGTTGATCATATGCTTGCGTGATTGACTAGTTAAACGTGTTGAGGCTTAGGAGGCAATTCGCGTTTTAGAACTTGAATTGGGATCATCGATCGACTATTGCACGAGAGTGAATAGGAGATCGGTGCAACCTTATAGGAACCAGATTTAATAGAGTTTGATGATTAGGGTTATGAGACCTAGTAAGTGATTAATCCAATCGTTGAATACGTCCTAATGAGCACGACAGTGGATTTAGGAGAATTTGGGGGTCCTGGTTGACATTGTAATTGAACCTAGGAAGAAATCATCATTACTTGGGTACTATGCATGACTGGGTAGGTGGAATTGAGACCTTAGACATTTTAATTTCATATTTTTAGTTAATTATTATCTAATAGATTTGTTAATATAGATTGCGATCCTATCTTCTCTTTCTCTCAACCATTTGCTGTTACTTGACCAACTTATTGAATTTATCATGAATTGGTAGCCCAATCCCTGAGTTCGACCTCGGTAATCGCTTACTGAGTTTTATTACTTACGACGACCCGGTACACTTGCCGGTGACTCAACAAGTTTTTGGCGCCGTTGCCGGGGATTGGCACAACCAATTTTCCTAATTTTTAGGGAAGTTTGATTATTTGGTAAAGTTATTTTTATTTTTATTTTTATTTTTATTTTTATTTTTATTTTTATTTTTATTTTTATTTTTATTTTTATTTTTATTTTTATTTTTATTTTTATTTCTCTCTACTTCTTTGATTCCACTTGGTCTTGCCTTATTTTTGTATGCGAGGTACCCTCTTACAAGAGGACTTGTTTTTTTGATTCGGAGATCACTAAGACCGAGAAGCTCTTAAGGAAAGAAGCCAGAGAGCGAAAGAGGCTTGAGGCAATTGATCTTGAGGAGATGGCCCTCAGCTTTCTTTGACCCGGTCTCCAAGGTTCAACATTTCTTAACGGGTTAAGGGGGCGTTGCCAGATGGATTGTGATGCCGTGGCTGGCGGTTCATTTTCCTATTTATCAGCTGAGGAAGGATGGGCATTATTAGAGAAGATGTCGTACAATGATTACAACCGTGGTAGGGAAACCTCAAGCGGAGTCAGTTCTGCAACAATAGAAGCCATTCTAGAGCAAAATAGACTGTTGAAGATGCAGAATGAGGCTTTGTCTGGGAACAAGAGGGTGAATGTGATACACGAGGGAATGCCTCCGGGTTGTGGAAATTGTAATGGAGATCATGACATTTAGTACTGTTCGTTCAACTTCTCCCAGGAACATGTGGACTCATGCCACAATTTCTATGACAGTGTGCCCCAGAACAACTATCAGAGGAACAGTCAGAATCAGAATAGGGGTTATATGAGGAGAGACCATCCGGATTTCGTTTGGAGTAATGCTAGTGGTGGTCTATCCGGGCAACAGCCTCAACAAAATTGGCAACTACAACCTCAACAGGGTCAGAGGCCAAACTATGGGATCCATCAACACAACACTCAGCAGGCTTTTCCAGGGCCTAATCAAGTGCAAATAACTGATGGTGGAAGGCAACCTTGGGAGTTGGCTTTTGAGAAGATGAGTGCAGCAGTTGAGAAGTTGTCAATCAATACAAGCACAACCATTGACAAGTTGGCAACTCATACAGGGGCGGCAATTCAGAATCTAGAGACGCAGGTTGCTCAGCTCGCAAAGCAACTAAATGAGCGTCTCCCAGGCACTTTCCCAGACAAGGCCCCGGAACAACCACATGTTGAGGAAGAGCAACCTGAGAAACAGGAGTTGACAAGTGACAAGGCACCGGAGCAAGTGGGGGAGATTTGCAAACGGCTAGTACAATACCCACATGAAGCATTGTTTGTGCAGAATATGGTTGGGGGGATGGATCAAAGTGCAGATGATGTGGTAGTGGATTTCACCATGCTTGCCAAGCAACCTCAAATTGCTGCATTAGATAAATATGTTGGCTTAAATGCATGTGTGGACACTGGAAAGTTAGCCCCTTCCACTCGTCTGTTAATTTTCCTTGTGAAAATACCATTTGACCTCGGAGAAAGTGAGTTCACAATTGTAGAGGTCAATGAAGTTTTCACACGCGGGCTAGGTGGAATTGTGGATAGAGTCGTATTGCTTCTGCAATTGCCACTTCACAAACCATGGGATCCCGGTGGAGGATCTCACATGATGAGCGTCTCTTGGCCCTTATGCCACAGGCTATGGGATCCAGGTGGATGCTTATTAATAATTCATGCTCGGGACGTTAAACAAGCACTACTTGGGAGGCAACCCAAGCTAGGTATATTTTTAGTTTCTGTCATTTTCCCTTATTATTAAAAAAAAAAAGCTTGATTCGCCACGCGAATCCACAGCGGCCACGTGAGATAGAAGCCCTGAATCTCAGAGGCTTGCTCACACTTCTGTCTCGCGTCGCGAGGAATGCTTTCGCCTCGCGATTCTGGGCATCATCATCTGTTGGAATTCCAGATTCGCCTCGCGAGATACTACTCGCCTCGTGAGTGATGTCTCGCCTCGCGAATCTGCAATTAAGGTTTTGATTTGCAGGACTTCTTCCAGGAGAGGCCTTTGGCCCAGCAGAGGGGTGCCCGAGAGACCAATTGGATGAGGATGCAACCATAGAAGAGCTTTGCGTGAAAGCGGCCACTACAACTTGATCAGGGAGCACCCTCTCCTTTCCTCACTCTTATTTTATATATGTGTTCTTTCATTGAGGACAATGTATGCTTTAAGTGTGTGGGAGGGAACCAATTGCCTTGTTCTTTGTTTTTGTTTGTGTTTTTGTTTTTGTTTGTCACTCTTGAATAATTTGAGAAGATCAAGAGTTTGTGTATGAATGTTGTGTCGGCAAGCTTGTTGGATTTTAATTAAATTTAGCATAGATTGATTGCATGAATTATTTTGACCATCGATGATTTCCCCCTAGGTTCTGAAAAATATAAAAATTGATCCCCATGTGAAAAATTGAAAATTAAACTTTGAGAATTGTTATTGTGAGTGCTTGATTTATGATAAGTTTGGGGTGAGAGGGTGCACACACTAGGAATTGTATTTCGGTCAAACAATTTGCAAAATGTCCAGGTGAGGATTTGAGCCTCCAACTTTGTTTTTGATTGTGTGAATCACTTTTAAGTTGCACTTTCCCGGATTTGCTTGAATCTCTTCATGGTTTGCATGTTTATATGTTGCATCAAATGATTTAGGCAGTTTTCTTTGATTAGCTACGTGGCCTAAAAAGAACCATCCCTAATGCATGTTCCCTAGTTAGCCACATTGAGCCTAATTAGCCTATTGTTTCTTGATGACCTTATTTTATAAGCCAAAATATGGAAAAACCATGTTAACCCAATCTTAGGATTAGGAGAGCATGGAGACTGAGCAAGAGAAGGGTCGTAAGAAACTAAGTTTGGGGTGGCTACAAGGTGATATGTCATTTTGGGTTGAGAAAAAGAAAAAAAATATAAAGGTTGAAACCCAAGGCAAAAAGAAAAGAAAAAAAAAATTTGGCAAAAGAAAATGGGCAAAACAAAAAGCTTAGCAAGGAAAGTGCTGTAGTCACCCAAGGCAAAAAGGAAATTGAAAAAAGGAATTTGAGTAGAGATTCAATGTGTCAATTGCTCATGCTCTCTTAGTTCCTAGGGACTTAAGCCTAGTATCCTTGAATATCCTACCCTTAGCCAGGCCCCATTACAACCTTTAAAAGACATTTTGATGTTGCATGCACATTTTCGTGGGAACTATTTTTGAGATGAAAATCAAATTCATGGGAAGTGCTCTTGAAATGTAAAAATGAGAGAAAAGTTGATAGCCTAGACAAATTGAGCGAATGAGTGAAATATTAGATGCCCTTGTGAGGAAGCAATTGTTTGAATTTGGTGATCCCCTTTTGTGTGTGACTTTGATCCTCAACTTAGATTAATGATTGCATGAATGATGAAGTTATCAATTAGTTAAAGTAAATGAATGTGGGGATTACATTGATGCAAGGGGGGAATTCATTGAAGAAAAAAAAAATTGTTTTGATTACATGAAATTTGTGCGGAATTGATTGAATCTTTAAGCTTGCCAAGTCTTGAGTCTTTTTGAGTTTTAGCTTGCTTGGGGACAAGCAAGGTTTAAGTTTGGGGTGTTTGATAAGCATCTGGCTTATCTAGTTTTATAACTAGTAAGACTGTGGTTTATGTGCTAATTATTCGAGTTCAATCTCGTTTTCGCCCAAATTTGGCCTTGTTTTGTTCCTAAGTTAGACTTTGACTCGGTTTATGTATTTTTGGTAGTTTTTAGTCTATTTGGAGTAGAATTACGCTTTTTGTTTCTTTTTATGTTTCAGGTTAGAAGTGAAGCTCCTAGAGTCAAGGGAAATGAAGAAAACAGTGGAAATTGCCATTCTGGAGATACTCGCCCCGCGAGAGGAAGCTTGCCTCGCGAGCCTGAAGACCAGCTGAGCAGCAACAGTCATCCTTTCTGTCTCGCCTCGCGAATCCTGAAGACCCTGGAGGACAGAGACCATCACGGTCTAGACGTGATGAAGGTAACGGCTGTGACAAACTAGGATTTGAAGACTCGCCACGCGAAACATACTCTCGCCTCGCGAGAGTCCAATTTGAAAGCGCGTCATTTTTAATATTCGCCTCGCGAACGCGCGCAGATCCTGAATCCTATATATTGCTGTTTTAGGGCAGAATTAGGGAGTTTTGGTTAGCCACTGATTTTGTAGCATTTAGGACGATTCCTTGTATTTCGGGAGCTGCGTCTCCCTTTTCTTTTCTTATTTTTATTTTTAGGATGAATTCCGATTGTTTGTCTGTCTTTACTAGCATGAGGAACTAATCCCCTCGTCTAAGGGATCAATGAAACCACCCATGGCGGTATAGAATTCGATGTGATGTATGATTCTCTTCCTTTTCTCAATTAATGTTTTCCAATTATGATTGACTAGTTAAACGTGTTGAGGCTTAGGAGGCAATTCGCGTTTTAGAACTTGAATTGGGATCATTGATCGACTATTGCACGAGAGTGAATAGGAGATCGGTGCAACCTTATAGGAACCATATTTAATAGAGTTTGATGATTAGGGTTATGAGACCTAGTAAGTGATTAATCCAATCGTCGAATACGTCCTAATGAGCACGACAATGGATTTAGGAGAATTTGGGGGTCCTGGTTGACATTGTAATTGAACCTAGGAAGAAATCATCATTACTTGGGTACTATGCATGACTGGGTAGGTGGAATTGAGACCTTAGACATTTTAATTTCATATTTTTAGTTAATTATTATCTAATAGATTTGTTAATATAGATTGCGATCCTATCTTCTCTCTCTCAACCATTTGCTGTTACTTGACCAACTTATCGAATTTCTCGCGAATTGGTAGAATTGGTAGCCCAATCCCTGAGTTCGACCTCGGTAATCGCTTACTGAGTTTTATTACTTACGACGACCCGGTACACTTGCCGGTGACTCAACAGTATTCTTCAATCATTTGAAGTTATTACGCAGACTTTCCTAAGCTTTACATTTAAATCACTCTCTGAGTGTTAGTGAAAGATTTGTCTGTCTGAAATTGTATTTACTTCAAACCAAATTTCTCAAACAAATCTGTCTTGGAGCCTGAAGAGGCTAAGTGTGCAAAGAATACTTGTCTTTGATCCTGAAGAGGCTAAGTATGCAACGAATATTTGTCTTTGAGCCTGAAGAGGCTAGGTGGGCAAAGAATACTTGTCTTGGAGCCTGAAGAGACTAGGTGTGAAAATAATACTTGGAGTCTGTAACCCGATCAGTTATAGTGGATAAATCTTGGTGTTGCCAAGGACTGGACGTAACTCTTTTCTTTGAAGAGTGAACCAGGATAAACAATTGTGTCAATCTCTCTTTCCTTATAAACTCTTTAGTTGCTTTAGTTTTCTTATCCGTTTATCAAGTGGTGTGTTTGTCTAAGTCACTATTAAAATTTCATCAGACAGGTCACATGTCTGTCCTGTATCTTTCCACTCGTCTGAACCATGCTTATGCAAGCGAAAAGTTATCAATTTTGTTTAAATTATGATAAACACAATTCAACCCCCCTTCTTGTGTTTATAGTTGTCTATTTTAGTTGGTATCAGAGCTCAGCCTCTAGGTTGAGCATCTAACAGTGTAGAGGTAAAAGGTCCTAAAGAATAGACATGACTGCTGGAGCTAGTTCAAGTGGAAGTCACCAGACTGAAGGAGCCTTCCTAACCAGACCTCTAATACGGTGGTAAGACCGGTTTATCGTATCCACGGGGACTGCAACAAGTACTAGTACGTACCACTTCAACTACTATCTAAGCGATTCTTGGATTGAAGAGAGTTCTAAACTAATTATCAAGCCCACAAAAGTAAAAATAAACCAAATAAGAAAAACAAACTCTTTTTGTTATTTTCTCAAATACTTGGAAGGCAATAAAAGATGGGTTTCAAAGATGATAAAAACAGCTGGGGTTAGGTTCACTAAGCTTTATCCTCATGCAATGAAACAACTCACAAACAGTTTCCACTTCAGTTATGACAATCAATCCACTAAATTACTCGAGTCCCGATTCCTCGGATGACAAGAGCCTAAATCCACTAATAGACCCTAATTCCTTAGGTGGCCTAGATTAATGAATTCGCATTAAGATTAGGGATCATGTGATTGCTAATAAACCCAGTTCCATTCCTAGATACAAGGCTTACTAGGTGATTAATCTCAATTCCGGTTTCAACACGAATTTTCCAATTGCATATTAAAACACAAATCGAGTCATGGGGGTGCTAGCCACAACAAGCATTAAGTACAGAAATCAACCACTCAATAACAAAGCAGGAACTGTATTGCAAGATTACATCAAATACATAAGAATTCAGACATAGTTACCCTAACCCCAACAATGGAGGTTTAGCTACTCATGGTCATAGATACAACCAAAGAAAGATGGATGAAGGAGAGAAGGGATTCCATGGGGGCAATCCTCTGCAGTTGCCTCTGCTTCCAAAGAGCCTTTAGGATTTCCAAAACTCGTAGCCTCCAAGCCTCCAAAAGTCCCTTCCAATTCTGCCTTAAACAGCTTATAACAGGGAATCTGATTTTCGCGTACTCGCGGGGCGAGCTTGAGTTTCGCGACGCGAAACTTAATTTTCCAGTCTTTCATGGCCGTGATGTCTGTCACGGCTAGGCCGTGACAGTCTCTGACTTTTGCTGAGAAATGGGATCTCGCGAGGCGAGAGTGTCTTCGCGACGCGAGCCAGTAAAATGGTTCTCCAATATGCCCGTGAGGATCATCATGGCCTGGGCGTGATAGCTTCTGTTTCTCAGGCTCGCGAGGCGAAAGATTGTTAGCGAGGCGAATCTTCAGAATTCTGCTTGGCTCAATTTCTCTCTTTTTAAGCTCCAAAAATCATCCAAGCTTCATTATAGCCAAACATACACAGTTTTCCTTCAATTTCTGCAAAACAACACACAGAAACCACCTTCACCCGTTCCAAGGGAGAATCTAATAAAACTCAACTAAAGAATGCCTAATCTATATGAGAAATGCATGCAAATATGTACAGGAAACATCATGTAAAATCACACTATCAACCTCCTTACTTCAATGGAGAAAACTACAACTATTGGAAAGATAGATTTCAATGGTTCATTCTATCTACAAACTCTGATCTCTGGGATGTCATTAAAGATGGTCCATTCATTCCCGAGAATAATGATGACACTGACAAGCCAAAAGCTCAGTGGACTACTGCAGAAAAGACAAAATGGGAGCTGAACCACAAAGCTAGATATAACATCATTTGTGCCCTCGGTCCTGAGGAGTTTGAGAAGGTATGTGCTTGTGACTCTGCCAAAGAAATACGGGACACTTTAGCTATCACATATGAAGGAACAACCAAAGTCAAAGAGTCAAAGATTGCCATACTTGTCAGAAAGTATGAACTGTTTGTCAGGGAGGAAGGAGAATCTGTTGCTCAAATGATAGGAAGATTTCAAACTATAGTCAACAGTTTAAAATCTCTTGGCAAAGTCGACACCATTGTTGAGAAAGTTGGAAAGATTCTGAGAAGTCTACCTAAACAGTGGAGACCTTTGGTCACTGTTATCTCTCAAGCCAAGGATCTCACTACCTTGACTATGGATGAACTTCTTGGAACACTCACTGTTCATGAGCAAGAAGTTGGAGATGAAGTTGTACCAAAGAAGGGCAAGTCAATTGCTCCGAAAGCTGATCAAAAGTCAGTAAAAGCTTCCAAGGCTCTAAAGGCAGACGAGTCATCCAGTGATGCTGACCTGTCTGAACACGAGGATTCTGCGAGTGATGAAGAATTGTCTCTCCTGACCAGGAAGATAAAGCTTCTCCTACAGAAAAAGAAGTTCAAGAGGGATAAGCCATTCAGAAGGTTCGACAAAGACAAGAACTTCAAAGAATATACTTCAACAGACAAAAGTCCAATTGTCTGCTATGAGTGCCAGAAGCCAGGTCATATCAAGGCTGAATGTCCTCATTTCAAGAAGGCCCCTTTTAAGAAATTCTTGAAGAAGAAGAAGAAAGGAATGATGACTACTTAGGAGGATCTGGAGTCAACATCTTCTGATGAAGAAACAGAAGAAGAAGCCAATCTCTGTTTGATGGCCAACACTGACTCAGACGATGAGGTACATCCTGACTATGAAGAATTACTTGATGCCTATGAGGAGTTGTTGGAGGAATCCAACTGCTTATCTACGGCTTTCAAATCCCTCAAGAGAGAGTATGTAAAGCTCACCTGTGAGCACAAACAGAAATCTCAAGAATGTGAGAAGCTGGCTAAAGAAAATGGTGAGCTGAAGACTGAAAAGTCTAATGAAGCTAAGATCTCAAGTGAAGCATCACCATCTGAAGAAGTTGAAAAACCTCAACAGAAAGTGGAAGAGCTGACTTCTGATCTTGCCAAATTTGTTAATGGTAGAGATAATCTGACTAAGCTGCTTGACTGTTAGAGGCACTCTCTTAACAACGAAGGTATTGGATATGTCCATCAGACACATCATAAAGTATCAACTAAAGCTTCTACAGTATATGTTAAGTCAACTGTAACCAAGTCTACACCTGTCTGTAACTTCTGTTAAAAATTGGACATGTTATGTCAAAGTGTATCTATAAGAAGAGAAGGAAGTCTTCACAGACTCCTAGAACTAACAGAAAAGGACCCAGAAAAATATGAGTACCTAAAAATCAAATAATTTTTGTTGCAGATGTCCTCAACAGGACAAAGAAAACATTACTGCTGGTACCTGGATAGTGGTTGCTCGCGTCATATGATAGGAGAAAGGTTTATGTTCCTAAACCTCCAACTTAAGAAAGGAGGACACATTGCCTTTGGAGAGAATCAGAAAGGGAAAGTTATAGGAATTCGTACTATTGGTGGTAAACCCCCTCTTCCCTCTATATCTAATGATCTTATGGTTAAAGGATTAAGACACAATTTGTTTAGCATAAGTCAATTATGTGATAGTGGATTTGATGTTTCATTTACCAAGGATGTATGCATGGTCAAAGACTGTCGTGGTAAAACCCCCTTTTCAGCTAAAAGGCAACCAAATCTTTATAAGATTGAACTGTCTGATCTCTCGGATCAAAGTGTAAACTGTCTGATGTCTAAAGAGGATGAGAGATGGTTATGGCATAAGAAACTAGGACATGCTAGTATGAAACTGATTTTTGAGTTAAAAAGGAATAATCTTGTGAGAGGATTGCCTGATATTAGTTTTAAGAAAGATGTCTTGTGTGATGCATGTCAGAGAGGTAAACAGATAAAATCAAGTTTCAAATCTAAAAACCAAGTATCAACCTCTAGACCTCTTCAGTTGTTACACATGGGTACTCTTCTTAACCGACAAGGATGAGTCTTTTAAGGTTGTCTCAGTATTCTGTAAAAAAGTACAAAAATGAGCACGGTTTCTGTATATCTACCCTTAGAAACGATCATGGGGGAGAATTTGAAAATGAGCAGTTTAGAAAGTTCTGTGAGGAGAATGGGATCTCTCACAATTTCTCTGCACTTAAAACTCCACAGCAAAATGGAGTGGTTGAAAAAAGAACAGACTCTACAAGAGGTGGCTAGATCTATGCTCAATGAAAATAATCTCCCTAAGTACTTCTGGGCAGAAGTTGTAAACACTGCTTGTTATGTACAAAACAAAATACTTATTAGGCCTTTTCTTAAAAGGACACCTTATGAATGGTGGAAAGAAAAAAGCCCCAACATATCTTATTTTCATGCATTTGGATGTGAATATTTTATTCTGAATACCAAATATAATCTTGGAAAGTTTGATTCTAAAGTAGATAAAGGTACTTTCGTAGGATATTTTGAAATGTCTAAAACTTTTAGAGTTTATAATTCAAGAACTTGCATTATTGAATAATATGTTCATGTTAAATTAAATGATGAATTAAAGACTGATAAAGAACTATCAGATCAAGAAGATGATCTTGCATATCTTGATATAAACAAACCAGAAAGTTAAAAACCCGATCTAACCAAGACAGAACCTGTGCTTGAGGCTGACAGACAAGTGGAGTAGACAAGTCAGCAAACGAATCAACAGACGAGTCAGGAGACAAGTCAAGATCTTCATGATGATCTCAAAAGGGATTGGAAGTTCAACACTCATCATCCTAAGGATCTTATTATTGGAAATCCTTCTGAAGGAGTAAGAACCAGATCCACACTAAGAGAATCAAGTAATATAGCCTTTATATCAGAATTGGAGCTAAAACGCATTGAAGAAGCTCTTGAGGATGAAAGCTAGATTCTTGCTATGCACGAAGAACTTAACCAGTTCACCAGAAATGATGTCTGGACTATTGTCTCTAAGCCTAAAAACAAGTCGGTTATTGGAACAAGATGGGTCTTCCGAAACAAATTTGACGAAGATGGTAAAGTTGTCAGAAATAAGGCAAGGATAGTAGCTCAAGGCTATAACCAACAAGAAGGTATTGATTATACTGAAACTTTTGCACCTGTAGCTAGAATAGAAGCTATACGTATCTTAATGTCATATGTTGCACAACACCAAATCACCCTGTTTCAAATGGATGTAAAAAGTGTTCTTCTAAATGGTATAATTGAAGAAGAAGTGTATTTTAAACAACCCCCGATTTTGAGGATACTGATAAAACAGATCACGTCTTTAAACTTAAAAAAGTATTATATGGTTTGAAAAAAGCACCTAGAGCATGGTACGATAGACTTAGTTCTTTTCTCATGCATAATAGTTTTACTAGAGGACAAGTCGACACTACTCTGTTCAAGATATGCTCTAAAGAGAAATTTATTATAGTTCAAATATATGTTAATGATATTATTTTTGGAGAAAATAATGAAAAGCTGTGCAAGGAATTTTCAAATCAAATGCAATCTAAATTTGAGATGAGCATGATGGGAGAATTGAAGTTCTTCCTTGGATTACAAATCAAGCAGACAAGTGATGGAATTTACATCCATCAACAAAAGTATAGCGAGGAGTTACTCAAGAAATACAAAATGGAAAATGCAAAGCTCATGAAAACTCCTATGCAACCCAATGCAAAACTAAGCAAAGATGATGAAGGAAAAAAGGTAGACCAAACTGTCTACAGAGGTATGATTGGCTCTCTACTGTACTTAACGTCAAGCAGACCTGACATTCAATTTAGTGTCTGTATGTGTGCTAGATTCCAATCTAATCCTAGAGAATCTCATCTTTAGGCTGTTAAAAGAATATTTAGATATTTGCTTGGAACTACTAATCTTGGTTTGTTGTATTTAAGATCAAAAGAATACAGATTAGTGGGATACTGTGATGCTGATTTTGCTGGAGATAGAATAGAAAGAAAAAGCACCGGTGGAGGATGTCACTTCATTGGAGCAAGCTTAGTCTCATGGTCAAGCAAGAGGCAGACAACTATTGCACTGTCTACTGCTAAGGCAGAATACATTTCTGCTGCTAGTTGCTGCTCTCAACTCTTATTGGTAAAACATCAACTTGAGGATTACTCTATTTATAAGCATAACATATATGTATGGTGTGATAATACTAGTGCTATTTGCTTAACTAAAAATCTTATTCAGCATTCTAAGGCTAAGCATATTGAATCAAACATCATTTTATTAGGGATTATGTTCAGAAAGGCATTTTTGAGTATATTTTTCACATAAAAGATCAAAACTCTAATCAAATGAATGTGCATATTTTCTAATCCTTTTCATTCACAAATCCTAAGATTATTTAGAAACTTATTCCTATTTACACTTCCAAACTAACATAAATTGGACATTCATCATGGACCATCTGGTATGTTCATATGTCAACGTAAACTGGATATTCTCAAGGAATGCAAGATGCTTGACTACAAGCCAGCTTCTTTCCCAATGGAAGAAAACCACAAGCTTGCACTTGACTCAAATTCCTCTTATTCTGATCCTCCTCGTTATCACAGGCTTATTGGTCGTCTTATATATCTCACCATATCTCGTCCAGAAATTACATATTCAGTGTATATTTTGAGCCAGTTCATGCAATCCCCGCAACAAGCTCATTGGGATGCTGCTATGCGTGTTCTAAGGAATCTTAAATCTTCACCGGGACAAGGAATTATTTTGCCAAAAGACAATGATCTTAACTTGGTTGCCTACTGTGATTCGGACTAGGCATCATGTCCTCTCACTCGGAGGTTAATATCTGAGTATTTGATGAAGCTTGGTTCAGCTCCCATTTCATGGAAAACCAAGAAACAAACCACCGTGTCTAAGTCTTCCAGTGAGGCTGAATACAGAGCCATGGGACACGCTGTCAGTGAGGTTCTTTGGCTGCGCAGATTATTGTCAAGCCTGCAAGTTCATTATACTTCACCTATTGTACTTTATTGTGATAATCAAGCAGTGATTCACCTTGCAGCCAATCCTGTTTATCATGAAAGAACAAAGCATATTGAAGTAGACTGCCATTTCATTCATACACACTTACAGGAAGGCACAATTTCGACTTGCTATGTTCCAACTAAGAAGCAGCAAGCCGACATATTCACGAAGGCTTTCGGTGCAAAGTCGTTCCAGGAATTAACGGTCAAGTTGGGTGCTCACAATCCTCATACTCCAACTTGAGGGGGGAGTATTAGGTGATAAGGATGTAACAAAATGACATTGTAACTAAATGATTATAATAGGGGATCGATAGATAAGTTTGTTATTTGTTAATCTGCTTTTTTTTTTTGAAGTGATTTGTTAATCTGCTTAGTTTGTTAGTTTATCTTATAGGATCGTAGTTGATAAGATTTATTAGCTCTCTGTTAGCTATTTTTGAGCCCATGTACTCATACAAATATCACCAGATTTGAATTCTTGAATTAATCAATACAAAAACCATTTATTTCAATAGGAATAAGTGGTGGTGGACTTGTGCCCCTTAACCAAGTGACTGAGATTCCAATCCCAGCTCTTGCGTATGGAGCGGATTTTCGTTGGGAGGGGTTTCCCGCCTTCAGGTGCCATTCATTCCCTCGCAGGAGATTAATTCCTGATTCCGGTGGGATATACTCTTCGTCAAGGACAAAAATAAAAAACTCTCGTGAGGGATTTCATGAAAAACACTTCGCTAGAAGTAACACCGCTATATGTAAACACGGTTTTCATAATACAAAATTTATAAATAAATAAAAACTGAAAAGAAAGTCTTCGTAAAGGTTTAGGTCGTTCTTCTTTTAGTGCAGTGGACAAAATTTTGTGACATAATTTTGTGACATAATAATTACTCAAAAAAAAATTTATAATTTTGTAGTGTGTTGTAAATTATTTTTTATCCAATACTTCAACTATTTAAAAATCAATCAAAGCTTTATTTTGTAAACAAATTTTATCCTAGTAAATCAAACACCCTTGATCTATCAATGACTGTGGATCCAAGTGACAAGAAACTTGGTTTCTCAAATAAAGTCTTGGATTCGAGTATTGTAAATGAAAAAAAAAAAGGCTTTTCAGCTTAAGAGAACTTTACCCTCTTAAATGGTTATTTTCAACTCGACTTATATTAGTTGGAATTCAATGTAATTTCCAGATATTGAGAATCTGAGACCAAAACACCCTCGATCTAAGTTAATAAACATTATTCTCATTCTTATGGCAAGAATGCAAATAAAAATTACCAGGACGATTACCAAAAATATTTCTTAATGATATAATCCTAATATATGAGAAGAAAACAGATGTGAAGTGATATAAAAAGGTGTAGGAACAAATGAATAAAGCTTTATTGGACGATATGGCTGAAACCAATTTTTAACAATAAGAATTCAAATTTGATATAATATTAGAACAATTAACTTTGCCTTCCAATATTATTTAATAATGCATTGACATATCATTAAAATAATTAAATATTTTAAGTAATAATTCAACAATTTTAATAGTATATTAACATTGCTTCTGGTATTGAGGATTATTGGCTGCTTTTTTAGGTGCTCTCACGTTACCTTCTACATCACCTTCCTCTCATTTTTGTTTGTTTTGCTGGTTTGGAGTAGGGATGGCAATCCGGACCCTATCCGTCGGATACCCGCAAAAAATACCAACGATAGGTCAGGTAAAAACTCATTAAAAACTCTTTTTTTGAGTATCGGTACGGACATGGGTAATTACCCGCAAATCTAACAGGGTATGTGTGCGGGTACCTTAGTACCCACCCCGTCCCATACCCGCATATATATATATATATATATATATATATATATATATATATATATATATATATATATATATATATATATATATATATAAAGTTAGGAATTATGATGACTTTTCGAACCCAAAGCCTTTTATCTCTGAAAAGGTGCCTTTGAGATAAACAAAATCTTAATATAACAACTTGTACTATCTCTTGACAGACCTTTTCATTAGTCTTTTCTGAATGCTGATTATATATGGGGAGATATAAAGAAGTTTTCATAAACTTGATGAATTAACCAAAACATATGTAAAAATAATGCCAACTTTCTCAAATATTTCTACCACATATAGATTTGATCATATAAAGGATAGAGCGTTAATACTAAATACAAAGGACCATATATATATATATATATATATATATATATATATATATATATATATATATATATATATATATGAATAATCTTATTTTTAATAAATTTCTTAGATGGTTATAACTCCTTTGTCAATGATACTAATGGCATACAATCAAAGTCCGAGTTGGATGATACATGGAAGAGAATGTATTGCCTAGGAGTGCTACATTTGATATACTTGGATGGTGGGAAAACAAATAGGATCAAGTTTCCAACATTGTAAAAAATTACTAAGGATATTTTGGCCATCCCAATTTCTTATGTTGCTTCTGAATCTACTTTTAACACAGGAGGTAGATTGTTGAGTCCTCATCATTCTAAGCTTTATGAATACTTTGGACGCGCTTATATGTGCACAAAGCTGGATAAAGCATGATAAGGAATGTAATGAGTGTTGCATTAATATATTTGTTTAATGAAATTTGTGTTTAGTCTAACCATTAATTTAATTTTTTGTTCTAGTTTCTATTGGTATAATTGGACCAAAGCAATACTTACACATGAAAGACAAACATTTGCGATCTTTTCAAGACTCTGATTCAGAATATGAGGTAAGATAATCTAACAATTTGTTATTAATTATTGCTTTACAAGTTTATAATCTATAACTAATAACTAATATAATGTATGTTTTTTATTTTACAGGTTTTGGACAACATCGGCAACATCGGCTCGGGAATTACAACTTGATGAATTTATTGTTTTGGATGCTTATTGTTATTTACTTGTTTTGGATATTATACATGTTTTTATTTAGTATAATACACTGGTTTATAATGTTTTATAAATACATTCGAAACATCATTGTATGGTTTTTAAATAAGTTATGATCTTTTGTTATTTAATTGTTTTCTTTGTTAAAGTGCGGGTAATGGATGTGGGTGTGGGTACTTAGGTACCCAGAGAGTACAAGTAAGGATACTGAGGTTGCTACCCATGAGGTACAGGTCTGGGTACGGGCAATTTTTTCAAATGTAGGTATGGGGACGAATATTATAATATCCTACCCAAACCCTACCCATTGTCATCCCTAGTTTGGAGGCTCATTTATATGGCTTCATTTGGTGGTCTTTTGTTGGGCTTTTTCCCTGGGTGGTCGGGTCATTCTGCTACCTTGGCATTAGCCCGAATATTTTGGTTTGCTTATGTGGGATGGCCATTCTCATTAACAAGTATCAATTGGTAGCTTTTGTTTTCGGTGGAGGTGGTGTTTACAGGTCTTCTTACTTCCGTTTATTTTCATGTACTGTTTGGTGAACGTTGAAGGTGTGGAGTGGCTTTTAATAGGACTTCTTAACTATGCTGGTATATACTGGTGGAGGCTGTGATGGATTCTTTTGGTTGGTTTTGGTTTTTGCTCAATGTATAGGTTATTTATGATTAGTCTTTAGGCCAATGTTTTAAAAACGGTTGAACCGAAGAATCGAAAAGGAGAGTGGTTCAAGGTCCAATTGATTCAATCGGTAGTTGAGCCGGTATATATATATACACACGCATTAATAAATAGATCAAATAACAAGTATAATTTCAAATCAAGTTCTAATTTTCATATTAAGTCCAAATTATTTAATACTTAAACAAGCACAAATTGGAGTACGTCATTCAATTTATGATGCTCTAGCCGATTTTTATTTAAAAAAGCCTTTCTTTAATGAACCGACCGGTTTTCCGATTCCGATTTTTCGGTTTTGGCCCGGTTCAACCGGTTTTTTTAAGTGGTTGAACCTCTTTTCTGGTTCTGTGGTTTGAGCAGGACCGGAGAGGGGTCCAGTCGACGATCCAACAGGACCGGTTTTTAAAACATTGCTTTAAGCACTAACTTTTGTAAAGAAAATATTATCCTCTCTTTAAGATAGTCTTTAATTTACACTAGATAGTGATTTTTGTATAAGGATTGGGATACCCAATCACTCTTCATTTATTTATAAAAAAAAAGTTCCTTATAAAAAAAATAATATATTAACAGAATTTGGATAGGGCCCAAGGAGCAGTGCCCAAACCCAAAATTTTCTCTTTTATTTACGTGAATAATGTGTCATATAAATAAAAGAAGTGATGGTTTGTATATAACTTTCATTTGAAGAAGCTAAGCTAGAATTTTTAGTTATTAGATACCTTAGATGGATATATTATCTTTGATGAATGGAATAGATTGCGTTACTTGGGTGTTGCACCACTATACTATTTTGATCATCGTAATCTTTATCATTATCTTTAACTTTAATCGGTGTATATTCCTTTTATATTTCAGTGAGCAGGATATGAAGTAATTAATATGAAAATATTTGTAGGAATTGTAAGTAATAAATTACTAATTGAGAATCCAAAGGGGTTGGCCTATAGTGGAAGCGTGCTAGGTCTGTAAGATGTAGAGTGTGTACACGGATATTCTCGAGAAGTAAGAGGTCTCTAGCTCGAATCCTTGCGAAAAATAATTTTTTTGGGAGGGGTCATATCCATGTCGCTCGCAGTCCCGGAGTGGTAGCTCACTCGCCACCATTTTTCTTACCAAAAAAAAATACTAATTGAGAGAAAATTTGAAGGTGAAATTATTTTTGTCACCCTTCAATTTTTTTGAAATTTCAAACACATCTGGGATCTTAATGGTTAGCCCGTACTGATCTTTTTAATAATTGGCCAATGCAAAGTTCATATTAATAACCCGTGTATGAACTGCAGTGTTACTTCTCTAACAGGCCTTCCTTTCCAACTTATTTATTAATTTATGATGATTATTTTTTATAAGCTAAAATGGTATTAAGTAGATTAATAGGGTACTCTAACCCATGTATCAACATTGCAAACATAACCCACCTAGCAGCTAATTACATCAATATGAAGCAGGAACAGATTCATCTACCAATTAATTACAGCAGAATACACAGTCATTGCTGCATAATTTTGTCCCGGAGCACCTAAATCAGAATCACCTTATACAGTATTACACCAAAACAGACTTAGAGAAGCACCAAAGAGGCAATGACCAAAAGAAATCAAATCAGAATTACAGAAGCACCATAAACCACGTTATACAACATCACATTATACCAGAAGCATCATAAACCAGGGGCAGGTGTCTAGCTGTACAAGACAAAAACAGGATTACACCAACCCCATCCTAGCATATCCAGCAATTCACTTAAAGCACTCCATTGGATTGATATAAAGGTTAAGGCTATCATCCACCACCCGCATATCAAGAGCTCTACCAATTTTTTGTATATGTGATAATTTGACTTTTCAACCACCCAAATACATAGTTGGGTTTGTAATCTTGGTCAGCCCATGTGGCAATTTCATTGACGCAAAACTTATCATATGGATGATATAGTGGGTGATGCACCAATTGAGTGGTGCATCTTAGCCCAAACCTTGATATACATTGGTTTATGATGATAATAGCCCGTACGGATCAATTACTCATTTTATTTCTCTGCAGCAATCTTTTTTTTCTCTCTGTTCTTTTAGTATTCTCTACTCTCTTCAGTTATATGCACAAAAAGCCAACCAACCATGATAGATGAAAAGACAAATACAAAGTTAATTATAAATTAATTAAATGAAAGAGAAACTTAAAGTATAAAGTATCCTTTCCAGAATATAGTCCAAGTTCATCAAATTCAAGCAAAACGCACCCAGCTCACTTCACTCTCATCTGCAAGCAGAGCTGATTATGATCGCCGCATCCATGTATATCCAAAAGAGGTGTCGACCATGCAGCCCAATACCAACCCAATCTTACTTGCCTAGTTTCGAGGTACTCATATGTTATGTTATATGTATGTACTGCGCATGATCCATGAATGTGTGACACCTCAATTTTGTTAATTTCGACACTCGTCAACCTGCATGGCACTCTATGCAGTATGCATGCGAACAAGAGGATTTATAAATACCCATGATCTCACCCCCTGCTTTCATCATCAAGCGAGTAAGATATTCAGTTCAGTCATCATGGGTAAGGGTACTATAATGAAAATGAGGTTTCCATTATTGGTGTTGCTGGGAGTTCTTTTCCTGGCTTCAGCGACTGTCTCATTTGGCCTTGCGTACCGGGAGAAGGAGAACCCCATCAGTCATAACAAGTGCCTGCAAAACCATGGTGGTTGCAAGCTGATCAAGAACCACGAGTCTGGGGAGTGGGATGGACGTGAAGAGCAACATGAAAGTCGACAACCATGGAGAGAAAGGGGAAGCCGCGAGAGTGAGGAAGAAGAAGAGCGTGACCCAAGGGAAAAACCGCGTCGTCGGCACCAGGAGCAGGAGCCGCAGGAAAGTGAGGGTCAACGAGGAAGGGGTAAGGAAGAAGAGGAGGAAGAGCCATGGGGACAGCAGCATCAAAGTCAAAGGGAGGAGAGAGGACAACGCCCTGCGAAGAGGGAGCAACGTGAAGAGAAAGGAAAAGGACAAGGGTCACAGTCACGGTCACGAAGACAAAGAAACCCTTTTTACTTCAGCTCAAACAGGTTCCAGACTCGTTACATAATCGAAACGGTCAAATTCGTGTCCTTCAGAGGTAGGTTCGACCAGAGATCCAATAAACTTCAGAACCTCCAAAACTATCGTATTGTAGAGTATGAATCCAAACCCAACACCCTAATTCTTCCCCATCACTCTGATGCTGAGTACATCCTCGTTGTCCTCACAGGTAATTTAAGAGTACTTATTAAGGATAATTGATGACAATAAATTATTTTTGTTAATTATTGGGAATGTGATTGCAGGGAAAGCCACAATCACAATAGTGAATACCGACAACAAACAAGCCTACAACCTTGAGCGTGGTGATGTCCTTAGACTCCCTGCTGGCACCACTTCTTATATTCTTAATCGAGACGACAACTAGAATCTGAGAATAGTCAAACTCGCTATACCCATTAACAAACCTGAACAATTTGATGTAATGCTCAATCTCATATTTCTCACAATTAATATTCGTTTCTTTTCCTACTCCAACTAATTTGTTTTTTCTTTATAGGATTTCTTCCCATCAAGCACTGAAAACCAACAATCCTACTTCCGAGGCTTCAGCAGGAATACTCTAGAGGCTGCCTTCAATGTAAGGCATAAGCATCTTATCTTATATGCATTTTTTGGTTTGATAATTTTTGAGTAAATATAATCATTATGTGCTTGTTATGATTTCATAGACCTGATACGAGAAGATACAAAAGATTTTATTAGGAGAGGAGGAACAGGAACAATAGCAAGAACTAGAACAACAAAGCCAACAAGAGGGAGTGATAGTCAGAGTGTCAAAGGAACAGATTCAAGAACTGAGCAAACATGCCAAATCTAGCTCAAGAAAAGGCAAACCTTCTGAATCCGACCCTTTCAACTTGACAAGCAAGAAACCTATCTATTCCAACAAGTTCGGAAACTTCTCTGAGATCACCCCAGACAAAAATCCCCAGCTTGAGGATTTGGAACTGTCTCTCTCCTATGTAGAGATTAACAAGGTATACAAACACATAGCCATATAGATCATCCACGTTGGATAAATTTATATTTTGACACTAATAATATTGATTTGTTTTTCAATAATTTAGGGAGCTTTGTTGCTGCCACATTACAATTCATAGGCCATAGTGATAGTTGTGGTTAGCAAAGGAAAAGGAAACCTTGAACTGGTGGGTCTAAGAGAGCAACAACAGCAAGAGGAAGAGGAGGAACAACAGGAGGAAGAGCAAGAAGAAGAAGAAGTGGAAGAAAAAGAGGGATATAGGCAAGTCCGGAGGTACAGAGCTAGATTGTCTCCAAGAGATATTTTCGTAATCCCGACAGGCTATCCAGTTTCCATCAATGCTTCCTCAAATCTTAATTTGCTTGGGTTTGGTATCAATGCTGAGAACAACCAGAGAAACTTCCTCGCAGGTACAATATAACACAATTCAATTCAATGTACTATATATTACCTTGCTTTATGACATGTCAACATTGCTTCAACTTATTGATGCCCTTTTGGTGATTGAAAATTGGAAGGCGAGGATGACAATGTGATAAGCCAATTAGATAGACTAGTGAAGGAGCTTGTGTAACAGCCTGATTTTTAATTACGCTGTTTAACCGGTTAAAATATAATTAATTATATTTTAATCTGAGAGTTACAAAGTGATTTTAAATAAGTTAAAATCACATTCATAGTCTCTCTTATGGTATAAGGTTACGGTGAAATTTTGGGTTGAAAATTCAGACAGAACCCGGTCTGCATTTTTTTTTAACTGACAGTATAATTTTATACTGACAGAAAACCCTAAATTGACCCGAAAAATGAAATTTGTAGATTTTTTATATTTTGTCCGTGAGGAAGTCTACTTTCCAAATCTCTGATCAGAAATAAAATATTATGTTTATTCGGACGAATTTTGGTAAAAGTTCGGACGGAAAAGCGATCGGTGTTTTCACCGACAAGAAGATTTTAATGATCAGAAAACCTAATTTTGACTCGTGAACGAAATGGTTTATATTTAAATCATATTTCCAACGAGTTTGATTAGTTTGAAAATTTTCAGTCGAAAACGAAATATTACGCTTTTATACGGGCGTAAAACCCTAATCAGGGAGCCGACGGAGTCGAAAACGGAACTGCAGAGACCCGTCAAGGGATAGGGACAACGACTCATACATGATGACTCATGGAGGATGAGTCACCAAGCATTTATGAGCATTAAATGCAAGTAATCATGACATTTAGGTAAAAAGACCAAAATACCCCCAAGCTTTTGCGGGTATTAACAAGACGCATCTACGCACTCTTAACCACTCATTTTACGTGGTTGAAAACCTCCCACATCTCTCCAATTTCGTGCCTCCACCTCCAATAAATCTTACCTATTTCATTTTGCTTTCGTTTCATTATTTTCCTCTCAAAAACCGAAATCGGGTAAACGATTTGAGTCACAGACGGAATTTCCGGGAACCGCTAATGGATAAGATCGATGACTCATTGGTGAGTCATTTTGTGTGGCCCAAAATCAGCCACACCTCCATCAAATGTGAGCCACATATTATTAACCATGGTTAGCCAAAATAACCTTAGTTAAGTTAATTATAACCTTAGTTAAGTTAATTATAACCTTAGTTAAGCTTATATTAATTTAATAATCACAAAACTCATTAAACCAATTCCTTTTAACCAAACAAGGCATAATATTACTCCTATAAATACCCCAAAACTGTGGCCTCCCTCACCATTTCACTCATCTTCTTCATTCTCTTCATCTTCCCCACCAACTAAGTTACAAAACCCTAAGAACACCGAATTTACACCAAACATATGACCCTCTTCCTTTCTGAAACTCGTAAAACACTCAACATAAAAGTTGTTCCTATTTCTCTCTTCTTTCCAACAAGCTAAAGATCATCAAAAACGGATAAGTGGATTGGGAGAAAGGCTCAAAATACAGAAACTGCCCAGAATTCCCAGCAACCCACGAAACAGCAGAAAGAAGTCCCATTTCACCCCTGTTATGATCCGAACCAAATAAAACCTTAAACACCAAAGTTGTTAATTTTATTATTATCTTTCTATCAAGCCAGAGTTCATGATTTTTGGATGAGTATATTGTGAGATACACTCACAATACCATCACACCCTCAAGCTGTCCAGTTTTCAACATAGTGAAGGTTGATCATTTTCTTCATTTCTTCAATCTTCAAGAGGTAAAAACTCATCTCCTTGATCATATAAGCTTTCATATTCATGTATTTCTCATGTTTATGCCATGAATCATATTTTTCCATTCCTAGATCTAGAACTTCAAATAATTCTAGAAAATTGTAGAAAAATCATAAAAATGTGAAACCAATTTCTATGATCTAGTTATGATCCCTCCTTTATTTATCCAAGAGCATGTGATCAAAATCATTTTCCTTCCCTATTAACCATTAATGGCCGAACCTAGGTAGGAAAATGGGTTTGGTGTTTTGTTGTTTGTTTTGAATGTTATTACTTGACTCAAGTTCTATAATACATGTATAGCTTAAATCCAAGAGCTTAGGTCCAACAAAAATCCCTAGCTTAAATTCCTAATATGGGTCGAAACCCTAACCCTAAAGGTTAGAGGATTTTGTTTCAAATTTTAGTCTTGTAATAAGTAATCTATGTTAGTTAAGACTCTAGTAATTAGGATCCAAAAGATGGCATTGAGAAGATAATCCTAAACCTATTTTCTAAGTCTTGGCCGAACCTAGCCCTAAAGTGTCATAGATGGTTGTTAGTTGATTAATTATAGTTATGTTGTTTGAATGAAGGTGGTTGTGTTAACTCGTGGCGGAATAACGAGAATCGTCGTGTACGTGTTTCCGGTGCAAACTCAGGTGGGGAAAAGAATCAACCTATCGTCGGAATCGATAAGTAGTAGATTATATGATAATTGTGTAGGGCGACCTAAACCCTACTAGTAGTCGAGTAATCGACAAGACCAAAATCCCATTGGAAACCTTTTCTGTAAAACCAATGGTGATTCGGGGATTGTAGGTTTATCGACATTAAGTTGATTTTAAGTATTTGAGGATGTTTGATTTTATGTTATCAAATTTACTGTGATACGCTGGTTGAGGTATTCCATCTGCATGTGACATATTATTTCGCCGTTTGAATATTTATATGATATTGAGATATTTGAATATTTTCTAATGTTATGTTATGCATGATCTGCCTGGTTTTAATACTATGCCTAGTTGATTTTAAGTAAGGATATATGTTGTTCGGGAGATGATTGTTTGGGTGAGAGAATGAATTGACTTAGAGGTGCTTAGCTAAATTAAATTATCTAAATGAGGAGATGTGACATAGAATGCAAGTGGAGGTTGTGAGGAAGAGTTTGAGGTACTAGGTTGCTATTGATAAAAGTCAGTAAGAATCATATCGTGCTTATGCACTATTTCCTATGAGAGATTAGGGAATAGGGGCGCACCGAGTTATTATTTATTATATGCTTATGTGCTATTTTCAATGGGGGAAATAGTGACGCATACTGTGCTTATGCACTATTTCCTATAAGAGATTAGGGAATAGGGGCGCACCTAGTTATTATTTATTATATGCTTATGTGCTATTTCCAATGGGGGCAATAGTGACGCATACTGTGCTTATGCACTATTTCCTATAAGAGATTAGGGAATAGGGGCGCACCTAGTTATTATTTATTATATGCTTATGTGCTATTTCCAATGGGGCAATAGTGACGCATATCGTGCTTATGCACTATTTCCTATGAGAGATTAGGGAATAGGGGCGCACCTAGTTATTATTTATTATATGCTTATGTGCTATTTCAAATGGGGAAATAGTGACGCATATCGTGCTTATGCACTATTTCCTATGAGAGAGTAGGGAATAGGGGCGCACCGAGTTATTATTTATTATGTGCTTATGTGCTATTTCCAATGGGGGCAATAGTGACGCATATTGTGCTGATGCACTATTTCCTATGAGATATTAGGGAATAGTGGCGCACCGAGTTTTGACCCTAAATAGTTCTGGACTACTAACGAATGTGAAAGGAATAGAGATAGTTATGATAGTATAAGTGTTTAGACTACATGAGCTGAGGGTAGAGGATGATATAGTGAATTGAGGATGATTGTTGATTTTGAGTGATGCGTGTCTGTGACAATTACTTTATAATTTACTATTACTCTTTTCCGCTTTTTGATGATAGAACTGTTTCTTATTCCCTATATCTTTCTATGTGTTGTATTTTATTTCTGATGTGATCGTACGAGAAGACCCGATGGAGGAACCAATTGCTGAGGAGTTAGATGGAACTCCGTATGAACCGGATGCTGGAGGTCGAGCTGTGGTTCAAGGCGATTAGAGTATAGACATTATGGCCAGTGTGTCTAAAGAGTATTTACATTTCCGCTAAGTATGTCTGTAGTGAAGTTTATGCCTGTGAGGGATCCTACTGAGAGGATACCCTCAACAGTGTTTTGGTAATGTAATAAATAAACAGGTGTGTATTTATGTAATATAGTTTTGGTATGTTTTATATCTGCATAAGTTATATAATTATTAATTAAGTTTTAATTTTTACGTATTTTCAACGATAAGCGAGCGATTAAGTAAATAAATATTAAGGTTTTAATGTAATAATACGATGGGGCACATCGGGGTGTCTCAGCTTGCATTCCCTGGATCGGCTCAATATGTTGAGAGGTTAATCAACAACCAGGAACAATCCTACTTCGCGAATGCTCAATCTCAGCAAAAGGAGGAGGAAAGGCATGGAAGAAAAGGTCCCTTGTCTTCGATTTTGGGTGCTTTTTACTGAGCAAACTATGTTATGTATAACTACTATCTATGTTGTAAGAGCTCATAGTGAGCGATGAAAGAATCAGGCTCTTGTATCTAAAACTAGAGCTCCAACTTTCTGTAATGAATAAATAAAATCAAGCATAAAAGTTTTGCGTGTCCTTCAACTTTCTACTTATCTAATTTAATGTGGTCATATACTACATATTTTCTGTATGGGTTAATTTGCTTTACTTCTACAGTAAATTATCTGAATTCTCACTTTAAAATGAAAATGAAGCAAAGACATAATAAATCATATCACACGACCTTGAGTTTTGTTAGTTTGTACTCAGTGACGTTCCACTCATATTTATTTAGATACACACCCACACTAAGGTGGCGGGTGGCGGATCAAAAATATTTTTACACCCTTTTGGATAAAATATTGAGACTTTGAAAAGAAAACAAATTCGGTTTATGATATACAGAGTGCGTTTGTTATTGTTTATTTTGTTAAAAAAATTAATTTTTTAATTGAATAATCATTTTTAAAAAAATTTAGTGTGTTTGTTTTTGTTTTTGAAAATAATGAAAAGCAGAAAAAAATCATTTTTTATAACTAATTACTTTTTAAAAAATGATTTTTATTATTATAAACAAACACAAACCTACTTCTTCTTTTTCTTTAAAATCTCTTAAAATAATCACTAAATCTAGTATTCGTGGAATAGTTTGAAATACTAAGAATTTCTTAGTTCAATCTATCTTTAGGTGGAATATTTTTATAGAATACATACTGTTGGAAGCGTAATCATAAAAATGAAAGACGACTAGTAATGGTGGTTTTCTAATAGTGAAAACATATTTTAATTTTTTGGTATAAAGAAATTGCACTATCAAATCAATAATTGATTCGATTAACCCTCTAGAAGCAGAATACAAATTAACTTGGGATTGTAAATTGCAATTTGCAAATCTCAATGGCAGTGACGTTCTAATTAATTAACCAAATTGATTATACCCCTTTTGGTCTTGGAGCTAGATCCGCCAATTGATATCAAAAGCTGTTGGAATATAAGTATCACTAATCAATCAATACAAATAGTAAAAATAAAAATAAAAAATTATTTGCTCATTATAGGTCAAGATGTCAAGAGGCTAATTAGTGCATGTTTGGATTCAATCAATACAAATAGTAATCCACGTTTGTGAATGCTCAGCCTCAGCAAAGGTGGTCTTCAATTTATTGTGCTGCTTTGTACAAAGCAAGCTGTACAACTACTAGCAGCCTGTCTGGTTTAAATTAATTTCAATGCAAACTCACTTTTTTACCATCCCCAAGCACAAATATGAGCTTTCCTCTAACGCAGCTTCAAACGTCCTTTGGCGTTAAATTTTTTTTAGGTTAAAATAATATTTTGGCCTCTGTACGTTACACTAAAACTAGTGCAGAAAAGGGATTCCACATCAGTTATTTTTGGCTTTACACATCGGTTTTAAAACTGATGTTGAAACGACTGATGTGGTTTATTTGCACTTTACACATCGGTTTTATAACCGATGTGTATAATATTTTATACAGAGGTTAATACTTAACCGATGTGGAAAATTAATTTGTCAATTGGTATCCTATTGTGAAATTTCACTTTACACATTGGTTCTATTAAAAACCGATGTGTAAAGTGAAATTTCACATCGGTTTTCATTAAAATCGGTGTGGAAATTTGACTTTCCACGTCGGTTTTATTGAAAACCGATGTGTAAAGTGAAATTTCCACATCGGTTTTAATAAAACCGATGTGTAAAGTCTTATTTTTTTCCCTATTATTTATATTTCTATCATTCCTTCCCCCTGTTTCAGTAATGCAGATCAATATATACCTGAATAACATACTGTGAATATTCTCAACACAACTAACATATATTGAATTTATTACGAACAATACATATATATATATATATATATATATATATATATATATATATATATATACGTTCAATTACATTCAGAGACAACAAAAATAATTAGAAACCAAAAAGCTACATGATATATTATAGATTTCATATCAAAATACATATAATCAGTCAAAAATAATAGCTAGTACATGATAAGTTTTTAAACTAACTACATATATACAAACTATGGTTGGTACACTTCAAGAAAGAAAGTTGCCCAACGCCTCTTTATGTTGTTGATGTCGGAATCAGATAATGGAGTTGGATTGTTGAATATCTGCAAGTTTAATTGGACAAAAGATTATATCTTTTAAGTAATAAACTAACATAAAACATATAACGAATCTATACTATTACTTCTAATTGTGTCAATTAACATTTACCTCGTGCCATCTTTCAGTGATCCTGGAGGAGATAATTTCCAACATCCACTGCATCACAAAGTAGCCACATTCCCATGACCCACGTTGTATACGTGACTACGTACAAATGAAACCCAATTAGAATATGAGGAATTAAATAAAATAGAAATCAATTATTGTACCCACTGCATTTGATGCATTTGAACTAATAAATATCTTACGCTGGGAATAATCCATCTGATAGCCCGAGTACGCCTTTCACCACGCAACATGTGGGTTGCATTAATAGACCTATCATGACAAAAAACATTAATTAAAGTATATCTAATAGATTTCAGATAATTAAAACAACTGCATTACTGATTATAAAGTATTTTAATGCTTACGTTTCGATGATCGTCTTCAGTTGATTCGCCGGCTTATTTCCCAATGAGCAGAAGAAGACCATGACGTTCATTCTTGGGTACAAGAGCAACAGTTGCCAATGCCGGCTGTATTTGCGGAACAGTTAATGACTAAGTCATATATAGTTATACTTAAATAACCGGTACTTACTTATTGAGATAAGGCGCAAGATAGAATTGATGATCGTCTCGGGCAAGTATATCACGTATGGTAGTGACCGGGTCTTCCGATGCTAGGAGAACATCACCCTGAATGAACATGGGGTCAATGAACCCATAAAGGGCGAGGTTACCCTGATCGACTAACATACGATGCAGATACCTAATATATTGGAAAACATGTTAATTAACATAGTATTTAAAAATTAATTACGTACTTAACTTATAAATAAAATGTACTTACGTGCACCATAACGATATGTGTGCAGAACTAGCCATTTCTTTATTGAGTACCCCACCTCCATAAGTTCCTTCTTTGGGATATACAGTTCATCACCGGGGCTGGCATCATGTTCCAACCTTACCAAGGCTGCGTCATTCTCCATGGTGACAACCTGTATAGCCAGAACTTTAAAAACATCACCATGGCCAGGTGCCCCTTTGTCGATCCCCTAAACAACATAGATATATATTAGTAATCACGGATAATTAAGTTATTTAATTCGTTATTAAATAAATGGTCAAATGAATACCTTGGCAGAAGCAGACATCTCTGGTCTTCCTAGATCCGGCCTTTTAGGCACAATATCATTTCCAACATCCTATAACGAATAAAAATAAAGCATTATCTTTAAACAATAATAAATTATTTCAACTATGAATATAGAAAGACACAACTAACCGAATACCTCAGATGCAACAAGAAAGCTGACCAGTCTTCTTGGCCAGAGGATGAAGTTACCGGGGGCCTGACCCACTGTTTGAACCTCCTCAGTGGGCACAGGGACTCGAGCATCAACATCTCGAATAATCTCAACAACGACCCTCAGCTGATCATCATGTAATAACCGATGGTGTATGGTATTACCTAAGTTATTATGTGCCCTACCCAATGCCACTAAGCGGCGATGATGATGATCATCAACATACAGCTCACACCTATCAAGGTCGTCATCATCATCATCATCATCATCACCATCATCATCATTTTCAGGATGATGAGGAGGATCACATGAGCCCTTAGTGCTCACATGGACAGAGGGTTGGATAGAGGGTTGGACACCGGCTGTCATCTGCTGGGACATAGAAGTCAATATTGCCATCTGCTGGGGAAACTGCTCGGCCATCTCCTGTCGAAGCTCAGCTGCAATCTCCTATTTTAGTCGTGCTCTATCTGCTTCAACATCCCTGTGGCATTGGTGTGAAGATGAACCATGGTATTGACGAATGCTGACTCCCCATCCAACACCAATGACACGGCCCGGGTGGTCTGGTTTACCGATGGCAGCAGATAAGATATCATCGCGGCCTCTAGGAACAAAGGTTCCTTGGGTTAGATGATCATCCAAGGCATCCTATCACATAAAATATCAGGTCACATTACAATTCGGTAACAATCTTAAAATGACAATTACAACAAACTATACTTACAATCTTCTCAGCTACTTGGCGGGCCTCCTCGGATGTATATT
The DNA here is from genome assembly GCA_030762895.1 of Sophora flavescens. NCBI lineage: Eukaryota > Viridiplantae > Streptophyta > Magnoliopsida > Fabales > Fabaceae > Sophora > Sophora flavescens. The sequence goes on from CM061067.1 coordinate 164,538,160, forward strand.
GTCCCGTTTTTCTTTGTCGGCCCCTCTTCCATGAACGATGGCGTGGGGGTGGAGGTGGATCAACAACCTCTGGAAGATTTTCAGCATTAGGATCCGCCTGAGATGCTGCTTCCTGACGTGCTTTCTTTTCCTCTTCAACCATTTTCTGAACAAGCTTTTTATATCCCCCACGAGACATGACATGGGGGTAGACATTCTTGCTTTGGTTTTTCTTCCCCTTTTTCCTCTTCTCCTGTTATAAATAAAAGACAATTAAATTACATAAGTAAATGAAATTAATGCAATTACATAAATTTAGAGACAAATCAAATAAGTTAACCCGAAAAGTGGGATCATGTCACTCGAACAAAGTGATCCCACGTCGCCTTGTCAAGAAACGGATACACCTCAAGTGGGTTCTTTTTACTTTTTGGATTGAATATATAGTATCCGCCAGTGTCGGCCTTAAAAGCCCTCCAACGCTCTCCAAAGATACTTTAGCAAACGCTTCTTCAGAACGTACGTATCCGGTATGTCAAATGTCAACTACATTAAGACCAAAAGAATCAACGAATTACTGTATGATATTATTAAGATAAAAATAAAGTAGATACAGACAAACACAGGACGTAGAAGTATAGATACCAGAATACTCTCCCATATCTGATCCTTCACGTCCGTCGTTACATCTCTCCACCTATCAATGAGTATACTGGGCCTGTTCCTAGCAAGGGTCGCCACAAAACTGTTAAACTGATCTACCATTGGCCCAATAGGATTGAGGTTATTATCAAAGTCTACTCTTATCCTTTGATTTGACCCACGGTTGGCAGTCAAATTCCTCATCCGTGTGGCACGTCTACCCTTTCTACCAGTAGACGGGGTCTCTGACCCGTTGCATGAAGGAGGGATATCCTCACGATCAGCCATGTATACCTGTTTAAACACAAAAAAAAAACTTGTTAGTATGTTAGGATAAATATCAAACATAACTTATAAATATCGATCAATGTACATAAACATAACTTATAAATATCAACGTAAACATATAATATGCCAAACTTGATGGTAATATCAAACTAAACTTACTTTGTGGTCAATTAGTAAAGTTCTCCCATAACCCATCTTGGTGATCATTACGAGTAGCATGTACATCATCCACTTCATTTTCCTCATTGAAATTAGGCACTCGTGTTGAGAAAGAAGGAGTATCAGAAATATCAAGAGTTGAATCGTGATTTCCCTCACTACCATTATACATGTTTTTTCCCTGGAGAACCACTGACCACCTTTTGTTAGAAGGATCACGGATATAAAACACTTGTTTTGCTTGGGATGCCATGATGAAAGGTTCCTCTTTATTACCTACCTTATTAAGGTCCACCAATTTGAATCCTAACTCATCGGTTTGCACACCATTGTCACTGTCGACCCACTGACATTTAAAAATAGGTACTCTAAACTTCGTGTAATCAACCTCCCATATCTCTTCAATGATTCCAAAGTATGAAACTGATGCCATAACAGGGTTTTTATCTTTCGAACTAGAGAAATGCATGGACTCAAATGACGACCATAACCCCACTGTTTTGCATAGTACTTTTGTCATCCTGGGACTTTGTATAGAAGGAAAACTTATTGATATCGTACCCACTCCAGCATATGACATCAAAGTTAGGCCCCTGTGCTAGCCATTTTAATGTATCAGAAGCAATACCATCCTTTGCAATTTTTTCTTTAAACCAGTTCAAGAAAGTCTTGTTATGCTTGTTTAAACACCATTTTTCATTCATTCTAGGGTAAGTTTCATTGATGATGCTTTTATGCTCACATAAGTATGGTTCAACCTCATCAGTGTTATTCAATATATACAAATGTGCTTGAAGCACTTCATCTCGATCCATGCTCTTAACAGTGATACCTCGTGTACCCTTACCATCATATCTTCCTTCGTGACGAGACTTCGGAAGCCCTACGAGTTCCGCTTCCGACATGTAGTCTGTACAAAACTCAATAGCTTCTTCTGCAACATACCTTTCAACAATAGATGCTTCGGGACGGTGTGGATTTTTCATATATCCTTTCAGGATCTTCATGTATCGCTCAACCGGGTACATCCACCTTAAATAAACGGGACCGCACAATCTAATCTCCCTCACTAGATGAACAATCAAATGAACCATGATGTCAAAAAATGAAGGTGGAAAATACATCTCCAATTGGCACAAGACAATGGCTGCCTCATTTTCCAACTCATCCAAATTTTTAGTGTCAATGACCTTGCTACATATAGCATTGAAGAATAAGCATAACCTAGTAATGGCATGTCTGACTTTTTTAGGCAATATGTCACGAATGGCCACCGGTAGTAGTTGTTGCATCAAGACATGACAATCATGAGACTTTAAGCCAACTAATTTGAGATCTTTCATTGAGACAAGTCTTCTGATATTTGAAGAGTAACCCTGTGGCACTTTGACTCCCCGTAGATATTCACAGAAACTTCTTTTCTCTTTTTTTGATAAAGTATGACATGCTGGGGGCAAATAAGTCTTCTTATCCCCCACTTATGTGGAGCTAACTGCTCTCATCTACCCATCGCAACTAGATCCAGACTAGCATTCACACCATCCTTTGTCTTGCCTTGAATGTTGAGAAGCGTTCCGATTAAACTGTCACACACATTTTTCTCTACATGCATCACATCAATACAATGTCTTACATCAAGCTTGCACCAGTATGGAAGATCAAAGAAGATCGACCTCTTCTTCCATATTTTCTTCTCGGTAGCCTTCTTCTGGGTCTTCCCCACTAGTGCAATAAGTGCTTTTTACGTCAGTTAAAATTGATTTTTTACGTCAGAATACTGACTGACGTAAATACAGCTGACGTTAATAGTTACTATTTTAACGTCAGTTGAGAACTGACGTTAAATATAACACTATTAACGTCAGTTCCTTAACAAAACCGACGTTAAAATAAAACTATTAACATCAGTTCTTTAATACAACAGACATTGATTTTGTTAAAACTAACGTCAGTTGTTTTAAAGAACTGACGTTAAAGTTTTAATTTTAACGTCAGTTGTAATAAACAACTGACGTTAATAGAGTACTGTATATTTTATAAAATACTATTAACGTCAGTTGTTTGATACAACTGACGTTAATAAGTTTTTTTTTTAAATTCAATTTTAAAATATCACTCCCCTCAGCTATCCCTGCATTCAGTCCCAGTAACACAGAATATCACACACATTACAGAATTGCAAAGGAAAATTGAACAATGGGGGACTTAAAACCAAAACCCATGTATATATATAAATAAATTTTAGTTCCAATGTCTAAAAAACAAAACTATCTAAGGATATATATATACATGTTATTAATTAGTTTCTAAAGTCTAACAAAAAAACTATTTATCTAAGTAGTGCGAAGGTATGTTGGCAATTCCTTTTTCAGCCGCATACTTGAAGAAGAATTCGGCGAAGCGCATCCTCAAGTCTCTTAACTCATCTTGTTCAATAGGCAATTGGTCGATAAATGCCTAGACACGTTCAAATAATAACAATAACATCAATGCAAGTCATCTTCAAAACTATAATATATAATTTAACAAGTTGTTTAAATATTACCTTCTTCCATCCATCCGTAATAGATGCGGAGACTATGTTCAGCATATGAAGCATCACATAATAGCCGCACGACCAACTGTCAGGTTGAAATCGAGACTACCAACAAAATTAATTTCAACGTCAGTTGAATATACACATAAATTAGTAATTATAATAATAATTATTTGATAAATAAACTACCAATCCTTGAGGATGTTCCATACAGGATTTGCTTTAGCCTTAGAAGTCCTACTTCTCCAGTTGGCGCAACTTATGCTACTCGCCTTCAGCGCGCTATCATAAACAAATAATCATGTCGATCAATTAACAAACTCATTTATCATGTGTGTATTAACTAAAAAAACTGATATTAAAACTTAAATTTAATTTAAGATTAGTTACTTACATATTTACAGCTTCCACCACCTTCGGTGGCGGATCATGGTGGAGAGAGCAGAAGAATATGACAGTATGCCTAGACGGGTGAAGTACCAACAACTGCCAATGGTCATTCATACAGTACGGGGCCAGATATAATTCTTTCGGATTGTCTCCCAACACCTTCCCTATGTATTTACTCAATGCATCGCCAGCAAAGAACTCGGGCAGAAGGATTGACGGATCTAAGAAACCGTAAACTGATGCAACGCCCTTATCAAGCTGAAGACGATGGAGATACCTAAGATATGAAAAGGGTGTGGATGTTAATTACATAATATATATATTGAAATTAAAATAAATTATTAAATGGAAAAATACCAAAAATAAATAAGTTATAAAATTAAAATTAACTTACGTGCACCGCAGATCGATGACATTGCTGTTCATCCAGACGTTATTTTTGCAGGCGTTCCCGAGATCGTCACCAACGAAGGAAAATATCCTCTGTTGATCTGGGCATGCCACCCATCCATCGTGCTCCAATGGACATTCAAAAATCTCATATGCATAATCCTCACCAAGTGAGAACAAACGAGTGATAGGTGACAGCGGCACCGACGTCGACTTGGCCTTCAGTTTAGGAAAATAAAATATATAAGTTTTTGATAATTAAAAAAACACAAGTAATTATTTGACTATTTTGGACATTAATAATGAATAAATACCTTTGCTAACATTTCGAGCTCACGTCGTTTGGAGTCCAACTCAAGCTCACGCCTTTTCATTTCCAACTCATGCTCATGGCGCTGGACTTCCAACTCCCGCTCCTTAGCTGCCAACTCATCGTCGTCCACATGTGCCATACTAAAACTCTCTTTTGTGCTCACATGTGAAGCGTTGGCAAGCCTTGCGGTGTCCTGGGATGTACCGACGGAGGAAAGCTCTCTGGCAAGCACCTGCTTGAATTCTGGGTTGGCTATTAAGCCTTGCATCAGATGTGATGTAATATCTGGGTTGGTCATGAGGTGCTGAGTAATGTCAGCCAAAATTGATGCTTCATTGACCACCCGCTTTCGTGAAGCAGACTTGCCATAATATTGTTTGATGGTCACGTTCCCAGGAACACCGAGAACCCGACCAGGATGGTCTTTCTTGCCTAGAGCAGTCATCAAGACGTCCTGCCGTCCAGAAGGGACGAATGCGCCCTGGGAGGATTTTGCTTTAAGATCCATCTACAATGAAAAAAAATGAAACAACGTGCAAGTGAAAAGTGTTGCAAGTATCTATACAAATATCAATTGAAATCAAGTTAATTATTTACTTACAATCTTATCGGCCACTTCGCGAGTGGCATCAGCTTTAAAAGATCCCGCCTTTGTCATGCGGCCGGCTAACCAGACATCCTCGCGGTCGATGTCCAACGGAGGACTTGATGGTGTGCCCTCAAGCACCTCTCCTCTTTCAATCCTAGCAGAGTGCTCTTCCTGCTTCGCCCTCAGCCTATCCGCCATCATCTGCTGGATCCGAGTATGGTACCCACCCTGAGACATGGTGTGGCGGTGGACGTTCTTCGCCTGATTCTGCCGACCCTTATTTGCCTTAGCCTATTCAAACAAAAACACATAATTAAATATAGTTAAATGATCTATAATAAGCATACAAAATTAACTTAATCAACCAACCTGAAATTCTTCATCCTGTCGACTCCTAGCAAACATATCCCAAGTATCCTGATCAATCCAGGGATAATCCGAGAACATTTTATCAAGCCGCTTATTCCCAGATAGATAGTACCTAGTAAGATCATGCTTGAACCCATTCCAACGCTTTGATGCCATTTTCATACATTTATGACGATGATCCTCGTCATTTGGCACAGTCCAAGCTACCTACACATTAGATACATATATAACAACTGGATGGATTATAACTCGGATAATTATCTAATAATGTAAATCAAACGAATGTAAAGGTATAATACCGTGATAGCCTCCCAAATCTGATCCTTAACGTTCTGTCGAACATCATTCCAGTGGTTGTAGTTGATGCTTACGTGCTGCTTCGCTTGTAGAAACACCCACTTATTAAATTCTTTAGCACGGGGTCCCTGGGCATTTAGATTAGCATCGAAGGACACCTCAAGCTTCTGTCCGCTCTGCCTGTCCTTCTCTAGTTTCTTCAACGAGGTGGCTCCTCTACCCCGTTTCCTATGAGCCTGTGATGTCTGTATGGACAAAAAAAAAAAGATAAAATAGAGGGTTGTAACATTATAAACTTACATTAACAAGAAGGACTAAAGACAGTATATAACATGCATGTAAACTTACACTAGAATCAGCAGGCGTAGGCATGATCGGGTCCTGCGAAACCCCAACAGTGTCCTCCCGTGCATGTGGGCTATCCGACTGATCCATATGTATGCCTGTTCAAAAACAATATATATGTATTAACATAGGTTATAACTCAAAATAAATACAGAAGTATAAATAAAAATAACTAGATAGGTCCTGTAGATATACAAAACATCTATATATCCAATATAAGGACAATACGGGAGATTGAAAACTATAGTTTTTGAACATTATCAAGCACTGGTCACGGCCTGGCCGTGATGTCCATCACGGCCGTAACGTGCCAACTGAATCAGACCCTCATAGGCAGAACTGATCACGGCCTAGCCGTGATGAGCATCACGGCCGTGACAGATCAACCAGCAGAGCAACATGCACTCAAAACCAAAAATAGAGACATTCCAAACAACTCAAACTCACGGTTTAAAGTTACAACTACTGAGACTACAGTTTCAACATACACTCAAAACCAAAAATAGAGACATTCCAAACAACTCAAACTCACAGTTTCAAGTTTCAACTACTGAGACTACAGTTTCAAACCAGCAGAGCAACATGCATGCACTCAAAACCGTGAATAAAAAAATGTGCCCTAATTAAAGACTCACCAGAAATAGGCGCTCGCGTGGTGGTGGGGGGGAAGCTCGAGTGGTGGCCAACGTTCGATGTGGTTACTGAGAGCAGAAGGACAAGGAGAGTTAGTGCGCGGGAAGGCCAGGGGAAAGAGAGATGTCAAGTTATTGCAAAGAAGGAGCGGGAAAGACAGAGTTAGGGGTTAAGAGTGTACCTCACGGTGGTGGCGAAGAAGCCCTCGCGGTGGTTGCGGTGGAGATGAGCGTGCGATTAGGGCAGAGTGAGAGCGAGAGTGAGGGTTGAGCGTGATGAAAAGAGAAAAGACGTAGAGAAGTGGAGAAGGCGCGCGGGGGTAAACGTTATAATTAAAATAAAACAACATTTTACGTCAGTTTTTGGTAAAACATGACGTTGAAGATCATATATTTAACGTCAGTTGTCTTAATAAACTGACGTTAAAAACTCTCACACTTATTACGTCAGTTGTTAGTAATAACTGACGTTAAATGTCATATATTTAACGTAAGTTGTATTAAGAAACTGACGTTAAAAACACTCACAACTTCTTACGTCAGTTGTATTACACAACGGACGTTAAAGGTTTATTAGTTTCTGCAGAAACATTCATTCCCTTGACTACTGTGCTACTTACCCATTCACCTTTGTACCTAATCCTCTTAATGAGCATTAAGTTTATAGATAAGTTTTCAAGAAAATCAGAATAACTTAGTAACTTCATCCACTGCTCCTATAAATAGCTTCCTAGCTTCCATCTCCTTTTAATTAGTTTTCTACTTCACAATATGGCTCTGCCGTGGAGATTAACTTCATCACTCTTTCTTCCTATTCCTAGACTCAAAGGTCTTTGTCTTAATGGTCAAACAACTTCTGAGTTTGAGTAAATTACATTGCATGGATATTAAGGTTGGGTGAATCACGTAATCTGATTCTCTCACTTTATTTCATCCCGGTCATCCCTTTCACTTTGCTTTGGAAGCAAGTGATTGTGGATTCAAGATGATGCATCAAGGAACTCCACTGAAGAAGAAAGATGCAAAGATCCATTTCACTTTGCTTTCGCTGCTAGTGACTGAGGATTTACTTTGCATCTTGGAATTCAAGTGAGGGAGGTGATGCATCCATTGGAGTTTCTGATGACAGGACTGAGAAGAAAATGATGTTGATGCAGAAACTTTTTTATATTTTAGGGCTATGTTATAGAATTTTTTTATCTTTTAATCATGTAATTTTAACTTATGAATCGCTTCAATGTCATACGATTTGATTATACATATAACTTGTTTTATGTTAAGTGTTTATTTATTTTAATTTGCACAATAATTTGTTTACTAATTCAAGCTAATTAATAAAAATTAAAAATAAACTTGTATAAAAAAAAGGTTTAGAAATAAACTGCAGTACTATATGGAGTGATCTGCGTTAAGAGGGACAATAGGGACATGACAACCAATGAAATGAGTTTCATAATTATTTACGTCAGTTATTTATAGAACTGACGTAAATAGTTTACCCACCACCTCATTTTTAACGTCAACTTATTTGATGACTGCCAAGTTCCCGTGTATTAATTACATTATTTCCAATATTCATTCTGCACGTGTATAACATATAAGATTATTTACGTCAGCTATTTATTTAACTGAAGTAAAAATCAAACTTTTAACGTCAGTTGTATAAAAACCTGACGTTAACAATTAATATTTTTTATTAAAAACACTTTTAACGTCAGTTTTTTAAAAAACTGACGTTAAAAGTGTATAGATATCTGCAAAAACATTCATTCCTTTGACTGTACTGTGCTACTTACCCATGCACCTTGTAACTCAATCCTCTTAATGAGCATTAAGTTTATAGGTAAGTTTTCTTCAAAATCAGAATAGCTTAGTAACTTCATCCCCTGCTCCTATAAATAGCTTCCTTCCATCCTTTTAATTTTCTGCTTCACAATATGGCTCTACCGTGGAGATTAACTTCATCACTCTTTCTTCCTATTCCTAGACTCAAAGGTCTTTGTCTTAATGGTCAAACAACTTCTGAGTTTGAGTAAATTACATTGCATGGGTGATAAGTCTGAGTAAATTACATTGTGTGAGTTGCTCACCTTATCACCTTCCGGAGAATCAGCTGCTGGAGGGCTAATCAGGTGCTCGGGGGTCACAGTTCCAAAACCTCAGCTTTGGCAGCAAGTGACCGTCTTGGAAGTCTCTGGAACCACTGCCTTTGCTTGAAACGGATCTGGTGCACCTGTTTTTGCCTCTCTCTTGAGCTCTCTCATGCCCCCCAGTTTTCTGAGGTCTTCAGAGTATATATAGTTTTCCCTTTGGCATATTTCATAAAACTCTCTGATGGGATGTAGCTTTAATGTTTAGGATTTTAAACCCTTTCAATGTAACTTTTTATAGGATTTTAAACCCTTTCAATGTAACTTTTTATAGGATTTTAAACCCTTTCAATCTTCTGTATCGATCAGTCTGTATTACACTTCATGAATGAGATCCGGTTTGGGTTATTGATTCAACTTATACTTCGCACATATATTTTAGTTTTCAAAACAGAAACACAAAACATCAAAGCAATGATCATGTGAAACTGAAACTTTGAGGAAGGCAATGCGGAAGGAATCGTATACTAGATAAAAAAAATTATTAAAATAACTTTTAGCGTCTGTTGATGTAGGGACTGACGTTAAAAGTGAAGAGACTTACTTATAACATCAGTTCTTTATCGAACTGATGTTAAAATATTCACTTTTAACGTCAGTTCTTTATTGAACTGACGTTAAAAGTGAGTCACTTAACTTTTAACGTCGGTCATTAAAACAACTGACGTTAAAATTGAAATAATGAAGCCTGATATTTACAAAACTGCCACCGCCTCCTTTTTAACGTCTAGCTTTTGGTTAACTGACGTAAACCTTTACCGTCTAATGTATATTTTCCACTAGTGCCCATAGATAACATTAGTGTTGTTCACCCTTTCATAAACTTGCTCTCCAGTCAAGGCCACCGGAGCAATTTCATTCTCCGAAAGTCCATTGAAAGCTTTTCTCAATCTACGATAAGGATGATTACGTCGGAGAAATCTCCAATGCCCAAGGTAAACCGTCTTCCTTCCATGTTGCAGTTGATGGTAACACGTGCCTTCTTCACATATTGGACATGCTTTATGTCCCTTAACACTATACCCACATAGGTTCCCGTATGCTGGAAAGTCATTGATGGTGCAAAATAACATGGCACGCAATCTGAATGTCTCACGGCAATACCCGTCAATCACATCAACGCCTTCATCCCACAACATTCTCAAGTCTTCAATCAAGGGACTCAGATAAACATCAATATCATTTCCTGGCTGTTTAGGACCCGAAATCATCATACTTAACATAATGTATTTGTGCTTCATGCACAACCAAGGAGACAGGTTGTAAATTACAAGGAGAACAGGCCATGAACTATGAATACTACTTAAGTTTCCATATGGATTCATTCCATCGGTAGCAAGTCCAAGCCTGAGGTTTCTGGGCTCATTGCCGAAATCCGGAAACAAACTATCAATTCTCTTCCATTGCAAAGAATCGGCCGGATGGCGAAGCTGTCCATCACACTTCCTCTCATCTGCATGCCATCTAATGTTCTTTGCGTCATTTACATTAGCAAACAATCGCTTGAACCGCGGAATCACGGGAAGATACCATAACACCTTCGCAGGAGGACCTTTGGTGACCACATCACAACTAGAATCACCATCCTTCACTTTGTAGCGTGATACCCCACACCAGGGCACTCGTGCATCTCTTCAAACTCTTTCCTGTACAATATGCAATCATTGGGGCAAGCGTGTATTTTCTTATACTCCATACCCATCGGACACAATATCTTCTTCGCCTCATAGTTTCGAGATGGCAATGTGTTGCCTTCGGAAGCATTTCTTTCAACAACTCAAGCAATTCAAGTAAAGTTTTTATCGCTCCACCCATTTCTCGCCTTCACATTGAACAATCTTAACACCGCCGACAACCGTGTGAAATTAGTGCACCCGGATACAAAGCCACTTGCGCATCACTGCACAAAGTATCATACACATGTGCGCACCGAAAAGACTCTTGCCCAACATCACGGATCATGTCCTCTAGTCCATCGTCCATTTCCACGTCATCAACTTCCTCTCTATCCGACACCCTCGGCCTGTCTAACGATTCACCATGACATATCCATGTTGTATAACTCTTGCAAATCCCCTCACAAATAAGATGATCACGTATCTCCTCAGCTTCTAGTCGTCTCTCATTCAAACAGTTAACACAAGGACAATAAAACCTTTCGTTACCACTATCAGGAGCATTTGTTTTTGCAAACTGTAGAAAATCTTCCACTCCATTCTCATACTCATCACTTGTCCGTCTAGCATTCATCCAACCGCGATCCATGACTAAACCAATACCTTCGTACTTAGTCCAACATATTCATCAACCACTTCTTATGACAGGGTATGGCCCTATCCCATTCGAGAAGAAACTTTTTCAACATTCGGTTAACAGTTAGTCCTTAACTCTCATGCTCATACTCGACAAAATTTCGGTAGCATTTCCCTGCGGTCTCCAACGTACACTACTTGAACGCGATGACATCCACCACGATAAAGTATGCACCCGGAGAACGAAAGGAAATTTATCAATCTGAACTTTCATCAAGTATATAACATTAGAATCAATGAATAACTATTTTAACTGAATTAAGAAAAAGTTTTTTCCTAAATTGTCCAACTTTGGACAATTCAAGATCCAACACAATGAGCGGTACATTAAGCACATACACGTACGCTCATTAGTATTGCATCTCAAACGGGAAACTAAGGCTTTACTAAATAATTAACATTAAGAAAAATAATAAAACACTGCAATCCCCAAGTACAATGCAAACAAAAACCAAACGATAAAAATGGAGAGGAGAAAGCTTACCGGGTGTGGGAAGAACACTCAGCCGGAAACCGTAATGAATAATTAATGAATATTCTGCTTAATATTCTGCTCGGACTGAGTGTACCTATACAAAAAGTCATATTTCATGAACTGACTTTTCCATTTCTAAAACAGAAAATGCAGCTGGCTATTTAGCAATAATATGAAGAACAGAAAATGCATCAAGACGAAGAAGATGAAGAAGAAGAAGGGAACACGTCTTTAACAGCAGAGGCAGCAGTGAGGTAATTAAGCATCTTTAACAATAGAAGACCATGAAAACACATATTTTAATTCCCACCACAGCATGACTAAGGCTCATAGGGATAAACACTTTGTTAACAATGGGCCCAAAAAAATGCATTCTAGAGAAAACAAATTTGCAGCCAACAATTCTACTAACTCACAATGTTAAACTCCCTTAATGGCTTAATTTAACTTTTGTTCTCAGTATAAAGGAGGAAACAATTAAAAGTGCAGTAGAACCAATGTCATAGCAATATAAACAATACAAAGTAAGCCTCACTTCTCTGTTTTCGTTGAGTTCAGTAAAACCCATTTTTTATTATCACTTCATAACACTAAAAACCTATAAGCATCTAATCAAAGTGGCACATGCATGCTGGTTCATATTTGACACATCGTGACCAATCTCTTTGCTTTAACAAAAGGTTGCAAATTGGAAATGAGCAAGTGAAATCATCATTTTTACAAGCATTTAACATGTTCTATCTATACTACACTAAAGCTACTAAAAACCAGAAGAGAAATCAGAGAGCAGTGCATGGAAGATAACACTTTAACCACTCAGACTTTTCATCGAACATTTCATCTCCAAGAGTTTAAATACAACTAAATCCATTGAATCGATTAAAGCTGAATATTACTAAGTTGTCAACAACAGTGCAAACAAACAACAGCAATAAAGGAAGATGGATGTTAGTTACCTCTTAAATGGTCTCCCTTTCTTGCACGCTAATGGGGCGAGTGAGTGTGTGTGACCTGTTTTCGTGGCAATGGAGGTGAGGAATGGGGTTTTCTGGGAGGGACAATGAGCACAGGCATGCAAGATGAACTTCGAGGAGAGAGCCGCGCGTTAGCAGAGAAAGAATGGGAGTGTTAGCGGAGGCAGCGGTAGGGTTGGAGACAAGGGATGAACTTCGAGCTGGGAGGCCGCGCGTTAGCAGAGGGAGGGAGTGTTTTCTATTTTAGGGTTCATAAACTGAAGAATGGGATAGGGCGTGGAACAGAAGGAGGGAATGATAAAAATTAGGAATATTACACATCGGTTATGCTAAAAACCGATGTGGTTAACCATATTATACACATCGGTTAAGCTAAAACCGATGTGTAAAAATTAAACTTTTAACTTCTGAATTTTTTTTAATTTTATACATCGGTTACTAAAACCGATGTGTAAAAGTAAAATTTTAATTTCTATTTTTTTTCTTTATAATTTTATACATCGGTTAATTAGAAACCGATGTGGTTAATCACTATTTTACACATCGGTTCACGTAGAACCGATGTTGAATGTTAAAAATTCTGATTTTAAATTTTTTTATTTAAATTTTAAACATCGGTTAGAAATAACCGATGTGGAAAGGTTTTACACATCGGTTATTCTCTAAACCGATGTGTAATACTTTGATTTTAATTTCAAAAATGCCACCGCCTCGTTTTACACATCGGTTTTTAAGAAACCGATGTGTAAACTCCGATGTAGAATCCCTTTTCTGCACTAGTTTAATTTTCAATTTGGTCCTTATACGTAAAAAGTTATCAATTTGGTCCCTATACGTGACACTGCTTTTCAATTTGGTCCTCACCGCTAATTGGTCCCTATTTAAGAGGGACCAAATTACAAATTATTATCACATATAGGGACCAAATTGAAAATAATTGTCACATGTAGGGACTGATTTCAATTTTTTTTGTTGAATTGGTCCCTACATGTGACAATAATTTGCAATTTGGTCCTCTTATATAGGGACTAATTAGCAGTGAGGATCAAATTGAAAACCAGTGTCATGTATAGGGACCAAATTGATAACTTTTTACGTATAGGAACCAAATTGAAAATCAGTGTCACGTATAGGGACCAAAAGATTACTTTAACCATTTTTTTAACTAAACACGCGCCATATTTGTTGTTGGAACTCATAGTGAGCTACCAAAGTGTAAGGCTCTTGTATCTAAAACTATAACTCACCTTTCTTCTATGAATAAAATGCACTTTTAGCAACAATTAATACGATAATTAACAGCAATAATAATGGCCTAAAAATTCTTTAGCAACAATCATATATTAGCCGACATATCCAGTTTCTGTAAAAAAAAAAAAAATCCCCGCATTTGTAGTAGGAGCACCAGTAAAGACCCAACTAACTGCCGAAAAATCAGATGTTGAAACGACCGATGTTGTTTATTATTACTTTTCACATCGGTTTTAAAACCGATGTATAAGTATACTTTTAACAATGGTTTTCTAAATAACCGATATGGAAAGTTCATTTTCACATGGGTTATCATAAAATCGATGTGGAAATATCACTTTCCACATCGGTTTTAAATATAACCGATGTGAAAAGAAAACTTTCCACATCGGTTTAATAATAACCCATGTGAAAAGTGAACTTTCCACGTCGTTTTTTGTATAACCGATGTGAAAAGTCTCTTTTTTTTAAAAAAAAAAACTCTTTTTACATTTCTATCATTCATTTCCCCTGGTTCAGTAATCCAGATCAATACCAGTATAACATATTCTAAATATTCTTAACACAATCACTTTTGTACAACAAAAACACACTAAATTAATATATACTGAATTTATTACGAACAATACATTTGTTCAATTACATTTAGACAACAAAGATAATTAGAAACCAAAAAACTACATGATATATTATAGATTTCATATCAAAATATATATCTGTCAAAAGTACACTATAGCTAGTACATGATAAGATTTTAAACTAACTACATACAAACTATGGTTGGTACACTTCAAGAAAGAAAGTTGCTCAACGCCTCCTTATGTTATTGATGTCGATCGGCATCAGATAATGGAGTAGGATTATTGAATATCCGCAAGTTTAATTGGACAAAAGATTATATCTTTTAAGTAATAAACTAACATAAAACATATAACGAATCTATAACTGTTACTTCTAATTGTTACCAGTTAACATTTACCTCGTGCCATCTTTCAGTGATCCTGTAGGAGATAATTTCGACCATCCACTTCATCACATAGTATCCACATTCCCATGATCCACGTTGTATAAGGGACTACGTACAAATGAAACCCAATTAGAATATATGAGGAATTAAATAGAAATCAATAATTATACCCACTGCATTTGAAGCGTTTGAACTAATAAATATCTTACGTTAGGAATAATCCATCTAATAACCCGACGCCTTTCACCACGCAACATGTGGTTTGCATTAATAGAACTATCATGACAAAATAAACATTAATTAAAGTATATCTAATAGATTTCAGATAATTAAAACAAGTGCATTACTGATTATAAAGTATTTTAATGCTTACGTTTCCATGATCATCTTCAGTTCATTCGCCGGCTTTTTTCCCATTGAGCTGAAGAAGACCACGACATTCATCCTAGGGTACAAGATCAACAGTTGCCAATGCTTGCTGTATTTGCAGAACAATTAGTGACTAAGTCATATATAGTTGTAATTAAATAACTGGTACTTACTTATTGAGATAAGGTGCAAGGTAGAATTGATGATCGTCTCGGGCAAGTATATCACGTATGGTGGTGACCGGGTCTTCTGATGCTAGGAGAACATCACCCTGAATGAACATAGGGTCAATGAACCCATAAAGGGTGAGGTTACCCTGATCAACTAACATACGATGCAGATACCTAATATATTGAAAAAACATGTTAATTATCATAGTATTTAAAATTTAATTACTTAACTTATAAATAAAATGTACTTATGTGTACCATAACGATAGGTGTGCAAAACTAGCCATTTCTTTATCGAGTACAATCTCCATAAGTTCATTCTTTGGGATATACAGTTCGTCACCTGGACTGGCATCATGCTCCAACCTTACCAAAGTTGCGTCATTCTCCATGGTCACAACCTGTATAGCCAGAAGTTTAAAAACATCACCAGGTGTCCCTTTGTCGATCCCTTAAACAACAAAGATATGTATTAGTAATCCCAGATAAGTTATTTCATTCATAATTAATTAAATGGTCAAATGAATACCTTGGCAGGAGCAGATGTCTCTGGTCTTCCTGGATCCGACCTTTTAGGCAGAATATCATTTCCAACATCCTAAAACAAATAAAAATAAAGCATTATCTTTAAACAATAATAAATAATTTCAACTATGAATATAGAAAAACACAACTAACTGAATACCTCAGATGCAACAAGAAAGCTGACCAGTCTTCTTGTCCAGGGGATGAAGTTACCGGGGGCCTGACCCACTGTTTGAACCTTCTCAGTGGGCACAGGGACTCGAGCATCAGCATCTCAAATAATCTCAACAACGACCCTCACCTGATCATCCGGTAATAAACGATGGTGTATGGTATTACCAAAGTTATTATGTGCCCTCCCCAATGCCACTAAGCGGCGATCATGATGATCATCAACATACAGCTCACACCTATCAGGGTCGTCATCATCACCATCATAATCATTTTCAGCCTGATGAAGAGGATCACATGAGCCCTTAGTGCTCACATGGACAGAGGGTTGGACAGAGGGTTAGATACCTGCTATCATCTGCTGGGCAAACTGCTCGGCCATCTCCTGTCTAAGCTCAGCTGCAATCTCCTGTTTTAGCCGTGCTCTATCTGCATCAACATCCCTGTGACATTGGTGTGAAGATGAACCATGGTATTGGCGAATGCTGACGTCCCATCCTACACCAATGACACGGCCCGGGTGATCTGGTTTACCGATGGCAGCAACTAAGATATCATCGCGTCCTCTAGGAACAAAGGTTCCTTGGGCTACCTGCTCGTCCAAGGGATCCTATAACATATAAAATATCGGGTCACATTACAATTTGGTAACAATGTTAAAATGACAATTACAATTCAAACTATACTTACAATCTTCTCAGCTACTTGGTGGGCCTCCTCAGATGTATATTGTCCCGTTTTTCTTTGTCGTGCCCTCTTCCATTTACGATGGCGTGGGGGTGGAGGTGGATCAATAACTTCTGGATGATTTTCAACGTTAGGATCCGCCTAAGATGCTGCTTCCTGAAATGATTTCTTTTCCTCTTCCACCATTATCTGACCAAGTTTTTTATATCCCCCACGAGACAGTACATGGGGGTAGACATTCTTGCTTTGGTTTTCCTGCCCCTTTTTCCTCTTCTCATGTTATAAATAGAAGACAATTAAATTACATAAGTAATAAAATTAATGAAATTACATAAATTTAGAGACAAATCAAATAAGTTAACCTGAAAGTTGGGATCATGTCGGCTCTGAACAAAGCGATCCCACGTCGCCTGGTCAAGAAACGGGTACACCTCAAGTTGGTTCTTTTCACATGTTGGATTGAATACATAGTATCTGCCCAGGTCGACCTTAAAAGCCCTCCAACGCTCACCAGCATACTTTATCAAACACTTCTTCATATCCGTCGTATCCGGTATGTCAAAGGTGAGCTACATTAACACCAAAAGAATCAACGAATTACTGTATGATATTAATAAGATTAAAATAAAGTAGATACAGACAAACACAGGACGTAAAAGTATAGATACCAAAATACTCTCCCATATCTGATCCTTCACGTCCGCCGGTACATCTTTCCCATTATCAATAAGTATACTAGGCCTGCTTCTAGCAAGGGTCGCCAGAAAACTGTTAAACTGCTCTGCCATTAGCCCAATAAGATTGAGGTTATTATCAAAGTCTATTCTTATCCTTTGATTTGAACCACTGTTGGCAGTCAAATTCCTCATTCGTGTGGCACGTCTACCCTTTCTACCCGTAGACGGGGTCTCTGACCCGCTTCATGAATGAGGGATATCCTCGGGATCAGCCATGTATACCTGTTTAAACAAAAAAAAACTTGTTAGTATGTCAGGATAAATATCAAACATAACTTATAAATATCGATCAAAGAAGATCGACCTCTTCTTCCATATTTTCTTCTCAGTAGCCTTCTTCTGGGTCTTCCCATAGATAACATTAGTGTTGTTCACCCTTTCATAAACTTGCTCTCCAGTCAAGGCCACTGGAGCAATTTCATTCTCCGGAAGTCCATTGAAAGCTTTTCTCAATCTACGATAAGGATGATTACGTCGGAGAAATCTCCGATGCCCAAGGTAAACTGTCTTCCTTCCATGTTTCAGTTGATGGTAACATGTGCCTTCTTCACATATTGGACATGCTTTATGCCCCTTAACACTATACCCACACAGGTTCTCGTATGCTGGAAAGTCATTGATGGTGCAAAATAACATGGCACGCAATCTGAATGTCTCACGGCAATACCCGTCGATCACATCAACGCCTTCATCCCACAACATTCTCAAGTCTTCAATCAAGGGACTCAGATAAACATCAATATCATTTCCTGGCTGTTTAGGACCCAAAATCATCATACTTAACATAATGTATTTGCGCTTCATGCACAACCAAGGAGACAGGTTGTAAATTACCAGGAGAACATGCCATGAACGATGAATACTACTTAAGTTTCCATATGGATTCATTCCATCGGTAGCAAGTCCAAGCCTGAGGTTTCTGGGCTCATTGCCGAAATCCGGAAACAAACTATCAATTTTCTTCCATTGCAAAGAATCGGCCGGATGGCGAAGCTGTCTATCACACTTCCTCTCATCTGCATGCCATCTAATGTTCTTTGCTTCATTTACATTAGCAAACAATCGTTTGAACCGTGGAATCACGGGAAGATACCATAACACCTTCGCAGGAGGACCTTTGGTGACCACATCACAACTAGAATCACCATCCTTCACTTTGTAGCATGATACCCCACACCTGGGGCACTCGTGCATCTCTTCAAACTCTTTCCTATACAATATACAATCATTGGGGCAACCTTGTATTTTCTTATACTCCATACCCATCGGACACAATATCTTCTTCGCCTCATAGTTTCGAGATGGCAATGTGTTACCTTCTGGAAGCATGTCTTTCAACAACTCAAGCAATTCGGTAAAGCTTTTATCGCTTCACCCATTTCTCGCCTTCACATTGAACAATCTTAACACCATTGACAACCGTGTGAAATTAGTGCACCCCGGATACAAAGTCACTTCCGCATCACTGTACAAAGTATCATACACATATGCGCCCCGAAAAGACTCTTGCCCAACATCACGGATCATGTCCTCTAGTCCATTGTCCATATCCACGTCATCAACTTCCTCTCTATCTGACACCCTCGTCCTGTCTAACGATTCACCATGACATATCCATGTTGTATAACTCTTGCAAATCCCCTCACAAATAAGATGATCACGTATCTCCTCAGCTCCTAGTCGTCTCTCATTCCAACAATTAAGACAAGAACAATAAAACCTTCCGTTACCACTATCAGGAGCATTTGTTTTTGCAAACTGTAGAAAATCTTCCACTCCATTCTCATACTCATCACTTGTCCGTCTAGCATTCATCCAACCGCGATCCATGACTAAAACCAATAACTTCGTACTTAGTCCAACATATTCATCAACCACTTCTTATGATAGGGTATGGCCCTATCCCATTCGAGAAGAATTTTTTTCAAAATTCGGTTAACAGTTAGTCCTTAACTCTCATGCTCATACTCGACGAAATTTCGGCAACATTTCTCTTCGGTCTCCGACGTACACGACTTGAACGCGATGACATCCACCACGATAAAGTATGCACCCGGAGAACGAAAGGAAATGTATCAATCCGAACTTTCATCAAGTATATAACATTAGAATCAATGAATAACTATTTTAATTGAATGAAGAAAAAGTTTTTTTCCCAAACTGTCCAACTTTGGACAATTCAAGATCCAATACAATGAGCAGTACATGAAGAACGTACACGTGTGCTCATTAGTATTGTATCTCAAACGGGAAACTAAGGCTTTACTAATTAATTAACATTAAGAAAAATAATAAAACACTCCAATCTCAAGTACATTGCAAACAAAAACCAAACGAGAAAAATGGAGAGGAGAAAGCTTACCAGGTGTGGGAAGAACACTCAGCCGGAAACCGTAATGAATAATGAATATTCTGCTTAATATTCTGCTCGGAATTTATACCGTAATAGTTTCAATAACAGCAAGTGTACCTATACAAAAAGAGAAGCACTTTGTGAATATTTTCATAACTAGACCAGAATAACAAGTTCACGACAACAATTATGTAGCTTGATCAGTATAGGAGCATAAATACATAAGAACTTTGACAGAGATAAATCACACACATACATATAAGAAATAACTGAGCTTACAGTAGAAAATCCAAGTTGATGAACACATATAAGGCTGTATACACATATAAATGATTTAGCAGGTAGAATGATAAATGAAATCTAGAGCTCAAAATGTGATGGGGAAGATGATCAAAATGAAGTCTGGAATGGTTGAGTTAGGTGTGTCAGTATTGCTCTCACTCTCATGCATTTAAATCTATAACTCTTGAAAAACAAATAGGAATTGTAAGTTTTAGTCTCTTGATATTTAACATGGCAGACAAGCAAAACATATGGACTATCAATCATATCCTACATAAACCTAACATAAAACTGATCCAACTTAATTAGCTAACATTTATATTACTTTCAGTCACTTAATGAGGCAAAACTTATCTTATAAATCTCAACCAGATAAATGACAGCAAGCTAAACATAACTGCAAAATTCTCACACTAGATCATTATCCATCATCCTCAATTATAAGAAGATCTTTTAAAATTATATTGATAACTATCAAAGACAACTCCTTTTTAAATTATATCATACTCGATCAACAGTAAAATCTTAAAGACAAAACATATCCCCAGCAAGAATCCAGCTTAACAAATACCCTCCATGGAAAGAAATAACGCTTCAACTCAATGGGATCATAGCTGCATTGTGTAGGTAATTCTGGAGACACAACACTGTGACCAAACCAGAAACTAATAGGACACACACAATGTTGATTTTTTTCCTGATAAAAGACATAACAGTGATGGCACAAACTTGTTTAACCCGAAAACAAAAAATATGATCCACTTCAATAACAATTTACCTTTAATCAGGTATGCTTGTGAAGAAAATAAGTTAAACCACAAACACAAAATTCATTAGTCCAAATAAAATGCTCACTTAAATTCCTTTAATGCTTTGGTTAATACTGTAAAATGGGGCTTTCTCACCCCCACCTACATTCCAAACCATCATCACCTAGTGTCTGGCTAAAGTTAAATTATACCATTTTCCCTGAAAACCCAGAAAGAAACACAAAAAATGTGCAGATAGTCCATCACAACTTATGAATGAAAATGCAAGGAAAACAAAAACAAACTCTGTGCAGTGTGGCAATTATTCAACACATAAAATAAATGGAAAGGGTATTAGGGAGAGGGTATGAGAAGACCTTGCACTTCAAGTAGAGGATACAAGCTAGGGTCACGGTAGCGACACGGAGGAGCAAGCGGAGAACTGCGAACTTCGTGGTTGAGGTGACGCAGTGGTCCTCCCAAGCCGTAGGTGGTGATGCGCGCGGCGGAGCGAGCAAGGAACAGAGGTTATCAGGGTGTGAGCATTACGATTTCCATATCTTTTTGAGCTTTTGAAGGAAACAAAAGAAAGTGGTTAGAACCATTTACGCTAAATGTATTTCAGGGTTGAGAGAGAGAAAGAGAGAGTGAGAGAGAGAGAGGGTGTGTGACTTGTTATCATGGTAACGGGGCGAGGTCATAGGGCGGCGTCTTCCTCCCTTGCTTACTGAGTGGAGGGCGGCGGCAACATCTTGTTTTCGTGGCAATGGAGGTGAGGAATGGGGTTTTATGGGAGGGAGAGTGAGCACGGGCATGCAAGAGGGGTTTTTTGGGTCAAAGGTTTCTTAGCAGCGCGAAAAATGAAAAGCAGGATGAGGGAATTAAAAATGACAGATGAACAATACACATCGGTTAACAATAAAACCGATGTTAAAAGGTTTTCCATATCGGTTATAAATAAAACCGATGTTAAATGTTGATATATTATTTTATTTTTTATCAATTTTTATTACCTTTTCCACATCGGTTTTGAATAAACCGATGTTATAATGTTTTTCACATCGGTTATAAATAAAACCGATGTTAAAAGTTATATTATTTATTTCCTTAATTTTTTTATTCATTTTTTCACATCGGTTTATAAAAACCCGATGTTAAAACATAAATATTTCCACATCGGTTAGAAAAAAAAAACCGATGTGTAAACTTATGCATTTTTAAATTTTTTTATTTTTGGTTCAATTTTCAACATCGGGTTTATAAAAACCGATGTTAAAACCTTTATAACATCGGTTTATTTTAGAACCGATGTTAAAAGTTTTCAATTTAATTTCAAAAATGCCACCGCCTCCATTTTCACATCGGTTTTCTGTAAACCGATGTTAAAACCCCGATGTTAAAAGTATATTTTGCACTGGTGTATAGCAGCAATTTTAATGGTCATACAATTTGCCTTGTAAGCCCATTTGTCTGCATTTTTATTACATCTAAAGGTTCTAGCTGGCTTTTTTAGGCAATTGCTGAGCTGTTGTCCACAATGTTAAAATTATTTGTTATTTTCCCCCTCAAATTGCGGATGACTTGATTAAAGAAAGTTTTAGTGACAATAATATTTGCTCCTAAAAAAATTAATAATAATGTACAAGTATTTCAAATAAACCGTACTAAAATTCATTTTATGTAAACAAATTACATTCCATTAAATCCATAATAAAAAAAAAATAACAACTACCAAGTGTTAATTAACTGTAGAAGTGTCATCAACAAAAGATGAAAAATACATCATTTGAATCTAATAGCTACTCTCATTTCATAACATTTCTTCAACTCTTAACTACAATGAAGCCTTCTGCTACCAATTTTCTGAAAATCATAGTGTATGACCTAGAATAATAAAATAAGAAAAAATGTCATTTAAAAATAGTTCATCTATGTAAATTAGAAAATAACAACAAATATTCATGTACATAACATGCCCAAAATAAAAATTACCATTGATGACTCAAACTGTATCAGCCTGAGTCAGGCACACTGTTCATAAAAGAAACAAAAACAAAAAGGACAAATTGATTCTTTTGTACACCAAAACAAGAGTTAGTACCCAAAAAAAAAAGGAATATTGTCAACGGATAATAAACCACTACAGATTATGCTTATTATTATAAGATAAGAAGGATGCAAGAAAGATAGTTCATAGGAAAATTGCAATTATTGACAGCCCTTGTTCTACAATCTGTCTAGAATGTACTTGTATCAGTTGTATGTGATCTACTACTTATAATATTCATGTTTGTCTCACCAAAGTGCCTACTAACCTTAAAAATATCAAAGACCAATTTTCAACTTAAATGTAGCTTGTACTATGTTCCAACTTGAAGGAAAAATATACTATAAATGTAGAATTGTTAGTTGTAATTCAGTTTTTCAGTTAAAAGTTAGTTGTAATTCATCTTATTCCCTTATTCTTTCTCTTCTTCTAAGTGAGAGTGTGAGTGTCATTACTTGGAAAAGTGTGTGTGATGTGCATAGAGTGTGGATCAGTGTGAAACTGAATGTGCATGTGCTAATAGTGGTATCAGTAGTAGAAGATTAGGGACCTGTGAAAGTGTTCGAGAATGGTTGCACCAAATGGGAATGGAGGTTTCATTCCATCTATGCCAATTCTTGATGGCAAGAATTATGATCAATGGGCGGTAAGGATGGAAGCTATCCTTGGTTTTCAGGAGATATTAGAAGTTGTGAAAGAAGGAGTTACAGAAAAGGATGATAATGTTGCCAAGAAGAAGGATTATAAGGCAAGATGCCTTTTCCATCAACGTGTTGATCAATCTAACTTTGAAAAGATTTCCAAGGCCAAAACAGCTAAAGAGGCCTGGGATATCTTGTTCAAAGCATATGGAGGTGTTGAGAAGACCAAGAAAGTGAAACTCCAATCATTGCGAAGGCAGTGTGAGTTGATGGGAATGCAAGATCAAGATTCAGTTGCTGATTACCTTAACAGGCTGCAAGTATTGGTGAATTCAATGAACACTTGTGGAGAATATTTTACTGATCAACAGATAGTTGAAAAGATCCTTAGAACTTTAACTCCTCGTTTTGATCACATTGTGGTGGCAATCGAGGAATCTAAGGATCTTGAGAACCTGAAAGTGGAGGAGCTGCAGAATTCCCTTGAAGCTCATAAGCAAATGTTCAATGAGAGGGATGGAGCCAAGGAGACTGAGCAAGCACTTCAGGCTTATCACAGAGGAAAGAAACAAAGAACATGGGGCATCATCAAGACTGGAAAAGAGAAGGGGAAGCACACAAAGGAGAAAGTTTCCTCAGATGACTCAGGGAATCACTCTGGTCAGCCTAATGGTGAGGAGAGGAAGAAGAAGTTCAAGAACAAGAACAAAGGAGATAAGAAGAGATTCAACAGAAAGGACATCCAGTGCTACAATTGTCAGAAGTATGACCATTTTGCTAATGAATGTAGAGGCAAGAAAGTGCCAAGAAAGCACAATGAAGCTCAATTAGCAAAAGAGGAGGATTCTGATTCTGATGACAGTGTGCTCTTGGTGGTGACTACAACAGGAGATTCCAATGCTGATGATTAATGGTATCTTGATACTGGCTTCTTGAATCACATGTCTAGAAGGAGGGAATGGTTCATTGAATTAAAAGAAAAGGTGAAAAGCAAAGTGTAATTTGGTGATAATTCAATCATTGAAGATGAAGGGATTGGAAAGGTGCATATCAGAAGAAAAGATGGTGTTAAAGCCTTGATCACAGATGTTCTTTATGTACCTTGCATGAAGAATAATCTGCTGAGTCTAGGGCAATTGGTGGAGAATAGGTATTCAATGATCCTAGAACAAAACCGGATGAAGGTGTTTGATGCTCAAAAGAAACTGATTTTAAAAGCTCCTTTGACAAAGAATAGGACTTTCAAAATTGGAATCCAAGTTCTGGAGCATAGTTGTCTCAGTGCAGTGATGGGAGATGCGAATTGGCTATGGCACTATCGATATGGACACCTCAACTTCAGAAGCTTGGACTTCTTGCAAAAGAAAGAGTTAGTTCAAGGACTTCCACAAATGTCACAACCTGATCAAGTATGTGAAGATTGTTGTGCAAGCAATCAGCCAAGAAATGCATTTAAGAATAAAGCTCTTCACAGATCCAAAGACAAATTGGAGGTAGTCTACTCAGATGTGTGTGGTCCTTTTAAGACTCAATCCATTGGAGGTAATAGTTACTTTGTGTCGTTCATTGATGAATATTCAAGAATGATGTGGATTTACTTGATTTAGAAGAAAAGTGATGTGCTAACTACTTTCAAGAAGTTTGTGTTGATGGCTGAGAATCAAAGTGATAGGAGAGTCAAGGTGTTGAGGACAGATGGAGGAGGAGAATACACTTCTCATGATTTCCAAAAGTATTGTGATGAGAAAGGAATCATACATGAAGTTACAACACCTTACACTCCTCAACATTATGGCATTGCTGAAAGGAGAAACGGAACAACACTGAATATGGCAAGAAGCATGTTAAAAGAGAGGAAACTGCCCAAAATCCTATGGGGGGAAGTAGTAACCACAATAGTTTACCTACTAAACAGGTGTCCAACCAAAGGCTTGGAAAATTCAACTCTTGAAGAAATGTGGACAGGAAGAAAGCCTGATGTATCAAACTTAAAGATATTTGGTTCCTTGTGTTACAAGCATGTGCTTGAACAAACCAGAAGCAAATTGGATGAAAGAAGCAAGCAGGTGGTCTTTTTAGGGTATCATCCAATAGGTGCATACAAATTAATTGATCTAAGAACCATGAAAGTAACGATAAGCAGAGATGTGATCTTCGATGAATCTAAGTGGTGGAACTGGGAGCAGAAAAACAATAGTAGTGTGGTGTTAGATCTTCAAGAAGATCAAGCTGAGTCATCAAATCCTGCTAATATTGATCAGTCACATAGACTTCAGAGGCAAAGACAGACACCTCTAAGGTTGAATGACTATGAAATTACCCCAGATAATGTGGTAAGTGCAGATGGTGAATTGGTGCATATGGCCTTGTTCAATGAAGTGGAGCCAGTATCCTTTGAAGAAGCTATGACAAATGATAGATAGGTGGCAGCAATCAACAAAAATGATACTTGGGAATTGACTGATTTGCCTTAGCAGAAGAAAACAATTGTAGTCAAATGGGTGTAAAAGGTCAAGGTGAAGCCAGATGGTTCAATAGCCAAGTATAAGGCTAGATTGGTGGCAAAAGGGTTCCTGCAGAAGGAAGGCATTGATTATCAAGAGGTGTTTGCACCTGTGGCAAGAATGGAGACCATAAGGCTAGTGACAGCTATAGCCAGTCACAAGAAGTGGACACTTCACCAGCTTGATGTGAAGTGTGCATTCCTCAATGGAAAATTAGATGAAGAAGTGTATGTGTTACAACCACCTGGTTTTGCTATCAGAAGAAAGGAACAGAAAGTGCTGAGACTTCACAAAGCCTTGTATGTCTTAAAATAGGCACCAAGAGCCTAGAATAGAAGGATGGATGATTGTATAACTTAGCAAGGCTTCCTGAAATGCAGTAGTGAGCATGTTGTGTATACTCAAGAATTGAATACAGGTGACACTTTAATTGTTTGTCTTTATGTTGATGACTTGTTGATAACCGGAAGTGATGAAAGTTTGATTGTAAAGCTAAAGAAGAGATTGATGACTGAGTTTGAGATGACTGACTTGGGAGAGCTGGCATATTTCCTGGGAATTGAATTTCTCAAATCAAAGAAAGGGATATTCATGCACCAGAAGAAGTATGCAACTGATATCCTTAGAAAATTTAAAAGGCTTGATTGTAACTCATCTTATACTCCTGTTGAGATTGGTTTGTAATTGAAGAAGGAATATGAAAATGAGGAATCAGTTGGTGCAACCAAAATTAGACAGTTGATAGGCTCTCTAAGATACTTGTGTAATACCAGACCAGACTTGGCTTATGGAGTAGGTCTGCTGAGTAGATTCATGGAGGAACCTAAGTCATCTCACTTTACAGCAGCTAAAAGACTACTGAGGTTTGTGAAAGGAACCATAGGACTTGGACTATTGTTTCCTAATGAAGACAGAAGCAAGGCTGAAGTAGTTGGCTTCATTGATTCAGATTGGTGTGGGGATAGAGAGGACAGGAAAAGCACTTCGGGCTACTTGTTCATGTGCTGCAGTGGCCCTATTTCCTTGTCCTCAAAGAAGCAGAATATGGTGGCATTGTCCTCATGTGAAGCAGAATATGTAGCAGCTGCACTAGGAGCTTGTCAAGCAATGTGGCTCGAGATACTTTTGAGGGAGTTGAAACTTATTAGAACTAATCCAATGAAGTTAAAGGTTGATAACAGATCAGCAATCAGCCTAGCAAAAAATCCTGTGGCTCATGGAAGAAGCAAACACATTGAGACTCGCTTCCATTACTTGAGAGATCAAGTTAAGAAAGGCAACTTAGTGCTGGAATATTGCAAGAGTGAAGAGCAACTAGCAGATATATTGACTAAGCCATTGAAGCCAGAGAGATTCAAACTTCTAAGGAGCAAGATTGGGATGGAGTTTTTAGAAAATCTGAATTAAGGGGAAGTGTTAGTTGTAATTCATTTTTTCAGTTAAAAGTTAGTTAATGCGTTAGTTAGTGACTTAGTCAAATTCTGTTAAGGGTGGGAAAAAGTAATATAGTCCATGTGGGACTTGTATAAATACCTCTATTGATGATGAATAAAATCAGTGTGTATATTCAAGTAATATTCATCTTCTTCCCTTATTCTTTCTCTTCTTTTAAGTGAGAGTGTGAGTGTCATTACTATGAAAGTGTGTGTGTTGTGCATAGAGTGTGGATCAGTGTGAAACTAAATGTGCATGTGCTAACAAGAATTACAAACCTTCCCCTGCATTAATGAGACTTAACGCTTGTTCATCATTATTGATAATTTCCTCTCGAATCCCGGCAACAGATACTCCAAGATGGGAAAAAAAAGGACCTCCATACATATGTACAGCTACATACAGCTACATACAGCTACATTAGCTGTAAATAAGAATTCTAGTGGCAGCTAGCCAACCTCCAAACTCTCATGAATTTGCAATTTTTGATTTTCAACAGCTATGTTAGTTAATGTTAGTTATTTTCAGTTGGTTAGATAACTTGTGACTTAAGTTTGTTAGCTTAGCTGTAGATAGCTGGATAGTTAGTTAAGCCTTGTATAAAGTAGACACATTGCCTCTTGTACATTTTAAGTCAGAAAATTGTGATTGAGAATTACACTCTCTTACATAGCAAATTCATCCATGGCTCTTCCTTTCACTTTCAACAAGAAGATCATTGTTGGCCCTAATGACTCAGATGAAGACCGCAAAGCCCCTGAACACAATACAAACACACAAAGAAAGCACAAGCCACACAGGAAATACTACAAACACTTGGTAGGCAATGTAATTCAGAAAATTGAACAAGAAAGTGATAGAAGAAAGCACACACAAGATTTACGTGGTTCGATCAATGTGTTCTACATCCACGGGAGAGAGCAGCACCACTAAGAATCCATGATCACAGTTACAATAGAGAACTCCTTGAATTTGTCACTCCCCTGTTCACAAGAACATGAACAAACCCCAAGATTATCTCTCTATTTTCACAAGTTAATCATATTTAAAAAATATATTTATCTATCATAATTTTTTTTCTTCTCTCTTTCAAATTTATTTGATTTATTTCTCCTATTTTCTCATGCAAGTTAACCATTTTTAAAAAATATTTATCTATCATATTTGTTTTCCTATCTCTTGAAAATATATTTTATTTACTTATACTCTTTTCCGTGCAAGTTAATTTTTTTTAGAAAATATAGTTATCTATCATATTATTTTTTATTCCCTCTTGAATATCTATTTGATTTATTTTTTATATTATATTTTCCTGTGCAAGTTAAACCTTTTCTGAAAATATATTTGTCTATCATATTATTATTATTATTATTATTATTATTATTATTATTATTATTATTATTATTATTATTATTATTATTATTATTATTATTATTATTTCTTGTCTCTTGAAATTCTATTTGATTTAACCCTTCTCTTATTCCCATGCAAGCGAACTATTTTTAGAAAATATATTCATCTACTATATTATTATTTTTCTTCTCTCTCAAAGATATATTTGATTTACCCAAAAGCGCTTGAATGAGATGACACCGATCTCTTCCAGTTTAACCAGAGGTCTCGAGTTCGAATCTTGACCCTGAGAATGTAGCAGTATTAAAACTCTTGAGGGAGAGCTTTTCTGCCCTTGTGATCATACCCGACTCGATGGATTAGCCTCCGCAGTTGCGCGCGGGAAACCAAAAAACGCAGTTGCACACGGGAAACCAAAAAAAAAGATATATTTGATTTATTTATCATATTTTCCCATACAAGGTAACCATTTGTATAACATATATTTAGCCATCATATTATTTTATTTTCTCTCTTCAAAATATATTGGATTTATTTCTCATTTTTCCTGTGCAAATTAACTATTTTTAGAAAATATTTTTATCTTTCATAATTTTTTTCTTCTTCTCTCTTGAAAATTTATTTGATTTATTTCTCCTCTTTATCCGGTGCAAGTCAAGCATTTTTAGAAAATATATTTATATTTATCTATCATATTATTTTTTCCTTCTCACTTGTAGAAGAGACGGAAGGAGAAGAGTAAGAGAATGAAATAAGCATAGATGAGATAAATATCTAAGCATGGAGAATGTCGAACGTAAAATGAAACATTAAGAAATAAATAGATAGAGATATATAATGCATGAGAATATGCTATACAAATATATTATCTTAATTTTAAATTTTAAATTAAATAATAATTAAATTAATGATGATTGATATACAAATGAAAATATTTTCATTTATGGTAGATATATCTTATCATTAATGTGTTAATTCTTCCATATTTTATGAATCAATCAACATCTTACCATTAATGTATTAATTTAATTTTAAATTTCAAAATTTATTGATATTTTTTTTAATTATAAAATTTTAATATAGAGTTAAATTTATTTAAATTATGTAACCAAAAAAATTTTATTTAAATTAGAAAATTTTAATTTTAATTTATATATTTATTAAAATTTATTTAAATTAGGAAATTTTAATTTGAATTCATTATATTTAAAAATTCAAAATTTATTCATTATTTTGTTTCCTTGTTTATTTTCTTACCATTAATACAATTTGTCTTCAAATCTATGTAAGCACGACGACACGTAAGCAAAACTTGGAGGGAACGTATGAAAAGTTAGGAAGAAATAGAAAATTTCTTTCTTAGATTCCTTAACAAATACCCCTTACCACACTAGTTAGCATTCACCTTGAATTAATGGAAGATTTCTGCCATTAGAGTGGATTTTAAATTCTTATAATTAAGCACATATGTCGTTGCCTCCGTTACTATAAATTTCCGCTGAAGCTAATAGCGATAGCCAGGTTCTGTGCATATTAATTTTCTTGCCCCGCCACTGCCCCCTTCCAACCTCATTTGAAGGTATGGAGAAACAGATGGTTCAGTCTTTATCAGCCACTTCTGCAGTTCTTGGTCTTCTTATATTCACGTTAGGTACTTGCTTATCATTTTTAGTGCATCCCCGCCTGTGGAGGAATTCTGTTTGATCAATGTATTTGCAGGATGGAGAAAGGTGCTCCCTGTAACCCAGTTGGACCACCACAATGCCCCAGACCATGGCCACCTACGGCAACTATTGCCACCAACCACAATGAAACTCATAAATTATTGTCTAGATAATTGTTATATTAACTATGTTATAAGATAGACTAAATATATTAGTCATAATATCTATTGCGAGTGAAATGTTATAATTATAAGATTATACAACTTTGATAAATGATTTTGCAGCTCAAAAAGTTAGAAGAGTAAAATGAAAATTGATGTGATATTAAATTTGGTTTCAAACATTAATTTTGCTTGAAGGCACCAAAATTTCTAGACACGACCCTGACTGCAGGGACAATTAATTATTTAGTAATATTTGCAGCTAACACAAGTTTATATACATGTGTATTTCCAACAAATTTCTTTGGTATACATGTGTATTTCTATGATACCACGTATTATAGTTGGACTTGGATGATCAAGACAATCACGGCAAAGTACAAAAGTTTTAGGATTAGTGCTTCCAATGCGTATAATTTGACTCAAACATCCTTACTTTTGTAAAATCCAATGAGAAGCATGAACTTCTACTTTGAAAGTTGTAGAGGTAATATAGAATATTCTACATCTCCCTCAATTACGGTTTCAATATGATACCATTTGTCATATATATTTTTGAAACTTAGAAGATTTATTCGGGATCTACTAGAGGCATCAAAATATAATTGTTTCATTTGAGAACATCGTAGAGGCTCTTTCAAAACCTCCAATTTCATTTGCAAACTCCTCGTTACAAGTCGATAATAAGTACACATGTGATCATCTGATTTCTTTTTACAAAATATATAAATAGTACACATGATTTATTATATATCCATAAAACTCAACTCGATATTTAGCTAGTAGCTTTATAATTACTCTGTATTAAGAACGCACAACATATGAAAATTCATTAAGATAAAGAATCTTCCGATCCTTCAATGATATTATTATTAATCATCAATATTTATTCAAAATAGCCTAATTGACCGTATGTCAAATAACAAAATTATTTAAAAATTATTCACTTCAAGTCTAGTAAAGCACCATAAAGAACAAGTGCGTACAAGGACAAAGCAAAATTAATATCCCACTTATACGGATCCAGATCCTCTCCGGTGGTAAAGCGTTCAATGTATCACCCCGATTTTTCACTGCTTCCAAATATCGGTAATAAATATATAAATGTTTATATTTTTATCCGAGACTTAGAAAATGATTTTGGATAAACCAAGGTCATTTCCATGTTATTTTTAATATTATAAGGTTATGGGGAAATTTTGGGTTGAAAATTCAGACGAAACCCGGTCTGCGTTTTCACTGACTGTAAAAGTTTACAGCTCAAAAAACCTAATTGTGACTCGTGAACGAGATGGTTAGTGTTTATATCATATTTTCTACAATATTGGGAGTTTTGAAAATTTTCACGTGAAAATAACATTATATTTTATGCGGGCGAAAACTTCAAAATATCTTGAGAAAAACCCGAGTCGGGTAAACAACGAAACTAGATACGGAGCTGAGGTGACTGACGTGGCAAGCATTTATGGTGATCCTATCCGAGTCATAATGACCACAGTGGCAAATAAATGCCATTAAATATTTTGGTACGAAAAAGACTAAAATACCCTTAGTTTCACATGGAAATCACAATTGTGCCATCACACATTTTTACCCTTTTGTCCCTAACCCCCAATGGCTCCACCATCATTAACACGACTTAGGCAAAAATTTTCTTCACTTTGTATCATCTTCCTCTTCAAATTTCATCATTTTCTCTTAAGAACTCTTAGTCATTTTCTGAAGAACATCATCAAATCTTATCATTTCTTCAGGTTTCAAGAGGTGATTTCTTCCCTTCATGATCAATCAAGTCTTTCTCTTCACATACTTCATGAGTTTATGCCATGAATCATCATTATCATCATCATGTTCAAAGTTCTTGATGGTTTCTTTAAAAATCTCTAAAAAAATTGTAGAAAAATCCATTTGACTTGAAACCAATTTCTATAAATTCATATCGATGTCTATATTCATCATCTAGAAGCATGAACCCAAAAGAAATTTTCTCCCTATTCTTTCGTTGATGGCCGAACCCTAGCTTTTGGGTGTAAATGGGTTTTGCTTCAACTTTTGTTAAATGATGCATGATTTCATCTCTTAAATCATTATGGGTATTGAATCCAAGTGATTAAGAAAACCAAATCAAATCCTAGTCTCATTTTTTTCAAGAGGACCGAAACCCTAAGTTTTTGG
This sequence comes from Sophora flavescens, assembly GCA_030762895.1. Classification (NCBI taxonomy): domain Eukaryota; kingdom Viridiplantae; phylum Streptophyta; class Magnoliopsida; order Fabales; family Fabaceae; genus Sophora; species Sophora flavescens. The sequence continues at coordinate 164,571,240 of CM061067.1, forward strand.
TATAAATGTGTAACATCCTAAAATTCTAATATAATTAATTTGATGAAAAATATATTAAGTTATTAAAAAATATATATATAGTGCAAATAAAAAATATAATTAAGAGGTTTTGTGTAAAGAACAGATAGTATAAAGATTTATTGAAATTACTCATTTATTATAAATAAACAATACAAAATTTTTATATATATATGTTGTACAGGGACGATTAGTCCAAGCACACTGATTTTTGGCATTTGCCAAAAGTAAATCAGAAAGTTGTTTTTTAAAAAATAAAATAAATGAAAACCCTATACTTGTACATGCGCGCAGTATATATATATATATATATATATATATATATATATATATATATATATATATATATATATATATATATATATATATATATATATATATATACTCTAGTCACTGCGCATGGAGTTAGGAACGCCGCACAGAGGAGAATTAGAGGGGGGCCGTGCAGTGAGGGGTTTGAGACATGTTTCTTTTCCTTGTCGGTGCAACCGTAACAGTGAAGGGAAGAAAATATTTTAGAGAAGCATCAACTTTTGTCATACGTAATTTCTAGAACATTTTGGAGGTCTTCAATAGGTGAGTAACAGTACTTTTTGCGAACACTTTCCATGGTATAATTGTTTGTATGTGTGTGGAAGGGTTTACCTTATAGTCTTTTTTTTTGGAATTTGGATTGAATATATGATTGATATCACCAACCTAAATTTTAAAATCGGGGATTTTCAATTAAAACAAAAATTTGTTAAATTGAGTATTTACTCTTGTTATTGATGGCATGAAATACATGATTGATATTTGTACTAGTTGAATGATATGCTTGATGACATAGGTTATGTCTTGATGTTTGTGATTGTCACAGTGTAGTTATAAAATTACTTGATGACATGATATGAGTCTATTTGATATGCATGATAAGATTAAATATTTAATTTGTGGTAAATGAGTTGTTACATGTATGAGACATGAAATTTATGCCTTATGATGAGTTGTATGATGTTTGCCGCGATACCACCTATGATAGGGGTATCGAAGAGTAATACCACCTTAATGGGGTACCGAAAGTAACATCGCCATGTGATTGGGATGTCAAAAATGAGTAATACCACCTAAAAAGGGTATCGAAAGTAACACCGCCACGCAATGGGGTGTCGAAAAGGGAGAAATACCGCCATGTGCACATGGGAGGTATCGAAATGGAAATGTCCCCGATAGGAGGGTGACATCGAAACACTCCTCGTGAGTAGGGGTGGGCAATGGGACGCCATTGTCGTGTGATGTGTGAATTTATGGCATGCCGGCAAGAGACCAATTTAATTAGGAGGTCTTCAGGCCATTTGGATTAAACCAGAATTTACTTGGTATATGGAATGTGATGCATTGGGATAAGTTGTTGTTATTAAAAGTATTTTCTTTTGTATATATTATTTTGAAAACTTAGCGGGTGGCATGGACAGTTTTTCCACTTACCGTGCCGGCTGAGAACAATACTATTTTTGAAAATATTTTATAAAACTGTATTGTTGATCACTGGGATTTTATATCTCATTATCAATACAAAAAAAAGGTCATTTAGCGACCGAAAATAGTGACCGAATTTTTTGGTTGCTATTTGTGACCGAAATAGCGGCCGATTGTAGGATCTACGTGAAACACTGGTTAGAGTTGAGTCTGCGACCGAAATAGCGACCGAAATAGAGCGTAGCAGAGATATTGGTCGCTATATCGGTCGCTAAACAAAGGAAAGTAAAAGTCAGAAATTTATGAATTTTTAGCTACCGAAATGGCGACCGAATTAAATGCAACGATCAAACTTTATTTATATTAGCGACCGATTTCGAAATCCGTCGCTAAATTTATGAATTCATAATCTAAACTTTATTTATATTTGCGACCGATATTAATTCGGTCGCTAAACGGTGCGTATAAAAAATAAAATAGCGCGTGTTAGCGACCTAAATTTAAATCGGTTGCTAAAATTATAAATTCAAATTCAAACTAACCATTTTAGAGACCGATTTAGCGACCGAATTATTTCGGTCGCTAAAACTGAAATCCCTAAATCGCGAAATCTCCCATTTCCTTCCACACTTCTTCATTTTTCCTCTCTCAGCTCTGCTCCCTACCTCCACACAGCGCCAGTCCGTCGTCCGTCTCCACAACCGCCACCACCGCACCAGTACGGCCACCACCGTATCACAGTACGTAAGTCTTCTTACCTCTCATCTTTTCCTTTCTTCTCTTCCTTTTCCTCCCTCTCATCTTTGGTCTTTCCCTCCGCAGAAACAGTGCCACCGCCGTAGAGCTCCGGCCACCACAGGGACAACCGCAAGGACCACTGCAAAGGTATCCCCTCCTTCCTTCTATGTATCCCCTGCGCCCTTCATTCTTCGTTTTATTGTTATTTCACAGTCTCTGAAATTCTTTTTGCAACAATGATGATTACTGTTTTGGTTGTTTTGTGAGTGTGTCCAAAAATTCTGGTCTGGTGGTATGTCTAAGAGGGTCCAAAAATTTTCTGAGGCTTCATCTTTTTCTCTCTGAATGGAAACTACAGATTGCAGAATGAGGACAATCATGATTGTAAAATGAAATATCAGAAACAGAGACTGTAATTAATCCAAATTTTATTACAAAAATGTTCCAAAGACAAAAACTCGAGTGGCATGACAAATCTGGTTACCTTGGGGTAGCACCAAGTTTTGGTTTAGTTGTTGTATAACACTTATTTGCATAGCTAAATGAAAAATTCGAAATTTATCGATGCCCCCAACAGATTAATGTCAGATAAATATATTTTATACTATTCTTAGCTAGATAAAGGGGTTAAATAAGCACACACATAAGCCTTAGCATGAAGATTATGAGCATTCATATACCCTTGTATTCATATCATCCTGCACAGGAGATAGTTCTAAGTATGCTACTGAATCATGTGAATTAGTAATACAATCTAACGTTCCATTGCAACATTCTGATTGATCAAAAAAAGGTTGATGCAATTGAAAGGACAAGCAACGGTCTTGACAGGACCTGGCAGCAGAAAGATTTATTAGCTATCTGGTCTCATGAATATAGCTAAGCTTTGGATGAAAACAAAAAAGACTTCACACAAACATAATAGAGATTAGAGAAACTCCAATCAATTATAGCCTCAACCACAATGGTTAAAGGGGGTTGGGGAAGTATCACATGTTATGCATTAATGTTATTCATTCATCACAATCTCCAACATCTCCTTTTACACCTTAAGTTAATGAGAAAAGGGTCCATTTTCCCTATGAAAGAGTATAAAGGGAGATGCAAGAGATTGTGATATGCAAATAATATAGCTCTATGGTATGTCTCCTTAATGCACACAGAGACCATATCCTGTGATTTATTTATTTTTGTTTTTTTTTGGTGTAAACATAATCCAATTTCAAAAACTTCAAAATGATGCCATGAATAATTCATTATCGAGGTCAGTTTGGTACACAATTGGGCTGGGGGTGGGCGGGTTTGAAATTTTGAGATATGAGATTTATCAAACTTTTCTCCCTTTGTTTCCTCTTCTTATGAAATAAAGGAGATGGGGAGGAGAGTATAAGGAAGAAGGGAAGTTGCAAGTTGTTCTAAATTTGTAACCGTATATTGTTGATTCTATTTTATATTAATTTATGTGTTTCTAGTCTTATAAATAGTTGTACTGGATTCTGTATATATAGAATAGTGATTTGTTTGTTAGTGGAGAGCGGAGCTCAATAGGATGTGATCTTGTCTGATTGTATGATGATAATTTAATGTTTATTCATGTGTTTGTCAATATGTGTTGTTTGTTAGTGGAGAGCGAAGCTCAATAGGATGTGATCCTGTCCGAAAGGCGGGATGCTGGTTGTGTGCTGATAATTTAGAAATTATGCATGTGTTTGACAATTAACTGCTACTTTTTAGTGGAGAGCGGAGCTCAATAGGATGTTTGCTACAATATTTAATCTAAGTTTGTATTGATTTACGCTGCAATTTATATAAGCTCAACAATGTTGCAATATTTATAGGTTAATGGTTTTATTTTCTGTTAGAGGTAATAATTAATTTACGAAAGCCTTAGTTTCCTATTTGAGATTTAATATTAATGAGCATGCGTAACTTATCAAGGTATGCATGCTCATTGTATTGAATCTTGAATTGTCCAAGTGGGACAGTTTGGGAAAAAACCTTTTTCACATTCGTACAATAGTCATTTCAATGTTGAAATGCCTTATATACTTGTTGAAATTTCGGTCTGATGCATTTCCTTTTGTTCTCCTGGTGCATACTTGATCACGGTGATTCTGACCGTGCTCGAGTCGTGTAACTTGGAGACCGATGGGAAATGCTGCCAAAATTTTGTCAAGTATAAGGTATTTGAATATGGGAATAACTATTAGTAGCCGAGTGTGGCAAAGGTTTCTTCTCGAATGGGATAGGTTCATACCTTGTCATAAGAACGAGATTGATGGAGTTATTGGAATGCACCGTAATATATAAGTGTTATTGTAGGATTGGTCAGGCTATTTAATTGCCAGCAATGGATATTCCGGAGAATCGGAAATGGATGTATCGTAGGTTGGATCGGAATAAACGTCTTAGGGAAGAGTATAGATTTGGAGTGGGTGAGTTTATAGAGTTTGTTGTTAGCCAGGAGAGATTTATACGGCTGGGCGGTGATCAATTGAGGTGTCCTTGCAAAAGATGCAAGTGTCAATCTTTCAAAAGCGTGGATGGAGTTGTAGCCGATCTTTATGAGAAGGGCTTCATGCCTGATTACTATTGGTGGAGTAACCATGGTAAGACGTTACCTGACTTAAACCCGATTGTGGTTGAAGGTTCGTACTATGGAAGTGGTGACCGGAGGGAAGAATTGAATCCATACGAGCAGATGATAATGGATCATGCTGGACCATCGGTTGGTGTTGTACTAGAAGAAGATGGGGGAGAAGACGGTGGAATGGGTTCCCAATGCATAGAGGAGAATCCGAATCCCGAAGCTCAAAGATTCTATGATATGCTGAGTGCTGCACGATCTCCATTGTGGGAAGGATGTCGGGAGTACACGGAGTTGTCGATGTGCATGGAATGGTTGAGTATCAAATCTGACTACAATATGCAAGAAGGCTGTTTTAATCACCTCACCAGGTCAGTGTCCAAGGCGTTGCCAGAAGACAATCGGATTCCTACTAGTTTTTATCATGCTAAGAAGTCTGTGGAAAATTTGGGTCTGGGGTGTTTGAAAATTGATTGTTACCCGAATGGATGTATGTTGTACTATAAGGATGATTCAGCGGAAAGCATAACATGTGAATCAATTAAAGGATATGGAAGTCAAGATACCCATTTTGTTATGTAAGCTGGAGCAAATCTTCCCACCGAGTTTCTTTGATTCCATGGAACACCTGCCAGTTCATCTACCGTACGAAGCAAGAGTTGGTGGCCCAGTCCAATACCGCTGGATGTATCCATTTGAGAGGTAAACAACATCAACTATTTTACTTAATACATATGAAATTCACGAACACGAGAGCATAGTTTAGCTTTCCCTAAAACTAGTAATTATTTGTATGTATCCCTCTGTAATAGGTTCCTGCACTCCCTTAAACACAAAGTCAAGAACAAGGCACGAGTGGAGGGTTCCATTTGTGAAGCATACTTAGTAGAGGAGACTTCCACTTTTGCCTCTTATTTCTATCCGGACGAAGTTAACACGAGAAGGACAAGGATGCTTAGAAACGTTGATTCGGGCGAAGGAAGTTCAACTAGTCCTCCTATATCAATATTCAACTATCCGGGCAGATTTAGTGGCAAATCAAAAGGATATTTCTTGGAGCAGCATGACATTAATGCTACTCATCTGTATATCCTTCAAAATTGTGAAGAGGTCGCGCCATATTTAGAGTAAGTTTCTACAATGTCTTTTATAAGTTCAATTGACATTTATGATTATTAATCATCCTGCTGTTAATCTCCCATATGTAGGATGTACGACAATTTTCTAAGGGATCTCCAACCTGACATTTCAAACGATCAGGTTGATCGAGAAATTACTTCTCACTTTGCTACGTAGTTCAGTAAATATGTAGGTTAAGCACCTTCATTTGTTGAAATACATTTTATCTCCTTAAATATATAGCATGTATAAGAATAATATAATATTTGATTTTTTAGGTACTAGATCCAGAAAACAATGTTCAAAATCCATTGTTGACAAATTTGGCATGGGGGGCTAACAGATGGGTTACATTATGGAATACTTATATTGTAAATGGATATAAATTTAACACAAAAACATGGAATGAAGGAATGAAGACGTGCAACTATGGTGTTTGTGTGCGAGCCACTGATGGCAATGTAGAGGATGATTTCTATGGGGTTCTAACTGACATCCTTGAACTCGATTATACCGGTTTCCCCGTGATGAAGTTAGTTATCTTCAAGTGTGATTGGTTTAATCCTACTCTTGACGTAGGGACAAAAATAGATAAAAATTATGGTATTGTTCAAGTTAGGCTGTCTCGAAGGTATAATAAGGCGTACGACCCATTCATTTTTTCACAACAGGCTGAGCAGGTTTATTACTCGCCATATCCCGAAGGACATCATGGCTGGTTGGGTGTTATTAAGATAAAGACTCGCAGTATAATTACTGATAATGTAATCAACCAGCCTGAAAAAGATGCTTCGTACCAAGATGATGAGTTTTCAAGACCCCACGTACCGTTGCAAATTACGCCGGACATTATTGTTAATTCTCTGGAACATTTCCGAAAATGGGGAAGAAGTTGAACGAGATTTAATGGATCAATCTGAGTTGGACGCATCTAGCGAAGGTACATTCCGATCAAGTGATACTGATGAGAGTGAGGGTGAATTTAGAGACGGAGATTCTACTTAGGTAATTTATTTATGTCATAATTCATTGTGTAAATGTCATTCTACTTATTAGGTAATTTATTTTTGTATTATTTACACTGTTGTGTAATCATATTTTCATTTTTTTCACAGATGGCAGATTCCTCTAGAGGTAAGGGTCGTCGTGGAGGTCGTGCTGCGAGAGTCCCTTCCCTGGCCGACCCACAGCCTTCAGATTGAGACCACCCTACCAACACCTCTGTGGACGGGACACCTCAGGGTGATGGAGTTGCACCCCCCACCCAGCCTCATGTGGTCGGGACACAGGCTGCACCCTCATCATCCACACCTACGACGACAGGACCATCATCATCATCGGGACAGGAGAGTCGTGGTCCATTCGACAGGAGGATTCTTCTTATCCCCAAGGGGATAACGAGTATGCTAATTTAATATTTTAATATATATAAAGTATCGTTAATTTCTATTTACTTGTTTTTTAAATTTATTTAGAACATTTATTAATGCTCTAATTTTGCTGCAGCTTTCTGCCCGCGAAGGGCCCTTCTGATTCGATATCGAAGATCCTGCGATGCAAGTTTGATGGTCTATGGCCTACATGGAAGGCCATCCCACTGGGCCATAGGGATCAGTTGTTTCCAGAGTTTAAGGTAACAATTTATTAAGTTATTTAAATTAAATTTACATTATATATATGTACACACGAATTTCCTAACAACTGTAAGTTGTAGAAAGAGTATAGGTGGGACTTAGCTTTAGAGGCTCTCGTCAGGGACATATTTAAGCATAAAGGCTCACTGGTCATGACGAATCTGACGAACAAGCTGAGGAAGGGTCAGAATAAGGGGAGGTGGGTGGATCCTGAGATCAGGAGGCAGCTGGACCAGTACTGGGCTACTGAGAAGTTCCAGGAGATCCAGGCCACAGCTCGGCATAATCGAGCTTCTGATGGTGGCGCATGTGCTTGGACCAGTGGGTCTAAATCAGCCGTCGCCCACTACGACGAGCTGGTTATACATTAAACTTTTGACTTAATATACTATTTAATTAACTAGTTTTCATTTTTAATTATTCTTATGAATTTAATATTATATTTTTCTGTGCAGAAAGCACAGAAACAACGGGCCCCGACTGCGATGGAGTTGGTGGAGAGGACGAAGAAGTTGAAGTCAGGGACATGGGTCAACGACAAGGCCCGTAACTATGCTGTAAGCAAAAAAATAATTTAGTGTTTACTTGTAATTTATTATAAATGATTTGTTAATATTAGATATAATTTTAACTAAATCTCTTCAACTATACTTTGTAGGTGGGCTTCAACGAGAAGAAGGACAATGCCATATCACGTGCCTCACAGTCACAAGATGAGGCTTTGACTGGTGATGGGCCCTGCTCTCCTGTCTCCGTCGACGATAATGCCATTTATTTGGAGGTCGTCGGGGGCAGGAACAAGAAGGGGCACGTGTATGGCCTCGGACACCTGGGAGGCGAGTTTATAGCTTCATCGTCCGACACGCCTGCTCCTTCCTGCGCCGATACCGTCCCTCAGGAGCAGTTCCACCAAATTCAGGACACCATCACGCAGCTGAACGCGGAGCTTCGGGAGAAGTGCGAGAGAGAGCAGCAGATGGCGAACCAGATTGCACAGTTGACTCGAGCACACAAGAAGCTGATGCGGCGAGCATCGAGCGGGGGCGGACATCACTGCGGCTGGTGTTGGAGAAGATGAGGATCCAGACTCGACTTGCTCGAGATGATGCTCGGCGGTTATTCCGCCTGCTGCCGCTCCTCCAGTTCCGCCTCCAGCTACTGATGCTGCTACTGCAGAGGACGATCAGCTAGCAGACGTCGGTGGTACAGACGCTGAGGATGATTGGATTCCTCCATCTCCCCCTCATCATGACTGATTTTTTTTTTACATTTTTTTGACTTTAAACGATTCTTGTACGACATTTTGGATTATTCTTTTTATATATATTTATTATTTTTTATGATTGTATATTTCATAAGTAATTTGGTGTGTTTTATTAGTAATTTTTCTAACGTTTAAAGAAAATCAGAAAAAAAAATTATTTTAAAAATTAAAATTAATTTTTTTAATAATAACCAGTTTATAGACCGAATTAGAAACCAATAATTCGGTCGCTAAACTTTATTTAACATTTACATATGAGGTATAGCGACCGAAAATCCGTCGCTAATATAGGTTAACAGTAACCAAAATTAGCGACCGAACTAGCAACCGATTATCGGTCGCTAGAAATGGTTACCCAAAAAATGCGACCAACCTAATAGCGACCATTTATTATTATTTAGCGACTGAATATTCGATCGCCAATTAGTGACCGGAATATTAATTCGGTCGCCAGGTATTCAGTCACCACCCTTAATCGGTCGCTAAATCGGTCGCTAAATTAAATAGCAACCGATTTACACTGTTTAGCGACCGAATATTACGGTCGCTAAACAGTTTTTTTTGTAGTGTAAAAGTGTTGTTTTCAGAGACCGAGGACATCGCTGTTGAGGACCCAGGGATCTGAGGAGTCATCTTTTTATTACCTAGTTGGTTAGTAATATAGTATGGTTGAGTGTGCTGACGATGTTCTTTGGTTCACGTATTATTTTTCTCGTATTGTAATTAGACACCCGGTTTTGAGGCTTTTGGTTCTTATTATTTATTCGAACGTATGGATTTACATTTATATTCATTACTTGGATACTTTATTACTGTATTATTTAATACGAGGTATTTTCATACTTTAGATTTTTTTTTTCTTTATGAGATATATGTTTTAATTCATTGTTTTAAAGGATTTTTATTGATTTTATCTTGGAATTACTAATGTAACAAAGGGCGTTACATTTATGGTATCAGAGCAATTCGATTCTAAATCGGACTGTGGTAGTGGGGCTTTTTCAAAAAACAAAACTTGGGCGCATAGGATGCTTGTTAGAGTTATAATTCTGCAATCTATTCTTTTGGACATTGGACTTGATCAACCCACTGTTTGATTGGTGGTATGCAGATTATGGCAGCGAACAGGCGAGGGAGAAATGATGCGCTTGCAGCGACTTTGGCTCGAATGGCCAGAGTTATGCAGGAGCAGACGGAGACTCTCCATCAGATGAGGGATAAGGGGGACGTGCTTAACGTGGTACCAGTTGCAGCTCCAGATCCACAGTATAGGGGTCTGTCAGAGTTCAGGAATAATAATCCGCCTGCTTTTCGAGGGACCACCGATCCTATTGAGGCAGATGAATGGTTACTGAAATTAGAGAAGATCTTCCGGGCCATGGGGTGCTCTGATGCTCAGAAGGTGGATTTTGCCACCTATACGTTAGAGTCGGATGCAGAGCACTGGTGGAACTGTGCCAGGGGCGGGTTGCTTGCTTCGGGCGCCCCTATCACGTGGGACAGATTCAAGGAGGTATTTCTGGAGAAGTACTTTCCGCACAGTGTCCGGATACAGAAAGAGACGGAGTTTCTACATCTTCGTCAGGGGAGTATGACGGTAGCGGAATACGTGGCCAAGTTTGAGAGGCTTGCAAGGTTCTCCACACAGGTGAGGGATAATCCTGATGGTCCATGGAAAGCAATTAAGTTCGAGCAGGGTTTGAAGCCAGAGCTGCAGAGCCTTATTGGGCTCCTAGAGATTCGAGACTACCCCACTTTAGTGAACAAGTGTAGGGTGGTGGAGTAGAATATGCAAGTTGTGCTGGCCGAGAAGTCGAAGGAGAAGAGCTTCAGTGACGGCAAGATGTTCCATGGGAAAGAGGGTAATTTCCAGAAGAGCCTACGACCTGTGCCTACAATCACGAATGGTAAGCAGGTTCAAGGTGCTCAAGGTGAAAAGGGAACCGTATGTTACAAGTATGGGTGGCAGCATGGAGATCGCGTGTGCCCCGCGACACAAACCACTTTCCACCAATGCGGGAAGATGGGACACTTTGCTAGGATGTGCAAGTCAGGAGGACAATCTCAAACCAGATCATTGAACCACGTAATGGTCTTTACCATCCAAGGAGAGGAGGTGAAGGAGTCCGACGGTTTGATCCAAGGTAAGGGCTTTATTAAAGGTCATGCTGTTATCATATTGTTAGATTTGGGAGTAACACATTCTTTCATTTCATTTAAATGTGCTCAATTCTTAGAGTTACCTGTTACTAAATTGTCATATGATTTGTGTGTTTCTACTCCTGCTAAAGATAGATTGATTACTTCTTCTGTCTGCCTGCAATGTCCCTTATTGTTTCAAGACCTGACTTTTATTGTTGATTTGATATGTTTACCTATGTGTGGTCTAGATATTATTTTGGGCATGGACTGGTTGTCTCGTAACAATGCTATTATTGATTGTGCTAGTCGAACTATTTCTTTCATTCCACAGTCCATGTCTGTTAACTCTCCTAAGACAGAACATCTTATCTCTGCTGCCTCATGTCGTAAGTGCTTAGTTGAGGGAGCTCGGGGATATATACTTCTCTTTTCTTCTAAGGTAGAGGCTAAAAGTGATATAGCGGCGTTGCTTATTGTGTGTGAGTTCCCAGATGTGTTTCCTAAGGATGTCTCTAATTTACCTCCAGATAGAGAGATTGAGTTTACCATAGATCTAGTACCTGGGAGTGGACCTATATCAGTAGCACCCTATAGGATGGCACCTCTAAAGTTGAGCAAGCTCAAGAAACAGGTAGAGGATATGTTACAAAATGGGTTTATTAGGCCTAGTGTGTCACCTCGGGGAGCACCAGTGCTTCTAGTGAAGAAGAAAGATGGGAGTATAAGGTTGTGTGTTGATTATAGGCAACTGAATAAGGTAACCATCAAAGAACAAATATCCCTTGACTAGGATAGATGACCTCTTAGATCAGTTAAGGGGAGCGTCAGTGTTTTCCAAAATAGATCTAAGATCGGGATACCATCAAATTAGAGTTAGAAACGAGGACATCCCTAAGACAGCCTTCAGGACAAGGTATGGGCACTATGAGTATGTAGTGATGCCCTTTGGTGTGACCAACGCCCCAGCCTTTTTCATGGACTACATGAATCGGATCTTTAGGACCTTTTTGGACAGGTTTGTGGTGGTGTTCATAGATGATATTTTAATATACTCTAGGACACCCGAAGAACATGGAGAACACTTAAGGTTGGTGTTGCAGATCTTGAGGGATGAGCGTCTTTATGCCAAACCAGAGAAGTGTGAGTTTTGGCTAGACGAGGTAAAGTTTTTAGGACACACCATCTCAAAAGATGGTGTGGCCGTTGATTCCTCTAAAGTTGATACGGTGTTGGGATGGGAACAACCTAAGACAGTAACCGAAGTAAGAAGTTTCTTAGGCTTAGCTGGTTACTATAGGAAGTTCATAGAGGGGTTCTCTAGATTAGCCTTACCTTTGACCCAATTGACTAGGAAAGGGAAACCTTTTGTGTTAAGAGGAGATTGGTGTCATCACCAGTCTTAACTATACCAGATCCCTTAGTGAGTTTTTTGGTATACTGCGACGCATCTAAGAATAGCTTGAGATGTGTCTTAATGCGGGAGGGCAAGGTGGTAGCATATGCCTCTAGGTAGCTTAGGCCACATGAGGGGAATTACCCTACCCATGACCTACAGCTAGCAGCTGTGGTTTTTGCCCTTAAGATTTGGAGGCATTACCTTTATGGGGCAACGTTTGAAGTTTTTAGTGACCATAAAAGCCTAAAATATCTGTTTGACCAGAAGGAGTTGAACATGAGACAACGAAGGTGGATGGAGTTCCTTAAGGACTATGCATGACTTCGAGTTGAAGTACCATCCGGGAAAAACCAATGTGGTGGCAGATGCTTTGAGTAGTAAGTCCCTACACGTGTCGAGCTTGATGGTGCAGAGCTGAACCTCATGGAAGAGTTTAGGGACATGAATCTGGAGGTGTTGGATGTGTCCTTAAATGCCTTAAGTTTGAAGCTAAATAGGTTGGAAATTAATAGTGACCTTAGAGAGGAGGTTAGGCGGGAACAACTTTTAGACCAAGAGTTGCAGTCTCGGTTGGGACAAGAGGGTTATGAGTTGTCTATTGATGGGCTAGTGAAGTTTAAGAATAGGATCGTTGTTCCTAAGGACAGGAGCCTTAGAGAGAAGATATTAGAGGAAGCTCATAAGGGAAAGTTTACCATACATCCTGGAATAACTAAGATGTACGAAGACCTTAAGAGGATGTATTGGTGGCCAGGAATGAAAAAGGATGTGGCTAGCTTCTTAACTAGGTGTTTAGTGTGCCAAAAGGTTAAGATAGAACATCAGAAGCCTTCGGGGTTGTTGCAGACCTTGGAGGTTCCAGAATGGAAGTGGGAGAGAATTTCTATGGACTTTGTGATGGGGTTACCTAAGACGTGTTTGGGCTTAGACGCCATTTGGGTGATAGTGGATAGGTTGACCAAGTCTGCCCACTTCTTGCCAATTAAGGCAACCTATAGCTTAGACAAGTTGGCATACCTCTATATCAAGGAAATAGTCAAGCTTCATGGGATACCCACATCCATAGTGTCGGATAGAGACCCGAGGTTTACCTCTAGATTTTGGAGGGCTTTTCAGCAAGCGTTTGGGACTAAGTTGAGCCTTAGCACAACCCGTCATCCCCAAATGGATGGTCAGTCAGAGCGGACCATTCAGACCCTTGAGGACATGCTTAGAGCGTGTGTCTTGGATGAAGGAGGGAGTTGGGATAGGTTCCTACCTCTCATTGAGTTTGCATATAACAATAGTTATCATGCTAGTATAGGCATGGCACCCTATGAGGCCCTCTATAGGAGAAAGTGTAGGTCCCCTTTATGTTGGTGTGAGGTAGGTGAGAAAACCTTGATAGGACCTGAATTGGTCCAGGAAACCTCTGAGAGAATCAAAATGATTAGGAGAGGATGCGCACGGCGCAAAGTAGACAAAAGAGCTATGCCGACAAAAGGAGAAAGCCTCTAGAATTCCAGGAAAGTGAGCATGTATTTTTGAGAGTCACTCGTAAGACGGGGGTAGGGAGGTCGATGAAAGTCCGCAAGCTAAATCCTCGTTTCATGGGACCTTTCCAAATCCTTTAAAGAGTCGGGCATGTTGCTTATCAATTGGCTCTTCCGCCACAGTTGGCAAACCTTCATGATGTTTTTCATGCGTGGCAACTCAGAAAATATGTGCCTAATGAATCTCACGTGATAGCTCCCGAGTCTGTACAATTGAAGGATAATTTGATCTATAAGCCAAAGCCTAGTCAAATCTTGGACAAGAGCACTAAGACTCTAAGGAACAAGGCAATTCCATTGGTGAAAGTGTTATGGGACGGATTGACTCATGAGAAAGCCACTTAGGAGATGGAGGAGGACATCGTGCGTCAATACCCATATTTTATTATCTAAGGTATGGTAACCTTTACGTTTGAATATGTCATATGTTAAAATAAGTGCGTGAGTATGAGGCGAATTTCGGGGACGAAATTCTTTAAGGAGGGGAGAAAATGTAACATCCTAAAATTCTAATATAATTAATTTGATGAAAAATATATTAAGTTAATAAAAAAATATAGTGAAAATAAAAAATATAATTAAGAGGTTTAGTGTAAATAACAGATAGTATAAGGATTTATTGAAATTACTCAATTATTATAAATAAAGAATACAAAATTTATATATATATATATATGTTGTACAGGGACGTTTAGTCCAAGCACACTGATTTTTGGCATTTGCCAAAAGCAAATCAGAAAGTTGTTTTTAAAAAAAAAAATGAAAACCCTATACTTATACATGCGTGCAGTATATATATATATATATACACACACACACACACACACACACACACACACACACTCTAGTAACCGCGCATGGAGTTAGGAGCGCCGCACAGAGGAGAATTAGAGGGGGCCGTGCAGTGTGAGGGGTTTTGAGACATGTTTCTTTTCCTTGTCGGTGCAACCGTAACAATGAAGGGAAGAAAATATTTTAGAGAAGCACCAACTTTTGTCATATGTAATTTCTAGAACATTTTGGAGGTCTTCAAGAGGTGAGTAACAATACTTTTTGCGAACACTTTCCATGGTATAATTTTTTATATGTGTGTGGAAGGGTTTACCTTATAGTTTTTTTTTGGAATTTGGATTGAATATATGATTGATATCACCAACCTAAATTTTAAAATCGGGGGTTTTCAATTAAAACAAAAAATTGTTAAATTGAGTATTTACTTTTGTTATTGATGGCGTGAAATACATGATTGATATTTGTACTAGTTGAATGATATGCTTGATGACATAGGTTATGTCTTGATGTTCGTGATTGTCACAGTGTAGTTATAAAATTACTTGATGACATGATATGAGTCTATTTGATATGCATGATAAGATTAAATATTTAATTTATGGTATATGAGTTGTTACATGTATGAGACATGAAATTTATGCCTTACGATGAGTTGTATGATGTTTGCCGCGATACCACCTATGATAGGGGTATCGAAGAGTAATACCACCTTAATGAGGTATCGAAAGTAACATCGTCATGTGATTGAGATGTCAAAAATGAGTAATACCACCTAAAAAGGGTATCGAAAGTAACACCGCCACGCGATGGGGTGTCGAAAAGGGAGAAATACCGCCATGTGCACATGGGATGTATCGAAATGGAAATGTCCCCGACAGGAGGGTGACATCGAAACACTCCTCGTGAGTAGGGGTGGGCAATGGGACGCCATTGTCGTGTGATGTGTGAATTTATGGCATGCCGGCAAGAGACCAATTTAATTAGGAGGTCTTCAGGCCATTTGGATTAAACCAGAATTTACTTGGTATATGGAATGTGATGCATTGGGATAAGTTGTTGTTATTAAAAGTATTTTCTTTTGTATATATTATTTTGAAAAATTAGCGAGTGCCATAGACAGTTTTTCCGGTTACCGTGCCGACTGAGAACAATACTATTTTTGAAAATATTTTATAAAACTGTATTGTTGATCACTGGGATTATATCTCATTATAAGTGTTGTTTTCAGAGACCGAGGACATCACTGTTGAGGACCCAGGGATCTGAGGAGTCATCTTTTTATTACCTAGTTGGTTAGTAATATAGTATGGTTGAGGATGCTGACGACGTTCTTTGGTTCACGTATTATTTTTCTCGGATTGTATTAGACGCCCGGTTTTGAGGCTTTTGGTTCTTATTATTTATTCGAACGTATGGATTTACATTTATATTCATTACTTGGATACTTTATTACTATATTATTTAATACGAGGTATTTTCAGACTTTAGATTTTTTTTTCTTTTTGAGATATATGTTTTAATTCATTGTTTTAAAGGATTTTTATTTATTTTATCTTGGGATTACTAATGTAATAAAGGGCGTTACAAAATGGATTTTGATTCAATTTTTGTCTTGTGACACTTGATTTCATCTCTATACTATCTATGTTTGTTGAATCCAAGAGATGGAAATCAAGTGAAATTTCTAACTCAAATTTTGTGTCAAGGCCGAAAACCTAACTCATTGAATTAGATGGGTTTTGTTCAATGTTCTTGGTTTATGATCATTGATATTGTTATTCAAATACTTAAGGATCATTAATCCAAAAGTATTGAAAAATTTTAACATCTCTAGCTTGATTAATTTGAGTGGGCCGAACCATTACCATGTGGTTTAGGAAAAAAATTTTGTTTGATTTGTATTAATTTTGGGATTTTGGGATGATTTGTTGTGAAGGATAAATCATTGTTGATTTTCCTGAGTGTGCGAAGGAGATGAAGATCGAATCGGAAAACCGTTATTGAAAAACAAGCACTTGAATCTTCAAGAGGTAATGGGAGTTTACCTGAGGAGTTTAAGATAGCCATATGCTATCTTAGAGTTGTCTGTAATTTATCTGTTGTGGTTTTTTGTGGCTTAAAATTATTTGTTGTTTAATTTGCTATATGTTTTGGATGTGATATGTTGATTTGTGTGATTATAACTGAATTGTTGAGTTATAATAGTGATGCATGCAATAATTGATATGTATGCTATACTATGTTGTGGTGAAATTATCTGTTGTTGAGTGATGAATTGAGAAACTTAACAGTGGTCAGTGTTCAATTTAATTTGAGGATAAAAGCTTGATAAGCTTATATATTTAATCAAAGTGATTAAATTGTGGAAAGTTAAATAAAAGTAGAAAAATATTATTTTAATAATATTTTAGGTGAAAGATGAGTCAATGAGTGACAATAAGGGCAGAACTGTGAAAAAAATTCACATGCGTTAGTTTTTCCAAAATAAATTCAATTATATTATAAAATGTTATTTAAAGTAATTAAGTTATTAAAATAGTGTAATATTGACGTCGGAATAATTACTTACAACAGGAAAGTCATTTTGAGTTATAAAAGGATTTTTACGGCAAATGTTTGGGATAACGGTTTCATATTTGTTACGAATCTGTTTAGAAAGGAATTTATCTATGATTTAATGTTTTATAAACGATTTTAACAGAAAAGAATTTTTGTAAAAGAATTTTATTCAGTGAAAACAATTCCGTTAAACTTGGATAAGTTTTCGGAGGTTTGGTTTTGTATTGGTTGTTTCACTGAGCGAAATGTTTTAAAGAGGAAAAGTGAACCTAGTAACCGAGACGTCGGAATTCTAGTGTTCTGTTGACACGTAGGTCATGGATCTGTGTCAGTGGACTGAGTGTCCTGTAAAAATTTTGTGGACTATGTGTCCTATAATAGATATGGGGAATGTGAATCCCATATCCGCGAGCCTAAGACTGGTGCATCAGTTTAGGGCCTTGCGATTGAGCACTCGGACTGTGTGTCTTGTGTTAAACACTTGGACTGGTGTGTCCTGTGTTTGTTTAAAGTGGGAAATTCTTAATATAAAAATTGAGCATGGTCATGGGCTATGAGCTTCGACAAGGGAAGAATATGACGAAAAAGAAAACAAGGTGAGAATAAAATTTTTTCTCATGCATTAGTTGGTAGACATGCCATGTGTTGAATTATAGATCATTGAGTCCCAAGTGTTGGCCAATGTATCTTTAATGGTCTATGTTTCCATTTAATGCGATGACCATTATGTCCCAAGTGTTGGCCAATGTGTTATGGACAATAATTCCATTTATTGCAGTAACCATTGTGTCCTGAGTGTTGGCCAATGTGTTACATTTTTGTGCAATAACCATTGTGTCCTGAGTGTTGGCCAATGTGTTATATATTTGTTGGACATTGTTTTCTTTTTCCGTTTTTACAATGATCCACATAAAGATCTTGATCTTCTCAAAACGAAATAAAAAGTTGTGGGATCTCCGGAGATTAGATACCAAGTTAGAGCTTGAATATTGAAGTGTCATGCATTTTTATAAAATCGCGATGACTGTCGGTTATGAATCCCATTGTCAAAAATTATTATGTTGTTTGGATAATTTTCCATATGTTGTGAATATCAAGTATATGTTGTTTTGTGTGTCGTGCATGTGGTTATTTTATCAAAACTCATACTCCCTCCGGTCACTATTATAAGAAAAAATTTAATGGAACACACATATTAAAGTGGTTAGTTAATCTCATTTAAAGATTCATTGGGAATAAAAAATTAAGTTTGTTACCTAAATTGCCCTTCTTCTTATTTATTAAGCTTGTGTTGTTGAGAATAAAATGAGTTAATGGAAAACACAATTTGTATTAAATGAAGGGTATTTTGATAATAACTTCATTAAATATGATGAAAGTAGTTGAAATTTGCTTATATTTTGGACCAAAAAATTTGTAAATTTTTGCTTATATTGTTGACCGGAGGGAGCATATTGGTATCTCACCCTTGCATATTTGTTAGTTGTTTCCTCTACTATGTGGAATATATATATCTGAGTACATATGGGTCCGGACAGGGTGGATCTGAACTACTCGTGGATCAGATCCCTGACGTTTGACAACGTGGACAACGGTGGTGCTTGGGTCATTAACCCAGGGGCTCAAAGTGCCACCTACACAGGTCCTGTTAGAACTCTCTCTGGGACTTTGGCAGCTGGGCCACAGCGACACATTCACAATATGGAGACGATCGAGGTCTCACTATCTCCCATTTGGATGATTCTGCAGAACTTGGTACAGCAGGGGGACTTAGAGCATCATCCTCCCCCGCATGTTCAGCCTTGCATATTTGTTTGTTGTTTCCTCTACTATGTGGAATATATATATCTGAGTACAGATGGGTCCAAACTAGATGGATCTGGACTACTTGGGGATCAGATCCTTGAGGTTTGACAACACGGACGACGGTGGTACTTGGGTCATTAGCCTAGGGGCTTGAAGTGCCACCTACACAAGTCCTGTTAGGACTCTCTCTGGGACATTGGCAGTTGGGTCACAGCGACGCATTCACAGTATGGAGACGATCGAGGTCTGACTACCTCCCATTTGGATGATTTTGCAGCACTTGGTACATCAGGGGGACTTAGAGCATCACTCTCCCCCGCATGTTCAGCCTTTACAGCAAGTAGCCCCAGGGTCACCTCTAGGGCCTATTGTGTTGATCCCGGAGGAGGTGCAGGATGAGATGGAGGAGGATCTGATTGCTGATTCGGACTATATTCCGTTTGAGGATGGTGTAGTCCCAGATGTTGGAGAGGGGGTTGAGGTATCCTCTCCGGATACACCTCCTGGGGGTGGGGATGTCTACGTTGGACTCCCCAATGGATTTCATTAGTAGTGACCAGCTGTAGGATGTGGTTTCATTTTTTGGAATAGTGGGGTTTTTGATAGTCTGACTTTCTGGCTACTGAGAGCCATCTTTTTGAGTAGTGGTTTCAGACTCCCATTGTGGTATAATTATGCTGTTTTTAGTTTTGTTATATATTTATGACCGTAGAAGGTGAGCTGGTATGATGAAAGTCTTGTGTAAAACTCTTATGACACATATGTATGATATATAGTTGTATATTATGTTGATGGTGTTCGATTGTATGTGGAGTAAAGGAAAGGAAAAAAATTTATCGCCATTTTTTAAAAGAATAAGTAATTAGAAAACTCGTTTTTTCGAAAGTAACCGACAACATGTTATTTCTTTAAGTTTCAAATTCTGCAACAAGTTACTTAAATGTGATACCCTGAGAAGGGGGTGTCGCATTAGTGGTATCAGAGCTGGTGGAGTCTTTCGGGAAATCTTTGGGAATAGGTTTGTTATGTTGATGTTGTGTGATCTGTAATTGAGATTGTTTGAATTACTTCTTAGAGTTAATGTGTGATAATTAGTAAGTTTAAGTTTCATTTTTTGGTTGCCATTTAACTGATTGTGTCTTGTAGGTCGGTTATGGAACCAGAAGGTGCACTTGGACGTGGACGTGGACGCGACCGCGACTGTGGAAGAGGTCGTAGAGGTGGTCGTGTTGACGATTGTGGAAATTTTGAAGAGAATTATGAGGAGGCTGGGGGAATGGATTATGCAGCACAAGCAATGGTGGATGTTGCCGCTACTATTGCACAGCAAACTGCTACAATGGCTACCCAGAATTTACAGGAACAAATTTGAGCTGAACAGGCTGCTGATGGCAGAGGTCTTTCTGCTTTTAGATGCCAGAATCCTCCACAATTTCATGGAGATATGGATCCTACAAAATTTGATTTGTGGGTTCAGGAAATAGAGAAAATATTTGAGTTGATTCACAGTCCAGAAGGGGTGAGGGTGCTTTATGCTACTTATCTGTTGTTCGAAGATGCTAAGTATTGGTGGAAGGGCACTAAGCAACTACTGGAAGTGGAAAGTCAGGAGATTATTTGGGAGATATTTTGAAACATGTTTTTGAACAAGTATTTTCCACAAAGTGCTTGAGTAGGAAAGGAGCAAGAATTTCTACGTCTATATTAGTGGGACATGTCTGTAGTGGAATACGCGACCAAGTTTGAGTCACTTGCCAAGTATTTCCGCTTTTTCCAAAACAACCCCGATGAGGATTGGAAGTGTGAACGATTTGAAGGAGGACTGCGTTTTGAGATTAAAGAGTCTGTACTACTATTAGAAATCAGGAATTTCCAAGCTTTGGGTGAGAAATGTAGAAAAATATAACAAATGAGGAAGGAAAGAGACAACAGAGGAATTGAAGGAGGACCATCTAAATCTAAGGGTCAATTTCAGAACCAGAAGGGAAAGCAAGTCCAGAACAAACCTTATTACCGATCACCAGGGAATAACTGAAACCATCAATTATACCGTCTTGTTGCTACTGCATCAGGTAGTGGAGGCTAGAGGAATCAAAATCAAGGCTCGGTCAGAAAGTGTTACAAGTGTGGAGATTTGAATCACTTGGCGAATACTTGTCTAGTTAGGGGAACAAGGTGTTTCAATTGTGGTCAGATGGGACTCTTGGCAACAGATTGTGGTACTCCGAGGTCAGTACTAGTTGTTAACACTATAAACACCAATAAGCCGACAACTAAAGGGAGAGTTTACACCATGAGTGGTGCCGAGGCTTCTGATTTTGATGATCTCATACAAGGTAGTTGCGACATAGGTGGTAATCTCTTAACTGTACTTTTTGATTCGGGTGCAACGCATTCTTTTATTGCGATGGATTCCGTGATAAATTTGCAATTGCCTGTTTCTTCTTTATCGTATGACTTGATTGTTTCAACCCCAACAGCTAAACCAGTTACCGTAAATTCTATATGTCTGAACTGTCCTATTATCATTTAGGATAGACATTTTCTTGTAAATCTGATATGCCTACCTTTACTACAGTTAGATGTGATTTTAGGCATGGATTGGTTATCTTCCAACCACATTATGTTAGATTGTGCTCATAAAACTTTAATTTTTTCCAATCCCGAGATTTCTGGATTTTTATCTACCAACCAAGTAAGAAATTTTTCAAAAGAAAGAGATCAAGGATACTTGCTGTTAGATTGTGCTCATAAAACTTTAATTTTTCCCAATCCTAAGATTTCTGGATTTTTATCTACCAACCAAGTAAGAACTTTTTCGAAAGAAAGAGATCAAGGATACTTGCTTTTAACTAACTTAGAAGTCTTGGGGGAGATCGATTTGAGTATTGTGCCTATAGTAAGAGAATTTTCGGATGTGTTTCCTAATGACGTTCTAGGTTTACCACCAGTAAGAGAGAGAGAATTTTCCATCGGCTTAGTACTAGGAGATGGACCATTTTCTATCGCTCCATATCGGATGTCGCCTACAGAGCTTGCTGAGTTGAAAACTCAACTGGAGGACCTTTTGTCAAAACAGTTTATAAGACCAAGTGTTTCCCCGTGGGGAGCACTAGTTCTTCTAGTGAGAAAGAAAGAAGGAAGTTCGAGACTTTGCGTGGATTTTCGTTAACTTAACAAAGTGACGATCAAGAATAAGTACCCTTTTACCGCGTATAGATGATATGATGGATCAACTGAGAGGAGCTGTTGTGTTCTCAAAGATATACTTGAGGACATGTTATCATCATATTAGGGTAAAGACTGAAGATACACCAAAGACTGCGTTCAGAACTCGTTATGCATATTATGAGTATCTTGTAATGCTGTTTGGAGTGACGAATGCACCTGCTATCTTCATGGACTACATGAATCGGATTTTTCGTCCGTTTCTTGATAAGTTCATTGTCATGTTCATCGATGACATTCTCATTTACTCTAAGAGTAATGAGGAACATGAATAACATTTACGACAAATTTTACAAATCCTGTGTGAGAAAGTTTTGTATGCAAAACTGCCTAAGTGCAAGTTTTGGCTCGAGGAAGTAAAATTCTTAGGACATGTGATTACCAAGGAAGGAATTGTTGTCGATCCTGCAAAAATAGAAGCAGTACTTTCTTGGGAAAGACCAAAGACAATAACAGAGATCTGAAGTTTTGTCGGTCTAGCCGATTACTATAGAAGATTTATTGAAGGATTCTCCAAGATAGTCGTGCCGTTAACTCTACTTACGAGGAAAGATCAACCTTTTGTATGGATGGATAAGTGCGAAGAAAGTTTTCAGAAGATTAAAGAACGATTGACAACTTCACCGGTATTAATACTACCTGAACCAAATGAACCTTATGAGGTATATCGTGATGCTTCACATCAAGGTTTGGGCTGTGTGTTAAAGCAACATCGGAAAATTGTAGCTTATGCGTCACGTCAGTTAAAGACTCATGAAAGAAATTATCCGATGCATGATTTAGAGTTAGCTGCTGTGGTTTTGCACTAAAGATATGGAGACACCACTTATACGGAGCTAAGTTCGATGTCTTTAGTGACCACACAAGTTTAAAGTACCTGTTTGATCAGAAGGAGCTCAACATGAGGCAGAGACGATGGATGGAATTTATGAAAGATTACGACTTTAAGTTACAATATCATCCTGGAAAGGAGAATGTTCTAGCTGATGCACTTAGCCGGAAATCCATTCATATCTCAGATATAATGGTAAGGGAACTTGAGTTGATTGAGAAATTATGTGATCTCAATTTGATTATGGAAAAAAGTAAAGAGAAGATCAGTTTGGGAATGATCAAAATTTCTAGTGGATTAATGGAAGAAATCCGAGTACAACAAGTCGCAGATTCGTATCTTCAAGAAAAGAAAGACTTAATGGAACAAGGAAAAGTTGCAGAGTTTAGTTTGGGATCAGATCACATCTTGAGGTGCAACGGACGAGTCTGTGTACCTGATAATCCTGAGATGAAAAAAATTATTCTAGAGGAATAACACAAGAGTAAGCTAAGTATTCATCCTGGATCAAAGAAGATGTATCAAGACTTGAAACAAAGATTTTGGTGGCCAGGTGAGACACCCCGTTGTGGCCCGGTGTTTTATTAGACTAAAACCTTATTAATTAATACCTTACTCGTGCGCTTAATATGAAAATACGTAGAAATTAAAGCTTAAGTTTCAAAAGCTCACAACTTCAATTAATTAAAACATCACACTATAATTATGTTAAGTGTGCACACATATGTCTTAAAAACATATTACAAAACACTGAGGGTATCCTTTCAGTAAGATCCCTCACAAGCATATGCTTAAACAAAAGTTAAGCAAAGCGGAAACATATAAAAACGCCTCATGAGACGCACTGGCCATAACTAACTAGACCCTAATCACCATGGGTCACAGCTCGTCCTCCGACCTCCGGTTCGTAGGGAGTTCCATCCAACTCCTCCTGGTTATGCTCATCCACAGGATCTTCTCGTACGATTCCACAAGGAGATAAAATACAACATACAGAAATATACAGGGGATAAGAAACAGTTCTATCATCAAAAGCGGAAAAGAGTCATAGTAATTTATACAGTAATTGTCACAGACAATCAACACACCTAACTAACAAATCATCCTCAAGTTAATATATCATCCTCTACCCTCAATCTTGTGCTACTCAAAGACACCATAGTTGCACACATATTTCTAAGGTGGAAGTGGTCTCGCAAGAACTCTTGATTTTACGTGTATTATATTACCAATATACGGTGTATTATATTACCAATACACAGATTACCAATACACAGATGTGTTTTACGTGTATTATATTACCAATACACGGTGTATTATATTACCAATACACCTTTGTCCTTGTGTATTATATTACCAATACACGGTTGTTGATAACAACACCTATACTTGAATCTCACGAACCCGTTTTTACAACATCCTAGTTCCTTAACCTTCCATTAGAACTTGACACATATATTCTATGCCATAACACCTCTTTAACATACATTATCTAGGTTAGGCACTTCTAAATCATCATTATCCTCACACCCAAAACAATCATCTCTTAGACAACATATACATCTTTGCTTAAAATCCACTAAGCATAATAATACAAACCAGGCAAATCATTAATAACATAATATCAATCAAAATATTCCAATATCACCCACATAGCACAAAATCAATTCAATAAAGGTAATAAAATCAAATCAACCATCAACAATATAAAATCAACCTAATGTCGATAAACCTACAATCCCCGAATAGCCAGTGGTTTTTCAGAAAATGTTTCCAATGTGATTTTGGTATTGTCGATTACTCGACTACTAGTAGGGTTTAGGCCGCCCTACACAATTATTATATAATCTACTACTTATCCAATCCGATGATAGGTTGGTTCTTTCCCCCACCTGGGTTATCATCGGGATTATGAAATCGATGTTCCTCGTTATCACGCCACACGTTACCAATTCCTCCGTCAACCAACAACACAACCACAAATAAATCAACAAAACCTCTTTGACACATTAAAGCTAGGTTTCGGTCATCAATTCAAAAATAGGCTAGGGTCATTTTCTCATTCTAATCTTTAGGATAATAATTACTTAGATCTTAGCTAGTTAGGACAAATTGCTATAAGTTTAAAATAAGAAATAAAAATCATCCAACCACTTAGGGTAGGGTTTCAGCCTTGAACCATAAAATAGGCTAGAGAGTTTAGTTGGATTCAAGCTCTTGGATAATGAGAGTAGAGATCATAACTAGATCATAGAAATTGGTTTCACATTTTTGTGATTTTTCTACAATTTTATAGAGATTTTAGAAGCTTGTAGGTCTAAGAATGTCAAATGGATGAACATGGAACAAACTCAACAAATAAGTGAAGAAGAGAACTTGGATGAGTAAGAGGAAGAAGTATTACCCTTGAAGCTTGAAGAAAATGAACAAGAATCATCAACTCCTTAAGAAAAATCAATGGAACATGTAAGTGTTTCTTAGTTTGTGAGAGTATAAAATGTGAAGAAAATGTGAGTGAAGAAAAGTGAGTATATATATAGAGATGGGAGAGAGAGAGGCGTGTGGGAGAAGGAGAGGAGAGAAACTTGGATACCAATTTTGTCTTAGGACATGTTTGGTTGGTTAGGAGAAAGATTAATAGGTTTTAGGATTAAAATACATTAAATTCCTAAGTCATCATCATGAATTTCCATGGATGTGACACTTGATTTAGCCATCAAGTCACCTCACCCCATCAAGTCAATCCAGTCACCTCAGCTCTTCACTCTGCTCCGTTGTTTACCCGATTAAAGTTTCCAATCGTAATTCTCGAAGTTTTTGCCCGGATTAAATATTATATTTTAATTCCGAACGTAAAATTTCCAAAATTACTAAAGTCATTGGAAACACGACAAAAACACTAACCATTCCATTCACCGGTCAAAATTAGGTTTTCTGCTCAGTAAACTTTTACTGTCAGTGAAAACGCATACAGGGTTTCGTCTGAATTTTCAACCCAAAATTTTACCATAACATTCTACCATAAAGTAGACTATGAATATGATTTTATTTTATTCAAAATCACTTTCTAACTCTCAGATTAAAATATAATTAATTATATTTTAACCGGTTGAACATCATAATTAAAATCAAGCTGTTACACCAGGCATGAAGAAGCAAGTGGCAGAATACGTTGCATCATGTCTGACTTGTCAGAAAGTGAAGGTAGAACATCAAAGACCTGGAGGTATGGTTACATCATTAGATGTACTAGAATGGAAGTGGGATAGCATATCAATGGATTTTGTGGTAAGAAACTTGTCTAACCTCTGACCCTGAGCGAGCAACTCTCGCTGGTCTAAGAGAAACTTGTCTAACCTCTGACCCTCTCTAATCTGATCGACCAGGCTGTTGGTAACCTTCAAGGTACCAAGCCTAATACTCTTAGGGGTAACTTCCCAAGCTAAACTCAGGTCTCTAAACTCCTCAATCAGGTCCATCTTCCTAACCATCAAAGTGGAGACATGAAAGTTTTTTCTACTCAAGGCATCAACCACCATATTGGCCTTTCCTGGTTGATAGGTCAGCTCGAAGTCATAATCCTTTAAGAACTCCATCCACCTACGCTGCCTCGTGTTCAACTCCTTTTGATCAAAGAGATACCTCAAACTCTTATGATCACTAAAAACCTCAAACCTCACTCCATACAGGTAATGCCTCTAGATCTTTAATGCAAATACCACAGCTCCTAGCTCTAGGTCATGGGTAGGGTAGTTCTTCTCATGGGGTTTCAACAGCCTAGAAGCATAAGCAACTACCTTACCATTCTGCATTAACACACCACCTAACCCTTGCTTAGAATCATCGCAGTAAACTACGAAGGGCTCACTAGGGTCTGGCAAAACTAATACTGGTGCTGATGTCAACCTATCCTTAAGGGTTTGGAAACTCTCTTCACACTTAGAGTACCACACAAACAACTGTCCCTTCTTGGTGAGACGGGTTAAGGGTAAAGATATCTTAGAGAAACCCTCTATAAACCGCCTATAGTACCCGGCTAACCCCAAGAAACTCCTAATCTCGGTCACAGACTTCGGCGCTTCCCACTGGAGCACCGTCTCTACTTTAGCTGGGTCCACTGTTATGCCACCCTTAGAGATGACATGTCCTAAGAAGCTCACTTCCTCTAACCAACACTCACACTTAGACAACTTAGCGTACAACTGCTTTTCCTTAAGGGTCTGCAAGACAACCCTTATGTGTTCCTCATGTTCCTCCTTGCTCTTGGAGTACACTAAGATGTCATATATAAACACCACCACAAACTTATCTAATAAAGGGTGAAAGGTCTTGTTCATGTAGTCCATGAAGACTGCAGGAGCATTGGTCACCCCAAAGGGCATAACCAAGTACTCATAGTGACCATATGGCATTCTGAACATTGCCTTAGGGATGTCCTCAGACTTAACCCGAATCTGATGGTACCCCGACCTCAATCTATCTTAGAAAAGACGTTAGCGCCCATCAACTGGTCCATAAGATCATCAATCCTAAGGTGGGGATACCGATTCCTTATGGTCACCTTATTGAGCTGCCGATAGTCGACACACAACCTCATACTACCATCCTTCTTCTTCACCAACAACACAGGTGCTCCCCACGGAGACACACTCGGCCTAATGAACTGCTTCTTCATCAGGTCCTCCAACTATTCCTTCAACTTAGTTAGCTTTAGAAGAGACATTCTATAGAGTACTATGGAGATTGACCCGATGCCAGGAACTAAGTCTATGGTGTGAACTCAACATCTCTCTCTGGGGGTAAGTTATAAACATCCCCTAGGAACACTTCAGGAAATTCCCGCACATCAGGCAAGCTGGCGACATCATGAGGGCTCCTCTCTACTTCCAGGGAAGCTATCATCATGTACACTTGGGCTTCGTCTTTCATCGAGGCTTGAACTTGGCTGGCAGAGAAAAGGTCCGGATTCTTAGACTCTATTAGAGTTCCAAAAGCTATGGTTCTATCGAAGCAATATAAGGGAACATGGTTGGAAGATAACCAATTCATTCAAAGAATAACATCGAGTGGTTTTTAAAAGGTAAGCGCACAAGATCAGCTGCAGAGTTCTTATTATCAAAAGATAACAGAATCACCTTCCTAAGCACAAGAAGCACTTGCAGGCTTCTTGGATCGTTCAAGACAAACCACCATATGTAGTAAGTCGAGCCAAAATGGAACTATAGGTACTTAGTACCATGTAACATTGTCTATATAAATATAGAGAATTCAAACAAGAGAACACAATAGACTCACAACAGACTCATACCACGTCCGGACAGGGCCGAATTGCTCTGATACCACTAAATGTGACACGCTGCTACCCCGCATGTTATAAAGCATAAAAGAGATGGACAATCAAACTGAAATCATGCATCAACATTTAATAAAACATTTGTCCATAGGTAGAAAGGTCCCACATGAACTAGTTCTCAAAATCGCGGAAATTAAAACAAGTTTAAAACAATTAAACATAGCAAGGAAATAAACATAACCCAACCTCAATGTCACATACAGAGCTGGTATAACCGTTCCGTAAAAAATCCACGGAATTAAAACTGAAGACAAATAAACTAACTGAACATAAGACAAGCCCTAACTGTGAGTGGCGGCTCCTCAAAGTCACTCCTCTCCAAGCAGCTCATCATCCTCTACAAGGTGCCAATTATTTCAAACAAACAAACAAATAATGGGGAGTAAGAATCATGTAAACATAAATAGTAAGGAGGTAGGAAGTAAAGTAAAACATACAAGCATGGCACCAACGTAAGCATACGTCAACATCATCAACATCAAGCATGCTATGCAGTGTAATACAGTCCTACTCCGCTAAACCAACAATGCATGTGGATCCACTAAACTCGGGATGGATGACTTTGGAGTTTAATATCCACATTGAGAATCAACTCAACACCGGAGAATCTACTCCTTGGATAGACAACGCATCAAACCAACGAATGCCTCATCACGGGGGCGCAAGGAGAATCTACTCCAATCGTGGATGGCAAGATCGCCGTACTTTAGGACGACCCCCCTATGTCGAACATCCGTCAGCAACAACAACAACTCTGATGCAATGCGTATGCAACACAACAAACAATGGGCAACCGCCACCTCCTTTACTTTAATGGAATAAACCGAAGACTTTAGAGGAATCGACCGCAGCGGAATCGACCGCAGCGGAATCGACCGCAGCGGAATCGACCGCAAAACCTTTAATCAGTGGAATCTACCACAACACCTTTAACCCAACTGGGTCAAGACTCCCTTGGGGCAAACTCTCGGCCACCAAATTACAACATCTACAACTCCTCGACCAATAAGCATCGAGGGCACTTTGGCCAATAAGCACCAAAGTTACCAACATGCGGTAACCCAACAGATACCGGCATGACTAACTCAACATCTCACCATCTCATCTTCTTGATCATCTTTGTTAACCATTAACCGAGTTATCTAATCCATCACATTAATTGATTGTGTTATCTCATCATTGTTGGGGAATTGGGGTTAGAAACCCCTTAAAAGTTATTAATTCCAATTCTAGTCTTTATGGGAGCACGGGCTTGCTGATCCCCTGCACGGTCATGATGCCACTTAAGTGGAGCACGGTCGTGCTCAGCAGCACGATTGTGCTCTTTGTCCTGCTAGCACGACCACTTTCCAGAATTCAACCGGGAGCACGGGCGTGCTCCCTGTTCAGCACGGCCGTGCTCAATGCACGACAGTACTGTTCTAAGCAGAGTTAAGACACAGTTCTTAGCCAATTATTTCAACGATTAAGTCCATTAATCCTAATCCATTTTAACAACATATTTTCCAGATCCCACATCCTCATCAACTCAATCATAACATCAGCATAGTCATGACATCAACCATTCAACCAATCATAATCAACAATATCAGGAATCAACCAGTATTCAACAGTCATATCTCAACAATCATCTAACATAATCATCATGTTCATATAACCAACATAAACATCAAGAACGTAGTATGAACATAGGCATATAAACAGCATATTAACAACCAAGATCATGTTATCAAAACAACTAACAAATCAACATATAAATCATATACTCATACAAACAAATCGGGGCTATGGGAACCCCTTTACTTTACTCTAACCCCAAGCCTATGAGTACACTACCCTTCTCCCCATACCTGGATTGAAGGTCGCTCCAACGTAAGCTCCTAACAACAAACTGCCCTCAGTTCCAAAGCGGCTCAACACAAACACAACCTCTAAACTGAAACAAATCAAACAAGCTTCCCAAACGAAGAACCAACGCATTTCCCCCAAGCGGCTTGACTAGTTTTCCAAGCCTTGGTCAAACAAAAGGTTAACTATTAATTCCCAATTCAAGGAGAAGAAAGGAGATTAACAAAAAGGATGACAAGGTGCACGAATTTTACCTGGTTTAGATATCCAAACAACAAACACAATGAGCACGTGTTCTCAACGGTGGAAAATGATGAACAGAATGGTCCCTAGAGAGATAATTTTTAGAGAAAAGAGATGAGACCTCAAAGAGAAAGGTGGGAGGCAGTTTTTGAGTGTTAGAGTCGTGTAAACTAGGGTTTAGGGTATGCTTAGAGGTTTAAAACGAATTAGGGTGCAACTAGGCCGAAACAGAAGCCCCAAAATGCTGTCAGAGTCGTTAGGCCGGGCTCAGAAAATTTAGGCCGGGCGCAGACGCTTAGGACGGGATCAGAAAACGTAGGCCGGGCGGATTTTGCAGAAAACCAGAATTCATTATTAAGACCCTTCCAAAGGCTAAACTACCTCTAACATACACATATTCATAAATATCAAACATATCAAACATATAACAACATATATATTCCAAAACTAACACATGTAAACATAAGGGTGAATCTTGGGGTGTTACAGGATGTGGTTCCATTTTTGGGAATAGTGGGGTTTTTGATAGTCTGACTTTCTGGCTATCGAGAGCCATCTTTTTGAGTAGTGGTTTCAGACTCCCGTTGTTGTATAGTTATGTTGTTTTTAGTTTTTTTGTCTTTATGACCGTAGAAGGTGAGCTGGTAGGATGAAGGTCTTGTGTAAAACTCTTATGACACATATGTAAGATATATAGTTGTATATTATGTTGATGGTGTTGGATTGTATGTGGAGTAAAGGAAAGAAAAAAAATATTATCACCATTTTTTAAAAGAATAAGTAATTAGAAAACTTATTTTTCCGAAAGTAACCAGCAACATGTTATTTCTTTAAGTTTCAAAATCCGCAACAAGTTACTTAAATGTGATACCCTGATAAGGGGGTGTCGCATTCGGCGAACTGATTTTCGTTGACACTACAAGAAAATCAGCTTTCAGCATTAACCAAAAGCTCGCGCTGCAAGGAAATAGTTGACTCTAATAGTCATTTCAGCGTCGGCCATGTGTCGGCATCGGGACTGACTCTACGTGCCTTGTCGCAAAGTTTAGTGTCAAGCCGCTAAACATAGCGTCGGCCTGACCTACGCTCAATCACCAGGAAATTAAAAGAAAAAATACTGCATGTAATACTTATTACAACTCCATTACATTTAAACGTTCTCCTTAATCAGTAAGAAAAGGAGAAAACTTAGGTACAATTTCATGTATACATTAGGTGCTATTTTCCAATTGAATTAAAGATATGTGTAACAGTTCATACACATGTTACGTTTTCATTTATGGGCTATTACACATGTCATAATTCTTTTGGAAAACAACACATAATGTACCTATGGAATTGTACCTAAGTTTTTTCCTTAATAAAATTGCAGTAACATTAGGTTCACGAGTCACGACTTTACAATAATATGCACACATTTTAGGAAGAAGAAAGACAAAAGAAACACAATAGAACAATTTACACACACACACACACACAGATATATATATATATATATATATATATATATATATATATATATATATATATATATATATATATATATATGGCAGTGTATCATGTGAGAACTTGTGTTTATTGTGAGAAATGAGAACTCTTAATAGTAACCGTAGGATCACAATTAAAAAAATAAACAGATTGGATTAGACAATAACATTAAATGGTCACGTGATCTCTCAATTTTCATCGTCCCCTTTCCCTGCAATCCTACATCAGTTGGTGCACATATGACTTCGTTCTTATTCCTTCATCACGTGCTTTCAGCCGCCATCACATATTGCTCGCCTCCTCTTCGTTCTTGCAACAAAGCAGCAGCCGCCGTCATGTATATCCGCCTCCTCTTCGTTCCCGCAACAATGCAGGGACCGCCTCTTCTTACCCGTCTCCTCTTCTTGCCCCCTCTCCGTGTGTCCTAGTTCTTGAAGTGATGGCGACTGCAAATATAGTGTCTGGATGGCGGAGGGGCGAATCGAGCATTAGATCTGAAAAGAGGCGGAGACAGCGGTGTGCAAGGTGTGGTTATGGGGAGTGGACGAATCGTACACCGAGGTGGAGGATGGCGACTAGAATGGTCGTGCACGGTGGAGCAGAGGAGGTGTACGACATTGTGGGCTAGTTGCGGTGGAGCTACTGGGACACGGTTACTCGAGTGGAGTTGGGGTTCTGGCATGAGGAAGAGGATGGAGGTTCCGGAGTCGTATTGATGTTCCATACTCGGAGGCGGACGTCGACGAGGTGGGGGCTTGTTCATATGCTTGTTTGTGGGGTGATGCTAGTAGAGACATAGGCATGTGGGTATTAGTTTTCTGGTGTTTGGGTTGATCAGCAACAGGCAGAATGCGTTCCAACAAGCACGTGAAGGAAGAAGAAGAAGTCATATGTGCACCAACTGATGAGGGATTGCAGGAGGAAAGGGGAGGATGAAAAATAAGAGATCACGTGACCATTTAATGTTACTGTATAATCTAATCTGTCTATTTTTTTTTAACTGTGATCCAATGGTTGCTATTAAGAGTTCTCATTTCTCACAATAAACACTAGTTCTCACATGATACACTCCTATATATATATATATATATATATATATATAGTTTTTTGGGTAAAGAAGATACGGTTATACTAAAGAACTCGCGAGGGTTCATAAACATGGCACATACACGCATAAGAAAAAGTTATTAACAAATCTTTACATTTATAATCAGAGTGGAAGCAAGAACATACTTAATAGTCAAGGAATGTAAATACCTTCTTCATCATTGATCATTAATTATATTTCCAGAAAGCAGTCATTGTGAGAAAAAAACTACAGGAGAATTGAGACGATCAAGCAATCCCTGTTGCAAAATTGAAATATAATCTGTGAAAGAGAATAAATTTTTGACAAACATAAAATGCATCATTCACAATCACTAATTCAGCCTTCTTTTAAAAAAACCAATCATTCATAAACTAACAAATATTGGACACAAAATAGATGTATATTTCAATCAACAAGGCCAAATCCCCAAGAGACCCTTTGATGTTAGCTACATTACAAGGCATAATAGATCATTCTAGTACTGCTAACTATTTCTCTCAAACTTAAAATCAGTAGAAGTGTTAAAACTAAGAACCTGAAGGGGCTCAAAACTTTGGCTAAAAACAAAAATCATGATATCTTTTTTCACTATTCAAGCGAAAAAGACTCCTTGTGGTTCCATCAACAACCATACTATCTTTGAAGAACTACTGTAGTTATCCAATAACTTGAAGAATCTACCTTATAATTATGTACACATCACTACAAGTCTCCTTCAAATAACCTGTAGAACATCAAAAGGCAATTATAAATGTATCGCGCCATTTGTTAGTGATGCCATTTATTGTTTAAATAAAAGAGTGTATCATTTTGACCATTTATGAGTAAATCATGAAGTATGCCTTATGTAAAATCTACAATAACAAGATCTAAACTTGAATTACCAAGTAAATAACAATAAATGCATAAAAAATTGATTGCATTTGAAAACTAAAGAAAATGATAATTATTTTTCTTTTCAAACCTTTTCTTTCTTAGCATAGATCATATGTGGAATTAAGATGTTGAGATAATCAGACAGAAAAAGTTTGTTCTACATCCATGCCTCTCACTATTGTAACCTAGTGTTTGCAATCTAATCATGCACATTCTAAAGCCTAAACTCATAAGAAGTTACCAGCTCTTTGAAATTTGGTCTATTTTTACATCATGCTCAAGAGTCAAGACTTAGAAAAAAGACTATAAGGAACAGTTAGAAAGGAAATAGATCTATAACTAAATGATCAAATAGAAGGTGGAAGCATGATTCCATCATCTAAACCCAATGAAATAATTTGTGATGCACAATGCTACCATCCACAAACTAAACACTGCCATCTAATAATTCAAATTGCCAAGCAGACACAGACTTAGATAGAGCAAAAGTATTATTATTATAAGAATTTAGTTTGGTTCCATATAGTTGATGGTGCATAGCTATGGAAAAGTAATTGAAATCAACTTCCATCACTGGATGGAGGACACATTTCCATGGTGCTTTGACTGCTTTCTCTTTCCTTTTTTTCTTTTTTGTGCAAAGTTCATGGTTGTAAACCTTTAAATCAACTTCTTTATGCTAATGAAACACGATAAAAACCGATCCTGGTACAAACTTGTGATAAATAAAACCTTTAAATCATTAAAAGCATGGCATAGCTCACCTTTGAAGAAGCTAGTGTACTAAATCTCAGTGTTACCGACACAGTAGAAAATTGTATACCCGAACAATTAAGTTGTTTTTATTACAAAATAAACATCTTCGTGCATATAAGGCTTTTAAAGAGATAGGGGGAATCTTAACATTTTCAAGTTAGTTCCAGTACGTACTACGTAGTTGCAAAAATATAGTAGAATCCTATGTCAATGGCATTTAGCAAATACCAGGGCAAAATTTTTCCTTCTCTACATCTTTGACAGATGAATTGAAATGAGTAATGATTGATGAGAAAAAGGTGTGCCGGTGTGCCACCAAACACTCATCATCAAAACTCAAAAGCAATTTTTTTGACTTTTTGTACTAAAGAATGGTTTATTCTTCTTAGTTTATTGATCATATCATAATTTCTATCAAGACTAGAATTATTCTGCCCGCCAAATTACAAAACACACACAAGTGACACAACAAGTGGAGTTGAAGGAGAGGTTAGTTTGCATGGGAAGCTGAGCTTCTGCAAGAGTCCACTTCTACAATGATGGGTGCTGTCATCTATAAAGATGTGGCAGATAGGTGGGTATGGGGTTTAGGTCCTGATAGTTTTTACACAGTTAAGTCTGCTTATGATCACTTGGTTTCACAGACTCTTCTTCCGGGTCACCCCCAAGAGCTCTCGGATATCTTCAGCGGTTATTGGTCAAGTTGTGCTCCCAGCAAGGTGCTAGCTTTCTCTTGGCAACTACTACAAGATAGAGTTCCGACTAGGTTAAATTTGTTCCAAAGAAATATACTGAATGATTCCCTCTCCTGTTCATGTGTACTGTGTGGTCAAGAACAGGAGTCTTATGTTCATTTGTTCCAAAACTGCTCTTTCTCAGCAAGGATCTGGAGTTGGTTATATAGATGGATTGGTGTTGACTTTGAGGTGCCCCCGGAAATTGTTAGCCACTACCTGATGCATATAGAATTGTTTAGAGGGAGGAATAGGAGGAAGTTTAGAAGTTTGTTTTGGCAAGCAACAATCTGGTCTATTTGGTTACAAAGGAATGCAAATATTTTCAGAAATGAGCCGGTTGTGTTTGGGAGCTGCTCTGAATTGATTAGGAACAAGTCCTGGCTTTGGTTCTCTGCAGACAGCAACAATTCTGGTTATACATTTTCGGATTGGTGTTTTTGCCCCTATAGTTGTCTCGGTTAGGTTCAGTACGATGATCGAAAAAGGTGTTCGATTACTGCCTATGCCTGTATCTTGATTGTGAGGAATAATTTCATGTTGTATACCTTCTTGTCATGGTTCTCTGTTCTG
This sequence comes from Sophora flavescens, assembly GCA_030762895.1. Taxonomy (NCBI): domain Eukaryota; kingdom Viridiplantae; phylum Streptophyta; class Magnoliopsida; order Fabales; family Fabaceae; genus Sophora; species Sophora flavescens. The sequence continues at coordinate 164,607,306 of CM061067.1, forward strand.
AGTTGAATTATCTCAATCGGGTGAGAGTTAAAAATGGAGATTACCTTGCCTAGAGTGAAAATTGTGAGTTTGTGAGGAAGTGAAAATTGAAATGGTTCTATGGGTGTCTGCTGGTTACCTTTTAGGTGACAACAATTTCTAACTTTATTTTTGTGGTCTTGCACAAAATCACTCAACTAATACATTTGCCTTCTTTTGCAGAAACTGATCATAACAGCTTTTGTAGTCGCACCATAATCGATTATTTAATTCCCATAATTGATTATGCCTTCTCAACTTGCGCTCTGTGTTTCTGGAATTCTCCGTAATCGATGATGCTAATCGATTATCACCTCTCTGTTTGTTCTGGAAATCCTCATAATCGATTATGCTAATTGATTATGTCTTCATTGTTATTTTTGGAAACCACATAATCGATTATGCATTCTCTGCCCGAGTTCCATATTTTTGCAAACGTTTGTAATCGATTATGCTAATTGATTACAAGTATTTTGCCAGTCTCATAATCGATTATTCAGACACTATAATCGATTATCCTGCTGAAAACTCAACTTTACTGATTTTGAGGCATCATTCAACATTTCTCCACCTTGACTACAAATCAGAGACCTTTGAGACCAAAATAAATCACCAGTGTGCTGTGAGTGCTGCTCCCCCACTTATGGGATTTACGCTTCATAGAAGTTGATCAAGTCCAAGCAAGTCTTGAACTTTGATCTAGGCAATGACTTAATTAGTGAACATATCCGCTGGATTGTCTTCCGTAGCTATTTTCTCAATCTTTACCTCTTTAGATTCTGCCACATCTCTAATGAAGTGAAGTCTGATATCTATATGCTTTGTCCTCTCATGGTAAACTTGATGATTTGCCAAATGTATAGCACTTTGGCTATCACAATGGATCGTGACACAATCTTGCGTAATCCCCAATTCACCAATCATCCCTTTTAGCCAAATGACTTCCTTTACTCATTCTGCAAGCGCAATGTACTCGGCTTGTGTGATTAATAATGCTACCACAGGTTGCAATGTTGATTTCCAACTGATAGCTGTCCCAAATAGAGTAAACACACCCGGATAATGACTTCCTAGTGTACACATTCCCTGCATAGTCCGAATCAACATACCGAACAAGAGCATCATCCTCTTGAGTTGTCTTCTTGTACCTCAAACCAGATTTTTGTGAACCATTCAAATACCTCAATACCCACTTCAAAGCCTCCCAATGAGCTTGACCCGGATTTACAATGAACCGACTAACAATGCTAACCGCATGCGCCAAATCTAGTCTGCTGCAAACCATACCATACATGACACTTCCTACTCCAATTGCATATGGAATAGAATTGATCTTGCTTCTTTCCTCTTCGATGCTAGGAGCTTGGGTAATTGAAAGCTTTGTGTGATGACCCAAAGGTGTGCCAACCGGTTTGGATTGATGCATCCTAAATCGTTCCACAACCTTCCTCAAGTAGCCAAGTTGAGATAAGAATAATTCCCCCTTTTTCCGGTTTCTTACAATATCCATCCCAAGTATCCTTTTTGCAATTCCAAGATCCTTCATCTCAAATTCAGAATTCAACCTTTCTGTGAGCATGCCAATCTCATTCTTGCTAGAGCAATCTATAAGAATATCATCCACATATAGAAGCAAGAAAAGAACACAATTTTCTCCTCTTCTCAATACGTAAACACAGCTGTCATAACTACTCTTTAGAAATCCATATCTCAAAAGAAAATCATCAAATTTTTATACCACTGTCTAGGACTTTGTTTTAAGCCATAGAGTGATTTTCTCAAGAGACATACCTTTGACCCATCCTTTACGAACGCTTTCGGCTGTTGCATGTAGATAGTCTCCTCTAGATTCCAATGTAGAAAAGATGACTTGAATCCAATTGTTCTAACTCAAGATCATGTTGATTGAAAATTGACATCAAAATTCTTATAGAACAATGTTTTACCACAGGTGAGAAGATCTCATTGTAGTCAATCCCCTCCACTTGTGTAAAACCCTTCGCCACAAGCCTTGCCTTGTTCCTTGTCTTCTCAACTCCCGGAATACCTTCATTTTTCTTGAAGATCCACTTGCATCCCACTACCCTCTTATTCTTGGGTAGATCCACAAGTGTCCAGGTTTGATTCTTGTTCAAAGATTCAATTTCCTCATTGATTGCTTGCAACCAATTTTGACCTTCCTTGCTTTCCATAGCCTCTATGAAGTTCCTTGGTTCTGAGTGTTGAATCTCCTCAGCCGCATTAAGTGCATAACATATAAGGTCCGCATACCCGAATCTCTTAGGAGGTACAATATTTCTCCTAGTCCTATCTCTGGTCAACTGATAGTCAGATTCCGCCGGTGGCTGTTGATTTACAAACTCTGCTGGTTGAGGACTCTTATCTCTAGTAGTACATGTAGGAGACTCCACTTCAAACTGAGTATTCTCCTTTTCCATATCTAAGTTGCTTTATTCTAGGTTTCTTCACATCATAGTGATTCTAGTCTCATCAAATTTGACATCTCTGCTAATGAAGCACCTTGATTCCCCAGGTTCCAACCTCCACAGCTTGTAGCCCTTCACACCCTCTGGATAGCCAATGAAAACACATTTCACTGCATGAGCATCAAGTTTGTCTTGCCTAACATGAGCAAACGCTAGAGCCCCGAATATCCTCAAGTTAGAGTAGTCAACTGGTTTACCACACCACAGTTCCATAGGTGTCTTGAAGTCTATAGCTGACGATTGACATCTGTCAGTCAAATACACTGATGTACTTGCAGCTTCTCCCCAGAAGCTCTTGTGTAGCCCAGCTCCCAAAAGCATGCATCTCACACGCTCCAGAATAGTCCTATTCATCCTTTCGGCTAGTCTATTCTGGTGAGGTGTCTGTGCTACAGTTTTATGCCTTTTAATGCCATGTTTCCTGCAAAACTCATTAAACTATTCTAAAACAAACTCCATGCCATTGTCAGTCCTTAAAACTTTCAGTTTAGTTCCCAGCTGATTTTCTACAAGAGTGTGTCATTTCTTAAACTTTTCAAATGTTTCAGATTTATTTTTCAAAATATAAATCCACACTCTTCTAGAAAAGTCATCAATAATGGTGAGAAAATAGGAACCCCCTCCATGAGTTTTCACTCTTGAAGGACCCCAAAGATCCGAGTGAACATACTCAAAAGGTCTACTAGAAACATGCATACCCGAACCGAATTTCACTTTATGTGATTTACCTAGTTTGCAATGATCACAAAATTCCAGCTTATCTAATTTATCACCATTTACTTAGCTCAACTAAACCTTTTGTTAAGTCTTTAAAATGTCTGATGTGCATTTCCATAACTTTTAATGAGAACTAAACATTGATTAATGATTTAATTAACCTTCATATTGGTTACTAACCTATCTATCTAGTGTGTAGATTAAATAAGGAAGAATCACATGTCTGCTCATATAAGTGATTACCTGTCTGGATAAGTGAAAGTCAAACTGTCTGCTGACTAGGATTATTGACTTCTTTCAAGATATGTTTTCAACCTGTCTCTCCACGAGATCCTACACTCGTCTGAAGTTACTCGTTGAAGAACCAAGGACCTAACAAGCTTTTGTTGGCTGTCCCATCAGAAAGAGACTTGAAGCATTCTCTCCTACTCAGTCTCACGCTTATCAAGAAAAGTTAGAAGTTACTCTCTCAAGCAACCTCGGTTATCAGAACCAAAGACCAGTTTTAGAATGCTTCCAACGTGATTTATTCCCTAGTACCTCTGGTCCTTACACAAAAAAGGGGATTGTACTCATCAAAGTACAAAAAGCTCTCTGCCAACCTCTGATATGACTGATTCACGATGAATAAAGCCATGACCCTTCAAGTTAGAGTACAACCAACGTTCCTATTGCATTAATGGCTGCCCAGAACGACTCTATTGCATATAATGAAGTTCTGCTAGAAGCCAACATCTGAGGGAATGTCTCTAACGGATCTTAAATGCTTGAAGACTATAAATACAGAAGTCATTGAAGATGAAGATATACAGAATACATATAACATTAAAGAGTCATTACTCTACGCATCAATATCTTCATTCTTTCATTATGTATTCTTCAATCATTTGAAGTTATTACGCAGACTTTCCTAAGCTTTACATTTAAATCACTTTGAGTGTTAGTGAAAGATCTGTCTGTCTGAAGTTGTATTTACTTCCAACCAAATTTCTCAAACAAATATGTCTTGGAGCCTGAAGAGGCTAAGTGTGCAAAGAATACTTGTCTTTGAGCCTGAAGAGGCTAGGTGAGCAAAGAATACTCGTCTTGGAGCCTGAAGAGACTAGGTGTGAAAATAATACTTGGAGTCTGTAACCTGATCAGTTATAGTGGATAAATCTTGGTGCTGCCAAGGACTGGACGTAGCTCTTTGCTTTGAAGAGTGAACCGGAATAAATAATTGTGTCAATCTCTCTTTCCTTATAAACTCTTTAGTTGCTTTAGTTTTCTTATCCGTTTATCAAGTGATATGTTTGTCTAACTCACTATTAAAATTTCATAAGACAGGTCACATGTCTGTCATGTATCTTTCCACTCGTCTGAAACATGCTTCTTTATGTGAAAAGTTATCAACTTTGTTCAAATTCTGATAAACACAATTCAACCCCCCTTCTTGTGTTTATAGTTGTCTATTTTAGTTGGTATCATAGCTCAACCTCTAGGTTGAGCATCTAACAGTGTAGAGGTAAAAGGTCCTGAAGAATAGACATGACTGCCGGAGCTAGTTCAAGTGGAAGTCATCAGACTGAAGGAGCCTACCTAACTAGACCTCCTTACTTCAATGGAGAAAACTACAACTATTGGAAAGATAGATTTCAATGGTTTATTCTATCTACAAACTCTGATCTCTGGGATGTCATTACAGATGTTCCATTCATTCCCAAGAATGATGATGACACAGATAAGCCAAAAGCTCAGTGGACTACTGCAGAAAAGACAAAATGGGAGCTGAACCACAAAGCTAGATATAACATCATTTATGCTCTCAGTCCCGAGGAGTTTGATAAGGTATGTGGTTGTGACTCTGCCAAAGAAATACGGGACACTTTAGCTGTCACACATGAAGTAACAACCAAAATCAAAGAGTCAAAGATTGCCATACTTGTTAGAAGTATGAACTGTTTGTCATGGAGGAAGGAGAATCTGTAGCTCAAATGGTAGGAAGATTTCAAAATATAGTCAATAGTTTAAAATCTCTTGGCAAAGTCTACACCAATGCTGAGAAGGTTGGAAATATTCTGAGAAGTCTACCTAAATAGTGGAGACCTTTGGTCACTGCTATCTCTCAAGCCAAGGATCTCACTACCTTGACTATAGATGAACTTCTTGGAACACTCACTGTTCATGAGCAAGAACTTGGAGATGAAGTTGCACCAAAGAAGGACAAGTGAATTGCTCCGAAAGCTGATCAAAAGTCAGAAAATGCTTCCAAGACTCTAAAGGCAGACGAGTCATCCAGTGATGTTGACCTGTCTGAACATGAGGATTCTGACAGTAATGAAGAATTGTCTCTCCTGACCAGGAAGATAAAGCTTCTCCTACAGAAAAAGAAGTTCAAGAGGGATAAGCCATTCAGAAGGTTCGACAAAGACAAGAACTTCAAAGAATCCACTTCAACAGACAAAAGTCCAATTGTCTGCTATGAGTACAAGAAGCCTGGTCACATCAAGGCTGAATGTCCTCATCTCAAGAAGGCCCCTTTTAAGAAATTCTTCAAGAAGAAGAAGAAAGGAATGATGACTACTTGGGAGGATCTGGAGTCAAAATCTTCTGATGAAGAAACAGAGGAAGAAGCCAATCTCTGTTTGATGGGCAACACTGACTCAGACTCAGACGATGAGGTACATCCTGACTATGAAGAATTACTTGATGCCTATGAGGAGTTGCTGGAGGAATCCAACTGCTTATCTAAGGCCTTCAAATCCCTCAAGAGAGAGTATGTAAAGCTCACCTGTGAGCATAAACAGAAATCTCAAGAGTGTGAGAAGCTGGCTAAAGAAAACAGTGAGCTGAAGACTGAAAAGTCTAATGAAGATAAGATCTCAAGTGAAACATCACCATCCGAAGAAGTTGAAAAACTTCAACAGAAAGTGGAAGAGCTCACTTCTGATCTTGCCAAATTTGTTAATGGTAGAGATAATTTGACTAAGCTGCTTGACTGTCAGAGGCACTCTCTTAACAAAGAAGGTATTGGATATGTCCATCAGACACATCATAAAGTATCAACTAAAGCTTCTACAGTATATGTTAAGTCAACTGTAACCAAGTCTACACCTGTATGTAACTTCTGTGAAAAACTGGACATGTTATGTCTAAGTGTATCCATAAGAAGAGAAGGAAGTCTTCACAGACTCCTAGAACTAACAGAAAATGACCCAGAAAAATATGGGTACCTAAAAATCAAATAATTTTTGTTGCAGATGTCCTCAACAGGACAAAGAAGACACCACTGCTGGTACTTGTACAGTGGTTGCTCGCATCATATGACAGGAGAAAGGTCTATGAAAGGAGAAAGGTATATGTTCATAGACCTCCAACTTAAGAAAGGAGGACACGTTGCCTTTGGAAGGAATCAGAAAGTGAAAGTTATAGGAATTGGTACTATTGGTGGTAAACCCCCTCTTCCCTCTTATCTGATGTTCTTATGGTTAAAGGATTAAGACACAATTTGCTTAGCATAAGTCAATTATGTGATAGTGGATTTGATGTTTCATTTACCAAGGATGTATGCATAGTCAAAGACTGTTGTGGCAAAACTCTCTTTTCATCTAAAAGGCAACAAAATATTTATAAGATTGAATTATCTGATCTCTCAGATCAAAGTGTAAACTGTCTGATGTCTAAAGAGGATGAGAGATGGTTATGGCATAAGAAACTAGGACATGCTAGTATGAAAGTAATTTTTGAATTAAAAAGGAATAATCTTGTGAGGATTGCCTGATATTAGTTTTAAGAAAGACGTCTTGTGTGATGCATGTCAGAGAGGTAAACAGATAAAATCAAGTTTCAAATCTAAAAACCAAATATCAACCTCTAGACCTCTTCAGTTGTTACACATGGGTACTCTTCTTAACCCACAAGGATGGGTCTTTTAAGGCTTTCCGAGTATTCTGTAAAAGAGTACAAAAATGAGCAGGGTTTCTGTATTTCTACCTTTGAAGTGATCATGGGGGAGAATTTGAAAATGAGCAGTTTAGACAGTTCTGTGAGGAGAATGTGATTTCTCACAATTTCTCTGCACCTAGAACTCCACAGCAAAATGGAGTGATTGAGAGAAAGAACAGATCTCTACAAGAGATGGCTAGATCTATGCTCAATGAAAATAATTTCCCTAAGTACTTTTGGGCAGAAGTTGTAAACATTGCTTGTTATGTACAAAACAAAATACTTATTAGGCCTTTTCTTAAAAGGACACCTTATGAATTATGGAAAGGAAAAAGCCCCTTATTTTCATGCTTTTGGATGTGAATGTTTTATTCTGAATACCAAAGATAATCTTAGAAAGTTTGATTCTAAAGTAGATAAAGGTACTTTCGTAGGATATTCTGAAATGTCTAAAGCTTTTAGAGTTTATAATTCAAGAACTTGCATTATCGAATAATATGTTCATGTTAAATTCAATGATGAATTAAAGACTGATAAAGAACTATCAGATATAGAAGATGATCTTGCAAGTCTTGATATAAACAAACCAGAAAGTCAAAAACCCAATCTAACCAAGACAGAACCTGTGCTAGAGGCTGACAGACAAGTGGAGCAGACAAGTCAGCAGATGAGTCAACAGACGAGTCAGCATACAAGTCAAGATCTTCATGATGATCTCAAAAGGGATTGGAAGTTCAACACTCATCATCCTACGGATCTTATTATTGGAAATCCTTCTGAAGGAGTAAGAACCAGATCCACACTAAGAGAATCAAGTAATATAGCCTTTATATAAGAATTGGAGCCAAAACGCATTGAAGAAGCTCTTGAGGATGAAAGCTAGATTCTTGCTATGCACGAAGAACTTAACCAGTTCACCAGAAATGATGTCTGGACTCTTTTCTCTAAGCCTAAAAACAAGTCATTTATTGGAACAAGATGGGTCTTTCGAAACTAATTGGATGAAGATGGTAAAGTTGTTAGAAATAAGGCAAGGTTAGTAGCTCAAGTCTATAACCAACAAGAAGGTATTGACTATATTGAAACTTTTGCACCTGTAGCTAGAATAGAAGCTATATGTATCTTAATGTCATATGTTGCACAACACCAAATCACCCTGTTTCAAATGGATGTAAAAGTGTTTTTCTAAATGGTATAATTGAAGAAGAAATGTATTTTAAACAACCCCCTGGTTTTGAGGATACTGATAAACCAGATCATGTCTTTAAACTTAAAAAAGTATTATATGGTTTGAAAAAAGCACCTAGAGCATGGTACGATAGACTTAGTTCTTTTCTCATGCATAATAGTTTTACTAGAGGACAAGTAGACGCTACTCTGTTCAAGAAATGCTCTAAAGAGAAATTTATTATAGTTCAAATATATGTTGATGATATTATTTTTGGAGCAACTAGTGAAAAGCTGTGCAAGGAATTTTCGAATCAAATGCAAGCTGAATTTGAGATGAGCATGATGGGAGAATTGAAGTTCTTCCTTGGGTTACAAATCAAGCAGACAAGTGATGGAATTTACATCCATCAACAAAAGTATACCAAGGAGTTACTCAAGAAATACAAAATGGAAAATGCAAAGCTCATGAAAACTCCTATGCAACCCAATGCAAAACTAAGCAAAGATGATGAAGGAAAAAAGGTAGACCAAACTGTCTACAGAGGTATGATTGGCTCTATACTGTACTTAACGTCAAGCAGACCTGACATTCAATTTAGTGTCTGTATGTGTGCTAGATTCCAATCTGATCCTAGAGAATCTCATCTTAAGGCTGTTAAAAGAATATTTAGATATTTGCTTGGAACTACTAATCTTGGTTTGTTGCATTTAGGATCAAAAGAATACATATTAGTGGGATACTGTGATGCTGATTTTGCTGGAGACAGAATAGAAAGAAAAAGCACCTGTGGAGACTTCATTGGGGCAAGCTTAGTCTCATGGTCAAGCAAGAGGCAGACAACTATTGCACTGTCTACTGCTGAGGCAGAATACATTTCTGCTGCTAGTTGCTGCTCTCAACTCTTATTGGTAAAACATCAACTTGAGTATTAGTCTATTTATAAGCATAACATATCTGTATGGTGTGATAATTCCAGTGCTATTTGCTTAACTAAAAATCCTATTCAGCATTCTAAGGCAAAGCATATTGAAATCAAACATCATTTTATTAGGGATTATGTGCACAAAGGCATTTTTGAGTATATTTTTCATATAAAAGATCAAAACTCTAATCAAATGAATGTGCACATTTTCTAATCCTTTTCATTCACAAATCCTAAGATTATTTAGAAACTTATTCCTATTTACACTTCCAAACTAACATAAATTGCACATTCATCATGGACCATCTGGTACGTTCACATGTCAACGTAAATATACACTGGATACTCTGAAGGAATGCAAGATGCTTGACTGCAAGCCAGTTTCTTTCCCAATGGAAGAAAACCACAAGCTTGCACTTGACTCAGATTTCCCTTATTCTGATCCTCCTCATTATCATAGGCTTGTTGGTCGTCTTATATATCTCACCATATCTCGTCAAGAAATTACATATTCAGTACATATTTTGAGCCAGTTCATGCAGTCCTTGCAACAAGCTCATTGGGATGCTGCTATGCGTGTTCTAAGGTATATGAAATCTTCACCAGGACAAGGAATTATTTTGCCAAAAGACAATGATCTTAACGTGGTTGCCTTCTGTGATTCGGACTGGGCATCATGTCCTCTCACTCGGAGGTCAATATCTGGGTATTTGATGAAGCTTGGTTCAGCTCCCATTTCATGGAAAACCAAGAAACAAACCACCGTGTCTAAGTCTTCCAGTGAGGCTGAATACAGAGCCATGGGACACACTGTCAGTGAGGTTCTTTGGCTGCACAGATTATTGTCAATCCTGCAAGTTCATTATACTTCACCTATTGTACTTCATTGTGATAATCAAGCAGTGATTCACCTTGCAGCTAATCCAGTTTATCATGAAAGAACAAAGCATATTGAAGTAGACTACCATTTCATTCGTACATACTTACAGGAAGGCACAATTTCGACTTGCTATGTTCCAACTAAGAAGCAGCAAGCTGACATATTCACGAAGGCTTTGGGTGCAAAGTCGTTCCAGGAATTAATGGTCAAGTTGGGTGTTGGGTGCTCACAATCCTCACACTCCAACTTGAGGGGGAGTATTAGGTGATAAGGATGTAAAAGAATGACATTGTAACTAAATGATTATGATAGGGGATCGATAGATAAGTTTGTTATATGATAGGGGATCGATAGATAAGTTTGTTATATGATAGGGGATCGATAGATAAGTTTGTTATTTGTTAATCTGCTTAGTTTGATATTTTATCTTATAGGATCATAGTTGATAAGATTTGTTAGCTCTCTGTTAGCTATTTTTGAGCCCATGTACTGCTATAAATATCAGCATATTTGTATTCTTGAATTAATCAATACAAAAACCATTTATTTCAATAGGAACAAGTGGTGGTGGACTTGTGCCCCTTAACCAAGTGACTGGGGTTTGAATCCCAGCTCTTGCGTATGGAGCGAATTTTCGTTGGGAGGGGTTTCCCGCCTTCAGGTGCCATTCATTCCCTCGCAGGAGATTAATCCCTGATTCCGGTGGGATATACTCTTCGTCAAGGACAAAAAAAAAAACTCTCGTGAGGGATTTCATGAAAAACACTTCGCTAGAAGTAACACCGCTATATGTATACACGGTTTTCATAATACAAAATTTATAAATAAATAAAAACTGAAAAGAAAGACTTCGTAAGGGTTTAGGTCTTTCTTCTTTTAGTGCAGTGGAAAAAATTTTGTGACTTAATAATTACTCAAAAAAAAATTATAATTTTGTAGTGTCTTGTAAATTATTTTTTATCCAATACTTCAGCTATTTAAAAATCAATCAAAGTTTTATTTTGTAAACAAATTTTATCCTAGTAAATCAAACACCCTTGATCTATCAATGACTATTGATCCAAATGACAAGAAACTTGGTTTCTCAAGTAAAGTCTTGGATTCGAGTCTTGTAAATGAAAAAAAAGGCTTTTCAGCTTGAGAGAACTTTACCCTCTTAAATGGTTCTTTTCAACTCGACTTATATTAGTTGGAATTCAATGTAATTTCCAGATATCGAGAATTTGAGACCAAAACACCCTTGATCTAAGTTACTATACAATATTCTCATTCTTATGGCAAGAATGCAAATAAAAATTACCAGGACGATTACCAAAAATATTTCTTAATGATATAATCCTAATATATGAGAAGAAAACAGATGTGAAGTGATATAAAAAGGTGTAGGAACAAATGAATAAAGCTTTATAGAACGATATGGCTGAAACCAATTTTTAACAATAAGAATTTGAATTTTATATAATATTAGAACAATTAACTTTGCTTTCCAATATTATTTAACAATGCATTGACATATCATTAAAATAATTAAATCTTTTAAGTAATAATTCAAAAATTTTATTAGTATATCAACATTGCTTATGGTATTGAGGATTATTGGCTGCTTTTTTAGGTGCTCTCACGTTACCTTCTACATCACCTTCCTCTCATTTTTGGTTCTGTTTTGCTGGTTTGGAGGCTCATTTACATGGCTTCATTTGGTGGTCTTTTGTTGGGCTTTTTCCCTGGGTGGTCGGGTCATTCTGCTACCTTGGCATTAGCCCGAATATTTTGGTTTGCTTATCTAGGATGGCCATTCTCATTAACAAGTATCAATTGGTAGCTTTTGTTTTCGGTGGAGGTGGTGTTTACAGTTCTTCTTACTTCAGTTTATTTTCATGTCTGTTTGGTGAACGTTGAAGGTGTGGAGTGGCTTTTAATAGGACTTCTTAACTATGCTGGTATATATTGATATCAGAGTAGCGCAGAGAGAGCAGAGAAAGATGAGAGAAAACTTGTTCTCATTGATGAAAGAAAAATGATACAAAAGATGTACAAAACAGGAGTTACCTCTATATATATACATAACAGAAATAGAAATAAAGGAAAACAAACCACTAACAGAAACTAACAAAAAGCAATAATTAAGCTAACTAACTCTCTATCTGTTTCTGTTTTAAATTAACTACTGGTAATACTCCCCCACAAGCTGGACGATGGAGATCACAGAGGCCAAGCTTGGATATGAGTGAAGAGAATGAAGGAGTAAGGAGAGGTTTAGTGAGCACATCCGCGAGTTGAGCAGAAGAGGGAACGGGTTATAGAAGGATGAGACCACTCTGAATTTTCTCACGAATCACATGACAATCTATTTCGATATTCTTGGTTCTTTCATGGAAAGTTGGATTGTGTGCAAAGTATATGGCAGATTTATTGTCACAGTACACTGATGAAGTTTTAGCAAATGAAATTTGCAAGTCCTTAAATAAGAAATGTATCCATTGAAGTTCACATGTAAGGCTTTCTAAGGCCCTGTATTCTGCTTCAGAGCTTGATCTGGAAACAGTAGATTGTTTCTTGGATTTCCATGAGATTAAGGATGATCCAAGAAAAACACAATAACCTGAAACAAATTTCCTAGTAGTAGGACAACTAGCCCAATCAGAATATGCAAATCCAAACAGACTAACAGCCGAAGAAGAAGGGTAAAATAATCCCTTTGCTGGGGACTCTTTGAGATATCTCAAGATTTTAGTGGCGGCTTGATAATGGACATCCTTGGGCTTAGACACAAAATGACTGAGTTGTTGGACAACAAAGGCAATGTCCGGTCTTGTTGTAGTCAAGTAGAGGAGGCGCCCTATTAACCTTCGATATGCTGACTCATTTGAATACAAAGGTGAGTCTGGATCATGTAACTTGAGGGAGGTATCATAGGGTGTAGGGGAAGGCTTCACTGCTAAGTGGCTGCTGTCTTCAAGAAGTTCAAGAGTGTACTTTCGCTGGTTGATGAAAATACCAGTTTTGGATCTTGCAATTTCCAACCCAAGGAAGAAACGCAAGGAACCAAGATCTTTGATGCGGAAGCTTTTGTCCAGATAGGCTTTGACATGCTGAATTTCATTGAAATCATTCCCAGCCATGACTATATCATCAACGTATACTAAGAGAGCAGTGAAGTGTTCACCATGAGACTTGGTAAAAAGAGAATGATCAGCATCAGAGTGTTTATAACCCAAAGATACAAGTGCTGTGGATAGTTTGGAATACCATTGACGACTGGCTTGTTTGAGACCATAAAGTGATTTGTGTAGTTTACACACTTGAGTGGAACCAGCAGCAGAATTTTTAAGTTTTACACCAGGTGGAAGGACCATATATACCTCCTCATTGAGATCACCATGCAAAAATGCATTGTTAACATCAAGTTGTTCAAGAAACCAACCTTTAATGGAAGCCAATGCAAGCAGTGTGCGCACAGTGGTTAACTTAGCAATGGGTGAGAAAGTGTCAAAGTAATCAACACCCTCCATTTGAGTGTAGCCCTTTGCTACCAAGCGGGCTTTATACCTCTCAATGGAACCATCCGCATGGTACTTCACTTTATAGACCCATTTGCAGCCAATAGGGATCTTGTCTGGGGGCAAATCAACAATAAACCAAGTGTTGGTGGCCTCAAGAGCATTTAGTTCAACTTTCATAGCATCATTCCAACAATCAAATTTACAGGCTTGGGAAAAGGATTTGGGTTCAACAGTAGATGAAACATTAATACAAAGATTTATATGACTGAGTGCAATGATCATAATATAAAACAGAAGATAAAGGGTAGGAAGAATTACCTGAAGATGATTCGGGCAGAGAAGAGGCAAGGAGACTGCAGTGGTATGCTTCAAGATATGAGGGCTTGTTTCTAGTCCTAGTTGATTGGCGAGTTGGAACAAGGTTAGGAGGTGGAGCAAACGGAATGGGTTCTTGATTAGTGATAGAGGGAACAAGAGGCTGTGGAGAATTAATGGAAATGGATGGAACATGAGCATGTGACAAGGCAGTGTCATGAATTGATGCAAGGTCTGAATTGTCTAGAGAAACATATGGAATTGTGGAGGGGGGGGGGGGGGGGGGGAGATGGTTTAGTGAAAGGGAAAACATTTTCATAGAAAATGACATTTCTGGAAACAAGGAAATCATGAGATTGAATGCCATACAAGAGATGTCCTTTGGTGCCATCTTTATAGCCTAGAAAAACTGTTTTGCGAGCTCGGGGTTGAAACTTTGTTCTGTGGCTTTGTATGGTGGATGCATATGCTAGGAAACCAAAGGCTTTTAGGTGAAGAAGAGTTGGAGATTTTTGGTGAAGAAGTTCATAGGGAGATTTGGTTCTTAAGAGGGGTGTAGGCAATTTGTTAATCAAATGGACATCATGTTGGATGGAAAAGTGCCAGAAGTTGATAGGAAGTTGGGCTTGAAAAGAAAGAGCACGGGCAACATTTAGAATATGTTGATGCTTCCTCTCAACAATGCCATTTTGTTGAGGGGATTCAACACATGACCATTGATGAATAATTCCTTTGGCATTAAAGAAATCAGTCATAAGAAACTCACTTCCATTGTCACTCCGAAGGCATTTGAGTTTTAAGCCAAATTGAGTGTCAATGAAAGTAATGAAATTCATGAGATGCTTTCGAGTTTCACTTTTAAATTTCATTAAAATCACCCAAGTAAACCTACTAAAATCATCAACAAGAGTAAGAAAATATTGATGACCTGAAATTGATGGTGTGGCATAAGGGCCCCATATATCAGCATGTAGTAATTCAAAGACTCTAGTAGATTTGGAACAACTATTAGGGTAAGGGAGGTGTCTTTGTTTAGCAAAATGACAAATGTCACAAGGGGAAGTGTTATTATTATTCTTGTATGAAATGAAGGGATATTCTAAGGAAATACATTTGTGTACAGTATCAGAAATATGCCCTAGTCTAGTATGCCAAATGGAGACAGAATCATTTCTGCTTGAGATAGAATTACAAGTGGAGTGAGAAATGGAATTACAATTAGAACCAGAAACAATAGCAGAACCCAGTGTTGAAGACTCAAACACATACAATCCTCCATGATTCTTAGCGGTACCAATCATCCTCTGGTTGGAATTCTGAAAGAAAGAACAATGATCAGGGTGAAAAATAATATGACAGTTCAGGGAAGGAAGCAATTTTGTTACTGAAATGAGGTTGACAACAAATTAAGGAATATAGTAAACATCATGTAATAGAATGGATTCAGATAATTGGACTGTGCCTGAAATGGTGGCACTTGTTTGTTGACCATTTGATAAAGACATAAAAAAAAGGTTTAATTGAATGAAAGGAAATGAAATTAACAAGAGAATGGGTAATATGATCAGTTGCACCTGTATCTATAACCCAAAGGGAAGATTGCTTACCAACTAGAGGAGATGAGGTGGAATTAAGGACAGCAGGATAAGAGATGACAGAATTGACTGAAGGAGAAGCCTGTACTTTTGATTGTTGTAAGAGCTGTAAAATCTGTTGATATTGCTCTTGAATAAGATTCAGAGAGGGACTAGCAGGTGAATCAATTGCAAGGCTATTTTCCAGAAAGAGATTATGTTCAACAACATCAGAGTTGGCGGCAAGATTAACAGCACCCTTGCCTCCTTTGGTTTGATAACCAGGTGGATAGCCGTGAGAAGGAAACAGGTATCAATAGTGTGGTTTGTTCTACCATAGTGAGTGCAAATTCTGTTGGAACCTTGATTGTGTCCTCGGCCTCCCCCATAATTGCCTCTGCTATTGCCACGACCTCTAGAAAATCCTCTGTTAAAATTCTGATTAGTTTGGTACTGACTTCTTGGACCAGATTGTTGAACTTGCATCACTAAAGACTGTTGTTCCACAGTAACATCAAGATTGGGAGAAGTGGTAAATTGCCTTTCTTGTTGAATGACTATTGAAAATGCCTTGTCTAACTTAGGAAGGGGATCCATAATCATGATATTCGAATTAACATGAGAGTATTGCTCATTCAATCCTGGAAGGAATCTAATGACTTTATCCTGTTCTTTGTATTTGTTTACATCAGCTACAGCACCACAAGAACAAGGAATTGCACAATTGCAATCCTTAACTGGGCGAAAGTCATCAATTTCCTCCCAAATGGAAGTTAATTCAGTAAGGTAACTAGAGACATCAAGGTTACCTTGCTTGCATTGGTAAAGACTTTCTTGAAGTTCATCAATTCGGAAGATATCTCCCTGGGAAAAATGCTTTTGAAGAGTTTTCCAAACTAAGGATGCACGATTACACCAAATGACAGATTTGTGAATGCTTTCAGAAATTGATGGTCGCAGCCAGGATAATACCATGTTGTTGCAGCATGTCCAGGGTTCATAGAGAATATCAGAAACTAGAGGTGGATTGAGACTTCCATCAACAAATTTCAATTTGTTCTTCGAGATTAGGGCAACCTTCATGGCTTGCGCCCATGTTTGATAGTTCTTGCGATCCAATAGAGGAGTAACAAGAATTAGAGAGGGATTTTCGTTTGGATGCATATAGTAGGGATTTGAAGGATTTGTGGTAAAGTCAGAATATGCAGAATGTGCCATTGAAGAATCGAAGGTGAAGAAATTGTAGAAATTTAGGGGAAAGAAATAGAGAGAGAGTTCAAGAAAGATAGAGAAAATCTGATACCATATTGATATCAGAGTAGCGCAAAGAGAGCAGAGAAAGATGAGAGAAAACTTGTTCTCGTTGATGAAAGAAAAATGGTACAAAAGATACACAAAACAGGAGTTAATTACCTTTATACCTACAGAATAGAAATAGAAAGAAAGGAAAACAAACCACTAACAGAAACTAATAGAAAGTAATAATTAATCTAACTAACTCTCTAACTGTTTCTGTTTTAAATTAACTACTGGTAATAGTATATATTGGTGGAAGCTGTGATGGATTCTTTTGGTTGGTTTTGGTTTTTGCTCAATGTATAGGTTATTTAAGATAAGTCTTTAGGCCAATGTTTTCAAAACGGTTGAACCGGAGAATCGAAAAGGAGAGTGGTTCAAGGTCCAACTGATTCAACCGGTGGTTGAACCGGTATATATATATATACACACACACACACACACACACACACACACTCGTGCGCGCGCGCGCATTAATAAATAGATCAAATAACAAGTATAATTTCAATTCAAGTTATAATTTTTATATTAAGTTCAAATTATTTAATACTTAAGCAAGCACAAATTGGAGTACGTCATTCAATTTATGATGCTCTAGTTTTTTTTATTTTAAAAAAAGCCTTTTTTTTAATGAACCGTCTGGTTTTACGGTTTCGATTTTCCGGTTTTGGCCCGGTTCAACCGTTTTTTTTTAGCGGTTGAACCTCTTTTCCGGTTATGTGGTTCGAACAGGACCGGAGAGGGGTCCGGTTGACGGTCCAACCGGTTGAACCGGACCAAAACCGGAAAATCGGAACCGTAAAACCGGCCGGTTCATTATAAAAAAGGCTTTTTTTAAATTAAAAAAGGCTAGAACATCATAAATTGAATGACGTACTCTTCATTTATATATAAAAAAAGTTGCTTATAAAAAAAATAGTATATTAACAGAATTTGGATAGGGCCAAGGGAGCAGTGCCCAAACCCAAAATTTTCTCAATTTATTTACGTGAATAATGTGTCATATAAATAAAAAGAAGTGATGGTTTGTATATAACTTTCATTTTAAGAAGCTAAGCTAGAACTTTTAGTTATTAGACATCTTAGATGGATATATTATCTTTGGTGAATGGAACAGATTGTGCAGTTTGGGTGATGCACCACTATATTATTTTGATGAGTGGTGCATCATAATTAGGGGTGTTCGCAGATTGGATTGGATCGATTTTGAGCTAAAAAACCATCCGGTCCAATGACTTTTACAACGTGTGGTTTGGATTGTATCGATTTGCTTCCATAAAAAAATCTGATCCAATCTGATCTAATCATATACGGTTTGGATTGGATTGGATAATTCGGTTTTTGTCATATTTTATTTTTTTTTCTTATGTCAAGTGTCATTTTTACTTATTTAATAGTGGACAAAAGATAATCTTCATTTAAGTGAACTAATTTAAGGTGCTCAATACTTATTTTAGCATCTCTTTATATTAGAACGGTAGAACATTTATGAAAGACATAAACTAGTTATTCCTTATTAACCATTATTTGATTTGATGACGATTGAGGAAAATTCTAGAGAATTGTTGGCAAAATTTAAATTTGGGAGTTTGATAAAAAAATAACTATTGATATTTTTTAACACGTTCTTTTATATTAAATATTCTTTTATGTTAATTCTTTATGTCTACTCTCACTTGTCATGTTTTTTCCCTTGAATCGACTACAAATAAATTATAGCTTATTATTTTTCAAATTTACCTAGTTGATTTCCTATTTTCATATTTACTCAATTAAGTATATATATGTTATGCATCAAAACTTTTTTCAAAATATAACTTCAAGACATTAATATTCTAAATAGTCTCATATATGTCATTCCAACAAAAGTATTAAAGAGAATGAGGGACATAAAAGTATGAAAAACAATGCTCAAGCATGAGTAATACGATAATTTAAAAAATATTACTATTTGTATATAACAAATCGGTATGGATTGGATTGGATTGGGTTTCACTAGAAGATCCGAAATCCGATTCAATCCAATGGAAAAATGTTGTTTTTTCGGTTTTCGGTTTTTCAGTTTTCGGTTTTTTCGGTTTACGGTTTTTCGGTTCCGTTTTTGCTGTTTGAATCGGTTTGGATCGGTTGATGAATACCCCTAATCATAAACTTCATCATTATCTTTAACTTTAGTCGCTGTATATTTCTTTTGTATTTCAGTGAGCAGGATATGAAGTAATTAATATGAAAATATTTGTAGGAATTGTAAGTAATAAAATTACTAATTGAGAATCCAAAGGGTTGGCCTATATAGTGGAAGCGTGCTAGATCTGTAAGATGCAGAGTGTGTACACGGATATTTTTGAGAAGTAAGAGGTCTCTAGCTCGAATCCTTGTGAAAAATAAATTTTTTAGGGAGGGGTCATACCCGTATCGCTCGCAGTCCCGGAGAAGCACCATAAACCAGACTTAGAGAAGCACCAAAGAGGCAAAGATAGAAAGATATCAAATCAGAATTATAGAAGCACCATAAACCACGTTATACAACAGCACATTATACCAGAAGCTTCATAAACCAGGGGCAGGTGTCTAGCTGTACAAGACAAAAACAGGATTACACCAACCCCATTCTAGCATATCCAACAAATCACTTTAAGCACTCCATTGGATTGATATAGAAGTTAAGGCTATGGTGCACCACCCACATGTCAAGAGTTCCATCAATCCTTTATATATGTGACTTTTTGACTTTTCAACCATCCAAATATATGGTTGGGTTTAAAATTTTGATCAGTCCATATGACAATTTCATTGACCCAAAACTTATCATATGGGTGGTGTAGTGGCTGGTGCACCTTAGCCCAAACCTAGATATACATTAGTTTATGATGATAATAGCCCGTACTGATCAATAACAAGATCAATCTCTGATAAAATATGGGATTGAATCCCACCAAATAATCTCATTATGTGAAGATCCATACTCTGCTAATTTAACTACACAAGTGGTTTCCTTTTCTATAAATGTGAGAAACCATAAATTACATTCCTTTTGTAATAGCAACACAATTATTCCGGTCAGCGATTTCTTATTCTTCGAGAAACCACTTTACTATCTCTAAAAGCTGCGAGGGTACCGGAAGAATCACACTCTTATCATAGATTTTTCCATTCTTTATCATTTGCAAATCCAATACTTAAACCAATTAAAAAGTAAAACAAAGTTTAACTTTGAAAACAAAATTTATCTCCGTAAATCAAACACCCTTGCTCTAAGTTAATAAACAATATTTTCATTGTTGTAGAAAGAATGCACATAAAAATTACCAGGACGATTACCAAAAACATATCCTAATGATATAATCCTAGATATGAGGAAAAAACAGATTGAAGTTATATAAAGAGATGTAGGAACTGAATAAACCTTTATAGAACGATATGGCTAAAACCATCTTTTCAACAATAAGAGTTCAAATTTGATATATTATTAGCATAATTAATTTTTCTTTACAATATTATTTAATAATGCATTCACATATCATTAAAGTAATTAAACCTTTTAAGTAATAACTATATATGGTTAACCTTTATAAAAAAAAACAATATATGGTTAACCTTTTTCAACAATTTTAATAGTATACTAGCACAGAATTTGGACAGGGCTAAGGGAGCAATGCCCCAAACCCAAATTTTCTCTTTTATTTACGTGAATAATTAATGTGTCATATAATTAAAGAAGTGATGGTTTTTAACTTTTCTTTAAAGAAGGCAAGCTAGAACTTTTAGTTATTAGACACCTTAGATGGATAATATGCTGTATATACATTATGTATTACACCAAAACAGACTTAGAGAAGCACCAAAGACCAAAAGATATCAAATCAGAATTACAGAAACACCATAAACCACCTTATACAGCATAATTACACTTTTTACAGCAGCACATTATACCAGAAGCATCATAAACCAGAGGCAAGTGTCCAGTAGTAGAAGACAAAAACAGGATTACACCAACCCCGAACCTAGCATCCAGCGAATCATTTTTGTCTCACTCCATTGGATTGATACATTAGTTTATGATGATAAATTGATAATAGCCCGTACAGATCAATTACTCATGTTCATTTCTCTGCCGTAAGTAATTTTTTTTTCTTCTCTTGTCGGTATTCTCTACCCTAATTCTCTAGTCTCTTCCATTATATGCACGAAAAGCCAACCTGGTCGTGACTGATGAAAAGACAATATATAAAGGTAAATTAAATGAAAAAGAATCCTTTCCAAAATATAGTCCAAGTTCATCAAACTCAAACAAAACGCACCCAGCTCACTTCACTCTCATCTGCAAGCAGAGCTGATTATGATCACCGCGTCCATGTATATCCAAAAGTGGTGTCGACCATGCAGCCCAACACCAACCCAATCTTACTTGCCTCGCCAACACCTTAATTTGTAGTTTCGAGGTACTCATATGTTATATGTATGTACTGCGCATGATTCGTGAATGTGTGACACCTCAATTTTGTTAATTTCAACACTCGTCAACCTGCATGGCACTCAATGCAGTATGCATGCGAACAAGAGGATTTATAAATACCCATGATCTCACCCCCTGCTTTCATCATCAAGCGAGTAAGATATTCAGTCATGATGGGTAAGGGTACTATAATGAAAATGAGGTTTCCATTGTTGGTGTTGCTGGGAGTTCTTTTCCTAGCTTCAGCAACTGTCTCATTTGGCCTTGCATACCGGGAGAAGGAGAACCCCATCAGTCATAACAAGTGCCTGCAAAACCATGGTGGTTGCAAGTTGTTCAAGAACCGCGAGTCTGAGGAGTGGGAGGGACGTGAAGAGCAACATGAAAGTCGACAACCATGGAGAGAAAGGGGAAGCCGCGAGAGTGAGGAAGAAGAAGAGCGTGACCCAAGGGAAAAACCGCGTCGTCAGCACCAGGAGCAGGACCAGTAGGAAAGTGAGGGTCAACGAGGAAGGGGTAAGGAAGAAGAGGAGGAAGAGCCATGGGGACAGCAGCATCAAAGTCAAAGGGAGAGGGAACCCCAAAGGGGGGAGAGAGGACAACGCCTTGAGAAGGGGGAGCAACGTGAAGAGAAAGGAGAAGGACACTACAACAGATTAGACTTTTAATAACGCACCTTTTATAGCATTTCCGTGTGGAAATGCTATTAAAAGTGATGGGGGATTTTAATAGCGTTTTCTTTTGAAAACGCTATCTTAGGTATCACCTAAGATAGCGTTTCCGTGTGGAACCGCTATTAAAAGTGCCACTTAGGAAAAGATAGCGGTTCCACACAGAAACGCTATCTTAGGTGATACCTAAGATAGCGTTTCCTAAAGGAAACGCTATCTTAGGTATCCCTTTTCTTCATAAGAGCAAATTAAACACGCGCGGGACTGGTTTCCTTCCCTCTGTTTCTTGCTCTCTTCATTCTACTGTAGCTCCTCGTTGCCATCTCTTTTTTCTTCCCTCACCTTCGTTGCTCGCCGCCGCTGCTGTTGTTGACCATCCTGCAGCCGTCACCGCCCGTTCAAGCCATTCCCTCTTCCATCGCATTTTCCTCTTCGCTGATTGGTAAGTCCCCTGCGTGTTCAAGAACAATTTTTTTTTACCTACCGAGCCATCGTCGAACCCAAACCCCTGCACCGCTGCTACTCCGAAAGAGAAAGAACCCACTCGAACCCAAACCCCTGTGCCGCTGCTCCTACTGCCACCGCGAGTTCTCTCCATTCCCTGAACCTTCACAACCTCACATTGTTGGGTTTTCCCTCACTGTTGCTCGAGCGACACTCTTGCGATAAGAAGAAATTGTAGGTAATTCCTCACTGTTTTTGTGCATTGTTAAAATTGTAGGAAACTGAGTCATATTTATGCTTTCTGCCCTACCTGCTTCAGAACGGCGGGCTCCTTATCTCCAAGTTAACGGCGGGCTCCCTAAATCCAAGTTAACGGTGTGTTTAATCCCTAAATCCAATTTTAGTTTCAGTTTTTTTTTTATTTTTTTGATTTTTTTAATTGTTAGTTCGTTGTTTTGTTGCTGTGGAATTGAGTTTTTGGGTTCCTAAGTAATTTTTATGCAACGAGGTACCTATCTGTCATATAAAGGAAATGTTGATGCTTTTTTAATTTTTACATGTGCGTTGTTTCCTGAGCAGTGAATGGTTTCTTGTTGCTTCGGCTGGGTAGCAGCTATTGCCATTGAACTTACATGTTAATTGCTGCCAAACTGTTCTTACAATCCTTTGATATCTTGTCATCTCTGTTCTTACATCGCATTTTACTCTTCACATCTCATTTTCTAACTGATCTACTGTTGCAAAAACTCTTGCCAGCATCATCTATAAATAAGTCAAACCACTCTCCGGTGAAGATCAAACCGTCTAGTTTATCACTGCACCTAAATCGTCAAGGGAGAGTGAAACCATCTTTAACAAGAAGGCCTCTAACAGTTCAAGCTACATATAGGTATTCTATTTGGTGTTAATTTGTTATGAGATCTATGTAGTTTGTCTGCATGAGTGCATTGAATTAGTTACACAGTGACAGTATATGAATAGCTGATAAGAGTCTTAATTATGTTAATTGCTTAGTTATAGAAACTTAAGGGTTTCTGGGTTTCATTTTATACTTGTGCCACAATTTTTGTTAGACATGTGAGCAATAGTGATTAACTTGGAGCTGAGAAGTTTTTATCTCTGTTATTTAGTGAGAACATTGGGGAGAAAAATCTAAACATGGTAAAGAACCATTTTGGGATGTTTTGATATGTCAGTTTATGTTTTAACTTAAATCTACTTTTTACATAGATCAGTAAATGCATTTTTTATCATGGGTATTGTTTTTAAAATATTTATACCCATAGTGAAAAATAGTTTTTTATTGTTATTATCCTATTGGTCAATTGTTGCTTTCAAACTGCCATCAAAGAGTCACAATGAATAAATAGAGAACACCAAAAGAATCTTTAATTTGAAAATAGTTTGCCTACGGTAGTTTGGAATGTGTTCAGATGGATGAATAGTTGTTATTGATCTGGACTTCTGCCTGTTCTGGAACCACAGTGATGGAGGAAGGCCTGGCAGTGCTAGCATCTTTTTTGGTTTGTCCTCCTTGAATCATGATGCTCTTGTCATTACTATTATTGCTCTAGTATCCTGATAGGAAGGAATTTAATCATCGGATTCTCTGTCAAGATTATGTGCCCCATTAAAAGGGAAAGAAACTAAGTCAGCGACAATGTGTTTTGTTTGCACCTTTTGTAATGATCTAGTATGAATTCTGATTGTTCCAAACAGGATCTTTGTCTAAACTTCAAAGAAACCTCGTTTAACTATGGATATTGTTCCGTAAATACTTTGAGACAAGATTTTCAAGGAAATCCCTGTCTCTTTCTTTTATATTAGGAAAGGCAGATAAGGTTGGAAAACTGACATTTCCCATACCAGTACTTTAATATAGATCCTTAAAGAAATCTGAAACTAAGTTCTGTAATTGCAATAGTTTTCTTCTTGTTTCACAATCCTCTCCTTGAACATAAAAGATACAACAGGTTCTTCAAGGGACCTGAAACTGCTACACTGATCCTTTCCTTTACCCAACTGAATACCCCCTCTCTCCCATCTTTCCCTTATGATGCTTCCCCACTAATACACAGCCCCTGTCCACACTCAATTTGCCATGCGGAAAAACGGTAAAAGTTTTCATTCCTTTCATTCCTTTAATCTGTATACATTGCATGTAGACCTCAACCACTCTAAACTCAAAGTAAATATGTTTAATAAATATTTTTGTAGATCGGGAAAGCATGGATCGGAAATGGATGTTTGCCAATCGTTTAACGAAGGAGTATGAGGATGGGGTGAAAGAGTTCATTAGTTTTGCAGTTCGGCATGCGGAAAACCCTAGTACAATCATATGTCCTTGTTTGCAACTAAAGAAAGAGAATATCAGCCCTTGTTTCTAGCGCCGTGCAATGTTGGGTGAGTCGCTTATCCTATATGACTTAATTCACAATAATGAATTACATAAAAGTTGAGGTGCTTAGGATTTGTTATCTCAACATTTTTGTAGGAATCATTGGGTGCTGTGCGCGATAAGTATTGTTGAAGAGATTATTTACTATCTGGATCCCTTGAATGTTGATCCTAGGGGTCGCCCAGAATTAAAGAATCTGTTCGATAAGTAAGCATGCTTTTATATTTCTGATTTTCTATGATTTTGTCGAATGGCTTCCATGGTAGATACATGTTGCAAGTTGTCATGGTCCTAATGTGCTTTTGATTTTTGACATTAGAACATGTGTTGAATTGACATATACTGGGTTGTGGCTGTTGTGGTTCAAAAAAAAAAAAAAGCATGCGTGTGTTTGTGATGATTGAAAATATGTTGCTTAATGAACTCTGTTTGATTTTGTGATTAGTGCTTTGCAAGTTTATCGTGCAAATATCGGAGCTAAGGTGTCGCGTTTAAAGGCAACCAACATTAAATGGATTCAGATAGAGGTACATTTGCAAAAACTTAATGCGCAATTAGATAAAAAAAACCTATATTGATTTACTATTTTATTTTTTATAGTGCCCAAGACAACCCAACAGTACAGATTGTGGGTACTATGTGATGCGTTTCATGAAGGAAACTATCTTGCAGAACCAAATTAAAATACCAATGGCGGTATGTTGTTTACTTAGCTTTTAACTGTGATTGTTCAAATGTTTTAGCAATTGTAACTTTATTTATTTAATTTTATGTCGCAGTACTTCCCTGACTTCAAATGCTCCACATACTCCACTGCTCAACTATCTGAAGTCAAGGAAGATTGGTGTCGCTATATTGTTGAGAAGTTTGTTTGATTATGTCAAATTGATCACAGTAGTTGCAGCAATACTCATTGGTATGCGAATAATGCTTTTGATCACAAAGTAATGCATGTTACAAGTGTATGTTTTGGCTTCGTAGGATGCAGAAAGTGAATGGCAATTTATAAATATTACATGAAATTGTATATAGCACTTGCTTTCTTTGGTGATTGGGTTATTGATGCTAAATTTCAAAATCTTGTTCATAAAATGTTCATTATGGGAGTTTTCTATAACAACCAACAGGACGTATGGTTATACTTTTCTATTGGCAATCTTTAATTTATTTTATGCCTAATGAATCTGGAAATGTGGTTGATATACACCTTTTTCAGCATATACATGCCTTCTCTTTAGCTCGGTGGATGTGTACTATCTTCTCTTGGTCCTGGTACACTTAGTTCAAACCATATTGATTTGGTGCTTGTGTTTGCTTACAGACCCGACAAGCAGGCTTTTACACCAAAACAAATAAATGAAGCATGCTATGTTGACATGAAGGCTAACAAAGATGTTTTCCAGAGGACATTGCTTTTATTGACCTTAAGGATGCTTACCCAACTGTGATGGAGGACTTTTATTAGTTTCTTGTTATTTGTTGAACATTTCTGACATTGATGGTTCAGTAACATTGTTCATTAGGGCAGGTACAATGACTTGTATTAGTTTCTTGTTATTTGTTGAACATTTCACATTTCTGACATTGATGGTTAATTCAGTAATATTGGTAGATTTGTTCATTGATATATGTTTGTTCTTATTTCTCACAGATTTCCATCCTCTTTGCATAAATGAATTTTGGTGTAGTTCAATATGCAGGAATGGATTTAGTTAAGAAATATGTAAAAATTAAAAAAAAAAAAAAGGAAATAGATAGCGTTTGTTATTAACAAACGCTATCTAAAGTGACTTTAGATAGCGTTTGTTAATACAAACGCTATCTAAAGTCTCATTTTAATAGCGCTTCCTAAATGCTATCTTTGCTAACGAGTTTTAATAGCGGTAGCATAGATAGCGGTTACAAACGCTATTAAAAGGCATACGGAAACGCTATCTAAAGTCTAATCTGTTGTAGTGGGACAAGGGTCATAGTCACGGTCACGAAGACAAAGAAACCCTTTTTACTTCAGCTCAAACAGGTTCCAGACTCGATACAAGAATTGAAACGGTCAAATTCGTGTCCTTCAAAGGTTCGACCAGAGATCCTATAAACTTCAGAACCTCCAAAACTATCGTATTGTAGAGTATGAATCCAAACCCAACACCCTAATTCTTCCCCATCACTCTGATGCTGAGTACATCCTCGTTGTCCTCACAGGTAATTTAAGAGTACTTATTAAGGATAATTGATGACAATAAATTAATTTTGTTAATTATTGGGAATGTGATTGCAGGGAAAGCCACAATCACAGTAGTGAATACCGACAACAAACAAGCCTACAACCTTGAGCGTGGTGATGCCCTTAGACTCCCTGCTGGCACCACTTATTATATTCTTAATCGAGACAACAACCAGAATCTGAGAATAGTCAAACTCGCTATACCCATTAACAAACCTGGACAATTTGATGTAATGCTCAATCTCATATTTCTCACAATTAATATTCGTTTCTTTTCCAACTCCAACTAATTTGTTTTTTCTTTATAGGATTTCTTCCCATCAAGCACTGAAAACCAACAATCCTACTTCCGAGGCTTCAGCAGGAATACTCTGGAGGCTGCCTTCAATGTAAGGCATAATCATCTTATCTTATATGCTTTTTTTGGTTTGATAATTGTTGAGTAAATATAATCATTATGTGCTTGTTATGATTTCATAGACCCGATACGAGGAGATAAAGAGGGTTTTATTAGGAGAGGAGGATCAGGAACAAGAGCAAGAACCAAAACAACAAAGCCAACAAGAGGGGGTGATAGTCAGAGTGTCAAAGGAACAGATTCAAGAACTGAGAAAACATGCCAAATCTAGCTCAAAAAAAGGCAAACCTTCTGAATCCGGCCCTTTCAATTTGACAAGCAAGAAACCTATCTATTCCAACAAGTTCGGAAACTTCTCTGAGATCACCCCAGACAAAAATCCCCAGCTTGAGGATTTGGAACTGTCTCTCTCCTATGTAGAGATTAACAAGGTATACAAACACATAGTCATATAGATCATCCACGTTGGATAACTTTATATTTTGACACTAATAATATTGATTTGTTTTTCAATAATTTAGGGAGCTTTGTTGCTGCCACACTACAATTCAGAGGCCATAGTGATAGTTGTGGTTAGCGAAGGAAAAGGAAACCTTGAACTGGTGGGTCTAAGAGAGCAACAACAGCAAGAGGAAGAGGAGGAACAACAGGAGGAAGAGCAAGAAGAAGAAGAAGAGGAAGAAAAAGAGGGATATAGGCAAGTCCGGAGGTACAGAGCTAGATTGTCTCCAAGAGATATTTTCGTAATCCCGGCAGGCTATCCAGTTTCCATCAATGCTTCCTCAAATCTTAATTTGCTTGGGTTTGGTATCAATGCTGAGAACAACCAGAGAAACTTCCTCGCAGGTACAATATAACACAATTCAATTCATTGTACTATATATTACTTTGCTTTATGACATGTCAACATTGCTTCAACTTATTGATGACCTTTTGGTGATTGAAAATTGGAAGGCGAGGATGACAATGTGATAAGCCAATTGGATAGACCAGTGAAGGAGCTTGCATTCCCTGGATCGGCTCAAGATGTTGAGAGGTTAATCAACAACCAGGAACAATCCTACTTCGGGAATGCTCAGCCTCAGCAAAAGGAGGAGGAAAGGCATGGAAGAAAAGGTCACTTGTCTTCGATTTTGGGTGGTTTTTACTGAGCAAACTATGTTATGTATAACTACTATCTATGTTGTAAAAGCTCATAGTGAGCGATGAAAGAATCAGGCTCTTGTATCTAAAACTAGAGCTCCAACTTTTTGTAATGAATAAATAAAATCAAGCATAAAAGTTTTGCGTGTCCTTCAACTTTCTACTTATCTAATTTAATATGGTCATATACTACATATTTTCTGCATGGGTTAATTTGCTTTACTTCTACAGTAAATTATCTGAATTCTCACTGTAAAATGAAAATGAAGCAAAGACATAATAAATCATATCACACGACCTTGAGTTTTGTTAGTTTGATACACACCCACACTAAGGTGGAAGGTGGTGAGTGACGGGTCAAAAATATTTTTACACCCTTTTGGATAAAATATTGAGACCTTGAAAAGAAAATTATTCCGGTTTATGATATATAGAGTGCGTTTGTTATTGTTTATTTTGTTAAAAAAAATAAATTTTTTAATTGAATAATCATTTTTTAAAACTTTTAGTCTGTTTGTTTTTGCTTTTGAAACAAAAGAAAAATAGAAGAAAAAAAATAATTTTTAGGGAGAAAAACAACTTTTATTAGCTTTTGAAAAAAAATCATTTTTTATAACTAATTACTTTTTTAAAAAATGATTTTTATGATTATAAACAAACACAAACCTACTTTTTTTTCTTTAAAATCTCTAAATATAATCACTAAATCTACCATTCGTAGAATAGTTTGAATTACTTAGAATTTCTTAGTTCAATCTATCTTTAGGTGGAATACTTTTATAGAATACATACTGTTGGAAGCGTAATCATAAAAATGAAAGAGGACTAGTAATGATGGTTTTCTAATAGTGAAAACATATTTTAATTTTTTGGTATAAAGAAATTGTACTATCAAATCAATAATTGATTCGATTAACCATCTAGAAGCAGAATACAAATTAACTTGGGATTGTAAATTGCAATTTGCAAATCTCAATGGCAGTGACGTTCTAATTAATTAACCAAATTGTTTATACCCTCTTTTGGTCTTGGAGCTAGATCCGCCAGTTGATATCAAAAGCTGTTGGATTATAAGTATCACTAATCAATCAATACAAATAGTAAAAATAAAAATAAAAATAAAAATTATTCGCTCATTATAGGTCAAGATGTCAAGAGGCTAATTAGTGCATGTTTGGATTCAATCAATACATATAGTAATCCACGTTTGTGAATGCTCAGCCTCAGCAAAGGTGGTCTTCAATTTAGGGTGATGCTTTGTACAGAGAGCAAAGTGTACAACTACTAGCAGCCTGTCTGGTTTAAATTAATTTCAATGCAAACTCACTTTTTTACCATCCCGAAGCACAAATATGAGCTTTCCTCTAATGAAGCTTCAAACGCCCTTTGGCGTTAATTTTTTTTAACTAAACACATGCACGCCATATTTGTTGTTGGAACTCATAGTGAGCTACCAAAGTGTAAGGCTCTTGTATCTAAAACAATAACTCACCTTTCTTCTTTGAATAAAATGCACTTTTAGTGACAATTAATACGATAATTAACAGCAATAATAATGGCCTAAAAATTCTTTACCAGCAATCATATAGTAGCCGACATATCCAATTTCCGTAAAAAAAAATCCCCGCAATTGTAGTAGGAGCACCAGTAAAGACCCAACTAACTGTCGAAAAATCAGATACTACAGCAGCAATTTTAATGGCCATACAATTTGCCTCATAAGCACATTTGTCTGCATTTTTATTACATCTAAAGGTTCTAGCTGGCTTTTTTAGGCAATTGTTGAGCTGTTGTCCACAATGTTAAAATTATTTGCTATTTTTCCCCTCAAATTGTGCATGACTTGATTAACAAAAGTTTTAGCGACAATAATATTTGCTCCTAAAAAACTTAATAATAATGTACAAATATTTCAAATAAACCGTACTAAAATTTTTTATGTAAACAAATTACATTCCATTAAATCCATAATAAAAAAATAACAACTACCAAGTGTTAATTAACTGTAGAAGTGTCATCAACAAAAGATGAAAAATACATCATTTGAATCTAATAGCTACTCTCATTTCATATACATTTCTTCAACTCTTAACTATAATGAAGCCTTCTGCTACCAATTTTCTGAAAATCATAGTGTATGACCTAGAATAATAAAATAAGAAAAAATGTCATTTAAAAATAGTTCATCTATGTAAATTAGAAAATAACAACAAATATTCATGTACATAACATGCCCAAAATAAAAATTACCATTGATGACTCAAACTGTATCAGCCCGAGTCAGGCACACTGATCATAAAAGAAACAAAAACAAAAAGGACAAATTGATTCTTTTGTACACCAAAACAAGAGTTAGTAAAAAAAAAAGGAATATTGCCAACGGATAATAAACGACTACAAATTATGCTTATTATTATAAGATAAGAAGGATGAAAGAAAGATAGTTCATAGGCAAATTGCAATTGTTGATAGCCCTTGTTCAACAATCTGTCTAGAATATACTTGTATCAGTTGTATGTGATCTACTACTTATAATATTCATGTTTGTCTCACCAAAGTGCCTGCTAACCTTAAAAATATCAAAGACCAATTTTCAACTTCAATGTAGCATGTATTATATATGTTCCAACTTGAAGGAAAATTATACTCAGGGACGGACCCAAGTACATGGGTTTGGGGGCAGCTGCCCCCATAAAATAAATTTTTTTGTTAATTAAATCTATATAAATTTTTTTTCCCTCACTACAAAATAACATTGCCCCCATTGCTCTATAATTATACTTTAAATGACACTAAAAATGATACCCTCATTGTTCTACACCTTACTTTACATATCTTCTATATTTTCAGTAAAACTTGTTCATATATATAGAGAAATATTTTCAATAGTATTGAAAATGAAAAAAAAATATAACAACCTCAAAGTATAAAAACACACAAATAACAATTATAATTTATAGAAGTTGAGGTATCTTTAATTTTATAGCTATATAATGATATAGTTTTTGTAATCTATAATTTTTGACTTAATAATAATGATGTAATTATTTTATCGCTTATATTTCTTTATTTTTTTTGTGAAAATATTTATGATATATTATTTTGCCCCCACCAGTCAAATTTTCTGGGTTCGTCCCTGATTATACTATAAATGTAGAATTACAAACCTTCCCCTGCATTAATGAGACTTAACGCTTGTTCAGCATTATTGACAATTTCCTCTCGAATCCCGGCAACAGTTACTCCAAGCTGGAAAAAAAAAGGACCTCCATACATATATACTGCTACATTAGCTATAAATAAGAATTCAAGTGGCAGCTGGCCAACCTCCAAACTCTCATGAATTTGCAATTTTTGATTTTCAACAGTTATGTTAGTTAATGTTAGTTATTTTCATTTGGTTAGATAACTTGTAACTTAAGTTAGTTAGCTTAGCTGTAGATAGATGGATAGTAGTTAAGCCTTGTATAAAGTAGACACATTGCCTCTTGTACATTTTAAGTCAAAAAATTGTGAATGAGAATTACACTCTCTTACACAGTAAATTCATCCATGGCTCTTCCTTTCACTTTCAACAAGAAGATCATTATTGGTCCTAATGACTCAGATGAAGACCACAAAGTCCCTAAACAAAATACAAACACACAAAGAAAGCACCAGCCACACAGGAAATACTACAAACACTTTGTAGGCAAAGTAAAATTCATAAAATTGAACAAGAAAGTGATAGAAGAATGCACACACAAGATTTACGTGGTTCGGTCAATATGATCTACATCCACGGGAGAGAGTAGCACCACTAAGAATCAATTATCACAGTTACAATAGAGAACTCCTTGAATTTGTCACTCCTTTGTTCACAACAATCGCGGCCTTGTTCCCGGGTGAATAATTAGGATTGGATAGGCAAGACGTAAATACATGAACAAACCCCAAGCTTATCTCTCTATTTTCACAAAACCCAAGATCAATCTATTCTCACTTGATTTTCTCTCAATCTCTATGAATCAATTACAATGAATACACTCAATGTATCTGGACAAAAATCAGAGCTCCAAGAACCCTAGAATCTTGCACAAAATCACTCAACTAATACATTTGCATTCTGTTGCAGAAACTGATCATAACAGCTTTTGTAGTCGCACCATAATCGATTATGCCTTCTCAACCCGTGCTCCGTGTTTATGCAATTGTCCGTAATCGATGATGCTAATCTATTACCACCTCTCTATTTGTTCTATAAATCCTCATAATCGATTATGCTAATCGATTATGTCTTCATTGTTATTTCTGGAAACCACATAATTGATTATGCTAATCGATTATGCGTTCTCTGCCCGAGTTCCATATTTCTGCAAACGTACGTAATCGATTACAAGTCTTCTGCCTATCCCATACTCGATTATTCAGACACCATAATCGATTATCCTGCTGAAAACTCAACTTTACTGATTTTGAGGCATGTTTCAACATTTCTCCACCTTGACTACAAATCAGAGACCTTTGAGACCAAAATCAATCACCAGTGTGTTGTGAGTGCTGCTCCCCCACTTATGGGATTTACGCTTCTTAGAAGTTGATCAAGTCCAAGCAAGTCTTGAACTTTGATCTAGGTAATGACTTAATTAGTGAACATATCCGCTGGATTGTCTTTCGTAGCTGTTGACGAGAATCTGGGCAAGTATACCCAGTCGTGCAAGTAATACGGTGGTAAGATCGTTCTATCGTTCCCACGAGGACTGCAACAAGTACTAGCACGTACCTATTCAATTACTATTTAAGCGATTCTTGGATTGAAGAGAGTTCTAAACTCACAAAAGCTAGAACTAACAGCATAAGAAAAACAAACTCTTTTTGTAATTTTCTCAAACACTTGGAAGGCAATAACAGATGGTTTTCAGATATGATGAACAATGTTGGGATTAGACTTCACTAAACCTTAGCCTCATGCAATACTAAGACTACAAATCCAGTTTATGCTTCCAATATTAAAATCAACCCACAAAATTACTCAAGCCCTGATTCCTCAGATGACAAGAGCCTAAATCCACTAATAGACCCTAATTCCTTAGGTGGCCTAGATTAATGAACTTGCATTAAGATAAAGGATTATGTGATTACTAGTAAATCAAACCCTATTCCTAGATGTAAGACTTACTAGGTGAATAATTCCAGTTCTGGTTTTAATACGAATTTTCCAATTGCATACCAAAACACTAATCAAGTTATGGGGGTGCTAGCCACAACAAGCATTAAGCAGAGGAATTTAAACACTAATATGAAGGCATAAACATAGATTCATACATTAAAGCAGATACATGATGTTCAGGTTTAGCTACATCCAATCCCAACAAAAAGGGATTTAGTTACTCATAGAGAGAAACAAATCCAAAACAAAAGAAATACAGATGAAAAAGGTAAGGGACTCCATGGGCTCTCCACAGCAGCCTCCAGCTCCAAATTAGGTTAAAATTCTGATTCTGAGAAGTGGTCCTTTCTATTCTGCCCTTTGGTCTCTTTTATAGGTCAGGAGAACTTGCCAGTCACGGCCGTGATGGCCATCACGGCCAGGCCGTGATAGGTTCTGCCAGGGATACGCTTCAACTTCTACTCTGTCACGGCCGTGACATTCATCACGGCCAGGCCGTGACCAATTCTGTCTGGTCATCGCGGCGTGATGCTTATCACGGCCAGGCCGTGATAGCTTCTGACTTTTGCTCCCATTCCTGCTCTTCTTGATCACGGCCGTGATAGTCATCACGGCCAGGCCGTGATGCTCTCTGCCTGGGTCCTTTTCTGCACTTTTGAGACTCTGTCTTCCTCCAAGCTCCGTCATGGCTATTCTGAGCATTTTTCTTTGAATTCCTGCAAAACAACACACAAAACCAACCTCACCCGTTCCAAGGGAAAATCTAACAAAATAAACTAAATAACGCCTAATCTATATGAAATATGCATGCAAAAGTGTACAGCAAACATCATGTAAAATCACACTATCAGTAGCTATTTTCTCAATCTTTACCTCTTTAGATTCTGCCACATCTCTAATGAACTGAAGTCTGATATCTATATGCTTGGTCCTCTCATGGTAAACTTGACGATTTGCCAAATGTATAGCACTTTGGCTATCTCAATGGACCGTAACACGATCTTGCATAATCCCCAATTCACCAATCATCCCTTTTAGCCAAATGGCTTCCTTTACTCCTTCTGCAAGTGCAATGTACTCGGCTTGTGTGATTAATAATGCTACCACAGGTTGCAATGTTGATTTCCAACTAATAGTTGTCCCAAACAGAGTAAACACACCCGGATAATGACTTCCTAGTGTCCACATTCCCTGCATAGTCCGAATCAACATACCCAACAAGAGCATCATCCTCTTGAGCTGTCTTCTTGTACCTCAAACCAGATTTCTGTGAACCTTTCAAATACCTCAATACCCACTTCAAAGCCTCCCAATGAGCTTGACCCAGATTTGCAATGAACCGACTAACAATGCTAACCGCATGCGCCAAATCTGGTCTGCTGCAAACCTTACCATACATGACACTTCCTACTCCAATTGCATATGGAATAGAATTCATCTTGCTCCTTTCCTCTTCGGTGCTAGGAGCTTGGGTAATTGAAAGCTTTGTGTGATGACCCAAAGGTGTGCTAACCAGTTTGGATTGATGCATCCTAAATCGTTCCACAACCTTCCTCAAGTAGCCATGTTGAGATAAGAATAATTCCCCTTATTTCCGGTTTCTTACAATATCCATCCCAAGTATCCTCTTTGCAATTCCAAGATCCTTCATCTAAAATTCAGAATTCAATCTCTCTTTGAGCATGCCAATCTCATTCTTGCTAGAGCTAGCTATAAGAATATCATCCACATATAGAAGCAAGAAAATAACA
Source organism: Sophora flavescens (assembly GCA_030762895.1). Lineage (NCBI taxonomy): Eukaryota > Viridiplantae > Streptophyta > Magnoliopsida > Fabales > Fabaceae > Sophora > Sophora flavescens. The sequence continues at coordinate 164,642,703 of CM061067.1, forward strand.
CAATTTTCTCCTCTTCTCAATATGTAAACACAGCTGTCATAACTACTCCTTAGAAATCAACATCTCAAAAGAAAATCATCAAATTTTTTATACCACTGTCTAGGACTTTGTTTTAAGCCATAGGGTGATTTTCTCAAGAGACATACCTTTGACTCTTCCTTTGCGAACGCTTCCTGTAACACCCCCACTAGGCATTACTACGTAACACATGCGGGTTTAAATTAAAAGATAGTTTGCTGGTTGTTTTTTGGGAAATTATTTTCTTTCAAGTCAGAAAACTAGGGTCTAAAAAATTTTCTTCTATAGATAACTCTGAAACAAAAATACATACATTTAAACAGTAAAGTCGCATTTGGAACAAAGTCGCCACAACGTACAACATCTCTCAAAAGTTTCAAAATTAGAAGGAAAAAGCGTAAACTATAGACTGATACATATAACACTACATTTACCGACCTCTTCAGATATACAACCCAACCCAGACTCCTAAGCTGGTCACTCTATCAAATATTCATTGGGGAGACCCCCGTGGCCATCCCCCAATCAGAATACTCCTCCAACCATTTAAAACTAAGTCTTTGAGCTACTTAGGAAGACTCCTCTGCACCATCGGTACTAGAGATCCAAGGTACAACAACAAAACCAGAAGAAACCTGATATATTTGTAAGGGTGAGACACCAATATATGGATTGGACACAATAACCATATGCACGATACATGCATCACATCAACATATTAACAATTACCAAATATTAATAGATGAATCAACAAGTATTATATAAATGGGTTTCATACCCGTACAATCAGCTTTTATGAAGATTATGCATGACACTTCAATATTCAGTCTCTAAAGCTTAATCTCCGGAGATCCCAACATCCTCAAAATGAGTTGATCAGGCTCGATACATCGTCTCATTGGCTAGCTAAGCACAACGATAATACATCATCTCATTGTCCATTTAAGCACAACGATATATACATCGTCTCATTGTCCATTTAGGCACAACGACACACGTACATCGTCTCATTGCCCCTTTTAAGAACAACGATAATACATCATCGCATTGTCCGTTTTGAGAACAACGATAATACATTGTCACATGATACCCTTTCTATTAAGGTCTCACGTTAAATCACGTCGGGCACGTCTGCCATAAATGCAAATGTAAAACATTTTTGTTCTCGATATTTTCTTAGTGTTCATTCTCATTCGTTGTCGAAGCTCATAAGCTAATGACTTTCCATAATTTTCATCATTTGAAATTATTCAACGTCAACACGAGACACACAGTCCGAGTGCTCAATCACCACGCCTTAGACCGATGCACCAGTCTTGGGCTTGTGGTTATAGAAAACATCTTACAATTTTATCCATGTTTTGTTTCAACATGATTAGGACTCAGTCCATAACACCATGATTAGGACTCTCGGTCCACAATACTTGACACGGATCAAAGATCAACGTGCACATTATAGAATACTAGAAGCGACGTCTCGCGAACTAGATTCGATTTCCACATATTCTTACTTTTCGTTCAGTGAAACACAAATACCAAATAAAACCTCGATAACCTATCCAAGTTACTGGAATATTTTTAAAGCATTTAATAGGAAATCCTTTCCTTGAGAAAATCATTTATAAAACATTTATAGGAAAACTATTTTCTTTTGAAATCCTTTTGTTTTTCCAAAACACTTTAACACTTCATCAAATCTTTTTATTAAAATCATTTCTAAATAGAATAAAGTCAAATATTTCTCAAAGGTTTTTCTTTCATAAAACACACGTCTCTTAAAGGTATTCTCTTGTGTAAAATTCTTATTCATGAGAAGGTAGCTTTCCTTTAACTTAAAAAGATATTTCAACACATGTTCTAAAAATCTCATCTATCAAAATAAATACATTACTTGAATATTTTGTTTCCAAATCATATTCTTTAATCAAATAAAACTTCAAAAAGAAATATCTTTGTTTCAGGATCTCACAAAGCTTATTAAGGCTTTTATTCTCATAGTTATTTGAGCACCGACGAATATGAGGCTTCTCAGACATCAATCAATCATCAATATAATATCAGTCAACAGTATAACAGTTAATAACAGTCCATGACATATATGATTCATCATACTTCAGTGAAGTAAATAATCATGTAAGAAATCTACATCAGACAGTTACCACAACAGTTCAAGTATATAAATCATTCAAACATTGATTCCAATATTATAACATGTTCCAGATAAATCAAATAATTCACATACACACATGCACACAGTTATTGAGTATCCCTCAGGCAAGCTCCCCTTACCTTGGGTGAAGGTTAAAGTACTTGTTGTTTGAAGTATCGAACCACGAACGTCCTTACTTACTTCACGATGGATGTCTAGGTTTATGAACACAATACCACAAGTTAAAAGTTAACCAATAACACTAAACCAAGAGGGTATAGGTTCGGCCATGGCATAAAATAGGGTTAGAGGTTTTCAAACAAAGAATACAACTCATGGATCAATGATCCTTAAGTGTTAGGAGTTCATAACCAAGGTTCACTTTACAAAGATAGAACAAAAATCCCACTAAATTCATGCTTAGGGTTTCTCCCTCTTTAGCATAAGTAGGCTAGAAATTTCCAACCCTTCTAGGCTCTTAGATTTAGCGTTAAAAGATACCAAGAAGTCTAAACTCATGATCATTTTTGGAAAGTTGAAATAAAGCATCCTAGGTCCACAACCACATAGGTTCGGCCATCATAGGATAAATAGGCTAGAAATCTTTATACTTTCCAATCTCTTAGACTTAGCATCCAAATATATTAAGGATCTCAAGTCCATGATCATATTGAAAAATGAAAACAAAACATCCTAGGTTCACAACCATCATAGGATAAACAAGCTAGAAATCTTTAAACTTTCCAATCTCTTAGACTTAGCATCCAAATATATTAAGGAGCTCAAGTCCATGATCATATTGGAAAATGAAAACAAAACATCCTAGGTTCACAACCATCATAGGATAAACAAGCTAGAAATCTTTAAACTTTCCAATCTCTTAGACTTAGCATCCAAATGTATTAAGGAGCTCAAGTCCATGATCATATTGGAAAATGAAAACAAAACATCCTAGGCCATTAAGGGGTAGATTCAGCCATCATAGGAAAAGGGAGTTAGAAATTTTTGTTTTACACAAACTCTTAGTATGATAAAATACGAGTAAATAGAAGACTATAGAATTTGGTTTTAACTCAAAAGGAGTTTTCTACCATTTTAGAGATATTTTGGAAGTTTAAAGAACATAAAGGACACATAAAGTAAACTATGAAATAAAAGAAGAAACTTGTAAAAATATTTACATAAGAGTATTACCCTTAGTGTTAGGAAGAACTTTGATGAAGAACTTGAAGTAAAAAGACAAGTAAAAATGAAAGCTTTAAATGTTTGAAGTTAGAAGAGAAAGGAAGAAGTAAGAAAGTGATGAAGTGAAGAAATGAAATGGGTATTTATAGAGGGGTGAGAGAGGCACGAAATTGAGGAGAGAGGAATGAGCTTGGAGGACAAGTTTTGATCTTGTGCCTTATTTGGTTTGAGAAGAGAGAGAGAAATAGGTTTTTAGAATATAATATGTTATATTTCAAAAAGTGTCATCATGACCACTTTTTAGGAGGTAGCTTAGGCCATACCTCTAGTGAGTCACCTCACTCCCTCATCTCACCTCAAGCCTTTTATGTCTCCTATTCTGCTCCATTGTATAACCGGTTCAAGTTTCCGATCGTATTTCACCCGGAATAAATATTATATTTTATTTCCGAACTCAAATTTTCGAAAATTTCCAATATCCTACAAAACATCATAAAAACACTAACCATTTCGTTCACGGGTAAAAAATTTAGGTTTTCTGCACAGTAAACTTGTACCGGCAGTGAAAACGCAGACCGGCTTCCATCTCAATTTTCATCCGGAAATTTTACCGTGACTTCATATAATATAACAACACAAGAAAATGATTTTATTTTAATTAAAATTATCCACTGATTTTAATCTAAAATAAATACATTTAAATATATATTTATTGCTATAGAAAGCATAGGAAAAACAGGGTGTTACCCTTCCGGCTGTTACATCAAAATTCTTATAGAACAATGTTTTACCACAGGTGAGAATATCTCATTGTAGTCAATCCCCTCCACTTGTGTAAAACCCTTCGCCACAAGCCTTGCCTTGTTCCTTGTCTTCTCAACTCCCGGAATACCTTCATTTTTATTGAAGATCCACTTGCATCCCGCTACCCTCTTATTCTTGGGTAGATCCACAAGTGTCCAGGTTTGATTCTTGTTCAAAGATTCAATTTCCTCATTGATTGCTTGCAACCAATTTTGACCTTCCTTGCTTTCCATAGCCTCTTTGAAGTTCCTTGGTTTTGAGTCTTGAATCTCCTCAGCCGCATTAAGTGCATAACGTAAAAGGTCCGCATACCCGAATCTCCAAGGAGGTACAATATTTCTCCTAAGCCTATTGCTGGTCAACTGATAGTCAGATTCCGCCGGTGGTTGTTGATTTACAACCTCTGCTGGTTGAGGACTCTCATCTCTAGTAGCACATGTATGAGACTCACCTCAAACTGAGTATTCTCCTTTGCCATATCTAAGTTGCTTTATTCTAGGTTTCTGCACATCATAGTCATTCTAGTCTCATCAAATGTGACATCTCTGCTAATGAAGCACCTTGATTCCCTAGGTTCCAACCTCCACAGTTTGTAGCCCTTCACACCCTCTGGATAGCCAATGAAAACACATTTCACTACATGAGCATCAAGTTTGTCTTGCCTAACATGAGCAAACGCTAGAGCCTCGAATATCCTCAAGTTAGAGTAGTCAACCGGTTTATCACTCCACACTTCCATAGGTGTCTTGAAGTCTATAGCTAACGATGGACATCTGTCATTCAAATACACTGCTGTACTTGCAGCATCTCCCCAGAAGCTCTTGGACAGCCCAGCTCCCAAAAGCATGCATCTCACATGCTCCAGAATAGTCTTATTCATCCTTTCGGCTGGTCCATTCTGATGAGGTGTCCGTGCTATAGTTTTATGCCTTTTAATGCCATGTTTTCTATAAAACTCATTAAACTGCTCTGAAACAAACTCCAGGCCATTGTCAGTCCTTAAAATTTACAGTTTAGTTCCTATGCCAGTTGATTTTCTACGAGAGTGTGTCATTCCTTAAACTTTTCAAATGTTCCAGATTTATTTTTCAAAATATAAATCCACACTCTTCTAGAAAAGTCATCAATAATGGTGAGAAAATAGGAACCCCCTCCATGAGTTTTCACTCTTGAAGGACCCCAAAGATCCGAGTGAACATACTCGAAAGGTCTACTAGAAATATGCATACCCGAACCGAATTTCACTTTATGTGATTTACCTAGTTTGTAATGATCACAAAATTCCAGCTTATCCAATTTATCACCATTTAGCAAGTTTTGTTTATTTAGCTCAACTAAACCTTTTGTTAAGTCTATAAAATGTCTGATGTGTATTTCCCTAAGTTTTAATGAGAACTAAAGATTGATTAATGATTTAATTAACCTTTATGTTGGTTGCTAACCTGTCTATCTGGTGTGCAGATTAAATCAGTAAGAATCACTTGTCCGCTCATATAAGTGACTACCTGTCTGGATAAGCGAAAGTCAACCTGTCTGCTGACTAGGATTATTGACTTCTTTCAAGATACGCTTTCAACCTGTCTCTCTACGAGATCCTATACTCGTCTGAAGTTACTCGTTGAAGAACCAAGGACCTAACAAACTTTTGTTGGTTGTCCCATCAGAAAAAGACTTGAAGCCTTCTCTCCTACTCAATCTCACGCTTATCAATAAAATTCAGAAGTTACTCTCTCAAGTAGCCTCGGTTATCAGAACCAAAGACTAGTTTTAGAATGCTTTTAACGTGCTTTATTCCTTAGTACCTCTGGTCCTTACACGAAAAAGGGGATTGTACTTAGTAAACTACAAAACGCTCTCTACAAAACTCTGATATGACTGATTCACGATGAATAAAGCCTTGATCCTTCAAGTTAGAGTACAACCAACGTTCCTATTGCATTAATGGCTGCCCAGAATGACTCTATTGCATTTAATGAAGTTCTGGTTGAAGCCAACATCTGAGGGAATGTCTCTAATAGATCTTAAATGCTTGAAAACTATAAATACAGAAGTCATCGAAGATGAAGATATACATAATACATATAGAATTAAAGAGTCATTACTCTGTGCATTAATATCTTCATTCTTTCATTCTGTATTCTTCAATCATTTGAAGTTATTATGCAGACTTTCCTAAGCTTTACATTTAAGTTACTCTCTGGGTGTTAGTGAAAGATCTGTCTGTCTGAAGTTGTATTTACTTCAAACCAAATTTCTCAAACAAATCTGTCTTGGAGCCTGAAGAGGCTAAGTGTGGTATCAGAGCTCAGCCTCTAGGTTGAGCATCTAACAGTGTAGAGGTAAAAGGTCCTGAAGAATAGACATGACTACTGGATCTAGTGCAAGTGGATGTCACCAGACTGAAGGAGCCTCCCTAACAAGACCTCCTTACTTCAATGGAGAAAACTACAACTATTGGAAAGATAGATTTCAATGGCTCATTCTATCTACAAACTAAGAAAAACTGGACATGTTATGTCTAAGTGTATCCATAAGAAGAGAAGGAAGTCTTCACAAACTCCAAGAACTAACAGAAAAGGACCCAGAAAAATATGGGTACCTAAAAATCAAATAATTTTTGTTGCAGATGTCCTCAACGGGACAAAGAAAACACCACTGCTGGTACCTGGACAGTGGTTGCTCGCGTCGTATGACAGGAGAAAGGTCAATGTTCCTAGACCTCCAACTTAAGAAAGGAGGACACATTGCCTTTGGAGGGAATCAGAAAGGGAAAGTTATAGGAATTGGTACTATTGGTGGCAAACCCCCTCTTCCCTCTATATCTAATGTTCTTATGGTTAAAGGATTAAGACACAATTTGCTTAGCATAAGTCAATTATGTGATAGTGGATTTGATGTTTCATTTACCAAGGATGTATGCATAGTCAAATACTGTTGTGGCAAAACCTTCTTTTCAGCTAAAAGGCAACAAAATCTTTATAAGATTGAACTGTCTGATCTCTTAGATCAAAGTGTAAACTGTCTGATGTCTAAAGAGGATGAGAGAAAGTTATGGCATAAGAAACTAGGACATGCTAGTATGAAACTAATTTTTTAATTAAAAAGGAATAATCTTGTGAGACGATTGTCTGATATTAGTTTTAAGAAAGATGTCTTGTGTGATGCATGTCAGAGAGGTAAATAGATAAAATCAAGTTTCAAATCTAAAAACCAAGTATCAACCTCTAGACCTCTCCAGTTGTTACACATGGGTACTCTTCTTAACCCACAAGGATGAGTCTTTTAAGGCTTTCTCAATATTCTGTAAAAGAATACAAAATGAGCAGGGTTTCTGTATTTCTACCCTTAGAAATGATCATGGGGGAGAATTTGAAAATGAGCAGTTTAGACAGTTCTGTGAGGAGAATGGGATCTCTCACAATTTCTCTGCACCTAGAACTCCACAACAAAATGGAGTGGTTGAGAGAAAGAACATATCTCTACAAGAGATGGCTAGATCTATGCTTAATGAAAATAATCTCCCTAAGTACTTTTGGGCAGAAGCCGTAAACACTGCTTGTTATGTACAAAACAAAATACTTATTAGGCCTTTTCTTAAAAGGACACCTTATGAATTGTGGAAAGGAAAAAGCCCCAACATATCTTATTTTCATGCTTTTGGATGTGAATGTTTTATTCTGAATACCAAAGATAATCTTGGAAAGTTTGATTCTAAAGTAGATAAAGGTACTTTCGTAGGATATTCTGAAATGTCTAAAGCTTTTAGAGTTTATAATTCAAGAACTTGCATTATTGAATAATCTGTTCATGTTAAATTCAATGATGAATTAAATACTGATAAAGAACTATCAGATCTAGAAGATGATCTTGAAGGTCTTGATATAAACAAACCAGAAAGTCAAAAATCCGATCTAACCACGACAGAACCTGTGCTTGAGGCTGACAGACAAGTGGAGCAGACAAGTCAGCAGACGAGTCAATAGACGACTCAGCAGACAAGTCAAGATCTTCATGATGATCTCAAAAGGGATTGGAAGTTCAACACTCATCATCCTAATGATCTTATTATTGGAAATCCTTCTGAACGAGTAAGAACCAGATCCACACTAAGAGAATCAAGTAATATAGCCTTTATATAAGAATTGGAGCCAAAACGCATTGAAGAAGCTCTTGAGGATGAAAGCTAGATTCTTGCTATGCACGAAGAACTTAACCAGTTAACCAGAAATGATGTATGGACTCTTGTCTCTAAGCCTAAAAACAAGTCGGTTATTGAAACAAGATGGGTCTTCCGAAACAAATTGGATGAAGATGGTAAAGTTGTCAGAAATAAGGCAAGGTTAGTAGCTCAAGGCTATAACCAACAAGAAGGTATTGACTATACTGAAACTTTTGCACATGTAGCTAGAATAGAATCTATACGTATCTTAATGTCATATGTTGCACAACACCAAATCACCCTATTTCAAATGGATGTAAAAAGTGCTTTTCTAAATGGTATAATTGAAGAAGTGTATTTTAAACAACCCCCGGTTTTGAGAATACTAATAAACCAGATCACATCTTTAAACTTAAAAAAAGCATTATATGGTTTGAAAAAAGCACCTAGAGCATGGTACGATAGACTTAGTTATTTTCTCATGCATAATAGTTTTACTAGAGGACAAGTAGACACTACTCTGTTCAAGAAATGCTCTGAAGAGAAATTTATTGTAGTTCAAATATAAGTTGATGATATTATTTTTGGAGCAACTAATGAAAAGCTGTGCAAGGAATTTTCAAATCAAATGCAAGCTGAATTTGAGTTGAGCATGATGGGAGAATTGAAGTTCTTCCTTGGATTACAAATCAAGCAGACAAGTGATGGAATTTACATCCATCAACAAAAGTATACCAAGGAGTTACTCAAGAAATACAAAATGGAAAATGCAAAGCTCATGAAAACTCCTATGCAACCCAATGCAAAACTAAGCAAAGATGATGAAGGAAAAAAGATAGACCAAACTATCTAGAGAGGTTTAATTGTCTCTCTACTGTACTTAACATCAAGCAGACTTGACATTCAATTTAGTGTTTGTATGTGTGCTAGATTCCAATCTGATCCTAGAGAATCTCATCTTAAGGCTGTTAAAAGAATATTTAGATATTTGCTTGGAACTACTAATCTTGGTTTGCTGTATTTAAGATCAAAAGAATACAGATTAGTGGGATACTGCGATGCTGATTTTGCTGGAGACAGAATAGAATGAAAAAGCACCAGTGGAGGATGTCACTTCATTGGAGCAAGCTTAGTCTCATGGTCAAGCAAGAGGCAGACAACTATTGCACTGTCTATTGCTGAGGCATAATACATTCCTGCTGCTAGTTGCTGCTCTCAACTCTTATGGGTAAAACATCAACTTGAGGATTACTCTATTTATAAGCATAACATATCTGTATGGTGTGATAATTCCAGTGCTATTTTCTTAACTAAAAATCCAATTCAGCATTCTATGGCTAAGCATATTGAAATCAAGCATCATTTTATTAGGGATTATGTTCAGAAAGGCATTTTTGAGTATATTTTTCTTATAAAAGATCAAAACTCTAATAAAATGAATGTGCACATTTTCTAATCCTTTTCATTCACAAGTCCTAAGATTATTTAGAAACTTATTCCTATTTACACTTCCAAACTAACATAAATCGTACATTCATCATGGACCATCTGGTATGTTCATATGTCAACGTAAATATACACTGGATATTCTGAAGGAATGCAAGATGCTTGACTGCAAGCCAGCTTCTTTCCCAATGAAATAAAACCACAAGCTTGCACTTGACTCAGATTCCCCTTATTCCGATCCTCCTCGTTATCACAGGATTGTTGGTCGTCTTATATATCTCACCACATCTCGTCCAGAAATTACATATTCAGTGCATATTTTGAGCCTATTCATGTAGTCCCCGCAACAAGCTCATTGGGATGCTGCTATGCGTGTTCTAAAGGTATCTGAAATCTTCACCATGACAAGGAATTATTTTTCCAAAAGACAATGATCTTAACTTGGTTGCCTACTATGATTCGGATTGGGCATCATGTCCTCTCACTCGGAGGTCAATATCTGAGTATTTGATGAAGCTTGGTTCAGCTCCCATTTCCTGGAAAACCAAGAAACAAACCACCGTGTCTAAGTCTTCCAGTGAGGCTGAATACAGATCCATGGGACACGCTATCAGTGAGGTTCTTTGGCTGCGCAGATTATTGTCAAGCCTGCAAGTTCATTATACTTCACCTATTCTACTTCATTGTGATAATCAAGCAGCGATTCACCTTGCAGCCAATCCAGTTTTTCATGAAAGAACAAAGCATATTGAAGTAGACTGCCATTTCATTCGTACACACTTACAGGAAGGCACAATTTTCGACTTGCTATGTTCCAACTAAGAAGCAGCAAGCTGACATATTCACGAAGGCTTTGGGTGCAAAGTCGTTCCAGGAATTAACGGTCAAGTTGGGTGCTCACAATCCTCACACTGCAACTTGAGAGGGAGTATTAGGTGATAAGGATGTAATAGAATGATATTGTAACTAAATGATTATAATAGCGGATCGATAGATAAGTTTGTTATATGATAGGGATCGATAGATAAGTTTGTTATTTGTTAATCTGCTTAGTTTGTTAGTTTATCTTATAGGGTCATAGTTGATAAGATTTGTTAGTTCTCTGTTAGCTATTTTTGAGCCCATGTACTGCTATAAATATCAGCAGATTTGTATTCTTGAATTAATCAATACAGAAACCATTTATTTCAATAGGAACAAGTGTTGGTGTACTTGTGCCCCTTAACCAAGTGGCTGGGGTTCGAATCCCATCTCTTGCGTATGGAGCGAATTTTCGTTGGGAGGGATTTCCCGCCTTCAGGTACCATTCATTCCATCGCAGGAGATTAATCCATGATTCCGGTGGGATATACTCTTCATCAAGGACAAAAAAAAACTCTCGTGAGGGATTTCATGAAAAACACTTCGCTAGAAGTAACACCGCAATATGTAAACACGGTTTTCATAATACAAAATTTATAAATAAACAAAAACTGAAAAGAAAGACTTCGTAAGGGTTTAGGTCCTTCTTCTTTTAGTGCAGTGGACAAAATTTTGTGACATAATTTTGTGACATAATAATTGCTCAAAAAAAAATTATAATTTTGTAGTGTGTTGTAAATTATTTTTTTATCCAATAGTTCAACTATTTAAAAATCAATCAAAGTTTTATTTTGTAAAGAAATTTTATCCTAGTAAATCAAACACCCTTTATCTATCAATGACTATTGATCCAAGTGACAAGAAACTTGGTTTTTCAAGTAAAGTCTTGGATTCGAGTCTTGTAAATGAAAAAAAATAGGCATTTCAGCTTGAGAGAACTTTACCCTCTTCAATGGTTCTTTTCAACTCGACTTATATTAGTTGGAATTCAATGTAATTTCCAGATATTGAGAATCTGAGACCAAAACACCCTTCATTTAAGTTAATAAACAATATTCTCATTCTTATGGCAAGAATGCAAATAAAAATTACCAGGACGATTACCAAAAATATTTCTTAATGATATAACCCTAATATATGAGAAGAAAACAGATGTGAAGTGATATAAAAAGGTGTAGGAACAAATGAATAAAGCTTTATAGAACGATATGGCTGAAACCAATTTTTAACAATAAGAATTCAAATTTGATATAATATTAGAACAATTAACTTTGCTTTCCAATATTATTTAATAATGCATTGACATATCATTAAAATAATTAAATCTTTTAAGTAATAATTCAACAATTTTTATAGTATATTAACATTGCTTCTGGAATTGAGGATTATTGGTTGCTTTTTTAGGTGCTCTCACATTACCTTCTACATCACCTTCCTCTCATTTTTGGTTCTGTTTTGCTGGTTTGGAGTAGGGATGGCAATCCAGACCCTACCTGCCGGATACCCGAAAAAATACCCACAATAGGTAGGGTAAAAACCCGCTTTTTGAGTATGGGTACGAGCACGGGTAATTACCCGCAAATCTAAGAGAGTATGGGTGCGGGTACCTTAGTATCCACCCCGCTCCATACCCGCATATATATATATATATATATATATATATATATATATATATATATATATCTCCATACCCGTATATATATATATATATATATATATATATATATATATATATATATATATATATATATATATATATAAAGTTAGGAATTATGATGGCTTTTCAAACCCAAAGCCTTTTATATCTGAAAAGGTGCCTTTAAGATAAACAAAATCTTAATCTAACAACTTGTACTATCCCTCGACACACCTTTTCACACTACAAGAATAAGGTTAATTAGCGACGGAAATTTTGCGACGGTCTCAAATCCGTCGCTAATTTTATGTTTTGCGACGGCTTAAGCCGTCGCAAATGGTAGAGGAAATTACTGACGGAAGTTCCGTCGCAAATCTGTCAGTAACGTTCCCGCCATTTTACGCGAAATGTTGGCGCCAATTTGCGACGGGCATGGCCGTCGCTAATGTGCGACGGATGGTAATTTTACGATGGTCATTCACAGTTTGCGACGGAATCGTAATTTGCGACGGCCTAACCGTCGCTAATATTAAAAGGTCGTCGCTAATTTCCAATAAGTAACTCGAACAGTTTTCTTCCTCCCTCAGTTGTCTTCTTCACCGCGCGTTTCGGTCTTAGTTCTGCAGCATCCAGACGCAACAAAAATGGCGAGTTTGTTCACTTCTTATTTCTACTTTGTTCATTTTTCTTTCAAAATATTACACTACCTTCCCTCATTTCTTCTTTCTAATTTGTTCATCTTCTCTTTACGATTGCAGGCGTAAAATACTAAGGATTGTTAGTTATGCTTCACAGTACAATTGGATAGCTCCGGAACAGGTGTGAAATATTATTCATACAACAATATATCTCTGTACTTTAGTTCTTTTGCAGGGGCCAACTCAAAAATGAAGCTGTAGTTTATACGAGTCTTTCTCCATGCAATAATGTTGCAGCCATAAAGAAAGAAATGTAGAAACATAAGGCTGAACATGCTGTAAAAATAATAAAACATAGCATTAGCTTATTAATATTCAAGTGCTATCCAAATATGAATGGAATCTGCTGTAACCAAAAGCAGGTTTTTTTACCTAAGCACAGGGTAAACAGTTTCCATGTAAACTGAATGTTGTTGTGGTCTATACAGACCAGTTACATAAAAAAAATCGCTTGTGTGCTTGTGTTTTCTGACTCCACATGGCAGCAAGGTGGTGGTATGATCTAGATTAGTTGGTGATATATATGAATTAGACCCATGTAATTTATAAAATGTGGATGAGATAATTGGGATTGTGAATTTTGTTATATTGTGAGGGATATGTACTACATGGTATGGTTATGATGTTTTCTGTCATCTTGACCTATGGATGTGTATTTTTAAGTAACTAGAGATGCTAAGGCACAAGTACATTTTACACTTGAGTTGATGCACAATTTTATACTTCGGTAAATTCATGTTTTCTGTTTTAACTTTCTTCTTTATACTATGATTTTGTTCATCTAGTATATCGAAAGATGACAAGTTTGTTATAAAAAGAATAAAAGAATGGTTTTACCATTATGAGATTGAGTTGATCATTGGTTTTGTAGATAGTGACTATCTGAGGTGATCATGCTCACCTTTTGATAAATCTCTATGCACTGTATCTATATAGTGATCAAGAAAACTTCATTATTATGCCAAGGTTAAGGAAAGGTAAAGGGGGAAAAAATATCATGCGTGTTCATTGGAATGACTACATGATAAATCATCATGTCAATCTCGTGCAATTAATTTTACCAATTGGATTTTGTTTCATCTCTATTATTTCAAGTATTCTACAGAATTTGTTTTTCATATTTGGTTTCTCCACACACAAAAAAATTTGAGATGGATTTATATTAGAGGGAAACAACTCTGCTTTGGGAGATTTCATGGATTATTTTTTTATGTAGGAAACATACATGTATGTGAAATTTAAGTGATTGTGAAGCTCTTTTCTTCTTATTTGAGTTGGTATGTGCATGTGCAATTGAGGAACATGTAGGAGGCATTCTCCTCACTGGCATGACACAACATCAATGTTAGTTGTTCCTTTTGTAGTAGAGAAAATAAATAGCAGTTTTTACCTAATCATGTAATAGACCTTGACAGATGGATCACATAGAAGGATATTAACTATTTTTTTTTTTCTTTCTTTCCTCAACTAAATATAGTTAGAGTAAGATTTTCAATACAATAATGCATTGCCATTTATCATTCTCATCTATATTGAAGAAAAGTTTTTCAAATGGGGTTGATACTAATATATATTTTTACTGATGACTTTGATCTTGAATTGGCTTGATATAGGAATACATGTAGTATGGTACTTCTGACTTTAAAGTACACCTATGATTTAGAAGATAAGGAAATAAGGATGGAATTATTTTTGGATGTTAGCATTATTTACTTCTGGCCTTCGATTATTGGTATATAGTATGGTTAACTTGCATTTCTACAAAAATATTGTTACCAGTGTACTTTCCTCATTTCCCCCCCACTAAAATAAGCTTTCTAGTGGTCCCATTGAACTGCAGAATGTGTTTTGGATAGGGTATTTGGTAGAGTTGGTAAGTCAAATTATTGTTTGTCATTTTAATAACAAAAAAAAAAGACAGGAAAAGAGAATGAAAGTGATTTCAATTATGAGCATTAGTCTACAAAGTGATATTTGAATGAACATTCTTGCTTACACATGGCGCTCTACTTGATTTTGAATTAAACCTAGAGGGTCTGTCAATTAATTTAGCACATGACTGCATGGTGAGACTTAACTTTGAAATGGTCATTTTAAGCAATTTTTGGATTCTCATGCTTTGTTTATATTTACATCATTTATAGCAATGACTTTAATGGTGCTACCTCTGCTACTTTACAAAGTAATGAGTTTAATAATAGACAGGTGAATATTGTTATAAAAAAAATTACTATGAAGGGCGATGTTTAATAAATGCTAATGCAAATATGCCTAAGTTACTGATCAGATGCCATGAGCTTTATGACTACAATGTTTTATTAATTGTATGCATTTTTTTAGGTCTGTTATTTTCTTCTTTGATTATAGATGCAACTGAGGCTTGTAGGTTGGTGGAAGTTATGATTTTTTTTTATTTATAATGAGTGCAAGTAAATATAAGCAATATGTTATATCCAATCTTGTCTTAGGTTAGATCTTTTTGTTGTCAAGAGCTAATATTGTATTAATTTCTTAATTGTTGTTGTTGTCACTATGCTTCAAGAAAGTCTACTAATGAGAGGACGATTAAACTTAAGTGACCTATTTATAGATTAGAGACCTGATGTTGATAAAATGTCATATGATGTGAACATGAATTGTATCCTTAAGCTATTGATATATGGTCCATGCACATGAATCTTTGTTTTGTGTTTGTCAAAATTCTTGGTTTGTGTTTGATAGGAATTTCTCGAGCCTGGTGAGAGAATTGGTTAGTTTTATGAGAGTATGTTAAGGTGGTTTGAATTAGTTATCGTTATGGAAATGTGCTTATGTCAAGGCCTGATTTAGTTCACTTAACAAATAAGAACTACACCAACTTGGTTTGCTATGGTATTTGAAGCATGGGTTTTATGCTGCTGATGTGTGCATCTCCTATGCTTCTGTGGGCTCGCTAATGTCTATTGATCTTTGCTGATATCTTATTATTTTAAAACTAGTTTCAAGCTGGTTGCTTAGTTCTATATCTTGTTTGGTTGTGTTGGCTAGCTGTTTGGTTTTTGTTGTTGGTTTAAGTGGATATTGTCCTAAGTTATGTGCTTTTGTTGATGGGTTTTGGGAAATCCTTATACTCTCTTTATTAATAAATCTTTTACTTATTAAAAAAAAAAGGATACGAAGAGGATCTTGCCTTGTGTATATGGACTATGTATATTAAATGGTGTTCCTATGTGAATGACCAATTGTGTGTGGCCTAGATGCATGATATGATTATCTTGGGTATGATTTAGAATGTGGACTTGTATATTGATGATATGCGGATTACATTTAATTTACAGTCCGTCTGTTATATTTCCATGTTGATAAATGCTATAATATGTATTTTATGGTTTGAACCTTTACATGAGCATCTTTGGATGAAGTAGGTGGGCATGTACGGTGTTTTGAGAACATGATGGTCGATGACCATGAACTAGTTCAGAGTTAATTCTAGATTTTGCACGTGCCCTTATAATTCGAGGACGAATTCATTTTTAGGGGTAGAATATAATATCCGGCTATTTTAATTATTTACATTATAAGTTTTATTAAATTGAAAACCTCTATTCATATAAATGCTATACATGTTTAAAAAAAATGTTTTTGAATGAACATTCTTGCTTACACATGGCGCTCTACTTGATTTTGAATTAAACCTAGAGGGTCTGTCAATTAATTTAGCACATGACTGCATGGTGAGACTTAACTTTGAAATGGTCATTTTAAGCAATTTTTGGATTCTCATGCTTTGTTTATATTTACATCATTTATAGCAATGACTTTAATGGTGCTACCTCTGCTACTTTACAAAGTAATGAGTTTAATAATAGACAGGTGAATATTGTTATAAAAAAAAATTACTATGAAGGGCGATGTTTAATAAATGCTAATGCAAATATGCCTAAGTTACTGATCAAATGCCATGAGCTTTATGACTACAATGTTTTATTAATTGTATGCATTTTTTTAGGTCTGTTATTTTCTTCTTTGATTATAGATGCAACTGAGGCTTGTAGGTTGGTGGAAGTTATGATTTTTTATTTATTTATAATGAGTGCAAGTAAATATAAGCAATATGTTATATCCAATCTTGTCTTAGGTTAGATCTTTTTGTTGTCAAGAGCTAATATTGTATTAATTTCTTAATTGTTGTTGTTGTCACTATGCTTCAAGAAAGTCTACTAATGAGAGGACGATTAAACTTAAGTGACCTATTTATAGATTAGAGACCTGATGTTGATAAAATGTCATATGATGTGAACATGAATTGTATCCAAAAAAGGGTGTTTTGATTGAAACAAATGTGTTTTGGAACATTGTTTAGTGTAGGGAAATGTAAGTGATGTCTTGTGTTTGAAAACTAAATATAAGAACCATTTCTTTTGGCAAAGACAAGAAGCGAATATGCTTTTGCCAAAATCTAATTTTTCTATGTTTTCCAGAATCCGAATCTGATTGTGTAATGGCCAAAATATTTATATTTATGATTATATTCAATTTTCTGTTGGGCAGGTTCTTGATTTGTGAAAGTTATATACATTTCTAATTGTGCTAGTGTTGCTCTCATCCTAATTGGTAAGTGATTTTAATTACTTTTTCCTTATGGTTTAATGTAGTCTATTAAGTGGTTGCTATTGATGCTGTCTTTGCTCTTTAAAAATGAACTATTATGTAACATTAACAAATAAGATAAATGAGGAAAAACATGAGCATGATAAGAATATTACACAATCAACTATGCATGTAACCTGACAATTTTTTTATGCTTGTGCTATCGTTTATAAACTACACCATGTGCTTTGTTTTTCCTTATTCACTATATGGTTAGTAGCTTGCAATAAACTATGTGATAAATTATATAGACAATGACTATCCTATTTGGTTTATTTTTCTTTCATTGCTATCAAACCATTGCTCTGATTTAATGGCAATGCAAGTGTATGTTGTATTTTTTTTTAATGATAAATAATGTGTGAATGTGATGCTCTCTTGAATATAACCGTTGAATTTAATTTTTGAAGAGGATACTTCCTCTATTTGGAATTTCATTATAGTTATCTTTTTTTTGGTGCAAATGCAGAGGATGGAATTTGTTCCTTTGAATCGTACTTGGATGTATGATAGGGTTTATCCGCGTAGAGGGGGATTAAAACAATCTTTCTTAGATGGTGTTGAAGAATTTATTACCAAGGCAAGTCAGCAAGATACTTATAACAATGGGGGGTTGATTAGATGTCCTTGTGTGAAGTGTGACTGTACCCGAATTAAGAATGTAGACGATGTGAGGGTCGACCTGTATAAAGTTGGGTTTAGGCCTAATTACTGGATTTGGACAAATCATGGAGAAGAAATGCCGCAATTTGATTTTGGCATTGACCAGAATTGCACAGGTGGTTCAAGTAGTGGTGCAGAAGCTGGATATGGAGATCATATTGTTTCCATGGAGGAGATGGTGTGTGACGCTCTTATGATGTCCGGGTCGTTTGAGTCCAATAATACAGAAGAGCCTCCTAATGCAGATGCACAAAAATTTTATAATCTCCTAACAGAGGCAAATAAGCCTTTGTGGGAAGGGTCCCCCGACTCGACGTTATCGATGTGTTCAACTGTTGTCTGCCAAGTCCAATTGGAGCATACCCGAGTTAGGCTTGGATTTCATTGCCAAAATGGTTTTGACCAGGACGCCTTTCAAAGGAGGATTACCCAAGAATTATTATGATGCGAAGAGGTTAATGTCCAAGTTAGGATTGGAGTCCAAGAGGATTGACTGTTGGCAGAATGGGTGCATGCTCTTTTACGATAATGAATTCGACAAAAATGATGGCGCATTGGTTGAGTGCAGGTTTTGTCACACACCAAGGTATCGTCAGCGCAATGCAAGTAGAAGTAATCTAAAACCAGTTCCGGTAAAGTCGATGTTCTACTTGTCAATCATTCCTAGATTACAGAGGATGTTTGCATCGATGCAGACTGCAGGAAAAATGACATGGCACCATGAGAATAGGAGGAATGCAGGAGTGTTACGCCATCCTTCTGATGGTGAAGCATGGAAGCACTTTGATCGGGTGCATCCGGATTTTGCCGTTGATCCTCGTAATGTACGACTTGGGTTATGCTCGGATGGCTTTACCCCATATATCCAAGCCTCGGCATCACCTTATTCATGTTGGCCCGTTGTTGTTACCCCTTACAATCTTCCTCCCGAAATGTGTATGTCAAAGCCATATATGTTCTTGACTTGCACGATTCAGGGTCCATCTAATCCAAAGGCAGGCATTGATGTATACTTGCAACCTTTGATTGATGATTTGAAGAGGTTGTGGAATGGTGTTATGACGTACGATATTTCTCGAAAACAAAATTTTAAAATGAAGGCAGCGTTGATGTGGACAATTAATGACTTCCCTGCGTATGGCATGTTGTCTGGTTGGGGGACACATGGGAAGCTTGCATGCCCGCATTGTATGGAGCATACAAAGGCATTTACCTTAAAATACGGGGGGAAGTCGTCCTGGTTTGATTCCCATCGCAGGTTCTTACCGAACGATCATCAATTTAGAAGGAATAAGAATGCCTTCAAGAAGGGGGTTGTTGAAATGGATGGACCGCCTCCGAGGTTAACACAGAACAAATTTGGATAAGAATCGGGGACTTGCCAAAAGTGACTCAAGCTGGGGTTTCCAAATTAGATGGTTACTGGCAAAGTGGCATAATTGGACAAAGAGGAGTATTTTTTGGGATCTTCCTTATTGGAAAGATAATTTATTGAGGCACAATCTTGATGTAATGCACATTGAAAAAAATTTCTTTGACAACATTTTCAACACTTGTGATGAACGTGCATGGCAAGACCAAAGACAACGATAAGGCTAGAATGGACTTACGATTTATCTTGGAGGAGACCGGATTTGGAGCTGAGACATCAGGATAATGGGAAGATGTACAAGCCAAAGGCCAATTATACCTTGACTATCCAGGAAGCAAGGTTAGTTTGCCAATGGATAAAGGGGCTCAGGATGCCTGATGGTTATTCTTCTAACTTGGCAAGATGTGCAGATGTTATAAAAGGCAAGTTGCATGGGATGAAAAGCCATGATTGTCATGTGTTTATGGAGTGCTTACTTCCTATCGCCTTTAGTTCGTTGCCCCCCCATGTTTTGAATGCCCTTACTGAAATAAGTCAATTCTTCAAGGACTTGTGTTCTGCAACTTTAAGGGAAGACGATTTGACCAGGATGGAACAAAACATTCCACTCATTTTGTGCAAGCTGGAGATAATATTCCCCCCTGGCTTCTTTGATTCAATGGAGCATCTTCCGATTCATCTTGCATATGAAGCAAGACTTGGTGGTCCAGTTCAATATAGGTGGATGTATCCATTTGAAAGGTAATTTAAGTATCACAGTTATTGATCCTATTTCATGCATATTAGTTAATTAATAATAACCTCGTCATTTTTTAATAGATTCATGGGCGAGTCAAAACGATCGGTGAAAAATAAGGCTAGGGTTGAAGGTTCGATATGTGCGTCTTACTTACACCGTGAGACAATTCATTTCTGCTCTCATTATTTCAAACACATGGTTTTGTCTCCAACAACTAGAAGGAACGAAACGGAAAATGAAAGTGGAAGACTACCTGGAACCTTATCAATTTTTGTCTTCCCGGTCGTCATTCCTCGGAAAGGAGTTGACACATTATTTAACGGAGGCAGAGTGGAACTCAGCTCATGTTCATGTATTGATCAATTGCGCCGAGGTTAAACCATACCATGAGTAAGTATGAGCTTATAATTTTTATTCCTTCGATAGCATATGTCAATTTTCATTGATGTTATCCATATATGTTCAGTTCATTCTTGTCTTCTCGTGATGCATCTGCTCGTACTCATGAAGATTTTCCAAAATGGTTTAAGCAACAAGTAAGTATCTCCCCATTTATCATTATGTTATTCACTATAATGTATGCGGATAAAAACATATGTCGTTAAACTTTGTGAATAGGTTTACAATGAGGCACCTACTGTCATTAATCAACATTTACGAAACTTGGCTGACGGTCCTCTGACACAAGTCAAAGAATGGCACACATACTTCGTGAATGGGTACAAATTTCATACTCAATCATGGACAGAAGACAAAACAAAAATAAATAGTGGTGTTTACATAAAGGGTGAGTCAGACAGAGTTGCAGATGACTTTTATGGTGTCATACAACACATATATGAGTTGTCATATCGTTATTTAGACTACCCTAAGAGAATAGTGTTGTTTTATTGTAATTGGTTCGATCCATCTAGTAGAGGCACTAATTTGAATAAAAAATATAATATTGTGGACATCCAAATGAGTAGAAGATATCATATGTTTGATCCATTTATCATGGCACATAATGTGAGACAAGTATATTACGTTCCTTATCCAGCAACTCAAACAGAAAAACGAGGTTGGTGTGTTGCAATCAAGACAAAACCAAGGGGTCACATTGAAATAGATGTTTTAGAGTTGGATGAGCCATATCAAACGGATGAAATGTCACGTGCAAATGAGGTCATTGAAGTAGAACCAATCTCATGTTTACAAGACACACAAGTTGTAGGGGAAGAAGTGGATACCTCCAGCTTGACATCAAATCAAGTCATTCCGGATGAAGATGTTGAAGAAGCAGAATCAACAGAAGATGAAGAAGATGAAGATGGCTATGAATATGACACTGGCTCAAATTCTGAATAACAATTACTTTATTTATTTTAGTGATGTATTTTGTATTAGGTAGTATTGTCATTATCATAACTTTAAGTTCATTATGATTAGCATCATTTTCCATTATTTACAAATGTGTGTTTGTGCTTACTTTAAGTTAATTATTATCACCATCATTTTCCATTATTTACAAATGTGTGTTTGTGCTTACTTTAAGTTAATTATTATCACCATCAATTTCCATTATTTGCAAATTTGTGTTTTGGTTACTTTTAATTAATTATTATTAGCATCATTTTTCACTATAGACATGGCTGATGGTAAGGGAAAGGGTAAGGCACCTGCTGGAGGGGCACGTCGTCGTGGTCGACCTCGCTTTGTGACACGGACAGTCGATGACGGATTCGTGTCCCTCCCATCTACATCTGTTACACTACGCCCACCGCCCACACCCATGCCTCCACATGATATGGCACCGGCACCCCCACCTGTTGCTCCTACACCATGTCCATCGCCCATACCCGTGCCTACACATGTTCTGACACCTCCCTACCGACCTGTTGCTCCAGCCACTCAGTTCATGGACACCTCCATTGGGATCACGATGATGCCCACCCCAAGGATTCCGACTCAGACCCATGCAGACAATTCCAGACAACCAGATGCATCAGGGGTAGATTTACCCATGGACGGTGATCATCAGTCTCATGGTGACGACGAGGAGACTTATGGATATTCCTCGCCTATATCATCAGATGATGAGGAGATCGAGGTTATGTCAGATGGCCGAGTTATTGTTACCCCGACCGGTAAAGGGTAAGAAAGATCTCAAATATTGTTATTTTATTGTTGAGTGCAGATTTTATATGTATGTGTATTGATTGTTCTCATGTTCTATTGATAAGGTTCCTTCCGTCGAGAAAATCTGCAGAGGCCGTCACGTATGCAGTTACATCTCAGTTTGATCGGGCCTGGAAGCATTGGAGTGAGCTTGAGGATCAGGATCGGGATCGATTCTTTGCGGCTTTTAAGGTATTTTGTACTTTTGAATTTACTTCCATTTTTTAGTTACTTTTAATGTTTCTTTAGTTTATTATTATCCTAAAAAATATTATATTCTCCTTATTTACAGGAGAAGGCTGCTTGGAGAGTAGATCATTCCGCTGATGTAGAGATAATTTTTCATCAAAAAGCAAGCAAACGCCTCTCCGAGTTATTGACTAGATATCGGAAAAAGGGACAGCGTCCAAAATGGTGTTTCCCACCCATTTGGGAGGAGCTATGTGCTTACTGGGCTACACCTGAATTTAAGAAAAAATCCACCCAGGCAAAGCTCAACAGGGCCTCGGAAAAGGGTGGGAGCCTGCACACTGGCGGCAGCATCAGTAATCAGGAGCATGCTCGACGCCTTGTAAGTTCCAACATCATATTTTGTTAATTCATTCGATGTCTGGCTATTAAGGTAGTGTAACTTCAAATATGAACAAGTTTTTTTTTTGGTGCAGGCTAGGGAGCTTGGCCGTAGCGTCAAGCCGGTTGAGCTTCATGCCCGAACTCATACTAGGAAGGGTACCGGCGAGTATGTAGATGAGCATTCTAGACGCACTCAGGTGATTTACATGTCTCTTTGTTGGAAATTATTTTTATTTTATATTTAATAATTATGGTCATTTTGTATGATTATGTGTATCAATTTTAATGACAGGAGGACTATCGTGATAAGTTATCTCAGGTTCGGTCTCAGGCAGCCTCATCTTCCCCTTCTTCCACCACACTTGACCCAGAGGTGGAAGCCCAATTGGAGTTGCAGGCATGGGTCGAGGTTGCTAGCGGTAAGAACAAGGGTCGCATATATGGTATGGGAGACCTAGCCGGTAACTATCGACGCGGGTGCTCCAGCATCTTCACTCAGCAGAGTCGAGCATCGTCCAGTACTAGGCCTCGCCAGTCTCATGAGTCTGCAGAGATGGTAAAGATGCGACAGAAACTGGCAGCTCAGGATGAGATCAATCGACAGCTGCTTACTCAACAAACACAGATGATGGAGTAGATAGAGATGATGGCAGCTACAGAGAGAGCTCATGTTGCGTTTAGGAACCAGCACCCCTCGACCACGATCGCAGCAGGACCAACACCTTCACAAGACCCCCTCGCCCACGACCCACGCCCACCACCGTCCCAGCCTGAGGGAAATCAGCAGACCAGTGATGAGGATGATCAATCCTTTACAGATTTGTTACTGCGGGGCAATAGAGAGGGTTATTAGTTTCTTTGATATTATATTTTATTTTGTATGATGTACGCACTCTGTCAAAACAATTTGCTTTTATTTATGAATTTTATTTATTGTTTAAAATTATTATTCATTTATCATAATATAGTCTAAATTCTAATTAATATACAAAATAACTAATGTTTATATTAATTTTGAATTTTATATTAAATATTAAATAATTAATTAAAAATACTTCATATTTTAAATAATTAATTAATAAAAATTACTTTATTAAATTATTTAGTTTTATAAAAATGTGTTGCAATTTGCGACGGCTATTCCGTCGCTAATTTACGTTGATTTACGACGGTTAGGCCGTCGCTAATTTGTATAATTTACGACGGTTACGCCGTCGCTAATTTATCATAATTTGTGACGGCTAAGCCGTCGCAAATCAACATAAGTTAGCGACGGAATAACCCGTCGCTAATTAGCGACGGTCATTTAAAAAACCGTCAGAAACCTTTTGCGACGACCCAACATGTGACGAATTTATGGCCGTCGCAAATCCGTCAGAAACATGTGTTTTGCGACGGATTTAAGCTTTTTGCGACGGCCTTTGGCCCTCGCTAAATTCATTTTTTCTTGTAGTGTCATTAACCTTTTCTGAATGCTGATTATATACGGGGAGATATAAAGAAGCTTTCATAAACTTGATGAATTAACCAAAACATATGTAAAAATAATGCCAAGTTTCTCAGATATTTCTACCACATATAGATTTGATCATACAAAGGATAGAGCATTAATACTAAATACAAAGGACCATATATATATATATATGAATAATCTTATTTGTAACAATTTTCTTAGATGGTTATAACTCCTTTGTCTATGATACCAATGACATACAATCAAAGTCCGAGTTGGATAATACTTGGGAGAGAAGGTATTGCCTAGGAGTGCTACATTTGATATACTTGGATGGTGGAAAACAAATGGGATCAAGTTTCCAACATTGTAAAAATTTGCTAAGGATATTTTGGCCATCCCAATTTCTTCTGTTGCTTCTGAATCTACTTTTAACACAGGAGGTAGATTGTTGAGTCCTCATCATTCTAGGCTTTATGAGAATACTTTGGAGGCGCTTATATGTACTCAATGCTGGATAAATCATGATAAGGAAGGTAATGAATGTTGCATTAATATATTTGTTTAATGAAATTTGTGTTTAGTCTAACCATTAATTTAATTTTTTTTCTAGTTTCTATTGGTATAATTGGACCAAAGCAATATTTACACATGAAAGACAAACATTTACGATATTTTCAAGACTCTGATTCAGAAGATGAGGTAAGATAATCTAACAATTTGTTATTAATTATTTCTTTATAAGTTTATAATGTATAACTAATAACTAATATAATGTATGTTTTTTATTTTACAAGTTTTGGGCAACATCGGCAACATCAGATCGGGAATTACAACTTGATGAATTTATTGTTTTGGATGCTTATTGTTATTTACTTGTTTTGGATATTTTACATGTTTTTAGTTAGTATAATACACTGGTTTATAATGTTTCATGAATACATTCGAAACATCATTGTATGATTTTTAAATAAGTTATGATCTTTTGTTATTTATTTGTTTTTATTAGAAAATATGGGGTCTGGTCTGCAACATAGAAGAGAAGAACAAGTGACATGCACACCCTCCAAGGCATGTAAGAACACTAGGCTTCAGGTTCGATTCTCCCCCACCAATCTCTCCTCGTAGATTGGATGCAACAAGTATAACCGGCGAATCCCTTTCAGGATAAAATGGAGAACCTTGGTTTGGTTTGCACACCCTAAACCAAGCGTATCGCCAATGACATTTTATAGAATAATAGTTTCCTTAATTATCTCTACGCACTAAGGGAAGAAAGAAAGTGATTTGGCTTGCAGAAGTTTAACCAATTTTCAAACCTCACTCTGCATGCACAAGTGGTTCTATTTATAGACCAACTTATGCCTCATGGTGAATGAAATAACCTTTCATGTATTTGAAAGAATGATTGCAACCTTTCATGAATGTACACTTGATGAATGAACACATTTATTCATGAAAAAAAACACACCTATTAGGAAAGATTTGAAAGCCATGAAGAGACACACCTATTGTGTCCTTCAACCTCTTTCCAAATTGGTGTCTTGGACTTCCATTATTTTGGAAATCCCTCACAATCCCCCACCATTTTCAAAATAAACCCAAATCCCATTATTCCGGAAATCACATGCTTTCAGACAAAGGTATCTTGGGGATTTGAACCTTTGCTTAGTAAGCCATGGTTGCACTCATCCCTAAATAAAGTGGTAGACAAGCTTTGAACCAAATATTCATTAGAACAAGTGTCCACGACTTACACATAAAATCTCGGTACCATTGAACGACGTGTTAATGTGACACATTTGGTAAGGCCTTGTGTCATGTATCCTTTTCATGAGAGCTTACAGAGTCGCCCAACTCTAAGAAGCGGCCCCACTTCACTCTCATATAGGTGGACTTTACCAAAAGCACCCCAATGAGTTGGGAACCTCAGCACATATATGCTAGAGGTCCATTAAGAGCAAAAGCTCACCCTTTTCCTTTTGACCTTATGGTATCCAAGTACTTTTAAACCTTGGGATGTATCTATTCGCCAAGTACTTGCAATCACTCTCATGGTGTACTTTGGCCACATTGAACTCAAGACTTGATGCTACTCAAATGTGAGTTGGGTTTCCACCATTGGTGATCATGTAGATATGGTCTTGATTCACATCCCTAATGATATTTTTCCACATCATATTACTTGTTTGTCCTTTCGTCAAAGGATGCAAGATTTCTTTCCGTCTTATAAAGACCTTGGATATTACTCCATTTGCAATTAGTTCCTCGACATAACTATGTCTTAGCCCAATGTTCCTGGACTTTCCATTATAAACCTGGCTATATGCTCTTGATAGTGTTTACTGACTATCCCATTGTATGGATACCGACGTCATTAAAATTGGTATCTCATACAACATGTTTCTAAGCCATTTAATCTCAATGTTAAATGCTGCCAATGCTATGAATTCTATAGTCGTGGTGGAACCAGCAATGCCGACTTATTTCTTGAAACCCCAAGAAATGGCACCCCCACCAATTGTCAAGACTCAACTGCTTGTTAAAGCATGATCTTCTTGTACAAGTCACCCAACTGGCATCAGTGTAACCTTCCAATACCGAAGGATACCCATTATAGTTTAAACTATAGTTCTTGTCCCCCACAAGTATTTCAATACTCTTGGACAATATGCCAATGGTCTTTTCTTGGATTACTTGTATACCTTCTTAGTCTCCTATAACATATGCAATGTTTGACCGGGTACATGTCATGACATACATAAACATCCAATTATTTTTGAGTATTCAAGTTGTGCTACTAGATTACCTTTATTTGGTACTAACTTAATGCTATGATCTTAGGGAGTAGTGATAGCTTTACAATCAACGTGATTAAATTTCTTTAATACCTTTCCTAAATGGTGAGACTGGGTTAAACCTACATTCTCACAATTTCTTATTATTCTAATTCCTAGAATCAAATCAGTCACCCCTAAGTCTTTCATACCAAAATTTCTAGACTCTTAGTTTTTTCTACCTCATCTAGATCAGTACTAAAATTCAACATATATATCATCAACAAACAAACAAATCATGACACCTTTTCCATTATGGAATTTACTATAAACACACTTGCCGGATTCATTCATTTAATATTCACTATCTAGCACAACTTGATCAAACTTTTGATGTCATGTCTTAGGAGCCTTTTCTAGTCCATACTATGACTTTTTCAATTTACACACTTTCTTTTCTAGACTATTAACCACAAACCCTTCAGGTTGTGTCATACACACCTCTTCATCTAATTCCCCATTTAGGAATGGTATTTTCACATCCAATCGATGGATGACAAACTTATAGATGGATCCAAGTGCTAATAGCACTCTAATTGAGGCAATTCTTGTCACGGTGCAAAATATATAATATATATATATATATATACATCTGAATATATATATATATATATATATATATATATATATATATATATATATATATATATATATATATATATACATATATACATATATATATATATATATAGTCTACAACTAGTCTTCCCTTAAACTTTTCAATGGTTCCATTTACAATAATTTTTCCTTTCGAAAATCCTTTTACAACCTATTGGTTTAGAACCAGGTGGGAGGTCTACTAATTTTCACATTTTATTCCCCATTTACTGAGTCCATTTCTTCTTGTATAGCTTCCTCCCAGAAAGCGACAACTTGAGACTTTATTGCCTCTTCAAATGTCTATGGATCACTTTTTGTATAATAATAGATTGGTCCATAACTGTCTATGGACTCTCTTGTTCCTTCAACAAGGAACATGAAAGGCTTGGTCTCTACGTTTTCTCTTTTCTACCTCTCTAACTTCTTCTAAGTTATGAACTCTCCAAAGTATCTTTATTAGATACATTGTTCTCCGGATTATGTGCATTACTATGAACATTATCATGTGACTTGGACTTGAGTTAAACCTATTTCCTTGAAATATTAAATCCCCAGACTCAATCATTGTTGCGATAGGATAAATCACTAGATTCCATAACCATGAATCTATATGCTTTGCTAATTTTGGCATAGCCCGGGAACACTCACATTCAATTCCCCTTTCACCTAATTTCTTTCTTTTGTTTCAAGAACTTTTACTATTGCCCTTCAACCTCAAACTTTGAAAAAATTGAGAATGAGCTTTCTATATTCCATAGCTCATATGGGTTATCTTGTTCCTTTGTTTGGAACCCTATTTACTATTGTGCCTTCAACATGACTTCTCCCCAATATCATTTTGTTAGACCATCATAGGATTCCATGGCTTTTACCATTTCTCCTAATATTCTATTTTCCTTTTCACCTATACCGTTTTGTTGTGTAAGGTATAGTTGTTTGGTCAAGTATTCTAGTAGACTTAAAATAATTAGGGTGATAAACTTATTCTACTCTTATAACTCCTAAACATTTAATAAATATCTTATAACAAACAATTTCAATTCACCCACACTATATAATAACATATATATAAACATCCAAATTTCTGAATAATTGAGAGTCCTGTTATAATCTAACATTTATTATCCTTTACTTTGTTGACTAATAACTCAGTCATAATATTAATATTAAATGAGTGCAGCATTCACTACAAAAAAAAAACCTATTTAGCGACCGAATATTTCGGTCGCTAAACTTGATAATTCGGTTTCTATACTGTATAGCGACCGAATTAGCGACCGAATTAAGGGGGGTAGCAGAAACCCTGGTCGCTAAATATTTAGCGACCGAAATTATATTTCGGTCGCGGATCTGCGACCGATATTTCGGTCGCAAAATTATATATTTCGGTCGCCGTATAGTTGGTCGCGTGCCCAACTCGCCTAATTTGGTGACCGATATTCGGTCGCTATTTCGGTCGCAAATTTTGATTTTCTTTTTTTTTTTAATTTTCCTGTAACTTAATCCTGCCGACCAAATATTGTTTTTCAACTATTACCCCATTGATTTTTAATTTCTGATATAAACAAAATACACCAATATTTTTTAAAAATAAATAGAAAACGTAAATATAATGTACTAACGATCCAAAACACCACAGTCAATATGATCAAGAAAACATATACATTAATTAACGCAAGTTTAATAATGGTTTATAAAAAAAAGTTTAATAAGTACTAATTAACGATCAAAACATAAAAATACACCACAGTCAATAAGTACTAATCAAAATATCAAAACTCATCAATCTTTCAAAGGGATGAACATGTAGAAGCGATAACCCCCAAGGTACTTAAACTTTGACAATGCACCAGTGGACAACAAATACAACTCCCTGATACCATTTGCTTATAATGTAAATATCAAATACAACTCGCTTTTGTTGTCTTCAAGAAGAGACTTTCTTAAGCTCGTGGACTTTAAATTAGTAAATGAATAATGATCTTATTAACAACAACAAAGTCATGCCATTTACGAACTAATAACACTTTATCAATTCATTCCAATGCTTATAATGTAAATATATACAAATATGATTCCATAATCATTTCCAAACAAGTTATCAATAAATACATATCAAATTATTCTAATTACATTGATTCATTGTTATTGAAAGATTTTTATTTTAAAGAGAATAAACTATTCTTCATAGCAATCCAAATGTATGAACATGCTCAGATATAAGTACCAGCCTTCAATAAATTTACATCATCAAACAGAAAAGAGATAAGTAGAATTACCAAATGAATCCGATTCAAAATGAGTGAAAAGCTCTCTTGGAATTACAGGCTATAATAATGTTTTTAGATCATTTCATACTCCAACAAAGAATATTTTTTTGTTTACAAAGAAGTGAACAAGAACTTGAAATCCCTAAAACCCTCTTTTGAAATTTTTGAAACAGATTCAGACAAGAACCAACAAATTCATGGATTCCAAATGAACCAAAATACAATACAATCAGAATGCATACACGTACAATACAATATGATTATTCACAGCAAGTAAACAGCTGCATCACAGAGGCTATAGATCATACTATTATGAGATATTCCCTGAGGCAATATAACAGAACAATGAACAGCCTTCAAAGACATAAATTCAGCCAAGATATGGAAAGATAAACAGACCATAAATTACAAGTTCCATATTTAATAGAAAACACATCATTAACACAGGGACAATCTTGTTACTGGACATGTTAAACTAGAATGGTCTTCAAACAACTGCCTCAGTATTGGTCATTTGTTTGAACTATAGCCATGAACTATCCATGTTTGAAATTGTAGACACCTAGCACAAAACAAATTGAAAATCCATAGCACACATCCTCACTAACCAATTTAGACGCATTTCACAAAGCAGAACTGAATCTAAATCAAAGACTAAGATGCTGAAATGGAAGGTAATTTCACAGCTAATTCAACAAGAAGCAAACCAGAAGGGTTCTCAGATTAAATTTTCCCGTTAAATTGGTACGTCAATAATCAACAAAAAACCAAAACCTGTTTATGTTTCGCAGTCTCACAGGCAGCAATGGCATTCTGTGTCTTAAGTAAACATCAATTCTAATCTCACAGTCTTGACTTTTGATATTTCAATGCATTCAAAAAAAAGTTACAAAAACAGATTTCTCGTGCTTTCTCAATGAGAGCTTCCTAATCCTAATAGGAGTGATTAAATAATGACACATGAAAACAAATGATCATCACAACTCACAACTCACATGAAATACACAAGTAGCTCTTCTCAGTAGTAAGCAATAAAGCAAGCAATGAAATACATACAATCCACAAAATTTTTGAAATGAAACAATGAAGCAAAATAAAAAATGATACATAGAGAGTCCATGGTTACCTCAAGACAGAGCAGGGAATGCACAAAATGAGGAGAGAAGAGGGTAGGAGGAGCTCTGCGCGTGGTGACCGAAGGGCTGCTGATAAGCCTCTGGCTCATCTAGTTTTATGGCTAGTATGACCATGGTTTTGTGCAAATTATATCCTATTTTCACCCAAATTAGATTAGATTGTCCTCAAGCAAGGTTTTGAGTCTCTAAAGTAGTTTTAGGTTAATTTAGCCAGTTTTGAATCAAATAATACACTTATAGCTGTGTTTTTGTTTTCAGGTTAAGTGGAAGTCAAGAGAATAAAGAAACAGGGGATTCACCCCACGAACATCTCTTCGCCTCGCGACCCCGAAGGCTGACTGTTCCAGGAAAATGCAAGGTTTCTGTGTCGCCTCGCGAAGAAGACCTCGCCCCGCGAGTCACCCAGCCCTGAAAGTCAGAGACTATCACGACTTACCCGTGTTGAAGGTCACGGCTGTGGCAGTTTTGAAGTTGAAGAGTTTCGCCTCGCGAACAATAACTCGCCTCGCGAGCCTGGAAGTCAGAAAGCATCACGGTTGGCCCCTGATGTTCATAACGGGCGTAATAAGAAGACTCTTCAGATTCTCGCCCTGCGAGAATACCAAAGGTTACAGACTGTTCATAAGATTCGCGTCGCGAGAGAGGCTTCGCCTCGCGAGAGGGCAAAAATTCCTGAATGTTATAAATAGCTGTCTGGGTAGATTATGAACAACTTTTGCTTCTCCATAGTTTTACATATTTTTCTATGTGTTTCATTTTTGTCATGGAGAACTAATTTCTTAGATTAGTCTACTGTATGAGAATTCCATATACTTGAGGTTTTGTAATTCCTATTTTAATTGCTTTTCCCTTTTCAATACCATATTATACATTTCTGTTTGTTATTTCAGGAGTGTGTAGTGTTGTATTGATTCGTTTCAGTGATGTTATGTTCCTATACTAAATCGCATTTGTTATTTCGCGTGTGTTCATTCATGTTCGTTAGTTCACGAGGGCTTAACCCCGTTTGTTATTTCGGGAATAGGAACATATATCCGTAGTAGCGATTGCGTTGTTAATTGTTGCTACAACTGGAAGGGGATTAGAATCTGCTTAGGGATTGGGATTACATGAACCAATGATAGTTGGGAATTCGAGAACAGTAGATTAATCGTTGTTTGCTATTTGATAATCTTTTTGAACTGCCTTGTTTTATTGCTTTGTTTTCATTGTTTTATTTTCTTTGATTGCATCCAAACAACCCCCCCCCCCCCCCCAAAAAAACTGATTTTTGTGAAAAATAACACTTTAAGAGTCCTTGTGAGACGACATCCGAGTTGTCGCCCTAAACTACATTTTTATAAACCGCTCGTTCTTTTTGGCGCGTGCTCGACAGCGCGACCAAAAATTGGTGCCGTTGCCGGGGACTCTTATTTGTTATTTTTCCATTTTTTTTCCTTTCTTTTCTTTCTTTTATTTTCTGTTTTTGTTTTGAATTGGTCTGGCTACTAGGTCTAATTGCCCTGAATTATGTGATTTTGACCCGGAAATTGAAAGAACACTGCACACACTCCGTAGAGAATTTCGGGCTAGCACTAGTAGTGAATCTAATTCCAAAACTGTTTTTGAAAACATGGGAGACCAAAGGACATTAAGACAGCTTGCTGCCCCTGATGTTAACTATAATGGATTGTGTATTTCATATCTTGGTGCTGATACTCCTTTTCAATTGAAATCTGGTTTCATTCACTTGTTGCCAAAGTTTAATGGTCTTGCAGGTAAGGATCCACACAAGCACTTGAAGGAATTCCAAGTTGTATGCTCCACAACCTCGAGATCAGAGGGAGTAACTGAGGATAGCATCAAACTGAAGGCTTTTCCATTCTCACTCCCGGGAGCTGCAAAGGATTGGCTGTTGTATCTTGAGCCCAACTCTATCACCACTTGGAATGATTTGAAGAAGGTTTTCCTAGAAAGATATTTTCCTACTTCAAGAGCTGCGTCGATAAGGAAAGAAATATGTGGCATCAGGCAAGGGAATGAGTCGTTAGCTGAATATTGGGAAAGATTCAAGCATTTGGTATCCAGCTTCCCTCAGCATCAGATTTCTGAACAGCTTCTCATCCAGTACTTTTATGAAGGATTACTGCCGATGGATAGGAATCTTTTGGATGCTGCTAGTGGGGGAGCGGTTGTTGATAAGACCCCATCTGTTGCCAAGCAACTCATTGAGAATATGTCACTGAATTCCCAGCAGTTTACTACCAGAAGAAATTCAGTTGAGACAAGAGGTGTGCATGAGGTCCATAGTTCATCTTCCAACCAGGCCGCCCTTGAGAATAGATTGGATGAGCTCACTTATTTTGTAAGGCAATTGGCAATAGACAGGGTTCAGCCTGCAAAGTTATGCAGCATGTACAATTCACCTGAGCACCCATATGATGCATGCCCCATCCAGAGAGAAGAGTTTGTCAGTGAAGTGTCTCAAGCTTATGCAGTAAATCCATATAATCAAGGAAACAGTCAAAATCGGTACAACACTCCAGATCTCTCCACCAATAGGTACCATCCCAACTGGAGGAATCATCCTAATCTGCGATATGGGAACTCATCCCAACAACAACCGATGGCAGCACCTCAGAATCCTCCTCCAGTGACCACTTCTGCACCTTCTGGACCTTCATTAGAAGACTTGGTAAAGCAAATGGCTGCAACCAATATACAGTTTCAGCAGCAAGTAAATGCCAGCATTCAAGATTTGAGGACACATTGGACAGCTGGCCACATCCATGAATAACATACATCAAGGTCAAGGATCCAGTCAGCTACCTGCACAGCCAGTGATAAATCCCAATGCCTCCAACCCTAATGTGAGTGCCATATCTCTGAGATCTGGAAAAGTTGTTGCCACCTCTGGAAAAGATGAAGAAACTATTGAGGTAGCTCCTGAGCCTACTGTTGAAGTTGAAGTTGAGAAAATGTACAGACCACCAATCCCATTCCCACACAGATTACAGAAAAATAAGAAGATTGGTGGTGAAGACAAAGAAAGGGAGATTTTAGATGTGTTCAGAAAAGTAGCCGTGAATATTCCCCTTCTAGATGTGATCAAGCAGGTGCCCAAGTATGCCAAATTTCTGAAGGATCTATGCACCAACAAGAGGAAGATGAAGAATAATGAGAGGGTTGATTTGGGAAGAAATGTCTCAGCTCTTATCCAGTCTAGGCCTGCACCAGAAAGAGTTGCTGTTTTAGCCCCTACTCAGGCATTACCACAGAAGTGCAAGGATCCAGGCACTTTCACTATTCCATGCACTATTGGGGACAGGAAATTTGAAAACTGCATGTTGGATTTGGGTGCCTCCATAAATGTCATGCCTACCTCCATCTTTAACAACCTTGATCTTGGGCCTTTGCAGTATACAGGTCTCACCATCCAGTTGGCTAACAGGACCAGTGCCCGACCCATGGGAATGGTAGAAGATGTGCTAGTGCAAGTTGATGATTTGATCTTCCCTGCTGACTTCTACATCTTAGACATGGCAGGAGAGACTCATTCCAGTAGATCACCAATAATCTTGGGCAGACCATTCATGAAGACAGCCAAGACTAAGATTGATGTGAATGATGGGACTATGTCTATGGAGTTTGGTGATATTGTGGCCAAGTTCAAGATCTTTGATGCTATGAAACACCCACTGGAGGAGCACTCGGTTTTCCAACTAGAGTTGCTTTCTGAGCTTATTGAGGATACCCATGAGGACTTTATTTCTGATTTTCCATTCATTTCTGGTTTTGATGATTTGTATTCATGTACTAACTGTACTGACACTAACCCTTGTTCTGTTTTGTCTTGAGTTTCTTGAATCAACCTTGCGGGATGATAGTGATAGTGAGAGTGAAGCTATCATTCGCGAAGTCCTTGACATCCTGGCTACTCCCAATGTACCATCCGTTGAGCAAGCCGCCTCCCTAGAACTCAAGCCACTTCCTGGGAACCTGAAGTATGCCTACCTGGAGACGAATGAAAAACTTCCAGTCATCATTTCCTCCAGCCTTGACTCTGACCAGGAAGCCAAGCTTTTGGAGGTTCTGAAGAAACACAAGAAGGCTATTGGGTGGACCTTGGCTGATATTCCAGGAATTAGCCCCTCCAGATGCATGCACAGAATTCTATTGGAGGATGGGGCTAAACCAGTTAGACAGGCCCAAAGACGCCTCAATCCACTGATTCTGGATGTGGTAAAGAAAGAGGTGACTAAGCTTTTGCAGGCAGGTATTATATACCCCATCTCTGATAGTACTTGGGTAAGTCCGGTGCAAGTTGTACCAAAGAAGTCCGGTCTCACAGTAGTTAGGAATGATAATAATGAGCTTGTACCTACTAGAGTCCAGAATAGCCAAGTAGTCTGTATAGATTATAGGAAGTTGAACCAGGCCACCAGAAAGGATCACTTTCCTTTGCCGTTCATAGATCAGATGCTGGATCGGCTGGCTGGTAAATCTCATTATTGCTTTCTTGATGGTTTTACCGGGTATTTCCAGATCCATATTGCCCCTGAGGATCAGGAAAAGACCACTTTCACGTGCCCCTTCGGTACGTTTGCCTATAGGAGGATGCCATTTGGCCTTTGTAATGCTCCTGGAACCTTCCAAAGATGCATGCTTAGCATTTTCTCTGAATTTATTGAAAATTGTATAGAGGTGTTCATGGATGACTTCACTGTATATGGCTCCTCATTTGATGCATGTCTGCATAGTCTGAGTTTAGTTCTACAAAGATGCATTGAGACTGATTTGATTTTGAACTATGAGAAATGTCACTTTAAGGTAGAGCAGGGGATAGTTTTGGGTCATGTAATTTCTAAAGAGGGTATTTCAGTAGATCCTGCAAAAATTGATGTGATTTCTTCATTGCCTTACCCATCTTGCGTACGCGAGATCCGTTCTTTTCTTGGACATGCAGGTTTCTACAGGTGCTTTATAAAGGATTTCAGCAAGATAGCTTTGCCATTGTCAAACCTGCTGAAGAATGATGCCCTGTTCCATTTTGATGACCATTGCAAGAAGGCATTTGACTACCTGAAAAAAGCATTGACCTCTACCCCCATTATCCAGCCCCCAGACTGGACACTCCCTTTTGAACTAATGTGTGATGCTTCCAATTTTGCTGTGGGAGCGGTTCTGGCACAATGGGTGGGCAAGGCTGCCCATGTAATTCACTATGCTTCTAGGACATTAGATGCTGCACAATCCAATTACACCACCACTGAGAAAGAACTGCTAGCTGTTGTATTTGCACTTGATAAGTTTAGGTCATATTTGCTAGGTTCTAGGGTTATTGTTTTCACTGACCATGCAGCTCTGAAGTACCTGTTAAAGAAACCAGAAGCTAAGGCAAGACTGATCCGGTGGATGCTTTTGCTCCAAGAATTCAATGTGGAGATAAAAGACAAGAGTGGAGCTGAAAATTTGGTAGCAGATCACTTGAGCCGAATAGCTAGGGATGAGGATCCTTCTCCCATCCAAGATGACTTCCCTGATGAGAGACTTCTACATCTGTATGGGGTAACCCCCTGGTTTGCTGACATAGTTAACTTTTAAGTTCTTTGGTGTTGTTCCTGCAGGTACAAGTAGACATAAGTTCCACAAGCTCAAGAGCGATGCAAAGTACTATGTGTGGGATGATCCCTACCTTTGGAAGTTTTGCAGTGATCAGGTGATTCGGAGGTGTGTCCCCGATCATGAGACAAAGTCCATTTTGCACTTCTCACATGCCTCTCAAGTTGGAGGACATTTTGGACCACAGAGGACAGCAAGAAAAGTCCTGGATTCTGGGTTCTACTGGCCCACAATTTTTAGAGATTCCTATGAGGTATACAGGAATTTCAAAGAATGTCAAACAACAGGCCCTGCCATCACTCGTAGGAGTGAGATGCCTCAGCAGCCAATGCTCTTTTGTGAGGTTTTTGATGTGTGGGGGATTGATTTCATGGGTCATTTCCCCCCTTCTTTTGGTTTTGTATATATTCTTTTGGCTGTAGACTATGTTTCAAAGTGGGTGGAAGCAATCCCCACTAGGACTAACGATGCTAAAGTTGTTTCCAAATTTGTTAGGTCCAACATTTTTTGCAGGTTTGGCATACCTAAGGCCATCATCAGTGACCAGGGCACACACTTCTGCAACAGAACCATGGAAGCCTTACTCAGAAAATATGGAGTTGTGCATAGAGTTTCCACTGCTTATCATCCCCAGACCAATGGCTAGGCTGAAATATCAAATAGGGAGATCAAGCAAATTCTAGAGAAGATGGTGCAGCCGAATAGAAAGGAATGGAGCCGCCGTCTGGAAGACGCACTGTGGGCTCAGAGGAACACTTTCAAGACACCTATAGGAATGTCCCCCTTCAGGCTTGTATTTGGTAAGGCATGTCACCTCCCTGTGGAAGTTGAGCACCGGGCATATTGGGCAGTAAAGTGCTGTAACTTGGACATGAAGGAAGCTGGTGTTGAAAGAAAACTGCAGTTGCAGCAACTTGAGGAGCTTAGGCTAGAAGCCTATGAAAGCTCCAGGATTTATAAAGAGAAAACAAAACAATTTCATGATAGGATGATTGTTAGAAAAGAATTTTTTGTGGGCCAGCTAGTCTTACTGTTTAACTCCCTCCTGAAATTGATGGCTGGGAAACTTAGGTCCAAGTGGGATGGCCCCTTTGTTGTGACTAACGTTTTTCCTTATGGTGCAGTAGAGATTACACATGCAGGTACCGACAAGCCCTTCAAGGTTAACGGGCAGAGGCTGAAGCCATTCCATGGTGTGGATGTTGGTGTTCCTGTGGATGTTAATGTTGAGGAGCTCTCCTTGGAAGCTCCCACCTACACTGATACTTGATCAGGGAGTTCCCTTTCCTTTCCCTCACTCTGTTTTTTATAGTTCTTTTGTTCATTGGGGACAATGTATATTTTAAGTGTGGGGGAGGGAACTAGTTGTAGTTTTTTTTTTTTTTTTTTCCTTTTCTTTGAATAAAGCTCCTGAATAATTTGAGAAGCTCAGGAGTTGTGTTGAGTCTTTTGTTGGCAAGTTTATTGGATTTTGATTGATTTTGCACAGATTGATTGCATGATTTATGTGATGATTCCCCCTAGGCTGAAAATTTTTGTTTTTGAAAAGTGATTCCCATGTGAATTTGAAAACTGAACTTTGAGATTTTGTTATGATGGCATGATTTATGATAAGTTTGGGGTGAAGGGAAACACACACTAGGGATAGAATCTCTGTCAAACAATTTGCATAAATGTCCAGGTGAGGTTTTGAGCCTCCAACATGTTTTTGACTGTGTGAACTCACTTTCAAGTTGCACTTTCCTGAATTTGCTTGAATCTCTTTTTGGTTTGCATGATTATGTGTTTGCTTCAGATGATTTAGGCATTTTCTTTGTAAATAGCTACTTAGCCTAAAATAACCATCCCTAATGCATGTTCCTTAGTTAGCCCCATTGAGCCTGATTAGCCTGTTAATTCTTGATAACCTAATGTTATAAGCCCAAAATCTGGAAAAACCATGTTAACCCGATCTTAGGATTAGGAGAGCATGGAATCTTAGAAAAAGAAAATGGGTGCAAGAAACTATGTTTGGGGTGGCTGCAAGGTGTAATATGTTGTTTGGGATTTCAAAAAAAAAGTGTAAAAATGTTAAAAATAAAAATATTTGAATAAAAAGGCTGTAGTCACCCAAGGTAATTGAAAAGATGAATGAGAAAAGGAACTTGAGTGGAATTTCAATGTTTTGAAGTGTAAAAAGTTTCACGCTCTCTTAGTTCCTAGGGTCTTCAGTCTAGCACCTTTGTACATCCTACCCTTAGCCAGGCCCCATTACAACCCATAAAAGACCTTTTGATGTTGCATGCATGTTTTCTGTGGGAATCATTTGGAGATGAAAATCAAATTTATGGGAAGTGTTCTTGAAAGTGAAACTGAGTGCAAAGTTGATAACCTGACACAAACTGAGCGATTGAGTGAACACTAAATGCCCTTGTGAGGAAGGCAGTTGTTTGGAATTGATGATCTCCCTCTTGTGTGTAACCTGGATCCCCTGCTTAGATTGATGATTGTTTGAATGATGAAATTCTCAATTGTTTAGAATGAATGATTGTGGGGATTGCTTTGCTTGAAAGGGGGGACATTGAAGGAAAAATTATTTTGATGTATTGCTTGAATTTGTGCAAGGTTGATTGAATCTTTTAATGCTTGCCAGGTCTTGAGTCTTTTTGATTTTTGAGTCTTAGTTTGCTTGGGGACAAGCAAAGTTTAAGTTTGGGGTATTTTGATAAGCCTCTGGCTCATCTAGTTTTATGGCTAGTATGACCAGGGTTTTGTGCAAATTATATCCTATTTTCACCTAAATTAGATTAGATTGTCCTCAAGCAAGGTTTTGAGTCTCTAAAGTAGTTTTAGGTTAATTTAGCCAGTTTTGAGTCAAATAATACACTTATAGCTGTGTTTTTGTTTTCAGGTTAAGTGGAAGTCAAGAGAATAAAGAAACAGGGGATTCGCCCCGCGAACATCTCTTCGCCTCACGACCCCGAAGGCTGACTGTTCCAGGAAAATGCAAGGTTTCTGTGTCGCCTCGCGAAGAAGACCTCGCCCCGCGAGTCACCCAGCCCTGAAAGTCAGAGACTATCACGACTTACCCGTGTTGAAGGTCACGGCTGTGGCAGTTTTGAAGTTGAAGAGTTTCGCCTCGCGAACAATAACTCGCCTCGCGAGCCTGGAAGTCAGAAAGCATCACGGTTGGCCCCTGATGTTCATAACGGGCGTAATAAGAAGACTCTTCAGATTCTCGCCCCGCGAGTAGTCCTTCGCCCCGCGAGAATACCAAAGGTTGCAGACTGTTCACAAGATTCGCGTCGCGAGAGAGGCTTCGCCTCGCGAGAGGGCAAAAATTCCTGAATGTTATAAATAGCTGTCTGGGTAGATTATGAACAACTTTTGCTTCTCCATAGTTTTACATATTTTTCTATGTGTTTCGTTTTTGTCATGGAGAACTAATTTCTTAGATTAGTCTACTGTATGAGAATTCCATATACTTGAGGTTTTGTAATTCCTATTTTAATTGCTTTTCCCTTTTCAATACCATATTATACATTTCTATTTGTTATTTCAGGAGTGTGTAGTGTTGTATTGATTCGTTTCAGTGATGTTATGTTCCTATACTAAATCGCGTTTGTTATTTCGCGTGTGTTCATTCATGTTCGTTAGTTCACGAGGGCTTAACCCCGTTTGTTATTTCGGGAATAGGAACATATATCCGTAGTAGCGATTGCGCTGTTAATTGTTGCTACAACTGGAAGGGGATTAGAATCTGCTTAGGGATTTGGATTACATGAACCAATGATAGTTGGGAATTCGAGAACAGTAGATTAATCGTTGTTTGCTATTTGATAATCTTTTTGAACTGCCTTGTTTTATTGCTCTGTTTTCATTGTTTTATTTTCTTTGATTGCATCCAAACAACCCCCCCCCCCCAAAAAACTGATTTTTGTGAAAAATAACACTTTAAGAGTCCTTGTGAGACGACATCCGAGTTGTCGCCCTAAACTACATTTTTATAAACCGCTCGTTCTTTTTGGCGCGTGCGCGACAGCGCGACCAGCTGCGCGTTGGTGGCCGGAGTTAAAAACAGAGCACTGAAACGGAGGGGGGGGGGGGGGGGGGGGGGGAATTAAAAACAGAGCATGAAGAGGGGAAAGGAAGAGAGGAGAGGAATAGGGAAGAGATGGAAGAAGAGGAGGAGGAGGACGGAGGCTTACCGGAGATGGCATTGGTGGCGGTGCGCACTGCGCGGTGGTGGCGACGGTGACTGGCGGACGCGAGGGAGAGAAGAGAAAAGGGGTGAGGGTGGAAGAGAGGGCAGAAATGAGGAAGAAGGGAAAGATTTCACGATTTTAGGGATTTATAATTTGGCGACCGAAATAATCGGTCGCTAAATCGGTCGCCAATCACTTAAATAAAAAATGGTCGCTAAATTCGGTCGCGGGATGAGTTAATTTGAAATTTGAATTCATAAATTTAGCGACGGAGTTTTAAATCGGTCACTAACACGCGCGGTTTTAATTTTTTTTGTGTGCCGTTTAGCGAACGAATTAATATCGGTCGCAAATGTAAATAAAATTTAACCGTTGCATTTAATTCGGTCGCTAATTCGATCGCTAAGAAGACATAAAATTTCTGACTTTTAAGTTCCTTTATTTAGCGACGGAAATAGCGACCGATAACCCTGCTACGCTCTATTTCGGTCGCTATTTCGGTCGTAGTATTATCTCTAATCAGTCTTTCATGTAGATCCTACAATCGGTCGCCATTTCGGTCTCAAAGAGCAACCGAAGAATTCGGTCACTATTTTCGGTCGCTAAACAACCTTTTTTTTGTAGTGATTCAAAACATACCACTTAGATAAATCAAATGAAATGGCAATAATCTTATGACATGACTATTGACCTGGTGGTTATTCTGCTTGCTTCCTTTTTTAATCTGTCCGCGTTCGAATCCCAGCGGTTGCATCTTTTCATATATTTCTTAAATTCCGTTTTGTTTAAAATTTGAAAAATGGTTCAAAACATCAAAATTCTGATTCAAACTCGTAACTTGAGTGTGAATGAGCAATCGCATCTACCACCAAACCAACACATCACTTGATGGTATTACATAACTGTAATTTCTAATTATAGCAAATATCTCTTTGGGTACCACACCTGCAACCAACCGGGTCAACCCATACCCACTTTGCAGAAAAACTGGGTTCACATGACCCATTCATCACCTACAACATATTTTTCCCCCATTTTTATAACTTACCAACCCAAAATTAAACATGTTTTGTTGTCTCTATGTTTTGGATTCATGTCTAAACGTGTTCTAATGTAAAACTACATAATTGTTATTATAGAAAACTAACAAACCAATGATCTAAAATCAATTCCAGTTTCTATAACATTATTTCATGAATATTCATGTCTATCTTGACAACTTAGAACAATCTAAACAACATCCAAACATTTCTAATTTTTACAAAGGCAAGAAATAATCCTCATCTTATATTTACAAAATCATGCACTCATAATATAAAAATATAAACTCTAAAATTAATTGGTTCTTGCATGGATCAAATCCATTAATGCATGCACTTGATACAATCATGCATCTAAGGCTCTAATACCACATGTTAATTTTAACATAAACAAAGAATGCCTTTAACATCGTACACACATGTATTTAGAATACCAAGTATAACATAGCCATGAAAAGTAATTGTGTACCTTTCACCATGGTCACAAATAAACATGTTTTTTATGAAGCATATGAGTATTCATCTCTCATTGTCGTAAAAAGATCATTCATATCTTTCTCCCAATGAACGTAGTTTCCATCCTCGAACCTCTCCACATTAACAATGTCAAATGTCATCTCCCTCCAATGTTGCAACCACAATTATATAACGAAAATCGAACCTAAAGATTGTTAGAAAATGTGGGGTCTGATCTGCAACAAATAAAAGAAGAACAAGTGACATGCGCACCCTCTAAGGCGTGTAAGAACACTAGGCTTTAGGTTCGATTCGCCCCCATCACTCTCTCCTCGTAGATTGGATGCAACAGGTATAACCGGCGAATCCCCTTCAGGATACAATGGAAAATCTTGGTTTGGTTTACACACTCTAAACCAAGCGTATCGTCAATGACATTTTACAGAATAATAGTTTCCTTAATTCTCTCTGTACACTAAGGGAAGAAAGGAAGTGATTTGGCTTGTAGAAGTTTAACCAATTTTCAGACCTCATTCTGCATGCACAAGTGGTTCTATTTATAGACCAACTTATGCCTCTTGGTGAATGAAATAACCTTTCATGTATTTGTAATAATGATTGCAACCTTTCATGAATATACACTTGATGAATGAACACATTTAATCATGAAAAAAAACACACCTATTAGGAAAGATTTGAAAGCCATGAAGAGACACACCTATTGGTGTCCTTCAACCTCTTTCCAACTTGGTGTCTTGGACTTCCATTATTTTGGAAATCCTTCACAGTTTTCTTTGTTAAAGAACGGGTAATGGATGCGGGTGTGGGTACTTAGGTACCCAGAGGGTACGGGTAAGGGTACTGAAGTTGCTACCCATGAGGATACGAGTACGGGTCAGGGTACGAGTAATTTTTTCAAATGCGGGTATGGGGATAGGTACTATAATACCCTACCCAAACCCTACCCATTGCCATCCGTAGTTTGGAGGCTCATTTACATGGCTTCATTTGGTGGTCTTTTGTTGGGCTTTTTCCCTGGGCGGTCAGGTCATTATGCTACCTTGGCATTAGCCCGAATATTTTGGTTTGCTTATGTGGGATGGCCATTCTCATTAACAAGTATCAATTGGTAGCTTTTGTTTTCGGTGGAGGTGGTGTTTACAGGTCTTCTTACTTCAGTTTATTTTCATGTACTGTTTGGTGAACGTTGAAGGTGTGGAGTGGCTTTTAATAGGACTTCTTAACTATGCTGGTATATATTGGTGGAGGCTGTGATGGATTCTTTTGGTTGGTTTTGGTTTTTGCTCAATGTATAGGTTATTTAAGATAAGTCTTTAGGCCAATGTTTTAAAAATGGTTGAACCGAAGAATCGAAAAGGAGAGTGGTTCAAGGTTCAACTGATTCAACCGATGGTCGAACTGGTATATATATATACACACACATTAATAAATAGATCAAATAACAAGTATAATTTCAATTCAAGTTATAATTTTTATATTAAGTTCAAATTATTTAATACTCAAACAAGCACAAATTGTAGTACGTCATTCAATTTATGATGTTCTAGCCTTTTTTTTTATTTAAAAAAAGCCTTTTTTAATGAACCGGCCGGTTTTACGGTTCCGGTTTTCCGGTTTTGGCCCGGTTCAACCGGTTTTTTTTAGCGGTTGAACCTCTTTTCCGGTTCTGTGGTTCGAGCAGGACCGGAGAGGGGTTCGATCGACTGTCCGACAGATTGAACCGGTCCAAAACCGGAAAATCGGAACCGTAAAACCGGCCGGTTCTTTATAAAAAAGGCTTTTTTAAAT
This sequence comes from Sophora flavescens, assembly GCA_030762895.1. Lineage (NCBI taxonomy): Eukaryota > Viridiplantae > Streptophyta > Magnoliopsida > Fabales > Fabaceae > Sophora > Sophora flavescens. The sequence continues at coordinate 164,687,178 of CM061067.1, forward strand.
TAAAAAAAAAAGGCTAGAACATCATAAATTGAATGACGTACTCTTAATTTATATATAAAAAAAATTGCTTATAAAAAAAATTAGTATATTAACAGAATTTGGATAGGGCCAAGGGAGCAGTGCCCAAACCCAAAATTTTCTCTTTTATTTACGTGAATAATGTGTCATATAAATAAAAGAAGTGATGGTTTGTATATAACTTTCATTTGAAGAAGCTAAGCTAGAACTTTTAGTTATTAGACACCTTAGATTGATATATTATCTTTGGTGAATGGAACAGATTGTGCCGTTTGAGTGATGCATCACTATACTATTTTGATGAGTGGTGCATCATAATCTTCATCATTATCTTTAACTTTAGTCGCAGTATATTCCTTTTGTATTTCAGTGAGCAGGATATGAAGTAATTAATATGAAAATATTTGTAGGAATTGTAAGTAATAAAATTACTAATTGAGAATCCAAAGGCTTGGCCAATACAGTAGAGGCGTGCTAGGTCTGTAAGATGCAGAGTGTGTACATGGATATTCTCGAGAAGTAAGAGGTCTCTAGCTCGAATCCTTACGAAAAATAAATTTTTTGGGGAGGGGTTATATCCATGTCGCTCGCAATCCCGGAGTGGTAGCTCACTCGCCACCATTTTTCTTACCAAAAAAAATTACTAATTGAGAGAAAATTTGAAGGTGAAATTTATTTTTGTCACCCTTCAATTTTTTTGAAATTTCAAACACATCAGGGATCTTAATGGTTAGCCCGTACTAATCTTTTTAATAATAGGCCAATGCAAAGTTCATATTAATAACCCGTGTATGAACTCCAGTGTTACTTCTCTAACAGGCCTTCCTTTCCAACTTATTTATTAATTTATGATGATTATTTTTTATAAGCTAAAATGGTATTAAGTAGATTAATAGGGTACTCTAACCCATGTATCAACATTGCAAACATAACCCACCTAGCAGCTAATTACATCAATATGAAGCAGGAACAAATTCACCTACCAATTAATTACAGCAAAATACACGGTCATTGCTGCATAATTTTGTCCCGGTGCACCTAAAATCAGAATCACCTTATACATTATTACACCAGAACAGACTTAGAGAAGCACCAAAGAGGCAAAGACCAAAAGATATCAAATCAGAATTACAGAAGCACCATAAACCACGTTATACAACAGCACATTATACCAGAAGCATCATAAACCAGGGGCAGGTGTCTAGCTGTACAAGACAAAAACAGGATTACACCAACCCCATCCTAGCATATCCAGCAAATCACTTTAAGCACTCCATTGGATTGATATAGAAGTTAAGGCTATGGTGCACCACCCCACATGTCAAGAGCTCCACCAATCCTTTATATATGTGATCATTTGACTTTTCAACCACTCAAATACATGGTTGGGTTTGAAATTTTGATCAGTCCATGTGGCGATTTCATTGACCCAAAACTTATCATATGGATGGTGTAGTGGGTGGTGCACCTTAGCCTAAACCTAGATATACATTAGTTTATGATGATAATAGCCCGTCCTGATCAATAACTCATTTTATTTCTCTGCAGCAATCTTTTTTTTCTCTCTCTTCTTTTAGTATTCTCTAGTCTCTTCAATTATATGTACAGATAATCTCACTATGTGAAGATCAATCTCTGATAAAATATGGGATTGAATCCCACCAAATAATCTCATTATGTGAAGATCCATACTCTGCTAATTTAACTACACTAGTGTTTCCTTCTCTATAAATGTGAGAAACCATAAATTGCATTCCTTTTTGTAATAGCACCACAATTATTCCGACCAGCGATTTCTTATTCTCCAAGAAACCACCTTACTATCTTTAAAAGCTGCGACGGTACCGGAAGAATCACACTCTAACCATAGATTTTTCCATTCTTTATCATTTGCAAATCCAATACTTAAACCAATTAAAAAGTAAAACAAAGTTTAATTTTGAAAACAAATTTTATCTTCGTAAATCAAACACCCTTGCTCTAAGTTAATAAACAATATTTTCATTCTTATAGCAAGAATGCACATAAAAATTTCCAGGACGATTATCAAAAACATATCCTAATGATATAATCCTAGATATGAGGAAAAAACAGATTGAAGTTATATAAAGAGATGTAGGAACTGAATAAACCTTTATAGAATGATATGGCTGAAACCATTTTTCAACAATAAGAGTTCAAATTTGATATATTATTAGCATAATTAATTTTTCTTTACAATATTATTTAATAATGCATTCACATATCATTAAAGTAATTAAACCTTTTAAGTAATAACTATATATGGTTAACCTTTATCAAAAAGAAAAAAAAGAAAAAAAAACTATATATGGTTAACCTTTTTCAACAATTTTAATAGTATCCTAGTACAGAATTTGGATAGGGCTAAGGGAGCAATGCCCCAAACCCAAATTTTCTCTTTTATTTACGTGAATAATTAATGTGTCATATAATTAAAGAAGTGATGGTTTTTAACTTTTCTTTAAAGAAGGCAAGCTAGAACTTTTAGTTATTAGACATCTTAGATGGATAATATGCTGTATAAACATTATGTATTACACCAAAAAAGACTTAGAGAAGCACCAAAGACCAAAAGATATCAAATCAGAATTACAGAAACACCATAAACCACCTTATACAGCATAATTACTCTTTTTACAGCAGCACATTATACCAGAAGCATCATAAACCAGAGGCAAGTGTCCAGTAGTAGAGGACAAAAACAGGATTACACCAACCCCGAACCTAGCATCCAGCAAATCATTTTTGTCTCACTCCATTGGATTGATACATTAGTTTATGATGATAAATTGATAATAGCCCGTACAGATCAATTACTCATGTTCATTTCTCTGCCGTAAGTATTTTTTTTTTCTTCTCTTGTCAGTATTCTCTACCATAATTCTCTAGTCTCTTCCATTATATGCACGAAAAGCCAACCTGGCCGTGACTGATGAAAAGACAATATATAAAGGTAAATTAAATGAAAAAGAATCCTTTCCAAAATATAGTCCAAGTTCATCAAACTCAAACAAAACGTACCCAGCTCACTTCACTCTCATCTGCAAGCAGAGCTGGTTATGATCGCCGCGTCCATGTATATCCAAAATGTTAGATAATGTAGGGTCTGGTCTGCAATAAAGAAGAGAAGAACAAGTGACATGCGCACCCTCCTAGGCGTGTAAGAATACTAGGCTTTAGGTTCGATTCACCCCCACCAATCTCTCCTCGTAGATTGTAACTGGCGAATCCCCTTCAGGATACAATAGAGAACCTTGGTTTGGTTTGCACACCCTAAACCAAACGTATCGTCAATGGCATTTTACAGAATAATAGTTTCCTTAATTCTCTGCGCATTAAGGGAAGAAAGGAAGTGATTTGGCTTGCAAAAGTTTAGCCAATTTTCATACATCATTCTGCATGCACAAGTGGTTCTATTTATAGACCTACTTATGCCTCTTGGTGAATGAAGTAACCTTTCATGTATTTGAAAGAATGATTGCAACCTTTCATGAATGTACATTTGATGAATGAACACATTTAATCATGAAAAAACACACCTATTAGGAAAGATTTGAAAGCCATGAAGAGACACACCTGTTGGTGTCCTTTAACCTCTTTCCAACTTGGTGTCTTGGACTTCCATTATTTTGGAAATCCCTCACAATCCCCCACCATTTTCAAAATAAACCCAAATCCCATTATTCCGGAAATCGCATGCTTTCAAACAAAGGTATCTTGGGGATTTGAACATTTGCTTAGTAAGCCATGGTTGAACTCATCCCCAAATAAAGTGGTAGACAAGCTTTGACCCAAATATTCATTACAACAAGTGTCCATGACTTACACACGAAATCTCGGTACCATTGATCGACGTGTTAATGTGACACATTGATAATCTTCTAGATTATGTAATTTTTGTGTGCTTATTGAGTCGACTTTTACTCCCAATTGTACCAATTGATTGAGTTTTGTCCCTAAGTTTAGTTAGTTGAGTCTTTAACGGTGTTTTATATTTTTCAGTTTAATTTCATGATTTTAGAGTTAATATAATAATATTTTTATTTGTTTATGTTTGTAGGAAATAATAAAGATTTACATTAGTTGCACGTTGGGCTCCTTACAAAATAGAAATTGAAGAAGCAAGCCCAATTGTTTAAATTTGTTAAGCCACAGCCATGGACAAATTGAAGAAGCACGTGACTAATTGATAAAAGGAGAATCCAAATAAATTTGGAATTGGATTTCCAAAGAAGCTGCATAAGGAAAGTCAGAGGGGCTGGTGGTCTTTCATTATAATTGAAGACAAAGTCAGCCAACAAGGCTCACGTGAAGAACAAAGAATATAGGACTTTAAATTGGGCTTCTCAATTGGAAATGAGAAGAAAAAGAAGATCTAGAGGCCCAGGAGATGAAAGAGCAATTGATAAAAGAAGGAGCCGCACAGTAGAAAAAAAAAGGGGCGGGGGGGCTAGCCGCACAGTAGCGAGGAGGAAAAGTGACGCAGAAGGTGGGGTGCACAGCGAGCAGCGGCAGCAGCGAGGAAAGGAGAAAATATGAAGCTGCCATGCTTGGACACTGGGATCATCTTCATTTTTATGAAGTTTTCTCTGCTCTCTTTATTTTATTTTAGGGTTTAGTATGTCTAGCTAAATCCCTTTTTGTTGGGGTTAGATGATAGCTTTTCTGAACTTCGTTGTTTATTGATTTGGTTTAATACAAGTTTCTATTTCTTTATGAGTATGTGATTCTGTGCTTAATTAATTCTTTCCTTGGCTTAGCTACCCATAGGAATGATATGTTGCTTTGATAGACAATTGACAGATTGATGTTAAGGCATGCTCATGAATCATATGCCAAGTAGTTCAAGAATCTAGACATAGGTGTTGGCTGCTTGCAATCCTATAAGCCTTGACTTAATGCAAAATCTCATGTTACTCCACCTAAGACATTAGGGTTTAATTTGGGATTTTAGGCTCATTCCACCTAAGACATTAGGGCTTGAGTATTTTAGAAAAGGCTTGATTGTCATTATTGAATTAGGACTTGTGTTAGAAACCATTTCATTGCAATTAAGGGAGGATTAGTGTAGTCTAACCCTGACAATCTTAACCGCATTTCTTTTGCCTTCCAAGTGCTCGATAAAATTCCCAAAAGACCAAAAATATTTTATTTCCTTATTTTATGATCTTTTCATACCATAGTTTAGTCTAGATAGTTGTTGAGTTTGTGAATTGGTAATTGGCAACCGATCCCTGAGGACGATATCCGGTCTCACCACCGTATTACTTACTTGTTTGCGACAAGGTGCACTTGCCTTTATTCAAAAATTATGCATCAAGTTTTTGGCGCCGTTGCCGGGGATTGGTTTTGCCAATATCATTAGTAACAAATGAGGCAACTAATTTAGACATTTTTAATTTTTTTTGTTTTATTTTTATTTTCTGTGTATATTTCATTTTTTTCTTTTGAGTTTTATCTGTTCTAGGTGGATTGCAACACATGGAGATTTATTATTTTCCTGCCTTGGATGGAGTTACAAAATATTCCTTTGGGCCTAATGTAGTCCTGGGAGACTATGTGCTCTGGGGAAATCAATGCCCTCATGCACAAGCTTATAGTGTAATCATGAAGCATGAGGAGGAATGGAAATGGAATGAGCCAAATCCTTTGAAATTTGCTCTGGAACAATATTCACAAGAGTTGTCCATCTCTGAGACCAAAATAAGAACCAACTGTGATAGTATCAAAGCTGTGATGCAAAATTTCAAAATGCAAGTTGATGAAATTTGTAAACAGTTGGTACAAGAATCATATGAAGCACAATTTGAGCAAAATCTGGTTTTGGGGATAATTCAAAGTGAAGTTGAAGTGGTAGTGGAAGGTGAGTCACAAGAAAAAGAACATGGAATGGAGAGCAAAGAGGAACTACCTTTCACCATGCTTGCTGAGAAACCGGGAATTTCTGCATTGGATAAATATATTGGTTTGGATGCATGTGTGGATACTACAAAATTGGCTCAAGAAGTAAAACCTCATGTGCTTCATGGAACACTTATGCCTGAAGAGGTTGAAAGAGGAGCTTATCACTTGCAGTTTGACCCAGGAGGAACCGAGAGTAGAATCATATTGCTTCTGCAAGTGCCACTTCACAAGCTTTGGGATCCGGGAGGAAGCCTTTCAACTTTGAGCATCTCTTGGCCCCTATGCTGCAAGCAATGGGATCCGGGTGGAAGCTTCTCAATGAGTTTTTCTTAACCCTTCACTTTAATTTATTTTTATTTTCTTGTTGTTAGTTGTGTGTTTCACATGTTTTAGTTAGTTTGGGTTAGAATAAAAACATGCCAAGCACTTAAATATTTAGGATGCTGTTTTGAGATGTCACTTTTAGCATTCTCATTATTTTATGCATTTTGTCTGGCTATTTTCTTTTCTTTGGAAGTTCTTCTTGTAGTATAGTCTTCATTTTTAAAATTTGTTCATAGCAATGTTCATAACCTCTTTGCATATTTTTGTTTCTTTTTTATTAAATTCATGGCAATAAGGTATGGACGAAATTTTGGAATCTTAGTTATAACCTTAGTGAGATATTGGGCTTGATTGTTGATTCTTTGAGTGTGCACCATTGAGTTAATGTGCTGAGATTTGCTTGATTCTTTTATCTAAGATTCATGAATTGCATTTTTTGCATAAAAATGATTTGGGCCATTTTTCATAAGCCACTTGAGCCAAAAAGCCAACCTTGCATGAAAAATTCCCTTGCTAACCCATTTGAGCTTATTGTTACTTTTTGTTCTCACCCTTGCTTCTTAAATGATGATTACCATGTTTATTCCAACTTAAGGATAGGAAAGCATTGGTGAATTGCTTGTGGACAAGCAAAGACTTTGGTTTGGGGGAGAGAGTAATGAAATATTGTGAGAAGCTTTGAAAAAAAAAAGGTGAAAAAAAAACGGGACATGAAAAAGTGGGGAAAAAATTGATACCAAATTTTTTTTTTTTTTGAAAAAATGGAAGTTGAAACAAAAAAAAAGAAAAAGAAGTTTGAAAAAAAAAGAGATTTATGTGAATAAGGTTGAGAAATAAAGTTGAAAGAAGCTTCAAAGAAGGGAAAGGAGAAATGGAAGAAAAAAAAATTCAATTATAGCAATTGGGAATTTGTGCTTTACATTGAAACATTTGAGTTGTTGTAATTGCTCTCCTATTTTCTTGGACATTTTTCTATTTGTTTCTCACCTCACTTGTTTTCCACTTTAGCCAAGTTACAACCCAAAATAAAGTCCCTTTGATTTGTGCATGCTTGTGGTTTGTGATTTTTTTGGAGTTAGATGAAAAGCAAATCTATGGTTCCATGACTCTAATGTGTGCTTTGAGGGAAACACTTCACCACCATATACTTGAGTGATTATTTGATGAGTGTGTATCCTGTGAGGACTAAAGTTCTATTTTTTCTTCCCTTGCCAAATTACCATGATTTTTAATTTTGAAGAATATGGAGATTGCAAAGTTGTTATGCCTTTTGCTTCCTAGCATTTTTGGAATTGAGCTTGCTTTTGGTTGATGCTTCTGTTTTAGGAATTAGTCATTGTGCAATTTTGCCTTATAGTGATTTTGTTTAATTGGGCGCTCTTTCAGTTTTTCCAGATTATATAAGACCTTGGTTTGTTGTCCTTTGTGTTTTGTGTGCTAGTTTGGGTTACTTTTGCTTGGGGACAAGCAAAGTCTTAGGTTTGTGAGAGTGATAATCTTCTAGATTATGTAATTTTTGTGGAATGAATGGACCATCTGTAATGACATCCCAGAGATCAGAGTTTGTAGATAGAGTAAACCATTCAAATCTATATTTCCAATAGTTATAGTTTTCTCCATTGAAGTAAGGAGGTCCGGTTAGGGAGGCTCCTTCAGTCTGGTGACTTCCACTTAAACTAGATCCAGCAGTCATGTCTATTCTTCAGGACCTTTTACCTCTACACTGTTAGATGCTCAACCTAGAGGCTGAGCTCTGATACCAACTAAAATAGACAACTATAAACACAAGAAGGGGGTTGAATTGTGTTTATCATAATTTAAACAAAGTTGATAACTTTTCACATACAGAAGCATGGTTCAGACGAGTGGAAAGATACAGGACAGACATGTGACCTGTCTGATGAAATTTTAATAGTGACTTAGACAAACACATCGCTTTATAAACGGATAAGAAAACTAAAGCAACTAAAGAGTTTATAAGGAAAGAGAGATTGACACAATTATTTATTCCGGTTCACTCTTCAAAGCAAAGAGCTACGTCCAGTCCTTGGCAGCACCAAGATTTATCCACTATAACTGATCAAGTTAGAGACTCCAAGTATTATTTGCACACCTAGTCTCTTCAGGCTCCAAGACAAGTATTCTTTGCCCACCTAGCCTCTTCAAGCTCAAAGACAAATATTCTTTGCACACTTAGCCTCTTCAGGCTCAAAGACAAGTATTCTTTACACCCTTAGCCTCTTCAGGCTCCAAGACAGATTTGTTTGAGAAATTTGATTTGAAGTAAATACAACTTCAGACAGACAGATCTTTCACTAACACTTAGAGAGTGATTTAAATGTAAAGCTTAGGAAAGTCTGCATAATAACTTCAAATGATTGAAGAATACATAATGAAAGAATGAAGATATTAATGCGCATAGTAATGACTCTTTAATGCTATATGTATTCTGTATATCTTCATCTTCAATGACTTCTGTATTTATAGTCTCCAAGCATTTAAGATCCGTTAGAGACATTCCCTCAGATGTTGGCTTCAAGCAGAACTTCATTAAATGCAATAGAGTCGTTCTGGGCAGTCATTAATGCAATAGGAAAGTTGGTTGTACTCTAACTTGAAGGGTCATGGCTTTATTCATCATGAATCAGTCATATCGAAGTTTTGCAGAGAGCTTTTTGTACTTTGCTGAGTACAATCTCCTTTTTCGTGTAAGGACCAGAGGTATTAGGGAATAAATCACGTTGGAAGCATTCTAAAACTGGTCTTTGGTTCTGATAACTGAGGTTGCTTGAGAGAGTAACTTCTGACTTTTCTTGATAAGTGTGAGACTGAGTAGGAGAGAAGGCTTCAAGTCTCTTTCTGATGGGACAGCCAACAAAAGCTTTTTAGGTCCTTGGTTCTTCAACGAGTAACTTCAGACGAGTGTAGGATCTCATGGAGAGACAGGTTGAAAGCATATCTTGAAAGAAATCAATAATCCTAGTCAGCAGAAAGGTTGACTTTCGCTTATCCAGACAGGTAGTCACTTATATGAGCAGACATGTGATTCTTACTGATTTAATCTACACACTAGATAGACAGGTTAGCAACCAATATGAAGGTTAATTAAATCATTAATTAATGTTTAGTTCTCATTAAAAGTTAGGGAAATACACATCAGACATTTTAGAGACTTAACAAAAGGTTTAGTTGAGCTAAGTAAACAAAACTTGCTAAATGGTGATAAATTGGATAAGCTGGAATTTTGTGATCATTGTAAACTAGGTAAATCACATAAAGTGAAATTTGGTTCGGGTATGCATGTTTATAGTAGAACTTTTGAGTATGCTCACTCGGATCTTTGGGGTCCTTCAAGAGTGAAAACTCATGGAGGGGGTTCCTATTTTTTCACCATTATTGATGAATTTTCTAGAAGAGTGTGGATTTATATTTTGAAAAATAAATCTGAAACATTTGAAAAGTTTAAGGAATGACACACTCTTGTAGAAAATCAGCTGGGAACTAAACTGAAAGTTTTAAGGACTGACAATGGCTTGGAGTTTGTTTTAGAGCAGTTTAATGAGTTTTGCAGAAAACATGACATTAAAAGGCATAAAATTGTAGCACAGACACCTCACCAGAATGGACTACCCGAAAGGATGAATAGGACTATTCTGGAGCGTGGGAGATGCATGCTTTTGGGAGCTGGGCTACCCAAGAGCTTCTGGGGAGAAGCTGCAAGTACAGCAGTGTATTTGATTGACAGATGTCCATCGTCAGCTATAGACTTCAAGACACCTATGGAACTGTGGCGTGGTAAACCAGTTGACTACTCTAACTTGAGGATATTCGGGGCTCTAGCGTTTGCTCATGTTAGGCAAGACAAACTTGATGCTTGTGCAGTGAAATGTGTTTTCATTGGCTATCCAGAGGGTGTGAAGGGCTACAAGCTGTGGAGGTTGGAACCTGGGGAATCAAGGTGCTTCATTAGCAGAGATGTCAAATTTGATGAGACTAGAATGACTGTGATGTGCAGAAACCTAGAATAAAGCAACTTAGATATGACAAAGGAGAATACTCAGTTTGAGGTGGAGTCTCCTACATGTACTACTAGAGATGAGAGTCCTCAACCAGCAGAGTTTGTAAATCAACAACCACCGACGGAATCTGACTATCAGTTGACCAGAGATAGGACTAGGAGAAATATTGTACCTCCTAAGAGATTCGGGTATGCGGACCTTATATGTTATGCACTTAATGCGGCTGAGGAGATTCAACACTCAGTACCAAGGAACTTCATGGAGGCTATGGAAAGCAAGGAAGGTCAAAATTGGTTGCAAGCAATCAATGAGGAAATTGAATCTTTGAACAAGAATCAAACCTGGACACTTGTGGATCTACCCAAGAATAAGAGGGTAGTGGGATGCAAGTGGATCTTCAAGAAAAATGAAGGTATTCCGGGAGTTGAGAAGACAAGGAACAAGGCAAGGCTTGTGGCGAAGGGTTTTACACAAGTGGAGGGGATTGACTACAATGAGATCTTCTCACCTGTGGTAAAACATTGTTCTATAAGAATTTTGATGTCAATTGTCAATCAATATGATCTTGAGTTGGAACAATTGGATGTCAAGACAGCTTTTCTACATTGGAATCTAGAGGAGACTATCTACATGCAACAGCTGGAAGCATTCTCAAAGGATGAGTCAAAGGTATGTCTCTTGAGAAAATCACTCTATGGCTTAAAACAAAGTCCTAGACAGTGGTATAAAAAATTTGATGATTTTCTTTTGAGATATGGATTTCTAAGGAGTAGTTATGACAGCTGTGTTTACATATTGATAAGAGGAGAAAATTGTGTTCTTTTCTTGCTTCTATATGTGGATGATATTCTTATAGCTAGCTCTAGCAAGAATGAGATTGTCATGCTCAAAGAGAGGTTGAATGAGATATGGATTTCTAAGGAGTAGTTATGACAGCTGTGTTTACATATTGAGAAGAGGAGAAATTTGTGTTCTTTTCTTGCTTCTATATGTGGATGATATTCTTATAGCTAGCTCTAGCAAGAATGAGATTGGCATGCTTAAAGAGAGGTTGAATTATGAATTTGAGATGAAAGATCTTGGAATTGCAAAGAGGATACTTGGGATGGATATTGTACGAAACCGGAAAGAGGGTGAATTATTCTTATCTCAACATGGCTACTTGAGGAAGGTTGTGGAACGATTTAGGATGCATCAATCCAAACCGGTTAGCACACCTTTGGGTCATCACACAAAGCTTTCAATTACCCAAGCTCCTAGCACCGAAGAGGAAAGGAGCAAGATGAATTCTATTCCATATGCAATTGGAGTAGGAAGTGTCATGTATGGTATGGTTTGCAGTAGACCAGATTTGGCGCATGCGGTTAGCATTGTTAGTCGGTTCATTGTAAATCCGGGTCAAGCTCATTGGGAGGCTTTGAAGTGGGTATTGAGGTATTTGAATGGTTCACAGAAATCTGGTTTGAGGTACAAGAAGACAGCTCGAGGATGATGCTCTTGTTGGGTATGTTGATTCCGACTCTGTAGGGAATGTGGACACTAGGAAGTCATCATCCGGGTGTGTTTACTCTATTTGGGATAGCTATTAGTTGGAAATCAACATTGCAACCTGTGGTAACATTATTAACCACGCAAGCCGAGTACATCGCGCTTGCAGAAGGAGTAAAGGAAGCCATTTGGCTAAAAGGGATGATTGGTGAATTGGGGATTACGCAAGATTGTGTCACGGTCCATTGTGATAGCAAAAGTGCTATACATTTGGCAAATCATCAAGTTTACCATAAGAGGACCAAGCATATAGATATCAGACTTCACTTCATTAGAGATGTGGCAGAATCTAAAGAGGTAAAGATTGAGAAAATAGCTACGAAAGACAATCCAGCGGATATGTTCACTAATTAAGTCATTGCCTAGATCAAAGTTCAAGACTTACTTGGACTTGATCAACTTCTATGAAGTGTAAATTCCATAAGTGGGGGAGCAGCACTCACAGCACACTGGTGATTGATTTTGGTCTCAAAGGTCTCTGATTTGTAGTCAGGGTGGACAAATGTTGAAAGATGCCTCAAAATCAGTAAAGTTCAGTTTTCAGCAGGATAATCGATTATGGTGTCTGAATAATCGATTATGGGACTGGCAGAAGACTTGTAATCAATTAGGATAATCGATTACGTACGTTTGCAGAAATATGGAACTCGGGCAGAGAACGCATAATCGATTATGTGGTTTCCAGAAATAACAATGAAGACATAATCGATTAGCATAATCGATTATGAGGATTTCTAGAACAAACAGAGAGGTGGTAATCAATTAGCATCATCGATTACGGAGAATTCCAGAAACACGGAGCGTAGGTTGAGAAGGAATAATCAATTATGGGAATTAAATAATCGATTATGGTGCGACTACAAAAGCTGTTATGATCAGTTTCTGCAACAGAATGCATATGTATTAGTTGAGTGATTTTGTGCAAGACTACGAAAATAAAGTTAGAAATTGTTGTCACCTAAAAGGTAACCAGCAGACACCCATAGAACCATTTCAATTTTCACTTCCTCACAAACTCACATTTTTCACTCTAGGCAAGGCAATCTCCATTTTTTACTCTCTCCCGATTGAGATACTTCAACTCAGAACAGAGAACCATGACAAGAAGGTATACAACATGAAATTATTCCTCACAATCAAGATACAGGCATAGGCAGTAATCGAACACCTTTTTCGATCATCATACTGAACCTAACCGAGATAACTATAGGGGCAAAAACACCAATCCGAAAATGTATAACCAGAATTGTTGTTGTCTGTAGAGAACCAGAGACAGGACTTGTTCCTAATCAATTCAGAGCAGCTCCCAAACACAACCGGCTCATTTCTGAAAATATTTACATTCCTTTGTAACCAAATAGACCAGATTGTTGCTTGCCAAAACAAACTTCTAAACTTCCTCATATTCCTCCCTCTAAACAATTCTATATGCATCAGGTACTGGCTAACAATTTCCGGTGGCACCTCAAAGTCAACACCAATCCATCTATATAACCAACTCCAGATCCTTGCTGAGAAAGAGCAGTTTTGGAACAAATGAACAGAAGACTCCTGTTCTTGACCACACAATACACAGGAACAGGAGAGGGAGTCATTCAGTATATTTCTTTGGAATAAATTTAACCTAGTCGGAACTCTATCTTGTAGTAGTTGCCAAGAGAAAGCTAGCACCTTACTGGGAGCACAACTTGACGAATAACCGCTGAAGATATCCGAGAGCTCTTGGGGGTGACCCGGAAGAAGAGTCTGTGAAACCAAGTGATCATAAGCAGACTTAACTGTGTAAAAACTATCAGGACCTAAACCCCATACCCACCTATCTGCCACATCTTTACAGATGACAGCACCCATCATTGTAGAAGTGAACTCTTGCAGAAGCTCAGCTTCCCATGCAAACTAACATCTCCTACAACTCCACTCGTTGTGTCACTTGTGTGTGTTTTGTAATTTGGCGGGCAGAATAATTCTAGTCTTGATAGAAATTATCATATGATCAATAAACTAAGAAGAATAAACCATTCTTTAGTAGAAAAATTCAAAAAGTTGCTTTTGAGTTTTGATGCTGAGTGTTTGGTGGCACACTGGCACCCCTTTTTCTCATCAGTCATTACTCATTTCAATTCATCTGTCAAAGATGTAGAGAAGGAAAATTTTTTCCCTAGTATTTACTAAATGCCATTGACATACGATTCTACTATATTTCTGCAACCTATGTAGTACGTACTGGAACTAACTTGAAAATGTTAAGATTCCCCCTATCTCTTCAAAAGCCTTATCTGCATGAAGATGTTTATTTTGTAATAAAAACAACTTAATTGTTTGGGTATACAATTTTCTACTATGTCGATAACACTGAGATTTAGTACACTAGCTTCTTCAAAGGTGAGCTATGTCATGCTTTTAATGATTTAAAGGTTTTATTTATCACAAGTCTGTACCGGGATCGGTTTTTATCGTGTTTCATGAGCATAAAGAAGTTGATTTAGAGGTTTACAACCATGAACTTTGCACAAAAAAGAAAAAGGAAAGAGAAAGCAGTCAAAGCACCATGGAAATGTGTCCTCCATCCAGCGATGGAAGTTGATTTCAATTACTTTTCCATAGCTATGCACCATCAACTCTCTGGAACCAAACTAAATTCTTATAATAATAATACTTTTGCTCTATCTAAGTCTGTCTCTACTTGACAATTTGAATTATTAGATGGCAGTGTTTAGTTTGTGGATGGTAGCATTGTGGACCCCAAATTATTTCATTGGGTTTAGATGGTGGAATCATGCTTCCGCCTTCTATTTGATCATTTAGTTATAGATCTATTTCCTTTCTAACTGTTCCTTATAGTCTTTTTTCTAAGTCTTGACTCTTGAGCATGATGTAAAAATAGACCAAATTTCAAAGAGCTGGTAACTTCATGAGTGTAGACTTTAGAATGTGCATGATTAGATTGCAAACACTAGGTTACAATAGTGAGAGGCATGGATGCAGAACAAACATTTTCTGTCTGATTATCTCAACATCTTAATTCCACATATGATCTATACTAAGAAAGAAGAGGTTTGAAAAGAAAAATAATTATCATTTTCTTTAGTTTTCAAATGCAATCAATTGTTTATGCATTTCTTGTTCTTTACTTGGTAATTCAAGTTTAGTTCTTGTTATTGTAGATTTTACACAAGGCTTACTTCATGATTTACTCATAAATGGTCAAAATGATACACTCTTTTATTTAAATGATAAATGGCATCACGAACAAATGGCGTGATACATTTATAATTGCCTTCTGATGTTCTACAGGTTATTTGAAGGAGACTTGTAGTGATGTGTACAGAATTATAAGGTAGATTCTTCAAGTTATTGGATAACTACAGTAGTTCTTCAAAGATAGTATGGTTGTTGACTGAACCACGGAGGAGTATTTTCTGCTTGAATCGTGAAAAAAGATATCATGATTTTTGTTTTTAGCCAAAGTTTTGAGCCCCTTCAGCTTGTTAGTTTTAACACTTCTACTGATTTTAAGTTTGAGAGAAATAGTTAGCAGTACTAGAATGATCTATTATGCCTTGTAATGTAGCTAACATCAAAGGGTCTCTTGGGGATTTGACCTTGTTGATTGAAATATACATCTATTTTGTGTCCAATATTTGTTAGTTTATGAATGACTTATTTTTTTTAAAGAAGGCTGAATTTGTGATTGTGAATGATGCATTTTATGTTTGTCAACAATTTATTCTCTTTCACAGATTATATTTCAATTTTGCAACAGGGATTGGTTGATCGTCTCAATTCTCTTGTAGTTTTTTTTCTCACAATGACCGCTTTCTGGAAATATAATGATCAATGATGAAGAAGGTATTTACATTCCTTGACTGTTAAATATATTCTTGCTTCCACTATGTGATTATAAATGTAAAGATTTGTTAGTAACTTTTTCTTATGCGTGTATGTGCCATGTTTATGAACCCTCGTGAGTTCTTTAGTATGTGTGTGTGTGTGTGTGGGTGGGTGTGTGTGGGTGTGTGTGGGAGTGTATCATGTGAGAACTAGTGTTTATTGTGAGAAATGAGAACTCTTAATAGTAACCATTGGATCACAATTAAAAAAAAATAGACGGATTAGATTATACAATAACATTAAATGGTCACGTGATCTCTTATTTTTCATCCTCCCCTTTCCTCCTGCAATCCCTCATCAGTTGGTGCACATATGACTTCTTCTTTCTTCATGTGCTTGTTGGAACGCATTCTGCCTGCTGCCGATCAACCCAAACACCAGAAAACTAATACCCACATGCCTATGTCTCTACAAGCGTCACCCCACAAACAAGCATATGAACAAGCCTCCACCTCGTCGACATCTGCCTCCGAGTCCGGAACATCAATACCAGTCCGGAACCTCCATCCTCTGCCTCATGCCAGAACCCCAACAGCAACCACCACAAATCATCACTACAAAAAAACAATTGTTTAGCGACCGGCATATTCGGTCGCTAAACTTTCTAATTCAGTCGCTATTTAATGTAGCGACCGAATTAACGAGCGATTAATGGTGGTGACTGATAACCTGGTCGCTAAGCTTTTAGAGACCGAAATAATAATTCGATCGCTAAATGGCGACCGTAAATTCGGTCGCTAAATAATAAAAAACGGTCGCTACACGGTTGGTCGCATTGTTTGGTAACCATTTTTAGCGACCGATAATCGGTTGCTAGTTGGGTTGCCAATGTTGGTTACTGTTAACCTATATTAGCGACGGATTTTCGGTCGCTAGGCCACAATCTATTAATGTTAACTAAAGTTTAGCGATCGAATTATTGGTTTCTAATTCGGTCTCTAAACTGGTTTTTATTATTTTTTTTAAAAATTTAATTTTTAAAATAATAGTTTTTTTCTGTTTTTCTTTAAAGTTTAGCAAAAAATACTAATAAAACACACCAAATTACTAATGAAATATACAATCATAAGAAATAATGAATATATATAAAAAAAATAATCCAAAGTGTCGTACAAGAATCGTTTAAAGTCAAAAATATGAAGAAAAAAAAATCAGTCATGATGAGGGAGAGGTGGAGGAATCCAATCCTCCTCAGCGTCCGTACCACTGACGTCTTCTATCTGATCGTCCTGTGCAGTAGCAGCATCAGTAGCTGGCGGCGGAACTGGAGGAGCGGAAGCAGGCGACACAACCGTCAGAGCATCACCCTGAGCAACTGGAGTCTGGATCCTCATCTGCTCCAACACCAGCCGCAGTGTCTGACCCTTCTCGATGCTCATCTGCATCAGCTGCTGGTGTGCCTGAGTCAACTGTTCAATCTGGTTCGCCATCTACTGCTCTCTCTCACTCTTCTCCCGAAGCTCCGCGTTCAGCTGCGTGATGGTGTCCTGCATTTGGTTGAACTGCTCCTGAGGGACGGTATCGGCGTAGGAATGAGAAGACGTGCCGGATGATGAAGCGATAAACTCGCCTCCCAGGTGTCCGAGGCCATACACGTGCCCCTTCTTGTTCCTGCCCCCGACGACCTCCAAATAAATGGCATTATCGTCGATGGAGATAGGAGAGCTGGGCCCATCACCATTCAAGGCCTCATCTTGTGACTATGAGGCACGTGATATGGCATCGCCCTTCTTCTCGTTGAAGCCTACCTACAAAGTATAGTTGAAGAGATTTAGTTAAAATTATAATCAATATTAACAAATCATTTATAATAAATTACAAGTAAACACTAAATTGTTTTTTTGCTTACAACATAGTTATGGGCCTTGTCGTTGACCCATGTCCCCGACTTCAACTTCTTCGTCCTTTCCACCAACTCCATAGCAGTGGGGGACCGTTGTTTCTGTACTTTCAGCACAGAAAAATATAATCTTAAATTCATAAGAATAATTAAAAATGAAAACTAATTAAATAGTATAATAAGTCAAAAGTTTAATGTATTACCAGCTCGTCGTAGTGGACGACGGCTGATTTAGACCCGCCGGTCCAAGAACATGCGCCACCATCAGAAGCTCGATTATGCCGAGTTGTGGCCTGGATCTCCTGGAACTTCTCAGTAGCCCAGTACTGGTCCAGCTGCCTCCTGATCTCAGGATCCACCCACTTCCCCTTATTCTTACCCTTCCTCAGCTTGTTCGTCAGATTCTTCATGACCAGTGAGCCTTTATGCTCAAATATGTCCCTGACGAGACCCTCTAAAGCTACGTCCCACCTATACTCTTTCTGCAACTTACAGTTGTTAGGAAATTTGTGTGTGTATATATATATAATGTAAATTTAATTTAAATATCTTAATAAATTGTTACCTTAAACTCTTGAAACAACTGATCCCTATGGCCCCCTGGGATGGCCTTCCATGTAGGTCATGGACTATCAAACTTACTTCGCAGGATCTTCGATATCGAATCAGAAGGGCCCTTCGCGGGCAGAAAGCTGCAGCAAAATTAGAGCATTAATAAATGTTATAAATATAGTGAAAAAAAACAAGTAAATAGAAATTAACGATACTTTATATATATTAAAAAAATTAAATTAGCTTACTCGTTATCCCCCCTAGGGACAAGAAGAATCCTCCTGTCGGATGGACCACGACTCTCCTGTCCCGATGATGATGATGGTCCTGTCATAGGTGTGGATGATGAGGGTGCAGCCTGTGTCCCGACCACATGAGGCTGGGTAGAGGGTGCAACTCCATCACCCTGAGGTGTCCCGTCCACAAAGGTGCGGGTAGGGTGGTCTCGATATGAAGGTGATAAGCCTCTGGCTTATCTAGTTTTATGACTAGATAAACTAGGGTTTATGTGCCAATTAGTCGAGTTCACTCTCGTTTTCGCCCAAATTTGCCTTGTTTGGTTCCTAAGTTGGTCTTTGACTCATTTTGCGTCTTTTGTGTAGTTTTTAGCTTCTTTTGGATAGAATTACGCTTGTGGTTGCTTGTGTTGTTTTCAGGTCCATAAGTGAAGCTCTAAGAATTAAGGAAAGTCAAGAAATAGTGGAGATTTCTATTCTGGAGATTCTCGCCCCGCGAGAGGAAACTCGCCCCGCGAGAGTTTGAAGACCCGGGAAGACAGAGACCATCACGGCCTAGCCGTGATGTATATCACGGCCGTGACCTAAAAGCCACACAAGTCAGAGACCATCACGGCCTAGCCGTGATGTGTATCACGGCCGTGACCCAAAATCCACACAAGGCAGAGAACATCACGGCCTAGCCGTGATTCACACCACGGGCCGTGACAAGAAGACTCGCGTCGCGAGGCATCCTTCGCGTCGCGAGAGTTTGAATTCCAGAAGTGCGCCAGAAACAGAAGCCGTCATGGCCTGGCCGTGATGGCCATCACGGCCGTGACGCGTGGCCTCCTTATAAATAGAGCAGATCAGAACAGAAAAAGAGGACTTTTTGGATCAGAATTTTCAGAGATCTTTTGTAATCCTTATTCTGGGGCTGCGTCTCCCTCTTCTCTTTTCTTATTCTTAGGTTTATGATGAATTCCGATTGTTTGTCTATGAGCATGAGGAACTAATCCCCTCGTCCGAGGGAACGATGAAGCCACCCATGGCGATGTAAATCCGATATGATGTATGTCTTTCTCCTTTAATTCAATTCTTGTTTTCCGATTCTGATTTGAATGTTTGATCATATGTTTTGCGTGATTAATCTGTTAAACGTGTTTGAGGCCTAACGGCGATTTGCGTTTCAGAACTTGAATCGGGATCATAAATGTTTTCTAATTCTGATTTGATTGTGTTGATCATATGTGTTGCGTGATTGACTTGTTAACGTTGATGAGGCTTAGTCAACGATTCACGTTTAGAACTTGAATTAGGATCATCGATCGAATATTGCACGAGAGTGAGTAGGAGATCGGTGCGACCTTATAGGGAACAAGAATTAACAGAATTCGAGATTAGGATTATGAGACCTAGTAAGTAATTAATCCAATCGTCGAATACGTCCTAATGAGCACGAGAGTGAATTTAGGAGAATTTAGGGGTCCCGGTTGACATTGTAATTGAACTTAGGGAGGAATTCATCATCATTTGGGTGTACATATTGGGTAGGTGGATTTGTGACCTTGGACATTTTAGTTTTCTGATTTTTAGTTAATTAGTTTATTTAGACTTGTTAATTGAATTTCGATATTAATCTTCTCTCTCTCAACCACCTTTCTGTAACTTGACCGAACGTATCGGATTTCCCGCGGATTAGTCGAATTGGTAGCCCAATCCCTGAGTTTGACCTCGGTAATTACTTACCGTGTTATTTTTATTACTTGCGACGACCCGGTACACTTGCCGGCGTAACAACAGAAGGCTGTGGGTCGGCCGCCGCCACGACCTCCACGACGACCCCTACCTCTAGAGGAATCTGCCATCTGTGTAAAAAATGAAAAGATGATTACACAACAGTGTAAATAATACAAAAATAAATTACCTAAGTAGAATGACATTTACACAATAAATTATGACATAAATAAATTACCAAAGTAGAATCTCCGTCACTAAATTCACCCTCACTCTCATCAGTCTCACTTGATCAGAATGTGCCTTCGCTAGATGCGTCCAACTCGGATTGATCCATTAACTTTCTTTCAACTTCTTCCGCATTTCCGAAATGTCCGTCAGAGAATTAACAATAATGTCCGGCGTAATTTGCAATGGTACGTGGGGTCTTGAAAACTCATCATCTTGGTACGGAGCATCTTTTTCAGGCTGGTTGATTACATTATCAATAACTATACTGCGAGCATTTATCTTAATAACACCCAACCAGCCTTGATGTCCTTCCGGATATGGCGAGTAATAAACCTGATCTGCCTGTTGTGAAAAAATGAATGGGTCGTACGCCTTATAATACCTTCGAGACAGCCTAACTTGAACAATACCACATTTTTTATTCGATTTTTGTCCCTACGTCAAGAGTAGGATCAAACCAATCACACTTGAAGATAACTAACTTCATCACGGGGAAACCGGTATAATCGAGTTCAAGGATGCCAGTTAGAACCCCATAGAAATCATCCTCTACATTGCCATCAGTGGCTCGCACACAAACACCATAGTTACATGACTGCAATCCTTCATTCCATGTTTTTGTGTTAAATTTATATCCATTTACAATGTAAGTATTCCATGATGTAACCCATCTGTTAGGCCCCCATGCCAAATTTGTCAACAATGGATTTTGAACATTGTTTTCTGGATCTAGTACCTAAAAAATCAAATATTATATTATTCTTATACATGCTATATATTTAAGGAGATAAAATGTATTACAACAAATGAAGATGCTCAACCTACATATTTACTGAACCACGTAGCAAAGTGAGAAGTAATTTCTCCATCAACCTGATCGTTTGAAATGTCAGGTTGGAGATCCCTTAGAAAATTGTCGTACATCCTACATATGGGAGATTAACAGCAGGACGATTAATAATCATAAATGTCAATTGAACTTATAAAAGACATTGTAGAAACTTACTCTAAATATGGCGCCACCTCTTCACAATTTTGAAGGATATACAGATGAGAAACATTAATGTCACGCTGCTCCAAGAAATATCCTTTTGATTTGCCACAAAATCTGCCCGGATAGTTGAATATTGATATAGGAGGACTAGTTGAACTTCCTTCGCCCGAATCAACGTTTCTAGGCATCCTTATCCTTCTCGTGTTAACTTCGTCCGAATAGTAATAAGAGGCAAAAGTGGTAGTCTCCTCTACTAAATATGCTTCACAAGTGGAACCCTCCACTCATGGCTTGTTCTTGACTTTGTGTTTAAGGGAGTGCAGAAACCTATTAAAGAGGGATACATACAAATAATTACTAGTTTTAGGGAAAGCTAAACTACGATTTCGTGTTCGTGAATTTCATATGTATTAAGTAAAATAGTTGATGTTGTTTACCTCTCAAATGGATACATCCAGCGGTATTGGACTGGGCCACCAACTCTTGCTTCGTAAGGTAGATGAACTGGCAGGTGTTCCAGGGAATCAAAGAAACTCGGCGGGAAGATTTGCTCCAGCTTACATAACAAAACAGGTATCTTGACTTCAATATCCTTTAATTGATTCACATTTAGTGTTGTCGATGTAAGCTCTCTGAAAAAGTGGCTAAGCTCAACAAGTGGGTGCCAAATTTGCTTCGGTAATGCGTCGAATGCAATTAGAAGCAACCGTTGCATGAACACGTGGCAATCATGACTCTTCATTCCATGTAACTTTGCTTCCTTAATGTCAACACATCTACCCAGATTGGAAGCATACCCATCTGGTAACTTTAGTTCTTTAACCCACTTACAGACGGCCACTTTCTGCGTTTTGCTTAGTGTATAACTTGCCTTCGGTTTGATAAGTCTGCCACGACCACCGTCCTGCAACTCAAGCTCCTTCCGATTACAAATTTCAGCCAGATCCAATCGGACTTTATTTGTATCCTTTGTTCTCCCCTTGATGTCCATCACAGTGTCAAACACATTCAAAAACACATTCCTCTCAGTATGCATGACATCAATGTTGTGACGGAGTAGCTGTGTCCTCCAATACGGCAACCTCATGGACGAGCGGTAAGTACTGTACTCTGCGCCATACATCAGGACCAGTCAAACGTGGTGGAGGCAGTGTTGTCTCCGCACTACGCTTCTTGAATGCATTCTTGTTCCACCTATAAGGATGATCTTCTGGAAGGAATTGACGATGACAATCAAAATATGAGATCTTTCGATTGTTTTTAAGCATGAATGCCTTCGATCGCTCCATACATATTGGTCATCCAAGCTTCCCCGCGGTCATCCAACCCGACATCATCCTATAGGCGGGAAAGTCGTTGATCGTCCACATCAAAGCTGCTTTCATGATGAAATTCTGCCTCAAAGATACGTCATATATCAATACACCATCATTCCACAGCATCGTCAACTCATCTATCAGTGGCTGCAAGTACACATCAATCTTAACTTTTGGATTAGACAAACCCAGAATTATGACTGTTAGGAACATAAACTCCCGATTCATGCACATCCCCGGGGGAAGATTGTACGGAGTCAGGATAACCGGCCAACAAGAGTATGCTTTTACAGACTGCCCAAAAGGATTAAATCCATCAGTAGATAACCCCAATCGGACGTTCCGAGGGTCCTGCGAAAATGCCATATGAACCCTATCAAAATTCTTCCAAGCTTCTCCATCAGATGGATGACACAAGACATCTTGCTCCCTCTCATGCTCACTATGCCACCTCATGTGAGCTGCAGTGGCCATCGAAGAGTACAATCTTGTAAGTCTTGTCACGAGCGGAAAGTACCACATCTTTTTTAGCGACCTCTTCTTCTCAATGCACATCCTAGTGGTTGTCTTATACCGATCCGCACCACAAAATCGACAACATGTTATGCTTTCCGTTGAATCATCCTTATAGTACAACATACATCCATTCGGGCAACAATCAATTTTCAAACATCCTAGACCCAAATTTTCCACAGACTTCTTAGCATGATAAAAACTAGTAGGCATCCGATTGTCTTCTGGCAACGCCTTGGACACTGACCTGGTGAGGCGATTAAAACAACCTTCTTGCATATTGTAGTCAGATTTGATACTCAACCATTCCATGCACATCGACAACTCCGTGTACTCCCGACATCCTTCCCACAATGGAGATCGTGCAGCACTCAGCATATCATAGAATCTTTGAGCTTCGGGATTCAGATTCTCCTCTATGTATTGGGAACCCGTTCCACCATCTTATCCCCCATCTTCTTCTAGTACAACACCAACCGATGGTCCAGTATGATCCACTATCATCTGCTCGTATGGATTCAATTCTTCCCTCCGGTCACCACTTCCATAGTACGAACCTTCAAACACAATCCGATTTAAATCAGGCAACGTCTCACCATGGTTACTCCACCAATAGTAATCAGGCATGAAGCCCTTCTCATAAAGATCGGCTACAACTCCATCCACGCTTTTGAAAAATTGACACTTGCATCTTTTGCAAGGACACCTCAAATGATCATCGCCCAGTCGTATAAATCTCTCCTGGCTAACAACAAACTCTATAAACTCACCCACTCCAACTCTATACTCTTCCCTAAGACGTTTATTCCGATCCAACCTACGATACATCCATTTTCGATTCTCTAGAATATCCATTGCTTGCAATTAAATAGCCTGACCAACCCTACAATAACACTTATATATTACGGTGCATTCCAATAACTCCATCAATCTCCTTCTTATGACAAGGTATGAACCTATCCCATTCGAGAAGAAACCTTTACCACACTCGGCTAATAATAGTTATTCTCTTATTCAAATACCCTATACTTAACAAAATTTCGGCAGCATTTCCCATCGGTCTCCAAGTACATGACTCGAGCACGGTGAGAATCACCACGATCAAGTATGCACCAGGAGAACAAAAGGAAATGCATCAGACCGAGATTTCAACAAGTATATAAGGCATTTGAATATTGAAATGACTATTGTATGAGTGTGAAAAAGGTTTTTTACCAAACTGCCCCACTTGGACAATTCAAGATTCAATAAAATGAGCATGCATACCCTGAGAACGTACGCATGCTCATTAATATTGAATCTCAAACAAGAAACTAAGGCTTTCGTAAATTAATAATTAACTCTAACAGAAAATAAAATCATTAACCTATAAATATAGTTGAGTTTATATATTGCAACGTAAATCAATACAAACTTAGATAAAATATTGTAGCAAACATCCTATTGAGCTCTGCTCTCCACTAACAAGTAAAACATAATTGTCAAACACATGAATAACTTCTAAATTATCAGTACACAACCAGCATCCAGCCTTTCGGACTGGATCACATCCTATTGAGCTCCGCTCTCCACTAACAAACAACACATATTGGCAAACACATGCATAAACATTAAATTATAAGCACACAAATTCTATCGAGCTCCTCTCTCCACTAACAAACAACACAACTTCACATTACACATTACAGATATCACACAAATCAAGGCATAATAAAGATGTAGTTAACTTACCTCAGCTCCCATCAAAGAATGAGAAATAGTGACAAAGATCGAGGAGTGCTACAAGTGATTAAATTCAACAGTCTGTTCAAAAATAAGTGATTAAATTCAATTCACATGTGACTTAGACATCTCAACAGATACGGTTTAATAAGACCATGTCATGGTAGTCATGGACTCTAGCATTAACAAAATGCTTTTATTCTTATAATCACTAGCCAACTTTATATTCCATGATTTATATACATTGTTAGTTACATGGTTTGATTTATACTTTGGATCATTTGTGAGTCTCATCCACAACTCTTTAGGTCTCTTACAAGCCAATCAAACAATCTGTTGCCTTAATATTAATTTTTCTCAATTGTGTCAATGCCTTGTCAAACATGTACTTATTATGAACCATACCAACAACCCATAACAAAGTTTTCAGCATTAAAGTGTTATATACCTCTTAGTGAAATTATTCAACAGGGGATTACAATAAAACCTACATAAACAACTTACAACACACGGTCACACAACCATAATTGAATAAAATTGATGCACATTACCACATTGTATCTGATTCAAGTACCATCTATAAGCAACAAAATCAATCAAAACAAAGAAATTGGAAGCTATATACATGTGTTTTGCATAAGGGAATGTTCACAGCCCCACCATCAACTATGTCCCTGTTGATGCTGTCCCTTTCACTATAAAATCCTTGAACCCTTTATTCCCAATATCAAACAAACCACATCCAAAGCCTATCTATTTCTGTTCTATATTCTTGTTATCATCTAAAATCCAAATCATGAATTGGCATCAACATAAAATAGACAATCACAAAAGCATTGAATGAATGGAAATTTTAACATACACAAAACACTAGACACTATGACCTATCCCATCACAGTAGCAATACAACAAACCTTAAAGATGAGGAATGAGGGATGATAATTTCACCTCCTTAGTGATGAACAGAGACGGAGCAAGGGGATGAGGAAGTGGAGCAGTGGTGGCTCACCGGAGGTGCTATGGACAGAGAAAGAGAGAAATTAGATAGAGAGGAAGAGAGCAAGAGAGAATGAGAAAGAGACATAAAGCAATAGAGAAATTATGGTGGTGATGTTGGTGGTGGCGCGGACGGAGCTTGGAGGCGGTAGGAGAGAGCGAAGGTCTGTGGGGGACGAGCTGCTGCGCGTAAGAGAAAAGAGGAGAAAAGAAAGAAATGGGGGAAGAGAGGAAGGAAATCGTGATTTAGGGATTTTATTTTTAGAGACCGAATTATTCGGTCGCTAAATCAGTCGCTAATTAGGTTAATTTGAAATTTGAATTCATAAATTTAGCGACCGATTTAAACTCGGTCGCTAACACGCTCTATTGTAATTTTTTACGTGCCGTTTAGCGACCGAATTAATATCGATCGCAAATATAAATAAAATTTAACCGTTGCATTTAACTCAGTCTCCATTTCGATCGCTAAAAAATCAGCAAGTTTTGACTTTTACTTTCCTTTATTTAGCAACCGAAATAGAGACCGATAACTCTGCTACGCTCTATTTCGGTCGCTATTTCGGTCGCAGTATCAACTATAACCAGGTTTCATGTAGATCCTACAATCGGTCGTGTAACGCCCCCCCTTAGGGGCATTACTTACGTAACACATGCGGAATTTAAATTAAAAGATAATTTGCTGGTGCTTTCGGAAAATAATTTATATAAGTATACAAGTGTCTGAAATTGGGTATAAAAATTTTGTCACGACTCCTAAGCCTTGATTGGCACACAGACTTACTATCATAGTATGGCAAGCCTATTTAATTTAAAGAATATACTTGAATAAAAGCTAGTATTTTACGAAAATTTCGACAGAGTCTCCTCTGTAATTCTGACATCCCAGGTAAAAGAACACCTGCTAAAATAATTACATTTTCATTCCAGAATTCCAGTTACACCAAATACAACCAGGCATTAATATGCTAAAGATAGTTATATCAATTAGCTATACATGACCAAAAGGAAAAGTTTAAGTTTTCATTCAAAAGAGACGCTCTCCGAGCCATAAACATTCCGTTTTAAAATATAGACTCTCTAAGTCATACTCATACATACTTATCAAAAATCCAAGTCTCAAACCCTAAGCTGGTCATTCTAAAAGTTATTCATGAGAAGAACTCACGTGATTGTTCCACAATCAAATACTTCATCAAGCAACTAGATCTAAGTCTCTGAGTGACTTAGGAAGACTCCTCTGCACATCTGTACTAAAATACCCAGGGTACAATAGCAAACCAGAAGAAACCTGATATGTTTGTAAGGGTGAGATACCGACAAATGGATATATCACACAACAACCATATACATGATACATACATCCATAATCATATAAGCAGTTAAATCATGCATATACATAACATAACAATGTTATATCAAAGGGTCTCAAACCCGCACAGTCAATCTTTTGAAAATATGCATGACACTTCAATATCAGGCTCTAACTTAATCTCATGAGATATCAACACCGTTTTTTCACTGGAGAAGAATTAGAGTTGGTCAATCTCTAGCCCACCGGGCAGTTGCCTCCATACCCTCATGCATTTAAGGTCTCAGGATGAGCAACGTCACATGTGCATCTGAACTCGGTTTACATGGACAGACTCCCAGATACCATCTTTGTATCTGATATATATCAACAACATGTCTGCTTGGGGAAATGCACACGAGAAAATATTTTATTTAAAAGGTTTTCTTTGTGTTCATTCTTTTTCGCTATCGCAGCTCAAAGCTAACGACTTAATCATCATTTCCCCATCACTTGAAAACTTAGAAGCATAGGACACACAGTCCGAATGCTCAATCACAACGCCCGAGACCGATGCACCAGTCCTAGGCTTGTGGTCGTAGAAAGCAACATTCACCTTTAACAATGTTCATCACACGTGGTTAGAAGACACAGTCCAACACAACGTGATTAGGACGCACAGTCCACAACAATGAAATCATAACGCACTTATCACACGTGGTTAGAAGACACAGTCCAACACAACGTGATTAGGACACACGGTCCACAACAATGAAATCAGAACGCACTGTCCTCGATTTCGAGATTGGACCCTCGGTCCAGAACATCATGAATAGGACTCATAGCCCCGAATTAACACTGATCCAAGATCACGTGTGCATAACTGAATACTAGAGGCGACGTCTCGCGTACTAGATTCTCTTTCTCAAGTATTTATTATTCATTCAGTGAAAATCAAATTCAAAACCGAATCCTCGATAACCTATCCAGGCTTACCGGAAAGTTTCTAAAATATTTAGGAAAAACCTTTTCTTTGAAAATCATTTATAAAGCATCCTTGAAATACTTTTATCTTTGAAATAATTCCCCCAATAGGATATTGCCAAATAATCTTGAAAGTTTTCACTTGAAGATACATAGTTCGAAAAGGATTTTTTTCTCTTGTATAACAATAGTTCACCAAAACCAGTTCAACATTTAAAACAAGTACTTTAAGTTAATGAGCTTTTGGAAAAGAACACCAATCCCTTCATCTTCAAAGCTTATTAAGGTTTTGAATCCTTATAACAGTTGAGCACAGACACAAGTCTGGCTTAGCAAACTTTCAATCAACAGCAGTATATATTATCAGGTCAATGCTAATATCACAGTTGAAAGCAGATCATCACAGATATGCATCATAACATTTAGAACGAGTACAGTCCAACATCAGATAATAGCATAACAGTTCAAGTACATTAGATAACCAAGTAAGCTCAATTAACATATAAATATCCAGTTAAACACCTACACACATGCATACAGTTATTGAATATCCCTAGGCAAACTCCCCTTACCTTTGAAGACAAGTAAAGGATCCTCGTCTTAATACTCACATTAGCTCCAAGAGTGTAACTATCTACTCCATCAAGCAAGCATAGCCGTGTCAATTTCACATTCTCAAACACACATTCACTAGTGCAATAAGTGCTTTTTACGTCAGTTAAAATTGATTTTTTACGTCAGAATACTGACTAACGTAAATACAGCTGACGTTAATAGTTAATATTTTAACGTCAGTTGAGAACTGACGTTAAATATAACACTATTAACGTCAGTTCCTTAACAAAACCGACGTTAATTTTGTAAAAATTAATGTCGGTTTTTTAAACAACTGACGTTAAAATTAAACCTTTAACGTCAGTTCTTTAATACAACGGACGTTGATTTTGTTAAAACTAACGTCAGTTGTTATAAAGAACTGACGTTAAAGGTTTAATTTTAACGTCAGTTGTAATAAACAACTGACGTTAATAGTGTACTGTATATTTTATAAAATACTATTAACGTCAGTTGTTTGATACAACTGACGTTAATAGGTTTTTTTTTTAAATTCAGTTTTAAAATATCACTCCCCTCGACTATCCCCGCATTCAGTCCCCAAGAATACGAATATCACACACATTACAGAATTGCAAAGGAAAATTGAACAATGGGGGGACTTAAAACCAAAACCCATGTATATATATAAATAAATTTTAGTTCCAATGTCTAAAAAACAAAACTATCTTAGGATATATATATACATGTTATTAATTAGTTTCTAAAGTCTAACAAAAAAACTATTTATCTAAGTAGTGCGGAGGTATGTTGTCAATTCCTTTTTCAGCCGCATACTTGAAGAAGAATTCAACGAAGCGCATCCTCAAGTCTCTTAACTCATCTTCTTCAATAGGCGATTGGTCGATAAATGCCTAGACACGTTCAGATAATAACAATAACATCAATGCAAGTCATCTTCAAAACTATAATATATAATTTAACAAGTTGTTTAAATATTACCTTCTTCCATCCATCCGTAATAGATGCGGAGACTATGTTCAGCATATGAAGCATCACATAATAGCCGCACGACCAACTGTCAGTTTGAAATCGAGACTACCAACAAAATTAATTTCAACGTCAGTTGAATATACACATAAATTAGTAATTATAATATTAATTATTTGATAAATAAACTACCAAACCTTGAGGATGTTCCATACAGGATTTGCTTTAGCCTTAGAAGTCCTACTTCTCCCGTTGGCGCAACTTATGCTACTCGCCTTCAGCGTGCTATCATAAACAAATAATCATGTCGATCAATTAACAAACTCATATATCATGTGTGTAATAAACTAAAAACAACTGATATTAAAACTTAAATTAAAATTAAGATTAGTTACTTACATATTTATAGCTTCCACCACCTTCGGTGGCGGATCATGGTGGAGAGATCAGAAGAATATGACAGTATGCCTAGACGGGTGAAGTACGAACAACTGCCATGGCGATCCATACAGTAGGGAGCCAGATATAATTCTTTCGGATTGTCTCCCAACAAGTTCCCTAAGTATTTACTCAATGCATCGCCAGCAAAGAACTCGGGCAGAAGGATTGACGGATCTAAGAAACCGTAAACTGATGCAACGCCCTTATCAAGCTGAAGACGATGGAGATACCTAAGATATGAAAAGATGTGGATGTTAATTACATAATATATATATTGAAATTAAAATAAATTATTAAATGTAAAAATACCAAAAATAAATAAGTTATAAAATTAAAATTAACTTACGTGCACCAGAGACTGATGACATTGTTGTTCATCCAGACGTTATTTCTGCAGGCGTTCCCGAGATCGTCACCAACGAAGGAAAATATCCTCTGTTGATCTGGGCGTGCCACCCATCCATCGTGATCCAATGGACATTCAAAAATCTCAAACGCATAATCCTCACCAAGTGAGAACAAACGAGTGATAGGTGACAACGACACCGACGTCGACTTGGCCTTCAGTTTAGGAAAAATAAAATATATAAGTTTTTGATAATTAAAAAAAAACACAAGTAATTATTTGACTAATTTGGACATTAATAATGAATAAATACCTTTGCTAACATTTCGAGCTCACGTCATTTGGAGTCCAACTCAAGCTCACGCCTTTTCATTTCCAACTCATGCTCATGGCGCTGGACTTCCAACTCCCGCTCCCTAGCTGCCAACTCATCGTCCTCCACATGTGCTATACTAAAACTCTCTTTTGTGCTCACATGTGAAGCGTTGGCAAGCCTTGCGGTGTCTCGGGATGTACCGACGGAGGAAAGCTCTCGGCAAGCGCCGCTTGAATTCGGGTTGGCTATTAAGCCTTGCATCGATGTGTTGTAATATCCGGGTTGGACATGAGGTCTTTGAGTAATGTCAGCAAAAATTGATGCTTCATTGACCACCCGCTTTCGTGAAGCAGACTTGCCATAATATTGTTTGATGGTCACGTTCCCAGGAACACCGAGAACCCGACCAGGATGGTCTTTCTTGCCTAGAGCAGTCATCAAGACGTCCTGCCGTCCAGAAGGGACGAATGCGCCCTGGGAGGATTTTGCTTTAAGATCCATCTACAATGAAAAAAAAATGAAAAAACGTGCAAGTGAAAAGTGTTGCAAATATCTATACAAATATCAATTGAAATCATGTTAATTATTTACTTACAATCTTATATGCCACTTCGCGAGTGGCATCAACTTTAAAAGATCCTGCCTTTGTCATGCGGCCGGCTAACCAGACATCCTCGCGGTCGATGTCCGACGGAGGACTTGATGGTGTGCCCTCAGGCACCTCTCCTCTTTCAATCCTAGCAGAGTGCTCTTCCTGCTTCGCCCTCAGCCTATCCGCCATCATCTGCTGGATCCGAGTCTGGTACCCACCCTGAGACATGGTGTGGCAGTGGACGTTCTTCGCCTGATTCTGCCGACCCTTATTTGCCTTAGCCTATTCAAACAAAAACACATAATTAAATACATGTAATGATCTATAATAAGCATACAAAATTAACTTAATCAACCAACCTGAAATTCTCCATCCTGTCGACTCCTGGAAAACATATCCCAAGTATCCTGATCCATCCAGGGATAATCCGAGAACATTTTATCAAGCCGCTTCTTCCCAGATACATAGTACCTGGTAAGATCATGCTTGAACCCATTCCAACGCTTTGATGCCATTTTCATACATTTATGACAATGATCCTTGTCATTTGGCACAGTCCAAGCTACCTACACATTAGATACATATATAACAACTGGATGGATTATAACTCGGATAATTATCTAATAATGTAAATCAAACGAATGTAAAGGTAAAATACCGTGATAGCCTCCCAAATCTGATCCTTAACGTTACGTGGAACGTCATTCCGATGGTTGTAGTTGATGCTTACGTCTTTGCTTCTCTTGTAGAAACACCCACTTATTAAATTCTTTAGCACGGGGTCCCTGGGCATTTAGATTAGCATCGAAGGACACCTCAAGATTCTGTCCGCTCTGCCTGTCCTTCTCTAGTTTCTTCAACGAGGTGGCTCCTCTACCCCGTTTCCTATGAGCCTGTGATGTCTGTATGGACAAAAAAAATGATAAAATAGAGGGTTGTAACATTATAAACTTACATTAACAAGAAGGACTAAAGATAGTATATAACATGTAAACTTACACTAGAATCAAGCGTAAGCGTGATCGGGTCCTGCGAAACCCCCACAGTGTCCTCCCGTGCATGTGGGCTATCCGACTGATCCATATGTATGCCTGTTCAGAAACAATATATATGTATTAACATAGGTTATAACTCAAAATAAATACAGAAGTATAAATAAAAATAACTAGATAGGTCGTGTAGATATACAAAACATCTATATATCCAATATAAGGACAATACGGGAGATTGAAAACTATAGTTTTTGAAGATTGCTAAGCACTGGTCACGGCCTGGCCGTGATGTCCATCACGCCCTGGCCGTGATGTCCATCACGGCCGTAACGTGCCAACTGAACCAGACCCTCATAGGCAGAACTGATCACGGCCTAACCGTGATGAGCATCACGGCCGTGACAGATCAACCAGCAGAGCAACATGCACTCAAAACCAAAAATAGAGACATTCCAAACAACTCAAACTCACGGTTTAAAGTTACAACTGCTGAGACTACAGTTTCAACATACACTCAAAACCAAAAATAGAGACATTCCAAACAACTCAAACTCACAGTTTCAAGTTTCAACTATTGAGACTACAATTTCAAACCAGCAGAGCAACATGCATGCACTCAAAACCGTGAATAAAAAAATGTACCCTAATTAAAGACTCACCAGAAATAGGCACTCGCGTGGTGGTGGGGGGGAAGCTCGAGTGGTGGCCAACGTTCGATGTGGTTACTGAGAGAAGAGGGACAAGGAGAGTTAGTGCGCGGGAAGGCCAGGGGAAAGAGAGATGTCAAGTTATTGCAAAGAATGAGCATGAAAGACAGAGTTAGGGGTTAAGAGTGTACCTCACGGTGGTGGCGAAGAAGCCCTCGCGGTGGTTGCGGTGGATATGAGCTCGCGATTAGGGCAGAGTGAGAGCGAGAGTGAGGGTTGAGCGTGATGAAAAGAGAAAAGACGTACAGAGAAGTGGAGAAGGCGCGCGGGGGTAAACGTTATAATTAAAATAAAACAACATTTTACGTCAGTTTTTGGTAAAACCTGACGTTGAAGATCATATATTTAACGTCAGTTGTCTTAATAAACGGACGTTAAAAACTCTCACACTTATTAAGTCAGTTGTTAGTAATAACTGACGTTAAAGGTCATATATTTAACGTAAGTTGTATTAAGAAACTGACGTTAAAAACACTCACAACTTCTTACGTCAGTTGTATTACACAACGGGCGTTAAAGGTTTATTAGTTTCTGCAAAAACATTCATTCCCTTGACTACTGTGCTACTTACCCATTCACCTTTGTACCTAATCCTCTTAATGAGCATTAAGTTTATAGATAAGTTTTCAAGAAAATCAGAATAACTTAGTAACTTCATCCACTGCTCCTATAAATAGCTTCCTTCCATCCTTTTAATTAATTTTCTGCTTCACAATAAGGCTCTGCCGTGAAGATTAACTTCATCACTCTTTCTTCCTATTCCTAGACTCAAAGGTCTTTGTCTTAATGGTCAAACAACTTCTGAGTTTGAGTAAATCACATTACATGGATATTAAGGATGGGTGAATCACGTAATGTGATTCTCTCACTTTATTTCATCCCCGTCATCCCTTTCACTTTGCTTTGGAAGCAAGTGATTGTGGATTCAAGATGATGCATCAAGGAACTCCACTGAAGAAGAAAGATGCAAAGATCCATTTCACTTTGCTTTCTTTGCTAGTAGTCGAGGATTTACTTTGCATCTTGGAATTCAAGTGAGGGAGGTGATGCATCCATTGGAGTTTCTGATGACAGGACTGAGAAGAAAATGATGTTGATGCAGAAACTTTTTTATATTTTAGGGCTATGTTGCAGAAAGTTTTTATCTTTTAATCATGTAATTTTAACTTATGAATCGCTTCAATGTCATACGATTTGATTATACATATAACTTGTTTTATGTTAAGTGTTTATTTATTTTAATTTGCACAATAATTTGTTTACTAATTCAAGCTAATTAATAAAAATTAAAAATAAACTTGTATAAAAAAAAAGGTTTAGAAATAAACTGCAGTACTATATGGAGTGATCTGCGTTAAGAGGGACAACAGGGACATGACAACCAATGAAATGAGTTTCATAATTATTTACGTCAGTTATTTATAGAACTGGTGCAAATAGTTTACCCACCACCTCATTTTTAACGTCAACTTAATTGATGACTGCCAAGTTCCCGTATATTAATTACATTATTTCCAATATTCATTCTGCACGTTTATAATATATAGGATTATTTACGTCAGCTGTTTATTTAATCAAGTAAAAATCAAACTTTTAACGCCGTTTTATAAAAACGGCGTTAACAATTAATATTTTTTATTTGAAAAACACTTTTAACGCCGTTTTTTAAAAGCGACGTTAAAAGTGTATAGATATCTGCAAAAACATTCATTCCTTTGGTATCTTGTGCTACTTACCCATGCACCTTGTAACTCAATCCTCTTAATGAGCATTAAGTTTATAGGTAAGTTTTCAAGAAAATCGGAATAGCTTAGTAACTTCATCCCCGCTCCTATAAATAGCTTCCTTCCATCCTTTTAATTTTCTCGCTTCACAATATGGCTCTGTAGTGAGATTAACTTCATCACTCTTTCTTCCTATTCCTAGACTCAAAGGTCTTTGTCTTAATGGTCAAACAACTTCTGAGTTTGAGTAAATTACATTACATGGGTGATAAGTCTGAGTAAATTACATTATGTGAGTTGCTCACCTTATCACCTTCCGGAGAATCAGCTGCTGGAGGGCTAATCAGGTGCTCGGGCGTCACAATTCCAAAACCTCAGCTTTGGCAGCAAGTGACCGTCTTGGAAGTCTCTGGAACCACTGCCTTTGCTTGAAACAGATCTAGTGCACCTGTTTTTGCCTCTCTCTTGAGCTCTCTCATGCCCCCCAGTTTTCCGAGGTCTTCGGAGTATAGTTTTCCCTTTGGCAAATTTCATAAAACTCTTTGATAGGATGTAGCTTTAATGTTTAGGATTTTAAACCCTTTTAATGTAACTTTTTATAGGATTTTAAACCCTTTCAATGTAACTTTTTATAGGATTTTAAACCCTTTCAATCTTCTGTATCAGTCTGTATTACAGTACTTCATGAATGAGATCCGGTTTGGGTTATTGATTCAACTTATGGTTTTCAAAACAGAAACACAAAACATCAAAGCAATTCATGTGAAACTGAAACTTTGAGGAAGGCAATGCGGAAGGGATCGTATACTAGATAAAAAAAAATTATTAAAATAACCTTTAACGTCTGTTGATGTAAGGACTGACGTTAAAAGTGAAGTGACTTACTTTTAACGCCAGTTCTTTATCGAACTGACGTTAAAATGTTCACTTTTAACGTCAGTTCTGACGTTAAAAGTGAGTCACCTCACTTTTAACGTCAGTCATTAAAACAACTGACGTTAAAATTGAATTAATGAACTCTGATATTTACAAAACTGCCACCGCCTCCTTTTTAACGTCTAGCTTTTGGTTAACTGACGTAAACCTTTACCGTCTAATGTATATTTTCCACTAGTGATTCTAACTTTATCTAAACACTTAATCTAATTACCAAACAAGGTTATTTTTAAAGAAAATCATGTTTGAAGCTCACGCTTCCCAATACCCTTTAAGGAAACTTTGTTTTGATTAAAAGATCATGAAAAAGAACTTTGGAAATCATCCATTAAGAGTCCTAATTGCACTAAATCATAATTAATTTCACAAAAACATACCCAAATTCAAATAAAATCAAATTGGGGGTTTAGGGCTCCTTATTAAAATTTAGGGAAAACTCAGAATAATGAAATTGGTTTAGGGAAACACAAATTCACAGTCCCAATCTCATAAAACAACCTTAAATTTCAAGATTAAAATCTGAAATCAAAGGGTTAGGGTTAGGGTTTTAAAAATCCATTTGGGGGTTTTGAATCTGAGACACAAGAGAGGGTTTTGACTCACCCAAGCTTGGAGACAGCTTGAATGTGGTGCTGTGGTGCTCCTCGCGGCGGCGGACGGTGACGACACGGCGTCCAGCAGCGGTGGCCGTGTTCCTGTAACACCCAAGTACTCAAAACTTGAAGATAAGGCTAGGAGATGAAGGAAGGAACTTAAACTAACAAAGAGAGGTGAGAAACCACCATAAACGGCGGTCAAACCCACTTACCGCGATGGAGGGCGGTGGCGCGACGGAGTTGGACGGCTAGGCACGGTGATGGTCGTTCTCCTCCACGCTAGGTCGCGGTCGAAGCGCCTCCTAGGGGTGGTGTGCGCGGCTGGTGAAGGGAGGAGGAGAAGATCAAGCTTGAAGTTTAGGGAGAGATAAAAAGAAGAAGAAGAAGTGTGGAAGAAGAAGGAAGAAGAAAAGAGAAAGAAGAAAAAAGAAAGAAAAAGTTGCAGAGAAGAAAAGAGAGAGTGAGGCGTCGAGTGAGTGAGAGAGAGAAAAGAGAAACTTTAGTTTTTAAACTAGTTACTTAGTGATAGGTACAAAATGAGTGATAAATATTAGGCCTAAAATAAACATGTTTTTACTTTTTGGAATCTAAAAATAAAGATTGATAAGGATATGTTTTCGAAATTCAAGTTAGAGTAAAGATTAATAGTTGAACTGATCAACTAAGGAAATACTCGGTCCAAAATTTAATCTCCGATAAATGTGAAACCAAAATATTTTTAACTCTAAAATTAAATAGAATAAATATATGAAAATGTTTTTCTCTTAATCATATTATTAAAATATTTTTCTGTACTGGTATAATAGTGACAATAACGTAAATTATTGTCTAGTAAACGTGCATTCACTGAAGTAATTCAGTGCTAACACACCAATAAAATAATTTGAAAAGAGTAATTTAATTTCTCAAACTAAACCACATAACAAAATAAACTTAAACATCTAAATAAAATAATTAATCATAGGTGTAAAAACTAGGGTGTTACATTACTACCCCTCTTAAAAAAATTTCGTCCTCGAAATTTCGTAGCTCAAAACTACACAGGATTTTGTAATCACACTTTAACTCTAAAATCTTGCTTTGTATTCTTGTTGTGACACCGGCAAGTGTACCGGGTCGTCGCAAGTAATAAAATAAACACGGTAAGTAATTACCGAGGTCGAACTCAGGGATTCGGCTACCAATTCGACTAATCCGCGGGAAATCCGATTCGTTTGGTCAAGTTACAGAAGGTGGTTGAGAAAGAGAGATTAATGTCTAAAATTCAATTAACGAATCTAATAAACTAATTAACTAAAAATCAGAAATTAAAATATCCAAGGACACAAATCCACCTACCCAATCATGCATACCCAAGTGATGATGAATTCCTCCCTAAGTTCAATTACAATGTCAACCGGGACCCTTAAATTCTCCTAAATCCACGGTCGTGCTCATTAGGACGTATTCGAAGATTGGATTAATTACTTGCAGGTCTCATAATCCTGATCTCGAATTCTGTTAATTCTTGTTCCCTAAATGGTTGCACTAATCTCCTAATTCCACGGTCGTGCTCATTATTCGATTAGTGATTCCAATTCAAGTTCTAAAACGTGAATCGCCGTTTGGCCTTAACACGTTTAACTAGTTAATCATGCAACACATATGATCAACACAATCAATTCAGAATTGGAAAACATTAATTAAAAGAAGGAAAGTAAAACATACATCATACCGAATCTACACTGCCATGAGCGGCTTCATTGTTCCCTCGAACGACGGGATTAGTTCCTCATGCTCATAGACAAACACTTGGACATAATCACCATCGTAAAATAAAAAGAAAAGAGAAAAGGAGATGCAGCTCCAAAGAGAAACAAGGATTCGTAACTAAACTGCCCTAACAAGTGGAAAAACCTCCCCCCCCCCCCCCTCCGTCTGATCTGAAGCAGCCTTTAAATAGGGGTTCTGATTTCTGTCCTCTCGCGGGGCGAGCGTATCTTCGCGATGCGAATTTAAGTTTTGGCGCGCATTCAGATTTGGATTTTCGCGAGGCGAGAGTTTCTTTCGCGGGGCGAGGCCTCAATTCTAGGCTGTGATCTGCATCACGGCTGGGCCGTGATGGTTTCTGACTTCCTGGCCTTCCTGATTCGCGAGGCGAGAAGATTGTTCGCGGGGCGAACCAGAGAGCTGACTATTCTGCTGCCTTATTCAACGTTCAGGTTCGCGAGGCGAGAATATTGTTCGAGAGGCGAACCGAAGGATGATCATTCTTGCCGCTTTTTCGATGTTCAGGTTCGCGAGGCGAGCTTCAACTCGCGAGGCGAGTGTCTCCAGAAGTGCTTTTTCCACTGCTTCTTGACTTTCCTTGATTCTCCGAGCTTCACTTATTGACCTGAAAACACCAAAAGCAAACAAAAGCGTAATTCTACCCAAAATAAGCTAAAAACTACACAAAAATCCACAAAACGAGTCAAAGTCTAACTTAGGAACGAAACAAGGCAAATTTGGGCGAAAACGAGAATGAACTCGACTATTTGGCACATAAACCCTAGTTTATCTAGTCATAAAACTAGATAAGCCAGAGGCTTATCAATTCTCATCGCTTCATTCCTTTCATCTATAACACTATAACAGGATCAATTCTTATGCCATTATATTTATCCTTGAAACTTTTCACTACCGCATTAGCTCCACTACCTTTGATATTTCATCTTAGTCTATTACACTTCAAAGAACAAAATCAACGCTTAATCTCTTCATTTAACTTTCTCAATACAAATCCAGTAGGAAAAACTTTCTCCAATATCTAACTTTCACGGCTAACATCAAAACCAACACTAATTTTACATAACATCAATTAACCTTCTACTCAAGAGATGCAATCATAGTCTTAGTCCAATTGAGCTTAGTCTACTCTTCTAGTCAAATCAAATTCACACTTTTCAAGTTTCCAATCAAAACGTCATAACATTCTTGAGTTGCACATGATAAACTTTGCTCCAAGAACCTAAGAAATTCAATCTTATTAAAATTGAATCTTACCACATCCAAATTATATCATGGTCATTCATTTCAATCTTAAAGAATACGATTACATTTCTCCATGCAACTACAACCAAAGGGAATCACTTCAGTTTGAATTATCCAAAATCATAATTCTTAAACTTTTCTAACAACTTAGTTTCACTCAAGAACTCCTCTTTACTACGTCCGTTCAGCTTAAGGAAAACTACCATATATTTTTCCGTTAATCCTCGGACTCACTAAGTCAACATTAACCATAAACATTGATCACTACTCTAAATTCCTTTAATGATATATCTGCCTCGATCATGATAAGATCCATTGTACTCATCTCACTCAATAATGTTGAACTTAAGGGTTCTCATAATACCATTCACATCTATACATTAACAAAGCTCCTATCAATTCTGGTTTATCCTACCATAGAGATGACAAAAACTTAGGTACCACACTATCTCCCAACTAACCTGCTAAGGATAGGTCACCTTATTCCTTATCCATCCCACTGAGGATGATCAATTGGACTTAGTCTCAACTTAGTCCTCAACACTTAAAGTAAATTCAACCGACACACGTTGATAAACTTCCGTTTTTCATCTGAAACAACACTTGAAGATACTCCATGAAGTCTGAACAATCCTCTGATACATTATTCGGTTCACTAACTCTGCTTGTGGATCTTAACTCGTAAGAAGATGTAGAGTTCACCAGTCGATCAACGATCACTTGAATTCAATCAAGACTCATACAGGTCTTCAGAAAACTTATAACAAAGATTGAAGGAATGTCAATATCTCAACAAGGAAGGTCTCAATTGTACATCTTGATGTGGAGATATCCAACTCACGACTGATGAGATAGGTCACACATCGACAACATTTGGAAAATACGTAGAACTAAAATGATCAATGACGAAAAGTACGGTCGAACCGCAATAAGACAAGACCTTGGTGATCATAAAAGAAATTCTCAAGAAAAGAAAATTTTTCTGGATTTCACGTTCACATAAGCATAGAAAAGAATTTCATTAATTTGAAGGATATCGGAACATCCAGTATGGAAAAAGATCATTCCATCAGGTTCGTGGATGTAAAAATGCGTGATCAATACACATTTACAAACATGAATCTAATAAAGTTCATTCTTCCACAAGAATCTTCCAACGGATTCAAAGAATCAAGGGGTGAATAATGTCTAATCCCAAGAGGATTAATTCTTATTCTTAATACAAAGAATTTACAAAATGATGACTTTCACCTCTATCAAAAATAGAAGTGACGAAACTGAGTTTCACCAAGAAACTTTTGCTATCACGAAATTATTTGTGTTATAACTCAAGAAACCAATTCACTCAAATGTCTAATACATCGAGGATCATTTGGAAGTATGAGTACGACTTCTCACAACAAAGAAATGAATAACTGGAAATTTATGAATCAGCATAACTAATTCATGAGTCCTGACAGACTGCAAATTAAAATAAGAAAATATGTCTGACACATACCAACTTCACCGTTGTGATTATCTAATACAATCACAGGATTTGAGAAATAATTGTCAACTGACAAACACAAGAGAATCAAAGGGTAGAATGAAGAATTCCTCAATCACGAGACATTCACCCAAGATCGAAAATCCACTCGATTCATCTTGGTTCCAACCAACATACACATCTTTCTAGCCAAGCTTAGTATGACCACCTTGAATTGGGTACGATCCCGGACGACTTAACCAATCGATCCAACATACAAAAGGTTGATCTTTCCTCATAAACTGAGTTGACGATGCAAAACCTTAGATAGGTCATCACTCCAGTCGGGTAATAACTCATCTTCAAGTCAATCTTTGAGTAGATGACAACTCCTCGCAATTAATTTACCAAATAAACTACGCAAGTTAGAGAATACTTATTCCTAATTCGTCCTTTTACCTAGTCGTCAGAAATCTAGACGGTGACACGAGCCTCCACACAACGTTGGTGCTTCACAAGGAAAACACTCGGTCTAACAAACGATTCAGACCACCGATCTTTCAGTTGAATCGAGTCGTCGAACACTTGATAACCATAAACCTAGAATATTTCCAGGGAACACTCCCGGAAAAATCCTTTTACACAAGCATCTTGTTTCGAATGTCTGACACGATTCGCAAGAATAATCGAATGTCATATTCGAACCCAAGTAACATTCAAGATCTACGGTCTCCCAGGACATAAAACCCTTGGAAAAACCATCAACAAAACATATACTTGTGCGTCAACACACATTGCTTCAACAAGAAACAATTCAAACAAAATCCAAACAGAGATCACACAACAAAAACTTAACAGACCTATTCCCCAAAGATCCCGAAAGACTCGACCAGCTCTGATACCACCTTGTAACGCCCCCCCTTAGGGGCATTACTTACGTAACACGTGCGGAATTTAAATTAAAAGATAATTTGCTGGTGCTTTCGGAAAATAATTTATATAAGTATACAAGTGTCTGAAATTGGGTATAAAAATTTTGTCACGACTCCTAAGCCTTGATTGGCACACAGACTTACTATCATAGTATGGCAAGCCTATTTAATTTAAAGAATATACTTGAATAAAAGCTAGTATTTTACGAAAATTTCGACAGAGTCTCCTCTGTAATTCGGACATCCCAGGTAAAAGAACACCTGCTAAAATAATTACATTTTCATTCCAGAATTCCAGTTACACCAAATACAACCAGGCATTAATATGCTAAAGATAGTTATATCAATTAGCTATACATGACCAAAAGGAAAAGTTTAAGTTTTCATTCAAAAGAGACGCTCTCCGAGCCATAAACATTCAGTTTTAAAATATAGACTCTCTGAGTCATACTCATACATACTAATCAAAAATCCAAGTCTCAAACCCTAAGCTGGTCATTCTAAAAGTTATTCCTGAGAAGAACTCACGTGATCGTTACACAATCAAATACTTCATCAAGCAACTAGATCTAGGTCTCTGAGTGACTTAGGAAGACTCCTCTGCACATCTGTACTAAAATACCCAGGGTACAATAGCAAACCAGAAGAAACCTGATATGTTTGTAAGGGTGAGATACCGACAAATGGATATATCACACAACAATCATATACATGATACATACATCACATAATCATATAAGCAGTTAAATCATGCATATACATAACATAACAATGTTATATCAAAGGGTCTCAAACCCGCACAGTCAATCTTTTGAAAATATGCATGACACTTCAATATCAGGCTCTAACTTAATCTCATGAGATATCAACACCGTTTTTCCACTGGAGAAGAATTAGAGTTGGTCAATCTCTAGCCCACCGGGCAGTTGCCTCCATACCCTCATGCATTTAAGGTCTCGGGACGAGCAACGTCACATGTGCATCTGAACTCGGTTTACATGGATAGACTCCCAGATACCATCTTTGTATCTGATATATATCAACAGCACGTCTGCTTGGGGAAATGTACATGAGAAAATGTTTTATTTAAAAGGTTTTCTTTGTGTTCATTCTTTTTCGCTGTCCCAGCTCAAAGCTAACGACTTAATCATCATTTCCCTATCACTTGAAAACTTAGAAGCATAGGACACACAGTCCGAATGCTCAATCACAACGCCCGAGACCGATGCACCAGTCGTAGGCTTGTGGTCGTAGAAAGCAACATTCACCTTTAACAATGTTCATCACACATGGTTAGAAGACACAGTCCAACACAACGTGATTAGGACGCACAGTCCACAACAATGAAATCAGAACGCACTCATCACACGTGGTTAGAAGACACAGTCCAACACAACGTGATTAGGACACACGGTCCACAACAATGAAATCAGAATGCACTGT
Source organism: Sophora flavescens (assembly GCA_030762895.1). Classification (NCBI taxonomy): domain Eukaryota; kingdom Viridiplantae; phylum Streptophyta; class Magnoliopsida; order Fabales; family Fabaceae; genus Sophora; species Sophora flavescens. Next base: position 164,730,341 of record CM061067.1, read on the forward strand.
CCTCGATTTCGAGAATTGGACCCTCAGTCCAGAACATCATGAATAGGACTCATAGCCCCGAATTGACACTGATCCAAGATCACGTGCGCATAACTGAATACTAGAGGCGACGTCTCGCGTACTAGATTCTCTTTCTCAAGTATTTATTGTTCGTTCAGTGAAAATCAAGTTCAAATCCGAATCCTCGATAACCTATCCGGGCTTACCGGAAAGTTTCTAAAATATTTAGGAAAAACCTTTTCTTTGAAAATCATTTATAAAGCATCCTTGAAATACTTTTATCTTTGAAATAATTCCCCCAATAGGATATTGCCAAATAATCTTGAAAGTTTTCACTTGAAGACACATAGTTCGAAAAGGATTTTTTTCTCTTGTATAACAATAGTTCACCAAAACCATTTCAACATTTAAAACAAGTACTTTAAGTTAATGAGCTTTTGGAAAAGAACACCAATCCCTTCATCTTCAAAGCTTATTAAGGTTTTGAATCCTTATAACAGTTGAGCACAGACACAAGTCTGGCTTAGCAAACTTTCAATCAACAACAGTATATATTATCAGGTCAATGCTAATATCACAGTTGAAAGCAGATCATCACAGATATGCATCATAACATTTAGAACGAGTACAGTCCAACATTAGATAATAGCATAACAGTTCAAGTACATTAGATAACCAAGTAAGCTCAATTAACATATAAATATCCAGTTAAACACCTACACACATGCATACAATTATTGAATATCCCTAGGCAAACTCCCCTTACCTTTGAAGACAAGTAAAGGATCCTCGTCTTAATACTCACATTAGCTCCAAGAGTGTAACTATCTACTCCATCAAGCAAGCATAGCCGTGTCAAACGTCTCAGAGAGGGAATCCAACAACGCGCAACAACCAAAAATCAAGAAATCAATTTCACATGATCAAACACACATTCACTAGTGCAATAAGTGCTTTTTACGTCAGTTAAAATTGATTTTTTACGTCAGAATACTGACTGACGTAAATACAGCTGACGTTAATAGTTAATATTTTAACGTCAGTTGAGAACTGACGTTAAATATAACACTATTAACGCCGGTTCCTTAACAAAACCGGCGTTAATTTTGTAAAAATTAACGCGTGGTTTTAAACAACTGACGTTAAAAGTATACCTTTAACGTCAGTTCTTTAATACAACTGACGTTGATTTTGTTAAAACTAACGTCAGTTGTTATAAAGAACTGACGTTAAAGGTTTAATTTTAACGTCAGTTGTAATAAAAAACTGACGTTAATAGTGTACTGTATATTTTATAAAATACTATTAACGTCAGTTGTTTGATACAACTGACGTTAATAGGTTTTTTTTTTTAAATTCAGTTTTAAAATATCACTCCCCTCAGCTATCCCTGCATTCAGTCCCAGTAACACAGAATATCACACACATTACAGAATTGCAAAGGAAAATTGAACAATGGGGGGACTTAAAACCAAAACCAATGTATATATATAAATAAATTTTAGTTCTAATGTCTAAAAAACAAAACTATCTAAGGATAAATATATACATGTTATTAATTAGTTTCTAAAGTCTAACAAAAAAACTATTTATCTAAGTAGTGCGGAGGTATGTTGTCAATTCCTTTTTCAGCCGCATACTTGAAGAAGAATTCAACGAAGCGCATCCTCAAGTCTCTTAACTCATCTTCTTCAATAGGCGATTGGTCGATAAATGCCTAGACACGTTCAAATAATAACAATAACATCAATGCAAGTCATCTTCAAAACTATAATATATAATTTAACAAGTTGTTTAAATATTACCTTCTTCCATCCATCCGTAATAGATGTGGAGACTATGTTCAGCATATGAAGCATCACATAATAGCCGCACGACCAACTGTCAGTTTGAAATCGAGACTACCAACAAAATTAATTTCAACGTCAGTTGAATATACACATAAATTAGTAATTATAATATTAATTATTTGATAATAAACTACCAAACCTTGAGGATGTTCCATACAGGATTTGCTTTAGCCTTAGAATTCCTACTTCTCTCGTTGGCGCAACTTATGCTACTCGCCTTCAGCGCGCTATCATAAACAAATAATCATGTCGATCAATTAACAAACTCATATATCATGTGTGTAATAAACTAAAAACAACTGATATTAAAACTTAAATTAAATTTAAGATTAGTTACTTACATATTTACAGCTTCCACCACCTTCGGTGGCGGATCATGGTGGAGAGAGCAGAAGAATATGACAGTATGCCTAGACGGGTGAAGTACGAACAACTGCCAATGGCGATCCATACAGTAGGGAGCCAGATATAATTCTTTCGGATTGTCTCCCAACAAGTTCCCTAAGTATTTACTCAATGCATCGCCAGCAAAGAACTCGGGCAGAAGGATTGACGGATCTAAGAAACCGTAAACTGATGCAACGCCCTGATCAAGCTGAAGACGATGGAGATACCTAAGATATGAAAAGGTGTGGATGTTAATTACATAATATATATATTGAAATTAAAATAAATTATTAAATGAAAAAATACCAAAAATAAATAAGTTATAAAATTAAAATTAACTTACGTGCACCAGAGACTGATGACATTGATGTTCATCCAGACGTTATTTCTGCAGGCGTTCCCGAGATCGTCACCAACGAAGGAAAATATCCTCTGTTGATCTGGGCGTGCCACCCATCCATCGTGATCCAATGGACATTCAAAAATCTCAAACGCATAATCCTCACCAAGTGAGAACAAACGAGTGATAGGTGACAGCGACACCGACGTCGACTTGGCCTTCAGTTTAGGAAAAATAAAATATATAAGTTTTTGATAATTAAAAAAAAACACAAGTAATTATTTGACTAATTTGGACATTAATAATGAATAAATACCTTTGCTAACATTTCCAGCTCACGTCGTTTGGAGTCCAACTCAAGCTCACGCCTTTTCATTTCCAACTCATGCTCATGGCGCTGGACTTCCAACTCCCGCTCCCTAGCTGCCAACTCATCGTCCTCCACATGTGCCATAATAAAACTCTCTTTTGTGCTCACATGTGAAGCGTTGGCAAGCCTTGCGGTGTCCTCGGGATGTACCGACGGAGGAAAGCTCTCTCGCGCAGCGCTGCTTGAATTCAGGTTGGCTATTAAGCCTTGCATCAGATGTGTTGTAATATCCGGGTTGGACATGAGGTCTTGAGTAATGTCAGCCAAAATTGATGCTTCATTTACCACACGCTTTCGTGAAGCATACTTACCATAATATTGTTTGATTGTCACGTTCCCATGAACACCGAGAAACCGACCAGGATGGTCTTTCTTGCCTAGAGCAGTCATCAAGACGTCCTGCCGTCCAGAAGGGACGAATGCGCCCTGGGAGGATTTTGCTTTAAGATCCATCTACAATGAAAAAAAATGAAAAAACGTGCAAGTGAAAAGTGTTGCAAATATCTATACAAATATCAATTGAAATCAAGTTAATTATTTACTTACAATCTTATCTGCCACTTCGCGAGTGGCATCAACTTTAAAAGATCCCACCTTTGTCATGCGACCGGCTAACCAGACATCCTCGCGGTCGATGTCCGACGGAGGACTTGATGGTGTGCCCTCAGGCACCTCTCCTCTTTCAATCCTAGCAGAGTGCTCTTCCTGCTTCGCCCTCAGCCTATCCGTCATCATCTGCTGGATCCGAGTCTGGTACCCACCCTGAGACATGGTGTGGCGGTGGACGTTCTTCGCCTGATTCTGCCGACCCTTATTTGCCTTAGCCTATTCAAACAAAAACACATAATTAAATACAGTTAAATGATCTATAATAAGCATACAAAATTAACTTAATCAACCAACCTGAAATTCTCCATCCTGTCGACTCCTGGCAAACATATCCCAAGTATCCTGATCAATCCAGGGATAATCCGAGAACATTTTATCAAGTCGCTTCTTCCCAGATACATAGTACCTGGTAAGATCATTGTTGACGAATCTAGGCAAGTATACCCAGTCGTGCAAGTAATACGGTGGTAAGACCGGTTTATCGTATCCATGGGGATTGGATGTCAACTACCAATTCACAAACTCGGCAACTATCTAGACTAAACAGAGAAATCAAGAGAATTCAAAATAAACAAAAGAAAAGAAATAAAATAATTTTGTCTTTTTATCGAACACTTGGAGTGCAGAAATGATATGTTGGGACCAGACTTCACCAAACATCTGTCTCATGTACTATCAGGACTAGATACCTCCCATTCATGCTTCAGATATTAAAATCAATCCACTAAATTACTCAAACCCCGATTCCTCGGATGGCAAGAGCCTAAATCCCCTAATAGACCCTAATTCCTTAGGTGGCCTAGATTAATGAATTTGCATTAATATTAGGGATCATGTGATTACTAATAAACCTAACTCCATTCCTAGATGAAAGGGTTACTAGGTGATTAAATTCAATTCCGGTTATGATACGAACGTCCCCATTGCATACCAAAACACAAATCGAGTCATGGGGGTGCTAGCCACAACAAGCATTAAGCACAGAAAATTAATCACTAATATGAAGACATGAACATAGAATAATCAGTCAAGATAAATACATGATTATCAGTTGGCTACATCTAATCCCAACAACAGGGATTTAACTACTCATAAAAAGAGAATACAAAGAAACATAGATGAAGGAAAGAAGGGATTCCATGGGAGCAATCCTCCAGAAGCTGCCTCTGACTCAAGAAAATCACGCCCCTCCTGGTCTCTCTCTGAGAGAATAATATCTCCTTAATGGTGCTGCCTTATGGCCTCCTCTTCATAACTGACACTGCTCCTTCATTTAATGCCCCATCCTTGTCTGTTACTTTTCTGAGAGAAAATATATCCCCTTTTCACGCAGCAAAACCTCCCTTTATTCTTATTCATTTATGTTACTGCTCATGTACGTTACACTTTCTCCTTTTTCTATGCACTGCTGCCTGCTTCTTATTCCAAAACTTCCATGTTCTGTTTCAATCTTTCCTCCCTCTCATTCAAGACTCCTTAACATCAGCACATGCCCTCATAATTGCTATTCATTTTTCCATTTAATTCAAAGAACTCTCTCTAGAGCTCCAGACGTCAGCCCCCATCTTTTTCTTTCCAAATCCAATCTAATTTGGATTAGTCCAGTTTGCCCAAAACCAATTTCACGTGGGCTTCATTTCTTTTGGCAAAATTCAAGTCCATTTGTTCCATGCTTTTTCATCTTTTCTTACTTCTTGTAACAAGCCAAAAGCAATTTATTTTTTCTATAGACTCTTGACATCTTGTTATTTTCTCCCCTCAATTTTAAGACATGCTCCTCCTTCATGCAAACTCCAAATTAACTGGATTTGAGCATTTTAATCATTAATTCCTGCAAAACAACACCACAACACCGCCTTATCCGTTCCAAGATAAAAAACTAATAAAATCAAATAAAGAATGCCTAATCTATATGAAAAATGCATGCAAAAGTGTACATAAAATATGATATAAAATCACACTATCAAATCACCCCAAGCTTATTCAATTGCTTGTCCTCAAGCAATCACTAAGGCCAGAAAATATAACTAAGCAGAACATGGATAGTGAACTAAGAACCCGAGTAAATACTGATCCAAGTAATAGGCAATTCAAACAATTCAGCAAGAGACAATCAATTCAAGTCCAATTAGAGGCTTAAGTTCCTTAGACTCATGTTCTCACTGATTTGGGCACTCTTTCTCACTTGAAGCTCACCCCAAGCTTGTTCATTTGCTTGGCTCTCTTTCTCACCTCACTCAATTGTTTAGGGGATAAGACATTTCACTCAATTTTCCTCAAGGGATGAATCCTACCATAGGCTTGACTATCAACCAAATCTCTACTTTATTAATGAAAACAATTTAGAATCAAGAGGTCTTTTACTTGGTTGTAACGTGGCCATGGGATTAATCGTTAGGTGGGGAAATCAATAAAAGGACATTTCAAAAGGCTACACAAAACATTAAGCATTGCAAATCAGGACCTTCTAAAATACCTTTATGGGTTTCAATTCACTTTCCACCTTTCTTTTCTTTCTTTTTCTTTTTATTTCTCATTTCTTTTTTTTTTTCTTTTTTTCTTTTTTTTTTCATCCCCTTCTCTATTTATTAAATTTTCTTTTCTTTTCTTTTTCTTTTATTTGGAGAAGGGGAGATTTTTTCAAATCAAGAGAATTATTTTTTTTTTTCTGATTCTTTCATCCCAACTTTCAACTACATTTTTTTTTTTACCCTTTTTGTAATACTTTAGAAGGTCCCTTATCAAACATATTCATCAAAATTTTTCAGGGCACCAAGAAAAGTATTTTCTTTCAGGCTCAAAATTGGGCAACTAAGGGGTAGCATTTCATCATTAAAAGCTCAGAAGGCCAGAAAAATACCTATTGCCTCAATCATTTTCAAAAATGTTTTCAAAAAATTTTTAAGCTTCAAAATGGTTTCAAGTCAAGTTCTAGAGAAAACAATCCAAGAGGAATAACACTCTAACACAAAGAATCGGGTAATTTTTAGTCAGTACCCCTTTGGCTCAAAATCTCACATTTTAGTAGTTCAGAATCAATGAAAAACACAAATCCACAGAACCATATGCTAATTATTAACTATCCAGGATTATCTCAAACATTTTCATTTGCAGCCATATCACAAAAATAACAAATTGGGTTCAACAATTCACTATCACAAATTATTGGGCACTTAGTTCTCACAATTGGATACAAAATTCTGGCAAGGGCAATCTAATTGTGTGAACATGCAAAGCTATCATGCAAAACTATATGAATGCAACATGCAAAATACAAATGCAAAATACCCCTACCCCAAGCTTAAAAATTTACATTGTCCCCAATGTAAACAATCAAGTTGGAGAAAGGAAAGAAAAATTAAATAAGATAAAATAAAATAAAAAAAAATTGGAACGGCTTACCGAGGCGGTAGCGGGTGTTAGTTCACATGCCTAGTCAGAATGAACTGTATGAAAGTTGGGTTCCGGCCTTGATGGGTGCTGACTTTTCTTCTTGTTCTCCTTGTTCTTCCCTCCTTCCTTCTTACCCTGGAATCACTTGGCAATTTTATTAGTAAAAGAAAACTCTTGATCTTCTCAAATTATTCAAGAGTTTAAAATCAAAAATAAAATCTAACTAAACAAAAAGGAAAAAGGAAAAGGAAAATAAAAATTGGGTTGCCTCCCAAAGAGCGCTTCTTTAATGTCACTAGCTTGACTTATTGAAAAGCATCACCTGGTTCCTCCTCCTGGATCAAATGGTAACTGGAGTGGTGATTGTAGAAGTAATATGACTTTATCCTCTATTCCACCCAGCCATGGTGTGAAAACTCCATTGACCTCTACAATTATGAACTCACTTCCTCTCGGGTCAAGTGGAATTTTCAAGAGGAAGTTTTCCAAACAAATGGAAGGGGCTAACTTACCAGTGTCCACACATGCATGCAAGCCAACATATTTATTTAATGCAGAAAATTCAGCATGCATGGTGGAGGGAGTGCTTTCCAGATGCCCTACCTCCTCACTTGTTGTTTCCCAAGGATTTGTGGAAGGTAATTCCTCTTGTTGTGGTTCACTTACCACCATCACCCCTTCATCTTCATTGTGATCCATTCCCACAACCAGATTTTTCTCAAATGCTGATTCTTGTGGCTCTATGGGAATCATACATGGTGGTGGAGGTGGCAAATAGGAACAAAAGGTTTCCCAATCTTCCTCGGAGAAGTTGTATATTAGCCTTCCCGTCATATAATCAACTTGTGCGGGAGTAACATGGTCCATCAAATCCATGACGTCTCCCAAACACCAGTTGTCTTCCAAAACGCGACTTGAGGCTTCCTCATCAGGTGGATAATAAAAATTTTCAATGAACTGCATCCACCTTGCAAAAACAAAACTCAAACAAAAAGATCAAATATATACAGAAAATAAAAATAATAACAAAAATGTCTAAACTAGTTGCCTCCTCTGTTACTAATGATATTGGCAAAACCAATCCCCGGCAACGGCGCCAAAAACTTGTTGACGAATCTGGGCAAGTATACCCAGTCGTGCAAGTAATACGGTGGTAAGACCGGTTTATCGTATCCACGGGGATTGGATGTCAACTACCAATTCACAAACTCGGCAACTATCTAGACTAAACAGAGAAATCAAGAGAATTCAAAATAAACAAAAGAAAAGAAATAAAATAATTTTGTCTTTTTATCGAACACTTGGAGTGCAGAAATGATATGTTGGGACCAGACTTCACCAAACATCTGTCTCATGTACTATCAGGACTAGATACCTCCCATTCATGCTTCAGATATTAAAATCAATCCACTAAATTACTCAAACCCCGATTCCTCGGATGGCAAGAGCCTAAATCCCCTAATAGACCCTAATTCCTTAGGTGGCCTAGATTAATGAATTTGCATTAATATTAGGGATCATGTGATTACTAATAAACCTAACTCCATTCCTAGATGAAAGGGTTACTAGGTGATTAAATTCAATTCCGGTTATGATACGAACGTCCCCATTGCATACCAAAACACAAATCGAGTCATGGGGGTGCTAGCCACAACAAGCATTAAGCACAGAAAATTAATCACTAATATGAAGACATGAACATAGAATAATCAGTCAAGATAAATACATGATTATCAGTTGGCTACATCTAATCCCAACAACAGGGATTTAACTACTCATAAAAAGAGAATACAAAGAAACATAGATGAAGGAAAGAAGGGATTCCATGGGAGCAATCCTCCAGAAGCTGCCTCTGACTCAAGAAAATCACGCCCCTCCTGGTCTCTCTCTGAGAGAATAATATCTCCTTAATGGTGCTGCCTTATGGCCTCCTCTTCATAACTGACACTGCTCCTTCATTTAATGCCCCATCCTTGTCTGTTACTTTTCTGAGAGAAAATACATCCCCTTTTCACGCAGCAAAACCTCCCTTTATTCTTATTCATTTATGTTACTGCTCATGTACGTTACACTTTCTCCTTTTTCTATGCACTCTTTGCCTGCTTCTTATTCCAAAACTTCCATGTTCTGTTTCAATCTTTCCTCCCTCTCATTCAAGACTCCTTAACATCAGCACATGCCCTCATAATTGCTATTCATTTTTCCATTTAATTCAAAGAACTCTCTCTAGAGCTCCGGACGTCGACCCCCATCTTTTTCTTTCCAAATCCAATCTAATTTGGATTAGTCCAGTTTGCCCAAAACCAATTTCACGTGGGCTTCATTTCTTTTGGCAAAATTCAAGTCCATTTGTTCCATGCTTTTTCATCTTTTCTTACTTCTTGTAACAAGCCAAAAGCAATTTATTTTTTCTATAGACTCTTGACATCTTGTTATTTTCTCCCCTCAATTTTAAGACATGCTCCTCCTTCATGCAAACTCCAAATTAACTGGATTTGAGCATTTTAATCATTAATTCCTGCAAAACAACACCACAACACCGCCTTATCCGTTCCAAGATAAAAAAACTAATAAAATCAAATAAAGAATGCCTAATCTATATGAAAAATGCATGCAAAAGTGTACATAAAATATGATATAAAATCACACTATCAATCATGCTTGAACCCATTCCAACGCTTTGATGCCATTTTCATACATTTATGACAATGATCCTCGTCATTTGGCACAGTCCAAGCTACCTACACATTAGATACATATATAACAACTGGATGGATTATAACTCGGATAATTATCTAATAATGTAAATCAAACGAATGTAAAGGTAAAATACCGTGATAGCCTCCCAAATCTGATCCTTAACGTTCTGTGGAACGTCATTCCAGTGGTTGTAGTTGATGCTTACGTGCTGCTTCGCTTGTAGAAACACCCACTTATTAAATTCTTTAGCACGGGGTCCCTGGGCATTTAGATTAGCATCGAAGGACACCTCAAGATTCTGTCCGCTCTGCCTGTCCTTCTCTAGTTTCTTCAACGAGGTGGCTCCTCTACCCCGTTTCCTATGAGCCTATGATGTCTGTATGGACAAAAAAAATGATAAAATAGAGGGTTGTAACATTATAAACTTACATTAACAAGAAGGACTAAAGATAGTATATAACATGTAAACTTACACTAGAATCAGGCGTAGGCGTGATCGGGTCCTGCGAAACCCCCACAGTGTCCTCCCGTGCATGTGGGCTATCCGACTGATCCATATGTATGCCTGTTCAGAAACAATATATATGTATTAACATAGGTTATAACTCAAAATAAATACAGAAGTATAAATAAAAATAACTAGATAGGTCGTGTAGATATACAAAACATCTATTTCCCAATATAAGGACAATACGGGAGATTGAAAACTATAGTTTTTGAAGATTGCCAAGCACTGGTCACGGCCTGGCCGTGATGGACATCACGGCCATAACGTGCCAACCGAACCAGACCCTCATAGGCAGAACTGATCACGGCCTAGCCGTGATGAGCATCACGGCCGTGACAGATCAACCAGCAGAGCAACATGCACTCAAAACCAAAAATAGAGACATTCCAAACAACTCAAACTCACGGTTTAAAGTTACAACTACTGAGACTACAGTTTCAACATACACTCAAAACCAAAAATAGAGACATTCCAAATAACTCAAACTCACAGTTTCAAGTTTCAACTACTGAGACTACAGTTTCAAACCAGCAGAGCAACATGCATGCACTCAAAACCGTGAATAAAAAAATGTGCCCTAATTAAAGACTCACCAGAAATAGGCGCTCGCGTGGTGGTGGGGGGGGAAGCTCGAGTGGTGGCCAACGTTTGATGTGGTTACTGAGAGAAGAGGAACAAGGAGAGTTAGTGCGCGGGAAGGCCAGGGGAAAGAGAGATGTCAAGTTATTGCAAAGAATAAGCGGGAAAGACAGAGTTAGGGGTTAAGAGTGTACCTCACGGTGGTGGCGAAGAAGCCCTCGCGGTGGTTGCGGTGGAGATGAGCTCGCGATTAGGGCAGAGTGAGAGCGAGAGTGAGGGTTGAGCGTGATGAAAAGAGAAAAGACGTACAGAGAAGTAGAGGCGGAGCGCGGGGGTCAACATTATAATTAAAATAAAACAACATTTTACGTCAGTTTTTGGTAAAACCGGCGTTGAAGATCATATATTTAACGCGTCGATTGTCTTGATAAACGGACGTTAAAAACTCTCACACTTATTACGTCGGTTGTTAGTAATAAGCGGCGTTAAAGGTCATATATTTAACGTAAGTTGTATTAAGAAACCGACGTTAAAAACACTCACAACTTCTTACGTCGGTTGTATTACACAACGGACGTTAAAGGTTTATTAGTTTCTGCAAAAACATTCATTCCCTTGACTACGTGACTCTTGTGCTACTTACCCATTCACCTTTGTACCTAATCCTCTTAATGAGCATTAAGTTTATAGATAAGTTTTCAAGAAAATCAGAATAACTTAGTAACTTCATCCACTTGCTCCTATAAATAGCTTCCTAGCTTCCATCTCCTTTTAATTAATTTTTACGCTTCACAATATGGCTCTGTAGTGGAGATTAACTTCATCACTCTTTCTTCCTATTCCTAGACTCAAAGGTCTTTGTCTTAATGGTCAAACAACTTCTGAGTTTGAGTAAATTACATTGCATGGATATTAAGGTTGGGTGAATCACGTAATGTGATTCTCTCACTTTATTTCATCCCCGTCATCCCTTTCACTTTGCTTTGGAAGCAAGTGATTGTGGATTCAAGATGATGCATCAAGGAACTCCATGAAGAAGAAAGATGCAAAGATCCATTTCACTTTGCTTTTTTTGCTAGTGACCGAGGATTTACTTTGCATCTTGGAATTCAAGTGAGGGAGGTGATGCATCCATTGGAGTTTCGATGACAGGTGAGAAGAAAATGATGTTGATGCAGAAACTTTTTTATATTTTAGGGCTATGTTGCAGAAATTTTTTATCTTTTAATCATGTAATTTTAACTTATGAATCGCTTCAATGTCATACGATTTGATTATACATATAACTTGTTTTATGTTAAGTGTTTATTTATTTTAATTTGCACAATAATTTGTTTACTAATTCAAGCTAATTAATAAAAATTAAAAATAAACTTGTATAAAAAAAAGGTTTAGAAATAAACTGCAGTACTATATGGAGTGATCTGCGTTAAGAGGGACAACAGGGACATGACAACCAATGAAATGAGTTTCATAATTATTTACGTCAGTTATTTATAGAACTGGTGCAAATAGTTTACCCACCACCTCATTTTTAATGTCAACTTAATTGATGACTGCCAAGTTCCCGTATATTAATTACATTATTTCCAATATTCATTCTGCACGTTTATAATATATAGGATTATTTACGTCAGCTGTTTATTTAACTGAAGTAAAAATCAAACTTTTAACGTCAGTTTTATAAAAAACTGACGTTAACAATTAATATTTTTTATTTGAAAAACACTTTTAACGTCAGCTTATTTTTTATTTGAAAAACACTTTTAACGTCAGTTTTTTTAAAAAACTGACGTTAAAAGTGTATAGATATCTGCAAAAACATTCATTCCTTTGACTGTACTGTGCTACTTACCCATGCACCTTGTAACTCAATCCTCTTAATGAGCATTAAGTTTATAGGTAAGTTTTCAAGAAAATCAGAATAGCTTAGTAACTTCATCCCCTGCTCCTATAAATAGCTTCCTTCCATCCTTTTAATTTTCTGCTTCACAATATGGCTCTGCCGTGGAGATTAACTTCATCACTCTTTCTTCCTATTCCTAGACTCAAAGGTCTTTGTCTTAATGGTCAAACAACTTCTGAGTTTGAGTAAATTACATTACATGGGTGATAAGTCTGAGTAAATTACATTATGTGAGTTGCTCACCTTATCACCTTCCGGAGAATCAGTTGCTGGAGGGCTAATCAGGTGCTCGGGGGTCACAGTTCCAAAACCTCAGCTTTGGCAGCAAGTGACCGTCTTGGAAGTCTCTGGAACCACTGCCTTTGCTTGAAACAGATCTAGTGCACCTGTTTTTGCCTCTCTCTTGAGCTCTCTCATGCCCCCCAGTTTTCTGAGGTCTTCGGAGTATAGTTTTCCCTTTGGCATATTTCATAAAACTCTCTGATGGGATGTAGCTTTAATGTTTAGGATTTTAAACCCTTTGAATGTAACTTTTTATAGGATTTTAAACCCTTTCAATGTAACTTTTTATAGGATTTTAAACCCTTTCAATCTTCTGTATCAGTCTGTATTACAGTACTTCATGAATGAGATCCGGTTTGGGTTATTGATTCAACTTATAGTTTTCAAAACAGAAACACAAAACATCAAAGCAATTCATGTGAAACTGAAACTTTGAGGAAGGCAATGCGGAAGGGATCGTATACTAGATAAAAAAATTATTAAAATAACCTTTAACGTCTGTTGATGTAAGGACTGACGTTAAAAGTGAAGTGACTTACTTTTAACGTCAGTTCTTTATCGAACTGACGTGAAAATGTTCACTTTTAACGTCAGTTCTTTATTGAACTGGCGTTAAAAGTGAGTCACTTCAATTTTAACGTCCGTCATTAAAACAACCGACGTTAAAATTGAATTAATGAACTCTGATATTTATAAAACTGCCACCGCCTCCTTTTTAACGTCTAGCTTTTGGTTAACTGACGTAAACCTTTACCGTCTAATGTATATTTTCCACTAGTGATTCTAACTTTATCTAAACACTTAATCTAATTACAAAACAAGGTTATTTTTAAAGAAAATCATCTTTGAAGCTCACGCTTCCCAATACCCTTTAAGGAAACTTTGTTTTGATTAAAAGATCATGAAAAAGAACTTTGGAAATCATCCATTAAGAGTCCTAATTGCACTAAATCATAATTAATTTCACAAAAACATACCCAAATTCAAATAAAATCAAATTGGGGGTTTAGGGCTCCCTATTAAAATTTAGGGAAAACTCAGAATAATGAAATTGGTTTAGGGAAACACAAATTCACAGTCCCAATCTCATAAAACAACCTTAAATTTCAAGATTAAAATCTGAAATCAAAGGGTTAGGGTTTTAAAAATCCATTTGGGGGTTTTGAATCTGAGACACAAGAGAGGGTTTTGACTCACCCAAGCTTGGAGACAGCTTGAAGGTGGTGTTGTGGTGCTCCTCGCGGCGGCGGACGGTGACGGCACGGCGTCCAGCAGCGGTGGCCGTGTTCCTGTAACACCCAAGTACTCAAAACTTGAAGATAAGGCTAGGAGATGAAGGAAGGAACTTAAACTAACAAAGAGAGGCGAGAAACCACCATAAACGGCGGTCAAACCCACTTACCGCGATGGAGGGCGGTGGCGCGACGGAGTTGGACGGCTAGGCACGGTGATGGTCGTTCTCCTCCACGTTGGGTCGCGGTCGAAGCGCCTCCTAGGGTTGGTGTGCGCGGCTGGTGAAGGGAGGAGGAGAAGATCAAGCTTGAAGTTTAGGGAGAGATAAAAAGAAGAAGAAGAAGTGTGGAAGAAGAAGGTAGAAGAAAAGAGAAAGAAGAAAAAAGAAAGAAAAAGTTGCAGAGAAGAAAAGAGAGAGTGAGGCGTCGAGTGAGTGAGAGAGAGAAAAGAGAAACTTTAGTTTTTAAACTAGTTACTTAGTGATAGGTACAAAATGAGTGATAAATATTAGGCCTAAAATAAACATGTTTTTACTTTTTGGAATCTAAAAATAAAGATTGATAAGGATATGTTTTCGAAATTCAAGTTAGAGTAAAGATTAATAGTTGAACTGATCAACTAAGGAAATACTCGGTCCAAAATTTAATCTCCGATAAATGTGAAACCAAAATATTTTTAACTCTAAAATTAAATAGAATAAATATATGAAAATGTTTTTCTCTTAATCATATTATTAAAATATTTTTCTGTACTGGTATAATAGTGACAATAACGTAAATTATTGTCTAGTAAGCGTGCATTCACTGAAGTAATTCAGTGCTAACACACCCAACAAAATAATTTGAAAAGAGTAATTTAATTACTCAAACTAAACCACATAACAAAATAAACTTAAACATCTAAATAAAATAATTAATCATAGGTGTAAAAACTAGGGTGTTACATTACTACCCCTCTTAAAAAAATTTCGACCTCGAAATTTTGTAGCTCAAAACTACACAGGATTTTGTAATCACACTTTAACTCTAAAATCTTGCTTTGTATTCTCATCGCTTCATTCCTTTCATCTATAACACTATAACAGGATCAATTCTTATGCCATTATATTTATCCTTGAAACTTTTCACTTCCGCATTAGCTCCACTACCTTTGATATTTCATCTTAGTCTATTACACTTCAAAGAACAAAATCAATGCTTAATCTCTTCATTTAACTTTCTCAATACAAATCCAGTAGGAAAAACTTTCTCCAATATCTAACTTTCACGGCTAACATCAAAACCAACACTAATTTTACATAACATCAATTAACCTTCTACTCAAGAGATGCAATCATAGTCTTAGTCCAATTGAGCTTAGTCTACTCTTCTAGTCAAATCAAATTCACACTTTTCAAGTCTCCAATCAAAACGTCATAACATTCCTGAGTTGCACATGATAAACTTTGCTCCAAGAACCTAAGAAATTCAATCTTATTAAAATTGAATCTTACCACATCCAAATTATATCATGGTCATTCATTTCAATCTTAAAGAATACGATTACATTTCTCCATGCAACTACAACCAAAGGGAATCACTTCAGTTTGAATTATCCAAAATCATAATTCTTAAACTTTTCTAACAACTTAGTTTCACTCAAGAACTCCTCTTTACTACGTCCGTTCAGCTTAAGGAAAACTACCATATATTTTTCCGTTAATCCTCGGACTCACTAAGTCAACATTAACCATAAACATTGATCACTACTCTAAATTCCTTTAATGATATATCTGCCTCGATCATGATAAGATCCATTGTACTCATCTCACTCAATAATGTTGAACTTAAGGGTTCTCATAATACCATTCACATCTATACATTAACAAAGCTCCTATCAATTCTGGTTTATCCTACCATAGAGATGACAAAAACTTAGGTACCACACTATCTCCCAACTAACCTGCTAAGGATAGGTCACCTTATTCCTTATCCATCCCACTGAGGATGATCAATTGGACTTAGTCTCAACTTAGTCCTCAACACTTAAAGTAAATTCAACCGACACACGTTGATAAACTTCCGTTTTTCATCTGAAACAACACTTGAAGATACTCCATGAAGTCTGAACAATCCTCTGATACATTATTCGGTTCACTAACTCTGCTTGTGGATCTTAACTCGTAAGAAGATGTAGACTTCACCAGTCGATCAACGATCACTTGAATTCAATCAAGACTCATACAGGTCTTCAGAAAACTTATAACAAAGATTGAAGGAATGTCAACATCTCAACAAGGAAGGTCTCAATTGTACATCTTGATGTGGAGATATCCAACTCACGACTGATGAGATAGGTCACACATCGACAACATTTGGAAAATACGTAGAACTAAAATGATCAATGACGAAAAGTACGGTCGAACCGCAATAAGACAAGACCTTGGTGATCATAAAAGAAATTCTCAAGAAAAGAAAATTTTTCTGGATTTCACGTTCACATAAGCATAGAAAAGAATTTCATTAATTTGAAGGATATCGGAACATCCAGTATGGAAAAAGATCATTCCATCAGGTTCGTGGATGTAAAAATGCATGGTCAATACACATTTACAAACATGAATCTAATAAAGTTCATTCTTCCACAAGAATCTTCCAACGGATTCAAAGAATCAAGGGGTGAATAATGTCTAATCCCAAGAGGATTAATTCTTATTCTTAATACAAAGAATTTACAAAATGATGACTTTCACCTCTATCAAAAATAGAAGTGACGAAACTGAGTTTCACCAAGAAACTTTTGCTATCACGAAATTATTTGTGTTATAACTCAAGAAATAGTCATAACCACTTCTCTCAACAAAATGTGAAAGTATCCATACCAATTGATTCCTTTAAACCAATTCACTCAAATGTCTAATACATCGAGGATCATTTGGAAGTGTGAGTACGACTTCTCACAACAAAGAAATGAATAACTGGAAATTTATGAATCAGCATAACTAATTCATGAGTCCTGACAGACTGCAAATTAAAATAAGAAAATATGTCTGACACATACCAACTTCACCGTTGTGATTATCTAATACAATCACAGGATTTGAGAAATAATTGTCAACTGACAAACACAAGAGAATCAAAGGGTAGAATGAAGAATTCCTCAATCACGTGACACTCACCCAAGATCGAAAATCCACTCGATTCATCTTGGTTCCAACCAACATACACATCTTTCTAGCCAAGCTTAGTATGACCACCTTGAATTGGGTACGATCCCGGACGACTTAACCAATCGATCCAACATACAAAAGGTTGATCTTTCCTCATAAACTGAGTTGACGATGCAAAACCTTAGATAGGTCATCACTCCAGTCGGGTAATAACTCATCTTCAAGTCAATCTTTGAGTAGATGACAACTCCTCGCAATTAATTTACCAAATCAACTACACAAGTTAGAGAATACTTATTCCTAATTCGTCCTTTTACCTAGTCGTCAGAAATCTAGACGGTGACACGAGCCTCCACACAACGTTGGTGCTTCACAAGGAAAACACTCGGTCTAACAAACGATTCAGACCACCGATCTTTCAGTTGAATCGAGTCGTCGAACTCGTTTCAATCTTTATAGGCAACATCCTACACAAAGGAACTGAGATCTGACCGCATCCAGAAACTAGATCAATCAAAAATCAATGTCCTTTGATAACCATAAACCTAGAATATTTCCAGGGAACACTCCTGGAAAAATCCTTTTACACAAGCATCTTGTTTCGAATGTCTGACACGATTCGCAAGAATAATCGAATGTCATATTTGAACCCAAGTAACATTCAAGATCTACGGTCTCCCAGGACATAAAACCCTTGGAAAAACCATCAACAAAACATATACTTGTGCGTCAACACACATTGCTTCAACAAGAAACAATTCAAACAAAATCCAAACAGAGATCACACAACAAAAACTTAACAGACCTATTCCCCAAAGATCCCGAAAGACTCGACCAGCTCTGATACCACCTTGTAACGCCCCCCCTTAGGGGCATTACTTACGTAACACGTGCGGAATTTAAATTAAAAGATAATTTGTTGGTGCTTTCGGAAAATAATTTATATAAGTATACAAGTGTCTGAAATTGGGTATAAAAATTTTGTCACGACTCCTAAGCCTTGATTGGCACACAGACTTACTATCATAGTATGGCAAGCCTATTTAATTTAAAGAATATACTTGAATAAAAGCTAGTATTTTACGAAAATTTCGACAGAGTCTCCTCTGTAATTCGGACATCCCAGGTAAAAGAACACCTGCTAAAATAATTACATTTTCATTCCATAATTCCAGTTACACCAAATACAACCAGGCATTAATATGCTAAAGATAGTTATATCAATTAGCTATACATGACCAAAAGGAAAAGTTTAAGTTTTCATTCAAAAGAGACGCTCTCCGAGCCATAAACATTCCGTTTTAAAATATAGACTCTCTGAGTCATACTCATACATACTTATCAAAAATCCAAGTCTCAAACCCTAAGCTGGTCATTCTAAAAGTTATTCCTGAGAAGAACTCATGTGATCGTTCCACAATCAAATACTTCATCAAGCAACTAGATCTAAGTCTCTGAGTGACTTAGGAAGACTCCTCTGCACATCTGTACTAAAATACCCAGGGTACAATAGCAAACCAGAAGAAACCTGATATGTTTGTAAGGGTGAGATACCGACAAATGGATATATCACACAACAACCATATACATGATACATACATCACATAATCATATAAGCAGTTAAATCATGCATATACATAACATAACAGTGTTATATCAAAGGGCCTCAAACCCGCACAGTCAATCTTTTGAAAATATGCATGACACTTCAATATCAGGCTCTAACTTAATCTCGTGAGATATCAACACCGTTTTTCCACTGGAGAAGAATTAGAGTTGGTCAATCTCTAGCCCACCGGGCAGTTGCCTCCATACCCTCATGCATTTAAGGTCTCGGGACGAGCAACGTCACATGTGCATCTGAACTCGGTTTACATGGATAGACTCCCAGATACCATCTTTGTATCTGATATATATCAACAGCACGTCCGGTTGGGGAAATGCACTTGAGAAAATATTTTATTTAAAAGGTTTTCTTTGTGTTCATTCTTTTTCGCTGTCGCAGCTCAAAGCTAACGACTTAATCATCATTTCCCCATCACTTGAAAACTTAGAAGCATAGGACACACAGTTCGAATGCTCAATCACAACGCCCGAGACCGATGCACCAGTCCTAGGCTTGTGGTCGTAGAAAGCAACATTCACCTTTAACAATGTTCATCACACGTGGTTAGAAGACACAGTCCAACACAACGTGATTAGGACGCACAGTCCACAACAATGAAATCAGAACGCACTCATCACACGTGGTTAGAAGACACAGTCCAACACAACGTGATTAGGACACACGGTCCACAACAATGAAATCAGAACGCACTGTCCTCGATTTCGAGAATTGGACACTCAGTCCAGAACATCATGAATAGGACTCATAGCCCCGAATTAACACTGATCCAAGATCACGTGCGCATAACTGAATACTAGAGGCGACGTCTCGCGTACTAGATTCTCTTTCTCAAGTATTTATTGTTCGTTCAGTGAAAATCAAATTCAAAACCGAATCCTCGATAACCTATCCAGGCTTACCTGAAAGTTTCTAAAATATTTAGGAAAAACCTTTTCTTTGAAAATCATTTATAAAGCATCCTTGAAATACTTTTATCTTTGAAATAATTCCCCCAATAGGATATTGCCAAATAATCTTGAAAGTTTTCACTTGAAGACACATAGTTCGAAAAGGAATTTTTCTCTTGTATAACAATAGTTCACCAAAACCATTTCAACATTTAAAACAAGTACTTTAAGTTAATGAGCTTTTGGAAAAGAACACCAATCCCTTCATCTTCAAAGCTTATTAAGGTTTTGAATCCTTATAACAGTTGAGCACAGACACAAGTCTGGCTTAGCAAACTTTCAATCAACAACAGTATATATTATCAGGTCAATGCTAATATCACAGTTGAAAGCAGATCATCACAGATATGCATCATAACATTTAGAACGAGTACAGTCCAACATCAGATAATAGCATAACAGTTCAAGTACATTAGATAACCAAGTAAGCTCAATTAACATATAAATATCCAGTTAAACACCTACACACATGCATACAGTTATTGAATATCCCTAGGCAAACTCCCCTTACCTTTGAAGACAAGTAAAGGATCCTCGTCTTAATACTCACATTAGCTCCAAGAGTGTAACTATCTACTCCATCAAGCAAGCATAGCCGTGTCAAACGTCTCAGAGAGGGAATCCAACAACGCGCAACAACCAAAAATCAAGAAATCAATTTCACATGATCAAACACACATTCTAACTTTATCTAAACACTTAATCTAATTACCAAACAAGGTTATTTTTAAAGAAAATCATGTTTGAAGCTCACGCTTCCCAATACCCTTTAAGGAAACTTTGTTTTGATTAAAAGATCATGAAAAAGAACTTTGGAAATCATCCGTTAAGAGTCCTAATTGCACTAAATCATAATTAATTTCACAAAAACATACCCAAATTCAAATAAAACCAAATTGGGGGTTTAGGGCTCCTTATTAAAATTTAGGGAAAACTCAGAATAATGAAATTGGTTTAGGGAAACACAAATTCACAGTCCCAATCTCATAAAACAACCTTAAATTTCAAGATTAAAATCTGAAATCAAAGGGTTAGGGTTAGGGTTTTAAAAATCCATTTGGGGGTTTTGAATCTGAGACACAAGAGAGGGTTTTGACTCACCCAAGCTTGGAGACAGCTTGAAGGTGGTGCTGTGGTGCTCCTCGCGGCGGCGGACGGTGACGGCACGGCGTCCAGCAGCGGTGGCCGTGTTCCTGTAACACCCAAGTACTCAAAACTTGAAGATAAGGCTAGGAGATGAAGGAAGGAACTTAAACTAACAAAGAGAGGTGAGAAACCACCATAAATGGCAGTCAAACCCACTTACCGCGATGGAGGGCGGTGGAGCGACGGAGTTGGACGGCTAGGCACGGTGATGGTCGTTCTCCTCCACGTTGGGTCGCGGTCGAAGCGCCTCCTAGGGGTGGTGTGCGCGGCTGGTGAAGGGAGGAGGAGAAGATCAAGCTTGAAGTTTAGGGAGAGATAAAAAGAAGAAGAAGAAGTGTGGAAGAAGAAGGAAAAAGAAAAGAGAAAGAAGAAAAAAGAAAGAAAAAGTTGCAGAGAAGAAAAGAGAGAGTGAGGCGTCGAGTGAGTGAGAGAGAGAAAAGAGAAACTTTAGTTTTTAAACTAGTTACTTAGTGATAGGTACAAAATGAGTGATAAATATTAGGCCTAAAATAAACATGTTTTTACTTTTTGGAATCTAAAAATAAAGATTGATAAGGATATGTTTTCGAAATTCAAGTTAGAGTAAAGATTAATAGTTGAACTGATCAACTAAGGAAATACTCGGTCCAAAATTTAATCTCCGATAAATGTGAAACCAAAATATTTTTAACTCTAAAATTAAATAGAATAAATATATGAAAATGTTTTTCTCTTAATCATATTATTAAAATATTTTTCTGTACTGGTATAATAGTGACAATAACGTAAATTATTGTCTAGTAAACGTGCATTCACTGAAGTAATTCAGTGCTAACACACCCAATAAAATAATTTGAAAAGAGTAATTTAATTACTCAAACTAAACCACATAACAAAATAAACTTAAACATCTAAATAAAATAATTAATCATAGGTGTAAAAACTAGGGTGTTACATTACTACCCCTCTTAAAAAAATTTCGTCCTCGAAATTTTGTAGCTCAAAACTACACAGGATGTTGTAATCACACTTTAACTCTAAAATCTTGCTTTGTATTCTCATCGCTTCATTCCTTTCATCTATAACACTATAACAGGATCAATTCTTATGCCATTCTATTTATCCTTGAAACTTTTCACTACCACATTAGCTCCACTACCTTTGATATTTCATCTTAGTCTATTACACTTCAAAGAACAAAATCAACGCTTAATCTCTTCATTTAACTTTCTCAATACAAATCCAGTAGGAAAAACTTTCTCCAATATCTAACTTTCACGGCTCACATCAAAACCAGCACTAATTTTACATAACATCAATTAACCTTCTACTCAAGAGATGCAATCATAGTCTTAGTCCAATTGAGCTTAGTCTACTCTTCTAGTCAAATCAAATTCACACTTTTCAAGTCTCCAATCAAAACGTCATAACATTCCTGAGTTGCACATGATAAACTTTGCTCCAAGAACCTAAGAAATTCAATCTTATTAAAATTGAATCTTACCACATCCAAATTATATCATGGTCATTCATTTCAATCTTAAAGAATACGATTACATTTCTCCATGCAACTACAACCAAAGGGAATCACTTCAGTTTGAATTATCCAAAATCATAATTCTTAAACTTTTCTAACAACTTAGTTTCACTCAAGAACTCCTCTTTACTACGTCCGTTCAACTTAAGGAAAACTACCATATATTTTTCCGTTAATCCTCGGACTCACTAAGTCAACATTAACCATAAACATTGATCACTACTCTAAATTCCTTTAATGATATATCTACCTCGATCATGATAAGATCCATTGTACTCATCTCACTCAATAATGTTGAACTTAAGGGTTCTCATAATACCATTCACATCTATACATTAACAAAGCTCCTATCAATTCTGGTTTATCCTAGCATAGAGATGACAAAAACTTAGGTACCACACTATCTCCCAACTAACATGCTAATGATAGGTCACCTCATTCCTTATCCATCCCACTGAGGATGATCAATTGGACTTAGTCTCAACTTAGTACTCATCACTTAAAGCAAATTCAACCGACACACGTTGATAAACTTCCGTTTTTCATCTGAAACAACACTTGAAGATACTCCATGAAGTCTGAACAATCCTCTGATACATTATTCGGTTCACTAACTCTGCTTGTGGATCTTAACTCGTAAGAAGATGTAGACTTCACCAGTCGATCAACGATCACTTGAATTCAATCAAGACTCATACAGGTCTTCAGAAAACTTATATATAACAAAGATTGAAGGAATGTCAACATCTTAACAAGGAAGGTCTCAATTGTACATCTTGATGTGGAGATATCCAACTCACGACTGATGAGATAGGTCACACATCGACAACATTTGGAAAATACGTAGAACTAAAATGATCAATGACGAAAAGTATGGTCGAACCGCAATAAGACAAGACCTTGGTGATCATAAAAGAAATTCTCAAGAAAAGAAAATTTTTCTGGATTTCACGTTCACATAAGCATAGAAAAGAATTTCATTAATTTGAAGGATATCGGAACATCCAGTATGGAAAAAGATCATTCCATCAGGTTCGTGGATGTAAAAATGCATGATCAATACACATTTACAAACATGAATCTAATAAAGTTCATTCTTCCACAAGAATCTTCCAACGGATTCAAAGAATCAAGGGGTGAATAATGTCTAATCCCAAGAGGATTAATTCTTATTCTTAATACAAAGAATTTACAAAATGATGACTTTCACCTCTATCAAAAATAGAAGTGACGAAACTGAGTTTCACCAAGAAACTTTTGCTATCACGAAATTATTTGTGTTATAACTCAAGAAATAGTCATAACCACTTCTCTCAACAAAATGTGAAAGTATCCATACCAATCGATTCCTTTAAACCAATTCACTCAAATGTCTAATACATCGAGGATCATTTGGAAGTGTGAGTACGACTTCTCACAACAAAGAAATGAATAACTGGAAATTTATGAATCATCATAACTAATTCATGAGTCCTGACAGACTGCAAATTAAAATCAGAAAATATGTCTGACACATACCAACTTCACCGTTGTGATTATCTAATACAATCACAGGATTTGAGAAATAGTTGTCAACTGACAAACACAAGAGAATCAAAGGGTACAATGAAGAATTCCTCAATCACGAGACACTCACCCAAGATCGAAAATCCACTCGATTCATCTTGGTTCCGACCAACATACACATCTTTCTAGACAAGCTTAGTATGACCACCTTGAATTGGGTACGATCCCGGACGACTTAACCAATCGATCCAACATACAAAAGGTTGATCTTTCCTCATAAACTGAGTTACGATGCAAAACCTTAGATAGGTCATCACTCCAGTCGGGTAATAACTCATCCTCAAGTCAATCTTTGCGACAAGGCATGTAGAGTCAGTCCCGATGCCGACACATGGCCGATGCTGAAATGACTATTAGCATCGACTCTTGCCTTGTAGCGTGAGCTTTTGGTTAATGCTGAAAGCTAATTTTCTTGTAGTGTTAGTGAAAATAAGTTCACTGAATGCGACACCCCCTTATCAGGGTATCACATTTGAGTAACTTGTTGCGGAATTTGAAACTTAAGGAAATAACATGTTGCTGGTTACTTTCGGAAAAATAAATTTTCTAATTACGTATTCTTTTAAAAAATGGTGATAATTTTTTTTCTTTCCTTTACTCCACATACAATCCAACAACATCAACATAATATACAGCTATATATCATACATATGTGTCATAAGAGTTTTACACAAGACCTTCATCCTACCAGCTCACCTTCTACGGTCATAAAGACATAACAAAAATAAAAACAACATAACTATACCACAGCGGGAGTCTGAAACTACTACTCAAAAAGATGGCTCTCAGTAGCCAGAAAGTCAGACTATCAAAAACCCCACTATTCCCAAAAATGGAACCATATCCTGTAACACCCTAAGATTCACCCTTAAGTTTACAAGTGTTAGTTTTGGAATATATATGTTGTTATATGTTTGATATTTATGCATATGTGTATGTTAGAGGTAGTTTAGCCTTTGGAAGGGTCTTAATAATGAATTCTGGTTTTCTGCAGAATCCGCCCGGCCTACATTTTCTAATCCCGGCCTAAGCGTATGCGCCCGGACTAAATTTTGAGCCCGGCCTAACGACGCTGACAACATTTTGAGGCTTCTATTTCGGTCCAGTTGCACCCTAATTCGTTTTAAACCTCTAAGTCACGCCCTAAACCCTAGTTTACATGACTCTAACACTCAGAAACTGCCTCTCACCTTTCTCTTGGAGGTCTCATCTCTTTTCTCTAAAAACTATCTCTCTAGGGACCATTATGTTCATCGTTTTCCACCGTTCTTCAATTGGGGAACACCTTTGCGAACACGTGCTCATTGTGTTTGCTGTTTGGATCTCTAAACCAGGTAGAATTCGTGCACCTTGTCATCCCTTTTTGTTAATCTCCTTTCTTCTCCTTGAATTAGGAATTAATAGTTAACCTTTTGTTTGACCAAGGCTTGGAAAACTAGTCAAGCCGCTTGGGGGAAACACGTTGGTTCTTCATTTGGGAAGCTTGTTTGATCTGTTTCAGTTTAGAGGTTGAGTTTGTGTTGAGCCGCTTTGGGAACTGAGGGCAGTTTGCTGTTAGGAGCTTATGTTGGAGTGACCTTCAATCCAGGTATAGGGAGAAGGGTAGTGTACTCATAGGCTTGGGGTTAGAGTAAAGTAAAGGGGTTCCCATAGCCCCGGTTTGTTTGTATGAGTATATGATTTATATGTTGATTTGTTAGTTATTTTGATAACATGATCTTGGTTGTTAATATGTTGTTTATATGCCTATGTTCATACTACGTTCTTGATGTTTATGTTGGTTATATGAACATGATGATTATGTTGGATGAATGTTGAGATATGACTGTTGAATACTGGTTGATTTCTGATGTTGTTGATTATGATTAGTTGAATGGTTGATGCCATGACTGTGCTGATGTTATGATTGAGTTGATGAGGATGTGGGATCTAGAAAATATGTTGTTAAAATGGATTAGGATTATTGGACTAAATCATTGAAATAATTGACTAAGAACTATGTTTTAACTATGCCCAGAACAGTACTGTCGTGCATTGAGCACGGTCGTGCTGAACAGGGAGCACGCCCGTGCTCCCAGTTGAATTCTGGAAAGTGGCCGTGCATTTAGCACGACCGTACAGGACAAAGAGCACGATCGTGCTGCTAAGCACGACCGTTCCTAATAGGCAGCACGACCGTGCTCCACTTAAGTGGCAGCACGACCGTGCTCCACTTAAGTGGCAGTATAACCGTGCAGGGGATCAGCACGCCCGTGCTCCCATACAGATGAGAAATGGAATTAATAACTTTTAAGGGGTTTTGAACCCCAATTCCCCAACAATGATGAGATAACGCAATCAATTAATGTGATGGATTAGATAACTCGGTTAATGGTTAACAAAGATGATGAAGAAGATGAGATGGTGAGATGTTAAGTTAGTCAAGACGGTATCCGTTGGGTTACCGCATGTTGGTAAATTTGGTGCTTATTGGCCAAAGTGCCCTCGATTCTTATTGGTCGAGGAGTTGTTGATGTTGTACTTTGGTGGCCAAGAGTTTGCCCCAAGGGAACCTTGACCCAGTTGGGTTAAAGGTATTGTGGTAGATTCCACTGATTAAAGGTGTTGTGGTAGATTCCACTGATTAAAGGTTTTGCAGTAGATTCTGCCACGGTCGATTCCGCTAAAGTCTTCAGTTGATTCCGTTGAAGCAAAGGAGGTGGCGGTTGCCTGTTGTTTGTTGTGTTGCATACGCATTGCATCAGAGTTGTTGTTGTTGTTGTTGAGGGATGTTCCACATAGGGAAGGTCGTCCTAGAGTACGGCGATCTGGCCATCTACGGTTGGAATAGATTCTCCTTACACCCCCGTGACAAGGCATTCGTTGGTTTGATGCGTTGGCTATCCAAGGAGTAGATTCTCCGGTGTTGAGTCGATTCTCAATATGGATATTAAACTCCGAAGTCATCCATCCCGAGTTTAGTGGATACATATGCATTGTTGGTTTAGCGGAGGAGGATTGCATTACACTGCATAACATGCTTGATGTTGATGATGTTGATGATGTTGATGTATGTTTATACACGTTGTTGATGTATGCTTACGTTGGTGACATGATTGTAAGTTTTACTTTACTTCCTACCTCCTTACTATTTATGTTTACATGATTCTTACTCCCCATTATTTGTTTGTTTGGTATGATTGGCACCTTGCAGAGGATGATGAGCAGCCTGGAGAGGAGTGACTCTGAGGAGCCGCCACTCATAGTTAGGGCTTGTCTTATGTTCAGTTAGTTTATTTGTCTTCGGTTGTAATTTCGTGGATTTTTTACGGAACGGTTATACCAGCTCTGTATGTGACACCGGGGTTGGGTTATGTTTATTTCCTTGTTATGTTTAATTGTTTTAAACTTGTTTTATTTTCCGTGATTTTGAGAACTAGTTCATATGGAACCTTTCTATCCATGGAAAAACGTTTTAGTAAATGTTGATGCATGATTTCAGTTTGATTGTCCATCTCTTTTATGCTTTATAACATGCGGGGTAGCAGGGTGTCACATTTAGTGGTACCAGAGCAGTTCGGCCTTGTCCGGACGTGGTATGAGTCTGTTGTGAGTCTATTGTGTCCTCTTGTTTGAATTGTCTATATTTATATAGACATTTTTACGTGGTACTAAGTTCCTATAGTTCCGTTTTGGCTCGACTTACTGCATTCGGTGGTTTGTCTTGAACGATCCAAGAAGCCTGCGAGTGCTTCTTGTGCTTAGGAAGGCGGTTCTATTATCTTTTGATAATAAGAACTATGCATCTGATCTTGTGCGCTTACCTTTTAAAAATCACTCGATGTTATTCTTTGAATGAACTGGTTATCTTCCAACCATGTTCCCTTAGATTGCTTTGATAGAACCATAGTTTTTGGAACTGTAACAGAGTCTAAGAATCCAGACCTTCTCTCTGCCAGCCAAGTTCAAGCTTCGATGAAAGACGAAGCCCAAGTGTACATGATGATAGCTTCCCTGGAAGTAGAGAGCAGCCCTCCTGATGTCGCCAGCTTGCCTGATGTGCGGGAATCTCCTGAAGTGTTCCTAGGGGATGTTTATAACTTACCCACAGAGAGAGATGTTGATTTCACACCATAGACTTAGTTCCTGGCACCGGGCCAATCTCCATAGCACTCTATAGAATGTCTCTTCTAGAGCTAACTAAGTTGAAGGAAAAGTTGGAGGACCTGATGAAGAAGCAGTTCATTAGGTCAAGTGTGTCTCCGTGGGGAGCACCTGTGTTGTTGGTGAAGAAGAAGGATGGTAGTATGAGGTTGTGTGTCGACTATCGGCAACTCAACAAGGTGACCATAAGGAATCAGTATCCCCTCCCTAAGATTGATGATCTCATGGATCAGTTGATAGGCGCTAGCGTCTTTTCTAAGATAGATTGAGGTCAAGGTACCATCAGATTCGGGTTAAGTTTAAGGACATCCCGAAGGCAACATTCAGAATGTGATATGGTCACTATGAGTACTTGGTTATGCCCTTTGGGGTGACCAATGCTCCATCGGTTTTCATGGACTACATGAACAAGACCTTTCACCCTTACTTGGATAAGTTTGTGGTGGTGTTTATATATGACATCTTAGTGTACTCCAAGAGCAAGGAGGAACATGGGGAACACCTAAGGGTTGTCTTGCAGACCCTTAAGGAAAATCAGTTGTACGCTAAGTTGTCTAAGTGTGAGTTCTGGTTAGAGGAAGTCAGCTTCTTAGGACATGTCATCTCTAAGGGTGGCATAACAGTGGGCCTAGTTAAAGTAGAGACGGTGCTCCAGTGGGAAGCGTCGAAGTCTGTGACCGAGATTAGGAGTTTCTTGGGGTTAGCCGGTACTATAGGCGGTTTATAGAGGGTTTCTCTAAGATAGCTTTACCCTTAGCCCTTCTCACCAAGGAGGGACAGTTGTTTGTGTGGGACTCTAAATGTGAAGAGAGTTTCCAAACCCTTAAGGATAGGTTGACATCAGCACCAGTATTAGTTTTGCCAGACCCTAGTGAGCCCTTCGTAGTTTACTATGATGCTTCTAAGCAAGGGTTAGGTGGTGTGTTAATGCAGAATGGTAAGGTAGTTGCTTATGCTTCTAGGCAATTGAAACCCCATGAGAAGAACTACCCTACCCATGACCTAGAGCTAGGAGATGTGGTATTTGCCTTAAAGATCTGGAGGCGTTACCTGTATGGAGCGAGATTTGAGGTTTTTAGTGATCATAAGAGTTTGAGGTATCTCTTTGATCAAAAGGAGTTGAACACGAGGCAGCGTAGGTGGATGTAGTTCTTAAAGGATTATGACTCCAAGCTGACCTATCAACCAGGAAAGGCCAATGTGGTGGTCGATGCCTTAAGTAGAAAAAACTTTCATGTCTCCACTTTGATGGTTAGGAAGATGGACCTGATTGAGGAGTTTAGAGACCTGAGTTTAGCTTGGGACGTTACCCCTAAGAGTATTAGGCTTGGTACCTTGAAGGTTACCAACAGGCCGATGGATCAGATTAGAGAGGGTCAGATGTTAGACAAGTTTCTCTTAGACCAGCGAGAGTTGCTCTCTCAGGGTCAGAGGTTAGACAAGTTTCTTACCACAAAATCCATTGATATGCTATCCCACTTCCATTCTAGTACATCTAATGATGTGAGCATACCTCTAGGTCTTTGATGTTCTACCTTCACTTTCTGACAAGTCAGACATGATGCAATATATTTCGCCACTTGCTTCTTCATGCCTGGTGTAACAGCTTGATTTTAATTATGTTGTTCAACCGGTTAAAATATAATTAACTATATTTTAATCTGAGAGTTACAAAGTGATTTTGAATAAAATAAGATCATATTCATAGTCTACTTTATGGTAGAAGGTTACGGTAAAATTTTGGGTTGAAAATTCAAACGAAACCCTGTATGCGTTTTCACCGACAGTAAAAGTTTACTCAGCAGAAAACCTAATTTTGACCCGCGAATGGAACGGTTAGTGTTTTTGCCGTGTTTCCAACGACTTTAGTAATTTTGGAAATTTTACGTTCGGAATTAAAATATAATATTTTATTCACGCAAAAACCTTGAGAATTACGATCGGAAACTATAATCGGGTAAACAATGTAGTAGAATGAAGAGCTGAGGTGATTGAATTGACTTGATGGGGTGAGGTGGCTTGATGGCTAAAGCAAGTGTCACATCCACGGAAAGTCATGATGATGACTTAGGAATTTAATGTATTTTAATCCTAAAACCTATTAATCTTTCTCCTAACCAACCAAACATGTCCTAAGACAAACTTGGCATCCAAGTTTCTCTCCTCTCCTTCTCCCACACACCTCTCTCTCCCATCTCTATATATATACTCACTTTTCTTCACTCACATTTTCTACTCTCACAAACTAAGAAACACTTACTTGTTCCATTGATTTTTCTTAAGGAGTTGATGATTCTTATTCATTTTCTTCAAGCTTCGAGGGTAATACTTCTTCCTCTTACTCATCCAAGTTCTCTTCTTCACTTATTTGTTGAGTTTGTGCCATGTTCATCCATTTGACATTCTTCGATCTACAAGCTTCTAAAATCACTAGAAAATTGTAGAAAAATCATAAAAATGTTAAACCAATTTCTATGATCTAGTTAGGATCTCTACTATCATTATCCAAGAGCTTGAATCCAACTAAACTCTCTAGCCTATTTTATGGCTCAAGACCGAAACCCTACCCTAAGTGGTTGGATGATTTTTATTTCTTATTTTCAACTTATAGCAATTTATCCTAACTAGCTAAGATCTAAGTAATTATTATCCGAAAGATTAGAATGAGAAAATGACCCTAGCCTATTTTTGAATTGATGGTCGAAACCTAGCCTTAATGTGTCAAAGAGGTTTTGTTGATTTATTTGTGGTTGTGTTGTTGGTTGAAGGAGGAATTGGTAACGTGTAGCGTGATAACGAGGAACATCGATTTCAGAATCCCGGTGATAACCTAGGTAGGGGAAAGAACCAACCTATCGTCGGAATGGATAAGTAGTAAATTATATAATAATTGTGTAGGGCGGCCTAAACCCTACTAGTAGTCGAGTAATCGACAAGACAAAAATCACATTGGAAACCTTTTTCTGAAAAACCACTAGCGATTCGGGGATTGTAGGTTTATCGACATTAGGTTGATTTTATATTGTTGATGGTTGATTTGATTTTATTACCTTTATTGAATTGATTTTGTGCTATATGGGTGATATTGGAATATTTTGATTGATATTGTGTTTTGCATTATCTGCCTGATTTTTATTATTATGCTTAGTGGATTTTAAGCAAAGATATATATGTTGTCTAAGAGATGATTGTTTTGGGTATTAGGATAATGATGATTTAGAAGTATCTAACCTGGATGATGTATGTTAAAGAGGTGTTATGGCATAGAATATATGGGTCAAGTTCTAATGGAAGGTTAAGGCACTAGGATGTTGTTAAAACGGGTTGGTGAGATTCAAGTATAGGTGTTGTTATCGACAACCGTGTATTGGTAATATAATATGTAACAGCCTGATTTTCATTATACTGTTTAATCAATTAAAATATAACTAATTATATTTTAATACGAAAGTAGAAAATATTTTGTTTAATAAAATAAAATCATATTCCTAATCCACCTTATCATATGAAGTCACAGTAAAATTTTCGGTTGAAAATTCAGATGAAAGTCGGTCTGCGTTTTCACAGCCAGTATAAGTTTACTTTGCAGAAACCTAATTTTGACCCGTGAACGAGACGGTTAATGTTTTTATCATGTTTCCTTCAACTTTGGTTATTTTGAAAATTTTCGTTCAAAAATAAAATAAAATAAAATATTTTATTCGGGTGAAACCTTCAGAATATACGATCGGAGGTGCAACCGGTTACGTATTTAAGCAGTTAAAGGAACCCTAAAGGATGAGAGAAGGCTTGATGGGATGCATAATTAAATGCTTATGACACACTTTAAAGTGATCATGATTACTTTTTCAAATTATAATCTATTTTATTCCAAAAACCCATTAAACCTTCCTTAAATGATCCAAACAATGCCCTAAACCAAAACTTCCTCTCCAAGCCTTGCTCCCTCTCCTCTAGGCCGTGCACCCCTCCCCCTTCCTCTATAAATACCACTCTTCATCCTCACTTCATCACTTTCCTTCCTTCTACTCCATTAAAACTCTTAAGCTTTCATATTTTTCTTAACTTCAAGCTTCCAAAGCTCTAGTTTTTCTTCTTCTTTTCACTAAGTGTTCTTCACCAAAATTGTTCCTCTTGATTAGGGTAATACTCTCATGTATTCTTTTCTTTAAAAACTTCATCTTTTTCTAAAGTTTCTTCTTTATGTCATATATGAGCTTTTATCTTCAAAAATCTCTCAAAAATGGTAGAAAACTCCTTTTGAGTTGAAACCAATTTCTATGGTCTTGTATTTACTTGTAGTTTAACATACTAAGAGGTTATATAAATCCAAAGTCTCCATCCTCTATTTCTTGAGGAGGCCGAATCTACTCATGATGGCCTAGGGAGTGTTTTGTTTCAACTTCTTTTACATGATCATGTGTTAGTTTTTTTTAAGTGTTCCTTGATCATTGAATCCATAAATCTTGGAAGGTTTTGATAGCTTGTTTTTCCCATGATGGCCAAAACTATGTATTAGTGGCCTAGGATACTATGTTTCAACTTATCCAAGTGTGATCATGAACTTCGAACCCTAATACATTGTGATGCTTTACTTTATTCTTGCTTCATTTATTTATTGTGCTTTCTTTACGGCTTTCCTTACTTGTGCTTATTTATTTTTATGTCATTATGTTTCTGTTCATGTCATTTACTTCCATGTTCTTTATATTCATGTCTTTTATTTTATGTCATTTATATTTATGCCATTTACTTTATGTCATTTACATTATGTCATTTACTTTTATGTCATTTATGTTTATGTCATTTATGATTCATTTACTTATGTCATTATGCTTTAATTACTTATAGGCTTATGTTGTTCTTACTTTATGTGCTTATGAGCTTTGTTATTTAAAGTCCTATGTTGCTTCCAAGATGATCATAGACTTGAGCTCCATAAGTTATTGGATGCTAAAAGGTCTAAGAGATTGGAAAATTTATAGATTTCTACCATGAAAACCCAAGGATGGCCGAATCTTAAAGGTTATGGACCTAGGGTGTTTCGTTTTCATTTTCCAAAGTGATAATGGTTTTGATCTCCTTACTATTAATGGATGCTAAACCAAAGAGATTGGAAAGTTTAAATGTTCCTAGCCTATCTTATTGGTCAAGGCCGAATCTCCATCAAGTGTAACTTGGTGGGATTTTTGTTCAACTTTGTTTAAAGTAATCTTGTTTTAAACTCCTAGCACTTAAGGATCATAAATCCCTAAGTTGCATGTGTTTTGGAAACTTCTAGCACTTAAGGATCATAAATCCAAGAGTCGCATAAATTTCGGAAACCCCTAATCCTAGTTTATTGTATGAACCGAACCTATACCATGTGGTTAGTGTTCTTTGATTGAGTTTGAACTCATGATTTCATGTTTTGTAACCTTAGACTTCCATCTCGGAGGAAACAAGGACGTTCGTGGTATACCTCTTCGAGTATCTAATCTCCTTACCTTCACAGAAGGTGGAGTTAATACTTTGTGGTGTGATGACGAGGAGCTTCGAGTTCGGGAGTTCGGTGAAAACCCAGGTGGGGGAAAGAATCAACCTATCGTCGGAATCGATAAGTAGTAAATTATGTAGTAATTATGTAGGGCGACCTAAACCCTACTAGAAGTCGAATAATCGACAAGACCAGAATCGCTTTAAATTGCTTTTATAAAACATCCATGGTGATTCGGGGATTGTAGGTTGATCGATATTAGGTTGATGTTTTATACTATTGATGGTTGATTTGAGTTTTATTACCTTTATTGAACTGATTTAGTGCTATGTTGATGTTTTGAAATACCTTTGATTGACTTGATGTTATGCATGATCTGTGTGGTATTTACTTTATGCTTAGTGGATTAAGCGATGATATATATGTGGTCTAAGAGATGAGTTGTTTTGGGCGTGAGGATCATGATGATTTTTAGAGGTGCCTAACCTACATGAAATATGTTAAAGAGGTGTTGTGACATAGAGCATGTGTTGAGGTCTTGATGAGAGGTTAAGGCACTAGGTTATGACCATAGGAGTCTGCGAGGTTCATAAGTTGTGTAGTTTCTATTATAGTATGTGGGACATATACAAGACCCGAAGTCCTTGTGGGACCGTCCAAAGGGTAAACTTAACTTGTGAAGCTACGAGTGTCATTCCTTTGCATGAGCACCTCTGGGAGTGGACGAGGTGTGCACCGGGATCATCGTGCAGCTGTAGTGTCACGCTTTGCATGAGCGTTCTTACCATGGTGAAGGTGTGCACCGGGATAATCGTGCAACTATAGTGTCATTGCTTTGCATGAGCACCCACGGTCCGGGGTGTGCATCGGGTTTAATGTGCAGCTATAGTGTCATTGCTTTGCATGAGCATTCTCACCATGACTAAGGATGTGCACCGGGAATGGGACGTGTCGCTTGGACGACTGACCGATAACCATAACTATGATAGGGAAACCATAGCCATTTTCAGTATTAAGTTTTAGTTGCAGGAATGAGGGTAGGATGGATATAAGAATTTTATGGAACATGGATGACTTGACTGATGTTGTGTCTGTGATAATTACTGTATAGTTTACTATGACTCTTTTCCGCTTTTGATGATAGAACTGTTTCTTATCCCCTGTATATTTCTGTATGTTGTATTTTGTCTTCTTGTGGAACCATACGAGAAGACCCTGTGGATGAACGTAACCAGGAGGAGTTGGATGGAACTCCCTACGAACCAGATGCCGGAGGACGAGCTGTGATCCATGGTGATTAGGGTCTATTTAGTTATGGCCAGTGCGTCTGTGTCGTGAAACTTTATCTTTCCGCTTATGTTTTGTATAACTATGCACCAGTTCGGGATCCTATTGATTGGATGCCCTGAAACAGTGTTTTGATAACTCTGATGCTTTAAGTATGTTTAATATATTTATGTTTTCATATTCTGTTCTATATGAATTTATTTGCTTAAGAAATTAAGTTTCAATTTTGACGTAATTTTCACGTTAATCATGCGATTAAGTAATTAAATAATGAGGTTTTAAACTAAATGACATAAAGGGACACAACGGGGTGTCTCATTTGGTATCAGAGCAGTTTGGTTCTAAAACGGACTGTGGGGTTATGTCCGATCAGAATCAAGGACTGGGAGGTTTAGGATGTTGTTACTGGCCGTGTCTAGTTAAATCCACATCGGATATTGACTATGCATAGAAGTTGGGTAGTGAGTCCGAACGCGATAACTAACATTAGTATGCAGCGGTCGGTAGCTGATGATAGAGGATCTAGTGTTCAAAGAGGAGGAGCTGGAAAAGGAGTTCCAGCAGCAGGACTGCCGATGGCCAGACCTCAGGCCACTAGGAGAGTGTTTACTGTGAGGGGAGCTAAATCCTCTCAATCTAGGGATCTTATACAAGGTATGTATTTGATATCTGGTAGACTTTGTTTGTTTGTCTAAGTAGCATGATAGACAAGAAAGTGATGAGAGTTTTGTTGAGGTATAGTTTTGATTGGTAGGATGTGAACCCTTAAGATCAATATCAGTGAGTGAGACAATTACTAGACGTCAAATGTTGATCGAGGCATAGTATTACTAAGAGAATCTAAGGTAATGATCAAATACTCGTAGTTAGTATGGATGGTATGAATTTGGAAGATATACCCAAGACGGCTTTTAGGACGAGGTACGGGCACTATGAGTATTTAGTTATACCTTTTGGTGTAACTAATGAGCCAGCCGTGCTCATGGATTAAATGAACAAAATTTTCAGACCATTCCTCGATAAGTTTGCTGTTGTACTCATCGACGATATTCTTATCTATTCTCGTACGCAGGGAGAGCATGAGGAACATTTGAGATTGGTGTTGCGAGTTTTGAAGGATAGGCATCTTTATGCCAAACTTTCCAAGTGTGAGTTTTGGCTAGAAGAAGTACAATTCCTAGGTCATGTGATTAATAAAGAAGGAATAGTCGTAGATCCAGCTAAGATTGGTTCAGTTCTTTAGTGGGAACGACCTAAGTCAATAAGTGAAGTACGAAGTTTCCTATGACTAGCTGGATATTATCGGAGGTTCATAGAGGGATTCTCGAAGATTGCATAGCCTATGACGCAGTTAACGAGGAAAAATATAGCTTTTGTATGGACCGAAAAGTGTGAACAAAGTTTTCAAAAGCTGAAGGACAGGTTGGCTACATTACCTGTGTTGATCTTACCAGACCCACTAGGACAGTTTGATGTATACTGTGATGCGCCATACCAAGGTTTAGGCTGTGTCCTGATGCAAGAGGGAAGAGTTGTGGCTTATGCTTCCCGACAGTTGAGAATTCATGAGAGAAATTATCCGACTCATGATTTGGAGTTAGCAGCAATAGTGTTCTCATTAAAGATATGGCGACATTTTTTTGTATGGAGCAAAGTTCAATGTCTTCAGCGACCATAAGAGCCTGAAGTATCTATTCGATAAAAAAGAATTGAATATGAGATGGTGAAGGTGAATGGAGTTTATCAAAGATTACGATTTTGAGTTATTGTACCACCCTGGTAAGGCCAATGTGGTAGCAGATGCCTTAAGTAGGAAGTCCTTGCATGTATCCGCAATGATGGTTAAGGAGTTAGAATTACTTGAACAATTCAGAGATCTGAGCTTAGGAATGGAATTACGGAAAGATAAAGTTTGCTTAAGTATGGTCACTATTAGTAGTGATTTCTTGAAAGATCTTAAAGATAAGCAAGTTTAGGATCTATACCTTCGGGAGATTAGTAAGGGGATAGACGGGGGTAAAGTTTCTGAGTTCACTAGGGGAGCAGATGGTGTGTTAAGGTTTAAGGATAGGATATGTGTGCCAGAGGATGCAGAACTTAGGAAGATGATTTTGGAAGAAGCACACAAGAGTAAGTTGAGTTATCATCCTGGATCCACAAAGATGTATCAAGATTTGAGGAAAATGTTTTGGTGGACCAGAATGAAGAAGGAAGTAGCAGAGTATGTTTTATCTTGCTTGGTGTGTCAAAAGGAAAAGATTGAACATCAGAAACCAGCAGGATTATTACAATCTTTAGATATACCAGAATGGAAATAGGATAGTATAGCTATGGATTTCGTGGCCGGATTACCACGAACTCCTAAGAAGCATGATGCGATTTGGGTTATCATTGATAGGTTGACGAAGTGTGCTCACTTCTTACCTATTAGAGAAGGTGATAAATTAGAAAAGTTAACCCAGATTTACATCAGTGAAGTGGTTAGATTGCATGGTGAGCCATCAAACATTGTCTCAGATCGAGATCCTAGATTTACCTCTCAATTTTGGAAACAATTGCAACATGCCTTGGGAACGAAATTGAGAATGAGTTCTGCCTATCATCCCCAAACCGATGGGCAATCAGAGAGGACAATTAAATCATTGGAGGATCTATTGAGAACTTGTGTGTTGGAACACACTGGCAGTTGGGATGAGGTCATGCCATTGATTGAATTTACTTATAACAACAGTTTCCACAGTAGTATCGGAATGGCACCGTATGAGGCTCTGTACGGCAGAAAGTGTAGGACCCCATTATGTTGGTATGAGACTGGTGAGAACCAAGTTTTGGGTCCGGATGTGGTACAACAGACTATGGAACAAGTCATGAAGATAAGGGAAAGGATGAAGGAAGCACAGGATAGGCAAAGGAGCTACAATGACAAGAGGAGGAGACCATTAGAATTCCAGGAAGGTGATCACGTATTCTTGAGAGTTACTCGAAAAACTGGAATTGGCAGAGCCATCAAATCTAGAAAACTTACTCCTCGTTTCATGGGACCTTTTCAGATTCTTCGACGAATTGGTCCAGTAGCTTACCAAATTGCCTTGCCACCAAATCTTTCCAACATTCATGACGTCTTTCATGTTTCTCAGTTGAGAAAGTACTATCCTAATCCATCTCTGTGATTGAGTCTGAGTCGATACAACTGCGAGAGAACCTAGAGCATGAGGCCTTACCTGTGAGGATCGCAGATAGACGGATTAAGGAGCTTCGTGGTAGACAGATTCCTTTGGTTAAGGTCATATGGGATGAAACTACTGGAGATGCAACCTGGGAACGCGAGGCGGATATGCAACAACAATATCCACATCTTTTCTGAGGTATGTAAATTCCGAGGACGGAATTATCTTTTAAGAGGGGTAGTAATGTAACAGCCTGATTTTCATTATACTGTTTAATCAATTAAAATATAAGTAATTATATTTTAATATGAAAGTAGAAAATATTTTGTTTAATAAAATAAAATCATATTCCTAATCCACCTTATCATATGAAGTCACAGTAAAATTTTCGGTTGAAAATTCAGATGAAAGTCGGTCTGCGTTTTCACAGCCAGTATAAGTTTACTTTGAAGAAACCTAATTTTGACCCGTGAACGAGACGGTTAATGTTTTTATCATGTTTCCTTCAACTTTGGTTATTTTGAAAATTTTCGTTCAAAAATAAAATAAAATAAAATATTTTATTCGGGTGAAACCTTCAGAATATACGATCGGAGGTGCAACCGGTTACGTATTTAAGCAGTTAAAGGAACCCTAAAGGATGAGAGAAGGCTTGATGGGATGCATAATTAAATGCTTATGACACACTTTAAAGTGATCATGATTACTTTTTCAAATTATAATCTATTTTATTCCAAAAACCCATTAAACCTTCCTTAAATGATCCAAACAATGCCCTAAACCAAAACTTCCTCTCCAAGCCTTGCTCCCTCTCCTCTAGGCCGTGCACCCCTCCCCCTTCCTCTATAAATACCACTCTCCATCCTCACTTCATCACTTTCCTTCCTTCTACTCCATTAAAACTCTTAAGCTTTCATATTTTTCTTAACTTCAAGCTTCCAAAGCTCTAGTTTTTCTTCTTCTTTTCACTAAGTGTTCTTCACCAAAATTGTTCCTCTTGCTTAGGGTAATACTCTCATGTATTCTTTTCTTTAAAAACTTCATCTTTTTCTAAAGTTTCTTCTTTATGTCATATATGAGCTTTTATCTTCAAAAATCTCTCAAAAATGGTAGAAAACTCCTTTTGAGTTGAAACCAATTTCTATGGTCTTGTATTTACTTGTAGTTTAACATACTAAGAGGTTATATAAATCAAAAGTCTCCATCCTCTATTTCTTTAGGAGGCCGAATCTACTCATGATGGCCTAGGGAGTGTTTTGTTTCAACTTCTTTTACATGATCATGTGTTAGTTTTTTTTTAAGTGTTCCTTGATCATTGAATCCATAAATCTTGGAAGGTTTTGATAGCTTGTTTTTCCCATGATGGCCAAAACTATGTATTAGTGGCCTAGGATACTATGTTTCAACTTATCCAAGTGTGATCATGAACTTAGAACCCTAATACATTGTGATGCTTTACTTTATTCTTGCTTCATTTATTTATTGTGCTTTCTTTACGGCTTTCCTTACTTGTGCTTATTTATTTTATGTCATTATGTTTCTGTTCATGTCATTTACTTCCATGTTATTTATATTCATGTCTTTTATTTTATATCATTTATATTTATGCCATTTACTTTATGTCATTTACATTATGTCATTTACTTTTATGTCATTTATGTTTATGTCATTTATGATTCATTTACTTATGTCATTATGCTTTAATTACTTATAGGCTTATGTTGTTCTTACTTTATGTGCTTATGAGCTTTGTTATTTAAAGTCCTATGTTGCTTCCAAGATGATCATAGACTTGAGCTCCATAAGTTATTGGATGCTAAAAGGTCTAAGAGATTGGAAAATTTATAGATTTCTATCATGAAAACCCAAGGATGGCCGAATCTTAAAGGTTATGGACCTAGGGTGTTTCGTTTTCATTTTCCAAAGTGATAATGGTTTTGATCTCCTTACTATTAATGGATGCTAAACCAAAGAGATTGGAAAGTTTAAATGTTCCTAGCCTATCTTATTGGTCAAGGCCGAATCTCCATCAAGTGTAACTTGGTGGGATTTTTGTTCAACTTTGTTTAAAGTAATCTTGTTTTAAACTCCTAGCATTTAAGGATCATAAATCCCTAAGTTGCATGTGTTTTGGAAACTTCTAGCACTTAAGGATCATAAATCCAAGAGTCGTATAAATTTCGGAAACCCCTAATCCTAGTTTATTGTATGAACCGAACCTATACCTTGTGGTTAGTGTTCTTTGATTGAGTTTTAACTCATGATTTCATGTTTTGTAACCTTAGAACCCCATCTCGGAGGAAACGAGGACGTTCGTCGTATACCTCTTCGAGTATCTAATCTCCTTACCTTCACAGAAGGTGGAGTTAATACTTTGTGGTGTGACGACGAGGAGCTTCGAGTTCGGGAGTTCGATAAAAACCCAGGTGGGTGAAAGAATCAACCTATCGTCTGAAACGATAAGTAGTAAATTATGTAGTAATTATGTAGGGCGACCTAAACCCTACTAGAAGTCGAATAATCGACAAGACAAGAATCGCTTTAAATTGCTTTTATAAAACATCCATAGTGATTCGGGGATTGTAGGTTGATAGATTTTAGGTTGATGTTTATACTGTTGATGGTTTATTTGAGTTTTATTATTTTATTGAACTGATTTAGTGCTATGTTGATGTTTTGAAATATCTTTGATTGACTTGATGGTATGCATGATCTGTGTGGTATTTACTTTATGCTTAGTGGATTAAGCGAAGATATATATGTGGTCTAAGAGATAAGTTGTTTTGGGCGTGAGGATCATGATGATTTTTAGAGGTGCCTAACCTACATGAAATATGTTAAAGAGGTGTTGTGACATAGAGCATGTGTTGATGTCTTGATGAGAGGATAAGGCACTAGGTTATGACCATAGGAGTCTGCGAGGTTCATAAGTTGTGTTGTTTCTATTACCGTATGTGGGACATATACAAGACCCGAAGTCCTTGTGGGACCGTCCAAAGGGTAAACTTAACTTGTTCCGCTACGAGTGTCATTGCTTTGCATGAGCACCTCTGGGAGTGGACGACGTGTGCACCGGGATCATCGTGCAGTTGTAGTGTCACGCTTTGCGTGAGCGTTCTTACCACGGTGAAGGTGTGCACCGGGATAATCGTGCAACTATAGTGTCATTGCTTTGCATGAGCACCCACGGTCCGGGGTGTGCACCGGGTTTAATGTGCAGCTATAGTGTCATTGCTTTGCATGAGCATTCTCACCATGACTAAGGATGTGCACCGGGAATGGGACGTGTCGCTTGGACGACTGACCGATAACCATAACTATGATACGGAAACCATAGCCATTTTCAGTATCAAGTTTTAGTTGCAGGAGTGAGGGTAGGATGGATATAAGAATTTTATGGAAGATGGATGACTTGACTGATGTTGTGTCTGTGATAATTACTGTATAGTTTACTATGACTCTTTTCCGCTTTTGATGATAGAACTGTTTCTTATCCCCTGTATATTTTTTTATGTTGTATTTTGTCTCCTTGTGGAACCATACGAGAAGACCCAGTGAATGAACGTAACCAGGAGGAGTTGGATGGAACTCACTACGAACCAGATGCCGGAGGACGAGCTGTGACCCATGGTGATTAGGGTCTAGTTAGTTATGGCCAGTGCGTCTGTGTCGTGAAGCTTTATCTTTCCGCTTATGTTTTGTATAACTATGCACCAGTTCGGGATCCTATTGATGGGATGCCCTGAAACAGTGTTTTGATAACTCTGATGCTTTAAGTATGTTTAATATATTTATGTTTTCATATTTTGTTCTATATGAATCTATTTACTTAAGAAATTAAGTTTCAATTTTTACGTAATTTTCACGTTAAGCGTGAGATTAAGTAATTAAATAATGAGGTTTTAAAC
The DNA here is from genome assembly GCA_030762895.1 of Sophora flavescens. Classification (NCBI taxonomy): domain Eukaryota; kingdom Viridiplantae; phylum Streptophyta; class Magnoliopsida; order Fabales; family Fabaceae; genus Sophora; species Sophora flavescens. The sequence goes on from CM061067.1 coordinate 164,772,429, forward strand.
TAAATGACATAAAGGGACACAATGGGGTGTCTCATAATACACAAGGACAAAGGTGTATTGGTAATATAATACACAAAGACAAAAGTATATTGGTAATATAATACACAAGGACATCTGTGTATTGGTAATATAATACACTGTGTATTGGTAATATAATACATGTAAAACACATCTGTGTATTGGTAATCTATGTATTGGTAATATAATACACCATGTATTGGTTATATAATACACGCAAAATCAAGAGTTCTCGCGAGACCACTTCCACCTTAGAAATATGTGTGCATCTATGGTGTCTTTGAGCAGCATGAGATTGAGGGTAGAGGATGATACATTAACTTGAGGAAGATTTGTTAGTTGGGTGTGTTGATTGTTTGTGACAATTACTATATAAATTACTATGACTCTTTTCCGCTTTTGATGACAGAACTGTTTCTTATCCCCTGTATATTTCTGTATGTTGTATTTTATCTCCTTGTGGAATCGTACGAGAAGACCGTGTGGATGAGCATAACCAGGAGGAGTTGGATGGGAGTCCCTACGAACCGGAGGCCGGAGGACGAGCTGTGACCCATGGTGATTAGGGTCTAGTTTGTTATGGCCAGTGCATCTCGTGAGGCGTTTTTATATGTTTCTGCTTTGCTTAACTTTTGTCTAAGCATATGCTTGTGAGGGATCTTACTGAAAGGATACCCTCAACAGTGTTTTGTAATATGTTTTTAAGACATATGTGTGTACGCTTAACAAAACTATAGTGTGATGTTTTAATTAATTGAAGTTGTGAGCTTTTGAAACTTAAACTTTAATTTCTACCTATTTTCATATTAAGCGCACGAGTAAGAAATTAATTAATAAGGTTTTAGTCTAATAAAACACTGGGGCACAACGGGGTGTCTCACCTGGCCACCAAAATCTTTTTTTCAAGTCTTGATACATCTTCTTTGATCCAGGATGAATACTTAGCTTACTCTTGTGTTATTCCTCTAGCAATTTTTTTTCAATCTCAGGATTATCAGGTACACAGACTCGTCCGTTTCACCACAAGATGTGATATGATCCCAAACTAAACTCTGCAACGTTTCCTTGTTCCATTAAGTCTTTCTTTTGTTAAAGATATGAATCCGCGGCTTGTTGTTCTCGGATTTCTTCCATTAATCCACTAGAAATTTTGATCATTCCCAAACTGATCTTCTCTTTACTTATTTCCATAATCAAATTGAGATCACAGAATTTCTCAAACAACTCAAATTCCCTTACCATTATAGCCGAGATATGAATGGCTTTCCGCCTAAGTGCATCAGATACAATGTTCTCCTTTCCAGGATGATATTGTCACTTAAAGTCGTAATCTTTCAGAAATTCCATCCATCGTCTCTGCCTCATGTTGAGCTCCTTCTGATCAAACAGGTACTTTAAACTTTTGTTGTCACTAAAGACATCGAACTTAGCTCCGTATAAGTGGTGTCTCCATATCTTTAGTGCAAAAACCACGGAAGCTAACTATAAATCATGCGTCAGATAATTTCTTTCATGAGTCTTTAACTAACGTGACGCATAAGCTACAATTTTCCGATGTTGCTTTAACACACAGCCCAAACCTTGATGTGAAGCATCACGATATACCTCATAAGGTTCATTTGGTTCAGGTAGTATTAATATCGACGAAGTTGTCAACCATTCTTTAATCTTCTGAAAACTTTCTTCGCACTTATCCATCCATACAAAAGGTTGATCTTTCCTCGTAAGTAGAGTTAACGGTGCGACTATCTTGGAAAATCCTTCAATAAATCTTCTATAGTAACTGGTTAGACCGACAAAACTTTGGATCTCTGTTATTGTCTTTGGTCTTTCCCAAGAAAGTACTACTTCTATTTTTGCAGGATCGACAGCGATTCCTTCCTTGGTAATCACATGTCCTAAGAATTTTACTTCCTCGAGCCAAAACTTGCACTTAGGCAGTTTTGCATACAAAACTTTCTCACGCAGGATTTGTAAAATATGTCGTAAATGTTATTCATGTTCCTCATTACTCTTAGAGTAAATGAGAATGTCATCGATGAACACGACAACAAACTTATTAAGAAATGGACGAAAAATCCGATTCATGTAGTCCATGAAGATAGAAGGTGCATTCGTCACTCCAAACGGCATTACAAGATACTCATAATGTCCATAACGAGTTCTGAACGCAGTCTTTGGTATATCTTCAGTCTTTACCCTAATATGATGATAACCTGTCCTTCGGTATATCTTTGAGAATACAACAGCTCCTCTCAGTTGATCCATCAGATCATCTATATGCGGTAAAAGGGTACTTATTCTTGATCGTCACTTTGTTAAGTTAACGAAAATCCATGCAAAGTCTCGAACTTCCATCTTTATTTCTCACTAGAAGAATTGGTGCTCCCCACGGGGAAACACTCGGTCCTATAAACTGTTTTGACAAAAGGTCCTCTAGTTGAGTTTTCAACTCAGCAAGCTCTGTAGGCGACATCCGATATGGAGTGATAGAAAATGGTCCAACTCCTGGTACTAAGACGATGGAAAATTCTCTCTCTCTTACTGGCGACAAACAGGGAACGTCATTAGGAAACACATCCGGAAATTCTCTTACTATAGGCACAGTACTCAAATCGATCTCCCCCTCGACTTCTAAGTTAGTTAAAAGCAAGTATCCTTGATCTCTTTCTTTCGTAAAATTTCTTACTTGGTTGGTAGATAAAAATCCAGAAATCTCGGGATTGGGAAAAATTAAAGTTTTATGAGCACAATCTAACAGCAAGTATCCTTGATCTCTTTCTTTCGAAAAAGTTCTTACGTGGTTGGTAGATAAAAATCCAGAAATCTCGGGATTGGGAAAATTTATAATTTTATGAGCACAATCTAACAGAATGTGGTTGGAAGATAACCAATCCATGCCTAAAATCACATCTAACTGTATTAAAGACAAGCATATCAGATTTACAAGAAAATGTCTATCCTAAATGATAATAGGACGGTTCAGACATATAGAACTTACGGTAACTGGTTTAGCTGTTGGGGTTGAAACAATCAAGTCATACGATAAAGAAGAAACAGGCAATTGCAAATGTCTCACGGAATCCATCTCAATAAAATAATGTGTTGCACCCGAATCAAAAAGTACAGTTAAGAGATTATCAGCTATGTCGCAACTACCTTGTATGAGATGGGGAAGAATTAGGGTGTTGGGTTTGGATTCATACTCTACAATACGATAGTTTTGGAGGTTCTGAAGTTTATTGGATCTCTGGTCGAACCTCTGAAGGACACGAATCTGACTGTTTCGATTCTTGTAATGAGTCTGGAACCTGTTTGAGCTGAAGTAAAAAAGGTTTCTTTGTCTTCGTGACCGTGACCCTTGGCCTTCTCCTTTCTCTTCATGTTGCTCCCTCTTCTCAGGGCGTTGTCCTATCTCCTCCCTCTTGGGTTCCCTCTCCCTTTGACTTTGATGCTGCTATCCCCATGGCTCTTCCTCCTCTTCTTCCTTACCCCTTCCTCGTTGACCCTTACTTTCCTGTTGCTCCTGCTCCTGTTCCTGGGGCCGACGACACGATTTTTCCTTTGGGTCACGCTTTTCTTCTTCCTCACTCTCACGGCTTCCCCTTTCTCTCCATGGTTGTCGACTTTCATGTTGCTCTTCACGTCCCTCCCAATCCTCAGACTTGTGGTTCTTGATCAGCTTGCAACAACCATGGTTTTGCAGGCACTTGTTATGACTGATGGGGTTCTCCTTCTCCCGGTACGCAAGACCAAATGAGACAGTCGTGGAAGCCAGGAAAAGAACTCCCAGCGACACCAATAATGGAAACCTCATTTTCATTATACTACCCTTACCCATGATGGCTGAACTGAATATTTACTCGCTCGATGATGAAAACAGGGGGTGAGATCATGAGTATTTATAAATCCTCTTGTTCGCATGCATACTGCATTGAGTGCCATGCAGGTTGACGAGTGTTGAAATTAACAAAATTGAGGTGTCACACATTCACGAATCATGCGCAGTACATACATATAACATATGAGTACCTCGAAACTACAAATTAAGGTGTTGGCGAGCCAAGTAAGATTGGGTTGGTATTGGGCTGCATGGTCGACACCACTTTTGTGTGAGGGATTTCCAAAATAATGGAAGTCCAAGACACCAAGTTGGAAAGAGGTTGAAGGACATCAATCGTTGTGTCTCTTCATGGCTTTCAAATCTTTCCTAATAGGTGTATTTTTTCATGATTAAATGTGTTCATTCATCAAGTGTATATTCATGAAAGGTTGCAATCATTCTTTCAAATACATGAAAGGTTATTTCATTCACCAAGAGGCATAAGTCGGTCTATAAATAGAACCACTTGTGCATGCAGAATGATGTATGAAAATTGGCTAAACTTCTCCAAGCCAAATCACTTCCTTTCTTCCCTTAATGCGCAAAGAGAATTAAGGAAACTATTATTCTGTAAAATGCCATTGACGATACGCTTGGTTTAGGTTGTGCAAACCAAACCAAGGTTCCCCATTGTATCCTGAAGGGGGTTCACCGGTTACAATCTACGAGGAGAGATTGGTGGGGGCGAATCGAACCTAAAGCCTAGTGTTCTTACACGTCTTGGAGGGTGCGCATGTCACTTGTTCTTCTCTTCTTTGTTGCAGACCAGACCCCACATTATCTAACAATCTTTAGGTTCGATTTTCGTTTTATAAAAATGGTTTCAACATTGATGGAGATGACATTTTGACATTGTCAAAGTAGAGAGGTTCGAGGGTGAAAACTCCGCTCCTTGGGAGAAAGTGATGCATGGTCTTTTTACAAGCAAGGAGAGATAAGTACTCACATGCTTCATCAAAAATGTTTATTTCTGACCATGGTGAATGGTACACAATTACCTTCATGGCAATGTTATACTTCGTATTAGAGCCTTATATGCATGATTTAGAATAAAATCAAGTATGTGAATTTTGATGAACATGAATATGTTTGGTTTATTATGCATGCAAGTACGTTGCTCTATTTTGATAGAATAGTCTAATATATGAATGATTATATCATGTGCATGCATTAGTGGATTTGATCTGATCCATGTAAGAACCAATTATATTTAGAGTACAAAATCTTATATTATGAAGTGCATGATTGTATGAATATAAGATGGAATTGTTCTTGATTTTGTAGAAATTATAAATATTTGGAAGCGATTTTTGATACTGTTCTAAAGTTCTCATAATGGACATAGATGTTCATAGATTAAATTTATAGAAAACCTTAATGATTTTTTATCATTGTTTTGTTAGTTTTCTATTGTGATAATTATTTAGATTTATCAAAGAATATGTTTTGAACATGAATCCAAGACAGAGACATTAAAATATAACTTTAGGTTAATAAGTTAGTAAAAATGGCAAAAATGATAGTGAATCATGTAAACCCAGTTTTCTGAAAGTGGGTCTAGTTGACCCGGTTGGGAGCAAGTGACACTCCAAGATTACATCAATGGATGTGTTGGTCTGGTGGAGGATGCGCCCGTGCTTTCAAAATTTTTAAACAAAACCACATGTGAAAAGTTACAACCGTTAGGATTTGAACTCGGGCAGAAATTGTAGGTGCAAGCAGACTTACCATCAGGCCAATATTGGTGTTTGTTAATAATGTGTCATTAAAATGTATTTATCTCTGGTTTGTTTTGAATGCTGAACTCATTTAATATTTGTATCATGACCGTATTAGTCAACAAGCTAAAGGAAATACATGTTAGATTATAACAGTACTTTCAATTACCCAGAAAAATTTGATGCATATATATATATATATATATATATATATATATATATATATATATATATATATATATATATATATATATATATATATATATATATAGTGCGGATAAATTGAAGTTGTTTGTTATAAGATATTTATTAAATAAATGCTTTGGGAGTTATAAGAATAGGATAATTCTATAACCTAGTTACTTTGACTCTACTAGAATAGTTGATTAAACAATTGAACATTACACCCCACAACAAAAGTATAGATGAAAGAAAACATAGGATATTAGAAGAAATGGCAAATGCCATGTTATCCTATTATGGTCTAGCAAAATGATATTGGGGAGAAGCCATGTTGATGGCTTGTTAGTTAGTTATAGTTCCAAACAAAAGGAACATGATAACCCCATATGAGATCTCAAATTATAGAAAGTCAAATCTCAACTATTTCATAGTTTGTGGTTGTAGGGCAATAATAGAAGTTCTTGTACCAAAATAAAGAAATTAAGTGAAAGGGGAATTGAATGTGTGTTCCTGGGCTATGTCAAAAATAGTAAAGCAAATAGATTCATGGTTATCCAATCTAATGACTCATATCCTGTAAATACAGTAATTGAGTCTAGGATACAATCTTTCAAAATATAGGTTTAACTCAATTCCAAGTCACGGTGATAATATTCATAGGAATGAACATAATTCGTAAATCAATGTATCTAATAAAGATACTTTGGAAGGTTCAGAACTTAGAAGAAGTCAGAGACCTAGAAAAGAGAAAATGTACAGACCAAACTTTTTGATGTTCCTTGTTGAAGGAACAAGAGAGTCCATAGACAGTTATGGGCCAATCTATTAGAATATAGAAAGTGATCCAAAAATATTTTAAGAGGCATTAAAGTCTCAAGAAGTCACTTTTTGGAATGGAGCTATACTAGAATAAATGGATTCAGTAACTGAGGAATAAAATTTGGAAATTAGTAGACCTCCCGCCTAGTTCACAACAATAGGCTGTAAATAGATTTTCAAAAGGAAATAAAGGTAGATGGAACCATAGATAAGTTTAAGGCAAGACTAGTTTCTAAGGGATTTACACAAAATGAGGGTATTTGTGACACCCTAATCTCAGGTCATCACATGGTTACCCGTTTGCGGAAATAAAACTTAATTTGACGGTTGCTTTCGGAAAATCATATTTTCTCAACGTTTATCTTTTCAAAATATGGTGATAAAATTTTTTCTTTTCCTCCTTCTTTTAACCTCATAACCACAACAACGTATTCAAATCACACTTAACTACATAATGTATATAAGTCCTCTAACTATATTGCCTCATATGTTTTCTCATATAAAACATCATCAGCTTAATTCTAACAACATAATATAACATAATCGTACCTACGCTGGTCGTAACTAACAGACACTACACCCCTTAAAAACAGTAACAACATGCCTTGAACTAGACAACCTTCATCTCCTTGTAGATATCATACCCCTCGTACGATTCTGATATGTTTGTAAGGGTGAGCCGCCAATATATGGATTTACCACGATAACTAAATGCGCAACATAAAAGAAGGCACATACACATATACATGTCTATAACAACATACTCATTCATATCATAATATCTCGTTTATCAATGGGTTTCACACCCCAAACATCAACATTGGAAAAACTATGCATGAACACTTCAATACACCATCTAAACATTCATACTTAATCTCATGAGATATCTCCAACCTCTTGATGAGTTGATCATACTCGATTGCCACAGGCACTCCCATCGCACACTGTCCAACATCGTGGCACAGTGATAACACTCTGAGATGGGGCCTCATTGTCCAAACCCCGGGCACAATGAGAACATCTTTGTATGATCTACCCTGACGCCGCAAGGTAATCCCTCTTCTAATCATGGCACGTCTGCCAAATGCATGCAAGAAAACATTTTGTTCAACACTTTTCTTTGTGCTATATCTTTATTTGTCAAAGCTCTTAAAAGCTTACAACTAAACATCTTTTGAAACATTTTTACATCTTTTATTAACAACACAGGACCTCAAAGTCCGAGTGCTCAATCACGAAGCCCCTAGACCTTGCAATCAGTCTTAGGTTCGTGGTAATAGAAAATATCTTACAATGTGTTAACTTCTTTTAGTAGATACCTAGTCTACAACACAACGAACCTTAATACCCCGACGTCTCGGTTATTAAGTTCCATAACATCATTTTACATCTTTTTACATCTTCTTACATCTTTTTACATCTTACATCGTTCTACATCTTTTTACATCTTTTAAATCTTTTACAAAATAACGTCAAATCATCACTAACTTCTTTTTATTGAAACTTCAACCATAATAAATCATTTCAGATTAAATCTCTTTTTAAATTAAGTACTGCTGTTTTCAAACTTTCTTCTTAAATAATTTCAAAACTTGCCGTCGTTTAGCATTTTCAAAGAAAATGTTCTTAAAGTCAAACTTTGACATTTCTTCTAAAATAATTTTCTTATATAATAAATAAGGTCTTTTCGAATATTAATTTCACAAAATCACTTTTTATAATATTTCGGAATTTCTTGTGTAAAAATTAGCAGTACTAAAAAATTTCACGGTTACGCTCTCACCGTGACTCATAAACTTCTTTTATACTAATAAATCATTAAAATAATAATATTTCTCAAAACTCATTATTTTTACAAAAATCATATTTTCCTCCACTATTATATTCCAACATTTCCCATAAAACATTGAATATAACTTTCACAACTTATTAAATCTTTTATCTGATTAATCGGTTGTGCACTGACCACTGTCAGGCCTCTCAAACAACACTCACAAACAACATTCAACAACATCATCATAATTATATCCCCAGGCAGATCATGCATCATAACAACATAATATACTACTGCGGATAATTAAAAGCAGATCAATCACCGATACACAGATAAACAACACATCGTAAACAACATAAACAATTAATCACAAACCACATATAAATCATATAAGCCACACTAAAAGCAAATAGTTATTGAGAAAATCCCTCAGTAAGCTCCCCTTACCTCTTGAAGACTCAACTAACGTTTTCAAACAACCTCCCGATTTAATCCGGTTTCCTCCGTCGGCTTTAGGTCAAACCAACCCGATTGATTCCTTCAAACGAATTGCAACCAAAATAAATCAAATCAAACCATAACATACTTAACTCATGAGGGTTAGGTTTCGGCCAAGGGCTGACTTTTAGGGTTCAAAATCCTTAAAATTGCTAATCATGATTAAGTCATGGATTAATGATCCTTGATTAACCTAAATCATAGATTAGTGACTAAATAACTAAGTTTAAAACTCAAAACTTTCTAACTCTTTTATACATAGATTCGGCCTTAATAGGTTCATAGATCTAGGGTTCTTAGTTTAACAAATCAACTTGGAATCATAAAGCATACATACTAAGAGATTGATTTCTAAGATCATTTATGAAAACCATGAACAAAACTCAACAAAACTCAACCACTTAGGGTTCGGCCAACATAAAGATTTTTGAGAAAAATATTCATTTTAAGAGACTAACATGAATTAGAGTGTGTAGTCATACATGCCACGTAGAATACATGATCATACATGAAAACACATGAACAAAACTCTACCAACCCTAAGGTGATAGATTCGGCCTAGGCTAGGTTTTCAAGAAATAAATTTTTGATTACATCATGCTCTTGGATTTAGATAATATGCATGATATCAAGAAGATAGAAAGTAGTTTCATCATCATTAGATTTTTCTAGAATTTATTATGACTTTTCAAAGTTCTAGGGTTAGAAACTTTAAAGTGATGAACAACTATGATATAAGCCTTGAATCAAGAAACTTGCTAAATAAAATTGGCATGATTAAGAATGAAGATTAGAATTTACCTCTTGAAGATCGATGACAAAGGAAATCCAAGAACTTGCTTTACAAACTTAGAACTAAGAGACTTATGAACTTTAGGGTTTTTGGAAGCAAATGGCAAAAGAAACTAAGTGAAAAGTGATAGTATGGTATTTATAGTGATAGTGGCGCCATCTTGGGAAGGATCTAGATGATGATGAGTTGTCTTGCTAAAGGATTCAAATGCAATTAAGTTCTAAGGACCACTTTGCAAAGATTCCATAAGTTGAAGGACTAGTTTGCAAATTGTCAAGAAAGTGTCATGATGATGATTTTGACACATTAAATGCTAGATTATCTTGACTTTGTTGGCTTAATTGATGAGTCAAAGATAGGTTAAGATAATTCAAGAATTTGAGAAGAATCAAGAACATTGTGGAAAAATCAAGGATAATGTAGGATAATGTAGAAAAATGTGGAACCTTGTGGAAAACTCTAGAAAATTGATTCAACAACAAATGAGGCAGCCATAAATCCTCATGGGCTTGCGCATGGACTGGATAATTTTGGGCTTGGTTTCATTCTTGTGGGGCCCACTTGAAAATTTAAGCATTAGACTTAAGATAGGAAACTTATATAGTTTCAATTAGGCTTTATGGACTCAAACCATGAACTAGAAAATTTTGGGCTTCTAAGCCACGACCATTTGAGATTGGAATCAAGGATTCTAGCCCAATTCACTTGAAAAAAACTTAGAAACTAACTCAGGGACAAAAGGGTAATTAACAGAAAGTTCAGGGACTTAAGCATAAAATTCATAAATTTTCACTTTAACCTTGTGGAACCTTCTAGACTTAAAAATATGATTCATCCCCATGAATCATCTCAAAATCCTAAGATAAACTCTTTATCTGCTCTTAGGAACACCAAAATCCACTCCGTCGTCTACCCGATTACGTATTCCGCCCGTAAAATGTAAATTATTTTATTTTTTTACCAAAATTTTCAAAACTTCCAGTATCGTAGCAAATACGATAAAAACATTTTTCATCTCGTTCATGAATTAAAATTAGGTTTTCTGAGCAGTAAACTTTTACTGTCAGTGAAAACACAGAAAACGGCAGACCGGCTTCCGTCTGAATTTTCAACCAAAAACTTACCCACAACCTTATGAAAATAAGTATAACAAGGAAATGACCTTGGTTTATCCAAAATCATTTTCTAAGTCTATGGTAAAAATATATATATTTATTACCGATATCAAGAAGCAGCGAAAATCGGGGTGTTACAGTATTGACTATTTTGATACATATGCATCTATGGCAAGAATTGCTTCAATTAGAGTGCTATTAGAACTGGGATCCATCTATAAGTTTGTCATCCATCAATTGGATGTGAAAATGTCATTCCTAAATGGGGAATTAGATGAAGAGGTGTATATGACACAACTGAAGGGTTTGTGGTTAATAGTCAGGAAAAGAAATTTGTAAATTGAATGAGTTATTGTTGGAGTAGAACAAGCTCCTAAGCAAAAGGATTAAAAGTTTGATCAAGTTGTGCTAGCTAATGGATATAAAATAAATGAATTTGACAGGTGAATTTATAGTAAATTCCATATGGAAAAGGTGTCATGATTTGTTTATTTGTTGATGATATAAATGTTGATGATATGTTAATATTTGGTACTGATCTATATGAGGTAGTAAAACTAAGAGTTTATTATCTAGAAGTTTTGATATGAAAGACATAGGGGTAACTGGTGTGATTTTAGAAGTTAGAATAATAAGAGATGGTGAGAATCTAGGTTTACCCCAATCTCACTATGTAGAAAAAGTATTAAAGGAGTTTAATCACTATGATTGTCAACCTATCACTACTCCCTTTGATCATAATACAAATCTAGTACTAAATAAAGGTAGTCTAGTAGAACAACTTGAATACTCAAAAGTAGTTTGATATTTAATGTATGCCATGACATGTATCCGGCCAAACATTGCATATGTTATAGGAGACTAAGTAGGTATACAAGTAATCCAAGAAAAGACCTTTGGCATGTTGTCAAAGAGAATTGAAATACTTGTTGGGGGCAATGAACTATAGTTTAAACTATAATGGTTATCCTTCAGAATTAGAAGGATACACGGATGTCAATTGGGTGAATTATACAGAAAACCATGCTTCAACAAGTAGTTGAGTCTTCACAATTGGTGGGGGTGCTATTTCTTGGGGTTTCAAGAAATAAGACGGCATTGCCGGTTCCACCATGGCTGCAAAAATTTATAGCACTGGCAGCAGGTAACAAAGAGGTAGTTTTGACTTAGAAATTTGTTGTATGAGATACCAATTTTAATGGCGCCAGTATCTATACAATCAGATAGTATTCAACACTATCAAGGGCAAATATCCAGGTTCATAATGGAAAGTCCAGGAACATTGGGCTGAGACATAATTATGTTAAGGAACTAATTGCAAATGGAGTAATATCTAGGGTCTTTATAAGACAGAAAGAAATCTTGCATCCTTTAACGAAAGGACTGACAAGTGATATGATGTGGAAAACATCATCAGGGATGGGACAAGCCCATATCTAAATGATCATCAATGGTGGAAACCCAACTCACACTTGAGTAGCGTCGAGTCTTGAGTTCAATGTGGCCAAAGTACACTATGAAAGTGATTGCAAGTACTTGACGAATAGATACATCCCAAGGTTTAAAAGTACTTGGATACCATAAGGACAAAAGGAAAATGGCGAGCTTTTGCTCTTAATGGACCCATAGCATATATATGCTGAGGTGCCCAACTTATGGGGGTGATTTTGGTAAAGTCCACCTATATGAGAGTGAAGTGGGGACGCTTCTTGGAGTTAAATGGCTTGACTCTTTAAGCTCTCATGAAAATGATACACGACACAAGGCCTTACCAAATGTGTGATGCGTGTTTTTAGAATAAGGCAAGTGCACCTTGTCGCAAACAAGTAATACGGTGGTGAGACCGGATATAGTCCTCAGGGATCGGTTGCCAATTACCAATTCACAAACTCAACAACTATCTAGACTAAACTATGGTATGAAAAGATCATAAAATAAGGAAATAAAATATTTTTGGTCTTTTAGGAATTTTATCGAACACTTGGAAGGCAAAAGAAATGCGGTTAACATTGTCAGGGTTAGACTACACTAATCCTCCCTTAATTGCAATGAAATGGTTTCTAACACAAGTCCTAATTCAATAATGACAATCAAGCCTTTTCTAAAATACTCAAGCCCTAATGTCTTAGGTGGAATGAGCCTAAAATCCCAAATTAAACCCTAATGTCTTAGGTGGAGTAACATGAGATTTTGCATTAAGTCAAGGCTTATAGGATTGCAAGCAGCCAACACCTATGTCTAGATTCTTGAACTACTTGGCATATGATTCATGAGCATGCCTTAACATCAATCTGTCAATTGTCTATCAAAGCAACATATCATTCCTATGGGTAGCTAAGCCAAGGAAAGCATTAAGCACAGAATCACATACTCATAAAGAAATAGAAACTTGTATTAAACCAAATCAATAAACAACCAAGTTCAGAAAAGCTATCATCTAACCCCAACAAAAAGGGATTTAGCTAGACATACTAAACCCTAAAATAAAATAAAATAAAGAGAGTAGAGAAAACTTCATAAAAATGAAGATGATCCCAGTGTCCAAGCATGGCAGCTTCATATTTTCTCCTTTCCTCGCTGCTGCCGCTGCTCGCTGTGCACCCCACCTTCTGCGTCACTTTTCCTCCTCGCTACTGTGCGTCTAGCCCCCCTTTTTTTTTCTACTATGCGGCTCCTTCTTTTATCAATTGCTCTTTCATCTCCTGGGCCTCTAGATCTTCTTTTTCTTCTCATTTCCAATTGAGAAGCCCAATTTAAAGTCCTATATTCTTTGTTCTTCACGTGAGCCTTGTTGGCTGACTTTTTCTTCAATTATAATGAAAGACCACCAGCCCCTCTAACTTTCCTTGTGCAGCTTCTTTGGAAATCCAATTCCAAATTTATTTGGATTCTCCTTTTATCAATTAGTCAAGTGCTTCTTCAATTTGTCCATGGCTGTGGCTTAACAAATTTAAACAATTGGGCTTGCTTCTTCAATTTCTATTTTGTAAGGAGCCCAATGTGCAACTAATGTAAATCTTTATTATTTCCTACAGACACAAACAAGTAAAAATATTATTATATTAACTCTAAAATCATGAAATTAAACTGAAAAATATAAAAACACTGTTAAAGACTCAACTAGCTAAACTTAGGGACAAAACTCAATCAATTGGTACAATTGGGAGTAAAAGTCGACTCAGCCAAAGTCAAAGAGTCAAAGAATGCCATACTTGTCAGAAGTATGAACTGTTTGTCATGGAGGAAGGAGAATCTGTTGCTCAAATGATAGGAAGATTTCAAACTATAGTCAATAGTTTAAAATCTCTTGGCAAAGTCTACACCAATGCTGAGAAGGTTGGAAAGATTCTGAGAAGTCTACCTAAACAGTGGAGACCTTTGGTCACTGCTATCTCTCAAGCCAAGGATCTCACTACCTTGATTATGGATGAACTTCTTGGAACACCACTGTTCTTGAGAAAGAACTTGGAGATGAAGTTGCACCAAAGAAAGGCAAGTCAATTGCTCCGAAAGCTGTTCAAAAGTCAACAAATGCTTCCAAGGCTCTAAAGGCAGACGAGTCATCCAGTGATGCTGACCTGTCTGAACACGAGGATTCTGAGAGTGATGAAGAATTGTCTCTCCTGACCAGGAAGATAAAGCTTCTCCTATAGAAAAAGAAGTTCAAGAGGGATAAGCCATTCAGAAGGTTCGATAAAGACAAGAACTTCAAAGAATCCACTTCAACAGACAAAAGCCCAATTGTCTGCTATGAGTGCAAGAAGCCTGGTCACATCAAGGCTGAATGTCCTCATCTCAAGAAGGCCCCTTTTAAGAAATTCTTCAAGAAGAAGAAGAAAGGAATGATGACTACTTGGGAGGATCTGGAGTCAACATCTTCTGATGAAGAAACAGAGGAATAAGTCAATCTCTGTTTGATGGCCAACACTGACTCAGACTCAGACGAGGAGGTACATCCTGACTATGAAGAATTACTTGATGCCTATGAGGTGTTGCTGGAGGAATCCAACTGCTTATCTGTGGCCTTCAAATCCCTCAAGAGAGAGTATGTAAAGCTCACTTGTGAGCATAAACAGAAATCTCAAGAGTGTGAGAAGCTGGCTAAAGAAAACAGTGAGCTGAAGACTGAAAAGTCTAATGAAGCTAAGATCTCAAGTGAAACATCACCATCTAAAGAAGTTGAAAAACTTCAACAGAAAGTGGAAGAGCTCACTTCTGATCTTGCCAAATTTGTTAATGGTACAGATAATCTGACTAAGCTGCTTGATTGTCAGAGGCATTCTCTTAACAAAGAAGGTATTGGATATGTCCATCAGACACATCATAAAGTATCAACTAAAGATTCTACAGTATATGTTAAGTCAGCTGTAACCAAGTCTACACCTGTCTGCAACTTCTGTGAAAAACTGGACATGTTATGTCTAAGTGTATCCATAAGAAGAGAAGGAAGTCTTCACAGACTCCTATAACTAATAGAAAATGACCCAGAAAAATATGGATACCTAAAAATCAAATAATTTTTGTTGCAGATGTCCTCAACAGGACAAAGAAAATGTAACAACCCCCGGGCATTACTTACGTAACACATGCGCAATTTAAATTAAAGATAATTTGCTAGTGCTTTCGGAAAATAATTTATATAAATACATAAGTGTCTGAAATTGGGCATAAAAATTTTGTCATGACTCCAAACCGAAGCCTCGATCGACACACAGACTTACTATCATAGCCTGACAAGCCTATTTCATTTAAAGAATATACTTGAATAAAAGCTAGTATTTTTTTCGAAAATTTCGACAAAGTCTCCTCTGTAATTCGGACATCCCAGGTAAAAGAACACCTGCTAAAATAATTACATTTTCACTCCAGAATTCCAGTTACACCAAATTCAACCAGGCAACAATATATAAAAATAATAGTTATAACCATAAGCTTTACAAGACCAAAGATAACAACTTAGATTTTCATTCAAAAGATATGCTCTCCGAGTCATAAACATTCCATTTTAAAATAAAGGCTCTCTGAGCCATACTCATACATACTTATCAAAAATAATCTAAGTCTCAAAGCCCTAAGCTGGTCATTCTAAAAGTTATTCCTGAGGAAAACTCACGTGATCACTCCACAATTAAGTACTTCATCAAACCACCAGATCTAAGTCTCTGAGTGACTTAGGGAGACTCCTCTACAACATCTGTACTAAAATACCCAGGGTACAATAGCAAACCGGAAGAAACCTGATATGTTTGTAAGGGTGAGATACCGACAAATGGATATATCATACAACAACCATATACATGATACATACATCACATAATCATATAAGCATTTAAATCATGCATATACATAACATAACAGTGTTATATCAAAGGGTCTCAAACCCGAACAATCATTTTTATAAAGAGAATGCATGACACTTCAATATTCAACTCTATTTTGATACCTAATCTCCGGAGATCCCACAACTTTCTGTTTCGTTTCAAGCCGATCAGGCTCCGCACATGGCACATTGTAAAAACGAACAAAACAATGCCCAAGAAAAATCAATGGTGCACATCCCCATTCCCGATAGGATGCTCATGCAAAGCAATGACACTATTCCCCCATTCCAGTTAGGAAATAGCTGCACACATATTCAATCGGGACACACAGTCCTATAAATTTGGACACACGGTCCTATAAAAGATACATTGATCCACTCCGGAACTCAATGATCATCATCACCTAACACGTCTGTCATATACATTGATCCACTCTGGATTCAATGCCCATTTACATGACACAATTGCCATTGAATGCATCAGAAAAACTTTTATTCTCGTTTTGTTTTCTTTGTCGTAATAATCTTTCCTTGTCGAAGCACAAAGCTTAACGACCATGCTTAATTTTTTAATTAAGACTTTTCACTTAAAACAAATACAGGACACACAGTCCAAATCTTTTAATCTCAACACAGGACACACAGTCCGAATGCTCAATCACGAGGCCCTTAAACCGATGCACCAGTTTTAGGCTCGCGGATATGGAACTCACACTTTCCACATCAATTTAGGACACACAGTCCAAAAACAAAACTTTGCAGGACACTCCGTCCCATGACACAGATCCTTGATCTACGTGTCCATACAACACTAGAACCCCGACGTCTCGGTTTCTAGGCTTATTTATCTGCTTGTAAAACATTTCGCTCGGTGAAAATCAAGACCAAAACAAAACCTCGGTCACTTATCCAAGTAACCGGAACGTTTCCAAATTATTTAGGAGAAAATCCTTTTCCTTTGTAAAATCTTTTCTAAAACATATAGGAAATTCGTTTGTATTTGAAATTCCTTGATGGAATAAAGTTAAATATTTTCAAAGGGTCTTTCCTTCATAAAGCACACCGTTCGAAAAGGTTTTCTCTCTTACAAAAATTTTGATCATAAAAATATAGTTTCCTTCAACTCAAAATCACTTTAAAATTTTTCTAAAAACAAGGATCTTATTCTTCTGAAGTAAGCACTTTAAACAAGGAACTTTTATAAGTGAACCCAAAACTTTCAAAGTTCTATTCAAGGCTTATTAAGGCTTTTAATCCTTATCATTATTGGGCACAGACTTAAGTCTGGCTTCTCAAACTTCAATCAACAGTAATAATATCACAGTTAATGACAGTTAATCACATATCTATAATTCATAACATTTTAAAGCAAGAAAGGTTCAACTCCAAGTAATAACCACAATGGTTCAAGTAAACAAGTTATTCAAGTATTGGCTCAACATCACAATAATATTCACAACACTCAATTACACACATACACACATGCATATAGTTATTGAATATCCCTAGGTAAACTCCCCTTACCTTTGAAGACAAGTAAAGGATCCTCGTCTTAATGCTCACATTAGCTCATATCTACTCCATCAAGCAAGCATAGCCGTGTCAAACGTCTCAGAGAGGGAATCCAACAATGTGCAACAACCATAAATCAAGAAAATCAATTACACGTGATCAAACACACATTCTAATTTGATCTAAACACTTAACTTTATTGCCAAACAATGTCATTTTCAAAGAAAATCATGTTTGGAGTTTACGTTTCACAATATCCTTTGAGGAAACTTTGTTTTGATTAAAGGATCATGAAAAGAGAACTTGGGAATCATCAATTAAGAGTCCTAATTGCACTAAATCATAATTAATTTCACAAAAACAGAATCAAATTCAAATAAAATCAAATTGGGGTTTAGGGCTCCTAAATACAATTTGGGGAAAACTCATTTTAACTAAAGAATAATGAAATTGGTTTAGGGAAACACCAATTCACAGTCCCAATTTCATAAAACAAGGTTTAATCTTAAGATTAAAATCTGAAATCAAAGGGTTAGGGTTAGGGTTTCAAAATCAATTTGGGGGTTTTGAATCTGATACACAAGAGAGGGTTTTGACTCACCCAAGGAAGAAGAAGAAGTTGTGGTGGCTGTTGTAGGGCTCCTCGCGGCGGTGGACGGCGACGGCACGGCGTCCAGCAGCGGTGACAGTGTTCCTGTAACACCCATGTACTCAAAACTTGAAGGTAAGTCTAGGAGATGAAGGAAGGAACTTAAACTAACAAAGAGAGGTGAGAACCCACCAGGAATGGAAGTCAAACCACCTTAACGTGGCGGAGGACGGCGCAACCGCAGCTGAGCGTGCCAGGAGGGCGGTGGCGAGTCGCGGGTCATCTGCTCTCGCCGTGCGGTGGCCGAACGGTGGCCTCAGGGCGGTGGTCGCGCGACTGAGAAGAAGGAAGGAAGGAAGGAGGTAGAAGATGAAGTTGGGGAGAAGGAAGAAGAAGATGGAGTCAGGAGGGAGAAGAAGCAGAGAAGAAAAGAGAAAAGTGAGGGAGAGGCGTCGAGAGAGAAAAAGAGAAAAATGAGAAGTTAGGTTTTTAAACTAATTATTTAGTGATAGGTACAAAATGAGTGATAATTATTAGGCCTAAAATAAACATGTTTTTACTTTTTTTGGAATCTAAAAATAAAGGTTGATAAATATATGATTTCGAAATTCAAGTTAGAGTAAAGATTAATAATTGAAATGATCAACTAAGAAAATACTCGGTCCAAAATTTAATCTCCGATTAAGGTCAAACCAGTTTATTTTCAACTCTAAAATTAAATAGAATGAAAATATGAAAATGTTTTTCTCTTAATCATAGTATTTAAAATATTTTTTTGTACCGGTATAATAGTGACAATAACGTAAATTATTGTCTAGAAAGCTTGCATTCACTGAAATAAGTCAGTGCTAACGCACCCAACAAAATAATTTGAAGAGAGTAATTTAATTACTCAAACTAACCCACATAACAAAATAAACTTAAACATCCAAATAAAATAATTAATCATATGTGTAAAAAAACTAGGGTGTTACAGAAAACACCACTGCTGGTACCTGGACAGTGGTTGCTCGCATCATATGACGGGAGAAAGGTCTATGTTCATAGACAGGAGAAAGGTCTATGACAGAAGAAGGGTCTATGTTCATAGACCTCCAAGTTAAGAAAGGAGGACACGTTATCTTTGGAGGGAATCAAAAAGGGAAAGTTATAGGAATTGGTACTATTGGTGGTAAACCCCATCTTCCCTCTATATCTAATGTTTTTATGCTTAAAGGATTAAGACACAATTTTCTTAGCATAAGTCAATTATGTGATAGTGGATATGATGTTTCATTTACCAAGGTTGTATACATCGTCAAAGATTGTTGTGGCAAAACCCTCTTTTCACCTAAAAGGCAACAAAATCTTTATAAGATTGTACTGTCTGATCTCTCAGATCAAATTGTAAACTGTCTGATGTCTAAAGAGGATGAGAGATGATTATGGCATAAGAAACTAGGACATGCTAGTATGAAACTAATTTTTGAATTAAAAAGGAATAATCTTGTGAGGATTGCCTGATATTAGTTTTAAGAAAGATGTCTTGTGTGATGCATGTCAGAGAGGTAAACAAATAAAATCAAGTTTCAAATCTAAAAACCAAGTATCAACCAATAGACCTCTTCAGTTGTTACACATGGGTACTCTTCTTAACCCACAAGGATGAGTCTTTTAAGGCTTTCTCAGTATACTGTAAAAAAAGTACAAAAATGAGCAGGGTTTCTGTATTTCTATCCTTGGAAGTGATCATGGGGGAGAATTTGAAAATGAACAGTTTAGACAGTTCTGTGAGGAGAATGGGATTTCTCACAATTTCTCTGCACCTAGAACTCCACAGCAAAATGGAGTGATTCAGAGAAAGAACAGATCTCTACAAGAGATGGCTAGATCTATGCTCAATGAAAATAATCTCCCTAAGTACTTCTGGGCAGAAGCTGTAAACATTGCTTGTTATGTACAAAACAAAATACTTATTAGGACTTTTATTAAAAGGACACCTTATGAATTGTGAAAAGGAAAAATCCCCAACATATCTTATTTTCATGCTTTTGGATGTGAATGTTTTATTCTGAATACCAAAGATAATATTGGAAAGTTTGATTCTAAAGTAGATAAAGGTACTTTCATAGGATATTCTAAAATGTCTAAAGCTTTTAGAGTTTATAATTCAAGAACTTGCATTATTGAATAATATGTTCATGTTAAATTCAATGATGAATTAAAGACTGATAAAGAACTATCAGATCTAGAAGATGATCTTGCAAGTCTTGATATAAACAAACCAGAAAGTCAAAAACCAATCTAACCAAGACAGAACCTGTGCTTGAGGCTGACAGACAAGTGGAGCAGACAAGTCAGCAGGCAAGTCAGCAGACGAGTCAACAGACGAGTCAGCAGACAAGTCAAGATCTTCATGATGATCTCAAAAGGGATTGGAAGTTCAACACTCATCATCCTAAGGATCTTATTATTGGAAATCCTTCTGAAGGAGTAAGAATCACATCCACACTAAGAGAATCAAGTAATATAGCCTTTATATCAGAAATGGTGCCAAATACAAGTCGTTTATTGGAACAAGATGGGTCTTCCGGAACACATTGGATGAAGATGGTAAAGTTGTCAGAAATAAGGCAAGGTTAGTAGCTCAAGGCTATAACCAACAAGAAGGTATTGACTATACTAAAACTTTTGCACCTGTAGCTAGATTAAAAGCTATATGTATCTTAATGTCATATGTTGCACAACACCAAATCACCCTGTTTCAAATGGATGTAAAAAGTGCTTTTCTAAATGGTATAATTGAAGAAGAAGTGTATTTTAAACAACCCCCTGGTTTTGAGGATATTGATAAACCAGATCACGTCTTTAAACTTAAAAAAGCATTATATGGTTTGAAAAAAGCACCTAGAGCATGGTACGATAGACTTAGTTCTTTTCTCATGCATAATAGTTTTACTAGAGGACAAGTAGACACTACTATGTTCAAGAAATGCTCTAAAGAGAAATTTATTATAGTTCAAATATATGTTGATGATATTATTTTTGGAGCAACTAATGAAAAGCTGTGCAAGGAATTTTCAAATCATATGCAAGCTGAATTTGAGATGATCATGATGGGAGAATTGAAGTTCTTCCTTGGGTTACAAATCAAGCAGACAAGTGATGGAATTTACATCCATCAACAAAAGTATACCAAGGAGTTACTCAAGAAATACAAAATGGAAAATGGAAAGATCATGAAAACTCCTATGCAACCCAATGCAAAACTTAGCAAAGATGATGAAGGAAAAAAGGTAGACCAAACTGTCTACAGAGGTATGATTGGCTCTTTACTGTACTTAACGTCAAGCAGACCTAACATTCAATTTAGTGTCTGTATGTGTGCTAGATTCCAATCTGATCCTAGAGAATCTCATCTTAAGGCTGTTAAAAGAATATTTAGATATTTGCTTGAAACTACTAATCTTGGTTTGCTGTATTTAAGATCAAAAGAATACAGATTAGTGGGATACTGTGATGCTGATTTTACTGGAGACAGAATAGAAAGAAAAAACACCAGTGGAGGATGTCACTTCATTGGAGCAAGCTTAGTCTCATGGTCAAGCAAGAGGCAGACAACTATTGCACTGTCTACTGCTGAGGCAAAATACATTTCTGCTGCTAGTTGCTGCTCTCAACTCTTATTGGTAAAACATCAACTTGAGGATTACTCTATTTATAAGCATAACACATCTGTATGGTGTGATAATTCCAGTGTTATTTGCTTAACTAAAAATCCTATTCAGCATTCTAAGGCTAAGCATATTGAAATCAAACATCATTTTATTAGGGATTATGTTCATAAAGGCATTTTTGAGTATATTTTTCATATAAAAGATCAAAACTCTAATCAAATGAATGTGCACATTTTCTAATCATTTTCATTCACAAATCCTAAGATTATTTAGAAACTTATTCCTATTTACACTTCCAAACTAACATAAATTGCAAATTCATCATGGACCATCTGGTACATTCATATGTCAACGTAAATATAAACTGGATACTCTGAAGGAATGCAAGATGCTTGACTGCAAGCCAGCTTCTATGTAAAACAACAAGAGGCAATAAAAAAATCTCATAATAACAAGTAGCAAATAATATCACAAGAGTCATTAAAAAATAATAGCAATAACAATTTACATCAATAAATATTCATCAATTATTACAGTAGTAAAAAAAAATTACCTTGTAAGAATTAAAAGAAAGTTACCAGCAATTTTAAAGGAACACTGCTAAAAAAAATTATACTATAAGTATAGGGAGTAACGATGACATTAATGCTATTACAAGGTCAAAAATTTTTTTTACTACTGTAATAATTGATGAATATTTATTGGTGTAAATTATTATTGTTATTATTTTTTATACCTCTTATTATTGCTATCAATTATCTTTCTTTTTTTTTTCTTTTTTTTATACTGGCGCCTTTGACTTGGAAGGTGACAGTCTGACTGGCGCCTTTAACCCGTCAGAGTGAAAAAAAATAAAATATGCCACGTGTCCAAAAGGACCCCCCATTGGTGAATAGTTTCAGAACAACCCTAAACTGGTAAATAGTTTCTAAAACGAACCCAATTTGGTCAAAAAGCCCTTCTCTAACATGCCTTCCTTTCCAACTTATTTATTAATTTATGATGATTATTTTTTATAAGCTAAAATAGTATTAAGTAGATTAATAGGGTACTCTAACCCATGTATCAACATTGCAAAGATAACCCACCTGGCAGCTAATTACATCAATATGAAGCAGGAACAGATTCATCTACCAATTAATTACAACAAAATACACAGTCATTACTGCATAATTTTGTCCCGGTGCACCTAAAATCAGAATCACCTTATACAATATTACACCAAAACAGACTTAGAGAAGCACCAAAGAGGCAAAGACCAAAAGATATCAAATCAGAATTACAGAAGCACCATAAACCACGTTATACAACAGCACATTATACCAGAAGCATCATAAACCAGGGGCAGGTGTCTAGCTGTACAAGACAAAAACAGGATTACACCAACCCCATCCTAGCATATCCAGCAAATCACTTTAAGCACTCCATTGGATTGATATAGAAGTTAAGACTATGGTGCACCACCCACGTATCAAGAGCTCCACCCATAATTTATATATGTGACTATTTGACTTTTCAACCACTCAAATACATGGTTGGGTTTGAAATTTTGATCAGTCAATGTGGCGATCTCATTGACCCAAAACTTATCATATGGGTGGTGTAGTGGGTGGTACACCTTAGCCCAAACCTAGATATACATTATTTTATGATGATAATAGCCCGTACAGATCAATAACAAGATCAATCTCTGATAAAATATGGGATTGAATCCCACCAAATAATCTCATTATGTGAAGATCCATACTCTGCTAATTTAACTACACAAGTGGTTTCCTTTTCTATAAATGTGAGAAACCATAAATTACATTCCTTTTGTAATAGCAACACAATTATTCCGGCCAGCGATTTCTTATTCTTCGAGAAACCACTTTACTATCTCTAAAAGCTGCGAGGGTACCGGAAGAATCACACTCTTATCATAGATTTTTCCATTCTTTATCATTTGCAAATCCAATACTTAAACCAATTAAAAAGTAAAACAAAGTTTAACTTTGAAAACAAAATTTATCTCCGTAAATCAAACACCCTTGCTCTAAGTTAATAAACAATATTTTCATTCTTGTAGCAAGAATGCACATAAAAATTACCAGGACGATTACCAAAAACATATCCTAATGATATAATCCTAGATATGAGGAAAAAACAGATTGAAGTTATATAAGGAGATGTAGGAACTGAATAAACCTTTATAGAACGATATGACTAAAACCATCTTTTCAACAATAAGAGTTCAAATTTGATATATTATTAGCATATTAATTTTTCTTTACAATATTATTTAATAATGCATTCACATATCATTAAAGTAATTAAACCTTTTAAGTAATAACTATATATGGTTAACCTTTATTAAAAAAAACAATATATGGTTAACCTTTTTCAACAATTTTAATAGTATACTAGCATAGAATTTGGACAGGGCTAAGGGAGCAATGCCCCAAACCCAAATTTTCTCTTTTATTTACGTGAATAATTAATGTGTCATATAATTAAAGAAGTGATGGTTTTTAACTTTTCTTTAAAGAAGGCAAGCTAGAACTTTTAGTTATTAGACACCTTAGATGGATAATATGCTTTATATACATTATGTATTACACCAAAACAGACTTAGAGAAGCACCAAAGACCAAAAGATATCAAATCAGAATTACAGAAACACCATAAACCACCTTATACAGCATAATTACACTTTTTACAGCAGCACATTATACAAGAAGCATCATAAACCAGAGGCAAGTGTCCAGTAGTAGAAGACAAAAACAGGATTACACCAACCCCGAACCTAGCATCCAGCAAATCATTTTTGTCTCACTCCATTGGATTGATACATTAGTTTATGATGATAAATTGATAATAGCCCGTACAGATCAACTACTCATGTTCATTTCTTTGCCGTAAGTAATTTTTTTTTCCTTCTCTTGTCAGTATTCTCTACCATAATTCTCTAGTCTCTTCCATTATATGCACGAAAAGCCAACCTGGCCGTGACTGATGAAAAGACAATATATAAAGGTAAATTAAATGAAAAAGAATCCTTTCCAAAATATAGTCCAAGTTCATCAAACTCAAACAAAATGCACCCAGCTCACTTCACTCTCATCTGCAAGCAGAGCTGATTATGATCGCCGCGTCCATGTATATCCAAAAGTGGTGTCGACCATGCAGCCCAACACCAACCCAATCTTACTTGCCTCGCCAACACCTTAATTTGTAGTTTCGAGGTACTCATATGTTATATGTATGTACTGCGCATGATCCGTGAATGTGTGACACCTCAATTTTGTTAATTTCAACACTCGTCAACCTGCATGGCACTCAATGCAGTATGCATGCGAACAAGAGGATTTATAAATACCCATGATCTCACCCCCTGCTTTCATCATCAAGCGAGTAAGATATTCAGTCATGATGGGTAAGGGTACTATAATGAAAATGAGGTTTCCATTGTTGGTGTTGCTGGGAGTTCTTTTCCTGGCTTCAGCGACTGTCTCATTTGGCCTTGCATACCGGGAGAATGAGAACCCCATCAGTAATAACAAGTGCCTGCAAAACCATGGTGGTTGCAAGCTGTTCAAGAACCACGAGTCTGAGGAGTGGGAGGGACGTGAAGAGCAACATGAAAGTCGACAACCATGGAGAGAAAGGGGAAGCCGCGAGAGTGAGGAAGAAGAAGAGCGTGACCCAAGGGAAAAACCGCGTCGTCAGCACCAGGAGCAGGAGCAGCAGCAAAGTGAGGGTCAACAAGGAAGGGGTAAGGAAGAAGAGGAGGAAGAGCCATGGGGACAGCAGCATCAAAGTCAAAGGGAGAGGGAACCCCAGAGGGGGGAGAGAGGACAACGCCATGAGAAGAGGGAGCAACATGAAGAGAAAGGAGAAGGACAAGGGTCACAGTCACGGTCACGAAGACAAAGAAACCCTTTTTACTTCAGCTCAAACAGGTTCCAGACTCGTTACAAGAATCGAAACGGTCAAATTCGTGTCCTTCAGAGGTTCGACCAGAGATCCTATAAACTTCAGAACCTCCAAAACTATCGTATTGTAGAGTATGAATCCAAACCCAACACCCTAATTCTTCCCCATCACTCTGATGCTGAGTACATCCTCGTTGTCCTCACAGGTAATTTAAGAGTACTTATTAAGGATAATTGATGACAATAAATTAATTTTGTTAATTATCGGGAATGTGATTGCAGGGAAAGCCACAATCACAAGTAGTGAATACCGACAACAAACAAGCCTACAACCTTGAGCGTGGTGATGCCCTTAGACTCCTGCTGGCACCACTTATTATATTCTTAATCGAGACGACAACCGAGAACCGAGAATAGTCAAACTCGCTATACCCATTAACAAACCTGGACAATTTGATGTAATGCTCAATCTCATATTTCTCACAATTAATATTCGTTTCTTTTCCAACTCCAACTAATTTGTTTTTTCTTTATAGGATTTCTTCCCATCAAGCACTGAAAACCAACAATCCTACTTCCGAGGCTTCAGCAGGGATACTCTGGAGGCTGCCTTCAATGTAAGGCATAATCATCTTATCTTATATGCATTTTTTGGTTTGATAATTGTTGAGTAAATATAATCATTATGTGCTTGTTATGATTTCATAGACCCGATACGAGGAGATAAAGAGGGTTTTATTAGGAGAGGAGGATCAGGAACAAGAGCAAGAACCAAAACAACAAAGCCAACAAGAGGGGGTGATAGTCAGAGTGTCAAAGGAACAGATTCAAGAACTGAGCAAACATGCCAAATCTAGCTCAAAAAAAGGCAAACCTTCTGAATCCGGCCCTTTCAACTTGACAAGCAAGAAGCCTATCTATTCCAACAAGTTCGGAAACTTCTCTGAGATCACCCCATACAAAAATCCCCAGCTTGAGGATTTGGAACTGTCTCTCTCCTATGTAGAGATTAACAAGGTATACAAACACATAGTCATATAGATCATCCACGTTGGATAACTTTATATTTTGACACTAATAATATTGATTTGTTTTTCAATAATTTAGGGAGCTTTGTTGCTGCCACACTACAATTCAGAGGCCATAGTGATAGTTGTGGTTAGCGAAGGAAAAGGAAACCTTGAACTGGTGGGTCTAAGAGAGCAACAACAACAAGAGGAAGAGGAGGAACAACAAGAGGAAGAGCAAGAAGAAGAAGAAGAAGAGGAAGAAAAAGAGGGATATAGGCATGTTCGGAGGTACAGAGCTAGATTGTCTCCAAGAGATATTTTCGTAATCCCGGCAGGCTATCCAGTTTCCATCAATGCTTCCTCAAATCTTAATTTGCTTGGGTTTGGTATCAATGCTGAGAACAACCAGAGAAACTTCCTCGCAGGTACAATATAACACAATTCAATTCAATGTACTATATATTACTTTGCTTTATGACATGTCAACATTGCTTCAACTTATTGATGCCCTTTTGGTGATTGAAAATTGGAAGGCGAGGATGACAATGTGATAAGCCAATTGGATAGACCAGTGAAGGAGCTTGCATTCCCTGGATCAGCTCAAGATGTTGAGAGGTTAATCAACAACCAGGAACAATCCTACTTCGCGAATGCTCAGCCTCAGCAAAAGGAGGAGGAAAGGCATGGAAGAAAAGGTCACTTGTCTTCGATTTTGGGTGGTTTTTAATGAGCAAACTATGTTATGTATAACTACTATCTATGTTGTAAAAGCTCATAGTGAGCAATGAAAGAATCAGGCTCTTGTATCTAAAACTAGAGCTCCAACTTTTTGTAATGAATAAATAAAATCAAGCATGCATAAAAGTTTTGCGTGTCCTTCAACTTTCTACTTATCTAATTTAATATGGTCATATACTACATATTTTCTGCATGGGTTAATTTGCTTTACTTCTACAGTAAATTATATGAATTCTCACTGTAAAATGAAAATGAAGCAAAGACATAATAAATCATATCACACGACCTTGAGTTTTGTTAGTTTGTACTCAGCGACGTTCTACTCATATTTATTTTGATACACACCCACATTAAGGTGGAAGGTGGCGGGTGACGGGTCAAAAATATTTTTACACCCTTTTGGATAAAATATTGAGACCTTGAAAAGAAAATTAATCTGGTTTATGATATATGGAGTGTGTTTGTTATTGTTTATTTCGTTAAAAAAATCAATTTTTTAATTGAATAATCATTTTTTAAAACTTTTAGTCTGTTTGTTTTTGCTTTTGAAACAAATGAAAAATAGAAGAAAAAAAATCATTTTTAGGGAGAAAAACAACTTTTATTAGCTTTTGAAAAAAATCATTTTTTATAACTAATTACTTTTTTAAAAAATGATTTTTATGATTATAAACAAACACAAACCTACTTCTTTTTTTTCTTTATAATCTCTAAATATAATCACTAAATCAACCATTCGTGGAATAGTTTGAATTACTTAGAATATATTTCTTAGTTCAATCTATCTTTAGGTGGAATATTTTTATAGAATACATACTGTTGGAAGCGTAATCATAAAAATGAAAGAGGATTAGTAATGGTGGTTTGCTAATAGTGAAAACATATTTTAATTTTTTGGTATAAAGAAATTGTACTATCAAATCAATAATTGATTCGATTAACCCTCTAGAAGCAGAATACAAATTAACTTGGGATTGTAAATTGCAATTTGCAAATCTCAATGGCAGTGACGTTCTAATTAATTAACCAAATTGTTTATACCCCTTTTGGTCTTGGAGCTACATCCGCCAGTTGATATCAAAAGCTGTTGGAATATAAGTATCACTAATCAATCAATACAAATAGTAATAGTAAAAATAAAAATAAAAATTAAAAATTATTTGCTCATTATAGGTCAAGATGTCAAGAGGCTAATTAGTGCATGTTTGGATTCAATCAATACAGATAGTAATCCACGTTTGTGAATGCTCAGCCTCAGCAAAGGTGGTCTTCAATTTAGGGTGATGCTTTGTACAGAGAGCAAACTGTACAACTACTAGCAGGCCGTCTGATTTAAATTAATTTCAATGCAAACTCACTTTTTTACCATCCCGAAGCATAAATATGAGCTTTCTTCTAACGCAGCTTCAAACGCCCTTTGGCGTTAAATTTTTTTAGGTTAAAGTAATATTTTGGCCTCTATACGTGACACTGATTTTTAATTTGGTCCCTATACGTAAAAAGTTATCAATTTGGTCCCTATAGGTGACACTGGTTTTCAATTTGGTCCTCACCGCTAATTGGTCCCTATTTAAGAGGGACCAAATTGCAAATTATTATCACATATAGGGACCAAATTGAAAATAATTGTCACATGTAGGGACCGATTTCAATTTTTTTGTTGAATTGGTCCCTAAATGTGACAATAATTTGCAATTTGGTCCTCTTATATAGGGACCAATTAGCGGTGAGGATCAGATTGAAAACCAGTGTCATGTATATGGACCAAATTGATAATTTTTTACGTATATGAACCAAATTGAAAATAAGTGTCACGTATAGTGACCAAAATATTTATTTAACCATTTTTTAAACTAAACACACGCCATATTTGTTGTTGGAACTCATAGTGAGCTACCAAAGTGTAAGACTCTTGTATCTAAAACTATAACTCACCTTTCTTCTATGAATAAAATGCACTTTTAGCGACAATTAATACGATAGTTAACAGCAATAATAATGACCTAAAAATTCTTTAGCAACAATCATATAGTAGCCGACACATCCAGTTTCCGTAAAAAAAATCCCCGCAATTGTAGTAGGAGCTCCAGTAAAGACCCAATTAACTACCGAAAAATCAGATACTATAGCAGCAATTTTAATGGCCATACAATTTGCCTCCTAAGCCCATTTGTCTGCATTTTTATTACATCTGAAGGTTCTAGCTGGCTTTTTTAGGCAATTGCTGAGCTGTTGTCCATAATGTTAAAATTATTTGTTATTTTTCCCCTCAAATTGTGCATGACTTGATTAACAAAAGTTTTAGCGACAATAATATTTGCTCCTAAAAAACTTAATAATAATGTACAAATATTTCAAATAAACCGTACTAAAATTCATTTTATGTAAACAAATTAAATTCCATTAAATCCATAATAAAAAAAACAACTACCAAGTGTTAATTAACTGTAGAAGTGTCATCAACAAAAGATGAAAAATACATCATTTGAATCTAATAGCTACTCTCATTTCATATACATTTCTTCAACTCTTAACTACAATGAAGCCTTCTGCTACCAATTTTCTGAAAATCATAGTGTATGACCTAGAATAATAAAATAAGAAAAAATGTCATTTAAAAATAGTTCATCTATGTAAATTAGAAAATAACAACAAATATTCATGTATATAACATGCCCAAAATAAAAATTACCATTGACGACTCAAACTGTATCAGCCTAAGTCAGGCACACTGTTCATAAAAGAAACAAAAACAAAAAGGACAAATTGATTCTTTTGTACACCAAAACAAGAGTTAGTACCAAAAAAAAAAAGGAATATTGCCAACGGATAATAAACCACTACAGATTATGCTTATTATTATAAGATAAGAAGGATGCAAGAAAGATAGTTCATAGGCAAATTGCAATTATTGATAGCCCTTGTTCTACAATCTGTCTAGAATGTACTTGTATCAGTTGTATGCGATCTACTACTTATAATATTCATGTTTGTCTCACCAAAGTTCCTACTAACCTTAAAAATTTCAAAGACCAATTTTCAACTTAAATTTAGCATGTACTATGTTCCAACTTGAAGGAAAATTATACTATAAATGTAGAATTGTTAGTTGTAATTCAGTTTTTCAGTTAAAAGTTAGTTAATGTGTTAGTTAGTGACTTAGTCAAATTCTGTTGAGGGTGGAAAAAAGTAATATAGTCCATGTGGGACTTGTATAAATACCTCGAATGATGATGAATAAAATCAGTGTGTATATTCAAGAAATATTCATCTTCTTCCCTTATTCTTTCTCTTCTTCTAAGTGAGATAGTGTGAGTGTCATTACTGTGAAAGTGTGTGTGTTGTGCATAGAGTGTGGATCAGTGTGAAACTGAATGTGCATGTGCTAACAGTGGTATCAGTAGCAGAAGATTAGGGACCTGTGAAAGTGTTCGAGAATGGATGCACCAAATAGGAATGGAGGTTTCGTTCCATCTATGCCAATTCTTGATGGCAAGAATTATGATCAATGGGCGGTAAGGATGGAAGCTATCCTTGGTTTTCAGGAGATATTAGAAGTTGTGAAAGAATTAAGGAGTTACAGAAAAGGATGATAATGTTGCCAAGAAGAAAGATTATAAGGCAAAATGCCTTTTCCATCAATGTGTTGATCAGTCTAACTTTGAAAAGATTTCCAAGGCCAAAACAGCTAAAGAGGCCTGGGATATCTTGTTCAAAGCATATGGAGGTGCTGAGAAGACCAAGAAAGTGAAACTCCAATCAATCCGAAGGCAGTATGAGTTTATGGGAATGCGAGATCAAGATTCAGTTGCTGATTACCTCAACAGGCTGCATGTATTGGTGAATTCAATTAAGACCTGTGGAGAATCTTTTACTGATCAACAGATAGTTGAAAAGATCCTTAGAACTTTAACTCCTCGTTTTGATACATTGTGGTGGCAATCGAGGAATCTAAGGATCTTGAGAACCTGAAAGTGGAGGAGCTGCAGAATTCCCTTGAAGCTCATGAGCAAAGGCTCAATGAGAGGGATGGAGGCAAGGAGACTGAGCAAGCACTTCAGGCTCATCACAGAGGAAAGAAACAAAGAACATGGGGCAGCAGCAAGACTGGAAAAGAGAGGGGGGAATCACACAAAGGAGAAAGTTTCC
Source organism: Sophora flavescens (assembly GCA_030762895.1). Taxonomy (NCBI): domain Eukaryota; kingdom Viridiplantae; phylum Streptophyta; class Magnoliopsida; order Fabales; family Fabaceae; genus Sophora; species Sophora flavescens. The sequence continues at coordinate 164,804,117 of CM061067.1, forward strand.
TCAGATGACTCAAGGAATCACTCTAGTCAGTCTAATGGTGAGGAGAGGAACAAGAAGTTCAAGAACAAGAACAAAGGAGACAAGAAAAGCTTCAACAGAAAGGACATCTAGTGCTACAATTGTCAGAAGCATGGCCATTTTGCTAATGAATGTAGAGGCAAGAAAGTGCCAAGAAAGCACAATGAAGCTCAATTAGCAAAAGAGGAGGATTCTGATTCTGATGACAGTGTGCTCTTGGTGGTGACAACAACGGGAGATTCCAATGCTGATGATCAATGGTATCTTGATACTGGCTGCTCGAATCACATGTCTGGAAGGAGGGAATGGTTCATTGAATTGAATGAAAAGGTGAAAAACAAAGTGAAATTTGCTGATAATTCAATCATTGAAGCTGAAAGGATTGGAAAGGTGCAGATCAGAAGAAAAGATGGTGTTAAAGCCTTGATCACAAATGTTCTTTATGTACCTTGCATGAAGAATAATCTATTGAGTCTAGGGTAATTGGTGGAGAATGGGTATTCAATGATCCTAGAACAGAACCGGACGAAGGTGTTTGATGCTCAAAAGAAACTGATTTTAAAAGCTCCTTTGACAAAGAATAGGACTTTCAAAATTGGAATCCAAGTTCTGGAGCATAGTTGTCTCAGTGCAGTGATGGGAGATGTGAATTGGCTATGGCACTATCGATATGGACACCTCAACTTCAGAAGCTTGGACTTCTTGCAAAAGAAAGAGTTAGTTCAAGGACTTCCACAAATGTCACAACCTGATCAAGTATGTGGAGATTGTTGTGCAAGCAAGCAGTCAAGAAATGCATTTAAGAATAAAGCTCTTCACAGATCCAAAGACAAATTGGAGGTAGTCTACTCAGATGTGTGTGGTCCTTTTGAGACTCAATCCATTGGAGGTAATAGTTACTTTGTGTCATTCATTGATGAATATTCAAGAAGGATGTGGATTTACTTGATTTAGAAGAAAAGTGATGTGCTAACTACTTTCAAGAAGTTTGTGTTGATGGCTGAGAATCAAAGTGATAGGAGAGTCAAGGTGTTGAGGACAGATGGAGGAGGAGAATACACTTCTCATGATTTCCAAAAGTATTGTGATGAGAAAGGAATCATACATGAAGTTACAACACCTTACACTCCTCAACATTATGGCATTGCTGAAAGGATAAATGGAACAACACTGAACATGGCAAGAAGCATGTTGAAAGGGAGGAAACTGCCCAAAAGCCTATGGGGGGAAGTAGTAACCACAGCAGTTTACCTGCTAAACAGGTGTCCAACCAAAGTCTTGGAAAATGCAACTCCTGAAGAAATGTTGACAGGAAGAAAGCCTAATGTCTCAAACTTAAAGATCTTTGGTTCCTTGTGTTACAAGCATGTGCCTGAACAAACCAGAAGCAAATTGGATGACAGAAGCAAGCAGGTGCTCTTTCTAGGGTATCATCCAACAGGTGCATACAAATTAATTGATCCAAGAACCATGAAAGTAATGATAAGCAGAGATGTGATCTTCGATGAATCTAAGTGGTGGAACTGGGAGCAAAAAAATAGTAGCAGTGTGGTGTTAGATCTTCAAGAAGATTAAGCAGAGTCATCAAATCCTGTTAATATTGATCAGTCACATAGACTTCAAAGGCAAAGACAACCACCTCTAAGGTTGAATGACTATGAAATTACCCCAGATAATGTGGTAAGTGCAGATGGTGAATCGGTGCATATGGCCTTGTTCAATGAAATGGAGCCAGTATCCTTTGAAGAAGCTATGACAGATGATAGATGGGTGGCAGCAATGCAGGAAGAGCTAGCTTCAATCAACAAAAATGATACTTGGGAATTGACTAATTTGCCTCAGCAGAAGAAAGCAATTGCAGTCAAATGGGTGTACAAGGTCAAGGTGAAGCCAGATGGTTCAATAGCCAAGTATAAGGCTAGATTGGTGGCAAAAGGGTTCCTGCAGAAGGAAGGCATTGATTATCAAGAGGTGTTTGCACCCGTGGCAAGAATGGAGACCATAAGGCTAGTGACAGTTATAGCCAGTCACAAGAAGTGGACACTTCACCAGCTTGATGTGAAGTGTGCATTCCTCAATGGACCCTTAGATGAAGAAGTGTATCTGTTACAACCACCTAGTTTTGCTATCAGAGGAAAGGAACATAAAGTGTTGAGACTTCACAAAGCCTTGTATGACTTAAAATAGGCACCAAGAGCCTAGAATAGAAGGATGAATGATTGTCTAACTCAGCAAGGCTTCCTGAAATGCAGCAGTGAGCATGGTGTGTATACTCAAGCATTGAATACATGTGACACTTTAATTGTTTGTCTGTATGTTGATGACTTGTTGATAAATGGAAGTGATGAAAGTTTGATTGTAAAGCTATAGAAGAGATTGATGACTGAGTTTGAGATGACTGACTTGGGAGAGCTAGCATATTTCCTGGGAATTGAATTTCTCAAATCAAAGAAAGGGATATTCATGCACCAGAAGAAGTATGCAACTGATATCCTTAGAAAATTTAAAATGCTTGATTGTAACTCATCTTCAACTCCTGTTGAGATTGGTTTGCAATTAAAGAAGGAATGTGAAAATGAGGAATCAGTTGATGCAACCAAATTTAGACAGTTGATAGGCTCTCTAAGATACTTCACTACAAAAAAAAAAGGTTGTTTAGCGACCGAAAATAGTGACCGAATTTTTTGGTTGTTTTTGGCGACCGAAATGGCGACCGATTATAGGATCTACATGGAAGACTTATTAGAGTTAATACGGCGACCGAAATAGCGACCGAAATGGAGCGTAGTAGGGTTATCGGTCGCTATTTCAGTTGCTAAATAAAGGAACTTAAAAGTCAGAAATTTTATGCCTTTCTAGCGACCGAAATGTAGACCGAATTAAATGCAACGGTTAAATTTTATTTACATTTGCGACCGATATTAATTCGGTCGTTAAACGGCGTGTAAAAAAAATTAAAAGAGCGTGTCTTAGAGACCGATTTACAAATCCATCGCTAAATTTATGAATTTAAATTTTGAAATGGAAACCTTGCTACCGAATTAGCGACCGAAATATTCGGTCGCTAAAAATTAAAATCCCTAAAAACGCAGAAACCCCTTTCTTCTTCCATTTCACGATCTCTCTTCCTCTCTCTCACTCGATCTCTCTTCCTCTCCTCCGGCCACCACGGTTCGCGACTTCCGTCCCTCCTCCGGCCACCACCATCATGGTAAGCTCTCCTCTCTCTCTCCATCTCTCTCTCTATCTGTTTCTAACTTTTTCTCTCTCAGTTCCCTCCTTCTCCGCACGGCTGCCACCATTGCCGGCACCACCAGAGCAGCGCCGCCGTCCTCCTCCTTCTCTGGTATGTTTTCGTCTCTCCTCGCCTCTATCTCTCTCTCTATTCCTCTGGTTTGTGCATTCTCTGGTATGTTTTTGGTCTCATTCTGCTACATTTAGTGGTTCTGTTCTTCAGCCAAATTATAATGGTGGTTAAATCCTGACCACAAGTTCTCTGTTGTCTATGTTGTCTATTGTTTGTTCTTTGTTCTAAAATTCTATTTGATGTTAAGTTGTTTGTGTGAATTAAGTTGATTATGAAAAATGCATGTGAGTTGTTTGAGAATTTTCTCTGGGGGTAATGCCAAGTTTTTCTCTGGGGAATAGTTAGATAACTGAATTTTTCTTCCTAAGTGGATTAAGAAGCCTTTCAGGCTTTCACACTACATTTCTTATTTTTTATTTTTTATTTTTTTATAGGACATTTCTTAAGTTTTATCTCATTCATATAGTTTATCTTGATGTGATTTTTATGTTCATAAACTATTTTCAGAGTTTAAATTGAGACCAGTTATCAGATTGCTAATATATGCATATTTTTTTTTTGGGTGAATGCTAATATATGCATTTGACCCTTGCTTTTCTGCCTATATTTTCAGTTTGCTAATATCAGTTTTTGCTTTAATTTTTGTTTGAATTTAAGAAAGTGATTGCTATTATATTAGTCATATTACTCAAATGCATAAAAGAAAAATGGCGAGTATGGCGAGTATGCGACATGGATCTTTCCATCTTTTCTTATTATCACTACTGTATATCTTGTTGTTTGTTAGTGGAGAGCTGAGCTCAATAGGAAGGTATCCTGCCTGAAAGGCAAGATGCTGATTGTGTGTTGATAATTTAATATTTATGCATGCATTTGCAATTATGTGTTGTTTGTTAGTGGAGAGCAGAGCTCAATAGAATGTGATCCTGTCAAAAAGGCGGGATGCTTGTTATGTGTTGCTAATTTAGAAGTTATGCATGTGTTTGACAATTATGTGTTGTCTTGTTAGTGGAGAGCGGAGCTCAATAGGATGTTTGCTACTATATTTTATTTAAGTTTATTGAAATATGCTTCAATATATATTTGTTGAAGTATGCTGCAATCCAAGCTTAGGAGTTGTTGATACATTCTCTAATTAGTTGATTTTCTATTTGTATGTGTATTGTAATTTGGTTTTGATTTTGTGATGGTGTTGATATGCCAATATGTGAGAATAGATATGTTAAAGGATCTTGCTTGACAGGTGTTTGTTATATTGCTTACAAGGAGATGTTATAGCCGCTGTCCTGAAAACCCGTATGGACATAGGTTCAGTGTTTTCCTTATAACTGTTTTTGTAGAACTATTTTGTTTATGATTCTTATTTTGTTAGAAACTAGACTCGATTTGCTACAGTTTAGGCATTGAATTTGATGTTTTTAACTGAGTATTGATGAATAAAATTCTGTTAAAAGTTAGAGGACAATTGCTGTCCTGTTTTACGAATGCGGTAGCTTGTTGGTTAAAACTGTCCTTTTTGGAATGTTTTTTCCCAAAACTAAATTTAAATTTATAAACTAGACTTGTTTAGCTTTCCATAGAGGGGTCGTTTGTCTAAATCCGACTTCATTTTGGGACCTTAGGGTGTAACTTACATGTTTGTAATACTGTGATTTCAATTGGGAATTACTTGTTAATAGTAGTACTGTATTCTAATTGAGAGATTATAGAATGTTCATGTCAATGGTTTATGTGTTTTGTTTTATGTCATTAGTTTTTAAGCGATAGATTGATTTATGAGTTAATTTATTCAATCTTATGATGAAATGATTGTGAAACACCATTTGGCATCCAAAGGTAGTAACCATGCTAATCCTCTCTATGACCATCCTTCAAAACGACGTAAAAGCATATGCTTTCCTAAAAACTAATATGTTTGCTAATCTGTAAAGTTGCATGTGAAGTTGCATTTCTTTGTTCTATTTTAACATGCTAGTATGCTACATGGATCTTTCCATCTTTTATTATTATCACTTGATGAAGTTTAGACATATGACTTGTTTTCCTTATTGTTTTATCAGAAAATGGATCCGACTAAATGTTTTGAGATAGCCATCCATATAGACCAGGTACAGTATCTCATCAACTTAAGAATAACGATCGGATTCACGTAATGATAGTTAAGGCATAAACTAATCATTAATAAATTGTTCCTGTGTATTTGCAGGATTTGATTTCAATCCCGCGATCATTCTACCGTCGTTGGGGACAAGAAATACCGTGTGTTGTGACTATTGAAGACAAAAGCGGAAATTTGTTCAATGGGAATATAGTAATCCATGAGGATCGCCCATATTTTGCAACAGATACAAATGGTATTAGGGAGTTGTATTTGTTGTCCACTGGTGCATTGGCAAAGTTTAAGTATCTTGGGGGTTCTCGCTTCTACATTTTCATCCTTTGGAAGATTGATGAGTTTTGATATTTTGATTAGTACTTATTGATTGTGGTGTGTTTTTTTATAAACAATTATTAAACTTGCGTTAATTAATGTATATGTTTTCTTGATCATATTGACCGTGGTGTTTTGGATCGTTAGTACATCATATTTACGTTTTCTATTTATTCAAAAAAAATATTGGTGTATTTTTTTTATATCAGAAATTAAAAATCAATGGGGTAATAGTTGAAAAACAATATTTGGTCGGCAGGATTAAGTTACAGGAAAATTTTAAAAAAAATCAAAATTTGCGACCGAAATAGCGACCGAATATCGGTCACCAAATTAGGTGAGCTGAGCATGCGACCAACTATATGGCGACCGAAATATATAACTTTGCAACCGAAATATCGATCGCCAATTTGCGACCGAAATACAAGTTCGGTCGCTAAACATTTATCCACCAGGGTTTCTGCTACCCCCTTAATTCGGTCGCCAAACTATATAGCAACCGAATTATCATGTTTAGCGACCGAAATCTTCGGTCGCTAAATAGGTTTTTTTTGTAGTGCTTGTGTATTACCATACCAGACTTGGCTTATGGAGTAGGTCTGCTGAGTAGATTCATGGAGGAACCTAAGTTATCTCACTTTGTAGCAGCTAAAAGACTACTGAGGTATATGAATGGAACCATAGGACTTAGACTATTGTTTCCTAATGGAGACAGAAGCAAGGCTGAAGTAGTTGGCTTCATTGATTCAGATTGGTGTGGGGATAGAGAGGACAGGAAAAGCACTTCGGGCTACTTGTTCATGTGCTGCAGTGGCCCTATTTCCTGGTCCTCAAAGAAGCAGAATGTGGTGGCACTGTCCTCATGTGAAGCAGAATATGTAGCAGTTGCACTAGGAGCTTGTCAAGCAATGTGTCTCGAGATACTTTTGAGGGAGTTGAAACTTATTGGAACTAATCCAATGAAGTTAAATGTTGATAACAGATCAGCAATCAACCTAGCAAAAAATCCTGTGGCTCATGGAAGAAGCAAACACATTGAGACTCGCTTCCATTACTTGAGAGATCAAGTTAACAAAGTCAACTTAGTGCTGGAATATTGCAAGAGTGAAGAGCAACTAGCAGATATATTTACTAAGCCATTGAAGCCAGGGAGATTCAAACTTCTAAGGAGCAAGATTGGGATGGAGTTTTTAGAAAATCTGAATTAAGGGGAAGTGTTAGTTGTAATTCAATTTTTCAGTTAAAAGTTAGTTAATGTGTTAGTTAGTGACTTAGTCAAATTCTGTTAAGGGTGGGAAAAAGTAATATAGTCCATGTGGGACTTGTATAAATACCTCTATTGATGATGAATAAAATCAGTGTGTATATTCAAGTAATGTTCATCTTCTTCCCTTATTCTTTCTCTTCTTCTAAGTGAGAGTGTGAGTGCCATTACTGTGATAGTGTGTGTACTGTGCATAGAGTGTGGATCAGTGTGAAACTGAATGTGTATATGCTAATAAGAATTACAAACCTTTCCCTGCATTAATGAGACTTAACGCTTGTTCAGCATTATTGACAATTTCCTCTCGAATCCCGACAACAGATACTCCAAGCTGGAAAAAAAGGACCTCCATACATATATACAGCTATATACAGCTACATTAGCTGTAAATAAGAATTCAAGTGGCAGCTATCCAACCTCCAAACTCTCATGAATTTGCAATTTCTGATTTTCAACAGTTATGTTAGTTAATGTTAGTTATTTTCAGTTGGTTAGATAATTTGTAACTTAAGTTAGTTAGCTTAGCTGTAGATAGCTGGATAGTTAGTTAAGTCTTGTATAAAGTAGACACATTGGCTCTTGTACATTTTAAGTCAGAAAATTGTGAATGAGAATTACACCTTTTCACTTTCAACAAGAAGATCGTTGTTGGTCCCAATGACTCAGATGAAGACCGCAAAGCCCCTGAACACAATACAAACACACAAAGAAAGCACCAGCCACACAGGAAATACTACAAACCCTTGGTAGGCAAAGTAAAATTCAGAAAATTGAACAAGAAAGTGATAGAAGAAAGCACACACAAGATTTACGTGATTCGATCAATGTGATCTACATCCACGGGAGAGAGCAGCACCACCGAGAATCAATGATCACAATTACAATAGAGAACTCCTTGAATTTGTCACTCCCCTGTTCACAAGAACATAAACAAACCCCAAGCTTATCCCTCTATTTTCACAAGTTAATCATATTTAAAAAATATATTTATCTATCATAATGTTTTTTCTTCTCTCTTTCAAATTTATTTGATTTATTTCTCCTATTTTCTCATGCAAGTTAACCATTTTTTGAAAATATTTATCTATCATATTTTTTTCCTATCTCTTGAAAATATATTTTATTTACTTATACTCTTTTCCGTGCAAGTTATAAATTTTTAGAAAATATATTTATATATCATATTATTTTTTATTCCCTCTTGAAAATCTATTTGATTTATTTTTTATATTATATTTTCCTGTGCAAGTTAAACCTTTTTTGAAAATATATTTGTCTATCATATTATTATTATTATTATTATTATTATTATTATTGTTGTTATTATTATTTCTTCTCTCTTGAAATTCTATTTGATTTAACTCTCCTCTTATTCCCATGCAAGTGAACTATTTTTAGAAAATATATTCATCTACTATATTATTATTTTTCTTCTCTCTCAAAGATATATTTGATTTACCCAAAAGCGCTTGAATGAGATGGCACGGATCTCTTCCAGCTTAACCAGAGGTCTCGAGTTCGAATCTTGGCTCTGAGAATACAGCAGCATTAAAACTCTTGAGGGAGAGCTTTTCCGCCCTTGTGGTCATACCCGGCTCGAGGGATCAGCCTCCGCGGTTGCGCGCGGGAAACCAAAAAAAAAAGATATATTTGATTTATTTATCATATTTTCTTGTACAAGTTAACCATTTGTATAACATATATTTAGCCATCATATTATTTTATTTTCTCTCTTTAAAATATATTGGATTTATTTCTCATTTTTTCTATGCAAATTAACTATTTTTAGAAAATATTTTTAGAAAATATATTTATCTTTTATAATTTTTTTCTTCTTCTCTCTTGAAAATTTATTTAATTTATTTCTCCTCTTTATCCGGTGCAAGTCAAGCATTTTTAGAAAATATATTTACATTTATCTATCATTATTTTTTCCTTCTCACTTGTAGAAGAGAGGGAAGGAGAAGAGTAAGAGAATGAAATAAGCATCGATGAGATAAATATCTATGCATGGAGAATGTCAAACGTAAAATGAAACATTAAGAAATAAATAGAGAGAGATATATAATGCATGAGAATATGCTATACAAATATATTATCTTAATTTTAAATTTTAAATTAAATAATAATAAAATTAATGACGATTGATATACAAATGAAAATATTTTCATTTATGGTAGATATATCTTATCATTAATGTTTTAATTCTTCCATATTTTATGAGCCAATCAATATCTTATCATTAATGTATTAATTTAATTTTAAATTTCAAAATTTATTGATATTTTTTTAATTATAAAATTTTAATATAGATTTAAATTTATTTAAATTATGTAACCAAAAAAATTTATTTAAATTAGAAAATTTTAATTTTAATTTAAATATTTATTAAAATTTATTTAAATTAGGAAATTTTAATTTTAATCATTATATTTAAAAATTCAAAATTTATTCATTATTTTGTTTCCTTATTTATTTTCTTACCATTAATACAATTTGTCTTCAAATCTATGTCAGCACGACTACACGTGAGCAAAACTTGGAGGGAACGTATGAAAAAGTTAGAAAAAATAGAAATTTTCTTTCTTAGATTCCTTAACAAATACCCCTTACGACACTGGTTAGCATTCACCTTGAATTAATGGAAGATTTCTGCCATTAGAGTGGATTTTAAATTCTTATAATTAAGCACATATGTCGTTGCCTCCGTTACTATAAATTTCCACTGAAGCTAATAGCGATAGCCAGGTTCTGTGCATATTAATTTTCTTGCCCCGACACTGCCCCCTTCCAACCTCATTTGAAGGTATGGAGAAACAGATGGTTCAGTCTTTATCAGCCACTTCTGCAGTTCTTGGTCTTCTTATATTCACGTTAGGTACTTGCTTATCATTTTTACTTTGATAATATCCATAGCTTGCTAGCAAATTTATATTTGATCTTCTACTATATTGCTCTAAAAGACTTTACTAGTTTATTTCACTTATTTTTCAGTGATATCCATGGTGAATACATGTGAGGTAGCCGTGATAGGAGGTGGTTGTCCAGATGAAAATCAATGCTTAGAAACATGTCGTCCTTGCTACCGAGGCATAGGCGAAGTCCACGCTTACTGCATCCCCGCCGGTGGAGGAATTCTGTTTGATCAATGTATTTGAAGGATGGAGAAAGGTGCTCCCTGTAACCCAGTTGGACCACCACAATGCCCCAGACCGTGGCCACCTACGATTACTATTGCCACCAACCACAATGAAACTCATAAATTATTGTCTAGATAATTGTCATATTAACTATGTTATAAGATAGACTAAATATATTAGTCATAATATGTATTGCGAGTGAAATGTTATAATTATAAGATTATACAACTTTGATAAGTGATTTTGCAGCTCAAAAAGTTAGAAGAGTAAAATGAAAATTGATGTGATATTAAATTAGGTTTCAAACATTAATTTTGCTTGAAGGCATCAAAATTTCTAGACACGACCCTGACTGCAGGGACAATTAATTATTCAGTAATATTTGCAGCTAACACAAGTTTATATACATGTGTATTTCCAACAAATTTCTTTGGTATACATGTGTATTTCTATGATACCACGTATTATAGTTGGACTTGGATGATCAAGACAATCATGGCAAAGTACAAAAGTTTTAGGATTAATGTTTCCAATGCGTATAATTTGACTCAAACATCTTTACTTTTGTAAAACCCAATGAGAAGCATGAACTTCTACTTTGAAAGTTGTAGAGGTAATATAGAATATTCTACATCGCCCTCAATTACGGTTTCAATATGATACCATTTGCCATGTATATTTTTGAAACTTAGTAGATTTATTCGGGATCTACTAGAGGCATCAAAATATAATTGTTTCATTTGAGAACATCGTAGAGGCTCTTTCAAAACCTCCAATTTCATTTGCAAATTCCTCGTTACAAGTCGATAATAAGTACACATGTGATCATCTGATTTCTTTTTACAAAATATAAAAATAGTACACATGATTTATTATATATCCATAAAACTCAACTCTATATTTAGCTAGTAGCTTTATAATCAATCTGCATTAAGAACGCACAACATATGAAAATTCATTATGATAAAGAATCTTCTAGTCCTTCAATGACATCATTATTAATCATCAATATTTACTAAAAATAGCCTAATTGACCGTATGTCAAATAAAAAAATTATTTAAAAATTATTCACTTCAAGTCTAGTAAAGCACCATAAAGAACAAGTTGTACAAGGACAAAGCAAAATCAAGATCCCACTTATACAGATCCAAATCCTCTCCGGTGGTACAGCGGTTCAGTGTAACACCCCGATTTTTCACTGCTTCCAAATATCGGTAATAAATATATAAATGTTTATATTTTTATCTGAGATTTAGAAAATGATTTTGGATAAACCAAGGTCATTTCCATGTTATATTTAATATTATAAGGTTACGATGAAATTTTGGGTTGAAAATTCAGACGAAACTCGGTTTGTGTTTTCATTGACTATAAAAGTTTACTGCTCAAAAAACCTAATTGTGACTTGTGAACGAGATGGTTAGTGTTTATATCATATTTGCTACGATATTGGGAGTTTTGAAAATTTTCACGTGAAAATAAAATATTATATTTTATGTGGGCGAAAACTTCAAAATATCTTGAGAAAAACCTGAGTCGGGTAAACAACGAAACTAGATATGGAGCTGATGTGACTGATGTGACAAGTATTTATGTCGATCCTGTCCGAGTCATAATGACCATAGTGGCACATAAATGCCATTAGATATTTTTGTATGGAAAAGACTAAAATACCCCTAGTTTCACATGGAAATCACAATTATGCCATCACACATTTTTACCCTTTTGTCCCTAACCCCAACGGCCCCACCATCATTAACATGACTTAGGCAAAAAATTTCTTCACTTTGTATCATCTTCATCTTCAAATTTCATCATTTTCTCTTAAGAACTCTTAGTCATTTTGTGAAGAACATCATCAAATCTTATCATTTCTTCAGGTTTCAAGAGGTGATTTCTTCCCTTCATGATCAATCAAGTCTTTCTCTTCACATACTTCATGAGTTTATGCCATGAATCATCATGATCATCATCATGTTCAAAGTTCTTGATGGTTTCTTTAAAAATCTCTAAAAAAATTGTAGAAAAATCCATTTGACTTGAAACCAATTTCTATGAATTCATATTGATGTCTATATTCATCAACTAGAAGCATGAACCCAAAAGAAATTTTCTCCCTATTCTTTCGTTGATGTCTGAACCCTAACTTTTGGGTGTAAATGGGTTTTGCTTCAACTTTTGTTAAATGATGCAAGATTTCATCTCTTAAATCATTATGGGTATTGAATCCAAGTGATTAAGAAAACCAAATCAAATCCTTGTCTCATATTTTTCAAGAGGACCGAAACCCTAAGTTCTTGGTATAAATGGATTTTGATTCAATTTTTGTCTTGTGACACTTGATTTCATCTCTATACTATCTATGTTGGTTGAATCCAAGAGATAGAAATCAAGTGAAATTTCTGACTCAAATTTTGTGTCAAGGACGAAACCCTAACTCATTGAATTAGATGGGTTTTGTTCAACGTTCTTGATTTATGATCATTGATATTGTTATTCAAATACTTAAGGATCATTAATCCAAAAGTATTGAAAAATTTTAACATCTCTAGCTTGATTAATTTGAGTGGGCCGAACCATTACCATGTGGTTTAGAAATTTTTTTTGTTTGATTTGTATTAATTTTGGGATTTTGGGATGATTTGTTGTGAAGGATAAATCATTGTTGATTTTCCTGAGTGTGCGAAGGAGACGAAGATCGAATAGGAAAACCATTCTTGAAAAACAAGCACTTGAATCTTCAAGAGGTAAGGGGAGTTTACCTGAGGAGTTTAAGATAGCCATATGTTATCCTAGAGTTGTCTGTAATTTATCTGTTGTGTGTTTTTGTGGCTTAAAATTATTTGTTGTTTAATTTGCTAGATGTTTTGGATGTGATATGTTGATTTGTGTGATTATAACTGAATTGTTGAGTTATAATTGTGATGCATGCAATAATTGTGATGTATGCTATACTGTGTTGTGGTGAAATTATCTGCTGTTAAGTGATGGATTGAGAAACCTGACAGTGGTCAGTGTTCAATTTAATTTGAGGATAAAAGCTTGATAAGCTTATATATTTAATCGAAGTGATTAAATTGTGGAAAGTTAAATAAAAGTGGAAAAATATTATTTTAATAATATTTTCGGTGAAAAATGAGTCAATGAGTGACAATAAGGGCAGAACTGTGAAAAAATTTCACATGCGTTAGTTTTTTCCAAAATAAATTCAATTATATTATAAAATGTTATTTAAAGTAATTAAATTATTAAAATAGTGTAATATTGACGTCGGAATAATTACTTACAACAGGAAAGTCATTTTGAGTTATAAAAGGATTTTTACGGCATGAGTTTGGGAAAACTGTTTCATATTTGTTACGAATCTGTTTAGAAAGGAATTTATCTATGATTTAATGTTTTATAAACGATTTTAACAGAAAAGAATTTCTGTAAAAGAATTTTATTCAGTAAAAACAATTCCGTTAAACTTGGATAAGTTTTCGGAGGTTTGGTTTTGTATTTGTTATTTCACTGAGCGAAATGTTTTAAAGAGGAAATGTGAACCTAGTAACCGAGACGTCGGAATTCTAGTGTTCTGTTGACAGGTAGGTCATGGATCTGTGTTAGTGGACTGAGTGTCCTGTAAAAATTTTGTAGACTATGTGTCCTATAATTGATATGGGGAATGTGAATCCCATATCCGCGAGCCTAAGATTGGTGCATCAGTTTAGGGCCTTGCGATTGAGCACTCGGACTGTGTGTCTTGTGTTGAGTTTAAAACACTTGGATTGGTGTGTCCTGTGTTTGTTTAAAGTGGGAAAGTCTTAATATAAAAATTGAGCATGGTCGTGAGCTTTGAGCTTCGACAAGGGAAAAATATGATGAAAAAGAAAACAAGGCGAGAATAAAATTTTTTCTCATGCATTAGTTGGCAGACATGCCATGTTTTGAATTATAGATCATGGAGTCCCGAGTGTTGGCCAATGTATCTTTAATGGTCTATGTTTACATTTAATGCGATGACCATTATGTCCTGAGTGTTGGTCAATGTGTCATGGACAATAATTCCATTAATCGCAATAACCATTGTGTCCTGAGTGTTGGCCAATGCGTTACATTTTTGTGCAATAACCATTGTGTCCTGAGTGTTGGCCAATGTGTTATATATTTGTTGGACATTGGTTTTTTTTTTCGTTTTTACAATGATCCACATAAAGAGCTTGATCTGCTCAAATCGAAATAAAAAGTTATGGGATCTCCGGAGATTAGATACCAAGTTAGAGCTTGAATATTGAAGTATCATGCATTTTTATAAAATCGCGATGACTGTCGGGTATGAATCCCATTGTCAAAAATTATTATGTTGTTTGGATAATTTTCCATATGTTGTGAATATCAAGTATATGCTGTTTTGTGTGTCGTGCATGTGGTTATCTTATCAAAACTCATACTCCCTCCGGTCACTATTATAAGAAAAAATTTAATGGAACACACATATTAAGGTGGTTAGTTAATCTCATTTAAAAGAGTCATTGGGAATAAAAAATTAAGTTTGTTACCTAAATTGCCCTTCTTCTTATTGATTAAGCTTGTGTTGTTGAGAATAAAAGGAGTCAATGGAAAACACAATTTGTATTAAATGAAGGGTATTTTGATAATAACTTCATTAAATATGATGAAAGTAGTTGAAATTTGCTTATATTTTGGACCAAAATATTTGTAAATTTTTGCTTATATTGTTGACCGGAGGGAGTATATTGGTATCTTACCCTTACATATTTGTTTATATATATCTGAGTACATATGGATTCGGACAGGGTGGATCTAAACTACTCGGTGATCAGATCCCTGACGTTTGACAACACGGACGACGGTGGTGCTTGGGTCATTAACCCAGGGGCTCGAAATGCCACCTACACAGGTCCTGTTATGACTCTCTGTGGGACTTTGGAAGCTGGGCCACAGCGACACATTCATAATATGGAGACGATCGAGGTCTCACTATCTCCCATTTGGATGATTCTGCAGCACTTGGTACAGCAGGGGGACTTAGAGCATCACCCTCCCCCGCATGTTCAGCCTTGCATATTTGTTTGCTGTTTCCTCTACTATGTGGAATATATATATCTGAGTACAGATGGGTCCGGACGGGATGGATCTGAACTACTTGAGGATCAGATCCCTGACGTTTGACAACACGAACGACGGTGGTGCTTGGGTCATTAGCCTAGGGGCTCGAAGTGCCACATACACAGGTCCTGTTAGGACTCTCTCTGGGACATTGGCAGTTGGGCCACAGCGAGCATTCACAGTATGGAGACGATCGAGGTCTGACTACCTCCCATTTGGATGATTTTGCAGCACTTGGTACAGCAGGGGGACTTAGAGCATCACCCTCCCCCGCATGTTCAGCCTTTACAGCAGGTAGCCCCGGGGTCACCTCCAGGGCCTATTGTGTTGATCCCGGAGGAGGTACAGGATGAGATGGAGGAGGATCTGATTACTGATACGGACTATATTCCTCTCGAGGATGGTGTAGTCCCGGATGTTGGAGAGGGTGTCACCTCCAAGGGCTATTGTGTTGATCCCGGAGGAGGTGCAGGATGAGATGGAGGAGGATCTGATTGCTGATCCGGACTATATTCCTCTCGAGGATGGTGTAGTCCCAGATGTTGGAGAGGGGGTTGAGGTATCCTCTCAGGATACACCTCCTGGGGGTGGGGATGTCTACGCTAGACTCCCCAATGGGTTTCATTAGTAGCGACCAGCTGTAGGATGTGGTTTCATTTTTTTGGAATAGTGGGGTTTTTGATAGTCTGACTTTCTGGCTACTGAGAGCCATCTTTTTGAGTAGTGGTTTCAGACTCCCATTGTGGTATAGTTATGACGTTTTTAGTTTTGTTATGTATTTATGACCGTAGAAGGTGAGCTGGTATGATGAAGGTCTTGTGTAAAACTCTTATGACTCATATGTATGATATATAGTTGTATATTACGTTGATGGTGTTGGACTGTATGTGGAGTAAAGGAAAGAAAAAAAATATCACCATTTTTGAAAAGAATAAGTAATTAGAAAACTTATTTTTTCAAAAGTAACCAGCAACATGTTATTTCTTTAAGTTTCAAATTCCGTAACAAGTTACTTAAATGTGATACCCTGAGAAGGGGGTGTCGCATTAGTGGTATCAGAGCTGGTGGAGTCTTACGAGAAATCTTTGGGAATAGGTCTGTTGTGTTGAATTTGTGTGATCTCTAATTGAGATTGTTTGAATTACTTCTTAGAGGTAATGTGATAATTAGTAAGTTTAAGTTTCATTTTCTGGTTGCCATTTAACTGATTGTGTCTTGTAGGTCGATTATGGAACCAGAAGGTGCACTTGGACGTGAACGTGGACGCGACCGCAGCTGTGGAAGAGGTCGTAGAGGTGGTCGTGTTGACGGCCGTGGAAATTTTGAAGAGAATTATGAGGAGGTTGGGGGGAATGGATTATGCAGCACAAGCAATGGCGGATGTTGCCGCTGCTATTGCATAGCAAATTGCTACAATGGCTGCCCAGAATTTACAGGAACAACTTTGAGCTGAACAGGATGCTGATAGCAGAGGTCTTACTGCTTTTAGATGCCAGAATCCTCCACAATTTCATGGAGCTATGGATCCTACAAAAGTTGATTTGTGGATTCAGGAAATAGAGAAAATCTTTGAGGCAATTCACAATCCAGAAGGGGTGAGTGTGCCTTATGCTACTTATCTGTTGTTCGGAGATGCTGAGTATTGGTGGAAGGGCACTAAACAACTGCTGGAAGCGGAAAATCAAGAGATTTTTTGGGAGATATTTCGAAACATGTTTCTGAACAAGTATTTTCCACAAAGTGCTCTAGCAGGAAAGGAGCAAGAATTTCTATGTCTATGTTAGAGGGACATGTCTGTAGAGGAATACGCGACCAAGTTTGAGTCACTTGCCAAGTATTTCCACTTTTTCCAAAACAACCCTGATGAGGATTGGAAGTGTGAACGATTTGAAGGAGGATTGCGTTTCGAGATTAATGAGTCTGTACTACCATTAGAAATCAGGAATTTCCAAGCTTTGGTTGATAGATGCAAAAAAATATAACAAATGAGGAAGGGAAGAGACAACAGAGGAAATGTAGGACGACCATCTAAATCTAAGGGTCAGTTTCAAAACCATAAGGGAAAGCAAGTCCAGAACAAACCTTATTACCGATCACCAGGGAATAACTGAAACCAGTAATCATACCGTCCTGTTGCTACTGTATCAGGTAGTGGAGGCCAGAGGAATCAAAATCAAGGCTCGGTCAGAAAGTGTTACAAGTGTGGAGATCTGAATCACTTGGCGAATACTTGTCTAGTTAGGGGAACAAGGTGTTTCAATTGTGGTCAGATGGGACACTTGGCAAGTGATTGTGGTATGCCGAGGTCTGTACTAGTTGTTAACATTATAAACACCTATAAGCCAACAGCTAAGGGGAAAGTTAACACCATGAGTGGTGCTGAGGCTTCTGATTCTGATGATCTCATACAAGGTAGTTGCGACATAGCTGGTAATCTCTTAACTGCACTTTTTGATCCGGGTGCAACACATTCTTTTATTGCGATGGATTCCGTGAGACATTTGCAATTGCCTGTTTCTTCTTTATCGTATGACTTGATTGTTTCAACCCCAACAGCTAAACCAGTTACCGTAAATTCTATATGTCTGAACTGTCCTATTATCATTTAGGATAGACATTTTCTTGTAAATATGATATGCTTGCCTTTAATACAGTTAGATGTGATTTTAGGCATGGATTGGTTATCTTCCAACCACATTCTGTTAGATTGTTCTCATAAAACTATAATTTTTCCCAATCGCGAGATTTCTGGATTTTTATCTACCAACCACGTAAGAACTTTTTCGAAAGAAAGAGATCAAGGATACTTGCTGTTAGATTGTGCTCATAAAACTTTAATTTTTCCCAATCCCGAGATTTCTGGATTTTTATCTACCAACCAAGTAAGAAATTTTACGAAAGAAAGAGATCAAGGATACTTGCTTTTAACTAACTTATAAGTCGAGGGGGAGATCGGTTTGAGTACTGTGCCTATAGTAAGAGAATTTTCGGATGTGTTTCCTAATGACGTTCCCTGTTTGTCGCCAGTAAGAGAGAGAGAATTTTCCATCGGCTTAGTACCAGGAGTTGGACCATTTTCTATCGCTCCATATCGGATGTCACCTACAGACCTTGATGAGTTGAAAACTCAACTGGAG
Source organism: Sophora flavescens (assembly GCA_030762895.1). Classification (NCBI taxonomy): domain Eukaryota; kingdom Viridiplantae; phylum Streptophyta; class Magnoliopsida; order Fabales; family Fabaceae; genus Sophora; species Sophora flavescens. Next base: position 164,822,527 of record CM061067.1, read on the forward strand.
GACCTTTTGTCAAAACAGTTTATAAGACTGAGTGTTTCCCCGTGGGGAGCACCAGTTCTTCTAGTGAGAAATAAAGACGGAAGTTCGAGACTTTGCGTGGATTTTCGTTAACTTAACAAAGTGACGATCAAGAATAAGTACCCTTTTACCGTGTATAGATGATCTGATGGATCAATTGAGAGGAGCTGTTGTGTTCTCAAAGATATACTGAAGGACAGGTTATCATCATATTAGGGTAAAGACTGAAGATATACCAAAGACTGCGTTCAAAACTCGTTATGGACATTATGAGTATCTTGTAATGCCGTTTGGAGTGATGAATGCACCTTCTATCTTCATGGACTACATGAATCGGATTTTTCGTCCGTTTCTTAATAAGTTCGTTGTCGTGTTCATCGATGACATTCTAATTTACTCTAAGAGTAATAAGGAACATGAATAACATTTACGACATATTTTACAAATCCTGCGTGAGAAAGTTTTGTATGCAAAACTACCTAAGTGCAAGTTTTGGCTCGAGGAAGTAAAATTCTTAGGACATGTGATTACCAAGGAAGGAATCACTGTCGATCCTGCAAAAATAGAAGTAGTACTTTCTTGGGAAAGACCAAAGACAATAACAGAGATCCAAAGTTTTGTCGGTCTAACCAGTTACTATAGAAGATTTATTGAAGGATTTTCCAAGATAGTCGCGCCGTTAACTCTACTTACGAGGAAAGATCAACCTTTTGTATGGATGGATAAGTGCGAAGAAAGTTTTCAGAAGATTAAAGAATGGTTGACAACTTCGTCTATATTAATACTACCTGAACCAATTGAACCTTATGAGGTATATCGTGATGCTTCGCATCAAGGTTTGGGCTGTGTGTTAAAGCAACATCGGAAAATTGTAGCTTATGTGTCACGTTAGTTAAAGACTCATGAAATAAATTATCTGACGCATGATTTATAGTTAGCTGCTGTGGTTTTTGCACTAAAGATATGGAGACACCACTTATACGGAGCTAAGTTCGATGTCTTTAGTGACAACAAAAGTTTAAAGTACCTGTTTGATCAGAAGGAGCTCAACATGAGGCAGAGACGATGGATGGAATTTCTGAAAGATTACGACTTTAAGTGACAATATCATCCTGGAAAGGAGAACATTGTAGATGATGAACTTAGGCGGAAAGCCATTCATATCTCGGCTATAATGGTAAGGGAACTTGAGTTGATTGAGAAATTCTGTGATCTCAATTTGATTATGGAAATAAGTAAAGAGAAGATCAGTTTGGGAATGATCAAAATTGCTAGTGGATTAATGGAAGAAATCCGAGAACAACAAGTCGCGGATTCATATCTTTAAGAAAAGAAAGACTTAATGGAATAAGGAAACGTTGCGGAGTTTAGTTTGGGATCAGATCACATCTTGTGGTGCAACGGACGAGTCTGTGTACCTGATAATCCTGAGATGAAAAAAAAATTGCTAGAGGAATAACACAAGAGTAAGCTAAGTATTCATCCTGGATCAAAGAAGATGTATCAAGACTTGAAACAAAGATTTTGGTGGCCAGGTTAGACACCCCGTTGTGCCCCGGTGTTTTATTATACTAAAACCTTATTAATTAATTTCTTACTCGTGCGCTTAATATGAAAATACGTAGAAATTAAAGCTTAAGTTTCAAAAGCTCACAACTTCAATTAATTAAAACATCACACTATAGTTATGTTAAGCGTACACACATATGTCTTAAAAACATATTATAAAACACTGTTGAGGGTATCCTTTCAGTAAGATCCCTCACAAGCATATGCTTAAACAAAAGTTAAGCAAAGCGGAAACATATAAAAACGCCTCACGAGACGCACTGGCCATAACAAACTAGACCCTAATCACCATGGGTCACAGCTCGTCCTCCAGCCTCCGGTTCGTAGGGACTCCCATCCAATTCCTCCTGGTTATGCTCATCCACAGGGTATTCTCGTACGATTCCACAAGGAGATAAAATACAACATACAGAAATATACAGGGGATAAGAAACAGTTCTATCATCAAAAACGGAAAAGAGTCATATTAATGTATACAGTAATTGTCACAGACAATCAACACACCCAACTAACAAATCATCCTCAAGTTAATGTATCATCCTCTACCCTCAATCTAATGCTACTCAAAGACACCATAGATGCACACATATTTCTAAGGTGGAAGTGGTCTCGCGAGAACTCTTGATTTTGCGTGTATTATATTACCAATACATGGTGTATTATATTACCAATACATAGATTACCAATACACAGATGTGTTTTACATGTATTATATTACCAATACACAGTGTATTATATTACCAATACACAGATGTCCTTGTGTATTATATTACCAATACACTTTTGTCTTTGTGTATTATATTACCAATACACCTTTGTCCTTGTGTATTATGAGACACCCCATTGTGTCCCTTTATGTCATTTAGTTTAAAACCTCATTATTTAATTACTTAATCTCACGCTTAACGTGAAAATTACGTAAAAATTGAAACTTAATTTCTTAAGCAAATAGATTCATATAGAACAGAATATGAAAACATAAATATATTAAACATACTTAAAACATCAGCGTTATCAAAACACTGTTTCAGGGCATCCCATCAATAGGATCCCGAACTGGTGCATAGTTATAAAAAACATAAGCGGAAAGATAAAGCTTCACGACACAGACGCACTGGCCATAACTAACTAGACCCTAATCACCATGGGTCACAGCTCGTCCTCCGGCCTCTGGTTCGTAGGGAGTTCCATCCAACTCCTCCTGGTTACGTTCATCCACAGGGTCTTCTCGTATGGTTCCACAAGGAGACAAAATACAACATACAGAAATATACAGGGGATAAGAAACAGTTCTATCATCAAAAGAGGAAAATAGTCATAGTAAACTATACAGTAGTTATCATAGACACAACATTAGTCAAGTCATCCATCTTCCATAAAATTCTTATATCCATCCTACCCTCACTCCTGCAACTAAAACTTGATACTGGAAATTGCTATGGTTTCCCTATCATAGTTATGGTTATCGGCCAGTCGTCCAAGCGAGACGTCCCATTCCTAGTGCACATCCTTAGTCATGGTGAGAATGCTCATGCAAAGCAATGACACTATAGCCGCACATTAAACCCGGTGCACACCCCGGACCGTGGGTGCTCATGCAAAACAATGACACTATAGCTGCACGATTATCCCGGTGCACACCTTCACCATGGTAAGAACGCTCACGCAAAGCGTGACAATACAGCTGCCCGATGATCCCGGTGCACACCTCGTCCACTCCCAGAGGTGCTCATGCAAAGCAATGACACTCGTAGCTGCACAAGTTAAGTTTACCCTTTGGACGGTCCCACAAGGACTTCGGGTCTTGTATATGTCCCACATACGGTAATAGAAACAACACAACTTATGAACCTCGCAGACTCCTATGGTCATAACCTAGTGCCTTAACCTCTCATCAAGACCTCAACACATGCTCTATGTCACAACACCTCTTTAACATATTTCATGTAGGTTACCAAATGAGACACCCCGTTGTGTTCCTTTATGTCATTTAGTTTAAAACCTCATTATTTAATTACTTAATCGCAAGCTTAACGTGAAAATTACGTAAAAATTGAAACTTAATTTCTTAAGCAAATAGATTCATATAGAACAGAATATGAAAACATAAATATATTAAACATACTTAAAGCATCAGAGTTATCAAAACACTGTTTCAGGGCATCCCATCAATAGGATCCTGAACTGGTGCATAGTTATACAAAACATAAGCGGAAAGATAAAGCTTCACGACACAGACGCACTGGCCATAACTAACTAGACCCTAATCACCATGGGTTACAGCTCGTCCTCCGTCCTCCGGTTCGTAGGGAGTTCCATCCAACTCCTCCTGGTTACGTTCATCCACAGGGTCTTCTCGTATGGTTCCACAAGGAGACAAAATACAACATACAGAAATATACAGGGGATAAGAAACAGTTCTATCATCAAAAGTAGAAAAGAGTCATAGTAAACTATACAGTAATTATCACAGACACAACATCAATCAAGTCATATATCTTCCATAAAATTCTTATATCCATCCTACCCTCACTCCTGCAACTAAAACTTAATACTGAAAATGGCTATGGTTTCCCTATCATAGTTATGGTTATCGGTCAGTCATCCAAGCGACACGTCCCATTCCCGGTGCACATCCTTAGTCATGGTGAGAATGCTCATGCAAAGCAATAACACTATAGCTGCACATTAAACCCGGTGCACACCCCGGACCGTGGGTGCTCATGCAAAGCAATGACACTATAGTTTCACGATTATCCCGGTGCACACCTTCACCATGGTAAGAACGCTCACGCAAAGCGTGACACTACAGTTGCACGATGATCCCGATGCACACCTCGTCCACTCCCAGAGGTGCTCATGCAAAGCAATGACACTCGTAGCTGCACAAGTTAAGTTTACCCTTTGGACGGTCCCACAAGGACTTCGGGTCTTGTATATGTCCCCCATACGGTAATAGAAACAACACAACTTATGAACTTCGCAGACTCCTATGGTCATAACCTAGTGCCTTAACCTCTCTTCAAGACCTCAACACATGCTCTATGTCACAACACCTCTTTAACATATTTCATGTAGGTTAGGCACCTCTAAAAATCATCATGATCCTCACGCCCAAAACAACTCATCTCTTAGACCACATATATATCTTCGCTTAATCCACTAAGCATAAAGTAAATACCACACAAATCATGCATAACATCAAGTCAATCAAAGATATTTCAAAACGTCAACATAGCAATAAATCAGTTCAATAAAGGTAATAAAACTCAAATCAGCCATCAACAGTATAAACATCAACCTAATATCGATCAACCTACAATCCTCGAATCACCATGGATGTTTTATAAAAGCAATTTAAAGCGATTCTGGTCTTGTCGATTATTCGACTTCTAGTAGGGTTTAGGTCTCCCTACATAATTACTACATAATTTACTACTTATCGATTCCGACGATAGGTTGATTCTTTCCCCCACCTGGGTTTTCACCGAACTCCCGAACTCGAAGCTCCTCGTCGTCACACCACAAAGTATTAACTCCACCTTCTGTGAAGGTAAGGAGATTAGATACTCGAAGAGGTATACCACGAACGTCCTCGTTTCCTCCGAGATGGACGTCTAAGGTTACAAAACATGAAATCATGAGTTAAAACTCAATCAAAGAACACTAACCACAAGGTATAGGTTCGGTTCATACAATAAACTAGGATTAGGGGTTTCTGAAATTTATGCGACTCTTGGATTTATGATCCTTAAGTGCTAGAAGTTTCCAAAACACATGCAACTTAGGGATTTATGATCCTTAAATGCTAGGAGTTTAAAACAAGATTACTATAAACAAAGTTGAACAAAAATCCCACCAAGTTACACTTGATGGAGATTCGGCCTTGACCAATAAGATAGGCTAGGAACATTTAAACTTTATAATCTCTTTGGTTTAGCATCCATTAATAGTAAGGAGCTCAAAACCATGATCACCTTGGAAAATGAAAAACGAAACACCCTAGGTCCATAACCTTTAAGATTCGGCCATCCTTGGGTTTTCATGATAGAAATCTTTAAATTTTCCAATCTCTTAGACCCTTTAGCATCCAATAACTTTCGGAGCTCAAGTCTATGATCATCTTGGAAGCAACATAGGACTTTAAATAACAAAGCTCATAAGCACATAAAGTAAGAACAACATAAGCCTATAAGTAATTAAAGCATAATGACATAAGTAAATGAATCATAAATGACATAAACATAAATGACATAAAAGTAAATGACATAATGTAAATGACATACAGTAAATGGCATAAATATAAATGACATAAAATAAAAGACATGAATATAAAGAACATGGAAGTAAATGACATGAACAGAAACATAATGACATAAAAATAAATAAGCACAAGTAAGGAAAGCCATAAATAAAGCACAATAAATAAATGAAGCAAGAATAAAGTAAAGCATCACAATGTATTATGGTTCTAAGTTCATGATCACACTTGGATAAGTTGAAACATAGTATCCTAGGCCACTAATACATAGTTTTGGTCATCATGGGAAAAACAAGCTATCAAAATCTTCCAAGATTTATGGATTCAATGATCAAGGAACACTTAAAAAAAAAACTAACACATGATCATGTAAAAGAAGTTGAAACAAAACACTTCCTAGGCCATCATGAGTAGATTCGTCCTCCTTAAGAAATAGAGGATGGAGATTTTTGATTTATACAACCTCTTAGTATGTTAAACTAAAAGTAAATACAAGACCATAGAAATTGGTTTCAACTCAAAAGGAGTTTTCTACCATTTTTGAGAGATTTTTGAAGATAAAAGCTCATATATGACATAAAGAAGAAACTTTAGAAAAAGATGAAGTTTTTAAATAAAAGAATACATGAGAGTATTACCCTAAGCAAGAGGAACAACTTTGGTGAAGAACACTTAGTGAAAAGAAGAAGAAAAACTAGAGCTTTGGAAGTTTGAAATTAAGAAAAATATGAAAGCTTAAGAGTTTTAATGGAGTAGAAGGAAGGAAAGTGATGAAGTGAGGATGAAGAGTGGTATTTATAGAGGAAGGGGGAGGGGTACACGGCCAAGAGGAGAGGGAGCAAGGCTTGGAGAGGAAGTTTTGGTTTAGGGCATTGTTTGGATCATTTAAGGAAGGTTTAATGGGTTTTTGGAATAAAATAGATTATAATTTGAAAAAGTAATCATGATCACTTTAAAGTGTGTCATAAGCATTTAATTAGGCATCCCATCAAGCCTTCTCTCATCCTTTAGGGTTCCTTTAACTGCTTAAATACGTAACCGGTTGCACCTCCGATCGTATTTTTTGAAGGTTTCAGCCGAATAAAATATTTTATTTTATTTTATTTTTGAACGAAAATTTTCAAAATAACCAAAGTTGAAGGAAACATGATAAAAACATTAACCGCCTCGTTCACGGGTCAAAATTAGGTTTTCTGCTCAGTAAACTTATACTGGCAGTGAAAACGCAGACCGACTTTCGTCTGAATTTTCAACTGAAAATTTTACTGTGACTTCATATGATAAGGTGGATTAGGAATATGATTTTATTTTATTAAACAAAATATTTTCTACTTTCATATTAAAATATAATTACTTACATTTTAATTGATTAAACAGTATAATGAAAATCAGGCTGTTACATATTATATTACCAATACACGGTTGTCGATAACAACACCTATACTTGAATCTCACCAACCCGTTTTAACAACATCCTAGTGCCTTAACCTTCCATTAGAACTTGACACATATATTCTATGCCATAACACCTCTTTAACATACATCATTTAGGTTAAACACTTCTAAATCATCATTATCCTAACACCCAAAACAATCATCTCGTAGACAACATATATATCTTTGCTTAAAATCCATTAAGCATAATAATAAAAACCAGGCAGATCATGCATAACACAATATCAATCAAAATATTCCAATATCACCCATACTAGTAGTAGGGTTTAGGCCGCCCTACACAATTATTATATAATTTACTATTTATCCATTCCGACAATAGGTTGGTTCTTTCCCCCACCTAGGTTATCACCGGGATTCTGAAATCGATGTTCCTCGTTATCACATCACACATTACCAATTCCTCCTTCAACCAACAACACAACCACAAATAAATCAACAAAACCTCTTTGACACATTAAAGCTAGGTTTCGGTCATCAATTCAAAAATAGGCTAGGGTCATTTTCTCATTCTAATCTTTCGGATAATAATTACTTAGATCTTAGCTAGTTAGGATAAATTGCTATAAGTTGAAAATAAGAAATAAAAATCATCCAACCACTTAGGGTAGGGTTTCGGCCTTGAGCCATAAAATAGGCTAGAGAGTTTAGTTGGATTCAAGCTCTTGGATAATGATAGTAGAGATCATAACTAGATCATAGAATTTGGTTTCACATTTTTATGATTTTTCTACAATTTTCTAGAGATTTTAGAAGCTTGTCGATCGAAGAATGTCAAATGGATGAACATGGCACAAAATCAACAAATAAGTGAAGAAGAGAACTTGGATGAGTAAGAGGGAGAAGTATTACCCTTGAAGCTTGAAGAAAATGAATAAGAATCATCAACTCCTTAAGAAAAATCAATGGAACAAGTAAGTGTTTCTTAGTTTGTGAGAGTAGAAAATGTGAGTGAAGAAAAGTGAGTATATATATAGAGATGGGAGAGAGAGGCGTGTGGGAGAAGGAGAGGAGAGAAACTTGGATGCCAAGTTTGTCTTAGGACATGTTTGGTTGGTTAGGAGAAAGATTAATAGGTTTTAGGATTAAAATACATTAAATTCCTAAGTCATCATCATGACTTTCCGTGGATGTGACACTTGCTTTAGCCATCAAGCCACCTCACCCCATCAAGTCAATTCAATCACCTCAGCTCTTCATTCTACTCCGTTGTTTACCCGATTAAAGTTTTCGATCGTAATTCTCAAGGTTTTTGTGCGAATAAAATATTATATTTTAATTCTGAACGTAAAATTTCTAAAATTACTAAAGTCGTTGGAAACACGGCAAAAACACTAACCATTCCATTCACGGGTCAAAATTAGGTTTTCTGCTGAGTAAACTTTTACTGTCGGTGAAAACGCATATAGGGTTTCGTTTGAATTTTCAACCCAAAATTTTACTGTAACCTTCTACCATAAAGTAGACTATGAATATGATCTTATTTTATTCAAAATCACTTTCTAACTCTCAGATTAAAATATAGTTAATTATATTTTAACCGGTTGAACAACATAATTAAAATCAAGCTGTTACACCAGGCATGAAGAAGCAAGTGGCGAAATATGTTGCATCATGTCTGACTTGTCAGAAAGTGAAGGTAGAACATCAAAGACCTAGAGGTATGCTCACATCATTAGATGTACTAGTATGGAAGTGGGATAGCATATCAATGGATTTTGTGGTAAGAAACTTGTCTAACCTCTGACCCTGAGCGAGCAACTATCGCTGGTCTAAGAGAAACTTGTCTAACCTTTGACCCTCTCTAATCTAATCCATCGGGCTGTTGGTAACGTTCAAGGTACCAAGCCTAATACTCTTAGGGGTAACGTCCCAAGCTAAACTCAGGTCTCTAAACTCCTCAATCAGGTCCATCTTCCTAACCATCAAAGTGGAGACATGAAAGTTTTTTCTACTTAAGGTATCAACCATCACATTGGCCTTTCCTGGTTGATAGGTCAGCTCGGAGTCATAATCCTTTAAGAACTCCATCCACCTACGCTGCCTTGTGTTCAACTCCTTTTGATCAAAGAGATACCTCAAACTCTTATGATCACTAAAAACCTCAAATCTTGCTCCATACAGGTAACGCCTCCAGATCTTTAAGGCAAATACCACAGCTCCTAGCTCTAGGTCATGGGTAGGGTAGTTCTTCTCATGGGGTTTCAACTGCCTAGAAGCATAAGCAACTACCTTACCATTCTGCATTAACACACCACCTAACCCTTGCTTAGAAGCATCACAGTAAACTACGAAGGGCTCACTAGGGTCTGGAAAAACTAATACTGGTGCTGATGTCAACCTATCCTTAAGGGTTTGGAAACTCTCTTCACATTTAGAGTCCCACACAAACAACTGTCCCTCCTTGGCGAGAAGGTCTAAGGGTAAAGCTATCTTAGAGAAACCCTCTATAAATCGCCTATAGTACCGGCTAACCCCAAGAAACTCCTAATCTCGGTCACAGACTTCGACGCTTCCCACTGGAGCACCGTCTCTACTTTAACTAGGTCCACTGTTATGCCACCCTTAGAGATGACATGTCCTAAGAAGCTCACTTCCTCTAACTAGAACTCACACTTAGACAACTTAGCGTACAACTGCATTTCCTTAAGGGTCTGCAAGACAACCCTCAGGTGTTCCCCATGTTCCTCCTTGCTCTTGGAGTACACTAAGATGTCATATATAAACACCACCACAAACTTATCCAAGTAAGGGTGAAAGGTCTTGTTCATGTAGTCAATGAAAACCGCAGGAGCATTGGTCACCCCAAAGGGCATAACCAAGTACTCATAATGACCATATCACATTCTGGACGTTGCCTTCGGGATGTCCTTAAACTTAACCCGAATCTGATGGTACCTTGACCTCAATCTATCTTAGAAAAGATGCTAGTGCCTATCAACTGGTCCATGAGATCATCAATCCTAGGGAGGGGATACTGATTCCTTATGGTCACCTTGTTGAGCTACCGATAGTCGACACACAACCTCATACTACCATCATTCTTCTTCACCAACAACACAGGATCTCCCCACGGAGACACACTCGGCCTAATGAACTGCTTCTTCATCAAGTCCTCCAACTTTTCCTTCAACTTAGTTAGCTCTAGAAGAGACATTCTATAGAGTGCTATGGAGATTGTCCCGGTGCTAGGAACTAAGTCTATGGTGTGAAATCAACATCTCTCTCTGTGGGTAAGTTATAAACATCCCCTAGGAACACTTCAGGAAATTCCTGCACATCAGGCAAGCTGGAGACATCAGGAGGGCTGCTCTCTACTTCCAGGGAAGCTATCATCATGTACATTTGGGCTTCGTCTTTCATCGAAGCTTGAACTTGGCTGGCAGAGAGAAGGTCTGGATTCTTAGACTATGTTACAGTTCCAAAAACTATGGTTCTATCGAAGCAATCTAAGGGAACATGGTTGGAAGATAACCAGTTCATTCAAAGAATAACATCGAGTGATTTTTAAAAGGTAAGCACACAAGATCAGATGCAGAGTTCTTATTATCAAAAGATAATAGAACCGCCTTCCTAAGCACAAGAAGCACTCGCAGGCTTCTTGGATCGTTCAAGACAAACCACCGAATGCAGTAAGTCGAGCCAAAACGGAACTACAGGTACTTAGTACCACGGAACAATGTCTATATAAATATAGACAATTCAAACAAGAGGACACAATAGACTCACAACAGACTCATACCACGTCCGGACAAGGCCGAACTGCTCTGGTATCACTAAATGTGACACCCTTCTACCCCGCATGTTATAAATCATAAAAGAGATGGACAATCAAACTGAAATCATGCATCAACATTTACTAAAATGTTTGTCCATGGGTAGAAAGGTCCCACATGAACTAGTTCTCAAAATCACGGAAAATAAAACAAAAAATTAAACATAACAAGGAAATAAACATAACCCAACCCCGGTGTCACATACAGAGTTGGTATAACCGTTTTGTAAAAAATCCACGAAATTACAACTGAAGACAAATAAACTAACTGAACATAAGACAAGCCCTAACTATGAGTGGCGGCTCCTCAGAGTCACTCCTATCCGGGCTGCTCATCATCCTCTTCAAGGTGCCAATCATACCAAACAAACAAACAAATAATGGGGAGTAAGAATCATGTAAACATAAATAGTAAGGAGGTAGGAAGTAAAGTAAAACATACAATCATGTCACCAACGTAAGCATACATCAACAACGTGTATAAACATACATTAACATCATCAACATCAAGCATGTTATGCAGTGTAATGCAGTCCTACTCCGCTAAACCAACAATGCATATGTATCCACTAAACTTGGGATGGACGACTTTGGAGTTTAATATCCATATTGAGAATCGACTCAACACCAGAGAATCTACTCCTTGGATAGCCAACACATCAAACCAACAAATGCCTTGTCACGGGGGCGCAAGGAGAATCTATTCCAACCGTGGATGGCCAGATCATGGTACTCTAGGACGACCTTCCCTATGTGGAACATCCCTCAACAACAACAACAACTCTGATGCAATGCGTATGCAACACAACAAACAACGGGCAACCGCCACCTCCTTTGCTTCAACGGAATCAACTGATCAACCGTGGCGGAATCTACCACAAAACCTTTAATCAGTGGAATCTACCACAACACCTTTAATCAGTGGAATCTACCACAACACCTTTAATCAGTGGAATCTACCACAATACCTTTAACCCAACTGGGTCAAGGCTCCCTTGGGGCAAACTCTCGGCCACCAAAGTACAACATCAACAACTCCTCGACCAACAAGCTTCGAGGGCACTTTGGCCAATAAGCACCAAAGTTACCAACATGTGGTAACCCAACAGATACCGGCTTGACTAACTCAACATCTCACCATCTCATCTTCTTCATCATCTTTGTTAACCATTAACCGAGTTATCTAATCCATCACATTAATTGATTGCGTTATCTCATCATCGTTGGGGAATTGGGGTTCAAAACCCCTTAAAAGTTATTAATTCCGTTTCTCGTCTGTATGGGAGCACGAGCGTGTTGATCCCCCGCACGGTTATACTGCCACTTAAGTGGAGCACGGTCGTGCTTCCTATTGGGCACGGTCGTGCTTAGCGGCACGATCGTGCTTAGCGGCACGATCGTGCTCTTTGTCCTGTACGGTCGTGCTAAATGCACGGCCACTTTCCAGAATTCAACTGGGAGCACGGGCGTGCTCCCTGTTCAGCACGACCGTGCTCAATGCATGACAGTACTATTCTGGGCATAGTTAAAACACAGTTCTTAACCAATTATTTCAATGATTAAGTCCAATAATCCTAATCCGTTTTAACAACATATTTTCCATATCCCACATCCTCATCAACTCAATCATAACATCAGCACAGTCATGGCATCAACCATTCAACCAATCATAATCAACAACATCAGGAATCAACCAGTATTCAACAGTCATATCTCAACAATCATCCAACATAATCATCATGTTCATATAACCAACATAAACATCAAGAACGTAGTATGAACATTGGCATATAAATAGCATATTAACAACCAATATCATGTTATCAAAATAACTAACAAATCAACATATAAATCATATACTCATACAAACAAACCGGGGCTATGGGAACCCCTTTACTTTACACTAACCCCAAGCCTATGAGTACACTACCCTTCTCCCCATACCTGGATTGAAGGTCACTCCAACATAAGCTCCTAACTGCAAACTGCCCTCAGTTCCCAAAGCGGCTCAACACAAACTCAACCACTAAAATGAAACAGATCAAACAAGCTTCCCAAACGAAGAACCAACGCGTTTCCCCCAAGCGGCTTGACTAGTTTTCCAAGCCTTGGTCAAACAAAAGGTTAACTATTAATTCCCAATTCAAGGAGAAGAAAGGAGATTAACAAAAAGGGATGACAAGGTGCACGAATTTTACCTGGTTTAGAGATCCAAACAGCAAATGCAATGAGCACGTGTTCACAACGGTGTTCCCCAATTGAAGAACGATGGAAAACGATGAACAGAATGGTCCCTAGAGAGATAGTTTTAAGAGAAAAGAGATGAGACCTCCAAGAGAAAGGTGAGAGGCAGTTTCTGAGTGTTAGAGTCATGTAAACTAGGTTTAGGGCTTGACTTAGAGGTTTAAAACAAATTAGGGTGCAACTGGACCGAAACAGAAGCCTCAAAATGTTGTTAGCGTCGTTAGGCCGGGCTCAAAATTTAGATCGGGCACATACGCTTAGGCCGGGATCAGAAAACGTTGGCCGGGCGGATTCTGCAGAAAACCAGAATTCATTATTAAGACCCTTCCAAAGGCTAAACTACCTCTAACATACACATATGCATAAATATCAAACATATAACAACATATATATATATATATTCCAAAACTAACACTTGTAAACATAAGGGTGAATCTTAGGGTGTTACAGGATGTGGTTCCATTTTTGGGAATGGTGGGGTTTTTGATAGTCTGACTTTCGGGCTACTGAGAGCCATCTTTTTGAGTAGTGGTTTCAGACTCCCGCTGTGGTATAATTATGTTGTTTTTAGTTTTGTTATGTCTTTATGACCGTAGAAGGTGAGCTGGTAGGATGAAGGTCTTGTGTAAAACTCTTATGACACATGTGTATGATATATAGCTGTATATTATGTTGATGGTGTTGGATTGTATGTGGAGCAAAGGAAAGAAAAAAAAATTATCACCATTTTTTAAAAGAATAAGTAATTAGAAAACTTATTTTTCCGAAAGTAACCAGCAACATGTTATTTCCTTAAGTTTCAAATTCCGCAACAAGTTACTCAAATGCGATACCCTGATAAGGGGGTGTCGCATTCAGTGAACTGATTTTCACTGACACTACAAGAAAATCAGCTTTCAGCATTAACCAAAATCTCACGCTACAAGGCAAGAGTCGATGCTAATAGTCATTTCAGTGTCGGCCATGTGTCGGCATCGGGACTAACTCTACATGCCTTGTCGCAAAGTTTAGCGCCAAGCCGCTAAACATAGCGTCGGCCTGGCCTACGCTAAATCACCAGGAAATTAAAAAAAAATACTGCATGTAATGCTTATTACAACTCCATTACATTTAAACGTTCTCCTTAATCAGTAAGAAAATGAGAAAACTTAGGTACAATTTCATGCATACATTAGGTGCTATTTTCCAATTGAATTAAAGATATATGTAACAGTTCATACACATGTTACGTTTTCATTTATGGGCTATTACACATGTCAATTCTTTTGGAAAACAACACCTAATGTACCTATGGAATTGTACCTAAGTTTTTTCCTTAATAAAATTGCGGTAACATTAGGTTCATGAGTCATGACTTTACAATAATATGCACACATTTTAGGAAGAAGAAAGACAAAAGAAACATAATAGAACAATTTACACACACACACACACACACACACACACATATGGGAGTGTATCATGTGAGAACTAGTGTCTATTGTGAGAAATGAGAACTCTTAATAGTAACTGTTGGATCATAATTAAAAAAAATAAACAGATTAGATTATACAATAACATTAAATGGTCACGTGATCTCTCATTTTTCATCCTCCCCTTTCCCCTGCAATCCCACATCAGTTGGTGCACATATGACTTCGTTCTTATTCCTTCATCACGTGCTTTTAGCCGCCATCGTATATTGCTCGCCTCCTCTTCGTTCTCGCAACAAAGCAGCAGCTGCCATCATATATATCTGCCTCCTCTTCGTTCCCACAACAATGCAAGGACTGCCTCTTCTTACCCGTCTCCTCTTCTTGCCGCTCTCCGTGTGTCCTAGTTCTTGAAGTGATGGCGACTGCAAATACAGTGTCTGGACGGTGGAGGGGCAAATCAAGCAGTAGATCTAAAAAGCGGTGGAGACAG
This sequence comes from Sophora flavescens, assembly GCA_030762895.1. Classification (NCBI taxonomy): domain Eukaryota; kingdom Viridiplantae; phylum Streptophyta; class Magnoliopsida; order Fabales; family Fabaceae; genus Sophora; species Sophora flavescens. The sequence goes on from CM061067.1 coordinate 164,837,754, forward strand.
CGATGAGCAAGGTACGGTTATGGGGAGTGGACGAATCGTACACCGAGGTGGAGGACGACGACTGGAATGGTTGTGCACGGTGGAGCGGAGGAGGTGTACGACGTTATGGACTGGTTGCGGTGGAGCTACTAGGACACAGTTACTCGGGTGGAGGACGATGCACTACAAAAAAAAGTTTATTTAGAGACCGAAAATAGTGACCAAATTTGTTGGTTGCTGTTTGCGACCGAAATGGCGACCGATTGCAGGATCTATATGAAACCCGGTTATAGTTGATACTGCGACCGAAATAGCGACCGAAATAGAGCGTAGCAGAGTTATCGGTCTCTATTTCGGTCGCTAAATAAAGGAAAGTAAAAGTCAAAACTTGCTGACCTTTTAGCGACCGAAATGGAGATCGAGTTAAATGCAACGGTTAACTTTTATTTATATTTGCGACCGATATTAATTCGGTCGCTAAACGGCACGTAAAAAATTAAAATAGAGCGTGTTAGCGACCGAGTTTAAGTCGGTCGCTAAATTTATGAATTCAAATTTCAAATTAACCCAATTAGCGATTGATTTAGCGACCGAATAATTCGGTCGCTAAAAATAAAATCCCTAAATCGCGATTTCCTTCCTCTCTTCCCCCATTTCCCTCTTTTCTTCTCTTCTCTCTCACGCGCAGCAGCTCCTCCCCCACAGACCTTCTCTCTCTCCTACCGCCTCCAAGCTCCGGCCGCGCCACCACCAACACCACCACAACATCACCACCATAATTTATCTATTGCTTTGTGTCTCTTTCTCATTCTCTCTTGCTCTCTTGCTCTCTATCTAATTTCTCTCTTTCTCTGTCCAGAGCACCTCCAGTGAGCCACCACTGCGCAACCCTCAGTGAGCCACCACTGCTCCACTTCCTCATCCCCTTGCTGCGTCTCTGTTCATCACTAAGGAGGTGAAATTATCATCCCTCATTCCTCATCTTTAAGGTTTGTTGTATTGCTACTGTGATGGGATGGGTCATAGTGTCTAGTGTTTTGTGTAGGTTAAAATTTCCATTCATTCAATGCTTTTGTGATTGTCTATTTTATGTTGATGCCAATTCATGATTTGGATTTTAGATGATAACAAGAATACAGAACAGAAATAGATAGGCTTTGGATGTGGTTTGTTTGATATTGGGAATAAAGGGTTCAAGGATTTTATAGTGAAAGGGACAGCATCAACAGGGACATAGTTGATGGTGGGGCTGTGAACATTCCCTTATGCAAAACACATGTATATAGCTTCCAATTTCTTTGTTTTGATTGATTTTGTTGCTTATAGATGGTACTTGAATCAGATACAATGTGGTAATGTGCATCAATTTTATTCAATTATGGTTGTGTGACTGTGTGTTGTAAGTTGTTTATGTAGGTTTTATTGTAATCCCCTGTTGAATAATTTCACTAAGAGGTATATAACACTTTAATGCTGGAAACTTTGTTATGGGTTGTTGGTATGGTTCATAATAAGTAAATGTTTGACAAGGCATTGACACAATTGAGAAAAATTAATATTAAGGCAACAAATTGTTTGTTGGCTTGTAAGAGACCTAAAGAGTTGTGGATGAGACTCACAAATGATCCTAAGTATAAATCAAACCATGTAACTAACAATGTATATAAATCATGGAATATAAAGTTGGCTAGTGATTATAAGAATAAAAGCATTTTGTTAATGCTAGAGTCCATGACTACCATGACATGGTCTTATTAAACCGTATCTGTTGAGATGTCTAAGTCACATGTGAATTGAATTTAATCACTTATTTTTTAACAGACTGTTGAATTTAATCACTTGTAGCACTCGTCGATCTTTGTCACTATTTATCATTCTTTGCTGGGAGCTGAGGTAAGTTAACTACATCTTTATTATGCCTTGATTTGTGTGATATCTGTAATGTGTAATGTGAAGTTGTGTTGTTTGTTAGTGGAGAGAGGAGCTCGATAGAATTTGTGTGATTATAATTTAATGTTTATGCATGTGTTTGCCAATATGTGTTGTTTGTTAGTGGAGAGCAGAGCTCAATAGGATGTGATCCAGTCCGAAAGGCTGGATGCTGGTGGTGTGCTGATAATTTAGAAGTTATGCATGTGTTTGACAATTATGTGTTACTTGTTAGTGGAGAGCAGAGCTCAATAGGATGTTTGCTACAATATTTTATCTAAGTTTGTATTGATTTACGTTGCAATATATAAGCTCAACTATATTTATAGGTTAATGGTTTTATTTTCTGTTAGAGTTAATTATTAATTTGCGAAAGCCTTAGTTTCTTGTTTGAGATCCAATATTAATGAGCATGCGTACCTTCTCAGGGTATGCATGCTCATTTTATTTAATCTTCAATTGTCCAAGTGGGACAGTTTGGGAAAAAACCTTTTTCACACTCGTACAATAGTCATTTCAATGTTCAAATGCCTTATATACTTGTTGAAATCTCGGTCTGATGCATTTCCTTTTGTTCTCCTGGTGCATACTTGATCGTGGTGATTCTCACCGTGCTCGAGTCGTGTACTTGGAGACCGATGGGAAATGCTGCCGAAATTTTGGTAAGTATAAGGTATTTGAATAAGAGAATAACTATTATTAGCCGAGTGTGGTAAAGGTTTCTTCTCGAATGGGATAGGTTCATACCTTGTCATAAGAACGAGATTGATGGAGTTATTGGAATGCACCGTAATATATAAGTGTTATTGTAGGGTTGGTCAGGCTATTTAATTGCCAGCAATGGATATTCTGGAGAATCGGAAATGGATGTATCGTAGGTTGGATCGGAATAAACGTCTTAGGGAAGAGTATAGAGTTGGAGTGGGTGAGTTTATAGAGTTTGTTGTTAGCCAGGAGAGATTTATACGGTTGGGTGATGATCATTTGAGGTGTCCTTGCAAAAGATGCAAGTGTCAATCTTTCAAAAGCGTGGATGGAGTTGTAGCCGATCTTTATGAGAAGGGCTTCATGCCTGATTACTATTGGTGGAGTAACCATGGTGAGACGTTGCCTGATTTAAACCGGATTGTGTTTGAAGGTTCGTACTATGGAAGTGGTGACCGGAGGGAAGAATTGAGTCCATACGAGCAGATGATAATGGATCATACTGGACCATCGGTTGGTGTTGTACTAGAAGAAGATGGGGGAGAAGATGGTGGAACGGGTTCCCAATACATAGAGGAGAATCTGAATCCCGAAGCTCAAAGATTCTATGATATGCTGAGTGCTGCACGATCTCCATTGTGGGAAGGATGTCGGGAGTACTCGGAGTTGTCGATGTGCATGGAATGGTTGAGTATCAAATCTGACTACAATATGCAAGAAGGCTATTTTAATCGCCTCACCAGGTCAGTGTCTAAGGCGTTGCCAGAAGACAATCGGATGCCTACTAGTTTTTATCATGCTAAGAAGTCTGTGGAAAATTTGGGTCTAGGGTGTTTGAAAATTGATTGTTGCCCGAATGATTGTATGTTGTACTATAAGGATGATTCAGCGGAAAGCATAACATGTTGTTGATTTTGTGGTGCGGATCGGTATAAGACAACCACTAGGATGGGCATTGAGAAGAAGAGGTCGCTAAAAAAGATGTGGTACTTTCCGCTCGTGCCAAGACTTACAAGATTGTACTCTTCGATGGCCACTGCAGCTCACATGAGGTGGCATAGTGAGCATAAGAGGGAGCAAGATGTCTTGTGTCATCCATCTGATGGAGAAGCTTGGAAGCATTTTGATAGGGTTCATATGGCATTTTCGCAGGACCCTCGGAACGTCCGATTGGGGTTATCTACTGATGGATTTAATCCTTTTGGGCAGTCTGGAAAAGCATATTCTTGTTGACCGGTTATCCTGACTCCGTACAATCTTCCCCCGGGGATGTGCATGAAGCGGGAGTTTATGTTCCTAACAGTCATAATTCCGGGTTCGTCTGATCCAAAAGGTAAGATTGATGTGTACTTCCAGCCGTTGATAAATGAGTTGACGATGCTGTGGAATGATGGTGTGTTGACATATGACTTATCTTTGAGGCAGAATTTCATCATGAAAGCAGCTTTGATGTGGACGATCAATGACTTTCCCGCTTATGGGATGATGTCGGGTTGGATGACCGCGGGGAAGCTTGGATGCCCAATATGTATGGAGCGATCGAAGGCATTCATGCTTAAAAACAGTCGAAAGATCTCATATTTTGATTATCATCGTCAATTCCTTCCAGAAGATCATCCTTATAGGTGGAACAAGAATGCATTCAAGAAGCGTAGTGCGGAGACAACACCGCCTCCACCACGTTTGACTGGTCCTGATGTATGGCACAGAGTACAGTACTTACCGCTCGTCCATGAATCCCAAGGAGAACATATTCCCGATTATGGCGTCAACAATAATTGGACAAAACAAAGTATATTTTGGAGGTTGCCGTATTGGAGGACACAGCTACTCCGTCACAACATTGATGTCATGTATACTGAGAGGAATGTGTTTTTGAATGTGTTTGACACTGTGATGGACATCAAGGGGAGAACAAAGGATACAAATAAAGTCCGATTGGATCTGGCTGAAATTTGTAATCGGAAGGAGCTTGAGTTGCAGGACGGTGGTCATGGCAGACTTATCAAACCGAAGGCAAGTTATACACTAAGCAAAACACAGAAAGTGGCCGTCTGTAAGTGGGTTAAAGAACTAAAGTTACCAGATGGGTATGCTTCCAATCTGGGTAGATGTGTTGACATTAAGGAAGCAAAGTTACATGGAATGAAGAGTCATGATTTCCACGTGTTCATGCAACGGTTGCTTCCAATTGTGTTCGACACATTACTGAAGCAAATTTGGAACCCACTTGTTGAGCATAGCCACTTTTTCAGAGAGCTTACATCGACAACACTAAATGTGAATCAATTAAAGGATATGGAAGTCAAGATACCTGTTTTTTTATGTAAGATGGAGCAAATCTTCCCGCCGAGTTTCTTTGATTCCATGGAACACTTGCCAGTTCATCTACCTTACGAAGCAAGAGTTGGTGACCCAGTCCAATACCGCTGGATGTATCCATTTGAGAGGTAAACAACATCAACTATTTTACTTAATACATATGAAATTCACGAACACGAAATCGTAGTTTAGCTTTCCCTAAAACTAGTAATTATTTGTATGTATCCCTCTTTAATAGGTTTCTGCACTCCCTTAAACACAAAGTCAAGAACAAGGCACGAGTGGAGGGTTCCATTTGTGAAGCATACTTAGTAGAGGAGACTTCCACTTTTGCCTCTTATTACTATCTGGACGAAGTTAACACGAGAAGGATAAGGATGCGTAGAAACGTTGATTCGGGTGAAGGAAGTTCAACTAGTCCTCCTATATCAATATTCAACTATCCGGGCAGATTTAGTGGCAAATCAAAAGGATATTTCTTGGAGCAGCGTGACATTAATGTTGCTCATCTGTATATCCTTCAAAATTGTGAAGAGGTGGCGCCATATTTAGAGTAAGTTTCTACAATGTCTTTTATAAGTTCGATTGACATTTATGATTATTAATCGTCCTACTGTTAATCTCCCATATGTAGGATGTACGACAATTTTCTAAGGGATCTCCAACCTGACATTTCAAACGATTAGGTTGATCGAGAAATTACTTCTCACTTTGCTACGTGGTTCATTAAATATGTAGGTTAAGCATCTTCATTTGTTGTAATACATTTTATCTCCTTAAATATATAGCATGTATAAGAATAATATAATATTTGATTTTTTAGGTACTAGATCCAGAAAACAATGTTCAAAATCCATTGTTGACAAATTTGGCATGGGGGCCTAACAGATGGGTTACATCATGGAATACTTACATTATAAATGGATATAAATTTAACACAAAAACATGGAATGAAGGAATGCGGTCGTGTAACTATGGTGTTTGTGTGTGAGCCACTGATGGCAATGTAGAGGATGATTTCTATGGGGGTTGTAACTGGCATCCTTGAACTCGATTATATCGGTTTCCCCATGATGAAGTTAGTTATCTTCAAGTGTGATTGGTTTGATCCTACTCTTGACGTAGGGACAAAAATCGATAAAAAATATGGTATTGTTCAAGTTAGGCTGTCACGAAGGTATAATAAGGCGTACGACCCATTCATTTTTTCACAACAGGCAGATCAGGTTTATTACTCGCCATATGCCGAAGGACATCAAGGCTGGTTGGGTGTTATTAAGATAAAGGCTCGCAGTATAATTACTGATAATGTAAACAACCATCCTGAAAAAGATGCTCCGTACCAAGATGATGAGTTTTCAAGACCCCACGTACCGTTGCAAATTACGTCGGACATTATTGTTAATTCTCTGGCGGACATTTCCGGAAATGGGGAAGAAGTTGAAAGAGAGTTAATGGATCAATCCGAGTTGGACGCATCTAGCGAAGGCACATTCCGATCAAGTGAGACTGATGAGAGTGAGGGTGAATTTAGTGACGGAGATTCTACTTAGGTAATTTATTTATGTCATAATTCATTGTGTAAATGTCATTCTAATTAGGTAATTTATTTTTGTATTATTTACACTGTTGTGTAATCATCTTTTCATTTTTTTACACAGATGGCAGATTCCTCTAGAGGTAGGGGTCATCGTGGAGGTCGTGGCAGAGGTCGTGCTGCGAGAGTCCCTTCGCCGGCCGACCCACAACCTTCAGATCGAGACCACCCTACAAGCACCTCTGTGGACGGGACACCTCAGGGTGATGGAGTTGCACCCCCTACCCAGCCTCATGTGGTCGGGACACAGGCTGCATGGTCGCGTTGTCGCGCACGCGCCAAAAAGAACGAGCGGTTTATAAAAATGTAGTTTAGGACGACAACTCGGATGTCGTCTCACAAGGACTCTTAAAGTGTTATTTTTCACAAAAATCAGTTTTGGGGGGGGGGGGGGGGGGTTGTTTGGATGCAATCAAAGAAAATAAAACAATGAAAACAGAGCAATAAAACAAGGCAGTTCAAAAAGATTATCAAATAGCAAACAACGATTAATCTACTGTTCTCGAATTCCCAACTATCATTGGTTCATGTAATCCCAGTCCCTAAGCAGATTCTAATCCCCTTCCAGTTGTAGCAACAATTAACAACGCAATCGCTACTACGGATATATGTTCCTATTCCCGAAATAACAAACGGGGTTAAGCCCTCATGAACTAACGAACATGAATGAACACACGCGAAATAACAAACGCGATTTAGTATAGGAACATAACATCATTGAAACGAATCAATACAACACTACACACTCCTGAAATAACAAACAGAAATGTATAATATGGTATTGAAAAGGGAAAAGCAATTAAAATAGGAATTACAAAACCTCAAGTATATGGAATTCTCATACAGTAGACTAATCTAAGAAATTAGTTCTCCATGACAAAAACGAAACACACAGAAAAATATGTAAAACTATGGAGAAGCAAAAGTTGTTCATAATCTGCCCAGACAGCTATTTATAACATTCAGGAATTTTTGCCCTCTCGCGAGGCGAAGCCTCTCTCGCGACGCGAATCTTGTGAACAGTCTGCAACCTTTGGTATTCTCGCGGGACGAAGGACTACTCGCGGGGCGAGAATCTGAAGAGTCTTCTTATTACGCCCGTTATGAACATCAGGGGCCAACCGTGATGCTTTCTGACTTCCAGGCTCGCGAGGTGAGTTATTGTTCGTGAGGCGAAACTCTTCAACTTCAAAACTGCCACAGCCGTGACCTTCAACACGGGTAAGTCGTGATAGTCTCTGACTTTCAGGGCTGGGTGACTAGCGGGGCGAGGTCTTCTTCGCGAGGCGACACAGAAACCTTGCATTTTCCTGGAACAGTCAGCCTTCGGGGTCGCGAGGCGAAGAGATGTTCGCGGGGCGAATCCCCTGTTTCTTTATTCTCTTGACTTCCACTTAACCTGAAAACAAAAACACAGCTATAAGTGTATTATTTGACTCAAAACTGGCTAAATTAACCTAAAACTACTTTAGAGACTCAAAACCTTGCTTGAGGACAATCTAATCTAATTTGGGTGAAAATAGGATATAATTTGCAGACAACCCTGGTCATACTAGCCATAAAACTAGATGAGCCAGAGGCTGATCAAAATACCCCAAACTTAAACTTTGCTTGTCCCCAAGCAAACTAAGACTCAAAAATCAAAAAGATTCAAGACCTGGCAAGCTTTAAAAGATTCAATCAACCTTGCACAAATTCAAGCAATACATCAAAATAATTTTTCCTTCAATGTCCCCCCTTTCAAGCAAAGCAATCCCCACAATCATTCATTCTAAACAATTGAGAATTTCATCATTCAAACAATCATCAATCTAAGAAGGGGATCCAGGTTACACACAAGAGGGAGATCATCAATTCCAAACAACTGCCTTCCTCACAAGGGCATTTAGTGTTCACTCAATCAATCAGTTTGTGTCAGGTTATCAACTTTGCACTCAGTTTCACTTTCAAGAACACTTCCCATAAATTTGATTTTCATCTCCAAATGATTCCCACAGAAAACATGCATGCAACATCAAAAGGTCTTTTATGGGTTGTAATGGGGCCTGACTAAGAGTAGGATGTACAAAGGTGCTAGGCTGAAGACCTTAGGAACTAAGAGAGCGTGAAACTTTTTACACTTCAAAACATTGAAATTCCACTCAAGTTCCTTTTCTCATTCATCTTTTCAATTGCCTTGGGTGACTACATCCTTTTTATTCAAATATTTTTATTTTTAACATTTTTACACTTTTTTTTTGAAATCCCAAACAACATATTACACCTTGCAGCCACCCCAAACTTAGTTTCTTGCACCCATTTTATTTTTCTAAGATTCCATGCTCTCCTAATCCTAAGATCGGGTTAACATGGTTTTTCCAGATTTTGGGCTTATAACATTAGGTTATCAAGAATTAACAGGCTAATCAGGCTCAATGGGGCTAACTAAGGAACATGCATTAGGGATGGTTATTTTAGGCTAAGTAGCTATTTACAAAGAAAATGCCTAAATCATCTGAAGCAAACACATAATCATGCAAACCAAAAAGAGATTCAAGCAAATTCAGGAAAGTGCAACTTGAAAGTGAGTTCACACAGTCAAAAACATGTTGGAGGCTCAAAACCTCACCTGGACATTTATGCAAATTGTTTGACAGAGATTCTATCCCTAGTGTGTGTTTCCCTTCACCCCAAACTTATCATAAATCATGCCATCATAACAAAATCTCAAAGTTCAGTTTTCAAATTCACATGGGAATCACTTTTCAAAAACAAAAATTTTCAACCTAGGGGGAATCATCACATAAATCATGCAATCAATCTGTGCAAAATCATTCAAAATCCAATAAACTTGCCAACAAAAGACTCAACACAACTCTTGAGCTTCTCAAATTATTAGGGGGAATCATCACATAAATCATGCAATCAATCTGTGCAAAATCAATCAAAATCCAATAAACTTGCCAACAAAAGACTCAACACAACTCCTGAGCTTCTCAAATTATTCAGGAGCTTTATTCAAAGAAAAGGAAAAAAAAACAAAACAAAACAAAAACTACAACTAGTTCCCTCCCCCACACTTAAAATATACATTGTCCCCAATGAACAAAAGAACTATAAAAAACAGAGTGAGGGAAAGGAAAGGGAACTCCCTGATCAAGTATCAGTGTAGGTGGGAGCTTCTAAGGAGAGCTCCTCAACATTAACATCCACAGGAACACCAGCATCCACACCATGGAATGGCTTCAGCCTCTGCCCGTTAACCTTGAAGGGCTTGTGGGTACCTGCACGTGTAATCTCTACTGCACCATAAGGAAAAACGTTAGTCACAACAAAGGGGCCATCCCACTTGGACCTAAGTTTCCCAGCCATCAATTTCAGGCGGGAGTTAAACAGTAAGACTAGCTGGCCCACAAAAAATTCTTTTCTAACAATCATCCTATCATGAAATTGTTTTGTTTTCTCTTTATAAATCCTGGAGCTTTCATAGGCTTCTAGCCTAAGCTCCTCAAGTTGCCGCAACTGCAGTTTTCTTTCAACACCAGCTTCCTTCATGTCCAAGTTACAGCACTTTACTGCCCAATATGCCCGGTGCTCAACTTCCACAGGGAGGTGACATGCCTTACCAAATACAAGCCTGAAGGGGGACATTCCTATAGGTGTCTTGAAAGCGGTCCTCTGAGCCCACAGTGCGTCTTCCAGACGGCGGCTCCATTCCTTTCTATTCGGCTGCACCATCTTCTCTAGAATTTGCTTGATCTCCCTGTTTGATATTTCAGCCTGGCCATTGGTCTGGGGATGATAAGCAGTGGAAACTCTATGCACAACTCCATATTTTCTGAGTAAGGCTTCCATGGTTCTGTTGCAGAAGTGTGTGCCCTGGTCACTGATGATGGCCTTAGGTATGCCAAACCTGCAAAAAATGTTGGACCTAACAAATTTGGAAACAACTTTAGCATCGTTAGTCCTAGTGGGGATTGCTTCCACCCACTTTGAAACATAGTCTACAGCCAAAAGAATTAATACAAAACCAAAAGAAGGGGGGAAAGGACCCATGAAATCAATCCCCCACACATCAAAAACCTCACAAAAGAGCATTGGCTGCTGAGGCATCTCACTCCTACGGGTGATGGCAGGGCCTGTTGTTTGACATTCTTTGCAATTCCTGTATACCTCATAGGAATATCTAAAAATTGTGGGCCAATAGAACCCAGAATCCAGGACTTTTCTTGCTGTCCTCTGTGGTCCAAAATGTCCTCCAACTTGAGAGGCATGTGAGAAGTGCAAAATGGACTCTGTCTCGTGATCGGGGACACACCTCCGAATCACCTGATCACTGCAAAACTTCCAAAGGTAGGGATCATCCCACACATAGTACTTTGCATCGCTCTTGAGCTTGTGGAACTTATGTCTACTTGTACCTGCAGGAACAACACCAGCAACCAGAAAGTTAACTATGTCAGCAAACCAGGGGGTTACCCCATACAGATGTAGAAATCTCTCATCAGGGAAGTCATCTTGGATGGGAGAAGGATCCTCATCCCTAGCTATTCGGCTCAAGTGATTTGCTACCAAATTTTCAGCTCCACTCTTGTCTTTTATCTCCACATTGAATTCTTGGAGCAAAAGCATCCACCGGATCAGTCTTGGCTTAGCTTCTGGTTTCTTTAACAGGTACTTTAGAGCTGCATGGTCAGTGAAAACAATAACCCTAGAACCTAGCAAATATGACCTAAACTTATCAAGTGCAAATACAACAAACTAGCGAGTTCTTTCTCGGTGGTGGTGTAATTGGATTGTGCAAGCATCTAATGTCCTAGAAGCATAGTGAATTACATGGGCAGCCTTGCCCACCCTTTGTGCGTAACCGCTCCCACAAGTAAATTGGAAGCATCACACATTAGTTCAAAGGGAGTGTCCATCTGGGGGGCTGGATAATGGGGGTAGAGGTCAATGCTTTTTTCAGGTAGTCAAATGCCTTCTTGCAATGGTCATCAAAATGGAACAGGGCATCATTCTTCAGCAGGTTTGACAATGGCAGAGCTATCTTGCTGAAATCCTTTATAAAGCGCCTGTAGAAACCTGCATGTCCAAGAAAAGAACGGATCTCGCGTACGCAAGATGGGTAAGGCAATGAAGAAATCACATCAATTTTTGCAGGATCTACTGAAATACCCTCTTTAGAAATTACATGACCCAAAACTATCCCCTGCTCTACCATAAAGTGACATTTCTCATAGTTCAAAATCAAATCAGTCTCAATGCATCTTTGTAGAACTAAACTCAGACTATGCAGACATGCATCAAATGAGGAGCCATATACAGTGAAGTCATCCATGAATACCTCTATGCAATTTTCAATAAATTCAGAGAAAATGCTAAGCATGCATCTTTGGAAGGTGCCAGGAGCATTACAAAGGCCAAATGGCATCCTCCTATAGGCAAACGTACCGAAGGGGCACGTGAAAGTGGTCTTTTCCTGATCCTCAGGGGCAATATGGATCTGGAAATACCCGGAAAAACCATCAAGAAAGCAATAATGAGATTTACCAGCCCCAGTGATCCAAAGATCTCGATCTATGAACGGCAAAGGAAAGTGATCCTTTCTCGGTGGCCTGGTTCAACTTCCTATAATCTATACAGACTGCTTGGCTATTCTGGACTCTAGTAGGTACAAGCTCATTATTATCATTCCTAACTACTGTGAGACCGGACTTCTTTGGTACAACTTGCACCGGACTTACCCAAGTACTATCAGAGATGGGGTATATAATACCTGCATGCAGAAGCTTAGTCATCTCTTTCTTTACCACATCCAGAATCAGTGGATTGAGGCGTCTTTGGGCCTGTCTAACTGGTTTAGCCCCATCCTCCAATAGAATTCTGTGCATGCATCTGGAGGGGCTAATTCCTGGAATATCAGCCAAGGTCCACCCAATAGCCTTCTTGTGTTTCTTCAGAACCTCCAAAAGCTTGGCTTCCTGGTCAGAGTCAAGGCTGGAGGAAATGATGACTGGAAGTTTTTCATTCGTCTCCAGGTAGGCATACTTCAGGTTCCCAGGAAGTGGCTTGAGTTCTAGGGAGGGCGGCTGCTCAACGGATGGTACATTGGGAGTAGCCAGGATGTCAAGGACCTCGCTGACAAGCATGACTTCACTCTCACTATCACTATCATCCTGCAAGGTTGATTCAAGAAACTCAGCACAAACAGAACAAGGGTTAGTGTCAGTACAGTTAGTACATGAATACAAATCATCAAAACCAGAAATGAATGGAAAATCAGAAATAAAGTCCTCATGGGTATCCTCAATAAGCTCAGAAAGCAACTCTAGTTGGAAAACCAAGTGCTCCTCCAGTGGGTGTTTCATAGCATCAAAGATCTTGAACTTGGCCACAATATCACCAAACTCCATAGACATAGTCCCACCATTCACATCAATCTTAGTCTTGGCTGTCTTCATGAATGGTCTGCCCAAGATTATTGGTGATCTGCTGGAATGAGTCTCTCCTGCCATGTCTAAGATGTAGAAGTCAGCAGGGAAGATCAAATCATCAACTTGCACTAGCACATCTTCTACCATTCCCATGGGTCGGGCACTGGTCCTGTTAGCCAACTGGATGGTGAGACATGTATACTGCAAAGGCCCAAGATCAAGGTTGTTAAAGATGGATGTAGGCATGACATTTATGGAGGCACCCAAATCCAACATGCAGTTTTCAAATTTCATGTCCCCAATAGTGCATGGAATAGTGAAAGTGCCTGGATCCTTGCACTTCTGTGGTAATGCCTGAGTAGGGGCTAAAACAGCAACTCTTTCTGGTGCAGGCCTAGACTGGATAAGAGCTGAGACATTTCTTCCCAAATCAACCCTCTCATTATTCTTCATCTTCCTCTTGTTGGTGCATAGATCCTTCAGAAATTTGGCATACTTGGGCACCTGCTTGATCACATCTAGAAGGGGAATATTCACAGCTACTTTTCTGAACACATCTAAAATCTCCCTTTCTTTGTCTTCACCACCAATCTTCTTATTTTTCTGTAATCTGTGTGGGAATGGGATTGGTGGTCTGTACACTTTCTCAACTTCAACTTCAACAGTAGGCTCAGGAGCTACCTCAATAGTTTCTTCATCTATTCCAGAGGTGGCCTCAACAGCTTTTCCAGATCTCAGAGATATGGCACTCACATTAGGGTTGGAGGCATTGGGATTTATCACTGGCTGTGCAGGTAGCTGACTGGATCCTTGACCTTGTTGTATGTTATTCATGGATGTGGCCAGCTGTCCAATCTGTGTCCTCAAATCTTGAATGCTGGCATTTACTTGCTGCTGAAACTGTATATTGGTTGCAGCCATTTGCTTTACCAAGGCTTCTAATGAAGGTCTAGAAGGTGCAAAAGTGGTCACTGGAGGAGGATTCTGAGGTGCTGCTATCGGTTGTTGTTGGGATGAGTTCCCATATCACAGATTAGGATGATTCCTCCAGTTGGGATGGTACCTATTGGTGGAGAGATCTGGAGTGTTGTACCGATTCTGACTGTTTCCTTGATTATATGGATTTACTGCATAAGCTTGAGACACTTCACTGACAAACTCTTCTCTCTGGATGGGGCATGCATCATATGGGTGCTCAGGTGAATTGCACATGCTGCATAACTTTGCAGGCTGAACCCTGTCTATTGCCAATTGCCTTACAAAAGAAGTGAGCTCATCCAATCTATTCTCAAGGGCGGCCTGGTTGGAAGATGAACTATGGACCTCATGCACACCTCTTGTCTCAACTGAATTTCTTCTGGTAGTAAACTGCTGGGAATTCAGTGACATATTCTCAATGAGTTGCTTGGCAGCAGCTGGGGTCTTATCAACAAGCGCTACCCCACTAGCAGCATCCAAAAGATTCCTATCCATCGGCAGTAATCCTTCATAAAAGTATTGGATGAGAAGCTGTTCAGAAATTTGATGCTGAGGGCAGCTGGATACCAAATGCTTGAATCTTTCCCAATATTCAGCTAACGACTCATTCCCTTGCCTGATGCCACATATTTCTTTCCTTATCGACGCAGCTCTTGAAGCAGGAAAATATCTTTCTAGGAAAACCCTCTTCAAATCATTCCAAGTGGTGATAGAGTTGGGCTCAAGATACAACAGCCAATCCTTTGCAGCTCCCTGGAGTGAGAACGGAAAAGCCTTCAGTTTGATGCTATCCTCAGTTACTCCCTCTGATCTCGAGGTTGTGGAGCATACAACTTGGAATTCCTTCAAGTGCTTGTGTGGATCCTCACCTGCAAGACCATTAAACTTTGGCAACAAGTGAATGAAACCAGATTTCAATTCAAAAGGAGTATCAGCACCAGGATATGAAATACACAATCCATTATAGTTAACATCAGGGGCAGCAAGCTGTCTTAATGTCCTTTGGTCTCCCATGTTTTCAAAAACAGTTTTGGAATTAGAATCACTACCAGTGCTAGCCCGAAATTCTCTACGGAGTGTGTGCAGTGTTCTTTCAATTTCCGGGTCAAAATCACACAATTCAGGGCAATTAGACCTAGTAGCCAGACCAATTCAAAACAAAAATAGAAAATAAAAGAAAGAAAAGAAAGGAAAAAAATGGAAAAATAACAAATAAGAGTCCCCGGCAACGGCGCCAATTTTTGGTCGCGCTGTCGCGCACGCGCCAAAAAGAACGAGCGGTTTATAAAAATTTAGTTTAGGGCGACAACTCGGATGTCGTCTCACAAGGACTCTTAAAGTGTTATTTTTCACAAAAATCAGTTTTGGGGGGGGGGGGGGTTGTTTGGATGCAATCAAAGAAAATAAAACAATGAAAACAGAGCAATAAAACAAGGCAGTTCAAAAAGATTATCAAATAGCAAACAACGATTAATCTACTGTTCTCGAATTCCCAACTATCATTGGTTCATGTAATCCCAATCCCTAAGCAGATTATAATCCCCTTCTAGTTGTAGCAACAATTAACAACGCAATCGCTACTACGGATATATGTTCCTATTCCCGAAATAACAAACGGGGTTAAGCCCTCATGAACTAACGAACATGAATGAACACACGCGAAATAACAAACGCGATTTAGTATAGGAACATAACATCACCGAAACGAATCAATACAACACTACACACTCCTGAAATAACAAACATAAATGTATAATATGGTATTGAAAAGGGAAAAGCAATTAAAATATGAATTACAAAACCTCAAGTATATGGAATTCTCATACAGTAGACTAATCTAAGAAATTAGTTCTCCATGACAAAAACGAAACACACAGAAAAATATGTAAAACTATGGAGAAGCAAAAGTTGTTCATAATCTGCCCAAACAACTATTTATAACATTCAGGAATTTTTGCCCTCTCGCGAGGCGAAGCCTCTCTCGCGACGTGAATCTTGTGAACAGTCTGTAACCTTTGGTATTCTCGCGGGGCGAAGGACTACTCGCGGGGCGAGAATCTAAAGAGTCTTCTTATTACGCCCGTTATGAACATCAGGGGCCAACCGTGATGCTTTCTGACTTCCAGGCTCGCGAGGCGAGTTATTGTTCGCGAGGCGAAACTCTTCAACTTCAAAACTGCTACAGCCGTGACCTTCAACACGGGTAAGTCGTGATAGTCTCTGACTTTCAGGGCTGGGTGACTCGCGGGGCGAGGTCTTCTTCGCGAGGCGACATAGAAACCTTGCATTTTCCTGGAACAGTAAGCCTTCGGGGTCGCGAGGCGAAGAGATGTTCGCGGGGTGAATCCCCTGTTTCTTTATTCTCTTGACTTCCACTTAACCTGAAAACAAAAACACGGCTTTAAGTGTATTATTTGACTCAAAACTGGCTAAATTAACCTAAAACTACTTTAGAGACTCAAAACCTTGCTTGAGGACAATCTAATCTAATTTGGGTGAAAATAGGATATAATTTGCACAAAACCCTGGTCATACTAGCCATAAAACTAGATGAGCCAGAGGCTTATCACTGCACCCTCATCATCCACACCTATGACAAGACCATCATCATCATCGGGACAGGAGAGTCGTGGTCCATCCGACAGGAAGATTCTTCTTATCCCTAGGGGGGATAACGAGTAAGCTAATTTAATTTTTTAATATATATAAAGTATCGTTATTTTCTATTTACTTGTTTTTTTTTTACTATATTTATAACATTTATTAATGCTCTAATTTTGCTGCAGCTTTCTGCCCGTGAAGGGCCCTTCTGATTCGATATCGAAGATCCTGCGAAGCAAGTTTGATGGTCCATGGCCTACATGGAATGCCATCCCAGGGGGCCATAGGGATCAGTTGTTTCAAGAGTTTAAGGTAACAATTTATTAAGTTATTTAAATTAAATTTACATTACACACACACACACACACACACACACACACACACACACACACACACACACACACACACACACACACACGAATTTCCTAACAACTGTAAGTTGCAGAAAGAGTATAGGTAGGATGTAGCTTTAGAGGGTCTCGTCAGGGACATATTTGAGCATAAAGGCTCACTAGTCATGAAGAATCTGACGAACAAGATGAGGAAGGGTAAGAATAAAGGGAAGTGGGTGGATCCTGAGATCAGGAGGAAGCTGGACCAATACTAGGCTACTGAGAAGTTCCAGGAGATCCAGGCCACAGCTCGGCATAATCGAGCTTCTGATGGTGGCGCATGTGCTTGGACCGGCGGGTCTAAATCAGCCGCCGCCCACTACGACGAGCTGGTAATACATTAAACTTTTGACTTATTATACTATTTAATTAGTTTTCATTTTTAATTATTCTTATGAATTTAAGATTATATTTTTGTGCTGAAAGTACAGAAATAGCGGGCCCCCACTGCTATGGAGTTGGTGGAGAGGACGAAGAAGTTGAAGTCGGGGACATGGGTCAACGACAAGGCCCGTAACTATGCGGTAAGCAAAAAAACAATTTAGTGTTTACTTGTAATTTATTATAAATGATTTGTTAATATTGATTATAATTATAACTAAATCTCTTCAACTATACTTTGTAGGTGGGATTCAACGAGAAGAAGGACGATGCCATATCACGTGCCTCACAGTCACAAGATGAGGCCTTGACTGGTGATGGGCCCAGCTCTCCTATCTCCGTCGACGATAATGCCATTTATTTGGAGGTCGTCGGGGGCAGGAACAAGAAGGGGCACGTGTATGGCCTCGGACACTTGGGAGGCGAGTTTATCGCTTCATCATCCGGCACGCCTGCTCCTTCTTACGCCGATACCGTCCTTCAGGAGCAATTCAACCAAATGCAGGACACCATCACGTAGCTGAATGCGGAGCTTCGGGAGAAGAGCGATAGAGAGCAGCAGATGGCGAACCAGATTGCACAGTTGACTCAGGCACACCAGCAGCTGATGCAGACGAGCATCGAGCAGGGCCAGACACTGCGGCTGGTGTTGGAGCAGATGAGGATCCAGACTCCAGTTGCTCAGGGTGATGCTCTAACGGTTGTGCCGCCTGCTGCCGCTCCTCCAGTTCCGCTGCCAGCTACTGATGCTGCTACTGCAGAGGACGATCAGATAGCAGACGTCGGTGGTACGGACGCTGAGGATGATTGGACTCCTCCACCTCTCCCTCATCATGACTGATTTTTTTCTTCATATTTTCGACTTTAAACGATTCTTGTACGACACTTTGGATTATTATTTTTTATATATTCATTATTTCTTATGATTGTATATTTCATTAGTAATTTGGTGTGTTTTATTAGTATTTTTGCTAAACTTTAAAGAAAAACAGAAAAAATTTATTATTTTAAAAATTAAATTTAAAGAAAAATTAATAAAAACCAGTCTAGCGACCGAATTAGAAACCAATAATTCTGTCGCTAAAATTTAGATAACATTAACAGATTGTGGTCTAGCGACCGAAAATCCGTCGCTAATATAGGTTAACAGTAACCAACATTGGCGACCGAACTAGCAACCGAATATCGGTCGCTAAAAATGGTTACCAAACAATGCGATCAACCGTGTAGCGACCGTTTTTTATTATTTAGCGACCGAATTTACGGTGCCATTTAGCGACCGAATTATTATTTCGGTCTCTAAAAGCTTAGCGACCTGGTTATCAGCCACCACCATTAATCGGTCGCTAATTCGGTCGCTACATTAAATAGCGACTGAATTAGAAAGTTTAGCGACCGAATATGCCGGTCGCTAAACAATTGTTTTTTTGTAGTGATGATTTGTGGTGGTTGCTGTTGGGGTTCTGGCATGAGGCAGAGGATGGAAGTTCCGGACTGGTATTGATGTTCCGGACTCGGAGGCAGATGTCGACGAGGTGGGGGCTTGTTCATATGCTTGTTTGTGGGGTGACGCTTGTAGAGACATAGGCATGTGGGTATTAGTTTTCTGGTGTTTGGGTTGATCGACAGCAGGCAGAATGCGTTCCAACAAGCACATGAAGAAAGAAGAAGTCATATGTGCACCGACTGATGAGGGATTGCAGGAGGAAAGGGGAGGATGAAAAATAAGAGATCACGTGACCATTTAATGTTATTGTATAATCTAATCCGTCTATTTTTTTAATTGTGATCCAATGGTTACTATTAAGAGTTCTCATTTCTCACAATAAACACTAGTTTTCACATGATACACCCCCACACACACACACACACACACATACATATATATATATATAGGGTAAATAAGATATGGTTATACTAAAGAACTCACGAGGGTTCATAAACATGGCACATACACGCATAAGAAAAAGTTACTAACAAATCTTTACATTTATAATCACAGAGTGGAAGCAAGAATATATTTAACAGTCAAGGAATGTAAATACCTTCTTCATCATTGATCATTATATTTCCAGAAAGCAGTCATTGTGAGAAAAAAAACTACAAGAGAATTGAGACGATCAAGCAATCCCTGTTGCAAAATTGAAATATAATCTGTGAAAGAGAATAAATTGTTGACAAACATAAAATGCATCATTCACAATCACAAATTCAGCCTTCTTTAAAAAAAATAAGTCATTCATAAACTAACAAATATTGGACACAAAATAGATGTATATTTCAATCAACAAGGTCAAATCCCGAAGAGACCCTTTGATGTTAGCTACATTACAAGGCATAATAGATCATTCTAGTACTGCTAACT
The DNA here is from genome assembly GCA_030762895.1 of Sophora flavescens. NCBI lineage: Eukaryota > Viridiplantae > Streptophyta > Magnoliopsida > Fabales > Fabaceae > Sophora > Sophora flavescens. Next base: position 164,857,416 of record CM061067.1, read on the forward strand.
ATTTCTCTCAAACTTAAAATCAGTAGAAGTATTAAAACTAAGAAGCTGAAGGGGCTCAAAACTTTGGCTAAAACCAAAATCATGATATCTTTTTTCACGATTCAAGCAGAAAATACTCCTTCGTGGTTCAGTCAACAACCATACTATCTTTGAAGAACTATTGTAGTTATCCAATAACTTGAAGAATCTACCTTATAATTCTGTACACATCACTACAAGTCTCCTTCAAATAACCTGTAGAACATCAGAAGGCAATTATAAATGTATCGCGCCATTTGTTAGTGATGCCATTTATCGTTTAAATAAAAGAGTGTATCATTTTGACCATTTATGAGTAAATCATGAAGTAACCCTTGTGTAAAATCTACAATAACAAGAACTAAACTTGAATTACCAAGTAAAGAACAAGAAATGCATAAACAATTTATTGCATTTGAAAACTAAATAAAATGATAATTATTTTTCTTTTCAAACCTCTTCTTTCTTAGTATAGATCATATGTGGAATTAAGATGTTGAGATAATCAAACAGAAAATGTTTGTTCTGCATCCATGCCTCTCACTATTGTAACCTAGTGTTTTCAATCTAATCATGCACATTCTAAAGCCTAAACTCATGAAGTTACATGCTCTTTGAAATTTGGTCTATTTTTACATCATGCTCAAGAGTCAAACTTAGAAAAAAGACTATAAGGAACAATTAGAAAGGAAATAGATCTATAACTAAATGATCAAATAGAAGGTGGAAGCATGATTCCATCATCTAAACCCAATGAAATAATTTGTGGTGCACAATGCTACCATCCACAAACTAAACACTGCCATCTAATAATTCAAATTGTCAAGTAGAGACAGACTTAGATAGAGCAAAAGTATTATTATTATAAGAATTTAGTTTGGTTCCAGAGACTTGATGGTGCATAGCTATGGAAAAGTAATTGAAATCAACTTCCATCATTGGATGGAGGACACATTTCCATGGTGCTTTGACTGCTTTCTCTTTCCTTTTTTTCTTTTTTGTGCAAAGTTCATGGTTGTAAACCTCTAAATCAACTTCTTTATGCTCATGAAACACGATAAAAACCGATCCCGGTACAGACTTGTGATAAATAAAACCTTTAAGTCATTAAAAGCATGACATAGCTCACCTTTGAAGAAGCTAGTGTACTAAATCTCAGTGTTATCGACACAGTAGAAAATTGTATACCCAAACAATTAAGTTATTTTTATTACAAAATAAACATCTTCATGCAGATAAGGCTTTTGAAGAGATAGGGGGAATCTTAACATTTTCAAGTTTGTTCCAGTACATACTACATAGGTTGCAGAAATATAGTAGAATCGTATGTCAATGGCATTTAGCAAATACTAGGGCAAAAATTTTCCTTCTCTACATCTTTGACAGATGAATTGAAATGAGTAATGACTGATGAGAAAAAGGGGTGCCAGTGTGCCACCAAACACTCAGCATCAAAACTCAAAAGCAATTTTTTTGACTTTTTCTACTAAAGAATGGTTTATTCTTCTTAGTTTATTGATCATATGATAATTTCTATCAAGACTAGAATTATTCTGCCCGCCAAATTACAAAACACACACAAGTGACACAACGAGTGGAGTTGTAGGAGAGGTTAGTTTGCATGGGAAGCTGAGCTTCTGCAAGAGTTCACTTCTACAATGATGGGTGCTGTCATCTGTAAAGATGTGGCAGATAGGTGGGTATGGGGTTTAGGTCCTGATAATTTTTACACAGTTAAGTCTGCTTATGATCACTTGGTTTCACAGACTCTTCTTCCGAGTCACTCTCGGATATCTTCAGCGGTTATTCGTCAAGTTGTGCTCCCAGTAAGGTGCTAGCTTTCTCTTGGCAACTACTACAAGATAGAGTTCCGACTAGGTTAAATTTGTTCCAAAGAAATATACTGAATGATTCCCTCTCCTGTTCCTGTGTATTCTGTGGTCAAGAACAGGAGTCTTCTGTTCATTTGTTCCAAAACTGCTCTTTCTCAGCAAGGATCTGGAATTGGTTATATAGATGGATTGGTGTTGACTTTGAGGTGCCCCCGGAAATTGTTAGCCACTACCTGATGCATATAGAATTGTTTAGAGGGAGGAATATGAGGAAGTTTAGAAGTTTGTTTTGGCAAGCAACAATCTGGTCTATTTGGTTACAAAGGAATGCAAATATTTTCAGAAATGAGCCGGTTGTGTTTGGGAGCTGCTTTGAATTGATTAGGAACAAGTCCTGGCTCTGGTTCTCTACAGCAACAATTCTGGTTATACATTTTCGGATTGGTGTTTTTGCCCCTATAGTTGTCTCGGTTAGGTTCAGTATGATGATCGAAAAAGGTGTTCGATTACTGCCTATGCTTGTATCTTGATTGTGAGGAATAATTTCATGTTGTATACCTTCTTGTCATGGTTCTCTGTTCTGAGTTGAAGTATCTCAATCGGGTGAGAGTAAAAAATGGAGATTGCCTTGCCTAGAGTGAAAAATGTGAGTTTGTCAGGAAGTGAAAATTGAAATGGTTCTATGGGTGTCTGTTAGTTACCTTTTAGGTGACAGCAATTTCTAACTTTATTTTCGTGGTCTTGCACAAAATCACTCAACTAATACATATGCATTTTGTTGCAGAAACTGATCATAACAGCTTTTGTAGTCGCACCATAATCGATTATTTAATTCCCATAATTGATTATGCCTTCTCAACCTGCGCTCCGTGTTTCTGGAATTCTCCGTAATCGATGATGCTAATTGATTACCACCTCACTGTTTGTTCTGGAAATCCTCATAATCGATTATGCTAATCGATTATGTCTTCATTGTTATTTATAGAAACCACATAATCGATTATGCGTTCTTTGTCCGAGTTCCATATTTCTGCAAACGTACGTAATCGATTATCCTAATTGATTACAAGTCTTCTACCAGTCCCATAATCGATTATTCAGACACCATAATCGATTATCCTGCTGAAAAATGAACTTTACTGATTTTGAGGCATCTTTCAACATTTCTCCACCTTGATTACAAATCAGAGACCTTTGAGACCAAAATCAATCAGTAGTGTGCTGTGAGTGCTGCTCCCCCACTTATGGGATTTACACTTCATAGAAGTTGATCAAGTCCAAGTAAGTCTTGAACTTTGATCTAGGCAATGACTTAATTAGTGAACATATCCGCTGGATTGTCTTCTGTAGCTATTTTCTCAATCTTTACCTCTTTAGATTCTGCCACATCTCTAATGAAGTGAAGTCTGATATCGATATGCTTGGTCCTCTCATGGTAAACTTGATGATTTGCCAAATGTATAGCACTTTTGCTATCACAATGGACCGTGACACAATCTTGAGTAATCCCCAATTCACCAATCATCCATTTTAGCCAAATGGCTTCCTTTACTCCTTCTGCAAGCGCAATGTACTCGGCTTGTGTGGTTAATAATTCTACCACAGGTTGCAATGTTGATTTCCAACTAATAGCTATCCCAAATAGTGTAAACACACCCGGATAATGACTTCCTATTGTCCACATTCCCTGCATAGTCCGAATCAACATACCCAACAAGAGCATCATCCTCAAGCCGTCTTCTTGTACCTCAAACTAGATTTCTGTGAACCATTTAAATACCTCAATACCCACTTCAAAGCCTCCCAATGAGCTTGACCCGGATTTACAATGAACCGACTAACAATGCTAACCGCATGCGCCAAATCTGGTCTACTGAAAACCATACCATACATGACACTTCCTACTCCAATTGCATATGGAATAGAATTCATCTTGCTCCTTTCCTCTTCGGTGCTAGGAACTTGGGTAATTGAAAGCTTTGTGTGATGACCCAAAGGTGTGCTAACCGGTTTGGATTGATGCATCCTAAATCGTTCCACATCCTTCCTCAAGTAGTCATGTTGAGATAAGAATAATTCCCCCTCTTTTCGGTTTCGTACAATATCCATCCCAAGTATCCTCTTTGAAATTCCAAGATCCTTCATCTCAAATTCAGAATTCAACCTTTCTTTGAGCATGCCAATCTCATTCTTGCTAGAGCTAGCTATAAGAATATCATCCACATATAGAAGCAAGAAAAGAACACAATTTTCTCCTCTTCTCAATATGTAAACACAATTGTCATAACTACTCCTTAGAAATCCATATCTCAAAAGAAAATCATCACATTTTTTATACCACTGTCTAGGACTTTGTTTTAAGCCATAGAGTGATTTTCTCAAGAGACATACCTTTGACTCATCCTTTGAGAACGCTTCCGGCTGTTGCATGTAGATAGTCTCCTCTAGATTCCAATGTAGAAAAGCTGTCTTGACATCCAATTGTTCCAACTCAAGATCATATTGATTGACAATTGACATCAAAATTCTTAAAGAACAATGTTTTACCACAGGTGAGAACATCTCATTGTAGTCAATCCCCTCCACTTGTGTAAAACCCTTCGCCACAAGTCTTGCCTTGTTCCTTGTCTTCTCAACTCCATAAATACCTTCATTTTTCTTGAAGATCCACTTGCATCCCACTACCCTCTTATTCTTGGGTAGATCCACAAGTGTCCAGGTTTGATTCTTGTTCAAAGATTCAATTTCCTCATTGATTGCTTGCAACCAATTTTGACCTTCCTTGCTTTCTATAGCCTCTATGAAGTTCCTTGGTACTGAGTGTTGAATCTCCTCAGCCGCATTAAGTGCATAACATATAAGGTCCGCATACCTGAATCTCTTAGGAGGTACAATATTTCTCCTAGTCCTATCTCTGGTCAACTGATAGTCAGATTCCGCCGGTGGTTGTTGATTTACAAACTCTGCTGGTTTAGGACTCTCATCTCTAGTAGTACATGTAGGAGACTCCACCTCAAACTGAGTATTCTCCTTTGTCATATCTAAGTTGCTTTATTCTAGGTTTCTGCACATCATAGTCATTCTAGTCTCATCAAATTTGACATCTCTGCTAATGAAGCACCATGATTCCCCAGGTTCCAACCTCCACAACTTGTAGCCCTTCACACCCTCTGGATAGCCAATGAAAACACATTTCACTACACAAGCATCAAGTTTGTCTTGCCTAACATGAGCAAACGCTAGAGCCCCGAATATCCACAAGTTAGAGTAGTCAACTGGTTTACCATGCCACAGTTCCATAAGTGTCTTGAAGTCTATAGCTGACGATGGACATCTGTCAATCAAATACACTCCTGTACTTGCAGCTTCTCCCCAGAAGCTCTTGGGTAGCCCAGCTCCCAAAAACATGCATCTCACACGCTCCAGAATAGTCCTATTCATCCTTTCGGGTAGTCCATTCTGGTGAGGTGTCTGTGCTACAGTTTTATGCCTTTTAATGCCATGTTTTCTGTAAAACTCATTAAACTGTTCTAAAACAAACTCCAGGCCATTGTCAGTCCTTAAAACTTTCAGTTTAGTTCCCAGCTGATTTTCTACAAGAGTGTGTCATTCCTTAAACTTTTCAAATGTTTCAGATTTATTTTTCAAAATATAAATCCACACTCTTCTAGAAAAGTCATCAATAATGGTGAGAAAATAGGAACCCCCTCCATGAGTTTTCACTCTTGAAGGACCCCCAAAGATCCGAGTGAGCATACTCAAAAGTTCTACTATAAACATGCATACACGAACCGAATTTCACTTTATTTGATTTACCTAGTTTGCAATGATCACAAAATTCCAGCTTATCCAATTTATCACCATTTAGCAAGTTTTGTTTACTTAGCTCAACTAAACCTTTTGTTAAGTCTCTAAAATGTCTGATGTGTATTTCCCTAACTTTTAATGAGAACTAAACATTAATTAATGATTTAATTAACCTTAATATTGGTTGATAACCTGTCTATCTAGTGTGTAGATTAAATCAGTAAGAATCACATGTCTACTCATATAAGTGACTACCTGTCTGGATAAGCGAAAGTCAACCTGTCTGCTGACTAGGATTATTGATTTCTTTCAAGATATGCTTTCAACCTGTCTCTCCACGAGATCCTACACTCGTCTGAAGTTACTCGTTGAAGAACCAAGGACCTAACAAGCTTTTGTTGGCTGTCCCATCAGAAAGAGACTTGAAGCCTTCTCTCCTACTCAGTCTCATGCTTATCAAGAAAAGTCAGAAGTTACTCTCTCAAGAAACCTCGGTTATCAGAACCAAAGGCCAGTTTTAGAATGCTTCCAACGTGATTTATTCCCTAATACCTCTAGTCCTTACACGAAAAAGGGGATTGTACTCAGCAAAGTACAAAAAGCTCTCTGCAAAACTCTGATATGACTGATTCACGATGAATAAAGCCATGACCCTTCAAGTTAGAGTACAACCAACGTTCCTATTGCATTAATGGCTGCCCAGAACGACTCTATTGCATTTAATGAAGTTATGCTTGAAGCCAACATCTGAGGGAATGTCTCTAACGGATCTTAAATGCTTGAAGACAATAAATACAGAAATCATTGAAGATGAAGATATACATAATACATATAGCATTAAAGAGTCATTACTATGCGCATTAATATCTTCATTCTTTCATTATGTATTCTTCAATCATTGGAAGTTATTATGCAGACTTTCCTAAGCTTTACATTTAAATCACTCTCTGAGTGTTAGTGAAAGATATGTCTGTCTGAAGTTGTATTTACTTCAAATCAAATTTCTCAAACAAATCTGTCTTGGAGCCAGATGAAGAGGCTAAGTGTGTAAAGAATACTTGTCTTTGAGCCTGAAGAGGCTAAGTGTGCAAAGAATATTTGTCTTTGAGCCTGAAGAGGCTAGGTGGGCAAAGAATACTTGTCTTGGATCCTGAAGAGACTAGGTGTTCAAATAATACTTGGAGTCTCTAACCTGATCAGTTATAGTGGATAAATCTTGGTGCTGCCAAGGACTGGACGTAGCTCTTTGCTTTGAAGAGTGAACCGGAATAAATAATTGTGTCAATCTCTCTTTCCTTATAAACTCTTTAGTTGCTTTCGTCTTCTTATCCGTTTATAAAGTGATGTGTTTGCCTAAGTCACTATTAAAATTTCATCAGACAGGTCACATGTCTGTCCTGTATCTTTCCACTCGTCCGAACCATGCTTATGTATGTGAAAAGTTATCAACTTTGTTTAAATTCTGATAAACACAATTCAACCCCCTTCTTGTGTTTATAGTTGTCTATTTTAGTTGGTATCAGAGCTCAACCTCTAGGTTGAGCATCTAACAGTGTAGAGGTAAAAGGTCCTGAAGAATAGACATGACTGCTGGAGCTAGTTTAAGTGGAAGTCACCAGACTGAAGGAGCCTCCCTAACCGGACCTCCTTACTTCAATGGAGAAAACTAAAACTATTGGAAAGATAGATTTCAATGGTTTACTCTATATACAAACTCTGATCTCTGGGATGTCATTACAGATGGTCCATTCATTCCCAAGAATGATGATGACACAAACAAGCCAAAAGCTCAGTGGACTACTGCAGAAAAGACAAAATGGGAGCTGAACCACAAAGCTAGATATAACATCATTTGTGTTCTCAGTCCTGAGGAGTTTGAGAAGGTATGTGCTTGTGACTCTGCCAAAGAAATATGAGACACTTTAGCTGTCACACATGAAGGAACAGCCAAAGTCAAAGAGTCAAAGATTGCCATACTTGTCAGAAGTATGAACTGTTTGTCATGGAGGAAGGAGAATCTGTTGCTCAAATGATAGGAAGATTTCAAACTATAGTCAACAGTTTAAAATCTCTTGGCAAAGTCTACACCAATGCTGAGAAGGTTGGAAAGATTCTGAGAAGTCTACCTAAACAGTGGAGACCTTTGGTCACTGCTATCTCTCAAGCCAAGGATCTCACTACCTTGACTATGGATGAACTTCTTGGAACACCACTGTTCATGAGCAAGAACTTGGGGATGAAGTTGCACCAAAGAAGGGCAAGTCAATTTCTCCGAAAGCTGATCAAAAGTCAGCAAATGCTTCCAAGGCTCTAAAGGCAGACGAGTCATCCAGTGATGCTGACTTGTCTGAACACGAGGATTCTGAGAGTGATGAAGAATTGTCTCTCCTGACCAGGAAGATAAAGCTTCTCCTATAGAAAAAGAAGTTCAAGAGGGATAAGCCATTCAGAAGGTTCGATAAAGACAAGAACTTCAAAGAATACACTTCAACAGACAAAAGCCCAATTGTCTGCTATGAGTGCAAGAAGCCAGGTCACATCAAGGCTGAATGTCCTCATCTCAAGAAGGCCCCTTTTAAGAAATTCTTCAAGAAGAAGAAGAAAGGAATGATGACTACTTGGGAGGATCTGGATTCAACATCTTCTGATGAAGAAACAAAGGAAGAAGCCAATCTCTGTTTGATGGCCAACACTGACTCAGACTCAGACGATGAGGTACATCCTGACTATGAAGAATTACTTGATGCCTATGAGGAGTTGCTGGAGGAATCCAACTGCTTATCTATGGCCTTTAAATCCCTCAAGAGAGAGTATGTAAAGCTCACCTGTGAGCATAAACAGAAATCTCAAGAGTGTGAGAAGCTGGCTAAAGAAAACAGTGAGCTGAAGACTGAAAAGTCTAATGAAGCTAAGATCTCAATTGAAACATCACCATCTGAAGAAGTTGAAAAACTTCAACAGAAAGTGGAAGAGCTCACTTCTGATCTTGCCAAATTTGTTAATGGTACATATAATCTGACTAAGATGCTTGATTGTCAGAGGCACTCTCTTAACAAAGAAGGTATTGGATATGTCCATCAGACACATCATAAAGTATCAACTAAAGCTTCTACAGTATATGTTAAGTCAACTGTAACCAAGTCTACACCTGTCTGTAACTTCTGTGAAAAACTGGACATGTTATGTCTAAGTGTATCCATAAGAACAGAAGGAAGTCTTCACAGACTCCTAGAACTTACAGAAAATGACCCAGAAAAATATGGGTACCTAAAAATTAAATAATTTTTGTTGCAGATGTCCTCAACAGGACAAAGAAAACACCACTGCTGGTACCTGGACAGTGGTTGCTCGCATCATATGACAGGAGAAAGGTCTATGTTCATAGACAGGAGAAAGGTCAATGACAGGAGAAAGGTCTATGTTCATTGACCTCCAACTTAAGAAAGGAGGACACGTTGCCTTTGGAGGGAATCAAAAAGGGAAAGTTATAGGAATTGGTACTATTGGTGGTAAACCCCCTCTTTCCTCTATATCTAATGTTCTTATGGCTAAAGGATTAAGACACAATTTGCTTAGCATAAGTCAATTATGTGATAGTGGATTTGATGTTTCATTTACCAAGGATGTATGCATAGTCAAAGACTGTTGTGGCAAAACCCTCTTTTCAGCTAAAAGGTAACAAAATCTTTATAAGATTGTACTGTCTGATCTCTCAGATCAAAGTGTAAATTGTCTGATGTCTAAAGAGGATGAGAGATGGTTATGGCATAAGAAACTAGGACATTCTAGTATGAAACTAATTTTTGAATTAAAAAGGAATAATCTTGTGAGGATTGCCTAATATTAGTTTTAAGAAACATGTCTTGTGTGATGCATGTTAGAGAGGTAAACAAATAAAATCAAGTTTCAAATCTAAAAACCAAGTATCAACCTCTAGACCTCTTCAGTTGTTACACATGGGTACTCTTCTTAACCCACAAGGATGAGTCTTTTAAGGCTTTCTCAGTATTCTGTAAAAAAAAGTACAAAAATGAGCAGGGTTTCTGTATTTCTATCCTTGGAAGTGATCATGGGGGAGAATTTGAAAATGAACAGTTTAGACAGTTCTGTGAGGAGAATGGGATTTCTCACAATTTCTCTGCACCTAGAACTCCACAGCAAAATCGAGTGATTGAGAGAAAGAACAGATCTCTACAAGAGATGGCTAGATCTATGCTTAATGAAAATAATCTCCCTAAGTACTTCTGGGCAGAAGCTGTAAACATTGCTTGTTATGTACAAAACAAAATGCTTATTAGGCCTTTTCTTAAAAGGACACCTTATGAATTGTGAAAAGGAAAAGGCCCCAACATATCTTATTTTCATGCTTTTGGATGTGAATGTTTTATTCTGAATACCAAAGATAATATTGGAAAGTTTGATTCTAAAGTAGATAAAGGTACTTTCGTAGGATATTCTGAAATGTCTAAAGCTTTTAGAGTTTATAATTCAAGAACTTGCATTATTGAATAATCTGTTCATGTTAAATTCAATGATGAATTAAAGACTGATAAAGAACTATCAGATCTAGAAGATGATCTTTCAAGTCTTGATATAAACAAACCAGAAAGTCAAAAACCAATCTAACCAAGACAGAACCTGTGCTTGAGGCTGACAGACAAGTGGAGCAGACAAGTCAGCAGACGAGTCAACAGACGAGTCAGCAGACAAGTCAAGATCTTCATGATGATCTCAAAAGGGATTGGAAGTTCAACACTCATCATCCTAAGGATCTTATTATTGGAAATCCTTCTGAAGGAGTAAGAACCACATCCACACTAAGAGAATCAAGTAATATAGCCTTTATATCAGAATTGGTGCCAAAAACAACTCGTTTATTGGAACAGGATGGGTCTTCCGGAACAAATTGGATGAAGATGGTAAAGTTGTCAGAAATAAGGCAAGGTTAGTAGATCAAGGCTATAACCAACAAGAAGGTATTGACTATACTAAAACTTTTGCACCTGTAGCTAGATTAAAAGCTATATGTATCTTAATGTCATATATTGCACAACACCAAATCACCCTGTTTCAAATGGATGTAAAAAGTGCTTTTCTAAATGGTATAATTGAAGAAGAAGTGTATTTTAAACAACCCCCTGGTTTTGAGGATACTGATAAACCAGATCACGTCTTTAAACTTAAAAAAGCATTATATGGTTTGAAAAAAGCACCTAGAGCATGGTACGATAGACTTAGTTCTTTTCTCATACATAATAGTTTTACTAGAGGACAAGTAGACACTACTCTGTTCAAGAAATGCTCTAAAGAGAAATTTATTATAGTTCAAATATATGTTGATGATATTATTTTTGGAGCAACTAATGAAAAGCTGTGCAAGGAATTTTCAAATCAAGTGCAAGCTGAATTTGAGATGAGCATGATGGGAGAATTGAAGTTCTTTCTTGGGTTACAAATCAAGCAGACAAGTGATGGAATTTACATCCATCAACAAAAGTATACCAAGGAGTTACTCAAGAAATACAAAATGGAAAATGGAAAGCTCATGAAAACTCCTATGCAACCCAATGCAAAACTTAGCAAAGATGATGAAGGAAAAAAGGTAGACCAAACTGTCTACAGAGGTATGATTGGCTCTTTACTGTACTTAACGTCAAGCAGACCTGACATTCAATTTAGTGTCTGTATGTGTGCTAGATTCCAATCTGATCCTAGAGAATCTCATCTTAAGGCTGTTAAAAGAATATTTAGATATTTGCTTGAAACTACTAATCTTGGTTTGCTGTATTTAAGATCAAAAGAATACAGATTAGTGGGATACTGTGATGCTGATTTTGCTGGAAACAGAATACAAAGAAAAAACACCAGTGGAGAATGTCACTTCATTGGAGCAAGCTTAGTCTCATGGTCAAGCAAGAGGCAGACAACTATTGCACTGTCTACTGCTGAGGCAGAATACATTTCTACTGCTAGTTGCTGCTCTCAACTCTTATTGGTAAAACATCAACTTGAGGATTACTCTATTTATAAGCATAACATATCTGTATGGTGTGATAATTCCAGTGCTATTTGCTTAACTAAAAATCCTATTCAGCATTCTAAGGCTAAGCATATTGAAATCAAACATCATTTTATTAGGGATTATGTTCAGAAAGGCATTTTTGAGTATATTTTTCATATAAAAGATCAAAACTCTAATCAAATGAATGTGCACATTTTCTAATCATTTTCATTCACAAATCCTAAGATTATTTAGAAACTTATTCCTATTTACACTTCCAAACTAACATAAATTGCACATTCATCATGGACCATCTGGTACGTTCATATGTCAACGTAAATATACACTGGATACTCTGAAGGAATGCAAGATGCTTGACTGCAAGCCAGCTTCTATTTAAAACAACAAGAGGCAATAAAAAAAATCTCATAATAACAAGTAGCAAATAATATCACAAGAGTCATAAAAAAATAATAGCAATAACAATTTACACCAATAAATATTCATCAATTATTACAGTAGTAAAAAAAATTACCTTGTTAGAATTAAAAGAAAGTTACCAGCAATTTTAAAGGAACACTGCTAAAAAAAATTATACTATAAGTATAGGGAGTAACGATGACATTAATGATATTACAAGGTCAAAAAATTTTTTACTACTGTAATAATTGATGAATATTTATTGGTGTAAATTATTATTGTTATTATTTTTTTTATACCTCTTATTATTCCTATCAATTATCTTTCTTTTTTTTCTTTTTTTAATATTGGCAGACTGGCGCCTTTGACTTGGAAGGTGACAGTCTGACTGGCACCTTTGACCCGTCAGAGTGAAAAAAAATAAAATATGCAACATGTCCAAAAGGACCCCCCATTGGTAAATAGTTTCAGAACAACCCTAAATTGGTAAATAGTTTCTAAAACGAACCCAGTTTTGTTAAAAAACCCTTCTCTAACATGCCTTCCTTTCCAACTTATTTATTAATTTATGATGATTATTTTTTATAAGCTAAAATGGTATTAAGTAGATTAATATATAGGGTACTCTAACCCATGTATCAACATTGCAAAGATAACCCACCTAGCAGCTAATTACATCAATATGAAGCAGGAACAGATTCATCTACCAATTAAATACACAGTCATTACTGCATAATTTTGTCCCGGAGCACCTAAAATCAGAATCACCTTATACAGTATTACACCAAAACAGACTTAGAGAAGCACCAAAGAGGCAAAGACCAAAAGATATCAAATCAGAATTACAGAAGCACCATAAACCACGTTATACAACAGCACATTATACCAGAAGCATCATAAACCAGGGGCAGGTGTCTAGTTGTAAAAGACAAAAACAGGATTACACCAACCCCATCCTAGCATATCCAACAAATCACTTTAAGCACTCCATTGGATTGATATACAGGTCAAGGTTATGATCGACCACCCACATGTCAAGAGCTCTATCAATCCTTTATATATGTGACCATTTGACTTTTCAACCACCCACATATATGGTTGGGTTTGAAATTTTGATCAGTCCATGTGGCAATTTCATTGACCCAAAACTTGTCATATGGGTGGTGTAGTGGGTGGTGCACCTTAGACCAAACCTAGCTATACATTAGTTTATGATGATAATAGCCCGTACTGATCAATAACAAGATCAATCTCTGATAAAATATGGGATTGAATCCCACAAAACAATCTCATTATGTGAAGATCCATACTCTGCTAATTTAACTACACAAGTGTTTCCTTCTCTATAAATGTGAGAAACCATAAATTGCATTCCTTTTATAATAGCAACACAATTGTTCTGGCCAGCGATTTCTTATTCTCCAAGAAACCACCTTACTATCTTTAAAAGCTGCGACAGTACCGGAAGAATCACACTCTAACCATAGATTTTTCCATTCTTCATCATTTGCAAATCCAATTTTTAAACCAATTAAAAAGTAAAACAAAGTTTAGTTTTGAAAACAAAAAAAGAGAAAAGAAGTTTCTGTGAATGTCTACGGGGAGTCAAAGTGCCACTGGGTTACTCTTCAAATATCAGAAGACTTGTCTCAATGAAAGATCTCAAATTAGTTGGCTTAAAGTCTCATGATTGTCATGTCTTGATGCAACAACTACTACCGGTGGCCATTCGTGACATATTGCCTAAAAAAGTCAGACATGCCATTACTAGGTTATGCTTATTCTTCAATGCTATATGTAGCAAGGTCATTGACACTAAAAAGTTGGATGACTTGGAAAATGAGGCAGCCATTATCTTGTGCCAATTGGAGATGTATTTTCTACCTTCATTTTTTGACATCATGGTTCATTTGATTGTTCATCTAGTGAGGGAGATTAGATTGTGCGGCCCCGTTTATTTAAGGTGGATGTACCCGGTTGAGCGATACATAAAGATCTTGAAAGGATATATTAAAAATCCACACCGTCCCGAAGCATCTATTGTTGAAAGGTATGTTGCAGAAGAAGCTATTGAGTTTTGTACAGACTACATGTCAGAAGCGGAACCTGTAGGGCTTCCTAAGTCTCATCACAAAGGAAGATATGATGGTAAGGGTACACGAGGTATCACTGTTAAGAGCATGGATCGGGAGGAAGTGCTTCAAGAACATTTGTATATATTGAATAACACTGATGAGGTTGAACCATACTTATGTGAGCATAAAAGCATCATTAATGAAACCTACCCTAGAATGAATGAAAAATTGTGTTTGAACAAGCATAACAAGACTTTCTTGAACTGGTTTAAAGAAAAAATTGCAAAGGATGGTATTGCTTCTGATACATTAAAATGGCTAGCACAGGGGCCTAACTTTGATGTCATATGCTGGAGTGGGTATGATATCAATAAGTTTTCCTTCTATACAAAGTCCCAGGATGACAAAAGTACTATGCAAAACAGTGGGGTTATGGTCGTCGCTGAGTCCATGCATTTCTCTAGTTCGAAAGATAAAAACCCTGTTATGGCATCCGTTTCATACTTTGGAATCATTGAAGAGATATGGGAGGTTGATTACATGAAGTTTAGAGTACCTGTTTTTAAATGTCAGTGGGTCGACAGTAACAATGGTGTGCAAACCGATGAGTTAGGATTCAAATTGGTGGACCTTAATAAGGTAGGTAATAAAGAGGAGCCTTTCATCATGGCATCCCAAGCAAAACAAGTGTTTTATATCCGTGATCCTTCTAACAAAAGGTGGTCAGTGGTTCTCCAGGGAAAAAAAACATGTATAATGGTAGTGAGGGAAATCACGATTCAACTCTTGATATTTCTGATACTCCTTCTTTCTCAACACGAGTGCCTAATTTCAATGAGGAAAATGAAGTGGATGATGTACATGCTACTCGTAATGATCACCAAGAAGGGTTATGGGAGAACTTTACTAATTGACCACAAAGTAAGTTTAGTTTGATATTACCATCAAGTTTGCCATATTATATGTTTACGTTGATATTTATAAGTTATGTTTACGTACGTTGATCGATATTTATAAGTTATGTTTGATATTTATCCTGACATACTAACAAGATTTTGTTTTTTGTTTAAACAGGTATACATGGCTGATCGTGAGGATATCCCTCCTTCATGCAGCTGGTCGGAGACCCCGTCTACTGGTAGAAAGGGTAGACGTGCCACACGAATGAGGAATTTGACTGCCAACCATGGTTCAAATTAAAGGATAAGAGTAGACTTTGATAATAACCTCAATCCTATTGGGCCAATGGCAGATCAGTTTAACAGTTTTGTGGCGACCCTTGCTAGGAACAGGCCTAGTATACTCATTGATATTTGGAAAGATGTACCGGCGGACGAAGGATCATATATGGGAGAGTATTCTGGTATCTATACTTCTACGTCCTATGTTTGTCTGTATCTACTTTATTTTTATCTTAATAATATCATACATTAATTCGTTGATTCTTTTGGTCTTAATGTAGTTGACCTTTGACATACCGGATACGTACGTTATGAAGAAGCGTTTGCTAAAGTATGCTGGAGAGCGTTGGAGGGCTTTTAAGGCCGACCTGGGCAGATACTATGTATTCAATCCAAAAAGTAAAAAGAACCCACTTGAGATGTATCCGTTTCTTGACCAGGCGACATGGGATCGCTTTGTTCAGAGCCGACATGATCCCAGCTTTCAGGTTAACTTATTTGATTTGTCTCTAAATTTATGTAATTTCATTAATTTTATTTACTTATGTAATTTAATTGTCTTCTATTTATAACAGGAGAAGAGGAAAAAGGGGCAGAAAAACCAAAGCAAGAATGTCTACCCCCATGTCATGTCTCGTGGGGGATATAAAAAACTTGTTCAGAAAATGGTTGAAGAGGAAAAGAAAGCACATCAGGAAGCCGCATCTCAGGCGGATCCTAATGCTGAAAATCGTCCAGAGGTTGTTGATCCACCTCCAACCCCACGCCATCGTAAATGGAAGAGGGCCCAACAAAGAAAAACGGGTCAATATACATCTGAGGAGGCCCGTCAAGTAGCTGAGAAGATTGTAAGTATAGTTTGAATTGTAATTGTCATTTTAAGATTGTTACCGAATTGTAATGTGACCTGATATTTTATGTGATAGGATGCCTTGGACGATCAGCTAACCCAAGGAACCTTTGTTCCTAGAGGACACGATGATATCTTAGCTGTTGCCATCGGTAAACCAGACCACCCAGGCCGTGTCATTGGTGTTGGATGGGGCGTCGGCATTCACCAATACCATGGTTCATCTTCACACCAATGCCACAGGGATGTTGATGCAGATAGAGCACGGCTAAAAGAGGAGATTGCAGTTGAGCTTCGACAGGAGATGGCCGAGCAGTTTGCCCAGCAGATGGCAATATTGACTTCTATGTCCCAGCAGATGACAGCCGGTGTCCAACCCTCTGTCCAACCCTCTGTCCATGTGAGCACTAAGGGCTCATGTGATCCTCCTCATTAGCCTGAAAATGATGATGATGGTGATGATGATGATGATGATGATGATTGTGACACCCTAAACTCGGGTCATCACATGGTTACCCATTTGCGGAAATAAAACTTAATTTTCTGGTTACATTCGGAAAATAATGTTTTCTCAACGTTCATATATTCAAAATATGGTGATAAAAATTTTTCCTTTTCTTTTTTTTTTCTTTAACCACATAACAACAACAACGTAATCAAATTACACTTAACAACACAATGTATATAAATCTTACAACTATATTGCCTCATATATTTTCACACCTAAATCATAATCAGTTTTACCCTTAAAACATAATAGGACCTAAGCTGGTCGTAACTAACAGACACTACAGCCAATAGGAGCAGCACATCACGCTTCCAACTAGACAGCCTTCCTCTTCTTGTAGGGATCATACCCCTTGTACGTCTCTGAGATGTGTTGTAAGGGTGAGACACCAATATATGGATTTATCACCATAGCTAAATGCGTAACACAAAAGAAGGCACATACACATATACATATTTATAACAACATACTAATTCATATTATATCACATCGTTTATCAATGGGTTTCACACCCCAAACATCAATGTTGAAAAACTATGCATGAACACTTCAAAATATCATCTAAACATTCATACCTAATCTCATGAGATATCTCCAACATCGTAATGAGCTGATCAGACTCGATAGTTACAGGCACGCAGACACAGACAAGCAGACAAAACCCATCTCACACTGTCCAACATCGAGGCACAGGTGATATCAACGTTGATGGGGCCTCATTGTCCACCCGGAACAATAAGAACATCTTTATGATCTACCATGACGCCGCAAGGTAATCACTCGTATAAAACCTATCACACACTGTCCAACATCGTGGCACAGGTGTCCCAACGTAGATAGGGCCTCATTGTCCACTAGGCACAATAAGAACATCTTTATGATCTACCATGACGTCGCATGGTAATCACTCATTTGATCATGGCACGTCTGCCAAATGCGCATGCATGCAATAAAAACCTTTTGTTCTCAACACTTTTCTTTGTGCTATATCTTTATTTGTCAAAACTCTCAAAAGCTTTCGACCCATCATCGTTTTTAAACATCAAAGCTCTCAAAAGCTTTCATCTTATCATCGTTTTCAACATCGAATGCTCTCAAAAGCATCATCGTTTTCAACATCGAATGCTCTCAAAAGCATCATCGTTTTCAACATCTTTACAACTTTTATTAACAACACAGGACCTCAAAGTCCGAGTGCTCAATCACGAAGCCCTTAGACCGTTGCAATCAGTCTTAGGTTCGTGGTAATAGAAAACATCTCAAAACGTTTTAACTTCTTTAAGTAGATACCCAGTCTACAACACAACGAACCTTAATACCCCGACGTCTCGGTTATTAAGTTCCATATCATCGTTTTACATCATTTTTGTCTGTGAAAAACAAATCCAAAATAAGACAACGTCATAAGAACACTAGCACCCTGACATCTCGGTTACTAAGTTCTATATCGTCGGTTAGTAAAACTCATTTACAGAAAATCATTTCTACTTGAAAACACTTTTACTGAAACTTCAGCTTTAAAAATTAAATCAATTCCGATTAAACCTCTTCTCAAAACAAGTACTGCTATTTTTAAACTTTCACCGTAAATAATTTCAAAACTTGCCATCGTTTATCATTTTCCAAGAAAATATTTTTAAAGTCAAACTTTGACTTTTTATTTTATATTACTATTTTATTATTTTTATTTTTATTTTTATAAAGTATTTTTGAATATTAATTTCACAAAATAACTTTTTATAATATTTCGGAATTTATTGCGTAAAAATTAACAGTACTAAAAAAATTTCACGATTACGCTCTCACCGTGACTCATAAATTACTTTTACACTAATAAATTGTTAAAATAATAATATTTCTCAAAAATCATTATTTTACCAAAATAATATTTTCCACCATTATTATATTCCAACCTTTCACATAAAACATTGAATAAAATTTTCACAGCTTATTAAATCTTTTATCTGATTAATCGGTTATGCACTGACAACTGTCACGCCTCTCAAACAACATTCAACATTCATCATTCGACAACATCATCATAATTATATCACCAGGCAGATCATGCATCATAGCAACATAATATACTACTGCATATAATTAAATAAATTAAAAACAGATAAATCATCGATACACAGATAAACAACACAACGTAAGCCACATAAACAAATAACCACAACCACATATAAATCATATAAATCACACTACACACAAATAGTTATAGAGAAAAATCCCTCAGGTAAGCTCCCCTTACCTCTTGAAGACTCTAACTAAGGGTTTCAAATAATCTCCCGATTTGATCCGGTTTCCTCCGTCGGCTTTAGGTCAAACCAACCCGATCGATTCCTTCATAACGAATTGCAACCAAAATTAATCAAAATCAAACAACAACACACTTAAATCAATAGGGGTAGGGTTCGGCCTCTTCTAAAATTTTAGGTTAGGAAAGTTAAAATTTTGTTAACTTAGGGATTTATGATCCTTAAGCAACTTAAGCATGATTAAGCACTTAATCCAAAATCATGAACTAAGAACTTTGAATGAAACTCATCTAGCTCCAAGAACTAGGGTTTCTGTTTTTCTCAAGATTTTAGGCTAGAGGTTTTAAAATTTTCTCAACTCTTGGATTTAACCAACATACAAAACCTAGAGTTGGATTCAAGTGTCACAAACAACTTTTGAATCACAAAATCATCAAGTGTTTAAACCTAGGGTTTCGGCCTTGATTGAAACAAATAGGTTAGAGTTTGATTTTTGATATTCTATGTACTTACATACAAGAACTATCAAGATACAAAAGGATTGAATCATGAATCAAGACATGAAAATGAAACAAAACCTATGAACACCATATTGACCTAGATTCGGCCCAGTCCAGAAATTAGGGAAAGAAATTTCTCATGATCTTATGCTTCTAGATGATGAAAATAGAGATGATTATAAGATCATAGAAATTGGTTTCATGTCAAAAGGATTTTTCTAGAATTAGTTATGAATTTTTGAATCTAGCTCCATGAATTTGAAGTAAATGAAGAACATGTTGATCTAAGTCATGAATCTACAAAAGTTGTGAAGAGAAATGATTTAAATGACAAGAGAAGAAGTTGATACCTCTTGATGATTCAAGGAAAGCAATATTTGGATGATGTTCTTCACAAATTTCTCATGGTGTTCTTGAGAAACTTAAGGAAGAAGATGAACATAGTTAGGGTTTAGAACAGTTTTAGTATTTTGGGTAGATCTCTCAACATACTTCTCCGTTTTGGATGATCTTTATGTCGTTGGAAAGAAGAGATAAAGATGAACAACTTTCATGTTGAAAGTTTTTTGAGATTCAAAATAGAAAATGGTAAGAATTGCTAGGAAAAATCTGACGAATTATGAACAATTTTGAATGTTCTTGAAGTTCTTATGAGAAAAGCTAGGTTTTCAAGAAGAAGAACATGGAAATGAAAGATGAAGAGATACTTAGTGAAGAAGGAAAGAGTGAGACGTGGGTTTTGGATAGGTTTGGTCAACTTTTCCAATGACATTTACTTGTAATTGTCATAAAAAGACAAGGGTAAAATGGTCATTTCATAGCAAAAATTCCCTTTGTCATAAATGCGCCATTATGGCCATTATGACACGGATAAGCTCGTCATAAATGCTCGTCGAGTTGGTCAAATCCATCATCTCAGCTACGTTGCCGACTCCTTAGTTCATCTGGCGCAAGCTTTTCCTAGAGATATCTCGACGTATACGCCCACAACAAATATAATATTTTAATTTTTTTACCAAAATTTTCAAAACATCCAGTATCGTAGTAAATACGATAAAAATATTTTTCATCTTGTTCACAAGTTAAAATTAGGTCTTTTGAGCAGTAAACTTTTATTGTCAGTGGAAACACAGAAAACGGCAGACCGGTTTCCGTCTGAATTTTCAACCAAAAACTTTCCCGTAACCTTATGATAATAAGTATAACAAGGAAATGACCTTTGTTTATCCAAAATCATTTTCTAAGTCTCAGATAAAAATATATATTTATATATTTATTACCGATATTACAAAGCAGCGAAAATCGGGGTGTTGCAATGATGATGACGACCCTGATAGGTGTGAGCTGTATGTTGATGATCATCATGCTCGCCACTTAGTGGCATTGGGTAGGGCACATAATAAATTAGGTAATATCATACACCATCGTTTATTACCGGATGATCGGCTGAGGGTCGTTGTTGAGATTATTCGAGATGTTGATGCTCGAGTCCCTCTGCCCACTGAGGAGGTTCAAACAGTGGGTCAGGCCCCCGGTAACTTCATCCTCTGGCCAAGAAGACTGGTCAGCTTTCTTGTTGCATCTGAGGTATTCATTTAGTTGTGTTTTTCTATATTCATAGTTGAAATAATTTATTATTGTTTAAAGATAATGCTTTATTTTTATTCGTTATAGGATGTTGGAAATGATATTGTGCCTAAAAGGTCGGATCCAGGAAGACCAGAGATGTCTGCTCCTGCCAAGGTATTCATTTGACCATTTAGTTAATTACGAATTAAATAACTTAATTATCCGTGATTACTAATATATATCTATGTTGTTTAGGGGATCGACAAAGGGGCACATGGCCATGGTGATGTTTTTAAAGTTCTGGCTATACAGGTTGTCACCATGGAGAATGACGCAGCCTTGGTAAGGTTGGAACATGATGCCAGCCCTGGTGATGAACTGTATATCCCAAAGAAGGAACTTATGGAGATGGTACTCAATAAAGAAATGGCTAGTTCTGCACACATATCGTTATGGTGCACATAAGTACATTTTATTTATAAATAATTAATTTTTAAATACTATGATAATTAACATGTTTTTCCAATATATTAGGTATCTGCATCGTATGTTAGTTGATCAGGGTAACCTCGTCGTTTATGGGTTCATTGACCCCATGTTCAATCAGGGTGATATTCTCCTAGCATCAGAAGACCCGATCGCTACCATACGTGATATACTTGCTCGAGACGATCATCAATTCTACCTTGCGCCTTATCTCAATAAGTAAGTACCGGTTATTTAAGTATAACTATATATGACTTAGTCACTAACTGTTCCGCAAATACATCCAGCATTGGCAACTGTTGATATTGTACCATAGGATGAACGTCGTGGTCTTCTTCTGCTCATTGGGAAATAAGTCGGCGAATCAACTGAAGACGATCATCGAAACGTAAGTATTAAAATACTTTATAATCAGTAATGCAGTTGTTTTAATTATCTGAAATCTATTAGATATACTTTAATTAATGTTTTTGTCATGATAGGTCTATTAATGCAACCCACATGTTGCGTGATGAAAGGTGTACTCGGGCTATCAGATGGACTATTCCTAGCGTAAGATATTTGTTAGTTCAAATGCATCAAATGTAGTGGGTACAATAATTGATTTCTATTTTATTTAATTCCTCATATTCTAATTGGGTTTCATTTGTACGTAGTCACGTATACAACGTGGATCATGGGAATGTGGCTACTATGTGATGCAGTGGATGTTGGAAATTATCTCCTCCAGGATCACTGAAATATGGCACGAGGTAAATGTTAATTGACACAATTAGAAGTAATAGTATAGATTCGTTATATGTTTTATGTTAGTTTATTACTTAAAAGATATAATCTTTTGTCCAATTAAACTTGCAGATATTCAACATTCCAACTCCATTATCTGATTCCGACATCAACAACATAAAGAGGCGTTGGGCAACTTTCTTTCTTGAAGTGTACCAGCAACCATAGTTTGTATATATGTAGTTAGTTTAAAAACTTATCATGTAAGAGCTATATTGTACTTTTGACTGATCATATGTATTTTGATATGAAATATATAATATATCATGTAGCTTTTTGGTTTCTAATTATTTTTGTTGTCTGATGTAATTGAACGTACATATATATGTATTGTTCGTAATAAATTCAATATATATTAGTTGTGTTGAGAATATTTACAATATGTTATTCTGGTATTGATCTGCATTACTGAAACAGGGGATAGGAAAGATAGAAATGTAAATAACAGGGAAAAAAATGAGACTTTACACATCGGTTTTCATTAAAACCGATGTGGAAATTTCACTTTCCACATCCGTTTTCATGAAAACCGATGTGCAAAGTGAAAATCCCCAATAAGATACCAATTGACAAATTAATTTTCCACATCGGTTAAGAGAAAACCGTTGTTAAAAATATATTATAAACATCGGTTTTAAAACCGATGTGAAAAGTGGCAATAAACCACATCGATCATTTCAACATTAGTTTGAAAACCGATGTGTAAAGCCAAAAATAACCGATGTGGAATCCCTTTTCTGCACTAGTGTTATTTAGTATAATACACTGGTTTATAATGTTTCATGAATACATTCGAAACATCATTGTATGGTTTTTAAATAAGTTATGATCTTTTGTTATTTATTTGTTTTCTTTGTTAAAGTGCGGGTAATGGATGTGGGTGTGGGTACTTAGGTACCCAGAGGGTACGGGTAAGGGTACTGAGTTTGCTACCCACGAGGATACGGGTACGGGTCCGGATATGGATAATTTTTTAAAATACGGGTATGGAGAAGATACTGTAATACCCTATCCAAACCCTACCCATTGTCATCACTAGTTTGGAGGCTCATTTACAAGGCTTCATTTGGTGGTCTTTTGTTGGGCTTTTTCCCAGGGTGGTCCGGTCATTCTGCTACATTGGCATTAGCCCGAATATTTTGGTTTGCTTATGTGGGATGGCCATTCTCATTAACAAGTATCAATTGGTAGCTTTTGTTTTCGGTGGAGGTGGTGTTTACAGGTCTTCTTACTTCAGTTTATTTTCTTGTACTGTTTGGTGAACGTTGAAGGTGTGGAGGGGCTTTTAATATGACTTCTTAACTAGAGCTGTGCTAATCGGACACAGCTTTTGCGATATAAATACGACACTGTTACAGTAGCATTACTGTAACACCATTTTTTTTTAATTTTGACTTTTTTTTTAAAAAAAATTATTTCTAAAACAACCCATTCACCAGATAATGAACTGAATTCACCAGATATTTGTACAAGATTCACCAGATATTTGCACATACTTAACCAAAAAATTTATTTATCAAAAAAACCCATTCACCATATATTTACACATACTTAACCAAAAAATTTATTTATAAAAAAAAAACACATTCACCAAATAATGAACTGAATTCACCAGATATTTATATCTGGTTCACCATATATTTGCACCCACTTAACCAAACTTTATTTCTCAAAAAAAACTCATTCACCAGATAATGAACTGAATTCACCAGATATTTATACCTGATTCACCGGATATTTGCACATATTTAACCAAAAAAATTATTTCTCAAAAAAACTCATTCACCAGATAATGAATTGAACTCACCAGATATTTGTACCCGATTCACCAGATATTTACACATACTTAACCAACAAAATTTATTTATAAAAAAAAAAACACATTCACCAGATATTTATACCTGATTCACCATATATTTACACATACTTAAACCACAATTTTTTTCTCAAAAAAATCAATTCACCAGATAATGAACTAAATTCACCAGATATTTATACCGGATTCACCATATATTTGCACATACTTAATCAAAAAAATTATTTCTCTAAAAAACCCATTCACCAGATAATGAACTGAATTCACCAGATATTTGTACCCGATTCACCAGATATTGACACATACTTAATCAAAAAAATTATTTATAAAAAAAATTTAAATTTAAAAAAAAAACTACTACAGTGCCACACAGTGCAGCTACAGTACCACACTGTGCGACACTGTTCATACGGTGTCACCGTATGTGTGTCCCAAATATGTGTCCGTTTAGCATTTTTCCTTAACTATGCTGGTATATATTGGTGGAGGTTGTGATGGATTCTTTTGGTTGGTTTTGGTTTTTGCTCAATGTATAGGTTATTTATGATAAGTCTTTAGGCCAATGTTTTAAAAACGGTTGAACCGGGGAATCGAAAAGGAGAGTGGTTCATGGTCCAACTGATTCAACCGGTGGTTGAACCGGTGTATATATATATATATATATATATATATATATATATATATATATATATATATATATATACACACACACACACACACACATACGCATTAATAAATAGATCAAATAACAAGTATAATTTCAATTCAAGTTATAATTTTCTTATTAAGTCCAAATTATTTAATACTTAAACAAGCACAAATTGGAGTACGACACTCAATTTATGATGCTTTAGCTTTTTTTTTTATTTTAAAAAAGCCTTTTTTTTAATGAACCGGTCGGTTTTCCGGTTTTGACCCGGTTCAACCGATTTTTTTTAGCGGTTGAACATCTTTTCCGGTTCTGTGGTTCGAGCAGGACCGGAGAGGGGTCCGGTCGATGGTCCAACCAGTTGGACCGATTTTTAAAACACTGCTTTAGGCACTAACTTTTGTAAAGAAAATATTATCCTCCCTTTAGGATAGTCTTTAATTTACTCTAGAGTCTAGATGGTGATTTTTGTACAAGGGTTGGGATACCCAAGCACTCTTCATTTATATATATAAAAAAAGTTGCTTATAAAAAAAAATAGTATATTAACAGAATTTGGATAGGGCCAAGGGAGCAGTGCCCAAACCCAAAATTTTCTCTTTTATTTACGTGAATAATGTGTCATATAAATAAAAGAAGTGATGGTTTGTATATAACTTTCATTTGAAGAAGCTAAGCTAGAACTTTTAGTTATTAAACACCTTAGATGGATATATTATCTTCGGTGAATGGAACAAATTGCGATGTTTGGGTGATGCATCACTATATTATTTTGATGAGTGGTGCATCATAATCTTCATCATTATCTTTAACTTTAGTCGCTGTATATTCCTTTTGTATTTCAGTGAACAGGATATTAAGTAATTAATATGAAAATATTTGTAGGAATTGTAAGTAATAAAATTACTAATTGAGAATCCAAAGGGGTTGACCTATATAGTGGAAACGTGTTAGATCTGTAAGATATAAAGTGTGTACATGGATATTCTCGAGAAGTAATAGGTCTCTAGCTCGAATCCTTACGAAAAATAAATTTTTTGGGAGGGGTCATACCCATGTCACTCGCAGTCCCGAAGTGGTAGCTCACTCGCCACCATTTTTCTTACCAAATAAAAATTACTAATTGAGAGAAAATTTGAAGGGGAAAATTATTTTTGTCACCCTTCAATTTTTTTGAAATTTCAAACACATCAGGGATCTTAATGGTTAGCCCGTACTAATCTTTTTAATAATAGGCCAATGCAAAGTTCATATTATGATGATTATTTTTTATAAGCTAAAATGGTATTAAGTAGATTAATAGGGTACTCTAACCCATGTATCAACATTGCAAACATAACCCACCTAGCAGCTAATTACATCAATATGAAGCATGAACAGATTCATCTACCAATTAATTACAGCAAAATACACAGTCATTGCTGCATAATTTTGTCCCGGTGCACCTAAAATCAGAATCAACTTATACAGTATTACACCAAAACAGACTTAGAGAAGCACCAAAGAGGCAAAGACCAAAAGATATCAAATCAGAATTACAGAAGCACCATAAACCACGTTATACAACAGCACATTATACCATAAGCATCATAAACCAGGGGCAGGTGTCTAGCTGTACAAGACAAAATCCTAGCATATCCAGCAAATCACTTTAAGCACTCCATTGGATTGATATAGAAGTTAAGACTATGATGCACCACCCACATATCAAGAGCTTCACCCATAATTTATATATGTGACTATTTGACTTTTCAACCACTCAAATACATGGTTGGGTTTGAAATTTTGATCAGTCAATGTGGCGATTTCATTGACCCAAAACTTATCATATGGGTGGTGTAGTGGGTGGTACACCTTAGCCCAAACCTAGATATACATTAGTTTAGGATGATAATAGCCCGTACTGATCAATAACAAGATCAATCTCTGATAAAATATGGGATTGAATCCCACCAAATAATCTCATTATGTGAAGATCCATACTCTGCTAATTTAACTACACAAGTGGTTTCCTTTTCTATAAATGTGAGAAACCATAAATTACATTCCTTTTGTAATAGCAACACAATTATTTCGGCCAGCGATTTCTTATTCTTCGAGAAACCACTTTACTATCTCTAAAAGCTGCGAGGGTACCGGAAGAATCACACTCTTATCATAGATTTTTCCATTCTTTATCATTTGCAAATCCAATACTTAAACCAATTAAAAAGTAAAACAAAGTTTAACTTTGAAAACAAAATTTATCTCCGTAAATCAAACACCCTTGCTCTAAGTTAATAAACAATATTTTCATTCTTGTAGCAAGAATGCACATAAAAATTATCAGGACGATTACCAAAAACATATCCTAATGATATAATCCTAGATATGAGGAAAAAATAGATTGAAGTTATATAAAGAGATGTAGGAACTGAATAAACCTTTATAGAACGATATGACTAAAACCATCTTTTCAACAATAAGAGTTCAAATTTGATATATTATTAGCATAATTAATTTTTATTTACAATATTATTTAATAATGCATTCACATATCATTAAAGTAATTAAACCTTTTAAGTAATAACTATATATGGTTAACCTTTATAAAAAAAAAACAATATATGGTTAACCTTTTTCAACAATTTTAATAGTATACTAGCACAGAATTTGGACAGGGCTAAGGGAGCAATGCCCCAAACCCAAATTTTCTCTTTTATTTACGTGAATAATTAATGTGTCATATAATTAAAGAAGTGATGGTTTTTAACTTTTCTTTAAAGAAGGCAAGCTAGAACTTTTAGTTATTAGACACCTTAGATGGATAATATGCTGTATATACATTATGTATTACACCAAAACAGACTTAGAGAAGCACCAAAGACCAAAAGATATCAAATCAGAATTACAGAAACACCATAAACCACCTTATACAGCATAATTACACTTTTTACAGCAGCACATTATACAAGAAGCATCATAAACCAGAGGCAAGTGTCCAGTAGTAGAAGACAAAAACAGGATTACACCAACCCCGAACCTAGCATCCAGCAAATCATTTTTGTCTCACTCCATTGGATTGATACATTAGTTTATGATGATAAATTGATAATAGCCCGTACAGATCAATTACTCATGTTCATTTCTCTGCCGTAAGTAATTTTTTTTTCCTTCTCTTGTCAGTATTCTCTACCATAATTCTCTAGTCTCTTCCATTATATGCACGAAAAGCCAACCTGGCCGTGACTGATGAAAAGACAATATATAAAGGTAAATTAAATGAAAAAGAATCCTTTCCAAAATATAGTCCAAGTTCATCAAACTCAAACAAAACGCACCCAGCTCACTTCACTCTCATCTGCAAGCAGAGCTGATTATGATCGCCGCGTCCATGTATATCCAAAAGTGGTGTCGACCATGCAGCCCAACACCAACCCAATCTTACTTGCCTCGCCAACACCTTAATTTGTAGTTTCGAGGTACTCATATGTTATATGTATGTACTGCGCATGATCCGTGAATGTGTGACACCTCAATTTTGTTAATTTCAACACTCGTCAACCTGCATGGCACTCAATGCAGTATGCATGCGAACAAGAGGATTTATAAATACCCATGATCTCACCCCCTGCTTTCATCATCAAGCGAGTAAGATATTCAGTCATGATGGGTAAGGGTACTATAATGAAAATGAGGTTTCCATTGTTGGTGTTGCTGGGAGTTCTTTTCCTGGCTTCAGCGACTGTCTCATTTGGCCTTGCATACCGGGAGAAGGAGAACCCCATCAGTCATAACAAGTGCCTGCAAAACCATGGTGGTTGCAAGCTGTTCAAGAACCACGAGTCTGAGGAGTGGGAGGGACGTGAAGAGCAACATGAAAGTCGACAACCATGGAGAGAAAGGGGAAGCCGCGAGAGTGAGGAAGAAGAAGAGCGTGACCCAAGGGAAAAACCGCGTCGTCAGCACCAGGAGCAGGAGCAGCAGCAAAGTGAGGGTCAACAAGGAAGGGGTAAGGAAGAAGAGGAGGAAGAGCCATGGGGACAGCAGCATCAAAGTCAAAGGGAGAGGGAACCCCAGAGGGGGGAGAGAGGACAACGCCCTGAGAAGAGGGAGCAACGTGAAGAGAAAGGAGAAGGACAAGGGTCACAGTCACGGTCACGAAGACAAAGAAACCCTTTTTACTTCAGCTCAAACAGGTTCCAGACTCGTTACAAGAATCGAAACGGTCAAATTCGTGTCCTTCAGAGGTTCGACCAGAGATCCTATAAACTTCAGAACCTCCAAAACTATCGTATTGTAGAGTATGAATCCAAACCCAACACCCTAATTCTTCCCCATCACTCTGATGCTGAGTACATCCTCGTTGTCCTCACAGGTAATTTAAGAGTACTTATTAAGGATAATTGATGACAATAAATTAATTTTGTTAATTATTGGGAATGTGATTGCAGGGAAAGCCACAATCACAGTAGTGAATACCGACAACAAACAAGCCTACAACCTTGAGCGTGGTGATGCCCTTAGACTCCCTGCTGGCACCACTTATTATATTCTTAATCGAGACGACAACCAGAATCTGAGAATAGTCAAACTCGCTATACCCATTAACAAACCTGGACAATTTGATGTAATGCTCAATCTCATATTTCTCACAATTAATATTCGTTTCTTTTCCAACTCCAACTAATTTGTTTTTTCTTTATAGGATTTCTTCCCATCAAGCACTGAAAACCAACAATCCTACTTCCGAGGCTTCAGCAGGAATACTCTGGAGGCTGCCTTCAATGTAAGGCATAATCATCTTATCTTATATGCATTTTTTGGTTTGATAATTGTTGAGTAAATATAATCATTATGTGCTTGTTATGATTTCATAGACCCGATACGAGGAGATAAAGAGGGTTTTATTAGGAGAGGAGGATCAGGAACAAGAGCAAGAACCAAAACAACAAAGCCAACAAGAGGGGGTGATAGTCAGAGTGTCAAAGGAACAGATTCAAGAACTGAGAAAACATGCCAAATCTAGCTCAAAAAAAGGCAAACCTTCTGAATCCGGCCCTTTCAATTTGACAAGCAAGAAACCTATCTATTCCAACAAGTTCGGAAACTTCTCTGAGATCACCCCAGACAAAAATCCCCAGCTTGAGGATTTGGAACTGTCTCTCTCCTATGTAGAGATTAACAAGGTATACAAACACATAGTCATATAGATCATCCACGTTGGATAACTTTATATTTTGACACTAATAATATTGATTTGTTTTTCAATAATTTAGGGAGCTTTGTTGCTGCCACACTACAATTCAGAGGCCATAGTGATAGTTGTGGTTAGCGAAGGAAAAGGAAACCTTGAACTGGTGGGTCTAAGAGAGCAACAACAGCAAGAGGAAGAGGAGGAACAACAGGAGGAAGAGCAAGAAGAAGAAGAAGAGGAAGAAAAAGAGGGATATAGGCAAGTCCGGAGGTACAGAGCTAGATTGTCTCCAAGAGATATTTTCGTAATCCCGGCAGGCTATCCAGTTTCCATCAATGCTTCCTCAAATCTTAATTTGCTTGGGTTTGGTATCAATGCTGAGAACAACCAGAGAAACTTCCTCGTAGGTACAATATAACACAATTCAATTCATTGTACTATATATTACTTTGCTTTATGACATGTCAACATTGCTTCAACTTATTGATGACCTTTTGGTGATTGAAAATTGGAAGGCGAGGATGACAATGTGATAAGCCAATTGGATAGACCAGTGAAGGAGCTTGCATTCCCTGGATCGGCTCAAGATGTTGAGAGGTTAATCAACAACCAGGAACAATCCTACTTCGGGAATGCTCGGCCTCAAAGAAAAGGAGGAGGAAAGGCATGGAAGAAAAGGTCACTTGTCTTCGATTTTGGGTGGTTTTTACTGAGCAAACTATGTTATGTATAACTACTATCTATGTTGTAAAAGCTCATAGTGAGCGATGAAAGAATCAGGCTCTTGTATCTAAAACTAGAGCTCCAACTTTTTGTAATGAATAAATAAAATCAAGCATAAAAGTTTTGCGTGTCCTTCAACTTTCTACTTATCTAATTTAATATGGTCATATACTACATATTTTCTGCATGGGTTAATTTGCTTTACTTCTACAGTAAATTATCTGAATTCTCACTGTAAAATGAAAATGAAGCAAAGACATAATAAATCATATCACACGACCTTGAGTTTTGTTAGTTGTACTCAGCGACGTTCTACTCATATTTATTTTGATACACACCCACACTAAGGTGGAAGGTGGCGGGTGACGGGTCAAAAATATTTTTACACCCTTTTGGATAAAATATTGAGACCTTGAAAAGAAAATTAATCTGGTTTATGATACATAGAGTGCGTTTGTTATTGTTTATTTTGTTAAAAAAACAATTTTTTAATTGAATAATCATTTTTTAAAACTTTTAGTCTGTTTGTTTTTGCTTTTGAAACCAATGAAAAATAGAAGGAAAAAAAATCATTTTTAGGGAGAAAAACAACTTTTATTAGCTTTTGAAAAAAAATCATTTTTTATAACTAATTACTTTTTTAAAAAATGATTTTTATGATTATAAACAAACACAAACCTACTTCTTTTTCTTTAAAATCTCTAAATATAATTACTAAATTAATCTACCATTCGTGGAATAGTTTGAATTACTTGGAATTTCTTAGTTCAATCTATCTTTAGGTGGAATATTTTTATAGAATACATACTGTTGGAAGCGTAATCATAAAAATGAAAGAGGACTAGTAATGGTGGTTTGCTAATAGTGAAAACATATTTTAATTTTTAGGTATAAAGAAATTGTACTATCAAATCAATAATTGATTCGATTAACCCTCTAGAAGCAGAATACAAATTAACTTGGGATTGTAAATTGCAATTTGCAAATCTCAATGGCAGTGACGTTCTAATTAATTAACCAAATTGTTTATACCCCCTTTTGGTCTTGGAGCTACATCCGCCAGTTGATATCAAAAGCTGTTGGAATTTAAGTATCACTAATCAATCAATACAAATAGTAAAAATAAAAATAAAAATAAAAAATTATTTACTCATTATAGGTCAAGATGTCAAGAGGCTAATTAGTGCATGTTTGGATTCAATCAATACAGATAGTAATCCACGTTTGTGAATGCTCAGCCTCAGCAAAGGTGGTCTTCAATTTAGGGTGATGCTTTGTACAGAGAGCAAACTGTACAACTACTAGCAGGCCGTCTGATTTAAATTAATGTCAATGCAAACTCCCTTTTTTACCATCCCGAAGCACAAATATGAGCTTTCCTCTAACGCAGCATCAAACGCCTTTGGCGTTACATTTTTTTAAGTTAAAGGAATATTTTGGCCTCTATACGTGATACTGATTTTTAATTTGATCCCTATATGTAAAAAGTTATCAATTTGGTCCCTATACGTGACACTTGTTTTCAATTTGCTCCTCACCGCTAATTGGTCCCTATTTAAGAGGGACCAAATTACAAATTATTATCACATATAGGGACCAAATTGAAAATAATTGTCACATGTAGGGACCGATTTCAAATTTTTTTGTTGAATTGGTCCCTACATGTGACAATAATTTGCAATTTGGTCCTCTTATATAGGGACCAATTAGCGGTGAGGATCAAATTGAAAACCAGTGTCATGTATATGGACCAAATTGATAAATTTTTACGTATATAAACCAAATTGAAAATCAGTGTCACGTATAGTGACCAAAATATTACTTTAACCATTTTTTTAACTAAACACACGCCGTATTTGTTGTTGGAACTCATAGTGAGCTACCAAAGTGTAAGGCTCTTGTATCTAAAACTATAACTCACCTTTCTTCTATGAATAAAATGCACTTTTAGCGACAATTAATACGATAGTTAACAGCAATAATAATGACCTAAAAATTCTTTAGCAACAATCATATAGTAGCCGACATATCCAGTTTCCGTAAAAAAAAATCCCCGCAATTGTAGTAGGAGCACCAGTAAAGACCCAATTAACTATCGAAAAATCAGATGTTATAGCAGCAATTTTAATGGCCATACAATTTGCCTCGTAAGCCCATTTGTCTGCATTTTTATTACATCTGAAGGTTCTAGCTGGCTTTTTTAGGCAATTGCTGAGCTGTTGTCCACAATGTTAAAATTATTT
The DNA here is from genome assembly GCA_030762895.1 of Sophora flavescens. Taxonomy (NCBI): domain Eukaryota; kingdom Viridiplantae; phylum Streptophyta; class Magnoliopsida; order Fabales; family Fabaceae; genus Sophora; species Sophora flavescens. Next base: position 164,890,317 of record CM061067.1, read on the forward strand.
GTTATTTTTCCCCTCAAATTGTGCATGACTTGATTAACAAAAGTTTTAGCGACAATAATATTTGCTCCTAAAAAACTTAATAATAATGTACAAATATTTCAAATAAACCATACTAAAATTCATTTTATGTAAACAAATTACATTCCTTTAAATCCATAATAAAAAAAACAACTACCAAGTGTTAATTAACTATAGAAGTGTCATCAACAAAAGATGAAAAATACATCATTTGAATCTAATAGCTACTCTCATTTCATATACATTTCTTCAACTCTTAACTACAATGAAGCCTTCTGCTACCAATTTTCTGAAAATCATAGTGTATGACCTAGAATAATAAAATAAGAAAAAATGTCATTTAAAAATAGTTCATCTATGTAAATTAGAAAATAACAACAAATATTCATGTACATAACATGCCCAAAATAAAAATTACCATTGATGACTCAAACTGTATCAGCCTAAGTCAGGCACACTATTCATAAAAGAAACAAAAACAAAAAGGACAAATTGATTCTTTTGTACACCAAAACAAGAGTTAGTACCAAAAAAAAAAGGAATATTGCCAACGGATAATAAACCACTACAGATTATGCTTATTATTATAAGATAAGAAGGATGCAAGAAAGATAGTTCATAGGCAAATTGCAATTATTGATAGCCCTTGTTCTACAATCTGTCTAGAATGTACTTGTATCAGTTGTATGTGATCTACTACTTATAATATTCATGTTTGTCTCACCAAAGTGCTTACTAACCTTAAAAATATCAAAGACCAATTTTCAACTTAAATTTAGCATGTACTATGTTCCAACTTGAAGGAAAATTATACTATAAATGTAGAATTGTTAGTTGTAATTCAGTTTTTCAGTTAAAAGTTAGTTAATGTGTTAGTTAGTGACTTAGTCAAATTCTGTTAAGGGTGGAAAAAAAGTAATATAGTCCATGTGGGACTTGTATAAATACCTCGAATGATGATGAATAAAATCAGTGTGTATATTCAAGTAATATTCATCTTCTTCCCTTATTCTTTCTCTTCTTCTAAGTGAGATCGTGTGAGTGTCATTACTGTGAAAGTGTGTGTGTTGTGCATAGAGTGTGGATCAGTGTGAAACTGAATGTGCATGTGCTAACAGTGGTATCAGTAGCAGAAGATTAGGGACCTGTGAAAGTGTTCGAGAATGGATGCACCAAATGGGAATGGAGGTTTCGTTCCATCTATGCCAATTCTTGATGGCAAGAATTATGATCAATGGGCGGTAAGGATGGAAGCTATCCTTGGTTTTCAGGAGATATTAGAAGTTGTGAAAGAATTAAGGAGTTACAGAAAAGGATGATAATGTTGCCAAGAAGAAGGATTACAAGGCAAAATGCCTTTTCCATCAATGTGTTGATCAGTCTAACTTTGAAAAGATTTCCAAGGCCAAAACAGCTAAAGAGGCCTGGGATATCTTGTTCAAAGCATATGGAGGTGCTGAGAAGACCAAGAAAGTGAAACTCCAATCAATGCGAAGGCAGTATGAGTTGATGGGAATGCAAGATCAAGATTCAGTTGCTGATTACCTCAACAGGCTGCAAGTATTGGTGAATTCAATGAAGACCTGTGGAGAATCTTTTACTGATCAACAGATAGTTGAAAAGATCCTTAGAACTTTAACTCCTCGTTTTGATCAAATTGTGGTGGCAATCGAGGAATCTAAGGATCTTGAGAACCTGAAAGTGGAGGAGCTGCAGAATTCCCTTGAAGCTCATGAGCAAAGGCTCAATGAGAGGGATGGAGGCAAGGAGACTGAGCAAGCACTTCAGGCTCATCACAGAGGAAAGAAACAAAGAACTTGGGGCAGCAGCAAGACTGGAAAGGGGGGAAGCACACAAAGGAGAAAGTTTCCTCAGATGACTCAAGGAATCACTCTGGTCAGTCTAATGGTGAGGAGAGGAACAAGAAGTTCAAGAACAAGAACAAAGGAGACAAGAAAAGCTTCAACAGAAAGGACATCTAGTGCTACAATTGTCAGAAGTATGGCCATTTTGCTAATGAATGTAGAGGCAAGAAAGTGCCAAGAAAGCACAATGAAGCTCAATTAGCAAAAGAGGAGGATTCTGATTCTGATGACAGTGTGCTCTTGGTGGTGACAACAACAGGATATTCCAATGCTGATGATCAATGGTATCTTGATACTGGCTTCTTGAATCACATGTCTGGAAGGAGGGAATGGTTCATTGAATTGAATGAAAAGGTGAAAAGCAAAGTGAAATTTGCTGATAATTCAATCATTGGAGCTGAAAGGACTGGAAAGGTGCAGATCAGAAGAAAAGATGGTGTTAAAGCCTTGATCACATATGTTCTTTATGTACCTTGCATGAAGAATAATCTATTGAGTCTAGGGTAATTGGTGGAGAATGGGTATTCAATGATCCTAGAACAGAACCGGATGAAGGTGTTTGATGCTCAAAAGAAACTGATTTTAAAAGCTCCTTTGACAAAGAATAGGACTTTCAAAATTGGAATCCAAGTTCTGGAGCATAGTTGTCTCAGTGCAGTGATGGGAGATGTGAATTGGCTATGGCACTATCGATATGGGCACCTCAACTTCAGAAGCTTGGACTTCTTGCAAAAGAAAGAGTTAGTTCAAGGACTTCCACAAATGTCACAACCTGATCAAGTATGTGGAGATTGTTGTGCAAGCAGACAAGAAATGAATTTAAGAATAAAGCTCTTCACAGATCCAAAGACAAATTGGAGGTAGTCTACTCAGATGTGTGTGGTCCTTTTGAGACTCAATCCATTGGAGGTAATAGTTACTTTGTGTCATTCATTGATGAATATTCAAGAATGATGTGGATTTACTAGATTTAGAAGAAAAGTGATGTGCTAACTACTTTCAAGAAGTTTGTGTTGATGGCTGAGAATCAAAGTGATAGGAGAGTCAAGGTGTTGAGGACAGATGGAGGAGGAGAATACACTTCTCATGATTTCCAAAAGTATTGTGATGAGAAAGGAATCATACATGAAGTTACAACACCTTACACTCCTCAACATTATGGCATTGCTTAAAGGAAAAACAGAACAACACTGAACATGGCAAGAAGCATGTTGAAAGGGAGGAAACTGCCCAAAAGCCTATGGGGGAAGTAGTAACCACAGCAGTTTACCTGCTAAACAGGTGTCCAACCAAAGGCTTGGAAAATGCAACTCCTGAAGAAATGTGGACAGGAAGAAATCCTGATGTCTCAAACTTAAAGATCTATGGTTCCTTGTGTTACAAGCATGTGCCTGAACAAACCAGAAGCAAATTGGATGACAGAAGCAAGCATGTGCTCTTTCTAGGGTATCATCCAATAGGTGCATAAAAATTAATTGATCCAAGAACCATGAAAGTAATGATAAGCAGAGATGTGATCTTCGATGAATCTAAGTGGTGGAACTGGGAGCAAAAAAAAAAGTAGCAGTGTGGTGTTAGATCTTCAAGAAGATTAAGCAGAGTCATCAAATCCTGTTAATATTGATCAGTCACATAGAGTTCAGAGGCAAAGACAGCCACCTCTAAGGTTGAATGACTATGAAATTACCCCAGATAATGTGGTAAGTGCAGATGGTTAATTGGTGCATATGGCCTTGTTCAATGAAATGGAGCCAGTATCCTTTGAAGAAGCTATGACAAATGATAGATGGGTGGCAGCAATGCAGGAAGAGCTAGCTTCAATCAACAAAAATGATACTTGGGAATTGACTAATCTGCCTTAGCAGAAGAAAGCAATTGCAGTCAAATGGGTGTACAAGGTCAAGGTGAAGCCAGATGGTTCAATAGCCAAGTATAAGGCTAGATTGGTGGCAAAAGGGTTCCTGCAGAAGGAAGGCATTGATTATCAAGAGGTGTTTGCACCTGTGGCAAGAATGGAGACCATAAGGCTAGTGACAGCTATAGCCAGTCACAAAAAGTGGACACTTCACCAGCTTGATGTGAAGTGTGCATTCCTCAATGGACCCTTAGATGAAGAAGTGTATCTGTTACAACCACATGGTTTTGCTATCAGAGGAAAGGAACAGAAAGTGTTGAGACTTCACAAAGTCTTGTATGACTTAAAATAGGCACCAAGAGCCTAGAATAGAAGGATGAATGATTGTCTAACTCAGCAAGGCTTCATGAAATGCAGCAGTGAGCATGGTGTGTATACTCAAGCATTGAATACAGGTGACACTTTAATTGTTTGTCTGTATGTTGATGACTTGTTGATAACTGGAAATGATGAAAGTCTGATTGTAAAGCTAAAGAAGAGATTGATGACTGAGTTTGAGATGACTGACTTGGGAGAGCTAGCATATTTCCTGGGAATTGAATTTCTCAAATCAAAGAAAGGGATATTCATGCACCAGAAGAAGTATGCAACTGATATCCTTAGAAAATTTAAAATGCTTGATTGTAACTCATCTTCAACTCCTGTTGAGATTGGTTTGCAATTAAAGAAGGAATGTGAAAATGAGGAATCAGTTGATGCAACCAAATTTAGACAGTTGATAGGCTCTCTAAGATACTTGTGTATTACCAGACCAGACTTGGCTTATGGAGTAGGTCTGCTGAGTAGATTCATGGAGGAACCTAAGTCGTCTCACTTGAAGTTGAAATTCTTGGCAATATCATATCAAGATAAAGTTGTAATCTGATGTATCCGAAGAATCAAGAATCAAGATCAAGCCTTTCTTGGCTGATGCGGTGGGACAACATCCTCATCTCCCGTGCTTCCCTGTTGCAGGGAATTTTGCCATATAATATAATAGCATGCCCAAGACCCCCGAGCACCGAATTTAATTAGATGGAATAAAGGTCAAACATGGCTCTCATTCATGTTAACCAATTGTCTGGGAAACGACAATCGTGTCGGACGTCTGGTTGATCGTGGGCATGATCAGCTTACGAATGTCCATGGGCATGGTCCTATCACTTGGCAGCGCCGATGCCATGGCCAGAATCCTGTCCGTGAGGGTGATCATGCTTCAGGTGCACCATTGCTTCCATTCTCATCTGCGGCTTCTCTGGAGCCGCCATCCTCCTCGTCGGAAAACACTGTCGTGGCGGTGGTTGACTTCACCGGAGGAACCTCACCGAGGAAGAAGATACCGGAGATGCACACGGCAAAGGGGACCAGAGCAAGCATGAGGAGAAATGAAGCGGGGTCGTTAGCGAAGAGAGCAGAACAGAGATTGGTGAGTATCTGTGCATCCTTCTTCCTACCTTCTTCATCTCTTTCCTTCTATTTGAATGTCGCATAGGAACACGGATCTGGGTTGCATATCGTGGGCAACGGCGGAGAGAACTGAGGATCTGGGTATTCGGTACCGGCCTCGATGGGACAAGGGGCTCTACTGTGTCGCGGCGTTGCCGGAACGTCTTCGTGGACGCTAAAGCCGAAGAGCTTTAAGCGCGTGGCGGAAGCGGGGTTTGTCTTCCATGGATGGGAGGGTGGTTTTTCTGTTGAAGATTAGGTGATGGAAGTGCAGACAAGGTGAAGACTGGGTAGCGTGGACGGTGTCCATGGTAGCACGGTGGCTGATGGTCTTTGATTGAGTGGTCGGGGCAAAGTTTTACCTGGCCCCACGGTGGGCGCCAAATGTTCCTGCCGAGATCCGACTTGGCGGAATCTCGCCGTAGAACGTTAAACCAAGAGTGAACAATGGGGGTTATTTTAGACTTTGGCTTGACAGAATCTGATATTCCGGTCCTACGTATCCCAATGGGAATCAAAGCCAGACGTAGTTCTAGGTTCAACCCTTATTGGTGCGGTGATCTCGATCCCCTAATCTTGTATCCGATGGATACCGGCGAGCAAGGACTATCTGATAGTCTCTTGGACGAGCTAGTTCCTCTAATACGCTTAAGGGAGAGTGGTCGCGCTGTCGCCACGCGCCAAAAAGGACGAGCGGGTTTAAAACTATAGTATAGTGCGACAACTCGGATGTCGTCTCTCAAGGACTCTGAGAATATTATCTTACACAAAAATCAGTTTTGGAGGGGGGGGGGGGGGGGGGTTTGGATTGGAGTGCAAATAAGAAACAAACAAAACAGAGCAATTAAAAACAGGGCAGTTGAAAAGAGATTATCAATTATCAAACAACGATTAATCTACTGTCAAGAATTCCCAACTATCCTTGGTTAATGCAATCCCAAGCCCTAAGCAGATTCTAATCCCCTTTCAGTTACAGCAACAACTAACAACGTCATTGCTACTATGGATGCAAATTCCTATTCCCGAAATAACAAACGGGGTTAAGCGCTCATGAACAAACGAACATGAATGAACACACGCGAAATAACAAACGCGATTATGTATAGGAAAATAACATCACTGAAACAAATCAATACAATACTACACACTCCTGAAATAACAAACAGAAATGTATAATATGGTATTGAAAAGGGAAAGGCAATTAAAATAGGGATTTACAAAACCTCAAGTATATAGAATCCTCAAACAGTAGACTAATCCTAGAACTTAGTTCTCCATAGCAAACGAAATTACACAGAGAAAAATGTAAAACTAAACAATGGAGAAGCAAGAGTCTCTACAAATTGTTCAGAACAGCCTTTTATACAAATTCTGAAATTGGCTAGCTCGCGAGGCGAGCACACATTCGCGAGGCGAATTTCATAAACTGTCAGCAACCTTTGGCATTCTCGCGAGGCGAAGTGTTGCTCGCGAGGCGAGGATATGAAGAGTTTCCTCCTTACGCCCGTTATGGCCATCAGGGCCTAACCATGATGCTCTCTGACTTTTTCAAGTTTGCAAGACTCGCGGGGCGAGACCTTCTTCGCGAGGCGAACCAGAGACTTAGCAATTTCTTGGAACAGTCAGGCTTCGGGGTCGCGTGGCGAGCGTGTCCTTCGCGGGGCGAGACCTCTGTTCTTTATTTTCTCAGCTTCTACTTAACCTGAAAGTAAGGAAATAATCATAAGTGTATTATTTGACTTAAAACTACCTAAATTAACTTAAAACTACTCTAGAGACTCAAAACCTTGCTTGAGGACAATCTAATCTAATTTGGGTGAAAATACGATATAATTTGCACAAAACCCTGGTCATACTAGCCATAAAACTAGATGAGCCAGAGGCTTATCAAAATACCCCAAACTTAAACTTTGCTTGTCCCCAAGCAAACTAAGACTCAAAAATCAAAAAGACTCAAGACCTGGCAAGCTCAAAAGATTCAATCAACATTGCACACATTCAAGCAATACATCAAAAACAGTTTTTCTTCATTGTTTCCCCCTTTTCAAACAGAGCAATCCCCACATTCATTTATTCCAAACATTTGAGAGTTTCATCATGAAAACAATCAGAATCTAAGCAGGGAATCTAAGTCACACACAAGAGGGAGATCGCCAAATCCAAACATTGCCTTCCTCACAAGGGCATTATTTGTTCACTCAGTCACTCAGTTTATGTCAGGCTAACAACTTGCACTCAGTTCACTTTTCAAGTACACTTCCCAAAAATTTGCTTTTCATCTCAAAATGGCTCCCACAGAAAACATGCAAGCAACATCAGAAGGTCTTTTATGGGTTGTAATGGGGCCTGGCTAAGGGTAGGATATACAAAGGGAACTAAGCTAAAGACCCTAGGAACTAAGAGAGCATGAACTATATTTACACTTTGAAATTCACTCAAGTTCCTTTCTTTATTTTTTTTTTCTTTACACTTCTGAGTGGCTACAGCCCTTTTTATTTCTTTTTTGCATTTTTGTATTTTTGTATTTTTTTTTCTTTTTTTTTCTTTTTTCTTTTTTCAACATTTGTACATTTTTTTCTTTTCAATCCCAACAACATATTACACCTGCAGCCACCCCAAACTTTGGTTTCTTGCACCCATTCTAAGATTACATGCTCTCCTAATCCTAAAATCGGGTTAACATGGTTTTCCAGATTTGTGGGCTTATAACATTAGGTTATCAAGAACTAACAGGCTAATAGGCTCAAAAGGGCTAACTAGGGAACATGCATTAGGATTTGGTTATTTTAGGCTAAGTAACTATTTACAAAGAAAATGCCTAAATCATTTGCTACACACATATAATCATGCAAACCAAAAAGAGATTCAATCAAATCCAGGGAAGTGCAACTTGAAAGCGATTTTCACACAGTTTAAAACATGTTGGAGGCTCAAAACCTCACCTGGACATTCATGCAAATTGTTTGAAAGAGATTCTATCCCTAGTGTGTGCTCCCTATCACCCCAAACTTATCATTCATCATGCCATCATAACAAAATCCCAAAGTTCAGTTTTCAATTTCACATGGGAATCACTTTTCAAAATCAATTTTTTTTTTCAGCCTAGGGGGAATCATTACATATCAATCATGCAAGCAATCTGTGCAACATCAATCAAAATCTAGCAAACTTGCCAACTAAAAACTTAACACACAAATGCTCCTGAGCTTCTCAGATTATTCAGGAGCTTTATTCCAAGAAAAGAAAACTTTATTCAAAGAAAAGAAAAACTACAACTAGTTCCCTCCCCCACACTTAAAACATGCATTGTCCCCAATGAACAACAGAACTATACAATCAGAGTGAGGGAAAGGAAAAGAGTACTCCCTGATCAAGTGCAGTGTAAGCGGAAGCTGTCACCTGGATCCCATTCCTTGCAGTCTAAGGCCAAAGAGGTAGAAAGGGCCTCCAGTGCTGCTTCATCCTCTTCATGGTTCTCATCCACTGCACTGACAATCTTATCACCTGCTAAACATGCAGCAATCTCAGCACAAACCACAAAATGGTTAGCGTTAGTACAATCAAGACAAGAAAAAATATCATCACAGCCAGAATTAAGTGGAGAATTAGAAAACAAGTTCTCATGGGTGTCCTCAATAGTCTCATAGATCAGCTCTATGTGGAATACAGAGTGCTCTTCCACTGGATGTTTCATGGCATCAAATATGTTAAACTTTGCAACTATATCCCCAAACTTCATAGACATGGTCCCATCATCCACATCAATGTTAGTCTTAGCTGTCTTCATGAATGGTCGGCCCAGGATGATTGGTGATTTACTGGAATGTGTCTACTTTGCCATGTCCAAGATGTAGAAATCAGTTTGGGAAGATCAGATCATCAACTTGCACTAGTACATCTTCCACCATTCCCATGGGGCGGGCACTTTGGTTCGGTTGGCCAACCGAATGGTGATACTGTGTACTTCAAGGGACCAAGATCAAGTTTGTTAAAGATGGATGTAGGCATGACATTGATAGATGCTCCCAAGTCCAAGCAGCGGTGTTCAAACTTCTTGTCCCCAATAGTACATGGGATAGTGAAGGTGCCTGGATCCTTGCACTTCGTGGCGAGTGCACGAGGAGGGTGAAAGCAACAACTCTTTTCGGCTTAGACTGGATAAGCGCTGAGACATTTCTTCCCAAATCAACCCTCTCATTATTCTTCATCTTCCTCTTGTTGGTGCATAGGTCCTTGAGAAATTTGGCATACTTGGGCACTTGCTTGATCACATCCAACAGAGGGATATTAACACCCACCTTTCTTAAAACATCAAGAATTTCCTTCTCCTTGTCTTCACCACCACTCTTCAAATTTTTTTGTAATCTGTGTGGGAATGGAATGGGTGGTCTATACACTCTCTCAGTTTCAACTTCAACCACAGGTTCAGGAGTAACTTCAACAGTAGGCTCAGGAGTAGCCTTCATAGTTTCTTCATCCTTTCCAGAAGTGGCCTCAACAACTTTTCCAGACCTCAAAGATATGGAACTCACATTAGGGTTGGAGGCATTAGGATTTATCACTGGTTGTGCTGGCAGCTGGGTTGTTCTTTGACCTTGCTTTATGTTATTTATGTCTGTGGCCATCTGTCCAATCTGTGTATGCAATGCCTGAATACTCGCATCCGTTCTCTGATGAAATTGTGCCTGTGAGGCCTGGAACTGTGCCATTTGCTGCTGGAAAAGTGTAGTCATTTGTGCATTCAATTGTGAAGTTATTTGCTTGCACATATCATCAACTGACGGTCCGGACGGTGCAGAAGTGGTCACTGGAGGATTCTGAGGTGCCATCGGTTGTTGGGATGAGTTCACATACCGCAGATTCGGATGATTACTCCAGCTGGGATGGTACCTATTTGTTGAAAGATCTGGAATGCTGTATCTATTCTGGTTATTGCCCTGATTATACGGATGGACTGCGAAGGCTTGAGGTGATTCAGTAATTGATCCTCCTTACAAAATGGGGCATGCCTCATATGGGTGCTCAGGAGAACTGCACATGCCACACAATACCGCAGGCTGAACCCTATCCATTGCCAATTTCTCTACCAAGGAAGTGAGCCTATCAATTCTATCATCACGGTCCTGGCTGGAAGAGGAAGTGCGGACCTCATGTACACCTCTAATCTCAACAGAATTTCTTCTGGTAGTGAATTGCTGGGAATTTAATGACATGTTCTCAATGAGTTGCTTGGCAGCAGATGGAGTCTTGTCAACCAATGCTCCCCCACTAGCAGCATCCAAAATATTCCTATCCATCGGCTGCAATCCTTCATAAAAATATTGGATGAGGAGCTGTTCAGAAATTTGATGCTGGGGGCAACTAGATGTCAACTGCTTGAACCTCTCCCAATACTCAGCTAGCGACTCATTTCCTTGCCTTATTCCACAGATTTCTTTCCTTATTGCAGCGGCTCTGGAGGCAGGAAAATATTTCTCTAGGAAGAGCTTCTTCAAGTCATTCCATGTGGTAATGGAATTCGGCGTAAGGTATAAAAGCCAATCTTTTGCAGCTCCCTGGAGTGAGAATGGAAAAGCCTTCAACTTGATATGATCCTCAGTTACTCCTTCTGGCCTCAAAGTTGTGGAGCAGACAACTTGGAACTCCTTCAAGTGCTTGTGTGGATCTTCACCTGCAAGACCATTAAATCTTGGCAACAAATGGAATAGCCCAGATTTTAACTCAAAAGGGGTGTCAGCACCAGGATAAGCAATGCACAAACCATTGTAATTCACATCAGGGGCAGCAAGCTGCCTCAAAGTCCTTTGGTCTCCCATGTTTTCAAAAGCAGTTTTAAAATTGGAATCACTACTAGTGCTAGCCCGAAATTCCCTACGGAGTGTGTGCAGTGTTCTTTCAATTTCCGGGTCAAAATCACACAATTCAGGGCAATGAGACCTAGTAGCCAGACCAATTCAAAACAGAACAGAAAATAAAAGAAAGAAAAGAAAAGAAAATAAAACAAATTGCGAAAAATAACAACTCAGAGTCCCCGGCAACGACGCCAATTTTTGGTCGCGCTGTCGTCACGCGCCAAAAAGGACGAGCGGGTTTAAAACTGTAGTATAGTGCGACAACTCGGATGTCGTCTCTCAAGGACTCTGAGAATATTATCTTACACAAAAATCAGTTTTGGGGGGGTTTGGATGGAGTGCAAATAAGAAACAAACAAAACAGAGCAATTAAAAACAGGGCAGTTGAAAAGAGATTATCAATTATCAAACAACGATTAATCTACTGTCAAGAATTCCCAACTATCCTTGGTTAATGCAATCCCAAGCCCTAAGCAGATTCTAATCCCCTTTCAGTTACAGCAACAACTAACAACGTAATTGCTACTATGGATGCAAATTCCTATTCCCGAAATAACAAACGGGGTTAAGCGCTCATGAACAAACGAACATGAATGAACACACGCGAAATAACAAACGCGATTATGTATAGGAAAATAACATCACTGAAACAAATCAATACAATACTACACACTCCTGAAATAACAAACAGAAATGTATAATATGGTATTGAAAAGGGAAAGGCAATTAAAATAGGGATTTACAAAACCTCAAGTATATAGAATCCTCAAACAGTAGACTAATCCTAGAACTTAGTTCTCCATAGCAAACGAAATTACACAGAGAAAAATGTAAAACTAAACAATGGAGAAGCAAGAGTCTCTACAAATTGTTCAGAACAGCCTTTTATACAAATTCTGAAATTGGCTAGCTCGCGAGGCGAGCACACATTCGCGAGGCGAATTTCATAAACTGTCAGCAACCTTTGGCATTCTCGCGAGGCGAAGTGTTGCTCGCGAGGCGAGGATATGAAGAGTTTCCTCCTTACGCCCGTTATGGCCATCAGGGCCTAACCATGATGCTCTCTGACTTTTTCAAGTTTGCAAGACTCGCGGGGCGAGACCTTCTTCGCGAGGCGAACCAGAGACTTAGCAATTTCTTGGAACAGTCAGGCTTCGGGGTCGCGTGGCGAGCGTGTCCTTCGCGGGGCGAGACCTCTGTTCTTTATTTTCTCAGCTTCTACTTAACCTGAAAGTAAGGAAATAACCATAAGTGTATTATTTGACTTAAAACTAGCTAAATTAACTTAAAACTACTCTAGAGACTCAAAACCTTGCTTGAGGACAATCTAATCTAATTTGGGTGAAAATACGATATAATTTGCACAAAACCCTGGTCATACTAGCCATAAAACTAGATGAGCCAGAGGCTTATCAGAGAGTTATCGGGATTTAGTCAAAAGTGAGTTTCTATCATGGGTACTCCTCCTTTTATAATAGGATTCCCATATCTCTTAGAGACCTGATTTATCTCTTAATATCTTTTAGAGATTTGATTTATCTCTTAATATCTTTTAGAGATTTGATTTATCTCTTAATATCTTTTAGAGATTTGATTTATCTCTTAATATCTCTTTTGAGATATGATTCCTTAATTTAAGGGATATTATCTCTTTTAACCAGATAAGGTTATTTTAGATAATATCAGGATATAATACCAATATCTTATTTCTTTAATTAAGTGATCTTTGATTTATTATCTTTAATTTCTGGACCGGGCCGGGTACTTGAGCTCGGTGGCCGGTTTAGTAACCTCGGCCAGTACAGGATGTAATGTGGCAAGGTAAATGGGAAGGATAAGAAAGGATAAACAAGCTAGCGCCAAAGGAAATAGGAGAGCAACAATTATTTTAAAGAACCATGCTTTGCATACAACCCTTTTCCCACCTCTTTCTTTTTGACTTCCTTCCTCTTCTTTTCTTTCAAAGTACCACTTTGTTTTTCTCAAGTATTTCATAGCATTTTTCATATATTTTTCCTTTTTGCATTTATTTTTTTGTCTTCTTTTTTTTTTTTTGGGTAACCATTCCTTCCTTTCACCAACATATAAGCACAATATTCTCCCCCACACTTATGTCAAATCCACTCACAATAATTCAATGCTCTCCTATCCACTAAGGTTTGGGTAGAAACATTGTTTTTCAAGTTAAGGCTCATGGGTAAAAACAAACAAAGATTTACATATAAAGCTCAAATGGGCTAAGCAAAGGGAAAAAAGTCAAGGTTGGCTATTTGGTCAAAGTGGCTACATGAAAAACGGCCCAAATCATTTTTATAACATACATGTGAATCATGAACTTCAAACAAGAACCAAGCAAACTCAAGAGCATGAGTTTCAATGGTGCACTCACAAGAAAGAATATACAATTATAGGCTCAAATGACTCACAAGGATAAAGTTAAGCAATCCAATTAATTCTCGCCAAAATTTTATAGCCATGAACTTTAATCAACAAGGTTTAACACAATGCACCAAAGTTATGAAATCCAGTCAAGAACAAACTCAAATGAAAAACTAAACCACAAGTATCATCTTCACATCAGAGGAAAACAAACAAGGTGGGTGCACAATACAATGAAATTGCCAAGAATGGGGTTCCACACAAGCATCCTTATTATTATTATTATTATTATTTTCAAAGAGGAGTACTGACCTTAACTTGCAAACACTAAAAATAAAACACTCAAAAATAAAACAGCACACAAAAAGAAAAAAAATAAAAATAAAAACAAAATAAAGCAAAAGAAAAGAAAAGAAAACTCCCCTATCTCGCGCTTCCAAAATTTGATCCAAACTTGAGGTCACCATCATTAGTGCCTCCTATCCTTCCTTTTTGTCATGAGATACCATGAAGCACAACTAAATATGTATCTCAAAACAGAGAAAACATTAGCACAAGATAGGCAAGTCATAAAAGGAAAAAAAACTAAATATATTTGAATCAATTTTTTCAAAATTTTATGTATTTTTATTTATTTATTAAAAAGACTAAAATAAAAAATTAACAAGGAAAAGAAAAACTAAACTACCACTTGGGAAGTCTCCCAAGAAAAATTCTTGTTATAGGACTTAGTGAGATTGCTCACTCTCCTTAGAAGGCGAGTGAAGGGTAATGTTAACCCTGTTCGTGTTCAAATCACCCCCAAAGTCCAATTTCAACCTTTGGACATTTACCTTAAAACTTCTTCCAGAATTTGGCTCTGCAATCTCAATTGCACCATAGGGACTCACTTCCTTAACAACAAAAGGACCTGACCATCTAGACTTTAACTTCCCGGGGAAAAGTCTTAGTCTAGAATTATACAATAACACTTGTTGTCCTGGTTCAAATTCTTTCACAATTATTTTTTTATCATGCCATCTTTTGGTTCTTTCTTTATAAATTTTAGAACTCTCATAGGCTTGCAACCTAAACTCTTCCAGCTCATCTAACTGCAATGACCTTTTCTCACCCGCAACTTTCAAGTTAAAATTAAGCAGCTTCACTATCCAATAAGCTTTATGTTCCAACTCAACTGGAAGATGGCATGATTTGCCATACACTAACTGATATGGGGACATTCCAATTGGATTTTTGAAAGTTGTCCTATATGCCCAAAGCACATCATACAATTTTCTAGCCCATTCTTTTCTTGAGGAACCTACCACTTTTTCTAGGATTCTCTTCAGCTCTCTATTTGAAATTTCAACCTGTCCACTAGTTTGTGGATGGTAGGGGGTAGCTATCCTGTGTTTCACACCATATTTATTCAGCAATGACTCAAATTGTTTATTACAAAAGTGTGACCACCCATCACTTATCACAGCTCTAGGCACCCCAAACCTTGTAAAAATGTGTTTCTTAAGGAAAGAAACCACAACCTTGGCATCATTGGTCGGTTATGCCACAGCCTCTACCCACTTGGAGACATAGTCTACAGCAACCAAAATATATTTATTAGAGAAAGATGATGGGAATCGTCTCATAAAGTCAATCCCCCAAACATCAAAATTTCAACCTCGAAGATCGATTTTAGAGGCATTTCATTCCTCTTAGAAATGTTCCCTACTCTCTGACATCTATCGTATTTTTCAACAAAATTGTGGGCATCCTTAAACAAAGTAGGCCAATAAAAGCCACATTGCAAGACCTTAGCGGCAGTTCTTTTGCCACTATAATGCCCACCATATTCAGACCCATGACAGTGCCACAAAATTTTCTCAAATTCGTCATCAGGGACACATCTCCTAATGATCCCATCAGCACATCTTTTAAACAACAATGGTTTATCCCACTCATAAAATTTAGAATCATGAAAAAACTTTTTCTTTTGCTCCCAACTTAAATCAAGAGGGATAATACCTGCAGCCTTATAATTTGCAAAATCAGTAAACCAAAGGAAAGAATTTACCATCATCAATTTTTCATCAGGAAACTCCTCCGAAATAGAAGGAATGTCCTTGTCCCCCTCAGTTTGGACAAGTCTAGAGAGATGGTCTGCCACAACATTTTGCTTTCGTTGCTTGTCTCTTATCTCCAAATCAAATTCTTGGAGAAGCAATGTCCACCTAATCAATCGTGGCTTAGCATCCTGCTTAGCAAACAAATACCTCAAGGTAGAGTGATCAGTGTAAACAATGACTTTAGATCCAACAAGGTAGGATCTAAATTTGTCAAAAGCAAACACAATAGCAAGTAACTCTTTTTCAGTTGTGGCATAATTTTTTTGGGCATCATTCAACACACGACTTGCATAATAAATCACATGCAAAATTTTATTTGTTCTTTGTCCTAACACTGCACCTATAGCATAGTCACTCGCATCACACATAATTTCAAAAGGTAAACTCCAATCAGGAGCAACCATCACAGGTGCAGAAATTAGTTTTTATTTTATTTTATCAAAAGCATCCAGACATGCATCATCAAACACAAAATTTGCCTCTTTTTCCAAAAGTTTTATCAAGGGCTTAACAATTTTAGAAAAATCTTCTATAAACCGCCTATAAAAACCAGCATGCCCAAGAAAACTTCTTATCCCTTTCACATTAACTGGTGGTGGTAACTTCTCAATTACCTCCACCTCAATTCCTTTTGCACAAATTTGATGACCAAGAACTATACCTTCTCTTACCATAAAATGACATTTTTCCCAGTTAAGAACAAGGTTAGTTTCTTGGCATCTTTTTAAAACCAATACAAGGTTGGATAGGCAAATATCAACTGAAGATCCAAACACAGAAAAATCATCCATAAAAAATTCTATGCAATTTTCAATTAAATCAGAAAAGATTGAGAACATGCACATTTGAAATGTGGCGGGTCCATTACACAACCCGAAAGGCATACGCCTATAGTCAAAAACCCCCAAATGGACAAGTAAAGGCTGTTTTTTCTTGATCTTCCGGGGCTACTTCAATTTGATTATAACCCGAGTACCCATCTAGAAAGCAATAGTACTCGTGCCCTGCCAACCTTTCTATCATCTGGTCAATGAACAGAAGTGGAAAATGATCTTTCCTTGTAGCTTGATTAAGCTTCCGTTAGTCAATACACATCCTCTAACCAGTGACTTGCCTTGTAGGAATCAACTCATTGTTTTCATTCATCACCAGAGTCATACCACCTTTCTTGGGAACCACCTGAACCGGGCTCACTCACTTACTGTCAGAAATGGGATAAATTATACCTGCATCAAGTAACTTTATCACTTCTTTCCTCACCACTTCCTTCATAGTTGGATTGAGCCTTCTTTGATGTTGAACCACTGGTTTAAAGTCCTCCTGTTCCAACCAATGACTGACTTGTGATCCCTCAATACTCTGAGTAATTTTTCCTCCTCACTTTCTGACAACTCCACATTCACAATAACTGGATTCTTCCTTTTCTCATCCAGAAAAACATATTTCAGATTTGATGGCAATGGTTTCAGCTCCATGGGTGGCTCCTTTTCCACTACCATTCTTCTTTCTCCAATTCTTGTAATTTTTTATTTGAAGAAGAGGTAGATTCCAAAGCTTCCAATTGATAGATACATTCCACCACCTCAGAATTGACTTTATCATGCACCTCCTTAATTTCTTTGCCATTCATCAAAGTTTCTTCCAAGAGACTTTCTACAACACTTTTTTCAAATCCCTCTAGGACCAAGGAATCCAAAACTTCAACCCGGAAACAACAATCAGAATCTTATGCATGCTTCGCTACTTCTTTGATTGAGAAAACCACGTTTTCATCTTCTACTCTTAAAATCAGTTCACCTTTCTGTACATCGATCAAAGCATGACCTGTAGCCAAAAATGGCCTACCAAGAATAAGAGGAACTGTAGCATCCTCTTCCATATCCAGCACTACAAAATCTGCAAGGAAGATGAATTTATCAATTTTAAAAAGCAAATCTTCCACAATACCATAAGGATATTTTACCAAACGATCTGCCAACTGAAGAGACATCATAGTAGGCTTCACTGTACCAATTCCTAGCCTTTTAAAAATTGACAAAGGCATCAAATTGATGCTTGCTCCCAAATCACAAAGAGCCCTGCCAACCTCCATATTACCAATCTCACAAGGAATGGTGAAGCTTCCTGGATCCTTCAACTTAAGAGGTAATTTTTGTTGAATGATAGCACTACACTCCTCTGTAAGCATAACAGTTTCATCTTCATTGGCCTTTCTCTTCTTGGACAACAAATCCTTCATGAACTTAGCTTAACATGGAATTTGTTCCATTGCCTCAGTAAATGGAATATTAATCTGCAGCTTTTTGAACACCTCCAAGAACCTGGAAAATTGCTTGTCTTCATTCTTCTTCTTCAACCTTTGAGGATAAGGAATTTTAGGAACAAAGGGCATAGAAAACTCCTCCTGGTCAACATTGTTCAGAACCTTGCCACTCCTTAAATGAATTGCCTTGCATTGCTCTTTTGGATTAGGAACAGTATCACCTGGCAAAGTACCTGAAGCTCTTTCAGACAACTGTTTAGAAATCTGCCCAATTTGCACTTCCAAATTCTGGATAGACGCCTCTTGATTCTTGAAGTTGGCCTTTGTCTCCGTCATGAAATTTGAAGATTGCTCCACAAAATTAGAAGTATTAACAGACAATTTCTCCAAAGCACTCTCCAAAAATGACATTCTGTTTTGAGGTTGTGATTGACCTTGGAATGAAGAATTCCCTTGTTGTTGTTGTGGCTTGAATTGATTCTGACCTTGTCCACCCCATGAGAAATTAGGATGGTTCCTCCAACCTGGATTGTAAATGTTTGAATAGGGGTTAATTTGTTTCCCCAATGCAGTCACTTGCTCTCCGAGTTGATTTGTACCACAATCACCATTACGATGCTCTCCACACAAAAATCACACACCAAGGGAGGTGTATTCGGTGCATTAACTTGGCCATTCCCCAACAAAGTAGCAGGCTATTGAGAAATCATCTTGTTAACCTGTTGCTCAATTAGATTATTATCCACAACATTCACCCCCAAGACTTTTCTGTTTTGCCTATCATGTTGCATATTAGCACTGCTGGCTGCCATGGTCTCTAGTATTTCCAAAGCCTCTTCTGGACTCTTCAAATCAAAAGCTCCTCCACATGCAGCATCCACCATCTGTCTTGCATTCGGATCTAGCCCATTATAAAAGGTTTGAGCTAACAACCAATTGGTCAAAGAATGATGAGGACAGTTTCTGAATAGCTCCTTGAACCTCTCCCAAGCATCATACAAAGTTTCTGACTCTAGCTGCACAAATGAGGTAATTTCACTCCTCAATTTGGCTGACCTCGATGCTGGAAAATATTTTTGCACAAGCTTGGACTCCAAATCATCCCATGTTGAGATACTGCCCTGTTGTTGTGACTGAAGCCAACTTCTTGCTTTATCCTTCAATGAGAAAGAAAAAATCCTCAATCTAATAGCGTCATCTGAAACTCCATTGAACTTCACTGTATCACATATCTGCAAGAAATTCTCCAGATGATGATTGGGATCCTCATGAGCTCCTCCACTAAACTGGTTCTGGTGCATCAAATTAATGAGTGCAGGCTTAATTTCAAAGTTGTTAGCCTGCATAGCAGGTCTGACAATAGAACCCCGGGCACCTTCAGTATTGGGCTTGGAATAATCCCTCAATGTTCGCCTAGCAGGTTGCTCGGCCATGACTACTTCAACTTCAATCACCTGTTGTTGTAAAAGTGCTTGTTCCCTTTCTTGTTGCCTGCGAAGCTTGGCTGCCTTCCTGTTACTCTTAGCTGTCTTTTCAATTTCATGATCAAACAACAAAGAATTCTTGTCAACAGTACCTCGCATACACCACTCAAAAGAAAATCAGTGCACACTGATAATATAAAATAAAAATAAAACTGCAACAATTATAATAACAGAAAATAAAATGCTCAAATCAAGATTTCCATGGCACAACTAATATTAACAAAAATCAATCCCCGGCAACGGCGCCAAAAACTTGTTGAGCAAAATTGGCAAGTGCACCAAATCGCTTTGTAGTAATAAAAATATCGTCCTAAGGGATTGAACCGTTAACTACTAATGTACCAACTCAACTTCGTTTGAGCAACCGAATGGTTTGAAAGTGGCTTTCCCCAATAAGTAAGAACAACAACTTAACAAAGAACATAAAATATTTTTGGTATTTTTCGAATGAGAAATATTTCTCATTACGCAACATAAAATTGGTTTTTAAAAATCAAGAAAAAATTGTTAGAGGATTGATTTCCTTGCCTTTCCTACTTGTTCAATCCTGGAAATTAACTTGAACAGTTTATCCATTTTCAAGAAACTGAGTTTTGTAATTTATCCACTAATTCCTTAGGTGAATAAACCTATATGTCTAAGTTACTAATTCAATTCCTTGAGTATTAGATAAATAGCAGAAGCATTAAGAAAGATTTCCACTCAAAAAAATTAATTTGGTTGTGTTCTTATTCCTAAGTAACACGCGCAAATCGTTTATTCACAAACAGCAACTATGAATCTGAATTTCCCAATTGCAAAATTCATACAGTAGATAAACATGCAAACAGTGAATAAATTATTGAAATTAAACAAACCAGAACAAGTAATTTTCCAGAATCAAAACAAGTTATCTAGGGAGTTCCATCTACTTCTAACAAAATAAAATTAGCTAGACATAATTAAAAAGGAAGAACCAAATGATGAAGATGAAGATAAGGAGGCCATCTTGAGTTTCTTCCCGAACTGTGTAACTCTCAGTGTAGTATTATGTTTCCAAAGGCACCTACTTTTTTTTCCACACTGTGCGGCTTCTATCTCTTCCTCGGTTCTAACTTCCGCTCCTCAATATATAGCCCAATCTCGCTGACGTTGTGATGTTAACAATTTCCATCTTTTTTTTTATTTTAATTGCCACAATCCCAATCATGATTTTTATCATAAAGAATTGGTATCCAAATCATCATGTGGGAACTTGTACAACCTTATTTCACACTGACTTGCTCTTGGAATTTCAATTTGCACAATTCAATTAAGCATGTATATCTTTCATTTAATTGGATGTGGGCCCCTAGCACATTGGATTCATGCTGCTATTCTTATTAATTGCCAATTGAGATTTTAGAGGCAATTTAACTTATTAATTGCTATAGATCTCTTTTCACGTTGATTGCCTCCATTTGAGGCTGACTTGCGCTTTTCTTTTTATAGTGCAAACAAGGTCTCCTCATTCAATTGTAATTCAATTCATTCCTTTATCTTCGTGGGCCCCCTGCCACTATTTGCTACACATTCCCTTGCACAAATGGTTTCACGGTGGCCCAAGGTAATTGCAATTCTTCATATCAATTATCATCAATTTAATGATTTGGAGCCCCACTTGCTCCATATCACAATATCAATTTACCCAATTCTCATACTGCTGCCACTTTTCTATCTTCTTTTTGCAATTTTCGTTAGAAGTCAAATCTATCAATCTCTTCAATTTTCCATATGATCTTTATTATTTCCTACAAACTCTAAAAACATGAAATTAAACTAAAATATTCAAAGTATTATTAAAAACTAAATTGGCTAAACTTATGGACAAAACTCAATCAATCAACACAATTGGGAGCAAAAATCCATTTAATAAGCACACAAAAATCACGTAATCTAGAAGATTATCAGTTGTCGTTGCTATTGCATAGTAAACTGCTACAATGGCTGCCCAGAATTTACAGGAACAACTTTGAGTTGAACAGGCTTCTGATAGTAGAGGTCTTACTGCTTTTAGACGCCAGAATCCTCCACAATTTCATGGAGATATGGATCCTAAAAAAGTTGATTTGTGGATTAAGGAAATAGAGAAAATCTTTGAGTTGATTCACAGTCCAGAAGGGGTTAGGGTGCCTTATGCTACTTATCTGTTGTTCGGAGATGCTGAGTATTGGTGGAAGGGCACTAAGCAACTGCTTGAAGCGGAAAATCAGGAGATTTTTTTGGAGATATTTCGGAACATGTTTCTGAACAAGTATTTTCGACAAAGCGCTCGAGCAGGAAAGGAGAAAGAATTTCTACGTCTATATTAGAGGGACATATCTGTAGAGGAATACGCGACCAAGTTTGAGTCACTTGCCAAGTATTTCAGCTTTTTCCAAAACAACCCCGATGAGGATTGGGAGTGTGAATGATTTGAAGGAGGACTGCATTTCGAGATTAAAGAGTCTGTGCTACCATTAGAAATCAGGAATTTCCAAGATTTGGTTGAGAAATGTAGAAAAATATAACAAATGAGGAAGGGAAGAGACAACAGAGGAAATGTAGGAGGACCATCTAAATCTAAGGGTCAGTTTCAGAACCAGAAGGGAAAGCAAGTCCAAAACAAACCTTATTACCGATCACCAGGGAATAACTGAAACCAGCAATCATACTGTCCTGTTGCTACTGTATCAGGTAGTGGAGGCCAGAGGAATCAAAATCAAGGCTCGGTCAGAAAGTGTTACAAGTGTGGAGATCTGAATCACTTGGCGAATACTTGTCTAGTTAGGGGAACAAGGTGTTTCAATTGTAGTCAGATGGGATACTTGGCAAGAGATTGTGGTACCCCGGGGTCTGTACTAGTTGTTAACACTATAAACACCAATAAGCCGACAGATAAGGGGAAAGTTTACACCATGAGTGGTGCTGAGGCTTCCGATTCTGATGATATCATACAAGGTAGTTGCGACATAGCTGGTAATCTCTTAACTGTACTTTTTGATTCGGGTGCAACACATTCTTTTATTGTGATGGATTCCGTGAGACATATACAATTGCCTGTTTCTTCTTTATCGTATGACTTTATTATTTCAACCCCAACAGCTAAACCAGTTACTGTAAATTCTATATGTCTGAACTGTCCTATTATCATTTAGGATAGACATTTTCTTGTAAATCTGATATGCCTGCCTTTAATACAGTTAGATGTGATTTTAGGCATGGATTGGGTATATTCCAACCACATTCTGTTAGATTGTGCTCATAAAACTTTAATTTTTCCCAATCCCGAGATTTCTGGATTTTTATTTACCAACCAAGTAAGAACTTTTTCGGAAGAAAGAGATCAAGGATACTTGTTGTTAGATTGTGCTCATAAAACTTTAATTTTTCCCAATCCCGAGATTTCTGGGTTTTTATGTACCAACCAAGTAAGAACTTTTTTGAAAGAAAGAGATCAAGGATACTTGCTTTTAACTAACTTAGAAGTCGAGGGGGAGATCTATTTGAGTACGGTGCCTATAGCACGAGAATTTTCGGATGTGTTTCCTAATGACATTCCCGGTTTGCCGCCAGTATGAGAGATAGAATTTTCCATCGGCTTAGTACCAGGAGCTGGACCATTCTCTATTGCTCCATATCGGATGTCGCCTACAGAGCTTGCTGAGTTGAAAACTCAACTGGAGGACTTTTTGTCAAAACAAATTATAAGACTGAGTGTTTCCCCGTGGGGAGCACCAGTTCTTTTAGTTAGAAAGAAAGACGGAAGTTCGAGACTTTGCGTGGATTTTCGTTAACTTAACAAAGTGACGATCAAGAATAAGTACCCTTTTACCGCGTATAGATGATCTGATGGATCAACTGAGAGGAGCTGTTGTGTTCTCAAAGATATACTTAAGGACAGGTTATCATCATATTAGGGTAAAGACTGAAGATATACCAAAGACTGTGTTCAGAACTCGTTATGGCCATTATGAGTATCTCGTAATGCCGTTTGGAGTGCCGAATGCACCTGCTATCTTCATGGACTACATGAATCGGATTTTTCGTTCGTTTCTTGATAAGTTCGTTGTTGTGTTCATCGATGACATTCTCATTTACTCTAAGAGTTATGAGGAACATGAATAACATTTATGACAAATTTTACAAATCCTGCGTGAGAAAGTTTTGTATGTAAAACTTCCTAAGTGCAAGTTTTGGCTCGAGGAAGTAAAATTCTTAGGACATGTGATTACCAAGGAAGGAATCATTGTCGATCCTGCAAAAATAGAAGCATTACTTTCTTGGGAAAGACCAAAGGCAATAACAGAGATCCGAAGTTTTGTCGGTCTAGCCGGTTCCAATAGAAGATTTATTGGAGGATTTTCCAAGATAGTCGTTCCGTTAACTCTACTTACGAGGAAAGATCAACATTTTGTATGGACGGATAAGTGCGAAGAAAGTTTTCAGAAGATTAAAGAACGGTTGACAACTTCGTCGGTATTAATACTACCTGAACCAAATGAACCTTATGAGGCATATCGTGATGCTTCGCATCAAGGTTTGAGCTATGTGTTAAAGCAAATTCGGAAGGGACCACTTATAAGGAGACACCACTTATAAGGAGCTAAGTTCGATGTCTTTAGTGACCACAAAAGTTTAAAGTACCTGTTTGATCAGAAGGAGCTCAACATGAGGCAGAGACGATGGATGGAATTTCTGAAAGATTACGACTTTAAGTGACAATATCATCCTGGAAAGGAGAACGTTGTAGCTGATGCACTTAGCCAGAAAGCCATTCATATCTCAGCTATAATGGTAAGTGAACTTGAGTTGATTGAGAAATTCTGTGATCTCAATTTGATTATGGAAATAAGTAAAGAGAATATCAGTTTGGGAATGATCAAAATTTCTAGTGGATTAATGGAAAAAATCTGAGAACAACAAGCCTCGGATTCGTATCTTCAAGAAAAGAAAGACTTAATGGAACAAGGAAAAGTTGCAGAGTTTAGTTTGGGATCAGATCACATCTTGAGGTGCAACGGACGAGTCTGTGTACCTGGTAATCCTGAGATGAAAAAATTTATTCTAGAGGAATAACACAATTGTAAGCTAAGTATTCATCCTGGATCAAAGAAGATGTATCAAGACTTGAAACAAAGATTTTGGTGGCCAGGTGAGACACCCCGTTGTGCCCCGGTGTTTTATTAGACTAAAACCTTATTAATTAATTTCTTACTCGTGCGCTTCATATGAAAATACGTAGAAATTAAAGCTTAAGTTTGAAAAGCTCAACTTCAATTAATTAAAATATCACACTATAGTTATGTTAAGCATACACACATATGTCTTAAAAACATATTACAAAACACTGTTGAGGGTATCCTTTCAGTAAGATCCCTCACAAGTATATGCTTAAACAAAAGTTAAGCAAAGCGGAAACATATAAAAATGCCTCATGAGACGCACTAGTCATATCTAACTAGACCCTAATCACCATGGGTCACAGCTCGTCCTCCTTCCTCCGGTTCGTAGGGAGTTCCATCCAACACCTCCTAGTTATGCTCATCCACAGGGTCTTCTCGTATGATTCCATAAGGAGATAAAATACAACATACAGAAATATATAGGGGATAAGAAACAGTTCTATCATCAAAAGCGGAAAAGAGACATAGTAATTTATACAGTAATTGTCACAAACAATCAACACACCCAACTAACAAATCATCATCAAGTTAATGTATCATCCTCTACCCTCAATCTCATGCTACTCAAAGACACCATAGCTTCACACATATTTCTAAGGTGGAAGTGGTCTCGCGAGAACTCTTGATTTTAAGTGTATTATATTATCAATACACGGTATATTATATTACCAATACACAGATTACCAATACACAGATGTGTTTTACGTGTATTATATTACCAATACACGGTGTATTATATTACCAATACACAGATGTCCTTGTGTATTATATTACCAATACACTTTTGTATTTGTGTATTATATTACCAATACACCTTTGTCCCCGTGTATTATATTACCAGTACATGGTTGTGGACAACAACACCTATACTTGAATCTCACCAACCCGTTTTAACAACGTCCCAGTGCCTTAACCTTCCATTTGAACTTGACACATATATTCTATGACATAACACCTCTTTAACATACATCATCTAGGTTAGGCACTTCTAAATCATCAACATATATATCTTTGCTTAAAATCCACTAAGCATAATAATAAAAACCAGGCAGATCATGCATAACACAATATCAATCAAAATATTCCAATATCACCCACATAGCACAAAATCAATTCAATAAAGGTAATAAAATCAAATCAACCATCAACAATATAAAATCAACCTAATGTCGATAAACCTACAATCCCTGAATCGCTAGTGGTTTTTCAGAAAAGAGGAAGAAGTATTACCCTTGAAGCTTGATGAAAATGAACAAGAATCATCAACTCCTTAAGAAAAATCAATGGAACATGTAAGTGTTTCTTAGTTTGTGAGAGTAGAAAATGTGAAGAAAATGTGAGTGAAGAAAAGTGAGTATATATAGAGAGATGGGAGAGAGAGGCATGTGGAAGAAGGAGAGGAGAGAAACTTGGATGCCAAGTTTGTCTTAGGACATGTTTGGTTGGTTAGGAGAAAGATTAGTAGGTTTTAGGATTAAAATACATTAAATTCCTAAGTCATCATCATGACTTTCTATGGATGTGACACTTGCTTTAGCCATCAAGTCACCTCACCCATCAAGTCAATTCAGTCACCTCAACTCTTCATTCTGCTCCGTTGTTTACCCGATTAAAGTTTCTGATCGTAATTCTCGAAGTTTTTGCCCGAATAAAATATTATATTTTAATTCCGAACGTAAAATTTCCAAAATTACTAAAGTCGTTGGAAACACGACAAAAACACTAACCATTCCGTTCACGGGTCAAAATTAGGTTTTCTGCTCAGTAAACTTTTACTGTCGGTGAAAACGCATACAGGGTTTCGTCTGAATTTTCAACCCAAAATTTTACTATAACCTTCTACCATAAAGTAGACTATGAATATGATCTTATTTTATTCAAAATCACTTTCAAACTCTCATATTGAAATATAATTAATTATATTTTAACCGGTTGAACAACATAATTAAAATCAAGATGTTACACCAAGCATGAAGAAGCAAGTGGAGGAATACGTTGCATCATGTCTAGAATGTACGTATGCTCACATCATTAGATGTACTAGAATGGAGGCGGGATAGCATATCAATGGATTTTGTGGTAAGAAACTTGTCTAACCTCTGACCCCGAACGAGCAACTCTCGCTGGTCTAAGAGAAACTTGTCTAACCTCTGACCCTCTCTAATCTGATCCATCAGGCTGTTGCTAACCTTCAAGGTACCAAGCCTAATACTCTTAGGGGTAACATCCCAAGCTAAAATCAGGTCTCTAAACTCCTCAATGAGGTCCATCTTCCTAACCATCAAAGTGGAGACATGAAAGTTTTTTCTACTTAAGGCATCGACCACCACATTGGCCTTTCCTAGTTGATAGGTCAGCTCGAAGTCATAATCCTTTAAGAACTCCATCCACCTACGCTGCCTCGTGTTCAACTCCTTTTGATCAAAGAGATACCTAAAACTCTTATGATCACTAAAAACCTCAAACCTCGCTCCATACAGGTAATGCCTCCAGATCTTTAAGGCAAATACCACAGCTCCTGGCTCTAGGTCATGGGTGGGGTAGTTCTTCTCATGGGGTTTCAACTACCTAGAATTATAAGCAACTACCTAACCATTCTGCATTAACACACCACCTAACCCTTGCTTAGAAGCATCACAATAAACTACGAAGGGATAACTATGGTCTGGCAAAACTAATACTGGTGCTGATATCAATCTATCCTTAAGGGTTTGGAAACTCTCTTCACATTTAGAGTCCCACACAAACAACTGTCCCTCCTTGGTGAGACGGGTTAAGGGTAAAGCTATGTTAGAGAAACCCTCTATAAACCGCCTATAGTACCGGCTAACCCCAAGAAACTCCTAATCTCAGTCATAGACTTCGGCGCTTGCCACTGGAGCACCGTCTCTACTTTAGCTGGGTCCACTGTTATGCCACCCTTAGAGATGACATGTCCTAAGAAGCTCACTTCCTCTAACCAGAACTCACACTTAAACAACTTAGCATACAACTGCTTTTCCTTAAGGGTCTGCAAGACAACCCTCAGGTGTTCCCCATGTTCCTCCTTGCACTTGGAGTACACTAAGATGTCATATATAAATACCACCACAAACTTATCCAAGTAAGGGTGAAAGGTCTTGTTCATGTAGTCCATGAAGACCGCAGGAGCATTGGTCACCCCAAAGGGCATAACCAAGTACTCATAGTGACCATATCACATTCTGAACGTTGCCTTCGGGATGTCCTCAGACTTAACCCGAATTTGATGGTACCTTGACCTCAATCTATCTTAGAAAAGACGCTAGCGCCCATCAACTGGTCCATGAGATCATCAATCCTAGGGAGGGGATACCGATTCCTTATGGTCACCTTGTTGAGCTATCGATAGTCGACACACAACCTCATACTACCATCCTTCTTCTTCACCAACAACACAAGTGTTCCCCAGGGAGACACACTCGGCCTAATGAAATGCTTCTTCATCAGGTCCTCCAACTGTTCCTTCAACTTAGTTAGATCTAGAAGAGACATTCTATAGAGTACTATGGAGATTGACCCGGTGCCAGGAACTAAGTCTATGGTGTGAAATCAACATCTCTCTCTGTGGGTAAGTTATAAACATCCCCTAGGAACACTTAAGGAAATTCCCGCACATCAGGCACGCTGGCGACTGGTGAACGAAAATCTGGGCAAGTATACCCAGTCGTGCAAGTAATACGGTGGTGAGACCGATATCGTTCCCACGAGCATTGGATGTCAATTACCAGTTCACAAATTCAGCAACTATCTAGACTAAACAGAGAATTCAAAACAAACAAAACAAAAGGAATAAAATCTTTTTGTATTTTTATCGAATACGTGGAGTGTGAAAGGGGATAAAAGATGTTGGGATCAGATTTCACTAAACCTTAGCCTCATGTACTACCCGGACTAGATACCTCCCATTCATGCTTCAAATATTAAAATCAATCCACTAAATTACTCAAGCCCTGATTCCTCAGATGACAAGAGCCTAAATCCACTAATAGACCCTAATTCCTTAGGTGGCCTAGATTAATGAATTTGCATTAAGATTAGGGATTACGCGATTACTAGTAAACCAAACTCCATTCCTAGACGCAAGGGTTACTAGGTGATTAATTCCAGTTCTGGTTCTAATACGAATTTTCCAATTGCATACCAAAGCACTAATCAAGTCATGGGGGTGCTAGCCACAACAGGCATTAAGCGAAGGAAATCAATCACTAATAGAGAAACAATAAACATAGATTAATCAGTCAAGACAAATACATGAAGTTTAGTTTAGTTACATCTAATCCCAACAAACGGGGATTAGCTACTCATAATTACAGAGAAAGCCAAACCAGAAAAATGGGAGAAGAGGAGAGAAGAAACTCCATGGGAGCTTTCCAATGTCGTCACAGCAGCCCCTCTCAGCAGCTCCCTTCTAGGGTTGGAACCCCCTACCAGCCTCCAAGTATCCTTTAGGTTAAAAGTCAGTCTGAGAGTCTGTGTCAGAGACCTCAGGATCCTCCTCTTTTCAGTCTGTTATGCGCTCTATTTATAGAGAGGCCACGCGTCAAGGCCGTGATGGCCGTCACGGCCAGACCGTGACGTGTTCTGAAGTGGGCGCGCTTTCAAATTTGGAGCATCACGGTCGTGAGCCTCATCACGGCTAGGCCGTGACAGCTTCTGACTTTTGCCTTCAATCTTCCCAGTTTTCTTGATCATGGCCGTGATGGTCATCACGGCTAGGCCATGATGGGCTCTGCTTGGCTTATTTTCTTCACTTTTCAAGCTCTATTTCATCCAAGCTCCATCATGGCTAATTCATTTTTTCATTAATTCCTGCAAAACAACACCAAGAAACCGCTTCACCCGTTCCAAGGGAAAAACTAACTAAAATCAAATGAAGAATGCCTAATCTATATGAAAAATGCATGCAAAAGTGTACAGGAAACATGATGTAAAATCACACTATCAAATCACCCCAAGCTTATTCAATTTCTTGTCCTCAAGCAATCACTAAGGCCAGAAGATATAGACAATCAGATCACGGATAGCGAACCAAGAACCCGAGTACATAATCCAAGTAACAAGCATCTCAAATAATTCAGCAAGAGACAATCAGTTTCAAGTCCAAATAGAGGCTTAGGTTTCTTAGACTCATATTCTCATCGATTAGGGCACTCTTTCTCACCTGAAGATCACCCCAAGCTTGTTCATTTGCTTGGCTCTCTTTCTCACCTCACTCATGTGTTAGGGAGATTACTCAGAAGCAAGACAATTCGCTCCATTTTCCTCAAGGAATGAATTCTACCATAGGCTTGACTATCAACCAAATCTCTACTTTATTAATGAAAACAATTAAGAATCAAGAGGTCTTTGGCTTTGGTTGTAACGGGGCCATGGGATTTATCGTTAGATGGGCAATCAAGAAAAGGACATTTCAAAAGGCTACATAAAACATTAAGCATTGCAAAGCATATGATACCTTCTAAAATACCTTTGTGGGTTTCGATTCACTTTTCCACCGTTCTTTCTTTCTTTTTGTTTTATTTCTCATTTTCTTTTGTCATCCCCTTCTCTATTTATATTTCTTTTTCTTTTATTTTTTTTCTTTTATTTGGATAAAGGGAGATTTTTCAGCTCAAGAGAAACATTTTTCTGTTTTTCTCATCCCATACTTTTTCAACTACCTTTTCACCCTTTTGTACAATACTTTAGAAGGTCTCTCATCAAGCATCAGTCATCAAAATTTTCAAGGGACCAAAAAAAGTATTTATTCTTTCAAGCTCAAAGTTGGGCAACTAAGGGGTAGTATTTCATCATTCAAAGCTCAAAAGGCCGGAAAAATACCTAGTGCCTCAATCATTTTCAAAAAATGTTTTCAAAAATTTTTAAGCTTCAAAATGGTTTCAAGTCAAGTTCTAGAGAAATACAATCCAAGAGGAATAACACTCTCACACAAGGAATGGGGTAAACTTAGTGAGTACCCCCTTGGCTCAAAATCTGACATTTTGTAGTTCAAAAATCAGTGAGAAACGCAAATCTACGGCACCACATGCTAATTATCAACTATCACAGATCATCTCAAAATTTTTTTATTTGTTGCCTTATCACAAGAATAAAAAATTGGGTTCAAAAATTCACTACCTCAATTTATTTGGCACTAAGTTCTTACAATTGGATGCAAAATCCAAGCAAGGGCAATCTAATTGTGTGATCATGCAACTATACCTATATGAATGCAACATGTAAAATGCAAATGCAAAATACCCCTACCCCAAGCTTAAAAATTTACATTGTCCCCAATGTAAATAATCAAGTCGGAGAGAGGAGAAAAAATGGAACGACTTACCGAGGCGGTAGCGGGTGTTGGCTCATATTCCAGTCAGAAACTTGTTGGGAAATGCATCACGGTCGTGAGCCTCATCACAGATAGGTTGTGATCAATTCTGGTCCACGGGTGTTGGTCTGTCACGGTCGTGAACTCCATCACGGCTAGGCCGTGATGCTCTCTGATCTCCAGGGTCCTTCCATCACGCCCGTGATGGTGATCACGGCTAGGCCGTGATCCTTTCTGATCTTCACATTAAGCTCATCACGGTCGTGACCAGTGTCACGGCCTGGGCGTGATGGTTGCTGACCTTTCTTATCTTTGCCCTTTTGCTTCTCCTTCATTCTTTCCCTGAAAACACCTAACAAATCTATTAATTTATTTATTTTTCCTCTTGATCTTCTCAAATTATTCAAGAGTTAAAAATCAAAAACAAATGAAAAAGGGAAAAGAAAACTTGGGTTGCCTCCCAATAAGCGCTTCTTTAACGTCACTAGCTTGACTTATTGAAAAGAATCCACCTGGATCCCATAGCTTGTGGTATAAGGACCAAGGTGTGCTTAAGATGTAAGATCCTCCACCCGGATCCCATGGTTTATGGAGTGGCAATTGCAGAAGCAATATGACTCCAACCTTAATTCCTCCTAGCCAGTGTGTGAAAACTCCATTGACCTCTTTAACTACAATAATGAACTCGCTTCCTCTTGGGTCAAATGGAATTTTCACAAGGAGGTTTGACAGATACGTGGAAGGGACTAACTTTGCAGTATCCACACATGCCTGTAAGCCAACATATTTATTTAATGCAGAAAAATCAGATTGCTCAGCAAGCATGGTGGAGTCCACTACCACTTCATCTTCATTTTGAACTATCCCCCAGACCAGATTTTGCTAAAATTGTTCTTCATCTGACTCTTGTACTAACTGTTTGCAAATCTCCTCAACTTGCGTTTTGAAGTTTTGCTTCACAGTTTCGATATTGTCACAATTGGCTCTTGCCTTGGACTCAGAGATGGATAGTTCTTGGGAATATTGTTCTAGAGCAGCTTTCAATGGTGTCTTCTCATTCCATTCCCATTCCTCAATTTCCCAAGGATTTGTGGAAGGTAATCCCTCTTCTTGTGGCTCGTCTACCACCACCACTTCATCTTCATTTTGATCCATCCCCACAGCCATATTTTGCTCAAATTCTGCTTCATGTGGCTCTATGGGAATCAAACATGGTGGTGGAGGTGGTAAATATGAACAAATGGTTTCCCAATCCTCCTTGGAGATATTATATATCAGCCTACCAGTCACACTGTCAATTTGTGCTGGGGTAATATGATCCAGCAATTCTATGAAGTCTCTCAAACTCCAGTTGTCCTCCAAAGTGTGACTTGAGGCTTCCTCATCAGGTGGATAATAATAATTTTCCGTGAATTTCGTCCACCTTGCAAAAAAAAAAGAACTCAAAAGAAAAGATCAAATATATATACAGAAAAATAAAAAAAATAAAAATGTCTAAATTAGTTGCCTCCTTTGTTACTAATGATATTGGTAAAACCAATCCCCGACAACGGTGCCAAAAACTTGGTGAAGGAAAATCTGGGCAAGTATACCCAGTCGTGCAAGTAATACGGTGGTGAGACCGATATCGTTCCCACGAGGATTGGATGTCAATTACCAGTTCACAAATTCAGCAACTATCTAGACTAAACAGAGAATTCAAAACAAACAAAACAAAAGGAATAAAATCTTTTTGTATTTGTATCGAATACGTGGAGTGCGAAAGGGGATAAAAGATGTTGGGATCACATTTCACTAAACCTTAACCTCATGTACTACCAGGACTAGATACCTCCCATTCATGCTTCAAATATTAAAATCAATCCACTAAATTACTCAAGCCCTGATTCCTCAGATGACAAGAGCCTAAATCCACTAATAGACCCTAATTCCTTAGGTGGCCTAGATTAATGAATTTGCATTAAGATTAGGGATTACGCGACTACTAGTAAACCAAACTCCATTCCTAGATGCAAGGGTTACAAGGTGATTAATTCCAGTTCTGGTTCTAATACGAATTTTCCAATTGCATACCAAAACACTAATCAAGTCATGGGGGTGCTAGCCACAACAGGCATTAAGCAAAGGAAATCAATCACTAATAGAGAAACAATAAACATAGATTAATCAGTCAAGACAAATACATGAAGTTTAGTTTAGTTACATCTAATCCCAACAAACGGGGATTAGCTACTCATAATTACAGAGAAAGCCAAACCAGAAAAATGGGAGAAGATGAGAGAAGAAACTCCATGGGAGCTTTCCATTGTCGTCACAGCAGCCCCTCTCAGCAGCTCCCTTCTAGGGTTGGAACCCCCTTCCAGCCTCCAAGTATCCTTTAGGTTAAAAGTCAGTCTGAGAGTCTGTGTCAGAGACCTCAGGATCCTCCTCTTTTCAGTCTGTTCTGCGCTCTATTTATAGAGAGGCCACGCGTCACGACCGTGATGGCCGTCACGGCCAGGCCGTGACGTGTTCTGAAGTGGTCGCCCTTTCAAATTTGGAGCATCACGGCCATGAGCCTCATCACGGCTAGGCCGTGAGCCTCATCACGGCTAGGCCGTGAGCCTCATCACGGCTAGGCCGTGATCAGTTCTGCCTGGCCTGTCACGGTCGTGATGGTCATCACGGCTAGGCCGTTACAGCTTCTGACTTTTGCCTTCAATTTTCTCATTTTTCTTGATCATGGTCGTGATGGTCATCACGGCTAGGTCGTGAAGGGCTCTGCTTGGCTCATTTTCTTCACTTTTGAAGCTTTATTTCATCCAAGCTCCATCATGGCTAATTCTGAGCATTTTTTCATTAATTCCTGCAAAACAACACCAAGAAACCGCTTCACCCTTTCCAAGGGAAAAACTAACTAAAATCAAATAAAGAATGCCTAATCTATATGAAAAATGCATGCACAAGTGTACAGGAAACATGATGTAAAATCACACTATCAGCGACATCAGGAGGGCTGCTCTCTACTTCCAGGGAAGCTATCATCATGTACACTTGGGCTTCGTCTTTCATCGAAGCTTGAACTTGGCTAGCAGAGAGAAGGTCCGGATTCTTAGACTCGATCTGTTAGAGTTCCAAAATTATGGTTCTATCAAAGCAATCTAAAGGAACATGGTTGGAAGATAACCAGTTCATTCAAAGAATAACATCGAGTGGTTTTTAAAAGGTAAGTGAAGATCAGTTGTAGAGTTCTTATTATCAAAAGATAATAGAACCGCCTTCCTAAGCACAAGAAGCACTCGCAGGCTTCTTGGATCGTTCAAGACAAACCACCAAATGCAGTAAGTCGAGCCAAAACAGAACTACAGGTACTTAGTACCACGTAACATTGTCTATATAAATATAGACAATTCAAACAAGAGAACACAATAGACTCACAACAAACTCATACCACGTCCGGACAAGGCCGAACTGCTCTGATACCACTAAATGTGACACCCTGCTACCCGGCATGTTATAAAGCATAAAAGAGATGGACAATCAAACTGAAATCATGCATCAACATTTAATAAAACGTTTGTCCATGGGTAGAAAGGTCCCGCATGAACTAGTTCTCAAAATCACGGAAAATAAAACAAGTTTAAAACAATTAAACATAACAAGGAAATAAACATAACCCAACCCCGATGTCACATACAGAGCTGGTATAACCGTTCCGTAAAAAATCCACTGAACTACAACTGAAGACAAATAAACTAACTGAACATAAGACAAGTCATAACTATGAGTGGCGGCTCCTCAGAGTCACTCCTCTTCGGGCTGCTCATCATCCTCTGCAAGGTGCCAATCATGCCAAACAAACAAACAAATAATGGGGAGTAAGAATCATGTAAACATAAATAGTAAGGAGGTAGGAAGTAAAGTAAAACATAAAAGCATGGCACCAACGTAAGCATACATCAACAACATGTATAAACATACATCAACATCAAGCATGATATGCAGTGTAATGCATTCCTACTCCGCTAAACCAACAATGCATATGGATCCACTAAACTCGGGATGGACGACTTCAGAGTTTAATATCCACATTGAGAATCGACTCAACACCGGAGAATCTACTCCTTGGATAGCCAACACATCAAACCAACGAATGCCTTGTCACAGGGGCACAAGGAGAATCTACTCCAACCGTGGATGGCCAGGTCGCAGTACTCTAGGATGACATTCCCTATGTCGAACATCCCTCAACAACAACAACTCTGATGCAATGTGTATGCAACACAACAAACAACGGGCAACCGCCACCTCCTTTGCTTCAACGGAATCAACCGAAGACTTTAGCAGAATCGACCGCGGAAGAATCTACCGCAAAACCTTTAATCAGTGGAATCTACCACAACACCTTTAATCTGTGGAATCAACCACAACACCTTTAACCCAACTGGGTCAAGGCTCCCTTGGGGAAAACTCTCGGCCACCAAAGTACAGCATCAACAACTCCTCGACCAATAAGCACCAAAGTTACCAACATGCGGTAACCCAACGGATACCGACTTGACTATCTCAACATCTCACCATCTCATCTTCTTCATCATCTTTGTTAACCATTTACCGAGTTATCTAATCCATCACATTAATTGATTGTGTTATCTCATCATCGTTGGGGAATTGGGGTTATAAACCCCTTAAAAGTTATTAATTCCATTTCTGGTCTGTATGGGAGCAAGGGTGTGCTGATCCCCTACACGGTCGTGCTGCCACTTAAGTGGAGTAAGGTTGTGCTGCCACTTAAGTGGAGTACGGTCGTGCTTCCTATTGGGAACGGTCGTGCTCAGCAGCACGATCATGCTCTTTGTCCTGCACGGTCGTGGTAAATGCACGGCCACTTTCCAAAATTCAACTGGGAGCACGGGCGTGCTCCCTGTTCAGCACGGCCGTGCTCAATGCACGACAATACTGTTCTGGGCAGAGTTAAAACAAAGTTCTTAGCCAATTATTTCAATGATTCAGTCCACTAATCCTAATCCATTTTAACAACATATTTTCCAGATCCCACATCCTCATCAACTCAATCATAACATCAGGACAGTCATGACATCAACCATTCCACCAATCATAATCAACAACATCGGGAATCAACCAGTATTCAACAGTCATATCTCAACAATCATCCGACATAATCATCATGTTCATATAACCAACATAAACATCAAGAACGTAGTATGAACATACGCATATAAACAGCATATTAACAATCAAGATCATGTTATCAAAATAACTAACAAATCAACATATAAATCATATACTCATACAAACAAACCGGGGATATGGGAACCCCTTTAATTTACTCTAACCCCAAGCCTATGAGTACACTACCCTTCTTCCCATACCTGGATTGAAGGTCGCTCCAACGTAAGCTCCTAACAGCCAACTGCCCTCAGTTCCCAAAGCGGCTCAACACAAACTCAACCTCTAAACTGAAACAGATCAAACAAGCTTCCCAAACGAAGAGCCAACGTGTTTCCCCCAAGCGGCTTGACTAGTTTTCCAAGCCTTGGTCAAACAAAAGGTTAACTATTAATTCTCAATTCAAGGAGAAGAAAGGAGATTAACAAAAAGGGATGACAAGGTGCGCGAATTTTACCTGGTTTAGAGATCCAAACAGCAAACACAATGAGCACGTGTTCGTAACGGTGTTCCCCAATTGAAGAACGGTGGAAAACGATGAATTGAATGGTCCCTAGAGAGATAGTTTTTAGAGAAAATAGATGAGACCTCAAAGAGAAAGGTGGGAGGCAGTTTCTGAGTGTTAGAGTCGTATAAACTAGGGTTTAGGCCGTGACTTAGAGGTTTAAAACGAATTAAGGTGCAACTGGACCGAAACAGAAGCCCCAAAATGTTGTCAGTGTCGTTAGGCCGGGCTCAGAAAATTTAGGCCGGGTGCAAACGCTTAGGCCGGGATCAGAAAATGTAGGTCGGGCAGATTCTGTAGAAAACCAAAATTCATTATTAAGACCCTTCCAAAGCCTAAACTACCTCTAACATACACATATGCATAAATATCTAACATATAACAACATATATATTCCAAAACTAACACTTGTAAACATAAGGGTGAATCTTAGGGTGTTACAGGATGTGGTTCCATTTTTGGGAATAGTGGGGTTTTTTATAGTCTGAATTTCTGGCTACTGAGAGCCATCTTTTTGAGTAGTGGTTTCAGACTCCCGCTGTGGTATAGTTATGTTGTTTTTAGTTTTTTTATGTCTTTATGACCGTAGAAGGTGAGCTGGTAGGATGAAGGTCTTGTGTAAAACTCTTATGACACATATGCATGATAAATAGTTGTATATTATGTTGATGGTGTTGGATTTTATGTGGAGTAAAGGAAAAAAAAAATTATCACCATTTTTTAAAAGAATAAGTAATTAGAAAACTTATTTTTCCGAAGGTAACCAGCAACATGTTATTTCTTTAAGTTTCAAATTCCGCAACAAATTATTTAAATGTGATACCCTGATAAGGGGTGTCGCATTCAGCGAACTGATTTTCACTGACACTACAAGAAAATCAGCTTTCAGCATTAACCAAAAGCTCACGCTACAAGGCAAGAGTCGACGCTAATAGTCATTTCAGCGTCGGCCATGTGTCGGCATCAGGACTAACTCTACATGCCTTGTCGCAAAGTTTAGCGTCAAGCCGCTAAACATAGCGTTGGCCTAACCTGTGCTAAATCACCAGGAAATTAAAAAAAATACTGCATGTAATGTTTATTACAACTCCATTACATTTAAACGCTCTCCTTAATCAGTAAGAAAATGAGAAAACTTAGGTACAATTTCATGTATACATTAGGTGCTATTTTCCAATTGAATTAAAGATATATGTAACAGTTCATACGCATGTTACGTTTCATTTATGGGCTATTACACATGCCATAATTCTTTTGGAAAACAACACCTAATGTACCTATGGAATTGTACCTAAGTTTTTTCCTTAATAAAATTGCAGTAACATTAGGTTCATGAGTCACGGTTTTACAATAATATGCACACATTTTAGGAAGAAGAAAGACAAAAGAAACATAATAGAACAATTTACATACATACATACATACATATATATATATATATATATATATATATATATATATATATATATATATATATATATATATATATATGGGAGTGTATCATGTGAGAACTAGTGTCTATTGTGAGAAATAAGAACTCTTAATAGTAACCGTTGGATCACAATTAAAAAAATAAATAGATTAGATTATACAATAACATTAAATGGTCACGTGATCTCTCATTTTTCATCCTCCCTTTTCCCCTGCAATCCCCAATGG
The DNA here is from genome assembly GCA_030762895.1 of Sophora flavescens. Classification (NCBI taxonomy): domain Eukaryota; kingdom Viridiplantae; phylum Streptophyta; class Magnoliopsida; order Fabales; family Fabaceae; genus Sophora; species Sophora flavescens. Next base: position 164,928,467 of record CM061067.1, read on the forward strand.
GAGACAGTGAGAACACAAAAAAAAACCTAATAGAACCGTGATCACAATTAAAAAATAAATAGATAGATATCCATAAATGGTCACGTGATCTCTCATTTTTCATCCTCCCTTTTCCCCTGCAATCCCACATCAGTTGGTGCACATATGACTTCGTTCTTATTCCTTCATCACGTGCTTTTAGCTGCCATCGTCGCCATCGCATATTGCTCGCCTCCTCTTCGTTCTCGCAACAAAGCAGCAACCGCCATCATGTATATCCGCCTCCTCTTCGTTCCTGCAACAACGCAGGGACTGGCTCTTCTTACCCGTCTCCTCTTCTTGCGCCCTCATCGTGTATCCTAGTTCTTGAAGTGATGGCGACTACAAATATAGTGTCTGGACGGTGGAGGGGCAAATCGAGCAGTAGATCTGAAAAGCGATCGAGACAGCGATGCGCAAGGTGCGGTTATGGGGAGTGGACGAATCATACACCGAGGTGGAGAACGGTGACTGGAATGGCCGTGCACGGTGGAGCAGAGGAGGTGGACGATGTTGTGGACTGGGTGCGGTGGAGCTACTAGGATACGATTACTCGGGTGGAGGGACAATAATTTGTGGTGGTTGCTGTTGGGGTTCTGGCATGAGGTAGAGGATGGAGGTTCCGGACTGGTATTGATGTTCCGGACTCGGAGGCAGACGTCGACGAGGTGGGGGACTTGTTCATATGCTTGTTTGTGGGGTGACGCTAGTAGAGACATAGGCATGTGGGTATTAGTTTTCTGGTGTTTTGGTTGATCAGCAGCAGGCGTAATACGTTCCAACAAGCACGTGAAGGAAGAAGAAGAAGTCATATGTGCACCAACTGATGAGGGATTGTAGGAGGAAAGGGGAGGATGAAAAATAAGAGATCAGTGACCATTTAATGTTATTGTATAATCTAATCCGTCTATTTTTTTTTAATTGTGATCCAATGGTTACTATTAAGAGTTCTCATTTCTCACAATAAACACTAGTTCTCACATGATACTATATATATATATATATATATATATATATATATATATATATATATATATATATATATATATATATATATATATATATATATATATATATATAGTTTTTTGGGTAAAGAAGATATGGTTATACTAAAGAACTCACGAGGGTTCATAAACATGGCACATACATGCATAAGAAAAAGTTACTAACAAATCTTTACATTTATAATCAGAGTGGAAGCAAGAATATACTTAACAGTCAAGGAATGTAAATACCTTCTTCATCATTGATCATTATATTTCCAGAAGCAGACATTGTGAGGAAAAAAAAACTACAAGAGAATTGAGACGATCAAGCAATCCCTGTTGCAAAATTGAAATATAGAATTGTTTAGAGGGAGGAATATGAGGAAGTTTAGAAGTTTGTTTTGGCAAGCAACAATCTGATCTATTTGATTACAAAGGAATGTAAATATTTTCATAAATGAGTCAGTTGTGTTTGGGAGCTGCTTTGAATTGATTAGGAACAAGTCCTGGCTTTGGTTCTCTGCAGACAGCAACAATTCTGGTTATACATTTTCAGATTGGTGTGTTTGCCCCTATAGTTGTCTCGGCTAGGTTCAGTATGATGATCAAAAAAGGTGTTCGATTACTACCTATGCTTGTATCTTGATTGTGAGGAATAATTTCATGATGTATACCTTCTTGTCATGGTTCTCTGTTCTGAGTTGAAGTATCTCAATCGGGTGAGAGTAAAAAATGGAGATTGCCTTGCCTAGAGTGAAAAATGTGAGTTTGTGAGGAATTGAAAATTGAAATCGTTCTATGGGTGTCTGCTGGTTACCTTTTAGGTGACATCAATTTCTAACTTTATTTTCGTGGTGTTCTAGTTTCTTTCTTGCAGGTTTGTGCTCTATGGCGGTTTTTATATCCTAATGAGGGGAGGGGTCTTGTGGATTCATAATAATTAGTGTGAGGAGGCTGCTCTGAGAGTGTCACAGTGATTAGAGCTCCTTTTTTATTAGTGGGTGGTGTGGTTTTGGGAATGCAGTGTGCATGTCAAAAAAGTTTTATCTACTGGGTTCTAGTGGGTTTTTTCTTTCAGTGAGAGACTTTTTTTTTCTCTCTGTGTTGTCTGTCTGTGGTCCAAGTTTGTTTTAGAGGTCGGTGTATGTCAGTGTCTTTTGTATCGAGTGGCAGGTTTTGTTTTTGTTTTTGGTTCTTTTGTTTTAGTGAGGTGTCTCTCTTTGTCCTCGGCTGTGTTTAGAGTGTTTGGTCAGTTTTCTTTTTGTTCTTGGTGTGTCTTCTATTTTTTGCATTTCAAAATTATACTGCTATGGTGTATAGACAAGAAGCATTGTGGTTATAAGTTCTCTGTTGGGGTGTTTCAACAAAGTGTGGCTCTAGGAGCTTTGTTACAGGTTCCAGTTTTGATGTTAAAACTCCTCTATATCAGTATTCAACAAAGTGTGACAAAATTGATGTTTTTGGTTCAAGTGGCAGGGTTATTCTTCCTGCAAGTGCATTTTTCTTCAGGACTCTTTCCCTTAAAGGCATGCTCTCCATCGTCTATGGTTTATCTACAGAATTTTTCGACTGAGGTGGTCTGATTACAGTGAAGGGCAATTCCATTTGTGCTCTCCATTTCTTTTTGGTCCTTGGCTCGTTGGTTTTTAGCTGGTTTTATTCAATTATGGATTATCATGCCAAAAAACATGTCCAAATCTTGGTACTGCATACATGTTGATGGAATGGCTACTTTGTTTTTGTGACGTGGTGATAGAAGGTTTTTACAAGGTGTGCAACTTCTTTTGGTTTGTGATTTTATTCTGGATAGTGGTAGCTGGAAGTATCTAAGTAGGCTTCAATTTGGTCTTGCTATTTGTTCTGTTTAGTTGCAAATGTGGTGCTTTGGTTATTACTATGTCTTCTCTTCTATTCTACTTTCTCTATTCTACTTGGTTAGAACTTTGTAATATCTGTTAAGATAGTTAGAATTTGTTAGGGTTAGTTAGAATTTGTTGTAAGTTGTTAGTTGATTTACTTGGCTATATAAGCCTAGTTTACATTGTAATTCTCATTTTTATCATTCTAATCAATATACCCTTTTCAATTTCTCTAAACTTGCTCTCATTGTTCTTCTCTGAACCATGAAATTCAATATGGTATCAGAGCTATCCTAGATCCATTGTTGGACCACCTACCATGTTATCCACGCACCAAGCCCAATAGTGTTGGGCGTGAGGGGGTGTATTGGGAAAAACCCAAGTCCCACATTGACTAGAGATAGTATCTAATGAGAGCTTATAAGTAGTGGGCAATCCTCATCCTATGAGCTATCTTTTGGAATTGAGTTAGATCCAAAATCTAACATGGTATCAAAGCCATTCCACCCACCTTGAATCTTCCGCATGCATTTTTTTTTTCTTTCTTACTTTATTTTCTTTTCCTTTTTCAGTTTTTCCCGAGAAAATCCAAAAACCAACAAATCCTTTTCCTTCTTTCATTATTGTTACTATCCCTTTCTGAAACTATCGAATATTCTTTCTTCGCATTTGCTTCTCCATCACCTCGGTCACGGATCTCATATCCACCTCTTCTTCTCTGTTCGAGGTTGCGTTCTTCTCAGTGGCGATTCCAAGAATGAAACGAATTTCAGCAACTCAGTGTTCTTGTTCTTGCATTCCGCGATTTCTGCATTATTACAATTTCGTCAGATTTGGTTTGTGTTTCTGACTTTTTGTAAGTTCGTGGCCGGAGATGGTGTTTCCGGATGCCATCTTATTGCGGTGGTGCCGCATTTATGGTTCTCCCCTCCGATCTTGATTTCGATCTAGTTCTTCTCCCCACAAATTTACGATGCATTTCCCCCCTTCAGATCTATTTCTTGGTCTTGTTTCTCCGGTTGTGCCATTTCGTTGCGGTGATGCCGATTTTGCGGTGGTGGCTCTTGATGGAGATCTGATTTTGCATCTTCCCCTGCGCTTATCTATTCCATATATTCAACACTACTTGGATATGGTAGTTTCTTATCTGTTTTGATCAAGAATGGTGCCAAATCTTGAAGAACTGTTCGAAGCTCCATCAGTTTTCAATTTCTTTGATTTTGTAGATCTGGTATGGCGTCACCATTTTTTGCATTGGTCTGTGCATGCCTCAGTCGAAGATGTGAATGTCCAACTTTGGGATTCATTTGCAGATATATCCAAACAGTGATGTCTCAACTTCTTTTCCTTCTTGATGCTTCGGTACAAGTGATGGGGTTGTGTTCTCTGTCATGTTTTTTGGGAAGCAGAGGCTGGGTTCTTTGATTTGATAAAAGATGCATTTCCAACTTTTTTTTAAGTTCTGTGCACACCAACTGTTCGGTGATTTGCCTTGCTTTTTGTTTCTGTTTAGCCTACTGGCTTTGTTGTGAGCTTCCATCCATGGTGGTTAAGCATTGATATGAGCTTCTGTCATGGATGGTTAAGCATTGCCAATTTGTTGTTAGCTTCTGTCCTTATCTTGGTGGTTAAGCATATATGCTTCTGTTAAGTGGTTAAGCCTTGAGTTATGGCTTCTGCTTAATGGTTAAGCTTTCGCCTTTATTGGCTTTGATGTTTTCAGCTTCTACCTTGTATGGTGGTTAAGCACTTGGAGCTTCTGCCTTTTATGGTGGTTAAGCATTTGTTAGCCTACGTGCCTTGCCAATGTGTTCTTGGCATTATCATTGAATTTTTTTTGGATATGCATTTGTATTGATTATTCCAAGCTGGAAGTGTTATGTACACATTCTAGCTTGCGGGGGACTGTTAAGATAGTTAGAATTTGTTAGGGTTAGTTAGAATTTGTTGTAAGTTGTTAGTTGATTTACTTGGCTATATAAGCCTAGTTTACATTGTAATTCTCATTTTTATCATTCTAATCAATATACCTTTTTCAATTTCTCTAAACTTGCTCTCATTGTTCTTCTCTGAACCATGAAATTCAACAATATCAATGCCGGGATGATGTTTTCTAGCATTCCACTTACATTTGTCCTCTCTTCTTTGATTTTGCTTGGTTCTGTGTATATGGGTTGAGGTACCCCTTGTACCCTTATCAATATACTTTTGGCTTATCAAAAAAAAAATTATGTATGTTAAATATGTGCTCTCTTTCATATACAGAACTTATAAGGCAAACCAAGTTCAAGTAATAATAATTTCTTTCTAGAAAACCCAGATGGGGAGTCCAAATTAGTTTATTTAATTTATTTAAAGGGGTCGATCATTTAGGCTTTGTTTGTTATAGTAGAAAATGGCAAGAGAGAAAACAAGAAGAGAGAAAATTAGGAGAAAATACATTTTTCTCTTGTTTGGTGGAGGAGAGAAATAGGGAAGAGAGAAGAAAATTGATGGGACCCACCTCAAATTTTTTTATCTCCCCAAGTGAGAAAATGGAAGAGGGAGAGAGTGTTTCATGTAAAATGACTTTTGTACCCTTCTTTTTGGGTTCTCATTCAATTATTTAATAAATTTAAATAAATTGAACTAAATTAATCATTTATTAAATTAAATTAAATTTAAATAAATAAAATAATTATATTAAACTAATAAATTTTATTTAAAATAACTTAAATCAGTTAAAAATTATTTGATTAGTTAGAATAAATTAAATCAATTAAATTTAAATATTTTTATATTGATTTTTTAGTTAAGGATATTTTTGTCTTTTTAAAAAAAATTACTTTTCTCTCTTCTTATTTTCTATCCAACCAAACAAATGGGGAGAGAGAAAACACCTCTTTCTCCTCTATTTCTCTCGTATTTCTCTTACACCAAACAACACGTAAAATCTACTATATTTCTCACAATTTTCTCTCTTCTCATACTCTTTCTCACCTCTTTCTCTCTTCTCATTTTCTTCTCACAACCCAACAAAGCCTTAGACAAAGCTCTGAGAAAGACAACACTCTTCAATCCACTGTTTGCAGCTTGTACTGGCCGAGGAGTAAAACTCGGCCGCCGAGCTTGGATACCCGATCCAATAAAGGTGGGAAGGATAAGATATCGATATTATCTTTAATAATCCAAATATTATCTCAAATAACATTATCCAGTTATAAGAGATAAAATCCCTCAAATTAAGGAGATCATATCTATCTTTAATAATCATGATATTATCTCAAATAACTTTATCCGGTTAGAAGAGATAAATCCCTCAAAAAAAAAAAAAGGAAATCGTATCTCAAAGAGGATTTAAGAGATAAAAGGAGATGAATCCAGATCTCTTAAAGATATGTGGATCATATTATAAAAAGAGGAGAACCCAAGAGAGAGACTCACTTTTCCCGAACCCAGGTGACTCTCCCTTAAGCGTATTAGAGAAACATGCTCGACCAAGAGACTATTGAAGAGTCCTTGCTCGCTGGTATTCATCAGATACAAGATTAGGGGATTGAGATCACTACATGACCAAGGGTTGAACCTAGAACTACGTCTGGCGTTGATTCCCATTGGGATACGTAGGACCGGAATACAAAATTCTGTCAAGCCATATTCTAAAACAACCCCATTGTTCACTCTTGGTTTGACGTTCTACGGCGAGATTTCGGCAAGTCGGATCTCGGCGGGAACACAGCTATAGAGAAATGCATCTACTCATTATAACTTCTTTGCTAAACAATCATAATTGAGGTTCATGACTCAATAAAATCAATGAATGGTACGAGGATTTTGAAACATACATACCTGATGCGTCCACCGTGGGGCCGAGGAAAAACTCTCCCCGGTTCCATAAGAAAGCTTGATGGTGACTACACGGAATGGATCGATGGGAGGGGCGAACATCACGAACCATGTAGATCATGAGGCTTTGAACACGAGCCAGATTCGTGACAATCCCCCTTCCCCTCCCATCAATGAAGATAACCCTGAGCTGGGAGAGGTTATGGCACAGTTAAGGCAGCTACGTAAGGAGAACGAGGAGATACGTGCTCAGAATCAAAGGCTTTTAAGAGCTCGGAAACGAGAAAGATCAGTGATGCCTTCCGAGGAAGAGTAATCCTCACCCGAGGGTATCCAAAAGGATCCATCGTACGTACCTTCTCCTCATGATACGAGCCGACCGTCCAAGACCAAACCTCGCCCCAGAGGATTCAGAAGTTAAATCTCGTGCAGAAAGGACTATCCAAAAAGAAAGGGTAACAGACCAACGACCGAGGTTTCCGTTCACGGATGACATCGATGAGGTAATCATGCCTAGATAGTTTAAGCCTCTTAACATTAATAAATTCAATGGCACCACTGACCCCACTGAGCATGTAGATTCCTTTATTTCTTCTGTTTACCTGCTGACCGATTCTGTAGCCGTCATGTGTAAAAATTTTCCAACCACTTTGCAAGGCCCTGCCTTAACCTGGTTTACGAATCTCCCACCCTGGTCAATTGATTCCTTTGATATGCTTGTAACTAAGTTCACTGCACAATTCGCAACGAGCCGAAAGCATAAAAGGCATTTGGTCTTCTGGTGAATTTTAAACAAGAAAAGAATGAATCACTTAGAGATTATATGGCTCGTTTTAGTGCCAAACAAATTTTAATTCCCAATATGAGCTCGTAACTCTGTCTACATACCGTCATGGGCGGTTTGAAGCCGGGGCCATTCTTTGAGTATTTATCTCGAAAACCACCGAGAGATTTTGAAGGGTTGTAGGAAAAGCCATTGGTTTCATGAACTCGGAAGAGATGATAAAATCCAAAAGGATAAAAAGAGGTTTTCAAGACAAGAGCTTGGTTCCAAGCAAAGAAAGAGAGAGGGGGGACTAATCCACAAAGGGCTCAAAAGACCAATGAAAGGGGATTCTCGAAGAGGCAACCTTGGTACCAGTCCTGTACACCGCTAAACCGATCTTGGGCAGCCATTTTCCAGGAGGTGTGCAACGCCGAGTTACTCACCTTACCTCGACCGTCTAAAACTCTGGCCAATGCAGACAGAAGTAAAGAGTGAAAATGGCATCAAAACAATGGTCACTCCACTGAGGACTATAAAGCAGCCCAGGAAAAAATCGAGGACTTGATACAGGCAGGTCGTCTTGACCGGTTCATTCGTCGAGATGATAATGGAGGAGGACGAGATGGTCGACGACGACGGAGACACGGTTATGAAAATCGTAACCGAGATGCAAACCTGCAAGGAAATAATCAGAACGGAGATCGGTTGAACAATCAGAGGGCTCTTAATGAAGAAACGGAATGAGGAGTCAGAGGGGTCATCAATACAATCTCAGGAGGATTTGCAGGTGGAGGAACAACGAGTTCAACTCGGCGGCGTCATGTAAAGGTCATCCGATCTGTAAACACGGTGTCTGGAAAACCTACAAGGACGAGACCTCCAATAACTTTCTCAGATGATGATTTGCAAGGGCTGGATCCAAATCAAGATGACCCAATGGTGATAACGATCGAATTAGCCAACTACTCAGTTAAACGAACACTTATTGATCAGGGAAGCTCGGCTGATATTTTATACCTGGTGACCTTCAAGAAACTTGGAATTCCAGAAAAGCTGATAAAAGAGAGGGAAGACAAGCTAGTAGGGTTCGCCGGAGAGCAAGTAAAAACCCGAGGTTATATAGACCTCTTAACAACGTTTGGAGAGGGAAAACTCTCCAAGACCGTATCAGTCAGGTATGTTATTGTGGATGCCAACACGTCGTACAACATCCTTATTGGAAGACCAACGTTGAATGAACTCGGAGAGATTGTCTCTACCCCACACCTCACAATGAAATTCCCAGTCGAGTCTGGAGATATAGTCGTTGTCCGAGCTGACCAAAGGATTGCCATGCAATGCTATATGGATAGTCTAAAGGTTACCCGAAACTAGAATATCGCAAAGAATGCCGAGGATGATAAAGCAGAAGTGGTAAGCTCGGTCAGTTCGATAACTTCAGTAAGCTCGGTCAGCATGTTTGAACTAAACCCAAGGATGGCGATGTATGAGTCCAGAGCCGAACCAACAGAGTCTTTAAAGAAGTTCCAATTGGGAGCCCAAGCTGAACAGTGCACCAAGGTCGACAGTCAGCTCGACCCCTTGCTCAAACAACAGATTCTAGCGGTCTTAAAAAAGAATGCCGATTTGTTTGAATGGAAGACATCAGATATGCCTGGCATAGACCCCAATTTTATGTGCCATAAGCTATCTATATGTCCCAAAGGCAAGCCTGTAGCTCAAAGAAAAAGAAAACTTGGAGAAGAAAGGCACCAAGCAGTAGCCGAGGAGACTGCCAAACTGGTCAAAGCAAATTTCATCGGAGTGGTGAAATACACTGCTTGGCTAGCCAATGTGGTGCTAGTTAAAAAGGCCAATGTTCAGTGGAGAATGTGCACCGACTACACCGATCTCAACAAAGCGTGTCCAAAGGATTCTTATCCTCTTCCCAACATTGACAGATTGGTAGACCGAGCTTCGGGGTACAGAGTTTTGTCCTTCTTGGACGCATATTCGGGTTATAACCAGATAAGGATGTATCCACCCGATGAAGAAAAAACAGGATTTATGACCGATGGGGCAAACTACTGCTACCGAGTAATGCCTTTTGGTTTAAAAAATGCTGGTGCAACGTATCAAAGGCTTATAGATAAAATCTTTGTCAACCAGATCGGAAAGAACCTAGAAATATATGTTGACGATATAGTGGTAAAATCCGATGACCCAAAGCAGCACTCAGCTGACCTTGAAGAAATTTTCAATCAACTCAAAAAGTACAACATGAGGTTAAATCCAAAAAAATGCTCTTTTGGTGTACGAGTAGGAAAGTTCTTAGGATATATGCTAACACATAAAGGAATTGAAGCCAATCCTGATAAGTGCAAAGCTGTCATTGAAATACGAAGCCCTTAGAATGTGAATGGAATTCAGAGGTTAGCTGGCCGATTAGCTTCTCGTTCCCGCTTTCTCCCAAAATCAAGCAAGACCCTTCTTTCAGCTTCTGAAAAAACCAAAAGAGTTCACTTGGACCGAGGAGTGTGAAAAGTCCTTTAAAGATTTGAAACTTTTTTCTGACCTCTCCGCCGATCCTTACTCGGCCACAGCTCGGCAAGTATCTGTATTTGTATCTGTCTGTCAATGATTACGCAATCAGTGCAGTAATCATCGAGGAAGAAGAAAAACAACAAATGCCGGTGTATTACGTTAGTAGAATTTTGAAAGATACAGAAACACAGTATCAAGTAATTGAAAAACTAGCCCTCGCCTTAATCATGGCAGCTCAGAGGTTACGACCTTACTTTCAGTCACACCAAGTTATAGTAAAAACAGATCATCCAATAAAGCAGGTGCTCGGGAAACCCGATCTAGCTGGACGAATGATGAGTGTGATTTCACCTCATATTTCATTGACATTTTGCATGCATTTTCATATATCTTAGGCATATTTAGTTTGATTTTTGGTTAATTTTACCTTGGAACGGGTAAGGCGGTTTTGTGGTGTTGTTTTGCAGGAATTAAGGATTAAATGCTTAGGATCAACCATGATGGAGCTTGCATGAAGATAGGGCTTGAAAAGTGAAGAAAATGAGCCAAGAAGAGCCCATCATGGCCTAGCCGCGATGCCCATCACGACCATGATCGAGTAAAGCTGAAAAGAAAGAAGGCTAAAGTCAGAACTGGTCACGGTCGTGACATGTCAGCTGAACCAGACCCTCACAGGCAGAACTAATCACGACCTAGCCGTGATGGTGGTCACGGCCGTGACAGACCAATCAGTGAAGAAACGCCCCAGGAAGAATCCGTCACGGCCATGACGCACATTACTTGGATCTGAAGCAACTGATTTTGATCTGAATTTGTGTTTGATTGGGATTCAAATTCCCCCTAATCTATAAATATGACAATCAGGCAGAAACTTCAGAGGACTTTTGGCTGCTACTCTTAGGCAAATTTTTAGGATCTCCCTTCTTCTTCTTCTTCTTCTTCTTCTTCTTCTTCTTCTTCTTCTTCTTCTTCTTCTTCTTCTTCTTCTTCTTCTTCTTCTTCTTCTCTTCTCTTCTCTTAGGTTTTATTTCATGTTGTTGTTAACCAAGCTTGTCATCACCATGGAAATGCTTGAGTAGTAGCTTAATTTCTAGGGATTGGGGCTATGCCCAAGATCTTATTTGTGTTATGAGTTGATGGTTTATCTTTATTAATTTTGATTTTACTTTAAATCTGAATTCTAGTGTTTTAATTACTCGTAAATTCGGTGGCCACTTATTTGCATGTCGTAGATATTCTAAGGAGGGACCTAGCAGTGAACTTAAGTAGCGGATCTATAGAATCAGACTTAGGACTTAAATCACGAGAGTTAGAAGCGATCCTTCGAGGGTCAACGAATTGTCACAAAGCGTAAAGGGTTCAATCTAAATTCGACTACCACGAGAGTAGGGGTTGTTTTAATTGGGCACGGTTTTTGTAACCCGGGAGGGAGCATTAACTATTTTAGGATAAATTCGCCTTCAAAGCAATTTTGATAATTAACAAGGGTTAGTCAATTTAGTAACATAAACAATCTTGTTGGTAACCCAATTCCTAGGAATCTCTTTAGATTTGAAAAATCAAATTGATTTACTTTCTGTTTACTTGATTACATTCCTTATCTGATTTTCTAAGTTATCTCTTATTCCAAAAATCAAAAACCTTTTCAAAATCCTTTCTTTTTTTATAGTCCGGTTTAATAAATTTGATAATTAGTTGCGATTTGAGATCACGGTCTCTGTGGGATCGATATATTTTTATTACTTGGCGACGAATCCGGTACACTTGCCGGAGCATGCACATCAAGTTTTTGGCACCGTTGCCGGGGACTGTGCTTTCTCGAATCTAAATTTAATTTTTCAATTGATTTTTCTGGACCTCTTATTTTTATTTAATTTTTATATTTGAAAAAAAAATCCTTTTTCTTTCTAGAGTATCTATCTCTCTATGCTTTTTATGAAAAGATCCCTAAGTCTTGGAAACCTTAGTGAGGTCGACCCCGAAGTCGAAAGGACCTTTCATAGACGTAGGAGACTACAAAGAGAGAGAGAGAGGTTGATCCCCATTCCACTAATGGTGAATCTACCGGATACGAAACTACTGAAGGACTGCGCAACCCCAAATGCGAGGGGTTTGCGAACTGGGATTGCTAGGCTAGAGATTGAGGCGGAGAACTACACTATACCGCCTATGCTGATTAACATGATTAGGCAACATCAATTCGGAGGATTGCCCTCGGAGGACCCGACTGACCACGTGGAGACATTCTTGGAGTTCACCGATGCAGTTAGAATTCAAGGTGCCCCGGTAGATGCTATTTGCTTGAGGTTGTTCCCCTCCTCTCTTACTGGAAAGGCAAAAGCTTGGCTGAAGCAAGTGCCCGCTAATACCTTGTCGACTTGGGACCAACTGGAGCAGGCGTTCTTGGGGAAATTCTTCCCTCCATCCAAGACGGCTTACCTACGAACCCAGATCACCGGCTTCTTCCAAAAGGACGGAGAATGCTTATCCGAAGCTTGGGATCGCTACAAGGGATTGCGGGAGTCTTGCCCACATCATGGACTCAAGAGGTGGTTATTAGTGCACACCTTCTACAACGGATTGGATTACTCTTCGAAGGTGTCACTTGACTCCGTAGCTAGTGGAGCCTTTATGAATAGGCCTCTGACTGAGGCATTCGACATCATTGAAAACGTGGACATCAACTACCACCAATGGGGTTCAGAAAGAGGTAATAACCCGAAAAAGATTTCGGGGGTAAGTTTGAAATGAATAGCACTGATCTCATCATGTCTAAAATTGACTCACTGAATAAACGCTTTGATCAGCTTGAAAGGGCTAACGTGAGTTCAATAGGTACTACTAACATTGTTTGTGAGATTTGTGGAATGCAGGGACATGACATAATGGAGTGCCCATGTGGTATTGGTCATGGATCCGGCTCTTCGGGGAAACAAGTGAACTCTTGTCACAACTTCTACGACACGAACCCGAAGTTGCCAAATTATGCTCCTCCAAATGCTTACAACCAAGGAAGAAAGAACAGTCCTTACCTCTCCTACGGGAACTACAGCAACACGTTGAATCACGAGTTCCAAGAAGGCCAAGGTAATAGGAAACCCACATCGGGATATCCTCAGGTACAAAAGTCTAAACTTGAGTCTCTCTTGGAAAGCTTTGTTGAAACTCAAACAAAGTAAAATGAAGAGTTTAGACAACAAGGTAGGGCAGTCAATGAGGCAATAAAAGAGTTAGCATCTAAGGTAGATAACTTAGCCATCCATAATAAGATGTTAGAAACTCAGATTGCCCAACAAGCTAGTACATATTCTAGACCTAAGGGTACGTTTCCGGGACAACCCGAAGTTAATCCCAATGAACATTGTAATGCTATATACTTGAGGGATGATAAGCTTGGGGTAGCTGAAAAGGATGTGGAATGTGAGGAAGACATGAGCGAAGATGAAGAGACAAAGCCAAAGTATGTCCCTCCACCACCTTACCAACCCCCAATATCTTTCCCACAAAGATTGGTCAAGAGAAAGCAAGTAGAAATAGAAACTAACAGCTTAATTGAGGAGCACAATGTCATTATAAAAACTAATATGCCTCCTAAACTAACACTACTAGAAATCCATCTTTTTCAGACGGATTTTCGGACGGAATTCGGACGGATTTCGGACGGAAAATTTATTTCGGACGGAATGGTATCCGTCCGAAAAAGCCCCGTGGGAAATTAGAAAATCCGTCCCAAATTCCGTCCGAAAATATTTACGGACGGATTTCGGACGGATTTCGGACAACGTGGAAATCCGGACTGTGGTTATTTTTCGGACGGATTTATTTTTATTTTCGGACGGATTTCTGACGGATTCTGTGATTTTGTTGGTTATTTTTCAGACGGATTTCGGACGGATTCATTTTTATTTTCGAACGGATTTCGGACGGATGCTGTGATTTTGTTGGTTATTTTTCGGACGGATTTATTACGGATTTCGGACGGATTCTGTGATTTTGTTGGTTATTTTTCGGACGGATTTATTTTTGTTTTCGGACGGATTTGGGACGGATGCTGTGATTTTGTTGGTTATTTTTCGGACGGATTTATTTTTGTTTTCGGACGGATTTGGGACGGAATGCTGTGATTTTGTTGGTTATTTTTCGGACGGATTTCGGACGGATTTATTTTTGTTTTCGGACGGATTTGGGACGGATTTCCCACGGAAGAATCAAAAGTCAGAATCTGTCACGACAATGACATGTTAACTGAGTCAGACCCCTTGTAAGCAGAATCTGTCAAGGCCAGGCCGTGATACCCATCACGGCCGCGGTAATGATTCATTTAGTGAAACAACATTCAAGGCAGAAGCTGTCACAGCCAGGCCGTGATGCTCATCACGGCCGTGACAGATCACTTCACTTACATTACAGTTTCACTATCTATGCGAATTATATGGCACCGATCACTAACATTTGCAGTTTCACATTCAATCACAAAATCATGAATTTGACTATTGTTACAAAATACAGCCTTGGTACCATACAACTTCTAAAAATCAAATACCAATTGCTGCATGCAATCCAAAAGTCATGACTTAAAAACTATCAGAAGATCAAACCACTGTGAACTGTGAAAGTCATGTAATGAACCAAAAAGTTGAGGAATCTGAGAATCCAGCCTCTCCAAATTTGCTGACATTTTTCCTTTAGAAGTAGAATGACCTGCATCAATGGAGATGCCCCCACGATACACCTGAAAGATTTATATCCAACAATTCAGTAAAAGAATGAACCTTTCCATCAACCAAGCAAGTCAATTAACTAACAAATAGAAATAAGTGCTCACATGTGTTCAACTGTACTCTAGAACCCCAAAAGAACTGAGCCGAGAAAGAAGCCCATGTGATCTATATTGTTTAGTATAGCCGTCTGAGCAAATATACATGCTACAGATCAGTAAGATCGATGGTACTTCCAATAGTTGGAAAGTGCAATCTAATTGTTTATCAATTAAAAAGTGATAAATGCTTACGACATATTTTATCTGCCAGCATTGTTAACAGCCAAAAAGCATAATTAGAAGGCTATTTATTAATTATTGGCATTTAAATTGATGCGACTAGCAGAAAGTACAAATAATAAAAATTATCAAGAGATTTTTCCAGCAAACCCTCAAATTGTTTGGATCTTTATTGCTAGCAAACCCTCAAATTGTTTGAATCTTTATCTAACTCATGTCCGTTCATAATTCCTAGGCCTAAGCATACACTACACTTTAGTTCAAAGGATAGTCAAATGTTGAGGCTAAACAAAAAATCTGCAATGCACAAGAGTATTAGGATAGCCAAAAGAACCAACATTATTTCCACTACACACACACAAAACAAACGACACACAAACAATCAATATTGGAATCTTTAAATTTGATAAAGATTAAAGAACAGAAGATTCGGTGAATAAGAGAGAAAAGGTTGAAACACGTAAGTTGCACTGAATATAACAAACATTATCCAATGATAATGAATCTTCAAATAGTACAAAACATATCGTGAGTAAAAACATGGCCTTGAATGTACACTACACATTGCAACTCATACAAGGCAAGCAACTAAAACTAAATCACGTCCCCCAATAACATAAAGTACACCCAGCATCTCCCAGCAGATATTTATAAAATTTACATTCTTATAATCTAATTCATCAGCAAAAACTATTTCCACAAAAGGAGGATGAAATTCTCAGAATACCTGTATAGTAGCGTAGAGTCACAGTATCCAAAAGTGTGTTAGTAGTGTAACTATTGGATTGCAATCTGATTCGTCCTGGCTCCACATCCACCGAGCTCCTTGACCAGAATGCAAAGGTAGATGAATCAAATTTCTACATAATTAAATTAGAAACATATTATATTGAGACTAGTTACAAAAATTAATTTTGAAGAAATAGTCAAAATGTCAATAAGGAAGCTAACAAACTTACTTCACATCTTGTTATGTTCTCAAGAGGATATATTCTCAATGTTCGACTGGTATTTGGATCTAACATACGAATTCCATCCAAACCAATCTGAAAGGATAAACATTGAGAAAATCACTAATTCAGAACAGCAGCCACATACTTAAAGGATATACTTAAATACAAGCTAGTAGTTTTACAAAAATTTCGACAGAGTCTCTTCTGTAATTCGGACATCCCAGGTAAAAAGAACACCTGCTAAAATACTTACATTTTCATTTCCAGGATTTCAGTTACACCAAATACATCCAGGCAGTAATACATAAAAATAATAGTTATAACAACAGCACGTCCGCCATATCATCTTTTCAGATATTGATTAAACCTTCAATATCAATTGAGTTTTAAACTCTCACTAAAGATTTTTCAAAATCTTTTTTCATGATTTATCTTTTCTGTTTCCTTTCCACTTTCCAAAGAAAGCTAAAAAACACTTTTCCGTGTTCATATGTTTTCAGTAAAATAGTTTTCCAAAACATAAGCTATGACGTATGTCATGCCTCAACCAGTCTCAATAGTTTAATCATATAGATAAATCACACACAAGCAACATTCACCAACAAACCACCAGACAGATCATGCACCATAACAATATCATATACAAATACAGATAATAGCATAACAGTTCAAGTACATTAGATAATCAAGTAAGCTCAATCAACATGTAAATATCCAATTAAACACATACACACATGCATACAGTTATTGAATATCCCTACGCAAACTCCCCTTACCTTTGAAGACAAGTAAGTGCGGAATTTAAATTAAAAGAGTGATTAGGACCTAAGTCCATCATAACGAAATCAGAACGACCTGTCCTCAATTTCAAGAATTGGACTCTCAGTCCATATCATCATAGCCAGTACCAAAACCATTTCAACATTTAAAACAAGTACTTTAAATTAATGAGCTTTTGGAAAAGAACACAAATCCCTTCATCTTCAAAGCTTATTAAGGTTTTTAATCCTTATTATGGTTGAGCACAGACACAAGTCTGGCTTAGCAAACTTTCAATCAACAGCAGTATATATTATCAGTTCAATGCCAATATCACAGTTGAAAGCAGTTCATCACATATATGCATTATAACATTTAGAACAAGTACAGTTCAACATCAGATAATAGCATAACAGTTCAAGTACATTAGGTAATCAAGTAAGTTCAATCAACATATAAATATCCAGTTAAACACCTACACACATGCATACAGTTATTGAATATCCCTAGGCAAACTCCCCTTAGAGGATCCTCGTCTTAATACTCACATTAGCTCCAAGAGTGTAACTATCTACTCCATCAAGCAAGCATAGCTGTGTCAAACGTCTCAGAGAGGGAATCCAACAACGTACAACAACCAAAAATCAAGAAATCAATTTCACTTGATCAAACACACATTCTAACTTTATCTAAACACTTAATCTAATTACCAAACAAGGTTATTTTTAAAGAAAATCATGTTTGAAGCTCACGCTTCCCAATACCCTTTAAGGAAACTTTTTTTGATTAAAAGATCATGAAAAAGAACTTTGGAAATCATCCATTTAGAGTCCTAATTGCACTAAATCATAATTAATTTTACAAAAACATACCCAAATTCAAATAAAATCAAATTGGGGTTTTAGGGCTCCTTATTAAAATTTAGGAAAACTCAGAATAATGAAATTGGTTTAGGGAAACACAAATTCACAGTCCTAATTTCATAAAACAAGCTTTAATCTTAAGATTAAAATCTGAAATCAGAGGGTTAGGGTTAGGGTTTCAAAATCAATTTGGGGATTTACAAAAGAGAAGAGGTTAGAGGTAAAACTCTTACCCAAGGTGAAGAGGAGAGGAAACGGGGGGGCCAAACGTGGTTGCGGCGGCTCCGGCAACACGGCGGCAGCGGCCGCAAACAGTGGTTTGAACTACGGGTTTTGGTGCGCACAACACAAGGAAGAAGAAGAGAAGGGTAGCCGAATCACCATGGACGGCGACAGGGGGCTCACCGCGACGGCCGGTGACAGCGAACGCAGGAGCGAACGGCCAGAGTTGCGTGCAGAGTCGCTGCCGAAGGACGACGGTGACGCGCACAGCGATGCACGGTGAGGAGCATCTCGCTCGACCGGACTGTGCTCCTACGGTGGCGGCGTACGACTGGGCTCTTGGGAGGTGGCTGGTGCAGTTTTGGAGCAAGAGGGAAGAAGGAAGTTTTGGTTTGGAGGAAGAAGATAAAAGAAAGAAGAAAAGAGAAGAAGCAGAGAAGAAAAGGGAGAAAGAGAGAGATAGCGTCGAGAAAAAGAGAGAGAAAAGAGAGAAAATGGGTTTTTAAACAAATTATTTAGTGATAGGTACAAAATGAGTGATAAATATTAGGCATAAAATGAACATGTTTTTTTCTTTTTAGAATCTAAAAATAAAGATTGATAAGGATATGTTTTCGAAATTCAAATTAGAGTAAAGATTAATAGTTGAACTGATCCACTATGAAAATACTCAGTCCAAAATTTAATCTCCGATTAAGGTCAAACCAAAATATTTTCAACTCTAAAATTAAATAAAATGAGAATATGAAAATATTTTTCTCTTAATCATATTATTTAAAATATTTTTCTGTACCGGTATAATAGTGACAATAACGTAAATTATTGTCTAGTAAGCGTGCATTCACTGAAATAAGTCGGTGCTAACGCACCCAATAAAATAATTTGAAGAGAGTAATTTAATTACTCAAACTAAACCACATAACAAAATAAACTTAAACATTCAAATAAAATAATTACTCATATATGTAAAAACTAGGGTGTTACAAGGTTATTTTTAAAGAAAATCATGTTTGAAGCTCACGCTTCCCAATACCCTTTAAGGAAACTTTATTTTGATTAAAAGATCATGAAAAAGAACTTTGGAAATCATCCATTAGGATCAGAGAAGTACAAATTGGCCCAGTTAGGTCGTATATGACCTAAAAAGTCGATTTGGGCTCTATTAGGATCAAACAAGTCCATTTAGGCTTCATTAGGACCATAGAAGTTCAATTGGGCCGATCGGGGCAATTGGCCCAATTAGGTCCTAACAAGTCAAATTGGGCTCTATTAGGATCAAACCAGTCCATTTGGGCTCCATTAGGATCAAAGAAGTACAAATTCGCCCAGTTAGGTCGTATATGACCTAAAAAGTCGAAATTGGCCCAGTTAGGTCGTATATGACCTAAAAAGTCGAAATTGGCCCAGTTAGGTCGTATATGACCTAAAAAGTCGATTTGTGCTCTATTAGGATCAAACAAGTCCATTTAGGCTTCATTAGGACCATAGAAGTTCAATTGGGCCGATCGGGGCAATTGGCCCAATTAGGTCCTAACAAGTCAAATTGGGCTCTATTAGGATCAAACCAGTACATTTGGGCTCCATTAGGATCAAAGAAGTACAAATTGGCCCAGTTAGGTCGTATATGACCTAAAAAGTCGATTTGGGCTCTATTAGGATCAAACAAGTCCATTTAGGCTTCATTAGGACCATAGAAGTTCAATTGGGCCGATCGGGGCAATTGGCCCAATTAGGTCCTAACAAGTCAAATTGGGCTCTATTAGGATCAAACCAGTCCATTTGGGCTCCATTAGGATCAAAGAAGTACAAATTGGCCCAGTTAGGTCGTATATGATCTAAAAAGTCGATTTGGGCTCTATTAGGATCAAACAAGTCCATTTAGGCTTCATTAGGACCATAGAAGTTCAATTAGGCCGATCGGGGCAATTGGCCCAATTAGGTCCTAACAAGTCAAATTGGGCTCTATTAGGATCAAACCAGTCCATTTGGGCTCCATTAGGATCAAAGAAGTACAAATTGGCCCAGTTAGGTCGTATATGACCTAAAAAGTCGAAATTGGCCCAGTTAGGTCGTATATGACCTAAAAAGTCGATTTGGGCTCTATTAGGATCAAACAAGTCCATTTAGGCTTCATTAGGACCATAGAAGTTCAATTGGGCCGATCGGGGCAATTGGCCCAATTAGGTCCTAACAAGTCAAATTGGGCTCTATTAGGATCAAACCAGTCCATTTGGGCTCCATTAGGATCAAAGAAGTACAAATAGGTCGTATATGACCTAAAAAGTCGATTTGGGCTCTATTAGGATCAAACAAGTCCATTTAGGCTTCATTAGGACCAAAGAAGTTCAATTGGGCCGATCGGGGCAATTGGCCCAATTAGGTCCTAACAAGTCAAATTGGGCTCTATTAGGATCAAACCAGTCCATTTGGGCTCCATTAGTATCAAAGAAGTACAAATTGGCCCAGTTAGGTCGTATATGACCTAAAAGGTCGATTTGGGCTCTATTAGGATCAAACAAGTCCATTTAGGCTTCAATAGGACCATAGAAGTTCAATTGGGCCGATCGGGGCAATTGGCCCAATTAGGTCCTAACAAGTCAAATTGGGCTCTATTAGGATCAAACCAGTCCATTTGGGCTCCATTAGTATCAAAGAAGTACAAATTGGCCCAGTTAGGTCGTATATGACCTAAAAAGTCGAATTGGGCTCTATTAGGATCAAACAAGTCCATTTAGGCTTCATTAGGACCATAGAAGTTCAATTGGGCCGATCGGGGCAATTGGCCCAATTAGGTCCTAACAAGTCAAATTGGGCTCTATTAGGATCAAACCAGTACATTTGGGCTCCATTAGGATCAAAGAAGTACAAATTGGCCCAGTTAGGTCGTATATGACCTAAAAAGTCGAATTGGGCTCTATTAGGATCAAACAAGTCCATTTAGGCTTCATTATGACCATAGAAGTTCAATTGGGCCGATCGGGGCAATTGGCCCAATTAGGTCCTAACAAGTCAAATTGGGCTCTATTAGGATCAAACCAGTCCATTTGGGCTCCATTAGGATCAAAGAAGTACAAATTGGCCCAGTTAGGTCATATATGACCTAAAAAGTCGATTTGGGCTCTATTAGGATCAAACAAGTCCATTTAGGCTTCATTAGGACCATAGAAGTTCAATTGGGCCGATCGGGGCAATTGGCCCAATTAGGTCCTAACAAGTCAAATTGGGCTCTATTATGATCAAACCAGTCCATTTGGGCTCCATTAGTATCAAAGAAGTACAAATTGGCCCAGTTAGGTCGTATATGACCTAAAAAGTCGAATTGGGCTCTATTAGGATCAAACAAGTCCATTTAGGCTTCATTAGGACCATAGAAGTTCAATTGGGCCGATCGGGACAATTGGACCAATTAGGTCCTAACAAGTCAATTTGGGCTCTATTAGGATCAAACTAGTTCATTTAGGTTCTATTAGGATCAAACAATTGTACTTCTTGTTTACTTTACTTCATAAATCTTGTAAGAAATATAAATCTTATTTAATTCACTTCATAAATCTTGTTTACTTTTAAATTTATTAAGATCAAATATTTTAATCATATTTATAAGATAAATTATTTAATATTTTTTCAAGGATAATATAAGATAAATCAAGGAAATATAAAAAATAACACAATACGTCCGAAATTTTCGGACGGATTTCGGACGGATCAAGGAAAATATACAAAATAACACAATCCGTCCGAACCCGTCCGAAATTTTCGGACGGATTTCGGACGGTTCAAGGAAAATATAAGAATTAACGAAATCGTCCGAAAATTTTGGACAGATTTCGGACGGATCAAGGGAAATATAAAAAATAACACAATCCATCCGAAATCCATCTGAACTTTTCGGACGGATCAAGGAAAATGTACAAAATAACACAATCCGTCCGAAATTCGTCCGAAATTTTCGGACGGATTTCTGACGGATAATGGAAAATATATGAATTAACGGAATCCGTCCGAAATCCGTCCGAAAATTTCAGACGGATTTTGGACGGATCAAGGAAAATATATGAATTAACGAAATCCGTCCGAAATTTTCGGACGGATAATGGAAAATATATGAATTAACGGAATCCGTCCGAAGTCCGTCCGAAAATTTCGGACGGATCAAGGAAAATATATGAATTAACGAAATCCGTCCGAAATCCGTCCGAAATTTTCGGACAGATAATGGAAAATATATGAATTAACGGAATCCGTCCGAAATCCGTCCGAAAATTTCGGACGGATTTCGGACGGATCAAGGAAAATATATGAATTAACGAAATCCGTCCGAAATCCGTCCGAAATTTTCGGACGGATTTCGGACGGATCAAAGAAAATATATGAATTAACGAAATCCGTCCGAAATCCGTCCGAAATTTTCGGACGGATCAAGGAAAATATAAGAATTAACGGAATCCGTCCGAAATCCGTCTGAAAATTTCGGACGGATTTCGGACGGATCAAGGAAAATATAAGAATTAACGAAATCCGTCCGAAATCAGTCCGAAAATTTCGGACGGATAATGGAAAATATATGAATTAACGAAAGCCGTCCGAAATCCGTCCGAAATTTTCGGACGGATCAAGGAAAATATTAGAATCCGTCCGAAATCCGTCCGAAATTTCGGACGGATTTGGGACGGATCAAGAATAATATAAGAATTAACGAATCCGTCCGAAATCCGTCCGAAATTTCGGACGGATTTCGGACGGATCGTGGAAAATATAAGAATTAACGAAATCCGTCCGAAATTTTCGGGAAATTTCGGACGGAACCATTTCCGTCCGAAAATTCCGTCCAAAAAATCCATTTTTCTAGTAGTGTAAAAGATCCAGGTAGTTTCTCTATTGCTTTCTCAATCGGAGAAGTGAAAGTAGACCAAGCCTTATGTGACTTAGGGGCTAGTGTGAGCTTGATGCCGCTTACTATCTTGGAGAGGTTGGGAACCAAGGAATTGAGTCCAACCAAATTCTCTTTACAATTTGTGGCTGGCTCAACTAAAATTCCTCTAGGCATACTAGAGAATGTTCCCGTAAGGTTAGGGAAATTTTTCATCCCTACCGATTTCATGGTGTTGGATATGAACGGGAATTCTAAATTCCCTATCATTCTAGGAAAGTCGTTCTTGGCCACCGCTGGAGCGATAATAGACGTAAAGAATGGCAATCTCTCTCTGAATGTAGAGGAAGGTAGGATAGATCTTGATTTGACTAACTCATATAACAACCTTCCTTTTGAGAGTCATGTGTGCAGGATCGATAAAGTCTCCAGAGGTAAAGGAAGAGATCAACATGGAAGCAACTCCGAAGCTTTGCAAGACAAATGATGCACCAAATGGTGATGAAGTTGGAGTTGCTCATCATGTGGAAAAAAAAACTTCCGCCGGGAGGGAGTAAGGCCATGAAGCTCTGAGTGAAAAGAGCAAAGCGAAAGCGCAATTGGCCATATGAGCAAAATCGGCTCTTTGAAGGACTCCCATGGAAGAGAAGTAGTGTTCTTTCACTTCTAGGCCCAGACGACCCCGGTTGATTGAAATAAGTATGGTTAAGCTTAAGACCGTAAATAAGCGCTTCTTGGGAGGCAACCCAAGTTTTCTTTCCTTTTTCCATTTGTTTTTGAATTTTGTTTTTGAATGATTTGAGAAGATAAGAAAAGAAAGATCACTAATTGATGGATTTGCCAAAGTTTTTCAGGTTATGAAAGCAGGAAGAGCAAAAAGGGCAAGGACAAATAATGTCAGAAGTCATCACGCCCAGGCCGTGACAGTGGTCACGGCCGTGATGAGCTAACCAAAGAAGATCAGAAAAGATCACGGCCCAACCGTGATATCCATCACGGGCGTGATGAGAAGGACCCTGAAGCTCAGAATGTATCACAGCCTAGCCGTGATGCAGGTCACGGCCGTGACAGGCCAGCTCCTGAAGACCAGAATTGGTCACGGCCTAGCCGTGAGAAGAATCACGGCCGTGACAAATTTTCCAGCCATCTTTGACTAGGCATGTGAGCCAGCACCCGCTACCACCTCGGTGAGTTGTTCTCCTCTCTCCGACTTGATTATTTACATTGGGGACAATGTAAGTTTTTAAGCTTGGGGTAGGGGTATTTTTGCAATTTTTTGCTTTTTTGCATTTTTCATGTTGCATTCATATAGGCATAGTTTTGCATGATCACATAATTAGATTTCCCCTTTGCTTAAAGTATGCATCCAATTGTGAGAACTTGGTGCCAAATAAATTGAGATAATGAATTTTTGAACCCAATTTTTTTTATTCTTGTGATAAGGCTAAAAATAAAAATTCTTGAGATGATCTTTTGATAGTTTATAATTAGCATGTGGTTCCTTAAATTTGTGTTTCTCATTGATTTTAAACTACTAAACGTGAGATTTTGAGCCTAAATGGGGTACTCACTAAATCTACCCCATTCTTTGTGATAAAGAGTTTTACTCCTCTTAGATTGTATTTTCTAGAACTTGACTTTGAAACTTAAAAAAATTTTAAAATATTTTTGAAAATGATTGAGGCACTAGGTATTTTTCTGGCCTTCTGAGCTTTGATTGATTAAATGCTACCCCTTAGTTGCCCAATTTTGAGCCTAAAAGAATAAAATACTTTTCTTGGTACCTTGATTTACTTTGAGGAATGATGCTTGATATGACGCCTTTTAAAGTATTGCAAAAAGGGCAAAAAGGTAGCTTGAAAAAAAAATTGTGGGATGAGAAAATTAGAAAAATATTTCTCTTGAATTGAAAATCTCCCTTTCTCCAAATAAATAAAATGAAATAAAAAAAAATGGAGAAGGGGATGACAAAAAGAAAGTAAGAAATAAAATTAAAAAAAATAAAAAAAAAGGGGAAAGAAAGGAGGAAAAGTGAACTAAAAGCCCAAAAAGGTATTTTAGAAGGTGGTCATGCTTTGCAATGTTTGATATTTTGTTTAGCCTTCTTGAATTTTCCTTTTCGTGATTTCCCCACCTAACAATTAATCCTATGGCCCCATTACAACCAAAATAAAAGACCTCTTGATTATTAAGTGTTTTCATTAATAAAGTAGAGATTTGGTTAATAGTCAAGCTTATGGTAGAATACATTCCTTGAGGAAATTGAGCGAATTGTCATATACCCTTAAACACTTGAGTGAGGTGAGAAGAGTGCCCGAATTAGTGAGAATATGAATTTAGGAAACCTAAGCTTCTAATTGGACTTGAAATTGATTGTCTCTTGGTTTCTTATTTGAAAATGCCTCTCACTTGGATTAGTTACTCGGGTTCTTGGTTCGCTATCCATGCTCTGATTATTTATATCTTCTGGCCTTGGTGATTGCTTGAGGACAAGCAAAATCTTAAGCTTAGGGTAGTTTGATGAGTGTGATTTCACCTCATATTTCATTGACATTTTGCATGCATTTTCATATAGCTTAGGCATATTCAGTTTGATTTTTGGTTAATTTTACCTTGGAACGGGTAAGGCGGTTTTGTGGTGTTGTTTTGCAGGAATTAAGGATTAAATGCTCGGGATCAACCATGATGGAGCTTGCATGAAGATAGGGCTTGAAAAGTGAAGAAAATGAGCCAAGCAGAGCCCATCACGGTCATGATCGAGCAGAGCTGAAAAGAAAGAAGGCTAAAGTCAAAACTGGTCACGGCCGTGACATGTCAGCTGAACCAGACCCTCACAGGCAGAACTGATCATTGCCTAACCGTGATGGTGGTCACGACCGTGATAGGCCAATCAGTGAAGAAACGCCCCAGGCAGAATCCACTACGGCTTGGCCGTGATGGCCATCACGGCCGTGGCGCTCATTACTTAGATCTGAAGTAACTGATTTTGATCTGAATTTGTGTTTGATTGGGATTCAAATTCCCCCTAATCTATAAATATGGCACTCAAGCAAAGACTTCAGAGGACTTTTGGCTGCTACTCTTAGGCAAATTTTTAGGATCTCCCTTCTTCTTCTTCTTCTCTTCTTTTAGGTTTTATTTCATGTTGTTGTTAACCAAGCTTGTCATCACCATGGCAATGCTTGAGTAGTAGCTTAATTTCTAGGGATTAGGGCTATGCCCAAGATCTGATTGTGTTATGAATTGATGGTTTATCTTTGTTAATTTCAATTTTGCTTTAGATCTGATTTCTAGTGTTTTAATTACTCGTAAATTCGGTGGCCACTTATTTGCGTGTCGTAGATATTCTAAGGAGGGACCTAGTGGTGAACTTAGGTATCGGATCTATAGAATCAGACTTAGGACTTAAATCGTGAGAGTTAGAAGAGGTCCTTCGAGGGTCAATGAATTGTCACAAAGCGTAAAAGGTTCAATCTAAATTCGACTACCACGTGAGTAGGGGTTGGTTTAATTGGGTACGGTTTTTGTAACCCGAGAGGGAGCATTAACTATTTTCGGATAAATTCGCCTTCAAAGCAATTTTGATAATTAACAAGGGTTAGTCAATTTAGTAACATAAACAATCTTGTTGGTAACCCAATTCCTAGGAATCTCATTAGATTTGAAAAACCAAATTGATTTACTTTCTGTTTACTTGATTGCATTACTTATCTGATTTTCTAAGTTATCTCTTATTTCAAAAATCAAAAACCTTTTCAAAATCCTTTCTTTTTTTATAGTCCGGTTTAATAAATTTGATAATTAGTTGAGATTTGAGATCACGGTCTCTGTGGGATCGATATCTTTTTATTACTTGGCGACGAATCCGGTAAACTTGTCGGAGCACGCACATCAACGAATGATAGCTTGGTCGGTAGAATTGTCAGAGTTTGGTTTGCAATATGAGCTGAGGGGACTAATGATAGCACAATGCCTCTCCGATTTCATTGCCAAGCTCTCTTCTAAGCCGAGGTCGAGATCCTTCACCTGGCTTCTATACGTTGATGGTTCATCTAACTCAAAGAGGAGCGGAGCTGGAATAATTCTCGAAGGTCCTGATGATCTAATCCTGGAACAATCTTTAAAGTTTGGGTTTACTGCTTCAAACAACCAAGCAGAATATGAAGCCCTTATTGCAGGACTGACGCTAGCTAAAGAGGTTGGAGTCAAAGAATCAAAATGCCGAAGTGACTCACAACTTATAACAGGACAAGTCTCGGGTGATTATCAAACAAAGGATCCCCAACTAACCAGACATCTCTGTAGAGTTAATAGTCTAATTTCTGAATTTGATAATTTTACTATTGAGCATATACCTCGGGAGGAAAATTCCAGGGAAGATCTGTTGTCTAAGTTGGCTAGAACCAAGAAAGCTGGCCAGCTAAGAACTTTCATTCAGGAGAATCTCCTCGAACCAAGCATAAAAAGTGCCAAAGTGATAATGACTGAGCACTACGATCGTGGCTGGATGACACCAATTTGGGAATATTTAGCCCCTGACAAATTTCCCAATGACCCAAAGGAGGTGAGGCAAATTCGTCTAAAATCTTGCCATTACACCATCCGAGATGGAGAGCTGTACAGAAGAGGAGTCTCCATGTCGTTACTAAAGTGCATAGCAAAGGAGCAGTCCGAGTACATAATGGACGAGATGCACTGAGGAATTTGTGGAATGCATTCAGGTGGCCGATCATTGGCAGCTCGGGTCCTACGAGCGGGGTTTTACTGGCCGACCATGAGATTGAATTATGCTACCTGGACTAATAGGTGTGAGCCTTGTCAGAAGTTCGTCAATGTAGCACGAGCTCCAGGAGAAGAGCTCCATTCCATGTTTTCGTCGTGGTCCTTTACTATGTGGGGGATGGATATAGTCGATCCTTTCCCAGTTGCTAAAGGTCAAGTCAAGTTCTTGCTGGTAGGAGTAGACTACTTCACTACGTGGATTGAAGCAGAACCATTAGCTACCATAACAGCTAAAAAGGTTCAGAGTTTTGTATGGAAAAACATCATATGCAGGCACGGCCTCCCTTATGCAATTGTCACAGATAATGGAAAGCAATTCACCAATAAAGAGCTTAGAGAGTTCTACTCCAACCTCAGAATCAAATATAAAGTGACCTCGGTTGAGCATCCACAAACAAATGGACAAGCAGAAGCAACCAACAAAGTCATTTTGAACGAGCTCAAAAGAAGGTTAGACCAATCAAAAGGGGCATGGGTTGAAGAATTACCAAGCATCCTATGGGCTTACCATTACTGACCACAGTCTTCAACTGGTGAAACGCCATTCAAGCTAACCTATGGAACCGATGCAATGATTCCAGTTGAGCTCAACGAACTCTCTTTCCGAAGGCATCATCATGACCAAAGTAAGAACGAGGAAGAAATCCGAGTTGAGCTTGACATGGTTGAGGAAGTTCAAGATGAGGCAAAACTCAGAGAAGAACTATGCAAGTAAAAGGCAACTCGGAAGTACAACTCGAGGTTGCATCCAAGGGAATTTGTGCAAGGTGACTTAGTGCTGAGGTTGCAAAATGATGCGAGAAAAGAGTCCAGAGAGGGTAAGCTCACAACAAACTAGTCGGGCCCATTCAGAATAGTTGAAAATCAAGGAAATGGTGCTTATAGGCTAGAAGAGTTGTCAGGAAAGGTCGTTCCAAGAACATGGAACACTTCCCACCTTAAGTTTTATTTTAGTTAAAGATATGTAAGTAGGTGATGTACTCTTTTTCCTATCCTGATCTTTTTCCCACGAGGTTTTGGCCAGGTAGGTTTTAATGAGGCAAACCCGGAAAATAAATAAATAGAATCATTTTCAGTTGCGCTATTAGGCAAGAATACTATTATATGGTCAAAATTTTATTTATGAAAAACTAAAAGCCTAAAAAGGTTGACCGAGCTAAAATCGACCGAGTCGAGGTCGAATTGCCGAGCCTATAAAGGTAAACAACATCTAAAGGTAGTTAAAAGCCTAAAAAGGTTGACCGATCTAAAATCGACCGAGTCGAGGTCGAAATGCCGAACCTAAAGAGGTAAAAAAACATTAAAAGGTAGTTAAAAGCCTAAAAAGGTTGACCGACCTAAAATCGACCGATTTGAGGTCGAAATGCCGAACCTAAAGAGGCAAAAATTAAACGCCTAAAAAGGCAAACAATGCCTAAGAGGGTAAGTAAAAACCCTATAGGTATTCCGTGTTCCAAAAACTCGAGTAAGTCGAGTAACACGCCAGAATATAAAAGCCGAGCACTAACTTAGAAAAAAGTTACAAGCCCGATCTCAAAAAATCGAAAGAAAAAACGAGGCATGATCAAAGCCAGAAACACATAATGATATTAATTAAAAGGGCAAAGCCCAAGAGTACAAAAGGTTTCGAAATAAAAAGGGGATTGCCCTGGGAGCAAACTTCAAAGAAAGTTTCTAAGTTACTCATGGGCATCCCCATAAGCAACGGTTCCAGCAGGAGTAGAGCCGAGGTCATCCTCACCACCCGGAGGAACGGCAAAAGATGGATCAGGTAAAGCTATTTCACCTTCTTATCACCTCCTTCCTCGGCAGCTTGCTCTTCAACTTCCTCCTCTTCCTGGCCTGTCTCTTCTTCATCCTCAAGCTCGGACAAAGGAACTAGAATTCCATCTTTATTAAAGTCATTATCCACATCAGCAAGGGAGAAGTCGGCATTTGGGTTAAAGCGTTTAAGCTGCTTCACCGCTCGAGAAAAATCGTTGACGTGCTCCTTCATAATGGTGGTTTCAGCTTCACTCAGATCAGCTTGAAGCTTGCGATTAGCCTCCCTCTCAGCCTTTAAAGCCTGTTACAGTTGAGCAAAGGAAACTTGAGAGTCTTCAACAACTTTCTGAAGTTCGACCCTCTCTTCTTTCTCCTTCTCTAGCTCGGACTGAAGGGAAGTCTTGCTTTTTTCCAGCTCAGCCTTTTAAGCCTTCAGTTGGCCAACAGCGTGAGCTTGCTCCTCGCACTTGGCCACAGCTTGAGCCAACTCATCCCTCAACCTCAAGGAACGAGCCACTTCAGCCCTCATCGACTCCATCTTCTTCGTATTTTTTGATAGTTCTTGGCTCCAGATGCGAGTGATGGACGAAATTCTGAGGGCATAAGCAGCGGTGGCCTCCATAGTGGCATCAGGCCCCTGCTCCAGCAAAAGCCGAGCATTAGAGGGCTTCAGCACTTGACCATCAATGAGTGGATCGGGGTTGAAATCATCACTCTAGAGCGAACTGATGCCCGGGTTACTGACACGGACTCGGCAAGTGTACCGGTTCGTTGCAAGTAATAAAACGGTAAGACCGGATATCGTTCTCAGGGATTGTGGACAATTACCACTTCGCAAATTTGACTACTATCTAGGCGATCGAATTTTGGAGTGAAGGTTGTTCTAACATCTAACAAGCAAACAAGAAGAAAATGTTTTTGTTCTTTTTGGATTTTTTTCAAACAGTTAATTGTGAAAACAGAAAGATGAATAACAATGAGATAGAATTGCTAGGGTTAAACTAAGCTAATCCTCCCTTGATTGTTATGAAATGATAACTAACACAGTTCCTAGTTCTATTATGACAATCAAGTCTTTTCTGAGATACTCAAGCCTAATTCCTTAGGTGCATTGAGCCTAAAACCCCAAGTTAAACCCTAATTCCTTAGGTGGATTAACCTGAGATTTTGCATTAAGTAAAGACTTATAAGATTGCAAGCACCTCAAGACCTATTCCTAGGCTCATGAACTACTCGGCATTTGATTCATGAGCAAGCTCTAACACCAACCTTCCAGTCATCTATTAAAGCAACTAATCATTCCTAGGGTGATCAAGCCTAAGAAAGCATTAAGCATGGAATCAAACACTCATAAAGAACAAGGAAACTGCATTATAATCAAGTCATTTTACAACCAAGTTCAGATAGCAATAGTCTAACCCCAACAAAGGGGAGTTTAGCTACACATAATTGAAAACAAAACAAAAGAGAGAATTACAGAGATGAACAAAGGAGAGAGCTCCATGGAATGATGCACAGCAGCCACAGCAGCAGAGGATTTTCTTTTGGGTTTTATCTGAATGCCTTTTCTTCTGTTCTGCTCAGTTCTTTTATTACTCGTGGCCGGTCACGGCCGTGATAGCCATCACGGCCAGGCCGTGGCAGGTTCTGTCTCTTCCAGTTCTGGCCAAACTACTCTTTCGCGAGGCGAGCACTTATTTCGCGACGCGAGCCGACTTTTGATGCCCGTGATCCCCATCACGGCCAGGCCGTGATCGTCTCTGACTTTTGGTGGTTTTGGCACAATCACTCTCTCGCGAGGCGAGCTATCATTCGCGTCGCGAACCAACTTTTCACGCCCTTGATCTCTATCACGGCCAAGCCGTGATCGTCTCTGACTTTTGCTGGTTTTGGGTCACGGCCGTGATAGCCATCACGGCCAGGCCGTGATGATTCTCGACTTTTGGCGCCCTTCTTCTTGAGTTTTCAGGCCTTCTCTTCATCTCAGCTTCCTCATGGCTAAAACTTGGGCATTTAATCAAAAATCCCTGCAAAACAACACACAATACCACCTTATCCGTTCCAAATGAAAAACTAAACAAAATCCAACTAAAATGGCCTAACTATATGCAAATGCATGCAGAAATGTACATGGAAAATGAGGTGAAATCACACTCATCAAATCACCCCAAGCTTAAGATGTTGCTTGTCCTCAAGCAAAAACCAAGGCCATAAGATGAAAACAACCAGGACAATGATAGTGAACTAAGAACCCGAGTAAAATGATCCAAGCAACAGAAAGTCAATTATTTCAAAGAAGAGACAATCAATTCAAGTCCAATTAGGGGCTTAATTTCCCTAGACTCACATTCTCACTAATTCGGGCACTCTATCTCACTTGAAGCTCACCCCAAGCTTGTTCATTTGCTTGGCTCTCTTTCTTGCCTCACTCACTCAAGTGTTAAGGGAATATGACATTTCACTCCATTTTCCTCAAAGAATGATTCCTACCATAAGCTTGACTATCAACCAAATCTTCACTTTATTAATGAAAACATCTAAGAATCAAGAGGTCTTATTCATTGGTTGTAATGGGGCCATGGGATCAATTTTCAGGTGGGAACTTCAAGAACAGGAAATTTCAAAAGGCTATACAAACAATCAAGCATTGCAAGGCACGACCTTCTAAAATACCTTTCTTTGGGTTTCAGTTTACTCTTCCACCATTCTTTTCATTTTTTTTTTCTTTTTACTTCTCATTCCTTTTTGTCATCCCCTTCCCCATTTTTATTTCTTTTTCTCTTCTTTTTTTTTTTCTTTTTGTTTGGAGAAGGGAAGATTTTGCAATTCAAGAGAAGTAAAATTTTTTCAGATTCATTTTTTTCTTTTCATCATCCCAAACTTTCAACTACATTTTCCAACCCATTTTTGCACAGTACTTTAGAAGGTCCCTCATAAGCATATTTAACACAACATTTCAGGGTACCAAGAAAAGCATGCTATTCATTCAGGCTCAAAATAGGGCAACTAAGGGTAGCATTATTCATTCAAAGCTCAGAAGGCCAGAAAAAACACCTATTGCCTCAATCCTTTTCAAAAATATTCTCAAAAATTTTCAAGTTTCAAAATGGTTTCAAGTCAAGTTCTAGAGAAAAACAATCCAAGAGGAACACACTCTACACAAAGAATGGGGGCAGATTTAGCGAGTACCCCCTAATGGCTCAAAAGCTCACATTTATCAGTTCAAGAACCAGTGAGAAACATAAATCCATAGAAACACATGCTAATCATCAACTATCCAAGACCATCTCAAGCATATTTAATGAAGCCATATAACAAGAATATAAAATCAGGGTCCAAAAATTCACTATCACAGAAAAATTGGCACTTAGCTCTCACAATCAGATGCTCAATCTAAGCAGGGGGCAATTAATTCATGTGATCATGCAAGACTAAAGCCTATATGAATGCAATATTTACAATGCAAGCAAAAAGATTACCCCTACCCCAAGCTTAAAGACTTACATTGTCCTCAATGTAAATAATTAAGTTTAGAGAGGGGAGAAAATTGGAACAACTCACCAAAGTGGTAGTGGTGCTGAATCACATGCTTTCTGGTTTTGTTTCCTTCTGCCCTTCTTCTCCTCCTTCCTTCAAAATCTGGAATCACTCAACAAACTATTAACAAACCTCTTGAGCTTCTCAAATTATTCAAGAGGGGAAATCAAAAACAAAAGAGAAGATGAAAAAAAAATAAAAAAAAAAATAAAATAAAAATAAAAATTGGGTTGCCTCCCAATAAGCGCTTCTTTAACGTCACTAGCTTGACGAGTAGATACTTCCTTCATTAACCGGGATCTGCTGTACATAGAATTGCAAGAGCACTTTTCTTCCATGAAACTCCTGTAAAGAGCTGATTTTTCTTAAAAGGCCAACAATTGTGCTTCTGCTTTGCCTTTTTCGCTCTGGGCCTCTTGCCCTTTTTCTTACTCCTTCCTGGTGGAGGTTCCGTTTTCACAAGATGAGCAGGACCAACTTCCTCACCAACTGATGCATCATTTGTTTTGCATAACTTTAGATTTGCTTTCATGTTGGGCTTTTCCTTCTTCTCTGGAATAGAGGGGTGGTGTTGATGTGCAATGACTTCCTTATCTACTGTGTCCACCACTTCCATGCGGAAACACTCCTCTTCCTTGCTCGTGCGATGCATAGCTTCCAATACATTGAAAGTTACTTCCTCTTCTTGCACTCGAATTTCAACTGGCCTTTTTCCACATCTATCAAAGCCCGACCAGTTGCCAGGAAAAGGTCTCCCTAGTATGAGTGGAACTTCGACATCCTCCTCCATGTCTAAAACCACAAAGTCTTTGGGAAGATTAATTTATCCACCTTCACCAACAAATCCTCCACAACACCATAGGGATATGTAATGGAGCGGTCGCCGATTGAAGAGAAATTCCTGTTGGTTTTACCTCACCAATTCCCAGCTTTTTGAAAATGGACAACGGCATAAGGTTGACACTTGCGCCTAGATCGCACAATGCTCTCCTAATGTTCACATGACCAATAGTGCATGGGATAGTGAAGCTACCCGGGTCCTTCATCTTTCTTGGTAGCTTCCTCGAATTATAGCACTTGCACTCTTGATAAGCATCACTGTCTCCTCCTTCCACCTTCTTTTGTTTGTAAGGATCTCTTTCATGAATTTTGCGTAGGAAGGCATCTCTTTGTAGAGCTTGACAAACAGGATGTTGATTTGTAGCTTTTTGAATACATCCAGGAACTTAGAAAACTGCTGGTCTTTTGCCTCCTTCTTCAACCGTTGGGGGTACGGGATTCTAAAATATGGGGGCAGCTCTTTGGGATTATCAACCTCTTCCAGAATCTGTCTTTTAGTCTTCTTCTTCGCAAATTCTTCATCAACCAATTTCTCCTTCTGCGGTTTTTCAGCTTCTACACCGGTAGGAATAGAGGTAGTATCTTGGGAATTTCTGGGTTCTTCATTGTTTACCTCTTTAAATTGTACCTTATCATCTCTAGCTCCTCTTGCCTCTTCTTCTCCTTCTCTTTCTTGTGGATTTAACTCTCTCCCACTTCTTGTGATAATTGCCATGCAACCTTCCTTCGGATTCTTCTCTGTATCTCCTGGGAATTGTCCTTGAGGTCTTTCTGCCATTTGCTTTGCCAACTGTCCTATCTGGTGCTCAAGATTTTTGATGGAGGCATTTTGATTCTTCATAGTCTCTTGAGTGGCTTGCATGAACTGGCCTAGAATGCTCTCCAATTTGCTTGAACTCTCTTGAGGAGGCTGTGCTTGAGAACTCGAACTTTGCCCTTGTCTCCAACCAAAGTTAGGATGGCTGCGCCACCCCGGATTGTAGGTGTTGGAGTAAGGATCATTTCTAGGCCCTTGGTTGCCCATATAATTTACCTCTTCTTGTCCAGAACTTCCAACCACATTGATCTCACAATTTCCATTAGCATGGTTGCCTCCACAGAAATCGCACACTGAGGTACCTTGAATTTGGACAGCTTGTAGTTGAGAATTCTGCAGTTGAACCGACCCCAGTTGTTTGGTAAGAATAGCCATTTGTGCCTTGAGAGCACCAATTTCATCCAGCTCTAGAACACCTCTCTTGACCATTGACCGAGAACTAGGCATTTGATAGTCATTGTTAGCCATGTTCTCAATCAAGTCCTTTACTTCTTCCGGTGTCTTTTGACTCAATGTCCCTCCTGCAGCCGCTTCAATCATACTTCTTGAATTCCTGTTGAGCCCATTAACAAATGTTGCAACCTGCTGCCATGTCTCTAGTTCATGATTGGGACAAGCTGTGAGTAAGGACTTGAACCTCTCCCAGGCTTCATATAGTGACTCACCATCCCTCTGTGCAAAGGCATTGATCTCTGACCTCAGCTTAATCATTCTTGACGGAGGGAAGAATCGAGATAAAAACTTGCTGACCAAGTCGTTCCAGGTGATGATGCTTCCATGAGGATGAGATTGAAGCCATGCCTTAGCTCTATCCCTCAAAGAGAAAGGGAAAAGCCTTAACCGAATGGCCTCATCTGAAGCTCCATTTAACTTGATGGTGTCACACAGCTCAATGAAAGTACCAATGTGAGCATGAGGATCCTCACTCTCCAACCCTCCAAATTGGTTTTGCTGCACAAGGTGGAGAAGTGATGCCTTGATTTCGAAATTATTGCAAGCCACTGCGGGTCTCACAATCGGAGTTCCACATCTATCAACTCTAGGGGAAGTGTAGTCCCCCATTGTTCTCCTTGGTGCATTCTCTTCTGCCATGGTGACAGCTGCTACTTCAATTTGTCGTTCTTGCACACTGGGTAACTCAACTTGCTGCTCTTGTCTACTAGAAGATGCTCTTTCTCTGTTCTGTCTTGCCTTGGTTTTCTTTCTATTCCTTCTGCAGAGTCTCTCGATCTCAGGTTCGAATTGGAGTTCACCTGGGTTGATTGTACCTCGCATACACTGAACAAACGGAGTAGCACAGAACAAACAGAAAAACAGCACTTGCAGAAATTCACAGCAGAGATACAGACAATAAGAACGGAAAAAAAAAAACACAGTAGGAAAACAGTAAAAATGCCTAAATTAGGAGTCCCCTTTGGTACTCGTGATATTGGCACACCGATCCCCGGCAACGGCGCCAAAAACTTGACACGGACTTGGCAAGTGTACCGGTTCGTTGCAAGTAATAAAACGGTAAGACCGGATATCGTTCTCAGGGATCGTGGACAATTACCACTTCGCAAATTTGACTACTATCTAGGCGATCGAATTTTGGAGTGAAGGTTGTTCTAACATCTAACAAGCAAACAAGAAGAAAATGTTTTTGTTCTTTTTGGATTTTTTTCAAACAGTTAATTGTGAAAACAGAAAGATGAATAACAATGAGATAGAATTGCTAGGGTTAAACTAAGCTAATCCTCCCTTGATTGTTATGAAATGATAACTAACACAGTTCCTAGTTCTATTATGACAATCAAGTCTTTTCTGAGATACTCAAGCCTAATTCCTTAGGTGCATTGAGCCTAAAACCCCAAGTTAAACCCTAATTCCTTAGGTGGATTAACCTGAGATTTTGCATTAAGTAAAGACTTATAAGATTGCAAGCACCTCAAGACCTATTCCTAGGCTCATGAACTACTCGGCATTTGATTCATGAGCAAGCTCTAACACCAACCTTCCAGTCATCTATTAAAGCAACTAATCATTCCTAGGGTGATCAAGCCTAAGAAAGCATTAAGCATGGAATCAAACACTCATAAAGAACAAGGAAACTGCATTATAATCAAGTCATTTTACAACCAAGTTCAGATAGCAATAGTCTAACCCCAACAAAGGGGAGTTTAGCTACACATAATTGAAAACAAAACAAAAGAGAGAATTACAGAGATGAACAAAGGAGAGAGCTCCATGGAATGATGCACAGCAGCCACAGCAGCAGAGGATTTTCTTTTGGGTTTTCTCTGAATGCCTTTTCTTCTGTTCTGCTCAGTTCTTTTATTACTCGTGGCCGGTCACGGTCGTGATAGCCATCACGGCCAGGCCGTGACGGGTTCTGTCTCTTCCAGTTCTGGCCAAACTACTCTTTCGCGAGGCGAGCACTTATTTCGCGACGCGAGCCGACTTTTGATGCCCGTGATCCCCATCACGGCCAGGCCGTGATCGTCTCTGACTTTTGGTGGTTTTGGCACAATCACTCTCTCGCGAGGCGAGCTATCATTCGCGTCGCGAACCAACTTTTCACGCCCTTCATCTCTATCACGGCCAAGCCGTGATCGTCTCTGACTTTTGCTGGTTTTGGGTCACGGCCGTGATAGCCATCACGGCCAGGCCGTGACAGATTCTGACTTTTGGCGCCCTTCTTCTTCAGTTTTCAGGCCTTCTCTTCATCTCAGCTTCCTCATGGCTAAAACTTGGGCATTTAATCAAAAATCCCTGCAAAACAACACACAATACCACCTTATCCGTTCCAAATGAAAAACTAAACAAAATCCAACTAAAATGGCCTAACTATATGCAAATGCATGCAGAAATGTACATGGAAAATGAGGTGAAATCACACTCATCAGTTACAATGGCCATCATACCACTTAGTGTCCATTGTCAGGTCGGTCACATGAGGTGCCCCCTCAGTCCCCTACTCGGCAGTAGGGTCATCAGGAGTCATAGGAAAGGGAGAAGCACTCCTCCTCGGTACCAATGGTTGAGCGTCGGCCCGAGCCCGCTTAGAAAGACGCGTGTCGGGGTTCGAGCTCTCAACAACACCCTTTTTCTTCCCCTTGGAATCAGAAGTCAAAATTGAAGTGCCACCATCTTAAGGAGCCGACTTCTTCAGCAAAGCTTTATAATTAAATTTTCCCATGATCACTGAAAAAGAAATCAGTCGAGTTAAAAGGCAGAGTTGTTAATTGCATCAACACTATCTAAAGAAGAAATGCTTACGATCAAAGTCGGCACGCTGAGTGGAAGAGGTGGGTAATCTTAGAAGCCTCCCATAAGGCAATGGCCGAGGATAGAGTTTCAAAATCTCCACATCGGCTCGCTCATCATCGGTCATAGAACCCAGGTCGTAACTGGAAAATTTGGATGGATGGGGCTGCCAATAAAAGGGAAACATCAGCTCCCCTTCAGAATAAAAAAATACAGACTCTGACCTTAGGAAGGTCGGACCTTGAAAAATTCTGACTTAAAAAACTTATAAGAACTCTTATAGAGACCGATGATACCTCTACCCTCAACCCTACTGAGAGAAATCCATCCAATTCGGTCCCTGAACTGAACTTTATAAAAATAAAGGAACTTGGGAGCGGTAGCCGTCATCCCTGTTTGACTACATAGGATCTGGAAAGCCTTCAGGAAGGCCTAACTGTTGGGATGCAACTGAGTAGGGGCGACGTTCATGATTCTCAGAACGTCGCACTCAAATCGGGTAAAAGGAAGGGTGACCCTGATATGTTCAAAAAAAGTTTTATAGACATAAGTAAAGTGTGGTTCGACGGGGAGAGCTCTCAGGAAAACATTATCCTCATCTGATCAAGGCAAACAGCGAACAGAGGTAGGGACCTGACAAATTTCATTCTTAACATTCCTAAGGGATTCACGACTCCTAAAGTTAGAAAAAAACAACCCTACTTCAAGTCTAACCCAGGAATGGTTATGTTTGGAATGAGCTCTTTAGGAACCCTAGCGACACGCTTGCGACGCTTAGGGGCAGTAATGGCCGCAGGAGTAGCAGAGCTACTCTCATCAGAAGAAGAAGAAGAACCCTTGGCACCTCCATCACCACAAGGTGGAGATGGGGAATGATGAGAAGAGCCCCCAATCTGATTGATTTCGGGCTCTACGATCTGAACCCCAGAAGAGGCATTCTGGGATACCTCGAATGAAGTTTGCATGGAAGAAAGATATAATGGAGGAGAAGGACGATGACGTACCTGGAACAGAAAAGGAAATGCAGAAGCTTGGAGGAGAAGAGCTCGGAGAGAGGTTTGAGTAAGGATGAGGCAAAAATGAGCTCATCAGTGAACTTCCCCCCAACTTATAGAGACCTCGACGCTTTGAAAGAAAATAAATCTTAATGTTACTTTTGAAAGTAATAATGATGGACGCTGTGTGAAGAAAGGAAATGCCTCTTCAAGTCTGCGCAAATTCGGCTCACTGATGAAGGAGTCACACGTGGCTAAGATATCGGAATAAACGCTGCGACAAGCTAACGGCTTCAATCACGCAACCAAAGAGCAGGCCTCGGAAATAAAG
Source organism: Sophora flavescens (assembly GCA_030762895.1). Lineage (NCBI taxonomy): Eukaryota > Viridiplantae > Streptophyta > Magnoliopsida > Fabales > Fabaceae > Sophora > Sophora flavescens. The sequence continues at coordinate 164,967,422 of CM061067.1, forward strand.
ACACAGAGGCCACGTAATTGGACGGATACTCCTCTAACTGGTTGAATGTAACCTAGTAGACGAGCTCCTCAATAAGGACTTGGCCAGTCCAAAAACTTGTGTGGACGAGCGCTTCTGTCACTTTAGTGGACGAGCGCTTGTATCATTTTAGTGGACAAGCACTTCTGTCTCAAACTTGCCTTATCTTAAAAACGAAGGCAACATCTCTTTTCATCTCGGGAGCTACAAAACTTTGGTAACAGCGCAGATTTAAAACGACTGCCCACGTCTTGGTTCGGCTCCTTCGAAGAAGCTTCCACGCTTTCTGAAAGCTCAAAGCTTTGGCGGCTTGTATATGGGCCGAGGTGTAAAGCTCGCCAACCCGAAACGTGAAGCTCGGTCGCCCGAGGTGTTCACGAGTAAAAAAAAAAAAAAAAAAAATATATATATATATATATATATATATATATATATATATATATATATATATATATATATATAAAGCTCGGCCACTTACCTCACCGACTTGAAAGGCTAAAAGAAGAGACTAAATTTCTAAGCTCGGTCACCGAGGTTGAACGATTGGCTGAGGTACAAGATCGATCATCAAGACTATTGTAAAAAGGGGAAGAGAACCTACGCCATTAACCTTAGATTCTCCAAATAAGGTTTTTAAAGTCCAAGCTCGGCTCCTGTCATGAAAACTTTTACGCTTCTACTAGCTCAAAGCTTGGGGGCCTTGTGTACTGGCCGATGAGTAAAACCCGGCCACCGAGCTTAGATACCCGATCCAATAAAGGTGGGAAGTATAAGATATCGATATTATCTTTAATAATCTTGATATTATCTCAAATAACCTTATCTGGTTAAAAGAGATAAAATCCCTCAAATTAAGGAGATCATATCTATCTTTAATAATCCTGATATTATCTCAAATAACTTTATCCGGTTAGAAGAGATAAATCCCTCAAATTAAGGAAATCATATCTCAAAGAAGATTTAGGAGATAAATCCAGATCTCTTAAAGATATGGGGATCCTATTATAAAAAGAGGAGAACCCAAGAGAGATACTCACTTTTCACGAACCCAGGTGACTCTCCCTTAAGCGTATTAGAGAAACTAGCTCGACAACCAAGAGACTATTGAAGAGTCCTTGCTCGCTGTTATTCATCAGATACAAGATTAGAGGATTGAGAGCACTACATGACCAAGGGTTTTAATTCCCATTGGGATACGTATGACTGGAATACAATATTCTGTCGAATCATAATCTAAAACAACCCCATTGTTCACTCTTGGTTTGATGTTCTACGGCGAGATTCCGACAAGTCGGATCTCGACAGGAACACAGCTATAGAGAAATGCATCTACTCATTATAACTTCTTTGCCAAACAATCATAATTGAGGTTCATGACTCAATAAAATCAATGAATGGTACAAGGATTTTGAAACATACATACCTGATGCGAACGACCAAATAAGGAAATATAAACAAGGAGTAAATAAAAAATTATCGTCTAGAATACTCCAACATATATATTCAAAGATATGTAAAGATTATTATGAGATACTTTTAAATAATAATTAAGATATTCTCAATCAAATGATATTCTAATATTGATTATTGCAGATTTGATTTCTTTCTTCCTTGTTCTCAAATCTGTCAATCTTTTTAAATTAAAACAAGATTTCTGCCATTTGAGCAGATTTCAAATTCTTGTAATTAAGCACGTGTGTCGCTGCTTCCATTCCTATAAATTTTCACTGAAGCTAATAACTATAGCCAGGTTCTGTGCATATTAATTCCTTGACCCCCCAGTGCTCCCGTTTAATCTCATTTGGAGAAACAGATGGCTCGGTCTTTATCAGCCACTTCTGCAGTTCTTGGTCTTCTTATATTCACGTCAGGTACTTGCTTATCAATTTTATCTGAGTTGTGTTATACTTTTAGTTACATGGCCTTGATAACTTGGATTCCCCAACACAAATATGATTTCTCTTTTTATCTTGTTAAATATTTATAGCTTGCTAGCAAATTTATATTTCATCTAAAATACTGCTCTAAAATAGTTGACTAATATATATTTCACTTATTTTTCAGTGATATCCATGGTGAATGCATGTGAGGTAGCCGTGGTAGGAGGTGGTTGTCCAGATGAAAATCAATGCTTAGCAACATGTCATCCTTGCTTCTGAGGCAAAGGCAAACTCCGATCTTACTGCACCTCCGCCGGTGGAGGATTTCCGTATCCTCGATGTATTTGCAGCTTGGAGGAAGGTGCTCCCTGTCCACCACCTGGACCACCACGATCGATGCCCCAAACCATGGCCACCTACTACTTGGTGAACGTTACTTTCTTATGCTTTATAAATAAGTTGTTGTATTATTTGCACCAAAAATGAATACGAAAACATGAATTTAACAAACAGAATTCTTATTTAGTAGCTTGAAGAATTAACGGTGCCAGAAAAAGCACTAAAGTAAAGTAAAGCCTTGCTTTCTGTTAAATATTTCAAGGGGAAATTAACAGAGATGCGCGCGGCTTTGTGGATAATTTGGTTTGGATCAGTTTAGATGAATATTTGATTTAAATATTTTTTTTAAAATTATTTATGAACAATTGTATCAAAGGTAACGAACGGGCATATAGAACAAACAATACATTGAGTTCAAATTAATAAATGACCTAACTTTAATATTGATCTGCCATCAGGTTAATCACTGGGAATCAATCAACCTTTTTATATGTCGCATGTTTTCTCTGATTTAAACTTTTTTTTGTTTGGTACTGACCCAAATTAATCATTGAGAACCAGTGAGCTCTCGAAGTACTCTAAATATTTATAAGCTCTGATTTAAACCTTTAAGACCAAATAAGAAATTAATTTAAAGAAAAATAGAGTATTTATAATCACCAATCAATATTTATTGTTGATACTATAGTATTTATTAAAAGATAAATACATGCAAATTAATTCCTAAATCATAAAGAATTAAATTGCAAGTGAAGCATTTGCCCTAAAATATCTCATCTTGATTTCCCTTCCGGTGTGCTTTTGTTTCCCGTGTCCTCTTGTTTCTCGTTTTCGAAATCTCACAAGTGATTTTGGATTCCGCATCATCTAAAATCGAAATTGGGTGGCATTCTAGATGTTGCTTGCTTATTTGTTTTATTTAACTTTTATATTCTCTCCCATTTTTATTATAAGCAAAAAATTAAATAAAACACATATATTAAGGTGTCTAGTTAATCTCATTTAATATTGTTAATCTTATTTGTAAAATTAAGTTTTTCACCTAAATTATCATTCATCTTATTTATTAAGCTTGTGTTGTTGCGCTTTGCCCTTGTCCCGTGACTTTCTTCTATCTCATCCTCACTTGTACTCATTACCCCCCCCCCCCCCCCCCCCCCAAGTGATTTTTTTTTAAATTATTTTCAATTAATTAATAAGTATCTCATGGTTTATAAAAAAATAAGTATCTCATGCAATGAATATATATATATATATAATTTCATATATTTTAGAATGTTTAGTAAATTTTTTGAATAAAATATAGATTTAAAATATAAATAATTGAAAGAATTTAAAAATAGAGTTAAGAATGACAGAATAAGTAGAATTAAAAAAAAACATATTACTAAAGTCAAAAAAAAAAAACACTATTATTCAATGAAGGAGACTAGAATTTTGTAAAAAAAAAAAAAAAAAGGCAAGTCATGATTTACATCCGCGACTTGTCCTATATCTGTAAATATTTCTTTGCTTTGCACCATATTGGTAAAAGCGTCCCCGAATTATACCATATGGGTAAAAAAAAAAACAATACGTGGATATAAAAAGTTAATTCATGCTTGAAGGTCATCAATAAACCTAGGGGACTGGGGTAGGTCACGCACGTCGTTGGTTTGGCAAATTCTCCTTCGCCGCTGCATAAGAGACATTTCAAAGTTATAAAGTTCATTAATAATCCTTCCATATAAATTTATACATATACAGAGGACATAAATTAAAAGCAGCATAATTAACAGTTAACACATAATAATTAAATAAATAGAGCTAGAGAATACTACTTCGTTATTGTTACTATTTTCATGTAAAATTTATCATGCCAAATTTTTAAACAATTGCAATTGAAAAAAGTTGTTATCAAAATCATATGACAACTTCCAAATTCACATGTGACATTTAAGTGCCTTCTATATAATTTTCATGTTAAAAAAAAAATACGTAACTTCTAATTTTGATGATATTGTTGGCTTGCAAATTTGAATGTTCGAAGTCACAATTTACATGTATATTCATTTGTTATGCATTTGATTAAAAACTTAAATTAATATATTCACCTTATTCATTTTTTTTAATCATGTTATAGGTACGAAATATATATCATCACCGTTAACAGTGTCTAATCTTCGTCGGGGAACATCTTGGACACATAAGGTGAATTTTCCTCTCCCAACAAGATTTTCTTCATACACAAATATTCGCTTTATTCTCATGGTCGGCCAAAGGGTGAATCTACTAAAGCCTTAGCTTTAGGCCCACCAGAAAATATTATTTACTCATAATTTTTATAAAGTAAAAATGTCATATATACTAACAAAAATGCCTAACTTAGAGTCTGTTTGGGAAAGCTGGAAAAAAAAGATTATGCTGATAACCAATTTTCAAATAATCAATTACTGTGATAATCGATTATAATCAAAATCAGTTTTTGTTTGGGTATGTTTGCTGAAAAACTATTTTAAGCTAATCAATTTCATTTGGATGGTGAAAAAATAATCATTTTTACATAGTAAGGATGGAAAATGTTGTGAATAGATGCCGATTAGAAAAGGCTTTTTAGAAAACTGCTGGGTCTTGCAGCTTGTTAGAAAACAGCAGAAATGAGGAGAAAAAAGATTTTCTAAAAAATAAATTAGGTACCAAACATACCAATTTTTTTCACAAAACCACTTAATTGCTCAAAAACAGCTGAATGAGAAAGATTTAATCTTTCTTAAACACACTTTTAGAATGTAATCTGATCCAAATAGACTCTCTTACTTTAAAATGAGAAGGTCTCACTCAAATTTTACTTTAGGACCCACTCGCTGTTGGGCCGCCATGCTTAATATACTGCAGGGGTAATGTCACATAGTTTAAAAAAAACTAAAGTAAAAACGAGATTTGTCAAGATTCAAGGTGATTCTTTGATTTGAACAATTTATAGGGATTATATTAGAAACGCATTGCTAAATCACGTGAAACTAAAATTATTATTATTATTATTATTATTATTATTATTATTATTATTATTATTATACTGAGAAACAATAAGTCATTTTTAAAAAATTCTAAGTGTAATGCATAAAAATATTATAGATATGAGAAGTAAAATGGAAAAATGTTAAGAATGCACTCTTTATCATACTCATTTTCAACATACTTTTTATTATTCGATACATTTCATGTAAGACCCACCAAATCATATGGTCTCACATAAAATTCACCCAATAATAGAGAGTGTATTAAGAAGAGTATGATGAATAGTGTGATTAGTGGAGGGTCTATATGTCAATGAGGGTGTGCAAGTGCACTTCAAAATAAATATTTTGAGTGTTTATATTTTGCCCCCTCTGTTTTTATATATTTGAACCCACTGACATTTTCTTTCTCTATTTTATCAAACAAACCCAATCACCCAGCCCTCTCATCTCTCGCAAATTCTCACTCTCACCCAATCCTTTGTCTTTATCTTCATATGCATAGTAATAATTAGGGTTGAATATGTTTTTGATCCATATAAAATTGATAAAATTAATTTGGTTTTGGTTTCTATAAAATTTATTAATTTAGTCCCTTAAAAAAAATTATGCGTTTTTAATCCCTGGTGAGGAATTAAAAAATAAAAACACCAATTTTATTAAATGCAGGAACTAAAAATGAATAAAATTTGTATAGGGTCTAAAATCATATTTTAACAATTTTATAAGGATCAAAAACATATTTAATACTACTAATTCTAAAAAAATTGCCCCGACTAACTCAGGGTCGTTGATCCGCCACTAAATGTAATACTAGCATTGTTCAATAAAATATAACAGGGATTATGTAGGTTAGACGGTAAGAATCTAAGGCCCCGTTTGTGAGTTTGGAGGGAAATGAAAGGAGGGGATCAAAGGGAATGAAAGGAAAAGGAGGGGAGGAGAAGAATGGTATACTCCTCTCCTTGTTTGGGAGTGAAATAAAAAAAGTGGGTTAAGGAGATGAATGATGGATTAATTAAAATATCCTAAAATATTTTCCTTCAATTAACATAACTCACAAACAAGAGGGGATTAACCTCTGATTTCCTTCCCTTACCATCCAAAAAACAACTTAGCCTAGGATAACTTACCCCAGCCGTTGTATCCACCTCCGACGTCAGGTTCACAGTGGACATCACACCACACGACGCAGAGGAAATTCGCGAGTGTGCAATTTTTCATGCAATCTTGGCGGCATGCATTTATCTTATCATCCAACGGGCTAGCGGTTGACACCTGAATAGAAGCAGCAACTACAATGCACACCACCAACAATGTAACATATTTGTTTGCCATTTTCTCTTAGTTTTCTTATATATGTTGGTGGTGGTTTAATTTTCTTTTTCTACCCCCTTCCTTCTAGCTCCTTTGTCTTTGACATTTGAACAATGATCTCACTGAGGTATATATAATTGTTCAATATGCCTCATGAACCACAAATGCCAACGTTTTGTCGCTAAAATTTGGGGTACTTGTTAAGTGTCCTAATTTTAACATAAAGAATAATTTGTGGATTTTCTATTTTGTGTTTGTGCATTTTTTTAGAATTATCTATCTTTAATATAACTTTTTTTTAGACATACTCTGTGGAAGACGAATTTCCGGTTGGATTTGCTATTTGACTCTTTCGGAGTGTTGGGATTAATTCAAATTTCTAATTTTAAGATTAATTCAAAGTTCCAGTAGGTTGCAAAAATATAGTAGAATCGTATGTCAATGGCATTTAGCAAATACTGGGACAAAAATTTTCCTACTCTACATCCTTGACAGATGAATTGAAATGAGTAATGACTAATTAGAAATAACAAACACACTTACTAAGTGTGAGGTGTCTGCTACCAAACACTCAGCATCAAAACTCAAGCAATGTTTTTTCTACTAAAAAATGGTTTATTCTTCTTATTTAATAGAATAAGCAATAACAAACACACTTATTAAGTGTGACATAATAAATTTCTTTTTTTTTGATAAAACAAAATGCTGACAAGCGAGCAACCACTCTACATGGGGTCAGCCAATTAAGGGCAAAGTGCTACCTCGTGCTGTCATTCCGTTCCCAAGGATCGAACACACGACTACTTGATTAAGGGACTAGGTGCCGAACCACCATACCTGTAACATTGGGTTGATATAATAAATTTATATCAAGACTAGAATTATTCTTTCCGCCAAATTACAAAACACACACATAAAAATTCTGTAATAAATCTGTGCTCTCTTTCTAGTTAGAAAACCCAGAGGGGGAGTCCAAATTAATTTATTTAATTTTTTTAAAGGGGTCAACCATACATACATACATACATACACACACACACACACACACACATATATATATATATATATAGAATGTGATGATTTTGGTGAATGGAGGAGTGCCTATTGCATTCGGTGGCACTGAAGAGCAAGCTTCTTATGGAGAATTGATCTCGATTGGGGGCTTGATCCAACTGTTAATGGAAAACTGAGTTCTACAATTGCCGAAATTCTCCAAACTAAGCTATCCATTGATAGCTAGCTCCTGTTCTATATCAAGTTTTATGAAGTTCAGGTAAACTATTATTTTGTTTCTGTGATAGTTTATATGATTTTGTGAACATTACAAAATGCAAATCAATATTTGTGATGTCTTTCTACACTGTTCAGCTTGTTTTAAATATTGTTTTTTTTTTTTGATGAATTATATTGTTATTTGATTGAAACCATTTCATACATTCTGCCTTCTTTAATTCACTACCATAATATATACACTGTTCAGCTTGTTGGGGTTAGAATCCTGGGTCCGTGATGATATATATGATTGGTTTGCCAAATCAAGGCTGGATACCTTAGTGGTAAGTATATTCCTTCTACTCTCTTTTTTCTTTTTCTTTTTTTAATCACTCTTATTATTTCATTTTGTATATTGTTCTATGTATAATGTATATTGTTTTATTTTGTGTGTGTGTCATATTTGTATATTGTTTTTGTTTTATATTGTTTTGTATTTTTTTATGTTAGTTCTATTTCTAATTTGTTATTGTGTCTGGTTTGTTTATATTATTATTATTATTAAATAACTTCTAAATTCTCGGGCCCATCATTCTTTTATATGTTTTTTTATGTTTCTGTATCAATATAATCAGTTTTCACATATTCTATTTTTTTAAAAAAATGAATTTATCATAAATGAGTATTATTAAAAGTATTTTCAAAACCATTTGTATATATTATTTCAAAACTTTTCTCAATAAACTAGATTCTAGAAAAATATTTTTTAGAGCTCGTCTTTGTATGCTATTTTGAAAACTTTATTCTAAAAACTTGTTTTTCGGAGAGTACTTTTAAAAATCTTTGTGTGTCTCAGTTTCAAAAATTGTTTTTTTAAGGGAAAAACTTTTTTTTTATAAATTTGTTTTTTAAAAGTTTTTTTTAAACTGTTTCTACATACTATTTTCTATAAACTAGTTTTTTGAGATATAATTTTTAAACCTTATTTTTAAATCCCATTTTTATAAAAATCATGTTTTTTTATATTTGTTTTAAATTTTTTTTATAAACAAGTTTTATGAAAAGTATTATTTAAACCCTTCTTATATCCTATTTCCAATTTTTTTTTTTATAAAGTAGTTTTTTAGAAGAAATTTTTATAATTTGTTTTATATCTAATTTTCAATTAAATTTTCAAAACTAGTTTTTTGAATAGTTTTTTAAACCTTTGGTATATACTATTTCAAATATTTTTTATAAACTAGTTTTTTAGAGTAAATTTTAAACTTTTTTTTTCTTGTTTTTATATTTTAATTTTAGATTTTTTCTATATAAATTAGTTTCTTTGAAAATTACTTGTCAAACCCTTTTTATTTACAATTTGTAAAAGTTTTTCCTATAGCCTTGTTTTTAAAAAGTATATTATAAAAAAAATAGACGTTTTTTCAATCGTTTCCTCTATAAACTAGTTTTAGGGAAACTGTTTTATAAACCTTTTTTTAAACAAATTTTATGCATTTTTTCAAAACTTTCCCTCTATAAATTAGGTTTTTGCGAAGTTATTTTTAAAATCTGTTTTTATATCCTATTTTTAAAACTTTTTTAATAAAATTTGACTGAAAATATTTTTAATCTTATCTTCTACTAGCGGCAAGACAGGCACTCACGTGCATGTCCGGCCGCATTTCTAATACTTTTATTCATCTTTGTACACATTCTAGGGACAGTCTGACCGTATTTCTAATGTTTTTACTCATTTTCATTATGCAGTTTATCTCCTTGTTATACGATGACAAAGTAGTTATATCAATCACCCTTATATATTTTGGCTTGTCTAAAATATGAATTGTGTCGTTTGCACATCAACATGTTAGCTGGCAGACTCAAATAAAACAATAGACATAATCATCACCAAATTGATTCAGCAAAGAATCTATCAGTTCCGATAATCTACTGTAAATGCAAGGGAGAAAGAAGAAACTACTTAAAAATTATACAAACACAATAATGAAGTCAACCGTAAAAATAGTTATTATACTTACAACTTTAACCATAATCCTTTAAACATTTTCTGTAGTTCCCTTACACCCCCAAAGAATCATAATCCAATAACCAGTCAAGTTATAATAATAAAAAAAAACCTCTAAAAAATAACCGAGTGAATTCTATAGTTGCATTTATCAAAACTTTTGGTGTCTGAGGTTTGATTCTCTGCATTGCCACCGGCACCTTTTGTTGCCCAGTTGCAACGTATTTGCCTATTTCCAATCCATTTACCTAAAAAGAATAGGCAACACATAATTAGTTCATTACTACTTTACCAGACAGAATACATGTAGACAACAAAGAACATGAGCATAGTGGCATCAATTACACAAAGCATATTCTAAAAGTGGTGTGTTTTTGTATATTGAGAACTTACTCCTTACAAATGTAGCCATTTTTCAATTAAGTAACCCCTCACAGTTATATTTTATAAGCATATTTTAGACCACGATGATTACTTTCCCCTCACATATATTCTTAAAATTGTTCAGATGATTTATTTTTATAAAAATAAAGGAAAATGATGCAATGCATTCTGCAATGATCGACTTATCAAACTCCACTTCTTATTTTAAGTTAAGCATAGATTTCAAGGACATCACAATTACATTAACATCAAGAATCATATCGTCTTCATAACATTACAACCATTTCCGGCAAGTTCATGCTTAATCAAAATTAAACAATAAAACAAAGTAAAGGCGTCAAAAATTTATTCATTTAGATTGTGATTTAAGTTTTCACCAGAAAATCCGTTCAACTTAGGATTTTTATCCAGAATTTTCCAGCAACAAACATTCTACAGTATATCACATCCAGAATTTTTTTGACATATCAAACCTAATCAAAATTAAATAAAAATTTATAGGCAACATCGTAACACAAACAAAAATCAACTATATTTTTCTTTTTCTAGAAGCCATAATGGAAACTCCTTGGTTTTAATCAAAAAAGAACCGGATTTTCCAGAACACTGCAGTAACACTGTAACACTACTTAAACATTCAATCATATTTGACTGATAAAATGAAATCCAATAATAATGAAACTTTATGGGTATCAAGAATACACATATAAGAACACAAAACAGCAGGCTCAATTTTTTTTCCCAGTTCTGGAACCATTTTAAATAAATCCAATTAAAAGCATCATCAAATAAAAAACACCAAAGGCATAATCTTCCAACACTTTTGAGTTACATGCATGCTTCAAATTTGGTTCAAGTGACCAAACCATCATTTCCATCAACTTAGAAACTTATTATTAAGCATGCAAACATAATCTAACAAAGCTTAGGTCTCTAGAACCATGAGAAACTTGAAATTCACATGCATAGCATGCCAATATATAGTGTTGAAATGGCATAAAAGAAAGAAGGTGCAAAGCTGATATGAGAAGAAGCAAGGTTCTTCATTTTCACTATTTAGAAAAGATGATTGAAGTGCTAAAATATAACTGAATATATACTACTGAAAGCTAACAAAGAAGCTACTAGAAGTTAACTTAGAGGACAAGCTAACAAACTAACTAACAAACTTAACTAACAAACTAACAAACCAACTAACTTAACCACCAGCAGGAATATCTGGAAAATATGCTGCAACATCCCCCCTCAAGCTGGAGTATGTATGTCTAACATACCCAGCTTGGTGTGTAGCAGTTGGAAAGGTCCTCTCGCCAATGGCTTAGTGAGGATATCAGCAACCTGTGAATGAGTGGAAATGGGAAGAAGATGTAAGACACCACTCTGTATCTTGTCCCTGACTATGTGACAGTCAATTTCTATGTGTTTCGTGCATTCATGAAATACAGGGTTTGCAGCAATGTGCAAAGCTGATTGATTATCACAAAACACTACAGCTGGTTTAGTGTCGGGCATGCCAAGATCCTGCAGTAGGTAAAGAAGCCATTGAGCTTCACATGTTGCTTGAGCAAGTGCTCTATACTCTACCTCAGATGAGGACCTAGACACAGTGGATTGCTCTTTGCTTTTCCAAGAAATCAATGAAGCGCCAAGGAAGAAGCAATAGCCTGTTATAGATCTTCTTGTGTCAGGACAAGTTCCCCAGTCAGAATCATTAAATCCTTTCAACTGAATTTCTGAGTTTGATGGAAAGAACAGACCTTGACCTAGTGAACCTTTGATATACCTCAAAATTCTAAGGGCTGCTTGATGATGTTCTACAGTTGGGGCATCAAGAAATTGACTTAAGTTGCTGACAGCATATGAGATGTCGGGCCTTGTATGTGTTAGATACAAAAGCCTTCCAATAAGTCTTCTGTAACCAGTAATGTCAGTGTGAGCATCTCCAGAATTTTTGTGAAGTTTGGACTTGCAATCCATTGGAGTAGAACTTGGTTTTGCTGCCAACAAACCCGTGTCTTGAAGAAAGTCCAGAGCATACTTTCTCTGTGATAAGCTGATCCCTCTTTGTGATCTTGCAACTTCCAGTCCCAAAAAATACTTAAGGGCACCGAGGTCTTTGATGCTAAATCTGCTATCTAATAACTGTTTCATAGATTCAATTTCAGTCAAATCTGTACCAGTCAAGACTAGATCATCCACATAAACCAGAATTGCTGTAAAACCAGTATTGACAGCTTTTGTGAATAATGAGTAATCTGATTTTGACTGAGCATAACCTGAGCTGAGTAAAACTTCTGTTAATTTGACATTCCATTGGCGGCTGGCTTGTTTAAGTCCATAGATAGACTTATCAAGTCTGCAGACTAGTGAGGGATATGTGTTTTCAAGCCTGGAGGAGGGGACATGTAATCTTCTTCTTTCAGATCACCATGAAGAAATGCTGTGTTAACATCCAACTGGTGCAAATGCCAGTTTTTAATGGCTGCAAGAGACAATAAAACTCTAATGGTTGCCATCTTTGCTACTAGACTGAAGGTTTCAAGAAAATTGATGCCTTCAGTTTGACTGTATCCTTTTGCCACTACCTGGCTTTATGTCTTTCCACTGAACCATCAGCTTTATGCTTTACCCTGAAAACTCACTTACAACCAACTGGTTGTTTCCCATCATGTAAGGGTGTGAGTGTCCAAGTTTGGTTTCTTTCCAATGCCAAAAGTTCAGCATTAATAGCATTCTTCCAACAATCATGAATCACAGCTTCTGCATAGGTGTTAGGCTCAATGCTAGAGGCAATGGTTAAGGCAAAATGTTTATGAGATGGGGACAGTTTATTGTATGAGAGAAAGTTGGAAATAGGATACCTGATCTTTGAGGAAGTAGGTGCAGAAGATGAGATGGCCAGTGTGCAATGATAATCTTTCAAGTATGAGGGTCTTCTTTTGTTCCTACTGGACTGTCTGGTGGGAGGCTGATGCACTATTTGATTTGTCTCGGGAATGTTTGGGTTGGCTTGATGCATATCAGTATGTGCATTTGATAAGGGTGTAGAGTTATTGAAGTGATCATTTGAGACAATTTGAGGTGATGATGCATGGATATTTGTAGGATTGTGAAGCTGATTTTGGAACTGTGGTGGTTCAAAAGGAAAGTCTAGAAATGTGTCCTTGATGTGAGTAGGCAGTACAGGTTCACAAGTCTGATCATTTGGCATGTTTTCATGAGAAGAAGGTGCATATGGAAAAATTTCTTCATAGAAATGTACATTCCTCGAAATCAAAGTCTCTCTACTTTTAAGATCAAATAGTACAAAGCCTTTAGTTCCTTGCTTGAAACCTAAGAAAATGCACTTTCTAGCTCTAGGGTCTAACTTTTTTCTGTGAGCTTGTAAGGTGCTAGCATAACTTAGACAACCAAAAACCTTCAATGAAGAAAGATCAGGGTGTTTGTTGTGCAATGTGTGATATGGTGAATGATTTTTCAAAGAGGCTGAGGGTTGCCTATTTATCAGATATGTGGCATGTGAAACAACAAAGTTCCAAAAGCATTTAGGTAATGATGCTTGAAACAAGAGAGCTCTAGCCACCTCTAAAATATGTTGGTGCTTCCTTTCCACTACCCCATTTTGTTGAGGGGTTTCAACACAGGTAGTTTGATGGTCAATCCCTTTGGATTGATAGAAACCAGAGAGCAAGAATTCTTTGCCATTATCTGATCTAATACATCTAACTTTTGTGTTGAACTGTGTTTCTGTCATACTTATGAAATTTTGTAAGTGCACTGATGTTTCTGCTTTTGTTTTCATCAAGACAAGCCAAGTATATCTAGAAAAATCATCAACTATTTTAAGAAAATATTTGTGGCCAAACATAGATGGAATTGAAATGGGACCCCATATATCTACATGTATTATTTCAAAGGAAGAATCAGTCTTGCTAATTCTATTACAAAAAGGTAAATGTTTTTGTTTTGCCAAATGGCAAACTTCACAATGTTTATGGTTCTGTACAAAACTAATAGAAGGGTGTGTTTTTCTCATATGAACTAACTTATCATGTGATGGATGCCCAAGCCTTTGGTGCCAAAGAGGAATATCATAGGCTGCAGTTTTGACAGCATTCACAATGGGACAAGCAGAAACCGACACACTTGAAGGGGTCATTGCATACAGTCCCTGCTGAATCCTAGCTACACCAATCGTCCTCAAGGAACAGTTGTCCTTGATCTGGCACATCGAATCAGAAAAAATCAGTTTACATGATAAGGCATCTATGAGTTTGGACACTGATATAAGATTGAAGTTAAAAGATGGAATGTATAAGACATTAGAAAGATAAAAGTCACTGGAAAAGAAAATTGTGCCAGAAATGACTGCTGTAACCAGATTACCATCTGGTAATCTAACAGGAATTGGTTTTATTTTCTTGAAGTTTGGAATTCTGACAAGGAGTAACACACATGATCAGTTGCTTTTGGTTTTGAAAAATTATTCAAGGCACATATGGTACCTGATGGTCTATGAATGGAATGATTTGGTTTAGAGGTTATCTAATTGGTTGCATGAAGCTGTGATGGAGATGATTGTTGCAACAAAGCCATTAAAGCCTTGTGTTGGTCAGAGGTTAAGGTCAAGCCTGAACTCTCACTCCTTTCCTCTTGAGAATGATGAGTGTGGTGAGAAACTATGCTTCTGTCATCATCTTCAGAAGCCACATCTTCATCAACAATGTAATTGTTTACAACATTGTTCTTGAAATAGTTTGGAGGATATCCATGCTTTTTGTAGCATGTATCCACTATATGACCAGAGTTATGACAAAAAGTGCACATCTTTATGCCACCTCTGCCTCCATTGGTTCTTCCAGAATAATGTCTGCCACCTCTTCTTCTAGACTTTCCTCTCCCCGTCTGACCTTGATCCCTAGTAGTGGCCAGGACCTTATGATCATCAAGAATACTTCAATTCATCTGTCTTTCTTGCTGAATTAGCATTGAAAAGACCGCATCAACATCAGGGAGAGGCCTCATAAGAATTATTTGTGACTTTACTGCAGCATACTGCTCATTTAAACCTTTGAGGAATCGAATCACATAATCTATGTCTCTATAGGATTCTAGGGTAGAAAGAAGATTACAAGTACAAACTGTTCCACATATACAAGAGGGAATTGGTCTATAATTGTGAATTTCTTGCCATAGACCCTTTAGTTGAGTAAAGTAAGATGTAATTGTTCTATCACCTTGTTTACACATGTATATTTCTTCTTGTAAGTCAGAAATTCTAAAGATGTCTCCTTGATAATACCTTTTCTTTAATGCATTCCACACTTCATATGCTGTATCAATCCACAGAACATTGTCCAGAATTACAGGATCAATCGAGTTGTGGAGCCAGGAAAGCACCATCGTGTTGCATTTATCCCATGGCACAAACATCACATCATTTGGCTCAGGCTTCAAAATCGTTTCATTGACGAAATCCAACTTGTTCTTTGATTTGAGGGCAATTGTCATTGATCATGACCAGGTATGGAAATTGATTCCACTTTCTTGGAGGCGAGTTGAAACAAGAGAACTTCATGTGTTCTCATTCGGATTCACATAGTACACATTGAAAGGATCCATGACTGTGATGGCAAAATTGCATAATCAAAGCCTAGGAATCTTTGCAATATCAAGAAAACAGAAGAATCAAGAAATAGAGATGAAGAAGAAAGAGAGCTCGATTAACTAAGAGCTGAGGAGGAAGAATCAATAAAAATAGATCAGAGTTCGCAGCAGAGCTTAATCAACTGATACCATGTTGAAATGGCATAAAGAAAAAAGGTGCAAAGCTGATATGAGAAGAAGCAAGGTTCTTCATTTTCACTATTTAGAAAAGATGATTGAAGTGCTAAAATACTACTGAATATATACTACTGAAAGCTAACAAAGAAGCTACTAGAAGTTAACTTAGAGGACAAGCTAACAAACTAACAAACTAACAAACAAACTTAACTAACAAACTAACAAACCAACTAACTTAACCACCAGCTGGAATATCTGAAAAATATGCTGCAACATATATCATCAACCAAACATGCATGAAAAAATCCATATACAAAGAGAGTTCTAAGGATAATAGAAACAGGAAACAAAACATACACCAATTACACCACAAAAATAAATGAAAAATTCCATCTTTGCTTCTGTATCGCATAAATTTTTTTATGAACCAAGTAAAAATATTGTAATAGAGTATCAAAATTGAAAGGATCTGACAGAATAGGAAAAACCCTTTAACACAAATACTTGATGGGAGGAGAGTCTTCCAAATAATCCAAAGAGCCCAAACCCTTCATTGTGATAGTCATGATCAAGGACATTATGGCAATGCTTCTTGATAGTGTCCTTAATTTTTGTAGTGTTTGCCTTGACCTTAATTATTCTGAACCAACTTCATTTTATGGTGTTTTTCTTCACTATACGCCACTAACAAAAGAATTTGAATCATAAAAACGAAACAAAGAAAAACAAAACAACATTAGGGGAAATTAGCAAAGATGCCTACAAATATTACAAAACTTGTTTGAAAATGTAATTTTTACCTTGTTATGAGTCAAATTTTTGTATATATTTGTCACTGATCTAACAATTGGCTTAGGATTAATGATCTTTTTTTATAATTGTTTTGAAATAAATTTTTTAGATACACGAAAAGCAAAATTGCAGCTCAGAATATGCTTCTACTACATTAGCTGGACGCCAAGTTGATTGATCCAAATATGCATTTTATTATAATTTTTTAACTGAATTTTATTATATAAATGATATGAGGGACAAAGATACATATGTTTTGGCTTTCTTTGTACCTTTATTGGCCTTAAACCATGAAAATTGTAGCTAATGCTGCCTGCAACACATAAAACTGAAGAATAGGACCAATTAAATTAATGTGGAATCATACTGTTCTATTTTAGGAAAACATGGAAAGACATAGACGTATCTACATTGAGGATACATGAATGCATTGGACCAATCAAACAAAATCTGAACATTGGAGGAGATGTAAACATCTAGAGTCTACACAGTCAAAAAAGTGGTCAGACAGAGAGAGAGATGGAAAGATAATCGGTTAATTTAATCTAATTGATAATTTAATTCAATTAATGGGTGGAAGTTTATACAATCTAAAGGTACTCTGTAAGTTTATGCTAAAGCATATCTAACATATATTCCAAAAGCACCCATACAATCTCGCTCCATACAACAAATGATATATAAAAAGTTATTTTTGTCCTTTTCAATAAATAATATGGAAGAAATAAGCAGAAAATAGCCAAATTATATTTATGCTACAAAACGTAAACCATTTGAGCTGAATTATGAAGAAACCATAAGGCAAAGATATATTAAAAAAAAACAACTATGCAGTAGTAGTGCTTAGTTTTTCCATATTGTTTTTCTATAAGTTTATGCTTTGTTTCCCGCTAAGGGAATCAGTAACTAAAAAAAAAAAGCGAAGTAAGAAGTAAAAGATCAAAGAACTAACCTGAAAACCAAGAAGAAGCAATATTTAAATATAGGCAGGTTGGGTTAGGTGAATTTCAATTTTTACAGCGATTAACCTCCTGCATTGCAACCCAAAATTTTATTAAAATTAATAATAAATTCAGAAATAAATATGGGCATGCCAAATACAATAAAAAGTATCAATTCTAAAAATGCATCGTGAATTCAAGAATCAGAAAATGCAACATCTAAAGGTCCTATGTAAGTTTATACAGGCAATGCATCCTTTGCCACTATTATATAACAAAAAAGCAATTATTCCAACATTTATGCTCATAGAAACTTAAAATTCTAACTACAACAGCATTTTGGCTGAAGTGGAAATCAGAGAAGTTTCTAATGCATGTCCCATAATCTAATTATCAGCACAAAGGATGGATGAAAAAAACCCAACTAAAACAACCACATTCCTATCTTTAAATTAAAATTAACACAGAACATGAACCAAGCTGTCCATGATTGTTCCATTCAAAGGCTATGTAATTTCCATCCTCTGTAACAACCACTGTAAGGTTCCTCCCTACTCCAACTTCGACAATCTTGTATCTTCAACTCAAGTTACTGTCAATGAAATTTAGAACTTAGAAATAATGACAGAAAAAAAAAAACTAAAATTGACAAAAAAAATTAACCTTTAAATTGAAAAGAGTAAGACCAACACAAAACTTAGCATTTGATTAAAGAGTACAAATGGTATTAAGATTTGGGGAAAATGTGAGAGGTTAAATTGTGAGATTGTTTCACAACCCAAAATGATACTAAGATTTGGGGAAAATGGGAAAAGAATGAGATGAAGAGAAACATAGAATTCGATTGAAGGGTAAGATCAAAGTGAACAAAAACTTGGGAAAGTGAAACTACCTTTGGAACCATCAAAGGCTAACCAAGGCAATGCACTTTGTTTCGGTGGGAAAGTTAATTCCGAATCAACAAATTCTTCCATTCCACTACTTTGGTTCCCAAACAGAAACGGAATAAAATCAAAGTAAAATAATATCAATCCAACCGCTTGAAATGGTAACCTATTCATCCATCTTTGTCACAGTGACGTTTGATTAATTCAGTAAAATTGGAAAAATTGGTGCCATTCAGAAAATGAGGGGAAAGAAAAGATAAATTGAGTGAGTGAATATGAACCTTAAAAATCAAACCCAGTCACTGTTGGCCTTCAGCTCCTCCATTTGCCGTCGCGCACTGCCAACCAAACAAAGCAGCACAGACCCTCCCACCGTTGCCTCGCTTCTACCGCTCATCGTTCTAATCATTCTCCATCGTCCAGTCGCACGCCCAGGCATCACCCTTCCATCGCCAATCAAATGCCATCGTGTCACCGCCTCGCCTCCCTCGGTGCCACCGTCTTCCCGCTTCCTCTGTGCACTTTCCATTCTCCTCTTTTCTGTTTTGGTTTAGGATATAGTGGAAGAGGAGGGTTACCATCTGTTGGTTCCTCCAGCAGTTATGAGAATTTTAAATTTAAATTTTAAAATTTAAATAATTCAGTTTTAGTCATTTTTTTCTTGTTATTATCTGGTAAGGGTCAATTTGGGCATTGTAAAAACAAAATCAACTAAAGTTTTAAGGGCAAATTGGTAATATTAAAAGTAGGACACCAAAACTTAAACTCTGCCATTATCTATTAGTATAGATTAGAGAAGTAATTTTTAATTTATTTTTAAATATTTTTACAAAAACATATTGTTTCTTAAAAAAATAAAACCATGTTTTTATATCCTATTTTTAATTTTTTTATAAACTTGTTTTTTAAAATTTATTTTAACAATAATATTTTAACTTCCTACTTACTATTTTCAAAACATTTTTACATTTTTAAAACGGTTTTTTATAAACTTCTTGTTGAAATGTGTTTTCAAACCTACATTTAAATTTTTTCTAGAAAATAAAATTTTGAATTTTTTTAAACTCTTATGAATTCTATTTTAAAACTTTTTTGTATAAAATAATTTGAAATTAACTAGTGCAGTAAGGGCTTTTTACGTCAGTTAAAATTGATTTTATACGTCAGAATATTGTCTGACGTAAATACAGCTGACGTTAATAGTTTTATATTTAACGTCAGTTGTTTAAAAAACTGACGTTAAATATAAAACTATTAACGCCAGTTCTTTAACACAACTGACGTTAATATTGTTAAAACTAACGTCAGTTGTGTTAAAGAACTGACGTTAAAGGTTTTATTTTTAACGTCAGTTTCCTAATAGAACTGACGTTAATAGTGTACTGTATATTTTATAAAATACTATTAACGTCAGTTTTTGATACAACTGACGTTAATAGATTTTTTTTTAAATTCAGTTTTAAAATATCACTCCCCTCAGCTATCCCTGCATTCAGTAAATATTCCAGTAACACAGATAATATCACACACATTACAGAAGCAAACACTACCCTTAAATCTCAATATTAACAAAAAGAAAAGAAATATACAAAGGAACAATATTGGGGGGACTTAAAACCAAAACCCATGTATAGGAAAAACATAACTATCTACAAGTATATATATATATATATATATATATATATATATATATATATATATATATATATATAAATTTTAGTCTCTAATGTCTAAAAACAAAACTACCAATCTAAGGATATATATATACATGTTATTAATTAGTTTGTAATGTCTAACAAAAAAACTATTCATCTAAGTAGTGCGGAGGTAACTTGTCAATTCCTTTTTCAGCCGCATACTTGAAGAAGAATTCAGCGAAGCGCATCCTCAAGTCTCTAAACTCATCTTCTTGAAGAGGCGATTGGTCGTTAAATGCCTACACACGTTCAAATAATAACAATAACATTAACGCAAGTCATCTTCAAAACTATAATATATAATTTAACAAGTTGTTTAAGTATTACCTTATTCCATCCATCCGTAATAGATGCGGAGACTATGTTCAGCATATGAAGCATCACATAAAAGCCGCATGACCACCCGTCAATTTGAAATCGAGACTACAAACAAAATTAATTTCAATGTCAGTTGAATATACATATAAATTAGTAATTATAATATTAATTATTTGATAAATAAACTACCAAACCTTGGGATAGGTCCATTCAGGATTTGCTTTAGCCTTAGAAGCCCTACTTCTCCCGTTGGCGCAACTTATGCTACTCGCCTTCAGCGCGCTATCATAAACAAATAATCATGTCAATTAACAAATTCATATATCATGTGTGTAATAAACTAAAAACAACTGATATTAAAACGTAAATTAAATTTAAGATTAGTTACTTATTTAAATCTTCCACCACCTCCTGTGGCGGCCTTTGGTGGAGAGAGCATAAGAATATGACAGTATGCCTAGACGGGTGAAGTACGAACAACTGCCAATGGTTTTTCATACAGTATGGAGCCAGATATAATTCTTTCCGATTGTCTCCCAACAAGTTCCCTATGTATTTACTAAATGCATCGCCAACAAAGAATTGGGGCAGAAGGACTTATGGCTCTAAGAAGCCGTAAACTGATGCAACACCCTTATCAAGCTGAAGACGATGGAGATACCTAAGATAAGAAAAGGTGTGGATGTTAATTACATAATATATATATTGAAATTAAAATAAATTATTAAATGGAAAAATACCAAAAATAAATAAGTTATAATTTTAAAATTAACTTACGTGCACCAGAGACTCAAAACCGTGCTGGCCATCCAGACGTTATTTCTGCAGCGTTCCTGAGATCTTCACCACAGAAGGAAAATATCCTCTGTTGATCTGGGCGTGCCACCCATCCATCGTGCTCCAATGGACATTCAAAAATCTCAAATGCATAATGCTCACCAAGTGAGAACAAACGAGTGACAGGTGACAGCGGCACCGACGTCGACTTGGCCTTCAATTTAGGAAAAATAAAATAGATAAGTTGTTGATAATTAAAAAAAACACAAGTAATTATTTGACTAATTTGGACATTAATAATGAATACATACCTTTGTTAACATTTCGAGCTCACGTCGTTTGAAGTCCAACTCAAGCTCACGCCTTTTCATTTCCAAATCATGCTCATGGCGTTGGACTTCCAACTCCCGCTCCCTAGCTGCCAACTCATCGTCCTCCACATGTGCCCTACTATAACTCTCTTTTGTGCTCACATGTGAAGGGTTGGCATGCCATGCGGTGTCCTGGGATGAACCGACGGAGGAAAGCTCTCTGGCAAGCGCCTGCTTGAAATCTCAGGTTGGATATTAAGCTTTGCATCAGATGTGTTGTAATAGCAGGGTTGGACATGAGGTGCTGAGTAATGTCAGCCAAAATTGATGCTTCATCGACCACCCGCTTTCGTGAAGCAGACTTGCCATAATATTCTTTGATGGTCACATTCCCAGGAACACCGATAACCCGACCAGGACGGTCTTTCTTGCCTAGAGCAGTCATCAAGACGTCCCGCCGTCCAGAAGCGACGAATGAGCCTTGGGAGGATTGTGCTTTAAGATCCATCTACAATGAAAAAATGAAATAACGTGCAAGTGAAAAGTGTTAAAAATATCTATACAAATATCAATTGAAATCAAGTTAATTATTTACTTACAATCTTATCTGCCACTTCGCGAGTGGCATCAACTTTAAAAGATCCCGTCTTTGTCATGAGGCCGGCTAACCAGACATCCTCGCGGTTGATGTCCAACGGAGGACTTGATGGTGTGCCCTCAGGCACCTCTCCTCTTTCAATCCTAGTAGAGTGCTCTTCCTGCTTCGCCCTCAGCCTATCTGCCATCATCTGCTCGATCCCAGTATGGTACCCACCCTGAGACATGGTGTGGCGGTGGACGTTCTTCGCCTGATTCTGCCGACTCTTATCTGCCTTAGCCTATTCAAACAAAAACACATAATTAAATACAGTTAAATGATCTATAAGAAGCATAAAAAATTAACTTAATCAACCAACCTGAAATTCTCCATCCTGTCGACTCCTAGCAAACATATCCCAAGTATCCTAATCAATCCAGGGATAATCCGAGAACATTTTATCAAGCCGCTTCTTCCCAGATACATAGTACTTGGTAAGATCATGCTTGAACCCATTCCAATGCTTTGATGCCATTTTCATACATTTATGACGATGATCCTCGTCATTTGGCACAGTCCAAGCTACCTACACATTAAATACATAACAACTGCATGGATTATAACTCGGATAATTATCTAATAATGTAAATCAAACGAATGTAAAGGTAAAATACCGTGATAGCCTCCCAAATCTGATCCTTAAAGTTCTGTGGAACGTCATTCCAGTGGTTGTAGTTGATGCTTACGTCCTGCTTCGCTTGTAGAAACACCCACTTATTAAATTCTTTAGCACGGAGTCCCTGGGCATTTCACTACAAAAAAGGCGCTATTTTGCGACGGTTATTAGGTTAAATTGCGTCGGTTTTATGCGCCGCAGATTCATGTTTGCGGCGGTTCCAAAACCGTCGCAATGTCGACCGTCGCGAGCAGCATTTGCGGCGGTTATGTAAACTGTCGCACAAACTGCCGCAAATTAGCATTTGCGGCGGTTGTGAAAACTGCCGCATAAACTGCCGCAAATTAGTATTTGCGGCGGTTGTAAAACTGTCGCACAAACTGCCACAAATTAGCATTTGCGACGGTTGTAAAACTGCCGCACAAACCGCCGCAAATGCTAATTTGCGGCGGTTGTGAAAACTGCCGCAAATTTATTGCGACGGTTTGTAACCGCCACAGATTAGTACCGCAAAATTGCCAATACAGGTAGCGACGGTTAGTGAACCGCCGCTATTTGTTTCCCCAGTTCTGAAGTTAATTTTACGACAGTTTCAAAACCGTCGCAAAACATAGTAAAAAATTTGTAATTAATTTTTTTTAGCACATCATTTTGAGTCTACAAAACCTGCTTATTAAATATATATATATATATTTTTCTTAAAACAAATAAAGGTAAAACTCATTCATAAATAAAATGTTGAGTTACGTACAAACTACGACCAAAAAGATATATATATTCCAAATAGAGTTCAACAATTCCACAAATATTAAGTAATACAACTAAACTCCATCAAGTTCATAAAATGAAAACTAGAACTATCTAAAGGGTCCTACGAGACGATGCTCCGTGGTCTTCAGGCATATGACTAGACTCAGAGGAACGTCTCATATCTCTTGGTGACTCTAAGTCAGCCGGCTGTAATTCAAAAAAATCAAAAATTAGATAACAACCACTAATTCAACAAGTGAACTATCAAAAGTTAAAAACTAAATTTAAAAGCAATTATTTTACCTGATTTCCCTTAACATTCTGCATAAGGAAAGCAATTTGTTCCTTCAAGACTTCATAATTCGCATCTTGTTCCTTAAGCGCTAGGACTTCAGCTTCCAATTTTTCAATCTTCTCATATGGAGATACCATCCTCTCAGAGTGAGACCTAAATCCTGGGAGTTGAGATGGTGTTATCCCAAGTCCCATTCCTTTGGCATATCCAGGGTGGTCCTTTCCAAAAACTTTCACATAAGCATCATTCTCTGTTGATCCCTCATGAATTTCATTTTGCAATTGTTCCTACATATAATATTGAAGACATACACAATTACTTAAAGATCACCATTAACAATGAAATACAACTTGGAATAACATTTGTGTTTATGTGATGACAGGTGGATTTATCACATCCTGGTGCAGAACTTAGATTGCTCGAAGTTTTCTATCACAAGATCTATAAGGTTCTGAAGAATATAGTTTGTGAATTTTGTATTTAAATTATGGTCTTAGCAGGAAACACGACTTCCTTGAGTTGATTAATTTTATTGGTTGTTGTCTGGTGAAAACAGATTGATCTGCATCACTCGGGTGAGATGAGGCAACTTGGCCTCATCATTGAAGTGATGCTACCAGTTTGAAAGTTGAAACAAAAGCTACAAAAAGAATTTATGATTATATAACTAAAAAATAGCGAAAGCAAGATTTCAATGTAATTCCCATAAAACTAAACCTATAATCTTAGTACCATAATTAACTAACTTATCCATATAATGATTACCTTCTCTATAAATATAAGAAACTATAAAACTCATTTGCTTTGTAAGCATAACACAATTGGTCCATCTATTCCTTAACTTCCACGACACAAGGCTAGTATTTGTAAGGGCTGAAACCACAATTTTGGAATCAAGTTCCAACCAAAGATTGAGCCATCCTCTTTTAAAGGCAATTTCAATAGCATACATTGCTCCATATAATTAAGCATGAAGAGAAGATTGTGAACCAAGATTAGCTGAAAAGCAACCTAATATGGCTGTCTTACTGTCCCTAAACCGGCCTCCACAAGCTGTTGGACCAGGAGAGCCATGAGCACTACCATCAGTATTACACTTCACCATGCCACTTAAAGGAGGTTTTCGTAAAACCTCTATTATCTGAGGGGCAACAGCAGAATGACCTCGAACATTGAAACTCTTTAAAATAGAGAATTCCAAAATAGAGTTGGACACTGATCCTTTGTTGTGCATACCAGTCAAAGAGATATTTGAGCTAACCAAGGCTATATCAGAGTTAACAGAGACATTTCTATTATCAAATCTAGCCAAATTTCTGCAATTCCAAACATTATATAGGATGTTAAGAATGCCCGAAATGACCAAGTCATGGATTTGTGCACTCCAACCTTTGTGACAGATAGACGAGAACAATATCAAACTGGAAAGACCAATAACGATTCAGAACATTCATAAACCAGTTCCATAGGCCTTTAGCAAAGGGACAATCTAAAAATAAATGCTTTGTTGTTTCATAAGACTTCCCACATTGACTACACATAGAAACCACTATGCAGCCTCTACAATATAAATTCTCATTAGTAGTCATTTTATTGTGCATAATTCTCCAAAAAATTGAAGGATCTTGATGGAGGAACATTGCTGTTCCAAACTAACTTCGCCCAAGGAACAACATGCCCTGTTGGATTCTTGAAAATATAAGCATCTTTGAAACTAAGCATTCCAGACTCAGATTCTGTCCAAACCAGATGATCAGTGCTAGGATACTTAGGGATCACAATCTTCTCAATTTCAGATCTGATCACTGGGGAATGAAGGAGCAGTAATCTAGGGACACACCATTTTCCATTAACAATAAAATTACTAACCTTTGCAGTCAATGTAGAGTGCATATCATCAAGCAAATTTAAGAATTCCAAGACTGTTTTTAGAGAGCTATTTGTCACTCCAAAATTTGATATCCCTACCATTTCCTAATTTCCAAGATATATTATCCAAAACTTCAGCTTAACAGCATCTAATACCAAACCAAAGAGTAGATAATATATGATGTTTGATTGGATTATTATGCCTAAAGGTTCTGGCTCTTAGCAGAATAAACCATTAGTGTATTTTATTTAGTGAATATATTGGTGTAGTTTATTGCAACTTTGTATATATTTTAAAGGTTCTAGTATATATAAATAAAAACTCATAAATTAAAATGGACGTCTCTTTCTTTTTTGATAAGAAAAGAAAACTTCATTAAGGGGGAACTGTACAATGAAAGAGGATGAGATATCCTCATGAGAAGATGACAAAAGAAACACCTACAAGCCAAGAGATTGAGTCATGTAAGATGGCATGCCAATCCCTCTGCATGTCTAACCGTGGAACACCTCTAAAAAAGACCAAGGGCCGGCTTAAGCTGGAAAAAATATTGATTTTATCAATTTTGACAATGAGAATGACCTTGCATTCTGTATCTCATATGTATATTTATATATTTTATATGTTTACAAGTAGTGAAGTGCTTAAAGGATAAAGACAATAAAAAGTTATAAATAATACATTGTACTTACATTTTTTTCCCTAGCCTCTTCACTGACAAATGATCCATCCTTCCTTTTGTGAGAAATAGGATAAAATTCCGCCTTGCTAAATTCTCGTCCTTCTAGTAATTCCTAAAATTAAGCACCATACAATAAGTGCTAGTACAAATAAATTATACTGTTAAAAAAAATGAGTGAACCATACCAACTCATCTTTTGTCCTTGCAATTCCCTTGGAGCCTAATGTATGGTGGATCACTAATTTTTCACGATTTGCTGCATTTTGATCAGCTATCTCCTGCATTAATTAATAACATAATGAAGAGTTAGTAAATAGTAGTTGAAGTAACAAAGACTGCAACTTATGATGATTACCATTTGTTTAGCGCTCCGCCTATAATTTATATAAACAGCCCAATGGTTGGAGTCAATATCAGGTGGGTGCCTCTGAAGATTTTCTGCCAAGGAAAGCTCCCAATCATGATATTTATGAAATAATCTGCATCGTGTGTCCCTCCATTTTTTTTGCAAGGCTAGTTAAAATATACTTTTTGTGTTCACCATCATTGACAACAAATTTATTCTTCAAGAAAACATAATAAAAGATAGTGTTAGCTAACAAAACACCTAATAAATCGAACGTATTCACTTAACTACAAATAATACCTGTATTTTTTGAGAATAAAGATTGTTTTTCAAAGTATCCGGTACTTTTTTCCAATTCTCAAACATTATGGGAATGTTATTAAAGTTTCTTGCAAGTTCACCCAAATATCCTACCAACAAACCAGCTGACTCTCCCACTGGTTGTGCATGTCGATTCCACCTAGTTATAACCCTTGTTGTACCACTTGATGCAAACACATCTGTCACCCTTAAACGTGTTTGCATCACCTGACCGCTTGCATCTAACACATAAAGTAAACAAATTAAAACAATTCCTAACCCAACATATAATAAAATTAAAAAAAATTAAAGAGAAATATAAAATAGATTAGACATACTTATAACATCTACTGTCCAAAATGTTGGAGCTTTTTTTTGAACAGTCAAGGGACCTTCAACCACATCATGTGCAGATTCTGAAGTTGGTGAAGTGTGTACCTCATCATGAAATGATGATTCAACATTGGGTAAAGGATCACTTTGTTGTAGATGTCCATCTACATATCCTTCAGAAGATGCATTTGGTTGAATTGGTGTGGATTGACACCTCCGACGAACACTTCTTTGACTGGCCATACCTGAGAAGTATAATGTATCAAACAGATATATGACAAGCAAGAACACCACACATTCACAAATTACCTAAGAATCAAGAATCAAACTGATATAATTAACCAACTAAAATGGAACATAACGAGACATTCAAATTGATATAATAACTATGAGCCATTTTTCAATAACAAACCAAAAAAAAATTACAAAATAAGTTCACTAAGCTAAAATCACCAAAGGTTCCAAGTTCTACACAACATAACACAAAAAACTAACATGTCTATCACCAATGGATCATAAAACCATATCTTGATTATCATCATTAAAATTATCATTAATGGTTGAACTTTCAGGATCATCATCTGCAGCCATTCTTGCCAATTGTATATGTGGGGTATCATCAGAGAAAATTTGTTCCAAGTTTTGTGATGGGTATGCATCAATGGATGTCATAATTTCATCATCTTCACCCATGTCGTACAAGTCTCTTGGCTTCAAATGAACTGGTATGCTCCAACCTTTTTCCTTCTCATCCTCCACATAATAAACCATTTGAGCTTCTGAAGCTTTAATGTATGGTTCATCATCTTCATGTTCTCCAGTATGTATTAGTCTTGCAAAGTTAATAGAGATAAAACCCAACTTATCTGTCTTCATACCTCTTGGGTTAGTGGTATTAGCCCATTCACATTTAAACATGGGTACTGTGAAGCCATTATAGAAAACCTCAATGATGTCTATCAATCTTCCATAGTAAGGTACCCCTCCAAACCTCATTTGGGCATCACTATTGCTTGAGTAACTCCTGGTTCCAAACATTCCAAAAACCCCACTGTTTTGAGTTTTTAATAACATATCTCGTGCCACGGTTCGAAATTTGTATCCATTGACATTATATGCAGTGAACCTTCTAGCTTTGTCATGAGGACCTTGTGCAAGACTAACGAGAACATCTTTATCCGGTCCACTAAGACCTGCCGAGATTGTTACAAATCTAGATGCCATAATAATATATATTGTTAGTCACATTCTTGTTCAAAAAATACATAAATGACACTAACACACTATTAATCATTGTTAAGAACACTAACACGATTGGTGAACCAACGAACAAACTCTCTATGAACCTTCTTGTCTACCTCAGAAGCACTCCTTGCACCACCCCTTAGTTGCCTTCGCACGCTAGTTCTATACTGCCTATTTAGTTGAATCATATTAGATGTTATGGAAAAAAAACTTAAGATTAATTAAACCAAGTAGAATAATTACTTACTGAAGATAGTAATCAACTATAGAGCAATTCGTTAACACGTGTCTATGAGCCTGAAACTTTTCCGTGGGTGTCAGGGTGACATATGAAGAGCCACCAACCGATTTTCCAACTTTAGGGAATAAGTCAGCTACTCGTGAGCCATATTGTATATCATTAATAGGCTCATCGTCTACACGACTAGGTCGGTTCCATCTAGTCTCAATGCTATCCAGATACCTTGAACAAAACATAAGAATCTCTTGCACAAGGTAGCCTTCCGCAATAGATCCTTCCGGTCGTGCTTTATTACGTACATAGGATTTTAGCTGTCCCAAGTACCTATTGTTAAACCACAACAAGTATTATTTAGAACAACCTGTACATTACCAAATTAGAAAAAATAAAATGACTAATATCGCACATCTTTTACCTTTCTATAGGATACATCCATCGATAATGAACGGGACCTCCGAGTTTAGCTTCTTCAACAAGATGAACAACCAAGTGAACCATAACAGTAAAGAATGAAGGAGGAAATAACATTTCTATGTGACATAAAGTGAGGATGATTTGATTTTGCAATCTGTCTAGATCTTCAACTTTCAATACTTTGCCACATAGTTGTCTAAAGAATGAGCACAACTCAATTAATATTGCCGAAACCTCATCAGGCAATGTTGCCCGCATGGCTAATGGTAGCAATTGCTCTATCAATATATGACAATCATGACTCTTCAACATTCCATTCAACTTAAGATTGTCCAAATCAATGCACCTAGAAATGTTGCTTGAATAACCATCCGGCACAGTGATATTCTTTAAAGTAGTTAAAAATGCCTTCCTACCTTTATTAGTCAATGTAAAGACAGCTGGAGAATATTTTCCATTTTCATTAGGCCAAAGATCAGGCCTTAAGCCCATAGCTTGAAGATCTCTTCGAGCATTAACATGATCTTTGCTCTTTGCGCTGTCATTTAGCAAAGTAAATATGACATTATCACACACGTTCTTCTCAATATGCATCATGTCAAGACTGTGACGCAAACAATTATCCTTCCAATACGGAAGTTCAAAGAATATGCTTTTCTTTTTCCATTGTTGAGTGTTACCCCGTGTAAGTTGATTGCCACGTGTTCTTTTTCCCGAACCTTCTTTCTCTAATTTTCTACCAAATATGACATTGATGTTTTGAACCTGTTCAAGAATTTCAGAACCAGATAATGTTTTTGGTGGACTACGCATTTCTTGTTCACCATTAAAGCGGACCCTATTCAGTCTAAATCTGTGTCTCTGGTCAAGAAAACGACGATGACCCATAAAACACCATTTTTTGCTATGAGGAAGACGACATGGAATGGAGTCGAAGTTACAAGATGGGCAAGCAAGTCCGGTGTACGTGTTCCACCCAGAAAGTGTTCCTAGCCCAGGAAAATCACTAATTGTCCACATTAAAGCTGCATGTAATTTGAACATCTCTCGCTTGAAAGAATCATAGGCATCCACACCCGTTGTCCATAACTCTTTCAACTCTTTGATCAAAGGTTGTAAGTAGACATCTATATCATTCCCTGGCATTTTTTTACCAGGAATTATCATTGAAATTATAAAAGATGTCGACTTCATGCACACCCATGGAGGGGTATTGTATGGAATGAGAATAACTGGCCAAATACTATAGTTTGAACTCATGACACCAAAAGGATTAAAACCATCAGTGGCTAACGCGAGGCGCACATTTCGCGGATCTGATGCAAACCAAGCATGCAACGAGTCAAACTGCTTCCAAGCTTCAGAATCTCTAGGATGCCTCAACATTCCATCATTGTTATTATCGTCAACATGCCATCTCATATCCTCGACTGTCTTTGATGAAAAAAACAATCTCTGTAATCGAGGCTTCAGTGGAAAATAACGAAGAACTTTTGCAGGCACTTTCTTCATACCAGTGCCATCACCGGACACCCTAGTCTTACTAGCTTTTGCCATTGATTTCCATTTGGAAGTGTTACAAATTTTACATGTCTCCCTCTCTTCATCTTCCGGATTACCCCAATAGACCATACAATTATTCGGACATACAGGTATCTTTTCATAGTTCAAACCAAGCTTGATGATCGTTTTCTTGGCCTCGTAGAATGAACTTGGAATATTTGCATGTTCAAATGCATCTTTCAATAGTTCTAAAATCATTGTCATGGCCTTGTCGCTCATTCCACACAGGCATTTGATATGATACAACTTTACCAAAAAAGACAATCTTGAATACTTCGTACACCCTTCGTACAGGGGTTGTTCTACATCTCTAACTAATTCATAGAATTC
This sequence comes from Sophora flavescens, assembly GCA_030762895.1. Classification (NCBI taxonomy): domain Eukaryota; kingdom Viridiplantae; phylum Streptophyta; class Magnoliopsida; order Fabales; family Fabaceae; genus Sophora; species Sophora flavescens. Next base: position 164,998,705 of record CM061067.1, read on the forward strand.
TTCATCTACATGTTGCTCTTGAGCTGTATTTGGCATCACATCTGCATCCCGGTCAATCTCCGCATTTGATGCAACGGGTACTTCATTTGCAAGGTGCCTATCAACTCCAAATGCATCATCGATCATGTTCCGAATAGGATCCTCAACAATAGTGGGGTCTTGAACTACATTTGGAATATTGCTAGGTGAGATATTACTAGTTCCTATTGTTCTGGACTCCCCGTGATAGGACCAAAAAGTGTATCCTGTTGGAAATGGTGTACAGATTAAGTGATCATACACCACATGCCTACTTTGCCATTTTTTGAAACCACATCGTTTACAAGGGCATATTGTTTTGCCATTTACTGATTGATGTACAAAGGTAAAATCAATAAATCCCCTAACCCCTTGCTCATATTCAACTGAGTTTCGTGGCTTCATTATCCATGACTTATCCATTGCTTCAAAATATTAAATCTGGAAATAAAAATAACACACCACTTCATAAATTGAAAAATATATACTATTTTTAAACTATATATAAACTACCATCTAATAGAAACATATCAAAACTAGATAAATAATAAGGGGAAAACAGAATACATAAATAATAAATTTCATTGCAAAACACTTCTGATATGATATTTGCTCTAATTGTGTCATATCAACTATGTTATACAAAAGTGCTACTCATATTTGAGTCAGTTCAGATTCAACTGAAATTTATCACAAATTTTGGTGAGATGTTAAAGTCAACAAATCACATCATAAAGAAATATTCTGAGTATTAACATCGAATGCTTCATTGGCAGGGAGTATTAGTTCTTCACTAACCTTCGAAATATTGGGTGAAACTTTTGTTGTATATATTGGTAAAGAACTTCAGAGCATTACAGAATCAAACTTGTCACTTCTTTTCTCCTCAATGCTTGACATGCTTTAATATAACGAGAGAAGAAAGATCAGCTATATAACAAGAACCAAAGCAAAGTAATACTTAACCAATAATTCAAGAAAGCAACGTGAATATGGCAATTAAAAATTAGAAAAATAAAACAAGTAGGCTTTCTCAGATCAAAACATGGAATGGTATTTCCTTCAATGTCATCTTCCAGCAAAACTGAATAGAGCACGTGCAGGATCTTCCAGCTGATTGAATTTGGTATGAAGATATGAAGCTTCAGAAAGAGAGGTCCCTGCTGGAATTCCAGGAAATGCTAGCCCGAAGTGCTTAAAGTTGATGTTAATTATTCTGTGTCATATAGTAAGAGATTCATAGTGATTGCTTCTGTTGTTCTTCATTTTTTATTATTCTGTTGAAGGTAGTCATATAAAGTGATTTTACAGAAGGTGGTGTGTGATGTATAGAAACTTGAGGCTTTTAGCAAGGGATTATATGTCCTGTTTCCCTCGTTTTTATTCTCCATTCCCTTGGCTCACAGGAAATATCCGATCAATTGTGCATTGAAATTTAATCGAGTATTGAAGTGTGTATACAATGAATTTATCTAACACTTATTGTTCTCGCTTTCTTATTTTGCATATCTCCCGAAACTTATCCACTCATCCGAATGTATCTCGTGGGATTATCCACAATCCCAGAAAAACAGGCATATAGCATGCAATGTACATTTTCAGGGTGTGCTAGATTTGTACTGTCCTCAGATCCCAGTAACAACAGAGAGAAAAGCTCCTTAAAAGAATAATATTATTTCAAAATCATAGCATCCACCCCTAAGGAGAACAAGAAACCTAATGCAGAAAGTCTTTGATGATTATTATTCTTCATACGATATGTGTCACCTAATGCAACAAGCATTACAGTGTCAAACAAAACAAATCTCCCCAATAGATATGTGCATTAAAAACTATAGCAAACAGAAACTTCACCTCATCATTCCATCTAACATTATACTTGCGCTTCCTTTCATCTTTCTCCTCTCTCTTTCTTTCACGCTCCTGACCAAACAGAAACGTTTTCTTTATTTCTTGTCCAAAAAAACAAGAAATGGCTTATTTAACAAATTAAGATATGAAATCATTATTTAAAATGAAAAAACAAATTGACCTTTTTAAGGGCCTCAGCAAGTTTTTTATATCGTCAGGTACATCAGCTCCCCAAGTGGCAAGCCTTTTCTCCTCCTGCTGGAGTAGGAGTATCTGCATTTATTTTTTGAAAACAAGCATGAGAATACAAACAGTATCTATCAATTAGATCATATGATATAGCAAACACTTAAAATAATCAACAAACAACATATATAAAGTATACCAAATTCAAGTAAAGTCTGGGAAAAAATGTTCAAAAAAATACATTTTATAATATGATAAAGTTGGGCAAAAGGGTTATGCATGATCCCTATCCTCATTCCATTAATAAAAAAGCAACCATTGATGGAATATGTAATCATTTGAAAAGTAATGTCCTTTATAATTAAAGTAGTCAAATGAAACAACTCTGTTTCTTTTTGCATCTTGCAATTTATTTTTAAATGCTTGAGCTTCTTTGGACCCTATCTTTTACTGGAATCACGTCCTCAACTCAGAAGCTACTCTATGTAGCTTAGGGAAAAATGCACGTCCAAGACTTCTGACTCAGTTTTCAAACATGCACTAAATATATTATCCTTAAATCCTTTCCCACAATAGTGGTTGAGTATGATTCCAAGTCTGGCACTTTTCAGGTAAAACTCATGTTGGCATTAATTTGAGATTTAGATGTTCCAAAGTTCTGTTCTATGAGAAAGGACTCTGTGTCTTATTTGGATGATCCTCCAGAATTTTCCACCAAGCAGACATTATTAAGACCAATCTTCCCTACAAACATTTCCAGACAGGGCCAATACAATATTGCATTAAGTAATATAGATACCTCACTAATTTGTTTTTTGACATTATTGATAATTGGGGAAGGTATTATACAAACAATCACTCTTCAGAAGACCTTAGGTACTACCTTCATAGTAACATAGTAACCTATATGCTTAATAGTTAAGACCAACCTTTCCTTATTACTATGTCTCTTTGACATTACTGATGGCAAAAGCTATAGAACCAAGGACAAAGGGCACAATAAAAAGGCAAGGAATATGAGCTTTAGTAAAATCAGCAAATGGCATCACATTAGACAATGCAGTAAATAATAATGATATATCTCGATAATCTCTTCTTTCTAAATATAGACGGCAAAAGTTAGACATAATGTCCGGTAACAGTTAACATACAAAATTGATTGGAAATGGCCCTTAACAGTAGACATTTAAGAGGAAAGGTTACTGAACCTCATAACCCACAAGAGTGTGGTTTTCAAAAATAATTCAAGTAGCACGTACACTATGGATAAGAAAACTAAGTTATATCATCCTAATCTTTTTAGTTGAAGTAGCATCACAATTCACAAACACAGACCAGAGCAAGTTGCAAATTATGCATTATAAGTCAGTGTTATCATTCTTTACCAAGCCTCACCAACAAAATTGAAAAGCATAAATTTCCACACAGCAAAGACAAGAGCAATAGAGAAAATCTAAAATAGAGAAAGTGAAAACCAAAAGAAAATAAACATGCTTACTGGGACAAAACTGCCATTACAGTTTATTAATTAGTTTAGGTTGTTTTGATAGATGGCTTCAAGCATGTGGTTTTAGTTTTGAATATTATTTTTTTGTTTGGGAAAGCCTATGATAGTAGCAAATATCAATGAGATTTTGCTTTGCATTTTCTTGATAATGGATTTTCGTTCTGAATGGCTTGACTAGAACATGTTTGATGAAATGGCAAACAAAAATTCTAGCAAAGAAGAACAAACCCAGCAAGCAGAACAAATAATGCAAAAACCCATATAGCAAATCAAAATAAATTAAAAAAAAATCCAAAAACAACACTCTAACAAACAACGAACAATGTAAACAAAGAGAGGAGGAGGAACGATGGAGGCTTTCTCCATACCTTTATCGCTCGCTGATGAACGATGAAGAAGCAGAGCAGTCTCGTAGCAGCGCAGCAAGCAGTCGTAGCAGCGCAGAGGGCAACGTAAAAAATGAGGAAGGGGAAAAAGTAATCAGAGGGAAGAGGGAAAGTGAAAAAAATAGAGGGAAAGTAAAAAAAAAAGTTTTTTAAAACAGCCGCTAACATAGAGTCAACCGTCGCAATATTTTCTTAATTGTGGCGGTTCATTAAAACTGCCGCAGTAACCGCCACAAAGTATCACCGGCGGCGGTTTGGCTTGAACCGCCGCAAAGTGTGTGTCGCAATTTGCTAAATTTCATGTAGTGTTTAGATTAGCATCGAAGGACACCTCAAGCTTCTGTCCGCTTTGCCTGTCCTTCTCTAGTTTCTTCAACGACGTGGCTCCTCTACCCCGTTTCCTATGAGCCTGTGACGTCTGTATGGACAAAAAAATGATAAAATAGAGGGTTGTAACATTATAAACTTACTTTAAAAAGAAGGACTAAAGATAGTATATAACATGTAAACTTACACTAGAATCAGGCTTAGGCACGATCGGGTCCTGCGTAGGCCCCACAGTGTCCTCCCGTGCATGTGGGCTATTCGACTGATCCATATGTATGCCTGTTCAGAAACAATATATATTTATTAACATAGTTTATAACTCAAAATAAATACAGAAGTATAACTCAAGCAAATCCCTTCACAAATCAAATTAGTACGTATATCCTTCACTGTACATTTCCTCGTATTCATACCCTTGACACAATGACGACAGAACATTCCATTACTATTAGGAACATTCCTTTGAGAAAATTCTATAAATTATCCTACCCCCTTCAAATACTTAGCACTAGTGCGCTTACAAACCATCCAATGAGCAGATGAAGATAAATTAACAAAACAGAATTCCAATGAGCAATATATTATTGATGTCACATGCTACAAGCAACTCTAAATTTCTTCCCATTGTGAAATAGGTCATGATAGCAGAAGAAAAACAAGAGAAAACACAAAACCCACGACCAGAAATAGAGACATTCCAAACAACTCAAACTCACAGTTTCAAGTTTCAACTACAAGAGACTACAGTTTCAACATACACTCAAAACCAAACATAAAAAAATGTACCCTAAAGACTCACCGGAAATAGGTGCTCGCGTGGTGGCCAACGTTCGATGTGGTTACTGAGAGCAGAGGGACAAGGAGAGTTAGTGTGCGGGAAGGGGAAAGATTGATGTCAAGTTATTGCAAAGAATGAGCGGTAAAGACCGAGTTAGGGTTATGAGTGTACCTCACGGTGGTGGGGAAGAAGCCCTCGCGGTGGTTGCGGTGGAGATGAGCTCGCGATTAGGGCAGAGTGAGAGTGAGAGTGAGAGTTGAGAGTCAGAGTGAGGGTTGAGAGTGAGAGTGAGCGTGAAAGAGAAGAACAGAGACGTACAAAGAGAAGTGCAGAAGGAGCGCGGGTGTAAACGTTATAATCAAAAACCAAAAATAAAACAACATTTTACGTCAGTTGTTTGTAGCAACTGACATTAAAGGTAATCTATTTAACGTCAGTTGTCTTAAGCAACGGACGTTAAAAGTCATTGTTTACGTTATAATCAAAAATAAAAAATAAAACAACATTTTACGTCAGTTATATTAAACAACTGACGTTAAAAATAAATATTTTTTATTTAAAATCACTTTTAACGTCAGTTAATGAAGACAACTGACGTTAAAAGTGTATAAGTTTCTGCAAAAACATTAATTCCTTTGACTACTGTGCTACTTACCCATATTGAGCATTAAGTTTATAGATCAGTTTTCAAGAAAATCAGCTAGTCTCTCTCTTCTCTATATAAAGTACCATTCTTCTGTATCAGTCTGTAATACAGCCTCTTCCTTTCCTCTATATTTCGTGCGTTTTCTATTCCTTCACAAAATGGCTTTGAGACTTTTGTTATTTCTTCCTATACCTAGACTTAAAGGTCTCAGTCCTAATGGTCAAAAAACTTCTGAGGTTGAGTAAATCACGTAACATGGATGGTAAGGTTGTGTAAATCACGTAATGTGATTTACTCACTTTATTTCATCCCAGCCATCCCTTTCACTCTGCTTTGGCCCCAAGTGACTGTGGATTCAAGACGATGCATCAAGGAATTCAAATGAAGGAGGTGATGCAAAGATCCCTTTCACTTTGCTTTCACTGCTAGTGACTGTGGCTTCACGATGCATCATGGAATTCAAGTGAGGGAGGAGATGCATCGATCCATCCATTGGAGTTTCTGAGGACAGGACTGAGAAGAAAATGATGTTGAAGCTGAAACTTTGCATCCATTGGAATTTCTGAGGACAAGACTGAGAAGAAAATGATGTTGAAGTAGAAAGTTTTTTATATTTTAGGGCTATGTTGCAAATTTTTTTTATCTTTTAATCATGTAATTGTAACTTATGAATCGCTTCAATGAGATACGATTTGATTATACATATATAACTTGTTTTATGTTAAGTGTTTATTTATTTTAATTTGCACAAGAATTTGTTTACTAATTCAAGCTAATTAATTAAGATAAAAAATAAACTTGTTTAAAAAAAAGTTTAGAAATAAACTGCACTATATATATGGAGTGACCTGCGTTAAGGGTGACAACAGGGCATTTCAGATAGGGATATAGGATTATTTACGTCAGCTATTTATTTAACTGAAGTAAAAATCACACTTTTAACATCAGTTGTATAAAAAACTGACGTTAAAAATAAATATTTTTTATTTTAAAAACACTTTTAACGTCAGTTGTATTAAACAATTGACGTTAAAAGTGTATAAGTTTCTACAAAAACATTCATTCCTTTGACTACTGTGCTACTTACCCATGCACATTGTAACCTATAATCCTCTTAATGAGCATTAAGTTTATAGATCAGTTTCTAGAAAATCAGCTAGTCTCTCTTCTCTATATAAAGTACCATTCTTCTATATCAGTCTGTAATACAACCTCTTCTTTTCCTCTATATTTCGTGTGTTTTCTATTCTTTCACAAAATGACTCTGAGACTTTTGTTATTTCTTCTTATACCTAGACTTAAAGGTCTCTGTCTTAATGGTCAAAAAACTTCTGAGGTTGAGTAAATCACGTAACATGGATGGTAAGGTTGGATGAATCACGTAATGTGATTCCCTCACCTTATTTCATCCCATCCCTTCACTCTGCTTTGGCTCCAAAGTGACAGTGGATTCAGATGGAGTATCAAGGAATTCAAGTAAGGGAGGAGATGCATCCATTGGAGTTTCTAATCGAGGACAGAGAAGAAAATGATGTTGAAGCAGAAACTTTTTTATATTTTAGTGCTAATTTGCAGAAATTTTTTATCTTTTAATCATGTAATTGTAACTTATGAATCGCTTCAATGAGATACGATTTGATTATACATATATAACTTGTTTTATGTTAAGTGTTTATTTATTTTAATTTGCACAAGAATTTGCATTGTTTACTAATTCAAGCTAATTAATTAACATTAAAAATAAACTTGTTTAAAAAAAAGGTTTAGAAATAAAGTGCACTATATGGAGTATCTGCGTTAAGAGTGACAATAGGGAGATGACAACGAAAGAAATGAGTTTCATAATTATTTATGTCAGTTATTTATTTAACTGCCGTAAAAATCACACATTTAACGTCAGTTGTATAAACAACTGACGTTAAAAGTGTTCAAATCACTTTTAACGTCAGTTCTTTATACAACTGACGCAAATAGTGATTTTATATTTACAAAACTGTCACCGCCTCATTTTTAACGTCAAACATATGGTCAACTGACGTAAAACGTTCCCGTATATTACATTATTTCCACTAGTATATACTTTTTAAACCCTTCTTATGTACTACTAGCGGCAAGACAGGCACTCACGTGCCTGTCTGGCCCCATTTCTAATGCTTTTACTCGTCTTTGTTGTATAGATTTATCCAACTTTACAATGTAACGTAATAACTTAAACACATTATATACATCACTGCGTTAATAATATCATGTTACAAATAAATGTAAAAATAAATAAGATACATATTTTGATAAAAAACAAATCCAAGGTACCAAATATAATTTAGTTACAACTATTATTTGAGCTCGACATCTCAACATTTAGATTTATAAGGAGATTAAGTATGGATTGATTCCTTAATTTATTTTGAACTTTAAATTTTAAACTTTTAAAAAGCAAAAATTGTATAGTTGTATACACCTTTTATTTAGAATATGGCTTGATAAGTATCTGATATAAAAAAATATGGCTTGATAAGTAAAAGAATTTTACCCGTATAAACTAACAGTAGAGATTATTAGTGCTCAGAATGAACCCTTGAAAAATAAGTGAAAATAAAATAATAAGTGATACAGTTTTACGCCACACGCAGTTTTGATGGCTTTACGCCACATACTACTTTTCAACCGTTCTAATGACATAGGGTTAACACTTTACACCACATGTAGTTTTCTTCTTTAAAAATTAAAATAAGTGCTACAATTTATTTTTATTTTTTAAATTTGGAAATCAGTTTTATCAGTTTTATAGTGTAGTGGTAGTATTGGTATTTTGAAATGTTGAAACCAAAATTCAACTATCCTCCTTATAGATAGTATAAATTTCATTTACATGTTGTGCATGTTCGTCCGCATGTTATATATTTATCATTTGGGTTTTTCTTACCTGTGCAACCTTTCACATAATAAGAATTTAGAAAATAGAAATTTTATATTGAAAATAGTAGCTTTTAAACTTTCAAGGAATTGAATACACAACTTTCAATACAATATTTCTACTTTTGATTTCTTAATATGTGCAAAGGTTAGAAAATCGCTATCATTTTCTCAATTATATTATTGATATTTTATTTGCTATTATGGCGATTTTAGTAACACGTTTACATTTAAATATCAGTATGATACATAATTCTAATAGATTAAAAATGCCATTAATATATACAGTTATGAATAGTAGAAATTGTTTGAAGTAAATTAAGTGTAGAATAGATGTAGAGATGAATCGTCACCATTTAATTGAGATCTAGGTTCGAATGGGAAAACTTGTTTGCTCAACTCAATGAATGCAATCAGAAAGATTAACCACGGTAACGAAGCTCATCGAGACCATGCAAATAACAACCCCATCAACCGGTGCACAACATTTCCCTCCAAATGCGATTTCTTCTTTCTTCTCTTTTCAATGGATCCCTTTCAAATTCCATAAGTTTCTTGTCTTTAATGAAGTCCTCTAAATAGTCCTATATGTCTTTGTAATCAAGGGATGCCATTTTATCAATGATCTTGGCGGCATTTTTATCACTATTAAATTCCATCAGTGCATTGCCACCAACAAAATCCGGAAGCGCCTCTCCATTGTAATTCAAACATGACTCAGTGCAAGAGCAAGTTTCATGAATTGAAAAGTCTTATCCAATGTGTCTAGTCACCCTTTGCATTTATAACTTTCTCAATAATATGAATTTGAAACCAAGTGGGATAAATTGATTGTATTTCTAACTTGCTCAATAATTTGAATTTGAAACCAAGTGGGATAAATTGATTTTTGGTCCATTCATACCACAAATTATATATATGATGCATAGTTTAATTTTTTTTCCATATATCCACGTTGAAAGCATGTTAGCTATAGCTATATGCAGAAAAAGAAATCCGAGCCTCTCCTAAGTTTGGTTAATTCCAACTCCTTTAACTTTTTCCCCTCTCCATAGTTCAGAGTGAATGCAGTTGAATGTCATTTAAGATAATAACCCAAAGAAGAGCATATCCCAATGACCCTTATAATTCTAACCTCATTAACCAATAATCATTCAATGTACATCGAACTCAATAGTCAAATAATACTTCAAAAAATAGATTGTAGGACAAAGGGATGAGCGTGGTTTAGGAGTGTTCAACAAAATCTAATGGCCTTTGTTTCGATCAACCTGTCAAATCTTGAAGCACTGAAACTTTCTCTCAACAGTCTGGCAGGAAAGATTCCCCAACTGTTAATGGTGTCTATCCTATTAAAAGATCCCGTAGAACAGTCTCAAAACTATAGTCATGTACTTTCTTGGTATGATGCCTTCCTTTTATCATTTCAGGTGCCATCCAACAGCCTTTTCTAGTAAATCCTTTTGCATTACCACACTGAGATAAGCATGAGATCCCATGTTTTCACTTTATTGTTTCCATCACCTTGACCTGTAACAATAGTACCAACCCTACCATGCATATCAATATTAAACACTACCAATTTACATTTTGTCATAGGGGCATAGCAACATAGCAATCTAATTTTTTTTAATCAAATTTCCGAAATAGAATTCATCATGCAGAGAAAGCGATAAGAGACAGTTATAAAAATATAATACAAAAATGAATCATCATCAATAAACAACTTCAACACACGATATGATAATAAAATAAAAAAAGAAGTGGTTCTTGTTGAAATTTAGGGAAGCTAACCTTGCAGGGTCTGCTTTTGATAACTCTTTTTCTTCGTCTTCTCCTCCCCCAACTCCTCCTTCTCCTTCCTCACTTCATCTTCCTCTCATTTGTTAACGTGCATTGTTCAGCCTCCGCCTCCCCCATTAAACGCACCACCATGCCTAGAATTGTCATGCAACCATTTCAAAGTAACTTACAGGATAAATTGAGAGATGAAAGGTATTGGGATGGGATGCAATAGCTGTCCATCTATCAAAGAAACATATGCATTAATAGTTATAATTATCTTTAATAGTTTAAGAAAAAGAATACAAAATGTCAAAGTAAAGGGTAATAGATTTAAACTGCTTCAATCAAGCAGAATTGAAACCTTTCCATACCTTTCCATATTCATTCTCCATCTGGAAAAAACCTATGAAGTCATAACAGTTCAAAGAAAAGTGTAGTTATGAATACCTTAATAGTTTAGCAATTGCCAAGGAAAAATGAAACTTCACATTCCCTATGCCTTCCCAACAAAATAATAAGGATGATAAGGAGAAAGCAGAAATTACTTGTTTCGAAGGATGGAATGGAAATGCAGATTTGTTTGCTCCTCTTCTTGAGAAAATTTACCCCTCTTGATGTCAGGCCTTAAATAATTGGTCCACCTTAGCCTACAACTTTTTCCACATCTATTAAGACCTGCAAGATTTTGAAGCAAATAAAACACTGAAAACAAACAGATCTAATTGTTTGCCTGCTACAATATATATATATATATATATATATATAGAACATCAGGACTACAAATCTATATATTCAAAGACCTGCTAACTTATGGAGAGGTCTCCAACTTCCATGGCCTTAAAGCATCACTCATCCTCCTTCACAAATAAAATTAAAAAAAAAATCATTGGAAGAATCAAATCTATGAATTTAAGTAAGTTAATAAGAATGCTTGGAGTTCGAGAAAAATTTATTTAAAAACATAAATTGAATGTCTAACATGAATGAATGTAAGGTGTGTGAGGGGATTTTCAGTTATAAGGAAGATTAGGAGAGAGGGAAAAGGCATTGAGTATATTCCATTCAGTTTTAGGCAGAGAATTATCTCTGTAGGAGCATTGCTCTGAATAAAGGAATTTATATTCCTCTATAATCGGTTTCCTTACTTAGTAACACACCCGTGTCGATCTTTTATTGTCATTTTTTCATTGCTCTGGTTTGGGTTTCTATCAAATTGATTGCCACAATTAGTGAGAAATCAAATATTATGGGTATCTGTCTAGTGATCATTCCTTCCTAGTGATCATTGAGGTTAATATTCTCATTAACCAAAGAGTAAATACTCACTACTCTCTACTCACCAGTGTTTTCCATAGGCAAGAGTTATGGGAGGTAACATCAGGCAAAGGAATTATTATAATCATTCCATTGCATGTCAGCATTGTATTTATTAATAAAAAATTTAATGACTTGTCTCAACAGCATTAGTTCCATTATCCATAAGATCAATGTTTGTCAAATCTCCAAATGTCCATTCCCCTGAAAAGTTGAAATCAAATAAAATAACAATATAATTAAAACACCAACAGACCATTTGCTTCGAACTGTTCAACTCAATAAATTTGTTCAATTGTTAGAATCTTTGTGAGATTTTTTGGTAACACTGATTCTTGGGAAACATAATGATTCTTACATTGCTATGCAATCTTTTCAAAGTAACTTACCAGATAAATTGAGAGTGAAAGGTATTGTAAATTCCTCCCAAGGCCAATAAGAAGTTTAAGTAACTCTTTCCATGGTAGTCTATTATTTTCTCAATTCAGAGAAACACGGCTTAAGGCTTAAATGAACCAGAGAATTGTTTATTAATAAATAAAAAAGAACCAGAGAGTTCCATACTCCTTTTATCGTGAGAATTAGAATACATATTTGAATACATGTATATTTTTGTTTTTCCAGAAGTCATAATGGAAACTCCTTGAATAAATCCAATCAAAAGCATCATCAAACAGAAAACACCAAAGGCATCATCAAACAGAAAACACCAAAGGCGTCATCTTTCAACACTTTTGAGTGACATGCATGCTTCAAATTTGGTTCGAGTGACCAAACCATCATTTCCATCAACTTAGAAACTTATTATTAAGCATGCAAACAAAATCTAACAGAGCTTAGGTCTTTAGAACCATGAGACGGTTGAAATTCACATTCATGCCACGCCAAGATATAGCATCAATCAAACATGCATGTAAAAATCCATATACCAATGGAGTTCTAAGGCTAATAGAAACAAAAAACAAAATACACACCAATTACACCACAAAAATAAATGAAAATTTTCTATCTTTGCTTCTGTATAGCATAAATTTTGTCCTGAATCAAGTAAAAATATTGTAATAGAGTACCAAAAATGAAAGGATCACACAAACGGGAAAACAAATCTTTAACTCGAATGAAGTGGCATCAATTACACAGAGCATATTCTATAAGTGGTAGTTATAAAGAAGTCTTTTCCACATGCTTCAGAGAGTAAAAGAAAAACCGGATGAAACTGCTTGACAATGTCAATTCCTATTTTTAAGCCTAACCCTATTTCATTGTATAAGCCTATACAAAAACAATTCCAAATGTTAAGCCTATACCAAAGGCCATTCGCAATGTTACCTTTGTTCCAGTATATAAGCCTATACTAAAGCAAATTCTAATTGTTAACCTCACAAATACATTAAACTCAAGAATCACATCCTCTTCATAACATTACAACCATTTCCGGCAAGCTCAGGCTCCAAAATTCACTAAATTTTCAAAATGCATTCAGCATATTCTTTCAATAAAATGTATTGTACACAAAATAAAACAATTTTAATAACTTGTCGACATTCCATGCTACAGGGTCCACGGCTTTTCTGAATTATACTTGTCGACAAAATGACCTCTTTGCTGAAATCATAATCATCTAGAGTCTAGGCTCGGAAATTAGAATCGTGTGGTATCAAGAGAGGTGGGTCAAAAAAAGAATTTTCACCATATGCCTTTAAAAACTGAAAAAGGAAAAGATATTTTGCTCTGCTTTGATAACTGTAAGTAGTAGTGCAATTAATATTTGTTTATTTTATTTATTATTTTATTGTTTGAAAAAGGTGACGTATATTATTTGTTCAGACAAAGTTTTGTGTCATTGGCAAACACTGCGAGGAGTTTTATTCCATAAGAATTCAAAGGCAGAGAGAAGAGAAAAGATAAAAGAGGAGACACAGACACAAAGGAAACGAAAATAAAACAAAAATAAAAATATCAATTATAAAATTGCATCATGAAGTCAAGAATCGAAAAATGCAACATCTAAAGCATAGTTAAAGGTCCTTTGTAAGTTTATACAGGCAATGCATCCTTTGCCACTATGATATAACAGAAAAGTAAATATTCAAACATTTCTGCAAAGAGAAACTCAAAATTCTAAGGACATCATCATTTTCCCTGATGTGGAAACCAGAGAAGTTTTCAATGCATGTCCTAAAATAAAATTATCAGCACAAAGGATGCATGGAAAAAGAACCCAACTAAAACAACCACATACCCATCTTTAAATTAAAATTGGTGTCAAAAAATCTTTAAATTAAAATTAACACAGAACCTGAACCAAGCTGTCCATGATTGTTCCATCCAAAGGCTATGTAATTTCCATCCTCTGTAACAACCATTGTATGGTTCCTCCCCGCTCCAGCCTTGACAATCTTGTATCTTCAACTAAAGTTATCATCAACGAAATTTAGCACTTCAAGAATTAATGATAGAAACAAAAACACTAAAGTTGGCAATAAAAAACTAACCTTTAAATTGAAAATGAGTAAGACCAACACAAAACTTAGCATTTGATTAAAGAGTAAAAATGGTACTAAGATTTGGGGAAACTGTGAGAGGTTAAATTGTGAGATTGTTTGATACCCCAAAATGGTACTAAGATTTGGGGAATACGGTGAAAGAATGATATAGAGAAACCCAGAATTTGATTGAAGTGTACTATCAAAGTGAAAAAAAAATTGGGAAAGTGAAACTACCTTTGGAATCATCAAACGCTAACCAAGGCAGTGCACTTTGTTTCGTTGTCAGGAGTCCTCCATGATGAGTAGAAGAAATTTAATTCACAATCAACAAATTCTTCCATTCCACGACTTTGGTTCCTAACCAGAAACGAAAGAAAATCAAAGTCAAACTAAATCAATCTATCCGCTTGAAATGTTAACCTATTCATCCATCTTTGCCACAGTGACGTTTGATTCATGGCGGGGAAATTGGAGAAATTGGTGCCATTCAAAAAATGGGGGGAAGAAAAGATAAATTGAGTGAGTGAATATGAACCTTAAAAGCAAACCCAGTCACCGCTGGCCTTCAGCTACTCAGTTTGCCACCACGCACTGCCAACCAAACAGATCCACAACATACCCTCCCACCGTCACCTCCCTTCTGCCGCTCTCTGCTCTGATCATTCTCCATCGTCCAGACGCACGCCCAGGCGTCACCATTCCATCGTACACCAGACGTGACCGAGGACGCTTCACATCGCCAATCAAATGCCACCGTATAGCCACCTCGCCTCCCTCTGAGCCACCGTCTTGGAACCTGCTTCCCATCCCACTCTCCTCTGTGCCACCGTCTTCCAGTTTAACGTCCATTCGCATAATTGGAAAAACGGTGGAGGAGATAGTGGAAGAAGAGGGTTACCGAGTGCTTAATTGGAAAAAGGAGCAGTTATGCCAATTTTAAAATTTAAAATTTATGTAAAATAGTTTTAGTCGGGTTTTTTTTTTCTTGTTATATGCTAGGGTCAATTTTGGCATTGTAAAAATAATATCAACTAAGGTTTTAAGGGTAAATTAGTAATATTAAAAGTAGGACACCAAAACTTCAACTCCGCCATTCCACTTCCTTATAAACTGATAACAAATTTAACAACCAGGCCGCATTTCCATATATTTATGTAGCCACTCAATAGCCCAGAAATGTTGATCGTGCCTTTGCCATAGCCACCCTCCATTTATGGATGATATGTATAACAACAAAATATCCAAAAAGAAAAACAAAAAAAAAGCAGAATAGAGAGAGAGAAAGAGGGGCTATAGGAGTTGAGGTGTGGAGATACCTTGGATTTGGGGTGGGTACCTTCTTCTACATCCCCATTGTCTTCGCAATTCAATATTCCAATTTATCAGTCCTCATTGTTTATCAGCAACCGTCCCCTCATAGATAATTTGGACAGATTGACAAATAGAACACACAAAACAACCGCTTTTGATGTTTCCTCTTCACAATTGCTGCAATCTTATGTACTGTCACTTTGGGTCCATCCAAAATTTGTGTGGAGGTTGATCTCAAACGCAGAAAAAGAAAGAAAAAAAACGAAAAATAAAAATATTTAATGAACAAACACAGAAACCGTTGATTACCTCCAACAAAAGAAACAGTCGAACTCGGATCTGCATCCTCTGCTCAAAAGTCCCGATTTAGATCCACAGCGCCGGTGTCATACGCTGTTCTCCATGACTCACGTAGATCTACTGTGGCTACGCCAAGCGACACCGTCTGACCCATCATCGACACCATTATGGATCCTCCTAAAAAAATGAAACAGAAATTGAAAAACTATCAAAACTTCTTTGCAAACAAGAGAATAAAAAAATATTGAAATTCTAGAAAGTGGGGTTTTAAGAAAAATGACGATGAAGAAGAAGAGGAAATGAGAAGGGGAAATGAAAATGTATGTGAACCTAAAGAAGTGCATCCATCAGTTATCTTTCTTCTTTAACTCATTTATTTTAAAATTTAAAAGAATAATAACTGCCGATATATAAGAAGGAGAAGTTTCATCCTAAAACTGCCACTTTTTTATTTAAAATGAACAAATCAGTTTTATCGATGTCATATATTATAAAGCTTTCAGGGATAATTTGGTAATATAAAAAAGTTGACACTAAAAACTGACTTTTTTTGAACTTTGTCATTATCTTTTAGCATAGATTTTCAAAACATTTTTATATAAACTAGCTTTTTGAGAAGTAATTTTCATTTGTCAAAAAAAAGAAAAGTAATTTTCAAAACAGTTTTTTTAAAACCTATTTTTTATGTCCTGTTTTTATATTTTTATTTTTTTTATATAAACTTATTTTTTACTAAGTAAATTTTAAGCTCTTTTTCATATCCTGTTTTCAAAAGTATTTTTAGTAACATTTTAAAAAAAAGCATTTTTTAAATCTTTATAAAGTAGTTTTTTTCGAATAAATTTTTATAATTTGATTTTATATCCAATTTTCAATTTTTTTTTAAAAACTAGTTTTTTGAAAGTTTTTTAAATCCTTGCTATTTACTAATTTCAAATATTTTTTTATAAACTAGTCTTCTGAGAGTAAATTTTTTTAAACATTGTTTTTATATCCTGTTTTCCAAAAAAAATCCTTGTTTTTATATTTAAATTTTAGATATTTTTATATAAACTAGTTTCTTTGAAAATTACTTTTCAAACCATTTTTATTTACAATTTTTAAACTTTTTCCTGTAACCTTGGTTTTTAAAATGTATATTATAAAAACATTCAGTCCTTTTTTTTCAAAAAATTCCTCTATAAACTATTTTATAAAGTTTAGGCAAACTATTTTATAGACTTTATTTTTAAACAATTTTTTAAATCAATTTGCAAATTCAAATCTTTCCTCTATAAACTAATTTTTAAACCTCGTTTCCATATCTTATTCTTAAAAAAAGTATTATGAATTATATTTTGGAAAAAAAAATTATATACTATTTAAAAACATTATTCTATAAAATAATTTTTGTGAAGTACTTTTTAAAATCTTTGTAAATTTTATTTTAAATCTTTTTTTTAATCAAATGATTTTCAAACGTATTTTTTAAACTATGTCCTATATTTTTAAAAAAAGTAATTTTAGTATAAATTAGTATTATTAAAAGTATTTTTAGAAACATTTGTATATATTATTTTAAAACTTTTCTCTATAAACTAGTTTCTCAACAAAAAAAAAATTTTGAACTCATTTTTATATCCTATTTTTAAAACTTTATTCTAAAAATAGTTTTGCTAAGTGTACTTTTAAAACTGTTTCTAAGCTTCAAAAACTTTTTTTTTATATAAACTGTTTATTAAAAGTACTGTTTTAACTCTTTCTATAAATTAGCTTTTTGAGATATAACTTTTTAAAATATCTTATTAACTTTTTTTAAATTATTTTTAATTCCCTTTCTTATATATTATTTTAATAACTTTTTTTCTATGAATTAATTCTTGAGAAGAAATTTTTACACATGTTTTTCTATCTTATTTTTTAAACTGTTTTTTATAAACTTCTTGTTAAAACTTTTTTCTAAAAATAATTTTTTTTTGAACTCTTATTTATTCTATTGTAGAACTTTATTTGTATAAAATAATCTGAAATATACTTTTAAACCCCTATTATGTACTATTTTCAAAACATTTTTATATAAACTAGTTTTTTGAGAAGTAAATTTTAAGCCCTTTTTCATATCCTGTTTTCAAAAGTATTTTCAGAAATTTTTTTAAAAAAGTCTTTTTTAAACCTTTTATGTACTATTTTCAAAACGTTTTTTGAGATGGATCTGAAGAGTTTTGAAAAAATTTACTTTTTGAAAATCCAACTTTTTAAAAAGCTCTGCTAGGGTTTTGCTCTATACGATTCCCTAGGGTTTTATTGAATGGTTTTCATGGTTGTTGCACCCAAGCCGATCTGCCCTTGGGGCTTTCTCTCATCATCTCCCTCTTCTCCTTCTCGGCATACTACTTCTTCTCATCCTCAGACGTTTGCTCAAGCCTTAAACAACTCTCTTGATGTCTCTCTTTCACAACTTCTAGAGCCTTGTATCAAAGGAGATACCGTGACTATCAAGATATCGGAGGAGGAATATCACAAAGGTATAGACGCTTGTAAGTTAAACCTCCATGGCTGACTTCTCTTATCCAAAGGAGACAAGCCTATGAAATTTTCAGACATGCGAGACAAGCTATCTTCTTTATGGAAAATTGCTGGCCAATGGTGTATGACCTCTCTAGGCAAAGGTTATTTTGAATTTGGATTTTCTACTCATGAAGATCTGCGAAGTGTATGGTCTGTAGGTACATGGAATCTAAAACCCGGGTTACTAAGGCTTTCTCAATGGACGACTGACTTTAACCCCACGAAACAAAAACAAAAACAAACACACTCTCAATGTTGGATAAAACTCTATGACCGACCACAAGAGTACTGGAGATCAAGAATCTTATTTGAAATCGCTTCAGGCATTGGTACTCCTATCTCAATTGATGATATGACTCGTAGAAGGATGTATGGCCACTATGCTAGAATCTTGGTTGATCTTGATCTCTCTCGAGAATTGAAATATGAAATTATGGTAGAGAGAGAAAATTTTGCTTTCGTTGTGAATGTGGAGTATGAAAAACTACTCCATCCGTCCATTCCCATGGTAATTTAAGGTTTCTACACACAGATTAAGAAAGCATGAATTTTTTTACATTTGTACCAAACTACCCTTATTTATAATATCATTAATTATTTACACATTCTAATCATATTTATTCCATATTCCACTTGCCATTAATGTATCTTGAAAACACATATTTACTTTTGTATGTTCATTATGTCAAAGTGCTCTTTTGTATGCTTATTACTCCACGTGTGCACATTTATTGGTAAAAAAAAGGTGCATTCATATCTTGGATTTGTAAAAGACCCATTGTTTTGGACCAAAAACAAAAAACTAAAATTACCATAGAAATGGACCGGAGGGAGTACCCCTCTACTGTAATCTTTGTCAAAACATTGGGCATTCCTTAGACTCCTGTGGCAAGACAGGTGACCAACAAATCACCAAGAACACCTCTCATCCATCCTTAAAGAAAGGTGCTTCGCCTATTGCTACAGTTTATATGCCAAAGAAGGTTGTTCAATCTCAGGTAAATAACAATAATGTGGTTGTCAATGAAACTGTTGATATCAATGCTAACCCTGCAGATCCTGTAGATGTTGAAAAAAATAATATTGTGGGTATCTTAGACAAAGGCAAGGCAATTATTGTTGCAGATGAGGCAATTAATGATAGTCATACTTTGAGGAAGGACAAGTCTAGGTTTTTATCCGCTGATGTTCCTTATGTAGTGGAGGTGATTTCTGAATCAGACAGCTTGATTAATACTGACCAAAACAAGCATTTAAATGCTCAGGAAACTTTGTTGAAGGAGCCTATTTTGGAAGTTGGAAATTGTTCTACTGATACAAATAAGGACAGTGTTTTAAATACTGAGGAAGCATTGTATAATGTTTTCTCCAATATCAATTCACCATCCAATCTGATTATTCAAGACTCTATGGCCTCACCTGTTACATCTCATCCTACAAATGACATTGTTGAGCAATCTTGGGTTTCAGAACCAGATTTCGGATCAGGTACAGTTTCTATGCATGATACTGTGCAAGGTGCCATTAATAAAAATCCTGTTGTGGTGAAAGATATGAATATTGTTGCTGGAAAATTGTGGAGCACTAGTGTAGAAGAGGAAGAAGAATAGGATGATATAGAGTCCCCTTCTTTTGATGATCAGACAACAAATAAATATCTGAAGGATCATTCTACAAATAATAAGGAGACTTATACTGTGGTTCTCTCTAAATCTCAGAAGAAAAAGATGAGAAAGAAGCAATTTCAGATTCAGAAAGCTCAGGCTAGAAATACCCGATCAAGAGGTGGTCCTCAAAACTTTGCATAATGATTATTCTTTATTGGAATGTTAGAGGAATTGCTAATCTTGAAACAAGATTAGTGCTGAAAAAGCTTTGCTCTATGTATAAGCCCGATATGGTTTTCATTGTTGAACCTTGGATTTCTCAAAATCAGCTTCCTGCTAGCTATTTGAAAGAGTTAAATATGAGTTTTTTTATTGCAAATGATGTAACACCCCAATTTTTCCGCTTTCTAATATCGGTATAAATATAAATAAACATTTATATTTTTATCGGAAACTTAGAAAATTATTTTGGGAAAACCAAAGTCATATTCATATCATACATATTTTTATAAGTATATGGTGAAATTTTTGGTTGAAAATTCAGACGGAACCCGGTCTGCGTTTTCGCTGACGGTAAGATTTTACTGATCATAAAACCTAATTTTGACCCGAGAACGAAATGAATATATTTTATATCTCATTTCCAACAATAAAGGTTATTTTGAGAATTTTCAAAATTAATAAGTTATTATACTCGATTCGAGCGTAAAACCCTAAATCGCGTAATCGACGGAGTCGAGAACGGACGTGCAGAGACAAAACCCGATGTTGGATGCTGAGAACTCTTGCCACCTAGGATGGTGAGTCACATGGATGAGTCACCCATGTCATGATTACCTTTTACAAAATATCTAGATATTTCTTTAAACTAGTGTAAAGACCGTTTTGCCCTTGGACAATTTTACCCTTGAACTTTCATCGAAATGACAAGTTTGCCCCACAATTTGTGGACACAAATCAGCCACATCCTCACTCATTTCTCACCACATGTTGGTCATAATTGTTTTTTGGTAAATGACCATTTTGTCCTTATGTTGTCATAACACCACAAAAATGTCATTTGTGAGATTATTACTTTGTCCTTGAATTTTTGTGTGTTGGACCCTTTTACCCCCTAAAAGGCCACGGCCCTAGGCAGCCAAGAGGCCCAATTTCACTTCTATAAAAGGCCATCTTCATCTTCTCCATCAAGCTTTGCCATTTTTGCCATTAAAGCTCAAAGTACCATAGCTTGATTTTGTGAAGGAAGTATGTTATTCCTTGTCCATTTTTCATTTCCAAGAGGTATACCATGCTTCTCTCACTCAATCATCATCATGTTCTTCATTGATTTTTGTGATTTGAAGTCTTGATCATATTTTTCAATTCCTAGATCTAGAAACTTTGAAAATTCATAGAAAATCATAGAAAAATCCTTTTAAAGTGAAACCAATTTCTATGATCTTAGTATCCTCTTTATATTTAAAATCCAAGAGGATGCATCAAACAAAAATTTCCTGCCCTTTTATTTTGTTAAGGTCGAACCCTTGTTTCTAGTGGGGGAGGACTTTGTTCATTTTGTTAACTAGTCTTGCTTGATTCAATCTTATAATTCATACACTAGTGCAATAAGTGCTTTTTACGTCAGTTAAAATTGATTTTATACGTCAGAATATTGTCTGACGTAAATACAGCTGACGTTAATATTTAATATTTTAATCTCAGTTGTTTAAACAACTGACGTTAAATATAAAACTATTAACGTCAGTTCTTTAACACAACTGACGTTAATGTTGTTCAAACTAACGTCAGTTTTGTTAAAGAACTGACGTTAAAGGTTTTATTTTTAACGTTAGTTTCCTAATACAATTGACGTTAATAGTATACTGTATATTTTATAAAATACTATTAACGTTAGTTATTTGATACAACTGACGTTAATAAATTTTTTTAAAAAAAAATCAGTTTTAAAATATCACTCCCCTCAGCTATCCCTGTATTCAGTAAATATCCCAGTAACACAGAATATCACACACATTACAGAATTGCAAACACTACCCTTAAATTTCAATATTAACAAAAAGAAAAGAAATATACAAAGGAACAATGGGGGGACTTAAAACCAAAACCCATGTATAGGAAAAACATAACTATCTACAAGTATATATATATAAATTTTAGTCTCTAATGTCTAAAAACAAAACTACTAATCTAAGTATATATATATATATATATATATATATATATATATATATATATATATATATATATACATGTTATTAATTAGTTTCTAAAGTCTAACTAAAAAACTATTCATCTAAGTATTGCGGAGGTATCTTGTCAATTCATTTTTCAGCCGCATACTTGAAGAAGAATTCTGCTAAGCGTGTCCTCAAGTCTCTAAACTCATCTTTTTGAAGAGGCGATTGGTCGTTAAATGCCTACACACGTTCAAATAATAACAATAACATTAACGCAAGTCATCACCAAAACTATAATATATAATTTAACAAGTTGTTTAAATATTACCTTCTTCCATCCATCCGTAATAGATGCGGAGACTATGTTCAGCATATGAAGCATCACATAATAGCCGCACGACCACCCGTCAGGTTGAAATCGAGACTACAAACAAAATTAATTTCAATGTCAGTTAAATATACATATAAATTAGTAATTATAATATTAATTATTTGATAAATAAACTACCAAACATTGAGGATGGTCCATTCAGGATTTCCTTTAGCCTTAGAAGTCCTACTTCTCCCGTTGGCGCAACTTATGCTACTCGCCTTCAGCGCGCTATCATAAACAAATAATCATGTCAATTAACAAATTCTTATATCATGTGTGTAATAAACTAAAAACAACTGATATTAAAACTTAAATTAAATTTAAGATTAGTTTACTTACGTATTTACAGCTTCCACCACCTCCTGTGGCGGGTTTTGGTGGAGAGAGCATAAGAATATGACAGTATGCCTAGACGGGTGAAGTACGAACAACTGCCAATGGTTATTCATACAGTAGGGAGCCAGATATAATTCTTTCCGATAGTATCCCAACAAGTTCCCTATGTATTTACTAAATGCATCGCCAGCAAAGAATTGGGGCACAAGGATTGACGGATCTAAGAAGCCGTAAACTGATGCAACGCCCTTATCAAGCTGAAGACGATGGAGATACCTAAGATATGAAAAGGTGTGGATGTTAATTACATAATATATATGTTGAAATCAAAATAAATTATAAAATGGAAAAATAGCAAAAATTAATAAGTTATAAAATTAAAATTAACTTACGTGCACCAGAGACTCAAACCCATGCTGGCCATCCAGACGTTATCTCTGCAGGCATGCCCGAGATCTTCACCACAAGGATAATATCCTCTGTTGATTTGGGCCTGCCACCCATCCATCGTGCTCCAATGGACATTCAAAAATCTCAAATGCATAATCCTCACCAAGTGAGAACAAACGAGTGACAGGTGACAGCGACACTAACATCGACTTGGCCTTCAATTTAGGAAAAATAAAATAGATTACTTGTTGATAATTAAAAAAACACAAGTAATTATTTGACTAATTTGGACATTAATAATGAATACATACCTTTGTTAACATTTCGAGCTCACGTCGTTTGAAGTCCAACTCAAGCTCACGCCTTTTCATTTCTAACTCAAGCTCATGGTGTTGGACTTCCAACTCCCGCTCCCTCGCTGCCAACTCATCGTCCTCCACATGTGCCCTACTATAACTCTCTTTTGTGCTCACATGTGAAGGGTTGGCATGCCCTACGGTGTCCTGGGATGAACCGACGGAGGATAGCTCTCTAGCAAGCACCTGCTTGAATTCTGGGTTGGATAGTAAGCTTTGCATCAGATGCGTTGTAATAGCAGGGTTGGAGATGAGTTGTTGAGTCATGTCATCCAAAAGTGATGCTTCATCGACCACCCGCTTTCGTGAAGCAGACTTGCCATAATGTTCTTTGATGGTCACGTTCCCAGGAACACCGATAACCCGACCAGGATGGTCTTTCTTGCTTAGAGCAGTCATCAAGACGTCCCGCCGTCCAGAAGGGACGAATGAGCCCTGGGAGGATTGTGCTTTAAGATCCATCTACAATGAAAAAATGAAAAAACGTGCAAGTGAAAAGTGTTAAAAATATCTATACAAATATCAATTGAAATGAAGTTAATTATTTACTTACAATCTTATCTGCCACTTCACGAGTCGCATCAACTTTAAAAGATCCCGTCTTTGTCATGCGGCCGACTAACCAGACATCCTCGCGGTAGATGTCCGACGGAGGACTTAATGGTGTGCCCTCAGGCACCTCTCCTCTTTATATCATAGCAGAGTGCTCATCCTGCTTCACCCTCAGCCTATCCGCCATCATCTCCTCGATCCCAGTCTCGTACCCACCCTGAGACATGGTGTGGCGGTGGACGTTCTTCGCCTGATTCTGACGACCCTTCTCTGCCTTAGCCTATTCAAACAAAAACACATAATTAAATACAGTTAAATGATCTATAAGAAGCATACAAAATTAATTTAATCAACCAACCTGAAATTCTCCATCCTGTCGACTCCTAGCAAACATATCCCAAGTATCCTGATCAATCCAGGGATAATCTGAGAACATCTTATCAAGCCGCTTCATCCCAGATACATAGTACCTGGTAAGATCATGCTTGAACCCATTCCAACGCTTTGATGCCATTTTCATACATTTCTTACGATGATCCTCGTCATTTGGCACAGTCCAAGCTACCTACACATTAAATACATAACAACTAGATGGATTATAACTCGGATAATTAACTAATAATGTAAATCAAAAGAATGTAAAGGTAAAATACCGTGATAGCCTCCCAAATCTGATCCTTAACGTTCTGTGGAACGACATTCCAGTGGTTGTAGTTGATGCTAACGTGCTGCTTCGCTTGTAGAAACACCCACTTTTTAAATTCTTTAGCACGGGGTCCCTGGGGATTTAGATTAGCATCGAAGGACACCTCAAGCTTCTGTCCGCTTTGCCTGGCTTTCTCTAGTTTCTTCAAAGTCGTGGCTCCTCTACCCCGTTTCCTATGAGCCTGTGATGTCTGTATGGACAAAAAAAATGATAAAATAGAGGGTTGTAACATTATAAACTTACATTAAAAAGAATGACTAAAGATAGTATATAACATGTAAACTTACACTAGAATCAGGCGTAGGCGCGATCAGGTCCTGCGTAGGCCCCACAGTGTCCTCCCGTGCATGTGGGCCATCCGACTGATCCATATGTATGCCCGTTCAGAAACAATATATATTTATTAACATAGTTTATAACTAAAAATAAATACAGAAGTATAAATAAAAATAAATGTATACTAAGTTTAAACTACTTATATCAATATCCCTTCATGATGATCATCACGAGTGACATGTACATCGTCCACCTGTGTCTCCTCGATTATAGTAGGAATGTTTGTTGAAAAAGAAGGAGTCTCAGGAATATCAAGATTTGAATCTTGATTTTCATCACTACCATTATACATGATTTTTCCTTGGAGAACCACGAACAACCTTTTGTTAGAAGGATCAGTAATGTAGAACACTTGTTTTGCTTGGGAAGCCATTATCAAAGGCTCATTTATATGACCTAACTTGTTGAGGTCTACCAATGTGAACCCCAATTTGTCGGTTTTTACACCACCGTTACTATCATCCCACTTATATTTAAAAATAGTCACCGTAAGCTTAGTGTAATCGAGCACCCAAATATCTTCAATATATCCAAAGTAAGGTGTCGGTGCTATAACGGGTTTTGTGTCCTTTACACTAGAGAAGTGCATTGCTTCAGCCACGATCATAACCCCACTATTTTGCATGGTACTCTTGTAGTCTTGTTCCTTTGTTTAAAAGGAAAAGTTATTGATGTCGTATCCGCTCCAACATATAACGTTGAAGCTAGGCCCACGTGCTAGCCATCTTACGTCATCAGAAGCAGTACTACCATCCTTAAGCATTTCTTCCTTGAACCATGGTAAGAAAGTCTTGTTATGCTTGTTTAACAACCACCTTTCGCTCATTCGAGGGTTTTCTTGATTGACTTTTCTTTTATGTTCAAATAAGAAAGGTTGAACATAATCGATGTTGTTCAATACATACAAATGTGCTTGAAGCACTTCCTCCCGACCCTTGCTATTAATTCTTAAGCCATGTGTACCCTTACCTTGACATCTTATCTCATCATGCCGAGGCTTAGGAACCCCTATAGGATCCGTGTTATGAAGGTAGTCCGAACAAAACTCAATAGCTTCTTCTGCAACATACCTTTGAACAATAGATGCTTCCGGATGATGAGGATTCTTCACGTACCCTTTCCAGATCTTCATGTAGCGCTCAACTGGGTACATCCATCTTAGAAAAACCGGCCCACATAATCTAATCTCCCTCACCAAATGAACAATTAAGTGAACCATTATGTCGAAAAAGGAAGGAGGAAAATACATCTCCAATTGGCACAAGATTGTAGCAACCTCAACTTCCAAGTCATCCAACATACGGGGTTCAACGACTATGCTACATATAGAATTGAAGAATGAGCACAACCGAGTAATGGCATGTCTCACATTTCTTGGATCAATACCACGAATAGCAACGGGCAAAAGTTGTTGCATCAAGATGTGACAATCATGAGACTTTAAGCCAACTAATTTAAGATCACTAGAGACAAGCCTCTTCATATTTGAAGAGTAACCATGTGGAACTTTGATGCCCTGAAGACACCCGCAGAAACTTTGTCTCTCTTTTTTTGACAAAGTATGACATGCTGGCGGCAAATAAGTCCGCTTACCATCCTCAACAACTGGAGCTAACTGCTCTCGTATACCCATAGCAACGAGGTCGAGATGAGCATTCACACCATCCTTTGTCTTGCCCTAAATGTTGAGAAGCGTCCCGATCACACTGTCACACACATTTTTCTCCACATGCATCACATCAATGCAGTGTCTGACATCAAGCTTACGCCAGTATGGAAGATCAAAGAATATCGACCTCTTCTTCCATATGTTTTTTCTCAGCAGCTTTACCTTTGTTTTTGGACTTGCCGAATATAACATCGATGCCCTTTACCCTCTGATAAGCCTGCTCTCCAATTAAGGCCGCCGGAGCTTCTTCTGTCTCTTGGCATCCATTAAAAGCTTTTTTCATCTTACGATATGGGTGATCACGTCTAAGAAATCTCTGATGCCCAAGGTAAACCATCTTCTTTCCATGATGCAACTGAGTGTAGCATGTGCCTTCTTCACATATAGGGCATGCTTTATGCCCCTTGACACTGTACCCGGACAAGTTACCGTATGCTGGAAAGTCGTTGATGGTGCAAAATAACATGGCACGAAGCTTGAAAGTCTCATGAGAATACCCATCAACTACATCAACACCTTCCACCCACAGCGTTTTCAAGTATTCAATCAAGGGACTTAGATAAACATCTAAGTCATTTCCCGGTTGCTTTGGGTCTGAAATCATCAAAGACAACATCATGTATTTGCGCTTCATGCACAACCATGGGGCAGGTTGTAAATTATCAACAGAACAGGCTATGAACTATGAATACTACTCATGTTACCATAAGGATTCATTCCATCCGTAGCAAGTCCAAGCCTTAGGTTTCTTGGCTCATCCGTGAAATCCGGAAACATAGTATCAATATTCTTCAATTGCATAGAATCAGCAGGATGACGAACCTTTCCATCACGTTTCCTCTCATCATTATGCCATCTAAGATTCTTCGCATCTTTCGCATTGGCAAACAATCACTTGAACCTTGGAATTATTGGAAGATACCACAACACCTTCGCAGGAGGACCCTTTTTTCTCACATCATCAAGATCATCATCATCATCATCACCACCACCCTTCACTTTGTATCGTGATAACCCACATTTGGGGCAATCGTGATTGTCTTCATGAACACCGGTGTACAATATGCAATCATTGGGGCATGCGTGTATCTTCTTATACTCCATACCCATCAGACACAATACCTTCTTGGCCTCATAATTACGGTCAGGCAATATGTTGTCCTCCGGAAGCAAGTCTTTCAACACTTCAAGCAATTCCGTGAAGCTTTTATCGGTCCAACCATTTCTCGCCTTCACACAAACCAATTTAGCACCGTCGACAACCGTGTATGAGTAGTACACCCTGGATATAAAGGCTTATCCGCATCACCGCACAACCTATCATACACATGAGCTCGATTAAAAGATTCTTGTCCAATATCACGGATCATGTCCTCTACTCGATCATCCTCCATATCTACGTCAACGTGCTCACTTTGGGAGACACTTGCCGTACTACTCAACAACACATCACCATGCCATATCCATCTTGTATAACTCAAGCAAATCCTTTCACAAATGAAATGAGTACGTATATCCTTCACCGTACATTTCCTCGTATTCAAACACTTGACACAAGGACAACAGAACATTCTATTACTATTAGGAACATTCCTTTGAGCAAATTCTATAAATTCTCCCACCCCTTCAAATACTCAGCACTAGTGCGCTTACAAACCATCCAACTACGATCCATAACTAGATAGGTTCTGTAGATATACAAAACATATATCCAAGGCGTTTAAAAATTATTTCAAATTTACACCATTTTCAGGTTTCTTAAGACAAAAGAAATAAGTAGATGAAGATAAATTAACAAAACATAATTCCAATGAGCAATATATATATTGTTGATGTCACATGCTACAAGCAACTCTAAATTTCTTCCCATTTTGAAATAGGTCATGATAGCAGAAGAAAAACAAGAGAAAACACAAAACCCACGACCGGAAATAGAGACATTCCAAACAACTCAAACTCACAGTTTCAAGTTTCAACTACAGTGACTACAGTTTCAACATACACTCAAAACCAAAAATAAAAAAATGTGCCCTAAAGACTCACCAGAAATAGGTGCTCGAGTGGTGGTAGGGAGGGGAGCTCGAGTGGTGGCCAACGTTCGATGTGGTTACTGAGAGCAGAGGGACAAGGAGAGTTAGGGCGCGGGAAGGGGAAAGAGAGATGTCAAGTTATTGCAAAGAATGAGTGGGAAAGACAGAGTTAGGGTTAAGAGTGTACCTCACGGTGGTGGCGAAGAAGCCCTCGCGGTGGTTGCGGTGGAGATGAGCTCGCGATTAGGGCAGAGTGAGAGTGAGCGTGAGAGTGAGCGTGATGAAAAGAGAAGAACAGAGGCTTATAGAGGGAAGTGAAGAAGGCGCGCGGGTGTAAACGTTATAATCAAAAACCAAAAATAAAACAACGTTTTATGTCAGTTGTTTGTAACAATTGATGTTAAAGGTCATTTATTTAACGTCAGTTGTCTTAAACAACTGACGATAAAAGTCATTGTTTAACGTCAGTTGTATTAAACAACTGACGTTAAAAATAATTATTTTTTATTTAAAAACACTTTTAACGTCAGTTGTTGAAGACAACTGACATTAAAAGTGTATAAGTTTCTGCAAAAACATTCATTTCTTTGACTACTGTGCTACTTACCCATGACTACTGTACTACTTACCCATGCACATTGTAACTTAATCCTCTTAATGAGCATTAAGTTTATAGATCAGTTTTTAAGAAAATCAGGTAGTCTCTCTTCTCTATATAAAGAACCATTCTTCTGTATCAGTCTGTATTACACCCCCTCTTCTTTTCCTATATATTACGTGCGTTTTATATTCCTTCACAATATGGCTCTATCATATTTGAGATTTTGTTATTTCTTCCTATACCTAGACTTAAAGGTCTCTGTCCTAATAGTCAAAAAACTTCTGAGGTTGAGTAAATCACGTAACATGGATGGTAAGGTTGGGTGAATCGCGTAATGTGATTCCCTCACTTTATTTCATCCCCGTCATCCCTTTCACTCCGCTTTGGCAACAAGTGACTGTGGATTCAAGATGATGCATCAAGGAATTCAAGTGAGGGAGGAGATGTATCCATTGGAGTTTCTGAGGACAAGACTGAGAAGAAAATAATGTTGAAGCAGAAACTTTTTTATATTTTAGGGCTATGTTGCAGAAATATTTTATCTTTTAATCATGTAATTATAACTTATGAATTGCTTCAATGAGATACGATTTGATTATACATATATAACTTGTTTTATGTAAGTGTTTATTTATTTTAATTTGCACAAGAATTTGGTTACTAATTCATGATCAAGCTAATTAATTAAGATTAAAAATAAACTTGTTTAAAAAAAAGTTTAGAAATAAACGGCACTATATGAAGTGATCTACATTAAGAGTGACAACAGGGAGATGACAACGAAAGAAAGATAGGAATGAGTTAGGGATATAGGATTATATACGTCAGTTATTTATTTAACTGAAGAAAAATCACACTTTTAACGTCAGTCGTATAAACAACTGACGTTAAAAGTGTTAATAATTCTTGCAAATCACTTTTAACGTCAGTTCATTAAACAGCTGACGTAAATAGTGATTTAATATTTATAAAACTGCCACCGCCTCATTTTTAACGTCAAACATATGGTCAACTGACGTAAAACGTTCCCGTATATTACATTATTTCCACTAGTGATATATATGTTGAGTCCATGATTATTGAATCAATATCAAATCTCTAAGCCATTATTTTACTCATGGCCGAAATTATTTCCTTGAGGAGTTGAAAGATTTTGTTTCATTTTTCAACTTATGATAATTTGTCTTAACTCTACACTACTCTAAGGTCATGGATCTAAGAGTATGTGAAATTTCGAAATCTCTAACTCAAATTTAGTGTCATGGCTGAATTAGGGTTTTTGGAAGACTTGAGTATTTTATTTCAATCTTTGTATTCTAATCTTTGTTTTAGGGTTTTAAGTGATCAAGGATCACTAATCCAAGAGCTTAGGATTTTTAGAAATTTTTAACTAAATATTTCCCACATGGTCGAGCCTTGCATATAGGAGCATATGTGTATTTAGTGTTTGATTGATGATTATTTGTTGTGTTTTGATGAAGGGTAAATTGTTGTGTGAGTCGTGTACGTGTTTTGCGGAAACCAGATGTTTGACGGAATTTCAATTCGACAAGAGAAAAATCTTCAATAGGTAAGGGGAGTACTTGAGGGATTTTTCCAATAGCCATGTGTAATTGTTATTGTGTGTCTTAATTATGGTGTGTATGTATTGATTTTGTAGTTAGCATTATTTGCTTATTGATTATCTGCTGTTAATTATTTGATTTAACTGCATTTAATTATTTGTTATATTTGGTGATATGTTTTAAATTTCTAAGTGTCATATTATTGATATGAAATAATTGTTGATGTGGATTGTGAGTTTGAAAGCCTGACAGTGGTCAGAGCTCGATTAAATACGCGGTTAAAAGCATTTACAAGCTTTTTATGAAATGATGAAGTTAATTTAGGTAAAAATAGTAATATGATATTACTTAATTAATTATTTGGTGAAAAATGGGAATTTATGAGAAATATTATTATTTTAATGATTTAACGGCGAAAAAGCGTTTTTAGAGTTACGGCGAGAACGTAACTGTGAAAATATTTTAACACTGCTAATTTTCACACAAGGAATTTCTAAATAATAGAAAATATTATTTTATGAAGAAAAGTTTCAAAAATAACTTTATTATAGTGTCATAAAAATTAATTTACAGTAAGGAGTCACGTTTTTGCCTATTTACGTTTTGAAAACGAAAAACGGTGGACAATTCCGTCAATATTTTTTTAGTAGTCGTAAAAAGAGATAGAATTTATTATTACTGAGGATTAGTCTTAAATAATATTTTTGAGTTTAAATTAGTGATTTTTTAATAAAACAGTGAATTTTCAACGTAAAAGGATTTTTGGTATACAGCGGATTATTTCAGTCAGATTAAGAAAGGTTTGGTTTTGCTTCTGTTTTTCGCAGAATAAGCATAGTTTAAAGTTGGAAATGAGCCGCCGAGACGTCGGACCTAGTGTTCCTAAAGATATGGCCCGGGGTCAAAGAAAGTGGAATAATGGACTAGAGGTTCTATAATCATTGTATTGGTTTTATGCACTAAAATCTACGTGTCTAAGACCGGTGTATCGATCTAGATTTCGTGATTTGCACACTTATGACTTAAGGTCAGTTATGGTTTAATTGAGATATTAAACTTAGTAGTTTAAGATAATGGGTTGTCGCGAAACTCTTTAGTTCCAACATATAAAGAATGAACACAAAGAAAAACAACGAGAATAAAATGTTTTACATGCATTTTGCATTTTATTGTGGCAAATGTGCCTAAAGGTTTTATGCATGGTACCTTGGTAGGTATCCATGTAATGTGATACATTTCACCTTTGGGTGAAATGAAAGGGGGTCTAGGAAAGGTCGGGCTAATTACGACTATTTTGGGAGCTTGGATATTACTCATATTTTATAGGCCGAGTTAATTATGACTATCGTTGGAAGTTCTTGTTAACTACTTACGATGATGGTTGGAGCTCATATCCTACCGAGTTATGTACTTAAATAGTTGGAACTCGAAACCTTGACAAGCCAAATTATTTGAAACTTGCCATATCTGGCAATGTTTATATTCTGCCTTTTTGGGCAATGAGAGCCTGATTAGCTCATCTATTGGTTGGTTGGAGCTCCGGAGATTAGGTCTTAAAGTTAGTTGATGAATATTGAAGTGTCATGGTTTTTAAAGCGATTACGACTGACGGGTATGAAACCCTTTGAGATAAATTTAAATATATTGTTGTCTTTAATATTTATGATTAAGTGGCAATTGAGAGTCGTACATGTGGTTGTCGTTGTAAAATTCTTATATTGGAACTCACCCTTGCATATACAGGTTCTTCTGTCTTTACTATCATACCTTGGTACACAAATGCAGATATTGCAGAAGAGTTCCTTAAGTCAGTTGGAGACTTAAGTCTGGATTACGGAAAAAGATGTGTGATCATAGGATGATCACGAGGTCTTATCAGTGAGTGTCTTTTATAGCGACCAGCTTAGGATTTCTTTGGGGTAGTATGATTTGAGAAAGTTTGTGTAGGTATTTTGAAAACCTTTACATTGTTTAAAATTATGTTGTGAATAATAGGTTTTATTTTCACTATTTAGATAAGTACGTTACGTACTACCCTATTCAAAGGAAATTGTTTTACACCCAGACTTTCTGACTCCAAATAAATCAAATTTTTCCGAAAGCACCCAGTAAAATTATTTTTAATTTATTTCCGCACGTGTTAGTATAGTAATGCCCAAGGGGGGTGTTACAGAGTGGTATCAGAGCTGGTCGAGTCTTTCGGGAACCTTGGGGAATAGGCCTGTTATGTTTTTGTTGTGTGATCTCTGGTACGACCTTGTTTGAATTGTTTCTTTGTCGAAACAATGTGTGATTCTGATAGGTTTTGAGTTAGTCGAGACCTTGTAAGAATTTATGAATAATAGATGGTATGACCGAATTACTTCTTAGAAGTAATGTGTTTTAGACACATGAGAATACGCTTCAACTTCTGGTTGCGGACTGACTGTGGTGGTTTTATAGGTCAGTTATGGAACCAGGAATTGGATAAGGACTTGGATGTGATCATGATGGTGCTCGTGATTATGTCAGCAATGAAGATGTGATTGAACAAATGAACCAGGCTGTTCAGGCTATGACTAGTGTTGCTGCTATCCAAGTTGCCCAGAATGAGCTGGACCAGTTACGGGCTGCGCTGGCAATCGCGGCGAAAAATCTAGCAAACTTTAGAAATCAGAATCCTCAACGATTTTATGGGAATGACAACTCTAAGAAGGCTGACTTGTGGATGCAAGAACTGGAAAGCATTTTCGAGCTCGTCAACAGCCCTGAAGAATCAAAGGTTCCGTATGATCTTTCTCTGCTTTTCGGAGAGGCAGGATGCTAGTGGGCGGAGATTAGACACATACTGGGAGCGGTTAACCAGGAATATACTTGGAGTGTTTTTCGCACTGTTTTTCTGGATAAGTATTTTCCTCAGAGCGCCGGAGTTGAGAAGGGACATAGGTTCTTACGATTACAACAAAACGAACTATCTGTGGATCAATATACCTCAAAGTTTGAATTCCTAGCCAAATATTTTCGTTTCTTCCAAATTCAATTTGATGAAGGATGGGAATGTAAGAGATTTGAAGGAGGCCTACGACACGAAATCAAAGAGTCTATGCTACCGCCGGGAATTCGCAACTTTCAAACTTTAGTGGAAGAGTGTCGGAAAATGGAACATAAAAGGAAGGGTAAAGACTATTCGGGTACGACAGGCGGACCATCTCGATTTCAATTCCGTAAGCAGAATAAGAAGGAGAAGCAAAACCATAAGAAACCTTATTTCCGACCCTCCGTGAATGATCAAAATCAGCAACCTTATCATGTTACTGCATCAGGAAGTGGAGGCCAAAAGAACCAAAACCGAGGCCAAGTCAGAAGATGTTACAAGTGTGGAGACCCAAACCATATGGCTAATACTTGTTTGTTAAGAGGAGTCAAATGTTTCAATTGTGATCAAGTGGTCACTTATCAAGAAATTAAGTGTAGATCAGTTGTCAACAACACCAGAACCAATGACAAAAGAAGAGTCTACACCAGGAGTAGTGTTGAAAACTTCACAACCTGGAGGTCTTATGGAAGATAGTTCCAGAGCTCTTCAGAATCTTTAGCAATGGAATCATGAACCAAAGCTGTAGTTATGCGTAGGAATATTATATGTAAGATGCGTGCTTTAATGACTAGTACATGTTTAGTTTGTAATAAGATCTAAATAGGATCATAGGTAGGTATTCTTGAGTATTTGACTCACTAAAGTCTTTTGTGTTGTATGTCTTTTCAGTTGACGTCAGTAATATATAGTATCGATGACTTTATGAGAATAAAGGTGTCTTGAAGGAAATTTATTCCAGTCCTTTTTCTTTTGATTGATGTGATCAGTCTAAATTTTTGGGGTTAGATCATTTCTTTCCCAACAATTGTGAATTGTTTTCAAACTACAATTGTTGAATCAATTTTATGGAATTTTATTTTGTGAACTATCCTATTATTGTTCGGGATAGATACTTTCGTGATGAAAGAATTTTCTTGATGAGACTTAGTTTAGTCAGTTTTACTTTTGGTAAGAGTGATTCAGTCTGAATTTTAATCGGACTGTTGTTATTTCTAAATCGTTGTTTGAAAAATTCCTTGTTCAAATAATAAATTCTCTTCAGAGTGGGAACTAGTCATTTTGTGAGTTCCTAATCCACTAGGTGTTCTTGTGAAAGAAGGAACTTTATTAGAGTCCTGGTTGTAAATATGTATTAACTATGCAGTTTTACACCCACGAACCTATTAATGAATCTTTTTGCATATTGCACATTCCCGTGTTCTTTTCGGATTAATAAAGTTCTTCTATGATTACTTACCTTCTTGTGAAAGTAAGACCTTGAGATTGAGGAAATCCTGTCCAGTTTTGAGCCCCGAATTTCGAGGACAAAATTCTTTTTAGTGGGGTAGTATTGTAACACCCCAATTTTTCCGTTTTCTAAGATCGGTATACATATAAATAAACGTTTATATTTTTATCGGAAACTTAGAAAATGATTTTGGGAAAATCAAAGTCATATTCATATCATACAAATTTTTATAAGTATATGGTGAAATTTTTGGTTGAAAATTCAGATGGAACTCGGTCTGCGTTTTCGCTGACAGTAAGATTTTACTGATCAAAACAACTAATTTTGACCCGAGAACGAAATGAATATATTTTATATCTCATTTCCAACAATAAAGGTTATTTTGAAAATTTTCAAAATAAATAAGTTATTATACTCGATTTGGGCATAAAACCCTAAATCGCGTAATCGACGGAGTCGAGAACGGACGTGCAGAGACAAAACCCGATGTCGGATGTTGAGACCTCTTGCCACCTAGGATGGTGAGTCACATGGATGAGTCACCCATGTCATGATTACTTGTTACAAAATATCTAGATATTTCTTTAAACTAGTGTAAAGACCGTTTTGCCCTTGGACGATTTTACCCTTAAACTTTCATCGAAATGACAAGTTTGCCCCACAATTTTTGGACACAAATCAGACACATCCTCAGTCATTTCTAATCACATGTTTGTCATAATTGCTTTTTTGGAAATGACCATTTTGTCCTTATGTTGTCATAACACCGCAAAAATGCCATTTTGTGAGATTACTACTTTGTCCTTGAATTTTTCTGTGTTGGACCCTTTTACCCCTCAAACGCCATGGACCTAGGCAGCCAAGAGGCCCATTTTCACTTCTATAAAAGGCCATCTTCATCTTCTCCATCAAGCTTTGCCATTTTTGCCATTAAAGCTCAAAGTACCATAGCTTGATTTTGTGAAGGAAGTAGGTGATTGCTTGCCCATTTTCCATTTCCAAGAGGTATACCGTGATTCGGTCACTCAATCATCATCATGTTCTTCATTGATTTTTGTGATTTGAAATCTTGATCATATTTTTCAATTCCTAGATCTAGAAACTTTGAAAATTCATAGAAAATCATAGAAAAATCCTTTTAAAGTGAAACCAATTTCTATGATCTTAGAATCAAGAGGATGCATCAAACAAAAATTTCCTGCCCTTTTATTTTCTTAAGGACCCTTGTTTCTAGTGGGGGAGGACTTTGTTCATTTTGTTAACTAGTCTTGCTTGATTCAATCTTATAATTCATATATATGTTGAGTTCATGATTATTGAATCAAAATCAAATCTCTAAGTCATTATTTTACTCATGGCCGAAATTATTTCCTTGAGGAGTTGAAAGATTTTGTTTCATTTTTCAACTTATGATAACTTGTCTTAACTCTACAATACTCTAAGGTCATGGATCTAAGAGTATGTGAAATTTTGAAATCTCTAACTCAAACTTAGTGTCATGGCTGAATTAGGGTTTTTGGAATATTGGAGTATTTTAGGATTTTTAGAAATTTTTTACTAATTAATTGCCACATGGCCGAACCTTGCATATAGGAGCATAGGTGTATTTACTGTTTGATTGATGATTATTTATTGTGTTTTGATGAAGGGTAAATTGTTGTGTGAGTCGTGTACGTGTTTTGCGGAAACCAGATGTTTGACGGAATTTCAATTCGACAAGAGAAAAATCTTCAAGAGGTCAGGGGAGTACCTGAGGGGTTTTTCCGATAGCCATGTGTAATTGTTATTGTGTGTCTTAATTATGGTCCGTATGTATTGATTTTGTAGTTAGCATTATTTGCTTATTGATTATCTGTTGTTAATTATTTGATTTAACTGCATTTAATTATTTGTTATATTTGGTGATATGTTTTAAATTTCTAAGTGTCATATTATTAATATGAAATAATTGTTGATGTGGATTGTGAGTTTGAAAGCCTGACAGTGGTCAGAGCTCGATTAAATACGCGGTTAAAAGCATTTAAAAGCTTTTTATGAAATGATGAAGTTAATTTTGGTGGAAATAGTAATATGATATTACTTAATTAATTATTTGGTGTAAAATGGAAATTTATGAGAAATATTATTATTTCAATGATTTAATGGCGAAAGAGCGTTTTAAGAGTTACGGCTAGGACGTAACCGTGAAAATATTTTAACACTGCTAATTTTCACCCAAGGAATTTCTAAATAATAAAAAATATTATTTTATGAAGAAAATTTTCAAAAATAACTTTATTACAGTGTCAAAAAAATTAATATACAGTAAGGAGTCACGTTTTTGCCTATTTGCGTTTTGAAAATGGAAAACGGCGGACAATCCCGTCAATATTTTTTTGGTAGTCTTAAAAGGAGATAAAATTTATTATTACTGAGGATTAGTCTTAAATAAGATTTTTGAGTTTAAATTAGTGACTTTTAAATAAAACAGTGAATTTTCAACGTAAAAGGATTTTTGGTAAACATCGGATTATTTCGGTCAGATTAAGAAAGGTTTGGTTTTACTTCAGTCTTTCGCAGAAAAAACATAGTTTAAAGTTGTAAATGAACCTAGCCACCGAGACGTCGGACCTAGTGTTCCTAAAGATATGGCCCGGGGCTAAAGAAAGTGGAATAATGGACTAGAGGTTCTATAATCAGTGTATTGGTTTTGTGCACTAAAATCTACGTGTCTAAGACCGGTGTATCGGTCTAGATTTCGTGATTTACACACTTATGACTTAAGGTCGGTAATGGTTTAATTGAGATATTAAACTTAGTAGTTTAAGATAATGGGTTGTCGCGAACCTATTTAGTTCCAACATATAAAGAATGAACACAAAGAAAAACAGCAAGAATAAAATGTATTACATGCATTTTGCATTTTATTGTGGCAATTGTGCCTAAAGGTTTTATGCATGGTACCTTGGTAGGTATCCATGTTATGTGATACATTTCACCTTTGGGTGAAATGAAAGGGGGTCTAGGAAAGGTCGGGCTAATTACGACTATTTCGGGAGCTCGGATATTACTCATATTTTATAGGCCGAGTTAATTACGACTATCGTTGGAAGTTCTGGTGAACTACTTACGATGATGGTTGGAGCTCATATCCTACCGAGTTATGTACTTAAATAGTTGGAACTCGAAACCTTGACATACCAAATTATTAGAAACTTACCATATTTGGTGTAACACCCTAGTTTTTACACATATAATTAATTATTTTATTTGGATGTTTATGTTTATTTTGTTATGTGGTTTAGTTTGAGTAATTAAATTACTCTCTTCAAATTATTTTATCGAGTACATTAGCACGTACTTATTTCAGTGAATGCACGCTTACTAGACAATAATTTACGTTATTGTCACTATTATTACCAGTACAGAAAAATGTTTTAAATAATATGATTGAAAGAAAAGTATTTTCATATTTTATCCTATTTAATTTTAGACTTGAAAATAAATTGGTTTGACAATAATCAGAGATTAAATGTTGATCTGTGGATTTTCTTAGTTGATCAATTCATCTATCAATCTCTACTTTATTTCAAATTTTGAAAGTATATAATTGTCAACCATTATTTTTAAATAAAAAAGCCAAAAACATATTTATTTTTAGGCTCAATATTTACTACTCATTTTGTACCTACTATTACTAATCACAAATTTCTTCCTTCTTATATCTCCATGCTCCGTACGCGACAACCCTCACTCTTCTTCTTTCTTTCTTTTTTTTTTTCTCCTCTTTCTTCCTCTCATCTTCTTCCTCCACTTTCAGGAACAAACACTCAAACTCTCCCTTCCTTTTCTCTTGAACCAGCGCCGCCCAGCCCACCGACCAACCCATCGTCCGTCGTTGTTCGGCCAGCGTCACGGCCGCACGACCCAGCTCTCAAGCGTATGGTCCATTTCCTCCTCGTTGTGCATCGTTGTACGTGCTAACGTCGTAGGCGTATCGTCCGATCGTCGTTCCGTCGTGTCTGGTAGGGAGGGGACGACCTCGCACCACCGTCCAGTTCGTCATTCGGTCGCTGCATCGAGTGGGAGAGACGATCGCGTGTTCTGGCCCCTGTTCTCCTTTGTTCGCCGCTGCTCCGTCGCGCCAGACCTCCAAGACAGCCACCATGATATCTTCTTCTTCCTTGGGTAAGTGAAAACCTCATCTATTTTGGTTAGATTCAAAAATCCCCAAATTGATTTTGAAACCCTAACTTTTCATCTTACTTTAATCATGAAATTGGTTCAGTTTTAGAGTATTTGGGACTTGTAATTAATGGTTTCTAAGGTTAATTTTATGATTCTCTATTTAAATCAAAATTTTCCCAAATTGCTCTTTGAACCCTAAACCCCAATTTGATTTTATTTGAAATCGATTGTGTTTCTATGAAATTAACTAAGTTTTATTCAAATTAGGACCTTTAATTTGATATTTCTAAGTTCAATTTCATGTTTCTCAAACCAAATCAAATGTTCCCCAATTTTAATTATGGATCCTTTTTACCTAAATCGATATTATTGAGAAATCGATTCTATTTACTGAATTAAATGTAAGGTTTCTTTTGATTATATGTTTTGAGGATGAAAATTGAATTGGTGAATTTGTTTGTTGTTATCATGGTTGGTTTGTGTTTCCGTGATGTTGAACACGGCTATGCTTAGTTGGTGGACTGGAGTTTGCACTCTTGGAACTAACGTGAACATTAAGACGAGGATCGTTTACTTGCCTTCAAAGGTAAGGGGAGCTTGCCTAGGGATATTCAATAACTATATGCATGTGTGTATTGTTGGGTCACCGGCAAGTGTACCGGGTCGTCGCAAGTAATAAAATAAACACGGTAAGTAATTACCGAGGTCGAACTCAGGGATTGGGCTACCAATTCGACTAATTCCCGAGAAATTCGATAAGTTGGTTAAGAGACAAAAGGTGGTTGAGAAAGAGAAAATAGGATCGAATTCAAATTAACAAATCTAATAAAATAATTAACTAAAAATCTGAAATTAAAATGTACAAGGTCACAAATCCACCTACCCAATATGCATTCCCAAGTGATGATGAATTCCTCCCTAAGTTCAATTACAATGTCAACCGGGACCCCCAAATTCTCCTATATCCACTGTCGTGCTCAATAGGACGTATTCAAAGATTGGATTAATTACTTACTAGGTATCATAATCCTAATCATCAAATTTTGTTAATACGTGTTCCCTATAAGGTTGCACTAATCTCCTACCCACTGTCGTGCAATATTCAATTAGTGATCCCAATTCAAGTTCTAAAACGCGAATCGCCGTTCAGCCTCAACACGTTTAACTAGTCAATCACGCTAGCATATGATCAACGCAATCAAATCAGAATTGGAAAACATCAATTGAGATAAGGGAAAAAAACATACATCACATCGGATCTACACCGCCATGGGTGGCTTCATTGTTCCCCTGGACGAGGGGATTAGTTCCTCATGCTCATAGACAAACAATCGGACATAATCTCCATAGCAAAATAAGAAAAAGAAAAAGGGAGACGCAGCTCC
The DNA here is from genome assembly GCA_030762895.1 of Sophora flavescens. NCBI lineage: Eukaryota > Viridiplantae > Streptophyta > Magnoliopsida > Fabales > Fabaceae > Sophora > Sophora flavescens. The sequence goes on from CM061067.1 coordinate 165,039,620, forward strand.
AAAGAGACAAGAAACTACCCTAAAACGCTACTCTAAACAGTGGCTAAACTACTAGGATTCGCGGCCCTCCAAAAGCTCCCTCAATCTGATCTGAAACAGCAATATATAGGGATTCTGTTTCTCGTCCGCTCGCGGGGCGAACAGGCTTTCACGAGGCGAACATTAGTTTTGGCGCGCTTTTAATTTTGGATTCTCGCTAGGCGAGAGTGTGTTCGCGGGGCGAGTCTTCAAACCTTAATCTGTCACAGCCGTGACCTTCATCACGCTTAGGCCGTGATGGTCTCTGTCTTCCAGGGTCTTCAGACTCTCGCGGGGCGAGAAGACTCTCGCGAGGCGAACCAGAATTGATGACTGTTGCTGTTTTGCTGATCTTCAGGCTCGCGAGGCTAGCATCTACTCGCGGGGCGAGTATCTCTAGAATGGAAATTTCCACTGTTTTCTTGACTCGAAATGCTTCCTTGACTCTTGGAGCTTCACTTCTAACCTGAAACAATAAAAAAGAACAAAAAGCGTAATTCTACTCAAAATAGACTAAAAACTACGAGAATTTCCTAGAACGAGTCAAAGTCCAACTTAGGAACAAAACAAGGCAAATTTGGGCGAAAACGAGAGTGAACTCGAATAATTTGCACAAAAACCACAGTCCATCTAGTTATAAAACTAGATAAGCCAGAGGCTTATCAAAACACCCCAAACTTAAACCTTGCTTGTCCCCAAGCAAGCTAAAACTCAAAAAGGACTCAAGACTTGGCAAGCCTAAAGGAATTAATCGATTTCGCACAAATTTCATGCAATCTTAACAAAACAGTTTTTCTCCAATGATTTCCCCCCTTACATCAATGTAATCCCCACATTCATTTACTTTAAACAATTGAGAACTTCATCATTCATGCAATCATTAATCTAAGTTGAGGATCAAAGTCACACACAGAAGGAAGATCACCAATTTCAAACAATTGCCTTCCTCACAAAGGTATGTAAAATTTCACTCATTCGCTCAATTGTGTCTAGGCTATCAACTTTTCACTCAATTTCACTTATCAAGAGCACTTCCCATGAATTTGATTTTCATCTCAACAATAGTTCCCACGAAAACATGCATGCAACATCAGAAGGTCTTTTAAAGGTTGTAATGGGGCCTGGCTCAAGGTAGGATATTCAAGGATACTAGGCTTAAGTCCCTAGGAACTAAGAGAGCATGAGCATTTGACACATATTCAACTCAAAATCCTTTTTCCATTTTTCTTTTTGCCTCGGGTGACTACAGCCTTTTCCTTACTATTTTTTTTTTTTTTTCTGTTTTGCCCCTTTTTTTTTGGCAAGTTTTTTTTTGTTTTTTTTTGTTTTTTTTTCAACCTTTATTTTTCTTTTTATCACCCCAAAATGACACATCACCTTGTAGCCACCCTAAACTTAGTTTCTCACAATCCTTCTCTTGCTACGCTTCCATGCTCTCCTAATCCTAAGATTGGGTTAACATGGTTTTTCAAATTTTTGCTTATAGTATAGGGTCATCAAGTGCTTTTTACGTCAGTTAAAATTGATTTTTTACGTCAGAATACTGACTGACGTAAATACAGCTGACGTTAATAGTTAATATTTTAATGTCAGTTGAGAACTGACGTTAAATATAACACTATTAACGTCAGTTCCTTAACAAAACCGACGTTAATTTTGTAAAAATTAACGTCGGTTTTTTAAACAACTGACGTTAAAATTAAACCTTTAACGTCAGTTCTTTAATACAACGGACATTGATTTTGTTAAAACTAACGTCAGTTGTTATAAAGAACTGACGTTAAAGGTTTAATTTTAACGTCAGTTGTAATAAACAACTGACGTTAATAGTGTACTGTATATTTTATAAAATACTATTAACGTCAGTTGTTTGATACAACTGACGTTAATAGGTTTTTTTTTTTAAATTCAGTTTTAAAATATCACTCCCCTCAGCCTATCCCCGCATTCAGTCCCCAAGAATACGTAATATCACACACATTACCGAATTGCAAAGGAAAATTGAACAATGGGGGGACTTAAAACCAAAACCCATGTATATATATAAATAAATTTTAGTTCCAATGTCTAAAAAACAAAACTATCTAAGGATATATATATACATGTTATTAATTAGTTTCTAAAGTCTAACAAAAAAACTATTTATCTAAGTAGTGCGGAGGTATGTTGTCAATTCCTTTTTCAACCGCATACTTGAAGAAGAATTCAGCGAAGCGCATCCTCAAGTCTCTTAACTCATCTTCTTCAATAGGTGATTGGTCGATAAATGCCTAGACACGTTCAAATAATAACAATAACATCAATGCAAGTCATCTTCAAAACTATAATATATAATTTAACAAGTTGTTTAAATATTACCTTCTTCCATCCATCCGTAATAGATGCGGAGACTATGTTCAGCATATGAAGCATCACATAATAGCCGCACGACCAACTGTCAGTTTGAAATCGAGACTACCAACAAAATTAATTTCAACGTCAGTTGAATATACACATAAATTAGTAATTATAATATTAATTATTTGATAAATAAACTACCAAACCTTGAGGATGTTCCATACAGGATTTGCTTTAGCCTTAGAAGTCCTACTTCTCCCGTTAGCGCAACTTATGCTACTCGCCTTTGTAGCGCTATCGTAAACAAATAATCATGTCGATCAATTAACAAACTCATATATCATGTGTGTAATAAACTAAAAACAACTGATATTAAAACTTAAATTAAATTTAAGATTAGTTACTTACATATTTACAACTTCCACCACCTTCGGTGGCGGATCATGGTGGAGAGAGCAAGAATATGACAGTATGCCTAGACGGGTGAAGTACGAACAACTGCTAATGGCGATCCATACAGTAGGGAGCCAGATATAATTCTTTCGTATTGTCTCCCAACAAGTTCCCTAAGTATTTACTCAATGCATCGCCAGCAAAGAACTCGGGCAGAAGGATTGACGGATCTAAGAAACCGTAAACTGATGCAACGCCCTTATCAAGCTGAAGACGATGGAGATACCTAAGATATGAAAAGGTGTGGATGTTAATTACATAATATATATATATTGAAATTAAAATAAAATATTAAATGGAAAAATACCAAAAATAAATAAGTTATAAAATTAAAATTAACTTACGTGCACCAGAGACTGATGACATTGATGTTCATCCAGACGTTATTTCTGCAGGCGTTCCCGAGATCGTCACCAACGAAGGAAAATATCCTCTGTTGATCTGGGAGTGCCACCCATCCATCGTGATCCAATGGACATTCAAAAATCTCAAACGCATAATCCTCACCAAGTGAGAACAAACGAGTGATAGGTGACAGCGACACCGACGTCGACTTGGCCTTCAGTTTAGGAAAAATAAAATATATAAGTTTTTGATAATTAAAAAAAACACAAGTAATTATTTGACTAATTTGGACATTAATAATGAATAAAAACCTTTGCTAACATTTCGAGCTCACGTCGTTTGGAGTCCAACTCAAGCTCACGCCTTTTCATTTCCAACTCATGCTCATGGCGCTGGACTTCCAACTCCCGCTCCCTAGCTGCCAACTCATCGTCCTCCACATGTGCCATACTAAAACTCTCTTTTGTGCTCACATGTGAAGCGTTGGCAAGCCTTGCGGTGTCCTGGGATGTACCGACGGAGGAAAGCTCTCTGGCAAGCGCCTGCTTGAATTCTGGGTTGGCTATTAAGCCTTGCATCAGATGTGTTATAATATCTGGGTTGGACATGAGGTGCTCAGTAATGTCAGCCAAAATTGATGCTTCATTGACCACCCGCTTTCGTGAAGCAGACTTGCCATAATATTGTTTGATGGTCACGTTCCCAGGAACACCGAGAACCCGACCAGGATGGTCTTTCTTGCCTAGACTAGTCATCAAGACGTCCTGCCTTCCAGAAGGGACGAATGCGCCCTGGGAGGATTTTGCTTTAAGATCCATCTACAATGAAAAAAAATGAAAAAACGTGCAAGTGAAAAGTGTTGCAAATATCTATACAAATATCAATTGAAATCAAGTTAATTATTTACTTACAATCTTATCTGCTACTTCGCGAGTGGCATCAACTTTAAAAGATCCCGCCTTTGTCATGCGGCCGGCTAACCAGACATCCTCGCGGTCGATGTCCGACGGAGGACTTGATGGTGTGCCCTCAGGCACCTCTCCTCTTTCAATTCTAGCAGAGTGCTCTTCCTGCTTCGCCCTCAGCCTATCCGCCATCATCTGCTGGATCCGAGTCTGGTACCCACCCTGAGACATGGTGTGGCGGTGGACGTTCTTCGCCTGATTCTGCCGACCCTTATTTGCCTTAGCCTATTCAAACAAAAACACATAATTAAATACAGTTAAATGATCTATAATAAGCATACAAAATTAACTTAATCAACCAACCTGAAATTCTCCATCCTGTCGACTCCTGGCAAACATATCCCAAGTATCCTGATCAATCCAGGGATAATCCGAGAACATTTTATCAAGCCGCTTCTTCCCAGATACATAGTACCTGGTAAGATCATGCTTGAACCCATTCCAACGCTTTGATGCCATTTTCATACATTTATGACGATGATCCTCGTCATTTGGCACGATCCAAGCTACCTACACATTAGATACATATATAACAACCGGATGGATTATAACTCGGATAATTATCTAATAATGTAAATCAAACGAATGTAAAGGTAAAATACCGTGATAGCCTCCCAAATCGATCCTTAACGTTCGTGGAACGTCATTCCAGATGGTTGTAGTTGATGCTTATGTCTTTGCTTCGCTTGTAGAAACACCCACTTATTAAATTCTTTAGCATGGGGTCCCTGGGCATTTAGATTAGCATCGAAGGACACCTCAAGCTTCTGTCCGCTCTGCCTGTCCTTCTCTAGTTTCTTCAACGAGGTGGCTCCTCTACCCCGTTTCCTATGAGCCTGTGATGTCTGTATGGACAAAAAAAATGATAAAATAGAGGGTTGTAACATTATAAACTTACATTAACAAGAAGGACTAAAGATAGTATATAACATGTAAACTTACACTAGAATCAGGCGTAGGCGTGATCGGGTCCTGCGAAACCCCCACAGTGTCCTCCCGTGCATGTGGGCTATCCGACTGATCCATATGTATGCCTGTTCAGAAACAATATATATGTATTAACATAGATTCTAACTCAAAATAAATACAGAAGTATAAATAAAAATAACTAGATAGGTCCTGTAGATATACAAAACATCTATATATCCAATATAAGGACAATACGGGAGATTGAAAACTATAGTTTTTGAAGATTGCCAAGCACTGGTCACGTAACGTGCCAACTGAACCAGACCCTCATAGGCAGAACTGATCACGGCCTAGCCGTGATGAGCATCACGCCGCCGTGACAGATCAACCAACAGAGAGCAACATGCACTCAAAACCAAAAATAGAGACATTCCAAACAACTCAAACTCACGGTTTAAAGTTACAACTACTGAGACTATAGTTTCAACATACACTCAAAACCAAAAATAGAGACATTCCAAACAACTCAAACTCACAGTTTCAAGTTTCAACTACTGAGACTACAGTTTCAAACCAGCAGAGCAACATGCATGCACTCAAAACCGTGAATAAAAAAATGTACCCTAATTAAAGACTCACCAGAAATAGGCGCTCGCGTGGTGGTGGGGGGGAAGCTCGAGTGGTGGCCAACGTTCGATGTGGTTACTGAGAGCAGAGGGACAAGGAGAGTTAGTGCGCGGGAAGGCCAGGGGAAAGAGAGATGTCAAGTTATTGCAAAGAATGAGAGGGAAAGACAGAGTTAGGGGTTAAGAGTGTACCTCACGGTGGTGGCGAAGAAGCCCTCGCGGTGGTTGCGGTGGAGATGAGCTCGCGATTAGGGCAGAGTGAGAGCGAGAGTGAGAGTGAGGGTTGAGTGTGATGAAAAGAGAAAAGACGTACAGAGAAGTGGAGAAGGCGCGCGGGGGTAAACGTTATAATTAAAATAAAACAACATTTTATGTCAGTTTTTGGTAAAACCTGACGTTGAAGATCATATATTTAACGTCAGTTGTCTTAATAAACGGACGTTAAAAACCCTCACACTTATTACGTCAGTTGTTAGTAATAACTGACGTTAAAGGTCATATATTTAACGTAAGTTGTATTAAGAAACTGACGTTAAAAACACTCACAACTTCTTACGTCAGTTGTGTTACACAACGGACGTTAAAGGTTTATTAGTTTCTACAAAAACATTCATTCCCTTGACTACTGTGCTACTTACCCATTCACCTTTGTACCTAATCCTCTTAATGAGCATTAAGTTTATAGATAAGTTTTCAAGAAAATCAGAATAACTTAGTAACTTCATCCACTGCTCCTATAAATAGCTTCCTTCCATCCTTTTAATTAATTTTCTGCTTCACAATATGGCTCTGTCGTGGAGATTAACTTCATCACTCTTTCTTCCTATTCCTAGACTCAAAGGTCTTTGTCTTAATGGTCAAACAACTTCTGAGTTTGAGTAAATCACATTACATGGATATTAAGGTTGGGTGAATCACGTAATGTGATTCTCTCACTTTATTTCATCCCCGTCATCCCTTTCACTTTGCTTTGGAAGCAAGTGATTGTGGATTCAAGATGATGCATCAAGGAACTCCACTGAAGAAGAAAGATGCAAAGATCCATTTCACTTTGCTTTATTTGCTAGTGACTGAGGATTTACTTTGCATCTTGGAATTCAAGTGAGGGAGGTGATGCATCCATTGGAGTTTCTGATGACAGGACTGAGAAGAAAATGATGTTGATGCAGAAACTTTTTTATATTTTAGGGCTATGTTGCAGAAATTTTTTATCTTTTAATCATGTAATTTTAACTTATGAATCGCTTCAATGTCATACGATTTGATTATACATATAACTTGTTTTATGTTAAGTGTTTATTTATTTTAATTTGCACAATAATTTGTTTACTAATTCAAGCTAATTAATAAAAATTAAAAATAAACTTGTATAAAAAAAAGGTTTAGAAATAAACTGCAGTACTATATGGAGTGATCTGCGTTAAGAGGGACAACAGGGACATGACAACCAATGAAATGAGTTTCATAATTATTTACGTCAGTTATTTATAGAACTGACGCAAATAGTTTACCCACCACCTCATTTTTAACGTCAACTTAATTGATGACTGCCAAGTTCCCGTATATTAATTACATTATTTCCAATATTCATTCTGCATGTTTATAATATATAGGATTATTTACGTCACCTGTTTATTTAACTGAAGTAAAAATCAAACTTTTAACGTCAGTTTTATAAAAAACTGACGTTAACAATTAATACTTTTTATTTGAAAAACACTTTTAACGCCGCTTTTTAAAAAACCGACGTTAAAAGTGTATAGATATCTCGCAAAAACATTCATTCCTTTGAGTGCATCTTGTGCTACTTACCCATGCACCTTGTAACTCAATCCTCTTAATGAGCATTAAGTTTATAGGTAAGTTTTCAAGAAAATCAGAATAGCTTAGTAACTTCATCCCCTGCTCCTATAAATAGCTTCCTTCCATCCTTTTAATTTTCTGCTTCACAATATGGCTCTGTAGTGAGATTAACTTCATCACTCTTTCTTCCTATTCCTAGACTCAAAGGTCTTTGTCTTAATGGTCAAACAACTTCTGAGTTTGAGTAAATTACATTACATGGGTGATAAGTCTGAGTAAATTACATTATGTGAGTTGCTCACCTTATCACCTTCCGAGAATCACCTTGGAGGGCTAATCGAGTGCTCGGGGTCACAGTTCCAAAACCTCAGCTTTGGAAGCAAGTGACCGTCTTGGAAGTCTCTGGAACCACTGCCTTTGCTTGAAACAAATCTAGTGCACCTGTTTTTGCCTCTCTCTTGAGCTCTCTCATGCCCCCCAATTTTCTGAGGTCTTCGGAGTATAGTTTTCCCTTTGGCATATTTCATAAAACTCTCTGATGGGATGTAGCTTTAATGTTTAGGATTTTAAACCCTTTCAATGTAACTTTTTATAGGATTTTAAACCCTTTCAAAGTAACTTTTTATAGGATTTTAAACCCTTTCAATCTTCTCGATCGATCAGACATTAAGATTCTTCATGAATGAGATCCGGTTTGGGTTATTGATTCAACTTATAGTTTTCAAAACAGAAACACAAAACATCAAAGCAATTCATGTGAAACTGAAACTTTGAGGAAGGCAATGCGGAATGGATCGTATACTAGATAAAAAAATTATTAAAATAACCTTTAACGTCTGTTGATGTAAGGACTGACGTTAAAAGTGAAGTGACTTACTTTTAACGTCAGATCTTTATCGAACTGACGTGAAAATGTTCACTTTTGACGTCAGTTCTTTATTGAACTGACGTTAAAAGTGAGTCACTTCACTTTTAACGTCAGTCATTAAAACAACTGACGTTAAAATTGAATTAATGAACTCTGATATTTACAAAACTGCCACCGCCTCCTTTTTAACGTCTAGCTTTTGGTTAACTGACGTAAACCTTTACCGTCTAATGTATATTTTCCACTAGTGAACCAAATTCATGCTCAAATCCTAATTCTCAAATAAAAAAAAAAATAGTGAATCTGTGGAATGAATGAATATGTGAATAAACAGAAATGAGTAACAAATTTGAAACAAACACATGAGAAAATTTGAAACAAACTAGAAGCATCAGAATAACAAATTTGAAACAAAGTTACAAACACACTCAGAAATTTGAGTCACAAAGTTGAAACAAACAACAATATAGCACTCAGAAATTTGAGTCACTAACAACTTTTGAATCATAAATTTGAAACAAATAATAACAGAGAACTCAAAAATTTTGAAACAGCAGTAGAGCACTCAACTGAACAGGGAAGAGTGCGAGCAAGGAGGAAACAAAGACACTCCGATGCCGGCGAGAAGGTGATGCGAGGAGGCGGCGACCAGAGATGGATCACGAGGCGGCGACAGCTAGGGACGGTGAACACACCAAGCGGCGGCGAGCAAGGAGATGATGGCGGCGGCCAGAGGGGAGGGAGTGTCGTTAAGGTTATGAGGGTTTGAAGGGTCGAAGGGACGGAGGTGAGGAAATGAACAAATGAAATAAAGGAGTATCAAAACACAACAAATATCAAAATGTCAAAGGGGCAGTATCAAAACGTGTACAACTGTAAGTGGTCGGTTCGGTTCGGTTCCTGAAGATACAACCGAAAACCGAACCGATTGGTTCTCTGAAAAACCAATCCAAAAAAATCTAATTAAATTTGGTTCCCATCGGTTTTCGGTTATTTTGGATTGGTTTTATAGTTTTTTTTAATCGGTTTGAATCTGAACACTCCTAAATGCTACAACGTTTTTTCCCCTTTTCCTTTTAAATAAACAAAACATAATGTATAATTAAAAAATTCCAAAAGAAGCTGCGGATGGAATTGAACCCTCATTTGCTGACATACTTTGCTACAAGAGAAAAGTCCGCTGACCCGAGATCGAACCCCGTGTAAAGCAACTTTTCAAATTTTTTTGGGGCGTTACGTTTTATTTTATTATTAAAATTTAAAATACAAGTGTAGTAACATTAATAAAAATACTTATTGCACCCAAAAATAATAATAAAAATACTTAGGCTATATTTAGTAAAAACTAGCGGATAGCGGATAAGTTAGCGGATAGTATATAGCGTATAGCGGATAAGCTAGTGGATATCAGATAATGGATAAACTAGCGGATTGGATTTGAAGTGTTAAAACTAGCGGATTAATGTAAAGTTACATAAAATGACATGTTTACATTTTTTTATGTAAGTTATATATATGTATTTATACATATATTATTTATATTATTTATTTTAAAATAATTATCAATTTAACTCTTTAATTTATTTTAAATTATTTATCATTTCAAAGATTAAAATATTAATTTTAAATTTTAATATTTATTTAGTTTTAGTTATTTTTTATAAATAGTATGGAATAATAAAAATAATATTGATATGATTTTTATACTATTCTTTTTATAAATAAAAATATAATTTCTATTTTTTATCTTAAATATAAATTTAAATAGTGATATTAATTCAAACAAATCAATTTTAAAGATTTCTATTAATATTTTATTTTGTTAGTGAAGGATAAGTAAGGAATTTAATTAAGATAATAAGGATAAAAATGAAAGAAAAAGTGATACGCTATACGCTATAAGCTCGAATGCTACTTGATCCGGCAAAAAGTGATACGCTATACGCTATATGCTATACGCTGGTGAAAAAATGTTATACAGTAATTTAAAAAACAGTTGTCAAACGAGACTAATTTTTCATCCACTATATGTTAAACACTAACGTTTTTGACAAAGCAAACAGTGCCTTAATATATATGGGAACAAAAATAAAAGCTTTGTGGATGCGTTGGTAACAGCTTTGCTAACTATCAGTGCGTGGGTTCGATTCCTATCTGTGCTGACTGAACTTTAATTATTTTTATTTAAATAATTTATTTTAAAATAAAAGAACAATATTTTTTTGTTCAAAAAAATAAAAACAATATTGTTTAATTCAAATAAGTATTATCCAATATTTTAAATAATAATAAATAATGATATTTTTAGTTAATATCACTCACATGAATTGTAAAAAAAATAAAGAAATTCGTTACAGTTTAATTTCTATGAAGTGTTAGTGTAAATAATTATTACACCGACATCCATTAAATCTTAAAAAATTAACATCATTTTTATTTTTCAATCTTAATTATTAAAATAAAAGCAACACATGTCAAAATGTTGGTTAATGTCAATGTAAAACATTTTATAACAATACATAATACTTTAATCCAAATAATAAATAACATTTCTAAGGATTTGTCTACTAATTTAAAAAAAAATAGAATGGGCTTCCAAGTATCCAACGTCAACCCTAATAACCTTTAACCCGACCTTTGGAGTGAGAAATAAAAAAATATTAAAAATTATCTTGGGATATCTCGGCTTACGGAAAACTTAATTGGGTTGTCCACTATACTACTGTTTTCATGACATAATCATATTATCTTCGAAAAAATTTAATTAAAAAAAATAAGCTTCCAAGTATCCTAACTCAACCATAATAACCTTTAACCTAACATTTGGAATGAAAAAATAAAATAAAAATCATCTTGGGACATCTTGACCTAGGAAGGACTTAGTTTGATCATTCACTATAATATTACTTTCATGACATAACCATGTTATATTCTAAAAAAATTAATTTTTACAAAAAAACAGAATGAGCTTCCAAGTACTCCAACTCAACCTTAATAACCTTTTAACCCAACCTTTGGAGTGAAAAAAAAACATAAAATCGTCTTGGGATATCTTGGCCTACAGAGGATTTGGTTGGGTCATCACTATACTACTGGTTTCGTGACATATTGTCTCATAAAAATATTTAGTTTTTTTAATAAAATAGAATGAGCTTCCAAATATCATAACCCTATTAAGCTTTAACACTAGCTTTGGAGTGAAAAATAAAAATAAATATAAAAAATCATCTTAGGACATCTTGGCCTATGGATAACTTATTGAGTTATCCATTACACTACTTCTTCTGTGACATGGCCATTTTTAAAAGAATATATTTTCAAATAAATGAATAATGTATTTTAATCTCAATAAGTATTATCCAATATTTTAAACAATTTTGAGGAATTGTCTTTTAAAAAAATCAAAAAATCAAAATGAGGTTCCAAAAAATGATCTTTTGTCATCTTGACCTGTGGAGGACTTAGTTGGGTAATCCACTATACTACTACTTTCGTAACATAATCATATTGTCTTCTAAAAAAATTTTGAACTTTTTGTAAAAAAAATTGAACTTTTGTAAAAAAATAGAATGAGTTTCCAAATACTCTAACTTAACCCTAATAACCTTAACCCTAGCTTTGGAGTGGAAAATAAAAATCAAAAAAACATATTGGGACATCTTGACCTGCGGATGACATAGTTGGGTGTCATCCACTGTAATACTGCTTTCGTGACAAAACCTAGTGTTCTGAAAAAAATTATTTTTTTAAAAAAATAGGTTGACCTTTCAAATACACTTACTCAACCATAATAACCTTTAACACTAGCTTTGGAGTGAAAAATAAAAAATAAAAAAAATATATTGGGACATCTTGATCTATGGAGGACATAGTTGGGTAATCCACTATGCTACTGCTTTCGTAACATAACCATCTTGTCTTGTAAAAATATTTTAATTTTTTTAAAAAAAATAGGACGAGCTTCAGAATACCCTAACTCAACCTTAGTAACCTTTAACCCAACCTTTGGAGTGAAAAAAAAAAATCATCTTAGGACATTTTGGCCTATGGAGGACTTGGGTCATTCACTATATTATTGCTTTCGCGACATAACCATATTGTCTTCTAAAATAATTTAATTTTTTTGAAAAAAAAAGTAGAATGAGCTTCCAAATATCCTAACTCAACCTTAATAACCTTTAACCTTACCTATGAATAGGAAAAAAAATTCATCTTGGGACATCTTGACCTACGGAGGACTTAGTTGAATTATCTATTACACTACTTGCTTTCGTGACATGACCATATTTAAAAGAATATATTTTCAAATAAAAGAACAATGTTTTTAATTATAATAAATATTATCCAATATTTTAAATAATAATAAATAACAAAAAATTTAGTTAATATCACTTATAAGAATTGTAAATTATTCTAATGTGGTTAAATAATAAATAACAATAGATTAAATATATGTAAGAGAGGTAGTATTGCTAAACATGAATGCTAGTCTGATTGTCAGCTATTGTATTTCTCACTGATGAATAGTTCAAAAAACTTTTAAAATTGAAATATATTAAGTGTGAATAACAGAGGATTCATAAATTTTGAATAGTTAAGAATAATTAGTAGATACTTCTACAAAGTGTCATGTTGGCCTAGTGGTAACTCTTGAATCCAATATTGCAAAACCTGTGGTTCGAACCCTTGACACAAGACTCTTCACATCTATACAAAAGACAACTCGCCACTGTGACAACGTTGAATTGATAATACTTAGATTATACTTATTTATATTTATATTTGACGTTTTTTAAATCAGAAAGTAATTTTTCAACTTCATCACCTACCTCCAGACATTTGTAGAAAGCAGTTCAACATTTTTTTAAACGCACAAAAAACGGTTTTTTGTACAGTTGTTTTGGAACCCATTTTGTTTCTCACATCTTCACTACCAGATTCAAGCCGTCTCCCTGTGTAACTAGGTATGCCAACACTGCAAGACCAAATAGAAGAAAACTAGCATTTTTGGATGACGAGGGAGGGTATGCGAGAGAAAGGGGAACGGGATCGAACACGTGCTCTCAAGTTTCGCGCCAAAGCATGTTGATCAACCCTCTATCAAACGTAGGGTTTCTACAATCGATTCCTCTTCTTCTTCATTGTCGGTGTCAACTTCATAGCATTGTCGAATGTGGTGTTCGATTCCACTGACACAATCACCCCAAACGATGTCGCCGGCTCGTATAGGAGGTAGGCCTTCACCATGGCAACTGCGGTGGCATTAACACAATGCACATCTGTTGTGGCTATGTGAAGATTTTTAAAGGGGGCTTAGGGTTTATGGACCTTTTTATGTTCTTAGGAGGAAAGAAAGGGAGGAGTGTTGTTGGTAACCCGGAAAGACATGGAAGAGAGAGGAATTGAATGTTTTTGTTCATAATCAGGAAAGAGAATGAAGAAATAGGGGAAGTTTCCAGATCCGGTGAGTTTTTCCAGAATCCGGTGAGATTTAACGGAATCCGGAACTTAGTAATTGAAGGAGCAAAATATTCTAACAAAGACAAAAGTTTATCAAGTTTTTTTAAATTTAAAATAATCAGAAATGGTAAAATACTTATTTAGAGTTTTAATTGTAAAGGTAAAAGAGTTATTTACTTACTGAGGATAAATCTGTAAAATCAAATGTTTTTAAGTTAAAAAACAAAGACTTTGACTTGATGTCATTAAATGAAGAGGGTTAGGCTATTGGTCAGATGCAAACTGTATTGATACAGTTAAATTAGCCCTGACACCATAGAAATGTCCTTATAATTATAGTACGCCTCATGTTTCTTTGTTCTTATTATACATGAGTTAGAGTATCTATTGTATTTTTTGTATATACATCTTTCCTTAGAAAAAAAATAATATTAATCTTCTAGTTCAGTGATTGAACACAAATATGCTTAGAAAAAGAATTTATTTTATTCTTAGGACAGATTTTAAAATTCTCTCACAACTTGCTTTCACCATTTCATAGTGTCAGACTCGGATCTATGATTTTGGCACTCAACATTCTTTTTCTTTTTCTTTTGAAAAATCAAAAAGTATATTGATGAAATGGGAACCCCAACCCATATATAAGAAACAAGAGGAAGGAAAATGTAACTAAAATACCGGACAACTAAAGGGCCAGCGTTCCTATTACATAGACCTATACCAATGCAATAACCATTTGTGAATAAAACGCCAGCCCAAAGAACCAAGAGACAGATCAAATACCGCCAATCAAGAGAACCCAGCCACTACTGAAGTTAATAAATTAAAATTACAGCAGCACACCCAATTAAGCTTGCCAACCGACCAACCAAGAGCAAGGACAAAATGACGAGTACTGTGGCAAAAACATAGTTAATGTGCTTGGGACCAAAAAGCCGAAGGACAAAAACGTGGCAAAGAGTAGAAACAGCTACTAATCATAACAACATGAGAAGAAGCACCAATTAATGTGCTTGGAATTCTGAGCAAGTCAACCAGTACGTAGGAGAAGCATATCCCAAATATGACATGAAGACCAACCAAAATACCCGAGAGAAGAAAACCAACACCACCCAAAGCGCCAAGAACCCTTGAATTTAGCAAAGCAAAACGAATCAGGGAGCAATAGGGTGCAGATCCTGTATAAGCCATATGGCCAAGACTGTACAACACACACCAGAAAATCACCCAGCTTCACTTTGCCAGCCAAAAGAAAGCATAACAACACCTCCAAACCGATTAACTAGCAGACCAACCAAGTGCCACCAACACAAAACCTGACATTAAAGGACATTGCAGGCCCAAAGATCCAAAATTCCAGCAAAGAGCAGAGTTAATACAGAAACCTTTGTCACAGTCTCCCAGGCAGAAAGATTTCATCCACCACCTGGAGACCCTCACATATGTAACCCACCCACACAATATTTGTCCCATTTGTATCCCCTCACTAAATATATTTTTCTTCTTCTTTTTTCTTTCCACTCACACATCTGCCCCAATATCCATGTATTTGAGAGCCAACATCAACCTGCAAAACAACCAAACATAAGAGTACAAAAAAACAACAACGTGTGGATTGCCAACAGTTGTTAGGACTCACGAAACCACCCCCCGAAATCCACCGAGAACCTACTTATTAGATAAGGATTCCAAGCAACACGATGGGTTAAGACACCTGTACCGGCCGAGAAGGCAGGGCCGAGGACTCGCTCATATCTTGGATTGACCGAGCTTACCACGGCTATGGGCCCTAGCCCAAACTCCTCCAAAGCCGAGGACATGTCAGCACACCGGGCCAGCCGAGGATAAGTACTCGGACTCGCCCCGCCAGAGAAGTACATCCCGGTCCCTCGCGGATCAGTCATAAATGACTGATCCGAATATCAATCCGCATAATCAGGGACCTGATCCTAATATCTCTCCGTATATCTCGGAGCCTGATCCTAATATCTCTCCGTATATCTCGGAGCTTGATCCTGGAAGATCTCTATAAATAGGGGGCTTACCCCCTCATTCAGAAATACGTTTGCTTTGATTCCCATTTGGATACGTAGGAGCAGAATCTCAATTCTGTCAAGCACCTTCCAAAACACCCCACTAAACCTAGTTCGGCCGAGTATCTCTCATCCGAGGTATTTGGACGGAACATTTGGCGCCGTCTGTGGGAATCGAAGCAAATATTTTCCCATACCACAAAATGGTGAGGACGAGGAGCGGGAACTGCAGGAGGGAGGAGCCAGGGAATGCCAACAACGAGGATAACGGAGAGTGATCCATAGGCCCAGCAGCAATGGCCGACAATCCCGTGGTTCAGGAGCTTCTCGCGCAAATTGCAGCGCTGAGAAGGGAGAACGAAGAGATCCGCCGACAGAACAGCCGTCGCGAAAGAGAACAGAGCAGGGAAAGGTCTGTCTCTTCTCCCCACGAGAGAGAGCACTGACCACCTGAGAATGAGGGGTCCAGAAACTTGCACAGAGAAGGGGGCCCACAACTCCGGGCTTCCCATCATACCAACCGAGCAGAGGAGGAGGGATTTCCTAGGCAGGCCCCAGAATTTTCACTCCGGACAAATAGACTTAATGACAGGGCCAGCATGCGGAAGCCGAGGCATCCCTTCACAAACGCTATCATGGAGGTTCCCCTACCAGCCAACTACAAGCCAATCAACATTGACAAATATGATGGCACCTCAGACCCCGAGCGCCACTTGGACACTTTCACCACTCAGATGTACCTCTTTACCGATGACGACGCTGTCATGTGTAAAGTCTTTCCGACCACTCTGAAGGATGCAGCGTTGACCTGGTACACCCAGCTACCCCCAGCGTCAGTAGACTCCTTTGATACATTCATGGCTAAGTTCAGCGCTCAGATTGAACGAGCCGGGCCCATCAAAAAACCTCGGCCTCGTTGGTAAACTTCAGGCAAGAAAAGAATGAGTCCCTACGCGACTTCATGGCCAGATTCAGCAAGGAGGCAGTCCTCATCCACAATCTCAGTGTCGATGTTGCACTACACACCATCCTGACCGGGTTAAGGCCTGGCCCTTTTGCCAGACACTTGGATAGGAAACCACCAACCAGTATGGATGAATTGAGAAGAAAAGATGCGGGGTTCATCAATATGGAGGAGGTTGAGGAATCTAAGAAAAGGGAGAGAACTGATGATGCTGACAGGCGAGAAGGGAGAGAGAAGAGGAGGGCAGGAGGTGATAGGCCGAAATCCAGAGGTCCGTCCGAGCATTTGCATAGGGGACCAAAGTACGAACATTATACTTCCCTTAACACGAACCGAGCTCGGGTGTTTGAGGAAGCATACAATGCGGAACTTTTGCAGCTCCCTAATCGTGGCCACACCCCCCAAAATGCTGACCGACAGAAACATTGTCGGTATCATCGCAATTATGGCCATACCACCGAGGAATGCTGGGTCCTACGAGATAAAATTGAAGAACTGGTGCAGGCTGGCCAACTCAACAACTTTGTTCGGAGAAACCACAACAGCGGCGAGAGGCGAGGCAGAAGGAGAGAAGGTGGCCGAAGCCCGAGAAGGGGGGCGGTCAACAAAATAATGAAAGAACAGAAACCAGAGAGGGCCAGAATGAAAGACCAGAGGAGGATAATGTGATCCGAGGCGTGATAAACACCATTTCAGGAGGATTTGCAGGGGGAGGCACAACAAGTTCAGCTCGGAGAAGACACCTGCGGGCCATCCGGGCTGTCAACTCGGTATCCGGCAAACCCCCCAGAAATTCCCCACCTATTATCTTTTCTGATGAATATTTTGTGGGAGTAGATCCTAACCAAGATAACCCTATGGTGATCACTGTACAGTTGGCCAATTTCTCGGTCAAAAGAACCCTTGTCGACCAGGGGAGCTCAGCAGATATATTATATTATTCAACGTTTCAGAAGCTCGGGATCCCAGAGAAATCTATTCAACCGCATTTGACAAAGCTAAGCTCGTCGGCTTTGTAGGGGAACAAGTTGATACATGGGGATACATTGACCTCCCCGACTACTTTTGGGGATGGCAAAGCATCCAAGACTATTATGGTCAGTATGTGTTAGTCAATGCAAAGTGACATCATACAATATCCCGATCGGAAGGCCATCTTTGAACGAGCTAGGAGCCGTGGTCTCTACTCCCCACCTCACGATGAAATTCCCCTCCAACTCGGGGGACATAGTTGTAGTCCGGGCTGATCAGAGGATGGCCAGACAATGCTATGCTGATAGTTTGCGTGTGAGCAGACTTAAACCTACACCAGCAGAGACCCTAGACAGGGGGAAAGACAAGTCGGTGAATTCCGTTAACTCGCCGAACCGGATCCGAGGATGGACATGCCGGAACAACGTCCACAACCTATTGAGGAGTTAGAAAAGTTCCAGCTCGGCTCACAGCCTGATCAATGCACTATACTCGGCGGTCACCTTGAGCCGAACTCGAAAGAGGAAATAAAGCAAGTGCTACGCAGCAATGCCGATTTATTCGCCTGGACCACATCTGATATGCCGGGAATTGATCCCGACTTCTTATGCCATAAACAGGCAATTTGTCCCGAGGCGAAACCAGTGGCCCAGAGGAAAAGGAGACTAGGCGAGGAAAGGAGAAAAGTTATGGAAGAGGAAACAGCGAAGTTGGTCAAGGCCAATTTTATCCGAGAAGTAGAGTACACTACCTGGCTGGCCAACGTTGTTCTGGTCAAAAAATCGAACGGCAAGTGGCGCATGTGCACCGATTACACAGATCTGAATAGAGCTTGCCTGAAAGACTCCTATCCTTTGCCGAGTATTGACAGACTGGTGGACGGAGCTTCCGGATATAGAATTATGAGTTTCTTGGATGCATACTCCGGGTACAATCAGATCCGAATGTATCCCCCAGATGAGGAGAAAACAGCTTTCATTACTGAGGGTTCGAACCATCAGCACGGGTGATGCCGTTTGGGCTGAAGAATGCTGGAGCTACATACCAAAGGCTCATGGACCGGGTATTTGAAAAACAAATCGGCAGAACTATGGAAGTTTATGTAGATGACATGGTGGTGAAATCCGATGACCCCGATAACCACCCCAAAGATCTGGAGGAGATTTTTCAGCAGCTGAGGAGGTACAACATGAGATTGAATCCGGAGAAGTATGTTTTCGGTGTCCAAGGTGGAAAATTTCTCGGCTTCATGCTGACGCATAGGGAAATCGAGGCCAATCCTGATAAATGCCCTGGCCGTGATTGAGATGAGAAGCCCACGTTAACGTTAAAGAAGTGCAAAGACTTGCAGGACGGCTCGCATCGTTATCCTCGGCTCCTACCCAAATCAAGAGAAAGCTCCGGCCTTTCTTTAGATTACTAAAGAGGCCCCAAACCTTCACGTGGACCGAGGAACGTGAGAAGGCCTTCGCCGATTTCAAGGCCTTTTTGTCTTCACCGCCGATATTGACTCGACCCATCCCAGGAAAAAGAGTTATACCTATATCTGTCAGCCTCCGAGAATGCCATCAGCGCAGTCATTGTTCAGGAAATAGAGAAAGTTCAAATGCCGGTGTACTTCATCAGCAGGGTCCTTCATGATGCCGAAACTCGGTATCAAGTCATTGAAAAGCTGTTTTTGGCCCAGCCTAACCGCAGGTCGGGCGATTGCGCCCATACTTCCAAAGTCACCGAGTGATAGTCAAGACCGATCACCCGATTAACAGATCCTCAAAAAGCCCGAGTTGGCGGGACGTATGATTGCGTGGTCGTAGAGAGTTATCCGAGTTCGGCCTAAAATACGAGTTGAGAGGCCCGCTGAAAGCTCAATGCCTCTCTGACTTTATAGCAGAACTCCACCCACAGCCGATAGCCGAAGATGTATGGTGGAATTTGTATGTGGATGGGTCCTCGAATATCAAGGGCAGTGGAGCTGGGGTGATTCTGGAAGGCCCGGGAGACCTGATCCTGGAGCAGTTGCTAAAGTTTGAGTTCAAGACCTCAAATAATCAAGCCGAATATGAAGCTTTGATTGGAGGATTAATGCTGGCGAAGGAAATGGGGGCGAAGGCTGTTAGGTGCCGGAGTGATTCACAACTAGTCACGGGGCAAATATCTGGAGGGTATCAAACGAAGGAGCCTCAGCTCACCGGGTACTTGTGCAAGGTCAACCAATTAATTTCCAGTTTTGAAAAATTCGCTATCGAGCACATTCCCCGAGAAGAAAACACTCGGGCTGATTGTTGTCCAAGCTAGCCAGTACAAAGAAGCAGGGTCACCATAGAACGGTTATTCAAGAAACCCTCAATGAACCGAGCATCGGGCCCAAGAGGTGATGGCCAGCAAGCTGGTTGACCGAGAGTGGATGACACCCATACGGGAATACTTATCCTCGTAAACTCGCCCCTCGGACCATGCCGCCGGCCGGAAAAATCAGGCTCAGGGCAAGTCACTTTGTTATCATCTCTGGAGAGTTGTATAAACGGGGATTCTCGGTACCTTTGCTGAAATGTCTGACGAAGGCACAATCCAAGTACGTCATGGAAGAAGTTCACCGAGGAATCTGTGGTTTTCACTGCGGGGGCAGATCAATGGCCTCCAAGGTAGTCCGGGCAGGGTCATATTGGCCTACAATCCGAGCTGATTGCATGGAGTGGACGAAGCAGTGTGATGAGTGCCAAAGATTTTCCAATATAAATTGTACCCCTCCTGAAGGACTTCACACATTAAACTCGCCCTGGCCGTTTGCTATGTGGGGAATGGATATACTGGGGCCTTTCCCTGTGGCCAAAGGTCAAGTCAAATTCCTGCTAGTAGCAGTGGACTACTTCACAAAATGGATTGAAGCGGAGCCTTTGGCGAAGATTACGGCCGAGAAAGTACAGAAGTTTGTGTGGAAGAACCTCATCTGTAGGCACGGGATTCCCTTTGCAATCGTTACAGACAACGGGAGGCAGTTCGTAGACAGGACATTGCGGGAATTCTATGACAACCTCGGTATTAAACACCAAGTTACATCGGTTGAACACTCCCAAACCAATGGGCAAGCCGAAGCAGCTAACAAGGTCATCCTCGGAGAACTAAAGAAGAGGGTAGGAAGATCCAAAGGAGCTTGGGCAGAAGAGTTACCCAGTATCCTCTGGGCCTACCACTGCACGCCTCAATCTACCACTCAAGAAACACCCTTCAGGCTGACGTATGGAACAGACGCCATGATCCCAGTGGAAGTTGGTGAACCGTCTTTCCGACGCATGCAACATGAGCCGAACGACAATGAAAGCAATTTAAGGGTCGAACTCGACTTGGTAGAGGAAGTCAGGGAGGAGGCCAAAATCAGAGAAGAAGCCTGCAAACAGAGAGCAACTAGGAGGTATAATTCAAGGGTGAAGCCGAGGAGTTTTCTACGTGGAGACTTGGTACTGAGAATAAAAGGAGAGGTAAGGAACGATCTCACGGAAGGCAAGTTGGCAGCAAACTGGGGAGGGCCATTCCGAGTAGTAGAAAACCTGGGGAATGGGGCATATAGGTTAAGAAGAATTGTCAGGGAAGCCTATCCCGAGGACTTGGAACGCTTCTCATTTAAAGTTTTATTACAGTTGATGTATATAGTCGGGTGATGTACTATTTTTCCTACCTCGGTATTTTGTCCCAAAAAGGGTTTTGACCGGGGAGGTTTTAACGAGGCACACCGCAGACTCCATCCAATAAAAGAATTTATTATGAATATTGTTTTATGTTTTCTTATTTTTGCCGATGTATTTACCCTGCAGGCATCTTATTCTGATGGCCGAGTTCGAGCCAGTTAAATTTCCAAGGCCAAGTTCGAGCCTGGTGGCCGAGTTCGAGCCAGTAAAATTTCTAAGGCCAAGTTTGAGCCTGGTGGCCGAGTTCGAGCCAGTTAAATTTCTAAGGCCAAGTTTGAGCCTGGTGGCTGAGTTCGAGCCAGTCAAATTTCTAAGGCCAAGTTTGAGTCTAGTGGCCCAATTCGAGCCATTAAATTTTTAAAGGCCAAGTTTGAGCCTGGTGGCTGAGTTCGAGCCAGTTAAATTTCTAAGGCCAAGTTTGAGCCTGGTGGCCGAGTTCGAGCCATTAAATTTCTAAAGGCCAAGTTTGAGCCTGGTGGCCGAGTTCAAGCCAGTCAAATTTCTAAGGCCAAGTTTGAGCCTGGTGGCCGAGTTCGAGCCATTAAATTTTTAAAGGCCAAGTTAGGCCAAGTTTGAGCCTGGTGGCCGAGTTCGAGCCAGTCAAATTTCTAAGGCCAAGTTTGAGCCTGGTGGCCGAGTTCGAGCCATTAAATTTTTAAAGGCCAAGTTTGAGCCTGGTGGCCGAGTTCGAGCCATTAAATTTTTAAAAGCCAAGTTTGAGCCTGGTGGCCGAGTTCGAGCCAGTTAAATTTCTAAGGCCAAGTTTGAGCCTGGTGGCCGAGTACGAGCCGATTAAATTGTTACAAGCCAAGTTCAAATAATCAAAGTTCGAATATAAAGGCCGAGTACGAGCCATTATTTTATTAACCGAGTACAATGCGTAAAGCGAATATAAAGGCCGAGTACGAGCCATTATTTTATTAAGGAAACCGAGTACAATGCGTAAAGCAGATATAAAGCCAAGTTTGACTCTTGAAAAGTACATTGAGGGAACCGAGCACAGCGATGAAATTGAAAATAAGGGTCGCTCGACGGAACAGTAGTCCCCCCAATTACAGTAGGGGCAAGTCCAGTCGGCCCCCAATCCCCTCAATCCAACGCCACGACCGTCTCTTAAGGGAAGCTGTAGTCACTTCCCCCTGAGAAAGCTGGATGATGAGGTGCTCGTCCCACTCAGGGAGTAGACGGCCTCTACCCCTTTCTCCACTCCCGAAGCCTGTTTTTCTCCCAGGTAACATCCTTTTGTTGGATTAAAGTGTGGAAGGAATTCTGGATCCTATCTCCCAATTACATCCTTTTTGGCAGCTATTGAGCTCAATAAAGGATGTTAACTGGGAGATAGGAACGTAAACCCCTGGTGGCATTGTGGAAGTATTCGGGGCGAAGAATACTCAGGTCACACAAGAACGAGCTTGGTAGATCAAGAGGATGAAGAATGAAGAAGGGAAGCAAATGAGCAGTCCTATTTATAAGGAGAAAAGGACGGTGAAAGGAGTAATGGCGCGCGGGGAATAGACGAGTGGAAAGAACGAATATTCATTGGAAAATGACACATTGAAAAGCATAAATCTTGGAACTCTACAAGAAGCAGTAAATACGTGAGTTTTCCAAAGCGTATAATGCGTGAACGCATGCGTAAGGCGTGAAACATGTGTTTCATCACCGTCCATTTTTAACATAGACGGTTGATTACCTCGGTCCTAACCGAGGATTTGCTTAAACGGGCCAAACGCAAATGTATCTCGGCCAAATAAGAGGCTACAAGACAACGAAAAGTCATCAAAACAGTAACAATTTGCATTAAGTAAAGCCAAATTACAAGGGCACGAGCCTAGTACAAGGGATAAAGAAAAACAAAAAGCTAAGTTACTCCCCCCTATGACTCTCCTCGGCCTCAATGTGACCCTCGGGAGAATCCCCCACCACGTCTACCTCTTATTCCTCCTCGAGAATGATCGGGATAAGTTCCTCATTCACCACCTCCTTATTTACGTCGACTCCAGAAAGGTCAACGCCAGGGGCTAGAACCTCAACTTGCGCAATGGCCTTGTCAAAACCTTTTTGATGCTCGAGGATAATACAGCTGGTAGCCTCTTTCACATCCTCCTGGAGCTCCATCTTAGCCTTGGTCTCGGTCTTCAGGGCAGCCTTAAGTCGCTCAATTTCAACCTGAGCCTCTTTGAGTTTTTCCTCAGCGCGAGCCTTGTCCCCTTCAACCCGAGCTTTATCTTCCTCAGTCGACTTCGCTCGAGAATCCAGCTCGGAGTTCCGAGTATTAATCTCGGCAAGGGTGGCAGTCAGGCGTTCGTTACCACGGGCCAGCTCTCGCGCCGGAGGAAATTCGGGTGAGATCCCCTTCACCTCTCAATTGCAGCAAATTCATATTCCAACCGCTGAGATTTCTTCTCGGTCTCTGTTAACTCTCGGCTACAGAAACGAGCCAGAGTGGCAACCCGAAGGCAGTAGACCGAGAGGGCCTCCATGCTAGATCGGGCCCCCTGCTGCTTAATTAGCCGGAGGTCGGCGGGCTTTAAGAAGTTTGAATCGAAGGAAGGAAAGGGTTGAAGTCTTCACCCCGCAGAGATGAAGTCCCCGCCTTCAGAGAAGTATTGTACCATTTCAGCTCGGTTGGGGGAGGAGGCGATTGTTCTCGCCCTGCGATTCCCCGCCTCCCGGGTAGTCGGGTGTGAGGAACTTGGGCGAGGAAGGGGAGAATCTTCGGTGTCTACTACAACCTCCACCCTCTTCCTTTTTGAGGGGCTGGCGATGAAGCCCCCTTTGCAGAGGCCTTGGCCGGAGGAGGCCTTTTCTTCTTCTCGCCTGAGGAGGGCCCCGACCCTCTTTAGCAAAGAGCCTTTACAAGCTTCGAGAAGTCAAATTTCCCCATAATGACCGCCAAAAAGAAAAAGTTGTTAGTTCAAAGAACAAATACAGAAAAATTCCAAAACTAAAAAGCCGAGTACTTACTTTTCAAGTCAGTTCTCGGGGTTGATGAGAAGGGTAGTTTCAGGAGACGTCCGCAAGGGAGAGGCCGAGGAAGTTTCTCTAGGGTATCTATATCCCTTTTCTCCTCGGCAGGAAGGGATTCATATTCGAAACCAACGAATTTGGTGGGAGACGATTGCCAATACAAGGGAAACTTAGCACACCCATCCTCATCAAAAAAGTAAGAACGATGAGAATCCGAGGGACGAACTTCCGAAGAAACCAACCTTAAAGTCCTTGTACGAAGATTTAAACAAACCGATCAACCCCCCGGTTGCACAGTTGAGGGAGATCCACCCGGTTTTCTCGCCAAACCTTGTTTGATAAAAATACAAAAATTTGGGAGTAGTAGGCTCCATCCCAATGTATGCACACAAAACCTGAAAGGCTTTCAGAAAAGCCCAACTATTGGGGTGAAGCTGAGTAGGCGTGACGTTCATAGTCCTCAGAACATCACACTCGAAGTCAGTAAAAGGAAGAGAGACACGCAGGTGAGAGACAAGTGCTTTGTACATATACGTAAAAGGAGGCTCGGAAGGATCGAGCCCGGAGGAAAACATACTCAGTATCCGAGCATGGAGAACAGATGAACTCAGACTCGTCCCCAGAGGCCGAAATGGCAATCTGGGACCGAAGATAAGCGATCGAGTCCAAAGTCTGATAGCTAGAAAGGTAAGTGCCAACTTCACCCTTGACCCAAGTGTACCCAAGGAGGGTAATATCGGGAACAGGATCTTTTGGGACCCGCTGGCGTCGTTTGTGCGTGGTGGGTTGGGATATTTGTGGGGAAGAAGAACCAGACCCGGAAGAAGACGACCCAGAGGAGGATGACCCCACCGGACCGACGTTCGGCCCTTGGGGAGAAATAGGAGAGGCGGAAGGAGAACCCCCAATCGGGGAAACCTCCCGTTCCACTAGAGGAGAGGTGTTTGATTCGGTGGAATCAGACGAACTCATGACCGGAATTCAAAGATTAACCTTAAAAGAAGGAAGGAAGCTGGGCGTACCTGGAGAGTGAGAGGCAGAAAGACAGTTGCAGAGGCTGGAAAGACAAAGCTGAAGAGTGAAGGGAGGTAGGCTGAGAGGAGGAATAAGGGGAGACTTGGGGATATTTATAGTTGTTACGGGTGATGGCGCGATCAACGGCCCACGTCCCATCAGGCCCGAAAGGGCGCGACTTTTTTATTTCCCCTCATTAAATGGGCGCGAAACCCTAGGGTTTCTTACCCGAAGCGTGCGTAGAAGTACTAGGGGGAATGATTGCTTTCTCTGACAGAGAGAGAAGACTTGATTGAAATGACAGCTGGGAATGCGGATGCCCGTGTAGCCGAAGAGTCAGCTCGGTTTCATTCTTATCAGCTCTTTCGTTTATTCAAGCTCGGAGCTCGGGGGGCTTGTGTACCGGCCGAGAAGGCAGGGCCGAGGACTCGCTCATATCTTGGATTGACCGAGCTTACCACGGCTATGGACCTTAGCCCAAACTCCTCCAAAGCCGAGGACATGTCAGCACACCGGGCCAGCCGAGGATAAGTACTCGGACTCGCCCCGCCAGAGAAGTACATCCCGGTCCCTCGCGGATCAGTCATAAATGACTGATCCGAATATCACTCCGCATAATCAGGGACCTGATCCTAATATCTCTCCGTACATCTCGGAGCCTGATCCTAATATCTCTTCGTATATCTCGGAGCTTGATCCTGGAAGATCTCTATAAATAGGGGGCTTACCCCCTCATTCAGAACTACGTTTGCTTTGATTCCCATTTGGATACGTAGGAGCAGAATCTCAATTCTGTCAAGCACATTCCAAAACACCCCACTAAACCTAGTTCGGCCGAGTATCTCTCATCCGAGGTATTTGGACGGAACAGTACTGTTAGAAGCTCAATGGTATGGTGGTTTGAAAGAGCGAGAGAGAGAGTCTGTTGCGCGCTCAATTCGCTGAAAGTTTAATTTGCAGATGAAATGAATTCAAGTATGCCTAAATATTAAACCAAAAAAAGAAAGGAAGGAAGACACGTAAAGGAGTCAATCACATTAACCCTCCTCTCATTCATCCCATCTAATCTTATTTTCATTTAAATCAAACTTTTCAACTAACAAGAATAATAAGAACTAGAGAGATGAGAGAGAAAGAACCTTGGAGAGAAGTGAGAACTAGGTTTAGGTCTGGTTACAGGGGGAAAAAGAACAACCTCAAATAACAAATCATAACCTTCTCGGTAGGGACGCATCAAAGGTTCTTAACTCAACTTCCTTCTATTTCACCAACTTTCCAGAAAAATATGGCAGGGTGGAAATGTGGGATGTTTTCAAAAAATGGGGGAGTGTGTGGGAAGTTCATATACCAACCAGGAAGAATAGGTATGGAAATGAGTTTTGGTTTTGTTAGGTTTAGAGATGTTAGAGATGTGAAATTGCTGGAGAGAAAACTTGATGACATATGGATTGGGTCATACAAACTGAGGGTGAACATCCCTTAGTTCGACCAAAATAGGGTGGAGGGCAAGGAAAACAACAAGCCTAGGGCACAAAGGCCTGCCAGGAACTACTATGTGAGAATATGATCTTCTTTTGCAAATGTTGTTACTGGGGCAACATTAAATGGCCAGGAAACAAAGACTGAAATTTTAAAATCGCAAGGGAGGGACAGCAATAATAACTCAGTCATAGATAACTGGAGAGGGATGGAGGTTCATGTGGATGAAGGTTATTTGAGTTGGCTGGATGGCAACTTTGTAGCAACGGGACATTATCCAGAGATAGCATTCAATATCCAAAAGCTTCTACATGAAGAGGGTATGTTCTCTGTAAATGTAGCACCCATGGGTGGCAACATGGTGTTGCTTTCTGCAGAGTCCAAAGAGGAGATACCTGTGCTGGTAAAGGACTCGGGGGG
This sequence comes from Sophora flavescens, assembly GCA_030762895.1. NCBI lineage: Eukaryota > Viridiplantae > Streptophyta > Magnoliopsida > Fabales > Fabaceae > Sophora > Sophora flavescens. The sequence goes on from CM061067.1 coordinate 165,066,939, forward strand.
TTAATTTGAAAAATGGTTTTCGTGTCTTAGGGAATGTAATATGGGCGAGGTTGCAAGGGAGAGGATGACTTGGGTTCAGATTTCTGGAGTCCCTCCACATGCTTGGTCAGAGGAATGTTTCAAAAGTCTGGTAGTAGGGAGGTTTGGCAAATTGATTAAGCTGGACCAACCAAGTTTGAATGAAATAAAAATCGGTGAGGCCACGTAACAAGGAATCAGGTATTAAAAAAGGAAACCTTGGTAGCAAGGGCGCTATCAGATGCTATAGCCAATGTAAAAACCAATGTAAATAAGCATGTGCATTAATCCAACTCAGATAGTTAGTTAGAAGTTAGTTAGATGGTTGCAAGGTAGTTATATAACTGAATAACTACCCAAATGGCTACAGCAGCTATAAATATCAATGATGTAAGTAATCAAAATCAATATACAAGAAAATGAGTTCATTCCATTGCCATATCTAAGATGGTCCAAAACTGAATTCCCTTCTCTTCTTGAATCTTCCTCCTCTTGAACCTCTGAAAAACCTTTCTTCTTCTTCAATCCTCAAGAAGCCTCAAGATCCTTCAATGGCGGCAACACAGAGCTCCTACTCAGATTACTTGACAAATCCATTAAATCCCTACTACTGCCATGGCAATGAAACTCCATCTCAACCATTGGTCACGCCTCTTCTTTCCGGTCCCAATTGTCACACTTGGGCGCGAGCCATGAAAATCGCCCTCATGTCCAAGAACAAGTTGAAAATTGTAGATGGAAGCATTTTGGCTCCTCACACCATGGATCCTCTCTATTTTACCTGGGAAAGATGCAATACCATGGTTTTGGCATGGATTCATCGATCGGTCTCCGAATCACTGCTTCAATCAATCTTGTCTCATGATAAAGCCTCAGAAGCTTGGAAAGATCTGCAGAGACGATTCTCCCAAGGAGACATATTCAAGATTTCAAGTCTGCAAGAAGAAATTTACAAGATACATCAAGGTAACCTTTCAGTTACAGACTATTTCACATAGATCAAAACACTATAGGATGATCTTGAAACCTTTGAACCAATTCCTACTTGCAAATGTTCTATCGCTTGCACTGTGGTGGTTATGCAACTATGAGAGAATATAGAGATAGAGCACACATAATTCGATTTTTGAGAGGACTGAATGAACAATACTCACATGTGAGATCACAAATTATGATGATGAAACCTTTTCCCGATGCTACACAAGCCTTTGCTTTGGTAATTCAACAAGAAAGAGAACCGAATGTTGAACAAATAGATTCAAATGTGTAAACAAGAGCTTTTGCAGCCAATTCAGATCAACAAAGCAACAACAGTTTTACAATAAGAGAAGTAACTTTGGTAGAGACCGAGGAAGGGGAGGCCTAGGAAAAGGTCAAAATTCTTCAATCGGCAAGTTGTGCACCTCTTGTGGAAGGAATAATCACACCATAGATACGTGTTTCTTCAAACATGGATTTCCACCAGGTTATAAACCAAGAGCTGCAAGATCAGCTTATTCATTGAATACGAGGATTTGAAGAGGATGCGAGATCCTTCCACCGACAATTTTCAGCATCTTGCCATAGAAAACAGTCCCACTCGGGTGACCAATAATCCTTTAAGTGCTATGTTCACCTCCGAGCAGTATCAAGGACTGCTTGCACTTCCGAAACAAACCAGCAAAGAGGCATCCACTCCCCATGCTTCCAATCTTGTTCAAACCACTGCATTGAGTGTTAGTCATCCCACAACAAAAAACAGTTCCAACAAAGTGGATCCTAGACACCGGGGCCACCGATCATTTCACTTGCAATCTGTCAAATTACTCCACTTATCATAGCATTATGCCAATTTCTGTTAACTTGCCTGATGGTAGTATGATCACTACTTCTGTTTCTGGCACAGTCTCATTGTCTCAGTCATTAGTTTTGTTGGATGTTCTTTTCATTCCTAATTTCAAAGTAAACTTAATTTCAGTAACTAAATTATTGCATAGCCTTGACTGTTTTCTTGTCTTCAACACTAATGGTTGCCTTATCCAAAGTAACTCCAACCAGAAGATGATTGGTTCTGCTAAGCAGCAAGGAGGATTGTATGTGCTAGAATCTCCAACTCAGTTGGTACTTCCTCACTCTATCTGCAATGCCTCAACTGAATAGGCCAAGGCCGCAGCATTGTGGCACAGAAGATTAGGACATATACCTAGTACAAAGATGCAAATAATGTCTAGTCAATTTCCCTTTATACCCAAATATACTATGCAACCCTGTGATGTATGCCATTATGCCAAACAAAGAAAACTTCCCTTCTCCTCAAGTGACACTCATTCTACTCGAGCATTTGATATATTGCATGCTGATATTTGGGGTCCTTACTCTACTGTTTCTATTCATGGCCATAGATATTTCCTCACTCTTGTATATGATTTCTCTAGATTCACTTGGGTAATTCTGATGAAAACCAAAGCAGAAACCAGAAATCACATCCAAAACTTCATTTCACATGTTGAAAACAAGTTCAACCAAAGATTAAAGATTCTCAGGTCAGATAATGGCCAAGAGTTCTTGATGAATGACTATTTCCAAAGGAAAGGAATTTTGCATCAAACTACTTGTGTTGAGACTCCCCAACAAAATGGGGTTGTAGAGAGAAAACACCAACATATTTTAAATATAGCTAGGGCCCTCTATTTTCAGGCCAATATTCCTTCTCAATTGTGGTGCTTCACCATTACACATGCTGTCCATATTCTTAACAAAATACCTACACCTGTTCTTGGCAATAAGTCCCCATATGAATTACTGCATCACAAGCCACCTATTCTGATGCACCTTAAAGTCTTTGGCTGCCTAGCCTATGCCGCAACTCTCCAAAATAACAGAACAAATTTTCTCCAAGATCAAGGAAGTCTATGTTTCTAGGATATAAAGAAGGCACCAAAGGCTATGTACTATATGATCTAAACACTCGAGAGATCTTCACCACAAGGCATGACATATTCTTTGAAGACTTCCTTCCTTTCATAAATCAATCAACCTCAACTTCAGCCACAGAACCTATTCCCTTGCCATGTTCTTTCCCTGACACCAGCTCAGATTCCATTCCCCTAGTTCCTCCATTACCTGATCCTTCTCAAATACCACCACAAACTGAAGACCCTCATCCCACCACATCTCCAAACCAAGCCCCTATGACCTCTCCTATCCCTATCCCCACTTCTGAGCCTCGGAATCTGTTGCCCCGCCACGGTCGGGCATTCTACTAGAGTGAGGCAGCAACCATCATACCCGAGACACTATCACCGCAATCTATCCTCTACTAGCAAAGATCGATCATGGTCAGGTAACTCCAATTCCTCTTGCCTTTATCCTCTTGAGTCAGTACTATCCTATTCAAATTTCTCTAGTGCATATAAAAACTTTTGTCTATCTGTCCATGCCATCCCTGAACCACAATCCTATAAGGAAGCCTCTAAGATGGAATGTTGACAGAAAGCAATGCACTATGAAATCTCTGTTTTGGAAGAAAATAACACTTGGAAGCTTGTTGATTTGCTCTTTGGAAACACCCTATAGGCTGTAAGTGGGTGTACAAAGTCAAGTATCGAGCGGATGGCACTATTGTGAGATACAAGGCACGCTTGGTAGCTAAAGGCTATACTCAAATGGAGGGAGTAGACTATTTCGACACATTTTCACCTGTTGCAAAGCTAACAGTAAGGATCCTCCAAGCCATTGCCTCGGCTAAAGGATGGCTTCTTGAGCAGTTGGATGTCAACAATGCATTTTTGCATGGTGACCTTCATGAAGATGTCTACATGGATCTGCCACCTGGCTTCAAATCTCCCAAACCACATCAAGTGTGCAAACTGCAAAAGTCACTGTATGGCCTCAAACAGGCTAGCCGACAATGGTATTCCAAACTTTCTCATGCCTTGCTCTCACTCCAATATGTTCAATCCTCTACTGATCACTCTCTTTTCATTAAGAAGCAAGGAGACTCCTTCACTGCCCTACTCGTTTATGTAGATGATATTGTGTTAGCTGGAAATGACATCTCTGAAATTGGTGCAGTCAAAAGGTTCCTTGATCAGTAATTCAAAATCAAAGACCTTGGTTCTCTAAGATTCTTCCTCGGCTTAGAAATCTCAAGGACTAAATCAGGCATCCTCCTAAACCAGAGGAAATATGCCTTAGAAATATTATCTGACAGTGGCTTGCTTGGCACGAAACCTATCACCACACCTATGGATTCTGCCACCTGATTGCAACAGGATGATGGTTCTCCATGTAATGACCCCTCTAGTTACAGAAGACTCGTTGGAAGGCTCTTGTACTTAACAACCTCTAGACCTGATATATGCTTTGTTGTCCAACAACTTAGCCAATTTGTTTCCAACCCTATGGAGTCCCATTTCTCAGCTGCTATCCGAATCCTAAAGTACCTCAAAGCATCCCCTGCTAAAGGTCTTTTCTTTCCAGCAAACTCAGACCTCAAGATCACTGGTTTTGCTGACTCAGATTGGGCAGGATGTGTGGACACTAGAGGGAGCATCACCGGTTACTGTGTCTACATTGGTTCCTCCTTAGTTGCTTGGAAATCCAAGAAGTAATCCACAGTTAGTCGCTCCTCTTCAGAGGCTGAGTACCGAGCTTTAGCAGCTCTCACATGTGAGTTACAATGGATGCATTACCTTCTTCACGATCTCCTCCTTCCTACCAGCACTCCATACACAGTTTATTGTGACAACAAATCAGCAATTTACTTAGCTCACAATCCAGCCTTCCACGAGAGAACCAAGCACATTGAAATTGATTGTCATCTTATTCGGGAGAAGATCCACACTGGCCTCATTCATCTATTGCCGATCCCTTCCAATGCTCAACTTGCTGACATCTTCACCAAAGCTCTACCTTCGGCCACATTCCAATCCACAATGGGCAAGTTGGGCTTGCTCAATGTGCACAGTCCAACTTGTGGGGGGGGGGGGGGGGGGTATCAGATGTTATAGCCAATGTAAAACCCAATGTAAATAAGCACGTGCATTAATCCACTCAGATAGTTAGTTAGAAGTTAGTTAGATGGTTGCAAGGTAGTTATATAACTGAATAACTACCCAAATGGCTACAGTAGCTATAAATATCATTTATGTAAGTAATCAAAATCAATATACAAGAAAATGAGTTCATTCCATTTCCATATCCAAGAGGCGCTTTGGCAAAACTGATCAAAGGACCTATTTCCGGAAGTCTTATGCTCAAGGCAAAAGTTTTCCAGAGAAAAATGAAGGACGTGGCGGCCCTATCAAATGGGGTGGGGCGGAATGAGCTTAAGAGAAAAGAAGTTGCTGGTAGGAAGGGGCGTGGTAAAAAGGCAAACAAATTGGCTAACAAAAAAGTGTTATCCATTGAGGTTAGTCAATCTATTTCTGATACTCATTAGAAATAGAAATGGTGTAATTGTGAATTCTGACTTGGTTTTGGAGGCAAAAAAAAATCATGGATATTGGAAAGAATATGGGTGTAGTGCCAAGAGGTGATGAAGGAGTAATTATTGAAAAACTAGTTGAAATGGAAACAAGAGATATGGTTCTTTGTAAGAAGAATCGAAACATTGAGGGTGGGGAGGGAGCCATAGCAGGTTTTTAATAAGGATCACGTCATATAACATTCGGGGTTGGGGGTGTCAAAAAAGCAGTAATTAGAAACTTAGCTCGGAAGGAAAACTTAGATTTTATTTGTATTCAAGAGACTAAAATGGAAATGATCGATCAAAGGTTGTGTCAAGTTCTTTGGGGGCTTGGTGAAGTGGGTTGGTGTTGGGTGGGTCACTCCCAAGTGGGTCCCACTTCAACTTTGAAAGAAAAAAAAGGTAATAATAAAAGGTTGTTAATGAGCCAAGCCCATGTGGTATTAAGAAAAAAAATGAAACTAAAAGTTCAAATAAGAAAGAAAGAAAGGGTTTTAGTGTGTGTGTGCCACTGACGTGAAAGAGAAAAAAAAAAGAGAAACAGAGGAGAGGCTGCAATGGCGGCAGGGAGGAGAAGAAGAATAGGGAGGAACTTTGTGCTCTTCATCAGATGAGTAAACTATCTCCATTCTTTATGAAATTTTAGTATGTTGTTCCTGGTGTTGAGAGCAATATTTTGATATCATTATATTGTTGGTTTGCCTTCTCTTTGAGCTGAGTTGTTATACCCATTGTTGTGGGGTTTCTCTCTTGTTGCTTGCTTGTATCCACCTTTTGGGTGATGTGTTGTTGATTTGGTGTTCCCTAGTATTTCTAGGAAGACTTGGTGTACCCAATATTATTTATAGTGGAAGTTTTTGCTGGACTTGGTCCCGTGGTTTTTATCCCTACACTGTGGAGTTTTCCACGTTAAGAATTGTGGTGTCATTGCTGTTTATTTTTCTGCCGTTGATATTATCCTATGGAAGAATATTTTGTTGTGCCTATTTATTTGCACAGGTGAAGGGAAAAATATTTGCTTCATTAGAGATTGTTATCTCTGGTTTTTTCCCATCAAACTGGTATCAAGAGCTTAGGTTGTTTTGTACTGTGCATTTAAATGGAGGAAAATCAAGGGCCAAATATGATTAAGTTGAACTCTACAAATTATACACTTTGGAAGACCCTCATGGAAGATATGTTATACATCAAAGACTTGTATGATCCCATTGAGGGCGACACTGCTCGACCCAAGGATAAAAATGAAAGTTATTGGAAGAAGATGAATAGAAAGACAGTTGCTTTGATTAGGCAGTGGCTGGATTTGAGTGTATATCCTCATGTAGACACAGAAACAGATGCCCAGAAAATGTGGAAGAAGTTGGCCGAGCTGTATGAGCGGAAGAATGTGCAAAATAAAGCATTTCTGATCCGGAAGCTGGTGAATATGAAATACAAAGAAGGGGATTCAATGGCAGAGCATATGAGTATTTTTCAGAATACTGTGAATCAGTTGACAACAGCAGATATTAAATTAGATGATGAGTTGCAAGCCTTGTTGTTGCTTAGTTCCTTGCCCGACACTTGGGAAGTTCTGGTTGTGACATTGACTAACTCAGCTCCTAATGGGAAGTTGACAATGTCAATGGTAAAAGAGAGCATGTTGAATGAAGAAGCTAGAAGAAAGGAGCGTGGTTTGAATGGTACCTCCACTCAGTCAGAAGCACTAGTTGCAGAGTCACGGGGGAGAAGTCAAACCAGACATTTCCATAAGCATGAAAAATCTGACAGTCGTTGCCAGTCAAGAAGCAAGTCCAGGACTAGAAAAGAAGTGAAATGTTATCATTGTGGCAAGGTGGGACACATCAAAAAACAATGCAGGTTCCTAAAGAGAGAGAGGTCAAGAGAAAGAGATGAAGACAAAGAAAAGAAAAATGATAAAGACACAACTGCGGTTGCATCTGATAGTGATGTTTACATTGTCTGTGATGATAATTCTATAAATCTAGCATGCCATGATTCCAGTTGGATTGTTGATTCTGGAGCCTCATACCATGTCACTCCTAGGCATGATTTCTTCTCATCTTATACTGCTGGTGATTTTGGCACAGTTAAAATGGGAAATGAAGGGGTATGTAAAATTGTTGGTATAGGAGATGTTTGGATTGAAACTAGCATTGGGTGCAAGCTGCAATTGAAGAATGTCAGACATGTTCCAGATATCCGTCTCAACTTGATTTATGTTAAAGCATTGGACATTGAGGGTTATCATACTTACTTTGGTGGTGGCATATGCAAGCTCACCAAAGGGTCACTAGTGGTGGCAAAAGAAGAAAGCCTCACTACTCTCTACAGGATGCCTGGAAAGTTAAGCAAGGAGGAAGTGAATGCATTTGAAGATGCTTCTTCTGATTTGTGGCATATGCGCCTTGGTCACTTAAGTGAGAAAGGACTCAACATCCTTGCCAGGAAAAATTCTCTTCCTATGAAAGGTACACCTTTAAATACTTGCTCTCATTGTTTTGTTGGAAAACAACATAGAATTTCATTTCGTAGTTCTGGTCCTCATAGGAGGCCAAATGTTCTTGATTTAGTCCATACTGATGTTTGCACTATGGATTGTAAGTCTCTTGGTGGTGCTTCATACTTTGTTACTTTTATTGATGATCACTCTAGAAAAGTGTGGGATTTTGCTTTGAAATCTAAAGACCAGGTACTTGGTGTCTTCAAGCACTTTCATGCAAGTGTTGAAAGAGAAAAAGGAAGCAAGTTGAAATGTGTCCGAGCAGATAATGGTGGTGAATACAGGGGTCCGTTTGAAGAATATTGTAAAGAACATGGAATCAGGCTTGAGAAGACAGTTCCAAAGACACCTCAACATAATGGAGTTGCAGAGAGAACGAACCGTACCATTAATGACAGAATCAGGTGTATGCTCTCTCTTGCAAAATTACCCAAATCCTTTTGGGGTGAAGCAATGAGAACTGCAGTGGATTTGATCAACCTTTCTCCTTCTGTGCCACTAGATGGTGATGTTCCAAACAGAGTATGGACAGGGAAAGATGTCTCTTATAGTCATTTGAGAGTGTTTGGCTGCAGGACTTTTGTTCACATTCCAAGAGATGAGAGGTCAAAGCTTGATGGAAAATCCAAACAATGTGTCTTCCTGGGTTATGGTCATGAAGAGTTTGGTTATAGACTCTGGGATCCAGCTGACAGAAAAATTATCAGAAGCCGGGATGTGATATTTCTTGAAGACCAAACCATTGAAGATTTTGAGAAAGCTGAAAAAAGTAAAACCGCCGCCGTGGTTATATTGATGTTGTGCCTAAACCCCCACTGGAACTCTTGTTGAAGGGGGAGATACACAGGTAGATGATGGGAATGCAAATGATGACCCTACACCTCACCATGATGAACCAGTTGAAGAGGTTCCATTTGAGCCACCAGTTGAGCCTCAGTTGAGAAGATCTACCAGTGAGCGTCATGCTTCCCAAAGATACACTCCACATGAGTATGTGATGATCACTGATGGTGGAGAGCCAGAAAGTTATGAAGAGGCTACTGTAAATGTGCACAAGGAAGAGTGGTTGAAGGCCATGCAAGAAGAAATGAATTCCTTGCATGAGAATCACACATTTGAATTGGTGAAGTTGCCTAAGGGTAGGAAAGCACTTAAGAACAAGTGGGTGTTCAAGCTGAAATCAGAAGAGAATAGCTCCCAACCAAGGTACAAAGCAAGATTGGTTGTGAAAGGCTTCAATCAGAGGAAAGGTATTGACTTTGAAGAAATTTTCTCACCTGTGGTGAAGATGTCCTCTATTCGAGTTGTGCTTGGATTAGCAGCTAGCTTGAACCTAGAGGTTGAACAACTTGATGTGAAGACAGCATTCCTTCATGGTGATTTGGAGGAGGAAATTTATATGGAGCAATCTGAAGGCTTCAAGGTCAAAGGAAAAGAACAGCTTGTGTGCAAGTTGAAGAAAAGTATGTATGGACTCAAGCAAGCACCAAGGCAATGGTACAAGAAATTTGATTCTTTCATGGAGAAACATGGTTATAGTAAAACCACTTCAGATCATTGTGTGTTTGTGAAGAAATTCCTTGATGATGATTTTATTATCCTCTTGCTATATGTGGATGACATGTTGATTGTTGGTCATGACACAAAGAAGATTGATTGTCTGAAGAAAGATTTGAGCAAGGCCTTTGCTATGAAGGATTTGGGTTCTTCAAAGCAAATCCTTGGCATGAGAATTACTCGTGATAGGAAGAATGGTAAATTATGGTTGTCTCAACATAAGTATATTGAGAAGGTATTAGAGAGGTTTAACATGAGCAATTCCAAACCTGTTAGTACTCCACTTGCAAGTCATTTCAAGTTGAGCTCTCAACAATGCCCTACAAGTGAGAAAGACAAAGAAGAGATGAAGAAGGTTCCTTATGCATCCGCGGTTGGTAGTTTGATGTATGATATGGTATGCAGAAGGCCGGATATTGTCCATGCTGTTGGAGTTGTTAGTCGTTTTCTCTCTAATCCTGGTAGAGACCACTGGCAAGCAGTGAAGTGGATTTTCAGGTATCTCAGAGGCACTACCAGAGTATGTTTATGCTTTGGGGGTGGTCAACCTGTGTTAGACTGCTACACAGATTCAGATATGGCCGGTGATGTTGATTCTAGGAAATCTACTTCTGGATATTTGATGACTTTTGCAGGGGGAGCGGTGTCTTGGCAATCAAGATTACAAAAATGTGTTGCTTTGTCTACCACTGAGGCTGAGTATATTGCCATTACTGAAGCTTCTAAAGAACTTTTGTGGATGCAGAAATTCCTACAAGAGTTGGGCCTCAAGCAAGAGAAGTTTATGTTATTTTGTGACGGTCAGAGTGCTATCCATCTCAGCAATAATCCAACTTTTCATTCCAGGTCAAAGCACATTGAGGTACGGTATCATTGGATACGAGATGCGTTAGAGATGAAGACATTTTCACTTGAAAAGATCCATACTGATGAAAATGGTTCAGATATGATGACAAAGACTTTGCCTATGACAAAGTTGATTTGCTGTAGAAAGAAGGCGGGCTTGGTCGAGCAGTATCTTCCCACTTGAGTCGTGAGGGGGAGATTTGTTGGGTGGGTCACTCCCAAGTGGGTCCAACTTCAACTTTGAAAGAAAAAAAAAGGTAATAATAAAAGGTTGTTAATGGGCCAAGCCCATGTGGTATTAAGAAAAAAAAGGGAACTAAAAGTTCAAATAAGAAATAAAGAAAGGGTTTTAGTGTGTGTGTGCCACTGACGTGAAAGAGAAAAAAAAAACGAGAAACAGAGGAGAGGCTGCAACGGCGGCAGGGAGGAGAAGAAGAATAGGGAGGAACTTTGTGCTCTTCATCAGATGAGTAAACTATCTCCATTCTTTATGAAATTTTAGTATGTTGTTCCTGGTGTTGAGAGCAATATTTTGATATCATTATATTGTTGGTTTGCCTTCTCTTTGAGCTGAGTTGTTATACCCATTGTTGTGGGGTTTCTCTCTTGTTGCTTGCTTGTATCCACCTTTTGGGTGATGTGTTGTTGATTTGGTGTTCCCTAGTATTTCTAGGAAGACTTGGTGTACCCATTATTATTTATAGTGGATGTTTTTGTTGGACTTGGTCCCGTGGTTTTTATCCCTACACTGGGGAGTTTTCCACGTTAAAAATTGTGGTGTCATTGCTGTTTATTTTTCTGCCGTTGATATTATCCTGTGGAAGAATATTTTTGTTGTGCCTATTTATTTGCACAGGTGAAGGGAAAAATATTTGCTTCATTAGAGATTGTTATCTCTGGTTTTTTCCCAACAGTTGGGCGTTTAAAGAATCAGTGGGGGCATTGGGTGGATTACTCTGCCTTTGGAACAAACAAATCAATGTTTCCTGTGGAAGAAATATTCCAAGGAAACGGTTTTTTGGGTGATAAGGGGTTATGGGGTGAGAAGAAGATAGTGTGCTTCATTTGTAACATTTATAGCCCTCAAGATATTTCAGGGAAAAGACAACTTTGGGAGGATCTTTTGCAACTGAGAAGCAATCAGTTGGCTACAGCGTGGTGATTAGCGGGAGACTTTAATTCAGTGAGATCTGCAATCAAAAGGAAGGGAAAATCTTCACAACAGTACACACGGGAGATGAAGGAGTTTGATGATTTCATAGGAAACATGGGGCTTAATGATTTGCCTATGATTGGTCGGAAGTTAACTTGGCACAGATCCGATGGTAGGGCAATGAGTAATTGATCATTTCCTCATATCAGATGATTGCATGGTGCACTGGCCAGATTTAACTCAATGGGGCCTTACAAGTAGGGGTGGAAAAATGATCTATTTGTCCACCATCCATCCAGTCCATTCATGAAAAAATCCATCCAATCCATCCATTTATAAAAAAATAATATAAATGGATTGGATGGATTGGATTATTTTTTTAGTGGATGATTTATGATCCATCCAATATTTTTTAAAATCCATTGGACCAACAATAAAAAATGTAATGGATCAACTTTTATCCATTCCAAAATCAATTTATTTTTTTCATATTATTTTTCACCAAATAAAAAAACCTCCATTTGTAAAAAAAAAAAACTCCATCTAATTTTCTCTTTCGTTTCTTATTATTTTTTCTTCACTATTTTTTATTTTATTTATCTACTTTTTTTCTTTTTTTGTTACATTAAGTATTAACTGATTAATTATTCTCGAGCACCGGTTGTACTCCATGTTATCATGTACGTTTTCTTTTTTCGTTGCCTTTTTTTTTGCTGAGAAACTTTAAAAAAAGTATTAACTAATTGGAAGCACAGAAAGTCGTAACAAGTTTCGTAAAACAATGTCATGGAACGTTGTGGCAAAACAACCTCTGTAGATGCACATAATCAATAACTCCCATATAATAATAGAAAAATGGTCGTGATACAAAATGGTCGTGAGATAGAGTGGAGAGAGAGTAAACATAGAGAGAGAGTAGGAAAAAAAGGAGAGAAAGGGTAGAGAGAGGAAGAAAGAGGAGAGCGAGAGCGAGATAGAGATAATATTTTAATTTTTTTTACAAATTATTTTATTTTTAAAAATATTTTATGGATGGATAAAAGAGATATAAAATTATTTAATTTCTTAAAATAAATTTTAGTGGATGGATTGAATATCCATCCATGAAAAATTGTTAATGGATGGATCGGATGGATTTTATTTAATGGATCATGGATGAATTGGATTTTTTTTTAATGGATTTTTAATGGATTATAATGGATTAATGGATTGTTTTGAATCCATCCGTTATGATTCGAATAAAAATTTATCCATCCATTTGCCACCCTTGCTTACAAGAACTGTTTCTGATCATTGTGCAATCCTCTTGAAGTCGGTGGTGCAGGATTGGGGCCCAAAACCCTTTAGGATAGTAAATAGTTGGTTCATGCACAAGGACTTCCATAAGTTTGTGTCAGACAGGTGGTTCAATATGAAAGTGGATGGTTGGGGGTCGTATGTAGTCAAAGAAAAACTGAAGTTACTGAAAGTTGAGTTAAAGGCTTGGAATAAGAACACTTTTGGAGATATAGATGAAAATATTGGCATGGTGACTATGGAGATCAAACAGTGGGATGAAAGGGCAGAATTGGGAGCTTTGTCAGAAGCCAAGGTTCTCAAGAGAAGAGAGGCAATTGATTCATTTTGGAAGCTATCTAAGATGAAAGAGATACTCTCCCGTCAAAGAGCGAGATCAAACTGGTTGAGACATGGTGATTCAAATTCACATTACTTTCATGCATGTATGAACAAAAAAAGGAATACAAACAACATTCTGGGACTGAGGGTGGATGGAGCTTGGGTGGAAGATGTCACTGGCATTAGGAATGAAATCTGCTCACACTTTAAGAAGAGGTTTAATGGGGATCCGTGGGTCGAGACCAAGTGCTTGATGGGGTGCAGTTTAAAATTATTACAGATACTCAGTGCAATATGTTAAACTCAGATTTCTGAGCAAGAAATTGAAGCAGCTATCTGGGTGTGTGATACAAGTATAAGCCCAGGGCTGGACGGGTATAATTTTATGTTCATTAAGAAATTTTGGTCACTTATTAAAAACGATGTATGCTGGCTGGTGATTGAATTTCATAGAAATGGGAAACTTGCAAAGGGATGTAATGCATCTTTCATTGCTTTAATTCCAAAGAGAGATAACCCCTCCAAGCTGCATGACTATAGACCTATATCTCTAGTTGGTTGCATTTACAAGATCCTGTCTAAGCTGCTGGCACTGAGGCTGAGTAAGGTTATGAATTCTATCATTTCTGAAAATCAGGCAGCTTTTATGAAGGGTAGGAACATACTTGATAGCGTCGTGGTAATAAATGAAATATGTGATTATGCGAAAAGACGTCATCAAATGGGCTTATTGTTCAAAGTGGATTTTGAGAAGGCATATGACTAAGTCAGTTGGGAATTTCTGGACTACATGTTAGGAAGAATGAGGTTCAATATGACCTGGAGAAGGTGGATCCAGGAATGCTTGATCTCGTCATCTGTATCGGTGTTAGTCAACGGTAGCCCGTCGGAGGAGTTCGGTGTGTCAAAGGGTTTAAGAAAAGGGGACCCAATGGCACCTTTTCTCTTTTTGATAGTGGCAGAGGGGTTAAGCGGAACAATAGAAAGTGCATTGTCTAAAGGAATTTTTAAAGGGTACACCATTAAAGAAGGAGGGAAAGCTATTGTGGTCTCACATATTCGGTATGCGGATGATACAATTATAGTGGGGGAGGCTTCATTAGAAAATGTTTTAGCTATCAAGTGCATCCTAAGAGGTTTTGAGTTGGTTTCTGGTTTAAGGGTGAATTTCTTCAGAAGCTGTTTAGTGGGGTTGAAGGCGGATGAGAGCTTGGATAGACGAGCTTCGATGTTACTAAATTGTAGAATTGGGAAAACCCCCTTTAATTTTCTGGGTATCCAAGTGGGGGGGAACCCCAGGAAGTTGGCAACTTGGGAACCGGTGATCCAATCGGTAAGAAAAAGACTGTTGGGGTGGAGGAACAAATACCTGTCGTTCGGAGGTCGTATTGTACTGATCAATGCAGTCCTCTCATGCCTCCCAATGTACTACCTCTCATTTTACAAGGCACCCATGAAAGTAATTCATGCCTTAAACAAGATTCAAAGAAATTTCCTTTGGGGAGGGAATGAAGGCAATAGGAGGATTGCTTGGGTGAGGTGGGAAACGATCTGTAGATCAAAGGAGGAAGGGGGGCTGGGGATAAAAAATTTGATCAATTTCAATCTGGCATTATTAGGGAAATGAAAGTGGCGATTACTAACAGAAAGAGGTGGAATATGGTCGAAAGTCATTGCTGTGAGATACGACTATGCAGCGTTGAGAGATAACTTAATGGATGGCCCTGGCGAATTGACGGGGGGATCATTATGGTGGAGGGAACTACACGTTGGATAATTAGAGATATTTCAAAAGTTTAATGTTTTATTTTAGTTGTGTAATTATCACACAACAAGTGTAAAATAAATCTGGTTGGATTTTATTATTTAGTCAAATTAATTTTTGTGAAAATAATTTTATATTTTATTTAGTCATACATATTTTGATTGTTTTAATTTGATCCTATAAAAGAGGAACAATCTATACTAGTAAATGACTATTTTTTTTAACAGATTTAAATAAAAGAAAAGTGCTGCTGCACGTTCTGTTTTGCCCGTTCTGATCCGAAAATTGTTGCTAGCAATTGCCCATTTTGATCCGAAAATTGTTGCTAGAAATTGCCCATTCTGATCCTAAATAAATGCTAGCTGTTGGCAACCTTTTAAAAAAAGGGATATATGCTTTAAAAGAAAATAGTGTGGTGGACTTCGACAATATATAAATATTGAAAACAAAAGCTGCTTTGAGAATATACACCACAGTGTGCATTACGTAAACTTTTTAAAAAGTAGATATTTTTTGTTCTAAAAATTTCCTCTCATCTATTATTTTGTTTTTGGGTTACACTGCCTGCTTCATTTTTATCATTTTCTTGGCTGTTCTGTTACCTCGGTTTAATTAATCGGGAGGGGTCTGTTGTATCATGTGGGTTTGCGCACCACGCGGATAAACCCTTGAGGGCAGTGTGATTCCACACACCTCAGGTTATTGTGATCTGTTCGTGAGTTCCAGCTTGGTTCCTGTGCTACGTTGAAGACAACTTTTAGCAAAGCTGGTGCCAGGTAGTGAAGAGAGCTTACTCACCTTTTGAAGAAATAATCAATGATCATTTCAATTTTCAACAAAAACGCAAACCCACACTGAGGCAGAAGGACGAAGAGAATAGATCAAGATTCTTAGTGGCTGACTTCCTCCCAATCCACAGCAAACTATTATTTGTTCCATGTTCATTTCTCCTGCAAGAGGCTGAGAATTACGAAAGGATCAGAAGAACAATTCGCAGTGATGAAAAGAATTCCCTCTGTTTGGGTTGTAAAACAAGCACTTCACCTATGTGAGAGTTGACTACAAAGATTGAGGCGCGCACACACTTTTCTTTCTCACAACAAACTGCTTTCAATCTGAAGGGTTTATAATGTCTAACAACGTAACCGTCGAGGAGCAACAAACACTAAGCAAGCGTGCGTTGATCTATCGTCATCTCATCTAATCTGCGTCATTATGAGATCATTAAGCCCCCTTTTCCCCTTGTTATATCTGGAACTACAACTCTGCAAGAGTAAGGAATTATTCAATTTGACACCTGAGGAAGAAAATATTCGCCTATCATGCAAATCTAAAGCCGCGAGGAATTTCAGTGCTGGTGCAGCTGCTAGGGGAGCTGCTGCCATCTCTTCGTCGTGGATGCTTGTTAGCTCAATGTCTTCTTGTGCAGAGCAGATTCTTAAACTGGATGGAAGTATACTACAGAAGGAGTTACTGAAAATAGTGGTGACAAAGTTCCATAGTCCTGAGCTATTGCAGTTTGTATCCAAGCATTTCTATTCAGAGATGATTTTGATGACTCAACCTCTAACAAGCCTAGATTAGGATGGCTACACCGGAATTCTTTTAGCGATCATCATTATGAGATTCTATCTATCGATCATGGTAATGACTCTTATGCTAAAACCCAAGGCGACTGTCATGGTGATTCCTTTAATAATTCCCAAGGCGAGTCAGAAAATGTCAATGACAACAGGACAAATATTGAGACTAAGCATACTTTTGTAAGTATTCTCAGACTTCTTGTTCTTATTCTTGAGTTAAAGGAATGATACTTTTATCTTTGGTCGTCATTATTCATTACCCTACACTTAAAGCATATGCATATCAGCATATCCATTACGTGTAGTAAGAAATAAATAGGACTTTAAAAGAAATGATGAATGCTATGCTTGTTAGTTCTTCCTCACTTGATAACCTTTGGGGTGAAGCTATTTTAACTGCATGTTTCTTGCAAAATAGAATACCTCATAAGAAAACCGGTAAAACGCCGTATGAGTTATGGAAAGGTTATGTGCCTAATTTGAAATATTTTAAAGTGTGGGGGTGCCTAGCTAAGGTTATGGTTCCTGAGCCCAAGAAAATGAAAATAGGTTCTAAAACTTCTGATTGTATGTTTATTGGATATGCTGATCGTAGTGCTGCATATAGATTTTTTGTTTTGAGAAGTAGTGTACTTGATCGTAACACTATTGTTGAGACTAAAAATGCTGAATTTTTAGAACATATATTTCCTTTGAGATCTCTAAATATTTCTTTAGAAAATAATTCTATTGAAAATATTTCTTCCGAGAATAATTGTGAAAACTTGTATGAGGATTTGAGAAGCAGCAAAACCTATTGGTTGCAAATGGATCTTTAAAAGGAAATTTTTTCCCGATGGTTCAATTGAAAAATATAAAGCTAGATTAGTAGCAAAAGGTTTTACGCAAAAACAAAATATTGATTATTTCGATACTTTTGCTCCTGTAACCAGAATTTCTTCAATTCGAATTTTGATAGCCTTAGCTTCAATTTACAAACTTGTTATTCACCAAATGGATGTGAAAACTGCTTTCTTAAATGGTGATTTGGAAGAAGAAATTTATATGACACAACCTGAAGGATGTGTTACTCCTGGTCAAGAAAATAAAGTGTGCAAACTTCTCAAATCCTTATATGGTTTAAAACAAGCACCAAAGCAATGACATGAGAAATTTAATCAAACATTGATTAACGATGGATTTTCTCCTATTGAGGTTGATAAATGTGTGTACACCAAAATATTAAATGGGGAATGTGTTATTATCTGCTTATATGTAGATGTCATGCTTATCTTTGGTACTTGCGATGATGTAGTGATTAGAACAAAATCTTTTCTTGCATCAAAATTTGATATGAAAGACAAGGGTGAAGCAAGTGTAATATTGGGAGTTAGAATCATTAGGAAGGGTGATAGCATAATGCTATCCCAAGGACACTATGTTGAGAAACTTCTTAGAAAGTTTGGTCACTATGACTCAAAGCCAGTGAGTACCCCTTATGATGCTAACTCTCATTTGAAGAAAAATAAAGGTGATCCTGTTAATTAGTCTCAGTATGCCCAAATTCTTGGGAGCTTGCTACATTTGATGAATTTTTCGCGACCTTACATTGCATATGCAGTAGGACGATTGAGTAGATATACTCAAATTCCTAGTCAGGATCACTAGGAGGCACTCACTAGACTCATGAGATATTTGAGAGGTACCATGAACTATGGTATTATATATAGTGGATTTCCCACTGTACTAGAAGGGTACAGTGATGCTAACTGGATATCTGATTCAGATGAGACAAAATCCACTAGTGGTTATGTATTCACACCTTGTGGTGGTGCAGTTACTTGGAGATCAGCCAAACAAACAATAATTGCTACTATGGAGTCAGAGTTTGTAGCTCTGGAGTTGGCTGGTAGTGAAGTTGAGTGGTTGAGAAACTTCTTGGCAAATATTCCTTTAGGAATTAAACCAACCCCATCAGTGTCGATGCATTGTGATTGTCAATCGGCAATAGCCGTTGCAAAAAATAAGACATTCAATGCCAAAAATAGACATATACAATTGAGACATAATGTGGTAAAGCAATTGCTAAAAGATGGAATAATATCGATCAATTATGTGAAGTCAGAGGTGAACTTGGCAGATCCTCTAACAAAGCCCCTGGGAAGAAAGTCAATATGTGATACATCGAGGGGAATGGGAATTAAGCCAATTGAAATTAACGAGTGATGGGAACCCAACCTTTGTGATTGGAGATCCCATGAAGAAGGTTCAATGGGTAAGAACAAGTCACTGTCGTCGATTTCTGCTAGCACACAAAACTAATTTTGTTTTGTGTCCCTTTCCTATGGTGTAATTGAGAAAGTGCTAGATACTGTATTATTGAGAGGACAAGCTTGTAAAGTTTTTAATGATTTTCATATCCCTTATGGGTGGTGTATGATTTGAAGCATGCACTTGATATCACCTATATGAGTGTCAAGTGGGGCCGCTTGCATGAGATCATGGCAAAATCTCTAGAGCACTCATGAATCACTAGTGGAAAATATACATTAGACGGTAAAGGTTTACGTCAGTTAACCAAAAGATAGACGTTAAAAAGGGGACGGTGGCAGTTTTGTAAATATCAGACTTCATTAATTCAATTTTAACGTCAGTTGTTTTAATGACTGACGTTAAAAGTGAAGTGACTCACTTTTAATGTCAGTTCAATAAAAAACTGACGTTAACAGTGAACATTTTAACGTCAGTTCGATAAAGAACTGACGTTAAAAGTAAGTCACTTCACTTTTAACGTCAGTCCTTACATCAACAGACGTTAAAGGTTATTTTAATAACTTTTTTATCTAGTATACGATCCCTTCCACATTGCCTTCCTCAAAGTTTCAGTTTCACATGAATTGCTTTGATGTTTTGTGTTTCTGTTTTGAAAACTAAAATATATGTGCGAAGTATAAGTTGAATCAATAACCCAAATCGGATCTCATTCATGAAGTGTAATACTGTTGATACTGGAAGATTGAAAGGGTTTAAAATCCTATAAAAAGGTACATTGAAATGGTTTAAAATCCTAAACATTAAAGCTACATCCCATCAGAGAGTTTGATGAAATATGCCAAAGGGAAAACTATACTCCGAAGACCTCAGAAAACTGGGGGGCATGAGAGAGCTCAAGAGAGGCAAAAACAGGTGCACTAGATCTGTTTCAAGCAAAGGCAGTGGTTCCAGAGACTTCCATGACGGTCACTTGCTGCCAAAGCTGAGGTTTTGGAACTGTGACGCCCGAGCACCTGATTTGCCCTCCAGCAGCTGATTCTCCGGAAGGATGATAAGGTGAGCAACTCACATAATGTGGTTTACTCAAACTTATCACCCATGTAATGTGATTTACTCAAACTCAGAAGTTGTTTGACCATTAAGACAAAGACCTTTGAGTCTAGGAATAGGAAGAAAGAGTGATGAAGTTAATCTCCACGGCAGAGCCATATTGTGAAGCAGAAAATTAAAAGGATGGAAGGAAGCTATTTATAGGAGCAGGGGATGAAGTTACTAAGCTATTCTGATTTTCTTGAAAACTTATCTATAAACTTAATGCTCATTAAGAGGATTAAGTTACAAGGTGCATGGGTAAGTAGCACAGTAGTCAAAGGAATGAATGTTTTTGCAGATATCTATATACTTTTAACGTCAGTTGTTTAAAAAAACTGACGTTAAAAGTGTTTTTAAAATAAAAAATATTTATTGTTAACGTCAGTTTTTTATACAACTGACGTTAAAAGTTAGATTTTTTACTTCAGTTAAATAAATAGCTGACGTAAATAATCCTATATATTATAAACGTGCAGAATGAATATTGGAAATAATGTAATTAATATACGGGAACTTGGCAGTCATAAATTAAGTTGACGTTAAAAATGAGGTGGTGGCAGTTTGTAAATATTAAATCACTATTTGCGTCAGTTCTATAAATAACTGACGTAAATAATTATGAAACTCGTTTCATTGGTTGTCATGTCCCTGTTGTCCCTCTTAACGCAGATCACTCCATATAGTACTGCAGTTTATTTCTAAACCTTTTTTTTATACAAGTTTATTTTTAATTTTTATTAATTAACTTGAATTAGTAAACAAATTCTTGTGCAAATTAAAATAAATAAAGACTTAACATAAAACAAGTTATATGTACAATCAAATCGTATGTCATTGAAGCGATTCATAAGTTAAAATTACATGATTAAAAGATAAAAAATTTCTGCAACATAGCCCTAAAATATAAAAAAGTTTCTGCATCAACATCATTTTCTTCTCAGTCCTGTCATCAGAAACTCCAATGGATGCATCACCTCCCTCACTTGAATTCCATGATGCAAAGTAAATCCTCTGTCAATAGCAGCGAAAGCAAAGTGAAATGGATCTTTGCATCTTTCTTCTTCAGTGGAATT
Organism: Sophora flavescens; assembly: GCA_030762895.1. NCBI lineage: Eukaryota > Viridiplantae > Streptophyta > Magnoliopsida > Fabales > Fabaceae > Sophora > Sophora flavescens. The sequence goes on from CM061067.1 coordinate 165,087,848, forward strand.
CCTTGATGCATCATCTTGAATCCACAATCACTTGCTTCCAAAGCAAAGTGAAAGGGATGACGGGGATGAAATAAAGTGAGAGAATCACATTACGTGATTCACCCAACCTTAATATCCATGTAATATGATTTACACAAACTCAGAAATTGTTTGACCATTAAGACAAAGATCTTTGAGTCTAGGAATAGGAAGAAAGAGTGATGAAGTTAGTCTCCATGGCAGAGCCATATTGTGAAGCAGAAAAATTAAAAGGATGGAAAAAAGTTATTTATAGGAGCAGTGGATGAAGTTACTAAGCTATTCTGATTTTCTTGAAAACTTATCGATATACTTAATGCTCATTAAGAGGATTAGGTACAAGGTGAATGGGTAAGTAGCACAGTAGTCAAAGGAATGAATGTTTTTGCAGAAACTAATAAACTTTTAACGTCCGTTGTGTAATACAACTGACGTAAGAAGTGTGAGTGTTTTTAACGTCAGTTTCTTAATACAACTGACGTTAAATATATGACCTTTAACGTCAGTTTTTACTAACAACTGACGTCATAAGTGTGAGAGTTTTTAACGTCAGTTTCTTAAGACAACTGACGTTAAATATATGATCTTTAACGTCAGGTTTTACTAAAAACTAACGTAAAATGTTGTTTTATTTTAATTATAACATTTACACATGCGCGCCTTCTCCACTTCTCTGTACGTCTCTTTTCTCTTTTCATCACGCTCAACCCTCACTCTCAACCCTCACCCTCACTCTCACTCTACCCTAATCGCTAGCTCATCTCCACCGCAACCAACGCGAGGGCTTCTTCGCCACCACCGTGAGGTATACTCTTAACCCCTAACTCTGTCTTTCCCGCTCATTCTTTGCAATAACTTGACATCTCTCTTTCCCCTTCCCGCGCACTAACTCTCCTTGTCCCTCTGCTCTCGGTAACCACATCGAACGTTGGCCACCACTCGAGCTTCCCCCCCCCCCACCACGCGAGCGCCTATTTCTGGTGAGTCTTTAGGGCACATTTTTTTATTTTTGGTTTTGAGTGCATGCATGTTGCTCTGCTGGTTGAAACTGTAGTCTCAGTAGTTATAACTTTAAACCGTGAGTTTGAGTTGTTTGGAATGTCTCTATTTTTGGTTTTGAGTGCATGTTGCTCTGCTGGTTGATCTGTCAAGGCCGTGATGCTCATCACGGCTAGGCCGTGATCAGTTCTGCCTATGAGGGTCTGGTTCAGTTGGCACGTTACGGCCGTGATGGACATCACGGCCAGGCCGTGACCAGTGCTTGGCAATCTTCAAAAACTATAGTTTTCAATCTCCCGTATCGTCCTTATATTGGATATATAGATGTTTTGTATATCTATAGGACCTATCTAGTTATTTTTATTTATACTTCTGTATTTATTTTGAGTTATAACCTATGTTAATACATATATATTGTTTCTGAACAGGCATACATATGGATCAGTCGGATAGCCCACATGCACGGGAGGACACTGTGGGGGTTTCGCAGGACCCGATCACGCCTACGCTTGATTCTAGTGTAAGTTTACATGTTATATACTATCTTTAGTCCTTCTTGTTAATGTAAGTTTATAATGTTACAACCCTCTATTTTATCATTTTTTTTGTCCATACAGACATCACAGGCTCATAGGAAACGGGGTAGAGGAGCCACCTCGTTGAAGAAACTACAGAAGGACAGGCAGAGCGGACAGAAGCTTGAGGTATCCTTCGATGCTAATCTAAATGCCCAGGGACCCCGTGCTAAAGAATTTAATAAGTGGGTGTTTCTACAAGCGAAGCAGCACGTAAGCATCAACTACAACCATGATAGTGTGATTTTACATCATATTTTCTGTATACTTTTGCATGCATTTTTCATATAGATTAGGCATTCTTTATTTGATTTTTATTAGTTTTTACATTGGAACGGGTGAAGGTGGTTTTGTGTGTTGTTTTGCAGAAATTGATGAAAAATGCTCAGATTTGGCCATAATAAAGCTTGGAAGAAATAGAGCCTGAAAAGAGAAGAAATTGAGCCAAGCAGAATTCTGGAGATTCGCCCCGCGAGACTCGATTCGCCTCGCGACCCTGAAAGCTGACTGTTCCAGAAAATGCAAGCCTTTCTGGTTCGCCTCGCGAACCTTGTTTCGCCTCGCGAGTCTGGAAACCAGAAACCATCACGCCCAGGCCCTGATGCTCCTCACGGGCATATTTGAGAAGCAATTTACGGTCTCGCCTCGCGAAGCATTTCTCGCCTCGCGAGAGTTCAATTATCTGAAACAGCAGATTATAATATTCGCCTCGCGAGAGGACATTCGCCTCGCGAGCGAGCGCAGAACTGAGTGGTATAAGTTGTTGTTTTAGGGCAGAATTGAGGGAGTTCTTGGAGGGGGAACCACTTGGAGACTGCGGCTGGAGTAAGGTTTCAACCCTAGAAGGGAGCTAAGTTAGGGGGTTGCTGTGACGACAGTGGGAAGCTTCAATGGAGTTCTCCCTTTCCTCCTTTCTCTACTGTTTTTCTGGTTTGGCTTTCTCTGTAGTTATGAATAGTTAAATCCTGTTTGTTGGGATTAGATGTAACCAAATTGATTATTATGTATTTATCTTGACTGATTATTCTGTGTTCATGTCTTCATATTAGTGATTAAATTTCTGTTCTTAATGCTTGCTGTGGCTAGCACCCCCATGACTCGATTAGTGTTTTGATATGTAATGGAGATGTTCGTATCAGAACCGGAACTGAAATTAATCACCTAGTAACCCCTTGCCTCTAGAGATGGAGTTTGGTTTGCTAGTAATCGTGTAATCCCTAATCTTAATGCAATTTCATTAATCTAGGTCACCTAAGAGATTAGGGTCTATTAGTGGAATTAGGCTCTTGTCATCCGAGAGATCGGGGCTTGAGTAGTTTAGTGGATTGATTTTAATATTTGAAGCATGAATGGGAGGTATCTAGTCCTGGTAGTACATGAGAAAGAGGTTTGGTGAAGTCTAGTCCCAACATATCCTTTTCCGCACTCCAAGTGTTTGTTAAAAGTCCCAAAAGACCAAAAACATTTTAATTGCTTTTGTTTCCTTATTTTATGTTTTGATCTCTTTTCATGCGATCGTTTAGTCTAGATAGTTGTTGAGCTTGTGAATTGGTAATTGGCAACCGATCCCTGTGGACGATATCCGGTCTCACCACCGTATTTACTTGTTTGCGACTAGGTATACTTGCCAAAATCGTGTCAAGTTTTTGGCGCCGTTGCCGAGGATTGGTTTTGCCAATATCATTAGTAACAAGGGAGGCAACTAATTTAGACATTTTTATTCTTTTTTATTTTTCTGTATATATTTGATCTTTTTTTTTTAGTTTTATTTGTGCAAGGTGGATGCAGTTCATGGAAAATCACTATTATCCACCTGATAAGGAAGCCTCAAGTCACTCTTTGGAAGACAACTGGTGTTTGGGAGACTGCATAGAATTGATGGGTCATGTCACTCCAGCACAAGTTGATTATATGACGGGAAGGCTTATATATAACTTTTCCGAGGAGGATTGGGAAACCTTTTGTTCATATTTACCACCACCACCACCATGTACGATTCCCATAGAGCCGCATGAAGCAGAATTTGAGAAAAATCTGGTTGTGGGAATGGATCAAATTGAAGATGAAGTGGTGATGGTGGACAAGTCACAAGAAGAGGGAGTACTTTCCACAAGTCCTTGGGAAATTGAAGAATGGGAATGGAAGGAGCAACCACCGTTGAAAGCTGCTCTAGAACAATATTCCCAAGAGCTATCCGCCTCAGAGGCCAAGGCAAGAGCCAACTGTGACAGTATCGAAACTGTGAAGCAGAACTTCAAAATGCAAGTTGAGGATATTTGCAAACAATTAGAACAAGAGTCACATGCAGCACAAATTGAGGAAAATCTGGTTTGGGGGATAGTTCAAGATGAAGACGAAGTGGTAGTGGATTCCACCATGCTTGCTAAGGAATCTGAAATTTCTGCATTGGACAAATATGTCGGCTAGCATGCATGTGTGGACACTGGTAAGTTAACCCCTTCCACTTGTCTGGAAAACTTCCTGGTGAAAATGCCATTTGACCCGCTAGGAAGTAAGTGCATTATGGCAGTTAAAGAGGTCAATGGTGCTTTCACACACTGGCTGGGTGGAGTTGAGGTTAAAGTCATACTACTGCTACAATCTCCACTCCAAGTTCCATTTGATCCGGGAGGAGGATCCTAGGATGTCAAGCTAGTGACGTTAAAGAAGCGCTTATTGGGAGGCAACCCAATTTTTCTTTTTCTTTTTCCTTTTTCCTTTCTCGTTAGTTAGATTTTGTTTTTGATTTTAACCTCTTGAATAATTTGAGAAGCTCAAGAGGAAAAATAATAAATTGAGAATTACCAAGTGTTTGCAGGGTAAGAAGGAAGGGAGAGCAAGAAGACAAGGAGAAGAGCAAAAGGGGCAGAGACAACAAAGCCAACACCCGCTATCGCCTCGGTAAGCCGTTCCATTTTTCTCCTTTCTCCAACTTGGTTGTTTACATTGGGGACAATGTAAATTCTTAAGCTTGGGGTAGGGGTATTTAGCATTTGCATTTTTCATGTTGCATTCATATAGTTTTGCATGATAGTTTGCATGATCACACAATTAGATTGCCCTTGTTTAGATTTTGCATCCAAATTGTGAGAACTAAGTGCCAATTAAATTGGGATAGTGAATTGTTGAACCCAATTCTGTTTATTCTTGTGATATGGCAACAAATGAAAATGTTTGAGATAATCTTGGATAGTTGATAATTAGCATATGGTTTTATAGATTTGTGTTTTTCATTGATTCTTGAACTACTAAAATGTGAGATTTTGAGCCAAAGGGGTACTCACTAAATTTACCCCATTCTTTGTGTTAGAGTGTTATTCCTCTTGGATTGTTTTCTCTAGAACTTGACTTGAAACCATTTTGAAGCTTAAAAATTTTTGAAAATATTTTTGAAAATGATTGAGGCAATAGGTATTTTCTGGCCTTCTGAGCTTTGAATGATGAAATGCTACCCCTTAGTTACCCAATTTTGAGCATGAAAAAAATGCTTTTCTTGGTACCTTGAAATATATTGTTGAATATGTTTGATAGGACCTTCTAAAGTATTACAAAAAGGGTAAAAAGGTAGTTGGAAAAAAAGTTTGGGATGAAAGAATCAAAAAAAAAAAAATTCTCTTGAGTGGAAAAAAATCTCCCCTTCTCCAAATAAAAGAAAAAGAAAAAGAAAAAAAAGAAAAATAAAATAAGAGAAGGGGATGACAAAAAGAAATGAGAAATATAATGAAAAGAAAGAAAAGAAAGGTGGAAAAAGGAATTGAAACCCAAAAGGTATTTTAGAAGGTCATGTTTTACAAATGTTGATATGTTGTGTAGCCTTTTGAAATTTCCTTTTCTTGATTTCCCCACCAACGATTAATCCCATGGCCACGTTACAACCCAAGTAAAAGACCTCTTGATTCTAAATTGTTTTCATTAATAAAGTAGAGATTTGGTTGATAGTCAAGCCTATGGTAGGATTCATTCCTTGAGGAAAATTGAGCGAATTGTCTTATTCCCCTAAACACTTGAGTGAGGTGAGGAAGAGAGCCAAGCAAATGAACAAGCTTGGGGTGAGCTTCAGGTGAGAAAGAGTGCCCAAATCAGTGAGAACATGAGTCTAAGGAACCTAAGCCTCTAATTGGACTTGAATTGATTGTCTCTTGCTAAATTGTATGAATTGCCTATTGCTTGGATTATTTACTCGGGTTCTTGGTTCACTATCCATGTTCTGTTTCTTCTTCTGGCCTTAGTGATTGCTTGAGGACAGGCAATTGAATAAGCTTGGGGTGATTTGATAGTATGATTTTACATCATATTTTCTGTATACTTTTGCATGCATTTTTCATATAGATTAGGCATTCTTTATTTGATTTTTATTAGTTTTTACATTGAACGAGTGAAGGTGGTTTTGTGTGTTGTTTTGCAGAAATTGATGAAAAATGCTTAGATTTGGCCATAATAAAGCTTGGAAGAAATAGAGCCTGAAAAGAGAAGAAATTGAGCCAAGCAGAATTCTGGAGATTCGCCCCGCGAGACTCGATTTGCCTCGCGACCCTGAAAGCTGACTGTTCCAGAAAATGCAAGCCTTTCTGGTTCGCCTTGCGAACCTTGTTTGGCCTCGCGAGTCTGGAAACCAGAAACCATCACGCCCAGGCCCTGATGCTCCTCACGAGCATATTTGAGAAGCAATTTACGGTCTCGCCTCGCGAGAGTTCAATTATCTGAAACAGCAGATTATAATATTCGCCTCGCGAGAGGACATTCGCCTCGCGAGCGAGCGCAGAACTGAGTGGTATAAGTTGTTGTTTTAGGGCAGAATTGAGGGAGTTCTTGGAGGGGGAAGCACTTTGAGGCTGCGGCTGAAGTAGGGTTTCAACCCTAGAAGGGAGCTGAGTTAGGGGGTTGCTGTTACGATAGTGGGAAGCTTCAATGGAGTTCTCCCTTTCCTCCTTTCTCTACTGCTTTCCTGGTTTGGCTTTCTCTGTAGTTATGAATAGGCTGAGGGCGAAGCAGGAAGAGCACTCTGCTAGGATTTAAAGAGGAGAGGTACCTGAGGGCACACCATCAAGTCCTCCGTCGGACATCGACCGCGAGGATGTCTGGTTAGCCGGCCGCATGAAAAAGACGGGATCTTTTAAAGTTGATGTCACTCGCGAAGTGGCAGATAAGATTGTAAGTAAATAATTAACTTGATTTCAATTGATATTTGTATAGATATTTGCAACACTTTTCACTTGCACGTTTTTTCATTTTTTTTTCATTGTAGATGGATCTTAAAGCAAAATCCTCCCAGGGCGCATTCGTCCCTTCTGGACGGCAGGACGTCTTGATGACTGCTCTAAGCAAGAAGGACCATCCTGGTCGGGTTCTCGGTGTTCCTGGGAACGTGACCATCAAAGAATATTATGGCAAGTCTGCTTCATGAAAGCGGGTGGTCAATGAAGCATCAATTTTGGCTGACATTACTCAGCACCTCATGTCCAACCCAGCTATTACAACACATCTGATGCAAGGCTTAATATCTAACCCAAAATTCAAGCAGGCGCTTGCCAGAGAGCTTTCCTCCGTCGGTACATCCCAGGACACCGCAGGGCTTGCCAACCCTTCACATGTGAGCACAAAAGAGAGTTTTAGTAGGGCACATGTGGAGGACGATGAGTTGGCAGCTAGGGAGCGGGAGTTGGAAGTCCAGCGCCATGAGCATGAGTTGGAAATGAAAAGGCGTGAGCTTGAGTTGGACTCCAAACGACGTGAGCTCAAAATATTAGCAAATGTATTTATTCATTATTAATGTCCAAATTAGTCAAATAATTACTTGTGTTTTTTTTTAATTATAAAAAACTTATCTATTTTATTTTTCCTAAACTGAAGGCCAAGTCGACGTCGGTGTCGTTGTCACCTATCACTCGTTGGTTCTCACTTGGTGAGGATTATGCGTTTCAGATTTTTGAATGTCCAATGGAGCACGATGGATGGGTGGCACGCCCAGATCAATGGAGGATATTTACCTTCTGTGGTGATGATCTCGGGAACGCCTGCAGAAATAGCGTCTGGATGAACAGTAATGTTTTCAGTCTCTGGTGCACGTAAGTTAATTTTAATTTTATAACTTATTTATTTTTGGTATTTTTCCATTTAATAATTTATTTTAATTTCAATATATATATTATGTAATTAACATCCACACCTTTTCATATCTTAGGTATCTCCATCGTCTTCAGCTTGATAAGGGTGTTGCATCAGTTTACGGTTTGTTAGATCCGTCAATCCTTCTGCCCGATTTCTTTGCTGGCGATGCATTGAGTAACTACTTAGAGAACTTGTTGGGAGACAATCCGAAAGAATTATATCTGGCTCCCTACTGTATGAAAAGCCATTGGCAGTTGTTGGTACTTCACCCGTCTAGGCATAGAGTCATATTCTTCTGCTCTCTCCACCAAGATCCGCCACCGAAGGTGGTGGAAGCTGTAAATAAGTAAGTAACTAATCTTAAATTTAATTTAAGTTTTAATATCAGTTGTTTTTAGTTTATTACACACATGATATATGAATTTGTTAATTGATCGACATGATTATTTGTTTTTGTTAGAGCGCTGAAGGCGAGTAGCATAAGTTGCGCCAACGGGAGAAGTAGGACTTCTAAGGCCAAAGCAAATCCTGTATGGAACATCCTCAAGGTTTGGTAGTTTATTTATCAAATAATTAATATTATAATTACTAATTTATATGTATATTCAACTGACGTTGAAATTAATTTTGTTGGTAGTCTCGATTTCAAATTGACCGGTGGTCGTGCGGCTATTATGTGATGCTTCAAATGCTGAACATAGTATCCACATCTATTACGGATGGATGGATTAAGGTAATATTTAAACAACTTGTTAAATTATATATTATAGTTTTGAAGATGACTTGCATTGATGTTATTGTTATTATTTGAACGTGTGTAGGCATTTAGCGACCAATCGCCTATTCAAGAAGATGAGTTAAGAGACTTGAGGATGCGCTTCGCTGAATTCTTCTTCAAGTATGCGGCTAAAAAAGGAATTGACAAGATACCTCCGCAATACTTAGATAAATAGTTTTTTTGTTAGACTTTAGAAACTAATTAATAACATGTATATATATATCCTTAGATTGGTAGTTTTGTTTTTTAGACATTGGAACTAAAATTTATTTATATATATACATGGGTTTTGGTTTTAAGTCCCCCCATTGTTCCATTTTTCCTTTGCAATTCTGTAATGTGTGTGATATTACGTATTCTTGGGATATTTACTGAATGCAGGGATAGCTGAGGGGAGTGATATTTTAAAACTGAATTTAAAAAAAGAAACCTATTAACGTCAGTTGTATCAAACAACTGACGTTAATAGTATTTTATAAAATATAAAGTACACTATTAACGTCAGTTGTTTATTAAAACTGACATTAAAATTAAACCTTTAACGTCAGTTCTTTATAACCACTGACGTTAGTTTTAACAAAATTAACGTCCGTTGTCTTAAAGAACTGACGTTAATAGTTTTATGTTTAGCGTCAGTTGTTTAAAAAACCGACTCTAATTTTTACGAAATTAACATCGGTTTTGTTAAGGAACTGACGTTAATAGTTTTATATTTAACGTCAGTTCTCAACTGACGTTAAAATATTAACTATTAACGTCAGCTGTATTTACGTCAGTCATTATTCTGACGTAAAAAATCAATTTTAACTGACGTAAAAAGCACTTATTGCACTAGTGAATATCGGGCGCGCGCATGGCCTATTAGCGCAAAACGGCGTAACAGCAAGAATTGTGGGGGTGTAGTGTGGTTGATAGACCTCTAACACATATTAAGTGTCTTGGGTTCCATAGCTTGCTACACCAATTCACTGTGTGTTAAGTTTTATCAATCTAGGTCTGGTTCCATAGCTTGCTATACAAACCCGATGCATTACATCCAAGATGTCAGCCCAGGAAATTTTTTTTAATCTCTTAAATGTTTTCTTTAACTTTTGAAATATGTGGGGGATTGTTGGATAATTAGAGATATTTCAAAAGTTTAATGTTTTATTTTAGTTGTGTAATTATCACACAACAAGTGTAAAATAAATCTGGTTGGATTTTATTATTTAGTCAAATTAATTTTTGTGAAAATAATTTTATATTTTATTTAGTCATACATATTTTGTTTGTTTTAATTTGATCCTATAAAAGAGGAACAATCTATACTAGTAATTGACTGTTTTTTTTAAAAGTTTTAAATAAAAGAAAAGTGTTGTTGCACGTTCTGTTTTGCCCATTCTGATCCGAAAATTGTTGCTAGCAATTGCCCATTTCGATCCGAAAATTGTTGCTAGCAATTGCCCATTCTGATCCTAAATAAATGCTAGCTGTTGGTAGCCTTTTTAAAAAGGGGATATATGCTTTAAAAGAAAACAGTGTGGTGGACTTCGGCAATATATAAATATTGAAAACAAAAGCTGCTTTGAGAATATACATCACAGTGTGCATTACGTGAACTTTTTAAAAAATAGATATTTTTTGTTCTAAAAATTTCCTCTCATCTATTATTTTGTTCTTGGGTTACATTGCATGCTTCATTTTTATCATTTTCTTGGATGTTCAGTCGGTTTAATTAATCGGGAGGGGCCTGTTGTATTCTGGGGGGTTTGCGCACCACGCGGATAAACCCTTGAGGGCAGTGTGATTCCACATACCTCAGGCTATTGTGATTTGTTCGTTAGTTCGAGCTTGATTCTTGTGTTCGTGCTACGTTGATGACAACTTTTAACAAAGCTGGTACCAGGTAGTGAAGAGAGCTTACTCACCTTTTGAAGAAATAATCAATGATCATTTCAATTTTAAAAAAAAAACGCAAACCCACACTGAGGCAGAAGGACGAAGAGAATAGATCAAGATTCTTAGTGGCTGACTTCCTCCCAATCCACAGCAAACTATTATTTGTTCCATGTTCATTTCTCCTGCAAGAGGCTGAGAATTACGAAAGGATCAAAAGAACAATTCGCAGTGATGAAGAGAATTCCCTATGTTTGGGTTGTAAAACAAGCACTTCACCTATCTGAGAGCTCACTACAAAGATTGAGGCGCGCACACACTTTTCTTTCTCACAACAAATTGCTTTCACTACATAGACTAGAGGACTCGAGTCGAGTTCACCAAAACCAGGTTGGCTGTCTACGGGGTTGGGCAGAAAACTTGGTTGTGGAAATCATATATTGTTCTCGAAGGAAAAATTGACCGATGAGGAAGCTTTGGGAATTAAGTTCCCAAGGTTGTATCAGGCTTCCTCTGCCAAGTATGCTTATTTTCAAGATGTGGGTGATTGGAGGGATGGGTCGTGGAGCTGGAACTTATTGTGGCGTAGGAATTTGTTTGTCAGGAAAGAGAACTTAGTGAACTACTACTTTCCATCTTATCTACATGTGTTGTGAAACAGAATGTGGAGGATGGGTGGTTGTGGAATAGAGATAAGTTGGGCAAGTACTCGGTGAATTCAGCTTACAGGCCTATCTCCTCAAATGTGAGTCTACTAGACAGGTGGTTTTTCAAACCTTTTTGGGATAAAGTGACTCCCTTAAAGGTTTCCGCTTTCTGCTGGAAAGCTATCTTGGACAGAATCCCGACTAAGCTTAATCTGTTGATCCGTGGGGTGGGGGGAGTAAGAGACAACCTCAATTGCCCTTTTTGTAACAGAGATACCGAGACTACTCTGCACTTGTTCCTGACATGTCAGTTTGCACACTATATTTGTATTTGGATGCATATGTATAACTGGCTGGGTCTGGATGTGGTCCTGCTGGGGGATCTATAGATCACTTCTCTCAGTATTCTGGAGTTGCCCTGTCGAGGCAGTCAAAAAAGCACTGGAGATTGGTGTGGTTTGCTACTGTTTGGTCTCTTTGGCTACACAGGAATGACATAGTTTTCAATGCGGGGAACCTTGAGTTTGACAAGGTAATTGAAATGAGATCAACTCCTGGAGCTGGTGCTCTGTGTCAGCAAATGGCAATTCTTACAGCTTTGTGGACTGGTGTTGTTCCGTCCAAATACCTCGGATGAGAGATACTCGGCCGAACTAGGTTTAGTGGGGTGTTTTGGAATGTGCTTGACAGAATTGAGATTCTGCTCCTACGTATCCAAATGGGAATCAAAGCAAACGTAGTTCTGAATGAGGGGGTAAGCCCCCTATTTATAGAGATCTTCCAGGATCAAGCTTCGAGATATACGGAGAGATATTAGGATCAGGCTCCGAGATATACGGAGAGATATTAGGATCAGGTCCCTGATTATGCGGACTGATATTCGGATCAGTCATTTATGACTGATCCGTGAGGGACCGGGATGTACTTCTCTGGCGGGGCGAGTCCGAGTACTTATCCTCGGCTGGCCCGGTGTACTGACATGTCCTCGGCTTTGGAGGAGTTTGGTCTAAGGCCCATAGCCGTGGTAAGCTCGGTCAAACCAAGATATGAGCGAGTCCTCGGCCCTGCCTTCTCGGCCGGTACACAAGCCCCCCGAGCTCCGAGCTTGAATAAGCGAAAGAGCTGATAAGCATGAAACCGAGCTGACTCTTCGGCTACACGGGCATCCGCATTCCCAGCTGGCATTTCAATCAAGTCTTCTCTCTCTGTCAGAGAAAGCAATCATTCCCCCTAGTACTTCTACGGCACGCTTCGGGTAAGAAACCCTAGGGTTTCACGCCCATTTAATGAGGGGAAATCAAAAAGTCGCGCCCTTTCGGGCCTGATGGGACGTGGCCCGTTGATCGCGCCATCACCCGTAACAACTATAAATATCCCCAAGTCTCCCCTTATTCCTCCTCTCAGCCTACCTCCCTTCACTCTTCAGCTTTGTCTTTCTAGCCTCTGCAACTGTCTTTCTGCCTCTCACTCTCCAGGTACGCCCAGCTTCCTTCCTTCTTTTAAGGTTAATCTTTGAATTCCGGTCATGAGTTCGTCTGATTCCACTGAATCAAACACCTTTCCTCTTGTGGAACGGGAGGTTTCCCCGATTGGGGGTTCTCCTTCCGCCTCTCCTATTTCTCCCCAAGGGCCGAACGTCGGTCCGGTGGGGTCATCCTCCTCTGGGTCGTCTTCTTCCGGGTCTGGTTCTTCTTCCCCACAAATCTCCCAACCCACCACGCGCAAACGACGCCAGCGGGTCCCAAAAGATCCTGTTCCCGATATTACCCTCCCTGGGTACACTTGGGTAAAGGGTGAAGTTGGCACTTACCTTTCTAGCTATCAGACTTTGGACTCGATCGCTTATCTTCGGTCCCAGATTGCCATTTCGGCCTCTGGGGACGAGTCTGAGTTCATCTGTTCTCCATGCTCGGATACCGAGTATGTTTTCCTCCGGGCTCGTCCTTCCGAGCCTCCTTTTACGTATATGTACAAAGCACTTGTCTCTCACCTGCGTGTCTCTCTTCCTTTTACTGACTTCGAGTGTGACGTTCTGAGGACTATGAACGTCGCGCCTACTCAGCTTCACCCCAATAGTTGGGCTTTTCTGAAAGCCTTTCAGGTTTTGTGTGCATACATTGGGATGGAGCCTACTACTCCCAAATTTTTGTATTTTTATCAAACAAGGTTTGGCAAGAAAACCGGGTGGATCTCCCTCAACGGTCTGAACCGAAGGGGGTTGATCAGTTTGTTTAAATCTTCGTACAAGGACTTTAAGGTTGGTTTCTTCCGAGTTCGTCCCTCGGATTCTCATCGTTCTTACTTTTTTGATGAGGATGGGTGTGCTAAGTTTCCCTTGTATTGGCAATCGTCTCCCACCAAATTCGTTGGTTTCGAATATGAATCCCTTCCTGCCGAGGAGAAAAGGGATATAGATACCCTAGAGAAACTTCCTCGGCCTCTCCCTTGCGGACGTCTCCTGAAACTACCCTTCTCATCAACCCCGAGAACTGACTTGAAAAGTAAGTACTCTGCTTTTTAGTTTTGGAATTTTTTCTGTATTTGTTGCTGAACTAACAACTTTTTCTTTTTGGCAGTCATTATGGGGAAATTTGACTTCTCGAAGCTTGTAAAGCCTGCTGCTAAAAAGGGTCAGGGGACTTCCTCAACTGAGAAGAAGAAAAAGCCTCCTCCAGCCAAGGCCTCTGCAAAGGGGACTTCATCGCCAGCCCCTCAAAAAATGAAGAGGGTGGAGGTTGTAGTAGACACCGAAGATTCTCCCCTTCCTCGCCCAAGTTCCTCACACCCGACTACCCAGGAGGCAGGAATCGCAGGGCGAGATAATCGCCTCCTCCCCCCACCGAGCCGAAATGGTACAATACTTCTCTGAAGGCAGGGACTTCATCTCTCTGGGGTGAAGACTTCAACCCCTTTCCTTCCTTCGATTCAAACTTCTTAAAGCCCGCCGACCTCCGGCTAATTAAGCAGCAGGGAGCCCGATCTAGCATGGAGGCCCTCTCGGTCTACTGCCTTCGGGCTGCGGCTCTGGCTCGTTTCTGTAGCCGAGAGTTAACAGAGACCGAGAAGAAATCTCAGCGGTTGGAATCTGAATTTGCTGCAATTGAGAGGCTGAAGGGGGATCTCACCCGAATTTCCTCCGAGCGCGAGGAGCTGGCCCGCGGTAACGAACGCCTGACTGCCACCCTTGCCGAGATTAATACTCGGAACTCCGAGCTGGATTCTCGAGCGAAGTCGACTGAGGAAGATAAAGCTCGGGTTGAAGGGGACAAGACTCGTGCTGAGGAAAAACTCAAAGAGGCTCATGCTGAAATTGAGCGACTTAAGGCTGCCCTGGAGGCAGAGACCAAGGCTAAGATGGAGCTCCAGGAGGATGTGAAAGAGGCTACCAGCTGTATTATCCTCGAGCATCGAAAAGGTTTTGACGAGGCCATTGCGCAAGTTGAGGTTCTAGCCCCTGGCGTTGACCTTTCTGGAGTCGACGTAAATAAGGAGGTGGTGAATGGGGAACTTATCCCGATCATTCCTGAGGAGGAAGAAGAGGTAGACGTGGTGGGGGATTCTCCCGAGGGTCACATTGAGGCCGAGGAGAGTCATAGGGGGGAGTAACTTAGCTTTTTGTTTTTCTTTATCCCTTGTACTGGGCTCGTGCCCTTGTAATTTGGCTTTACTTAATGCAAACTGTTACTGTTTTGATGACTTTTCGTTGTCTTGTAGCCTCTTATTTGGCCGAGATACATTTGCGTTTGGCCCGTTTAAGTAAATCCTCGGTTAGGACCGAGGTAATCAACCGTCTATGTTAAAAATGGACGGTGATGAAACACATGTTTCACGCCTTACGCATGCGTTCACGCATTATACGCTTTGGAAAACTCACGTATTTACTGCTTCTTGTAGAGTTCCAAGATTTATGCTTTTCAATGTGTCATTTTCCAATGAATATTCGTTCTTTCCACTCGTCTATTCCCCGTGCGCCATTACTCCTTTCACCGTCCTTTTCTCCTTATAAATAGGACTGCTCATTTGCTTACCTTCTTCATTCTTCATCCTCTTGATCTACAAAGCTCGTTCTTGTGTGACCCGAGTATTCTTCGCCCCGAATACTTCCACAATGCCACCAGGGGTTTACGTTCCTATCTCCCAGTTAACATCCTTTTTTGAGCTCAATAGCTGCCAAAAAAGGATGTAATTGGGAGATAGGATCCAGAATTCCTTCCACACTTTAATCCAACAAAAAGGATGTTACCTGGGAGAAAAACAGGCTTCGGGAGTGGAGAAAGGGGTAGAGGCCGTCTACTCCCTGAGTGGGCCGAGCACCTCATCATCCAGCTTTCTCAGGGGGAAGTGACTACAGCCTCCCTTAAGAAAGGGTCGTGGCATTGGATTGAGGGGATTGGGGGCCGACTGGACTTGCCCCTACTGTAATTGGGGGGACTACTGTTCCGTCGAGCGGCCCTTATTTTCAATTTCAGCGCTGTGCTCGGTTCCCTCAATGTACTTTTCAAGAGTCAAACTTGGCTTTATATCTGCTTTACGCATTGTACTCGGTTTCCTTAATAAAATAGTGGCTCGTACTCGGTCTTTATATTCGCTTTACGCATTGTACTCGGTTAATAAAATAATGGCTCGTACTGGGCCTTTATATTCGAACTTTGATTATTTGAACTCGGCTTGTAACAATTTAATCGGCTCGTACTCGGCCACCAGGCTCAAACTTGGCCTTAGAAATTTAACTGGCTCGAACTCGGCCACCAGGCTCAAACTTGGCTTTTAAAAATTTAATGGCTCGAACTCGGCCACCAGGCTCAAACTTGGCCTTTAAAAATTTAATGGCTCGAACTCGGCCACCAGGCTCAAACTTGGCCTTAGAAATTTGACGGGCTCGAACTCGGCCACCAGGCTCAAACTTGGCCTTAGAAATTTGACTGGCTTGAACTCGGCCACCAGGCTCAAACTTGGCCTTTAAAAATTTAATGGCTCGAACTCGGCCACCAGGCTCAAACTTGGCCTTAGAAATTTAACTGGCTCGAACTCGGCCACCAGGCTCAAACTTGGCCTTTAAAAATTTAATGGCTCGAACTCGGCCACCAGGCTCAAACTTGGCCTTAGAAATTTGACGGGCTCGAACTCGGCCACCAGGCTCAAACTTGGCCTTAGAAATTTGACTGGCTCGAACTCGGCCACCAGGCTCAAACTTGGCCTTTAAAAATTTAATGGCTCGAACTCGGCCACCAGGCTCAGACTTGGCCTTAGAAATTTAACTGGCTCGAACTCAGCCACCAGGCTCAAACTTGGCCTTTAAAAATTGACTGGCTCGAACTCGGCCACCAGGCTCAAACTTGGCCTTAGAAAATTGACTGGCTCGAACTCGGCCACCAGGCTCAAACTTGGCCTTTAGAAATTTAATTGGCTCGTACTCAGCCACCAGGCTCAAACTTGGCCTTTAAAAATTTGATTGGCTCGTACTCGGCCAGCAGGCTCAAACTTGGCCTTTAGAATTTGATTGGCTCGTACTCGGCCAGCAGGCTCAAACTTGGCCTTTAGAATTTGATTGTCTCGTGGAGCACATACATCGGCTAATTAGGAAGACGAAACAATGTTCATAATAAATTCTTTTATTGGATGGAGTCCGCGGTGTGCCTCGTTAAAACCTCCCCGGTCAAAACCCTTTTTGGGACAAAATACCGAGGTAGGAAAAAGAGTACATCACCCGACTATATACATCAACTGTAATAAAACTTTAAATGAGAAGCATTCCAAGTCCTCGGTATAGGCTTCCCTGACAACTCTTCTAACCTGTATGCCCCGTTCCCCAGGTTTTCTACTACTCGGAATGGCCCTCCCCAGTTAGCTGCCAACTTGCCTTCCGCGTGGTCCTTCCTTGCCTCCCCTTTTATTCTCAATACCAAGTCTCCGCGCAGAAAATTCCTCGGTTTCAGTCTTGAATTGTATCTCCTAGTTTCTCTCTGTTTGCAAGCTGCCTCTCTGATTTTGGCCTTGTCCCTGATCTCCTCTACCAAGTCAAGTTCGACCCTCAGATTGCTTTCATTGTCATTCGGCTCATGTTGCATACGTCGGAAAGACGGCTCACCGACCTCCACAGGGATCATGGCGTCTGTTCCATATGTCAGCCTAAAGGGTGTTTCTTGAGTGGTAGATTGGGGCGTGCAGTGGTAGGCCCAAAGGATGCTTGGCAACTCATCTACCCAAGCTCCTTTGGATCTTCCCACCCTTTTCTTCAGTTCACCGAGGATGACCTTGTTGGCTGCTTTGGCTTGCCCATTGGTCTGGGGATGTTCGACCGATGTAACGTGGTGCTTGACACCGAGGTTGTCGTAGAATTCCTGCAATGTCTTATCTGTAAACTGTCTTCCGTTGTCTATGATGATTGCGAAGGGAATCCCGTGCCTACAGATAAGGTTCTTCCATACAAACTTCTGTACTTTCTCGGCAGTAATCTTCGCCAAAGACTCCGCTTCAATCCATTTTGTGAAGTAGTCCACCGCTACTAGCAGGAATTTGACTTGACCTTTGGCTACAGGGAACGGCCCCAGTATATCCATTCCCCACATAGCAAACGGCCAAGGCGAGTTTAATGTGTGAAGTCCTTCAGGGGGGGTATGATTTATATTGGAAAATCTTTGGCACTCATCACACTGCTTCGTCCACTCCATGCAATCAGCTCGGATGGTAGGCCAATAGTACCCTGCTCGGACTACCTTGGAGGCCATTGATCTGCCCCCGCAGTGAAAACCGCAGATTCCTCGGTGAACTTCTTCCATGACGTACTTGGATTGTGCCTTCGTCAGACATTTTTGCAACGGTACCGAGAATCCCCGTTTATACAACTCTCCGGAGATGATAACAAAGCACATTCTTCTCGGGGAATGTGCTCAATAGCGAACTTTTCAAAACCGGAAATTAATTGGTTGACCTTACACAAGTACCTGGTGAGCTGAGGTTCCTTCGTTTGATACCCTCCAGATATTTGCCCAGTGACTAGTTGCGAATCACTCCGGCACCTAACAGCCCTTGCCCCCATTTCATTTGCCAGCATTAATCCTGCTATCAAAGCTTCATACTCGGCCTGGTTGTTCGAGGTCTTGAATTCAAACTTTAGTGATTGTTCCAGGATCAGATCTCCCGGCCCTTCCAGAAGCACCCCAGCTCCACTGCCCTTGACATTCGAGGATCCATCCACGTAAAAATTCCACCATATATCCTCGGTTATTGGCTGCGGATGGAGCTCGGCTACGAAGTCGGAGAGACATTGAGCTTTCAGGGGTCCTCTCAACTCGTATTTTAGGCCGAACTCGGATAATTCTACCTACCAAGCAATCATACGTCCCGCTAACTCGGGCTTTTTGAGAATCTGTTTGATCGGGTGATCGGTTTTGACAACCACCTGATGACTTTGGAAGTATGGACGCAATCGCCGAGCTGCGGTTACCAGGGCTAAAACCAGCTTCTCAATGACTTGATACCGAGTTTCGGCATCATGAAGGACCCTGCTGATGAAGTATACCAGCATCTGAGCTTTCTCTATTTCCTGCACAATGACTACGCTGATGGCATTCTCGGAGGCTGACAGATATAAGTACAACTCTTTCCCTGGGATGGGTCGAGTTAATATCGGCGGGGAGGACAAAAAGGCCTTGAAGTCGACGAAGGCCTTCTCGCAGTCCTCGGTCCACGTGAAGGTTTGGGGCTTCTTTAGTAGTCTGAAGAAAGGCCGAGCTTTCTCTGCAGATTTGGGCAGAAACCGAGATAATGATGCAAGTCGTCCTGCCAGTCTTTGCACTTCTTTAACGTTCTGAGGGCTTCTCATCTCAATCACGGCCGGACACTTATCAGGATTGGCCTCGATTCCCCGGTGCGTCAGCATGAAGCCGAGAAATTTTCCACCCTGGACACCGAAAACACACTTCTCCGGATTCAATCTCATGTTGTACTTTCTCAGCTGCTGAAAAATTTCCTCCAGATCTTTGGGGTGGTTGTCGGGGTCATCGGATTTCACCACCATGTCATCCACATAAACTTCCATAGTTCTGCCGATTTGTTTTTCAAATACCCGGTCCATGAGCCTTTGATATGTAGCTCCAGCATTCTTCAGCCCAAACGGCATCACCCGGTAACAGTAATTCGAACCCTCGGTAATGAAAGCTGTTTTCTCTTCATCTGGGGGGTACATTCGGATCTGATTGTACCCGGAGTATGCATCCAAGAAACTCAGAACTCTGTATCCGGAAGCTCCATCCACCAGCCTGTCAATACTCGGCAAAGGATAGGAGTCTTTCGGGCAAGCTCTATTCAGATCTGTGTAATCGGTGCACATGCGCCACTTGCCGTTCGCTTTTTTGACCAGAACAACATTGGCCAGCCAGGTAGTGTACTCTACTTCTCGAATAAAATTGGCCTTGACCAACTTCGCTGTTTCCTCTTCCACAACTTTTCTCCTTTCCTCGCCTAGTCTCCTTTTCCTCTGGGCCACTGGTTTCGCCTCGGGACAAATTGCCAGTTTATGGCATAAGAAGTCGGGATCAATTCCCGGCATATCAGATGTGGTCCAGGCGAATAAATCGGCATTGCTGCGTAGCACTTGCTTTATTTCCTCTTTCGAGTTCGACTCAAGGTGACCGCCGAGTTTAGTGCATTGATCAGGCTGTGAGCCGAGCTGGAACTTTTCTAACTCCTCAATAGGTTGTGGACGTTGTTCCTGCATGTCCATCCTCGGATCCAGTTCGACGGAGTTAACGGAATTCACCGACTTGTCTTTCCCCCTGTCTAGGGTCTCTGCTGGTGTAGGTTTAAGTCTGCTCACACGCAAACTATCAGCATAGCATTGTTTGGCCATCCTCTGATCAGCCCGGACTGCAACTATGTCCCCTGAGTTGGAGGGGAATTTCATCATGAGGTGGGGAGTAGAGACCACAACTCCTAGCTCGTTCAAAGATGGTCTTCCGATCAGGATATTGTATGATGTCACTGCATTGACTAACACATACCTGAGCATAATAGTCTTGGATGCTTTGCCATCCCCAAAAGTAGTCAGGAGGTCAATGTATCCCCGTGTATCAACTTGTTCCCCTGCAAAGCCGACGAGCTTACTGTCGTACGGTTGAATAGATTTCTCTGGGATCCCGAGTTTCTGAAACGTTGAATAATACAATATATCTGCCGAGCTCCCCTAGTCGACAAGGGTTCTTTTGACCGAGAAATTGGCCAACTGTACAGTGATCACCATAGGGTCATCTTGGTTAGGATCTACTCCCACAAAATCTTCATCAGAAAAGATAATAGGTGGGGAATTTCTGGGGGGTTTGCCGGATACCGAGTTGACAGCCCGGATGGCCTGCAGGTGTCTTCTCCGAGCTGAACTTGTTGTGCCTCCCCCTGTAAATCCTCCTGAAATGGTGTTTATCACACCTCGGATCACATTATCCTCCTCTGGTCTTTCATTCTGGCCCTCTCTGGTTTCTGTTCTTTAATTATTTCGTTGACCGCCCCCCCTTCTCGGGCTTCGGCCACCTTCTCTCCTTCTGCCTCGCCTCTCGCCGTTGTTGTGGCTTCTCCGAACAAAGTTGTTGAGATGGCCATCCTGCACCAGTTCTTCAATTTTATCTCGTAGGACCCAGCATTCCTTGGTGGTATGGCCATAACTGCGATGATACCGACAATGTTTCTGTCGGTCAGCATTTTGGGGGGTGTGGCCACGATTAGGGAGCTGCAAAAGTTCCGCATTGTATGCTTCCTCAAACACCCGAGCTCGGTTCGTGTTAAGGGGAGTATAATGTTCGTACTTTGGTCCCCTATGCAAATGCTCGGACGGACCTCTGGATTTTGGCCTATCACCTCCTGCCCTTCTCTTCTCTCTCCCTTCTCGCCTGTCAGCATCATCAGTTCTCTCCCTTTTCTTAGATTCCTCAACCTCCTCCATATTGATGAACCCTGCAGCTTTTCTTCCCAATTCATCCATACTGGTTGGTAGTTTCCTAGCCAAGTGTCTGGCAAAAGGGCCAGGCCTTAACCCGGTCAGGATGGTGTGTAGTGCAACATCGGCACTGAGATTGCGGATGAGGACTGCCTCCTTGCTGAATCTGGCCATGAAGTCGCGCAGGGACTCATTCTTTTCTTGCTTGAAGTTCACCAACGAGGCCGAGGTTTTTTGATGGGCCCGGCTCGTGGCAAACTGAGCGCTGAACTTAGCCATGAATGTATCAAAGCAGTCTACCGACGCTAGGGGTAGCTGGGTGTACCAAGTCAACGCTGCATCCTTCAGAGTGGTCGGAAAGACTTTACACATGACAGCGTCGTCATCGGTAAAGGGGTACATCTGAGTGGTGAAAGCGTCCAAGTGGCGCTCGGGGTCTGAGGTGCCATCATATTTGTCAATGCTGATTAGCTTGTAGTTGGCTGGTAGGGGAACCTCCATGATAGCGTTTGTGAAGGGATGCCTCGGCTTCCGCACGCTGGCCCTGTCATTAAGTCTATTTGTCCGGAGTGAAAATTCTGGGGCCTGCCTAGGAAATCCCTCCTCCTCTTCTCGGTTGGTATGACCATAATAGTCAGGAGGTCAATGTATCCCCGTTGTTGGCATTCCCTGGCTCCTCCCTCCTGTAGTTCCCGCTCCTCGTCCTCACCATTTTATGGTATGGGAAAATATTTGCTTCGATTCCCACAGACGGCGCCAAATGTTCCGTCCAAATACCTCGGATGAGAGATACTCGGTCGAACTAGGTTTAGTGGGGTGTTTTGGAATGTGCTTGACAGAATTGAGATTCTGCTTCTACGTATCCAAATGGGAATCAAAGCAAATGTAGTTCTGAATGAGGGGGTAAGCCCCCTATTTATAGAGATCTTCCAGGATCTAGCTCCGAGATATACTGAGAGATATTAGGATCAGGCTCCGAGATATACGGAGAGATATTAGGATCAGGTCCCTGATTATGCGGAGTGATATTCGGATCAGTCATTTATGACTGATCCGCGAGGGACCGGGATGTACTTCTCTGGCGGGGCGAGTCCGAGTACTTATCCTCGGCTGGCCCGGTGTGCTGACATGTCCTCGGCTTTGGAGGAGTTTGGGCTAAGGCCCATAGCCGTGGTAAGCTCGGTCAATCCAAGATATAAGCGAGTTCTCGGCCCTGCCTTCTCGGCCGGTACAGGATGCTTTCGGGTATTATTTGTGGATCAAGGGTTGTTAATGTTTCCTTTGGTTTCCTATCTCTTCTCCGGAGTTTTCTTGGTATCAGGCTTGTGTGTTAGGGATGGGCCTGACTATCCTGCGTTCTTTTACATGGGTTAGAATGTTAGAGTATTCTTTATACTCTCAATCAATATATCTTTGATTTATATAAAAATAAAGGTTAAAATAATTTTTTTTGTTCTTATACGTGACGTTGATTTTCAATTTGATCCCTATACGTAAAAAGTTATCAATTTGGTCCCTATACATGACACTGGTTTTCAATTTGGTCATCACCGCTAATTGGTTCCTATATAAGAGGACCAAATTGCAAATTATTGTCACATGTAGGGATCAATTCAATAAAAAAAATTGAAATCGGTCCCTACATATGACAATTATTTTCAATTTGGTCCCTATATGTGATAATAATTTACAATTTGGTCCCTCTCATATAGGGACCAATTAGCGATAATGACCAAATTGAAAACCAGTGTCACGTATAAGGAACAAATTGATAACTTTTTACGTATATGGATCAAATTGAAAATCACTATCACGTACGGTAACCAAAAGATTACTTTAACCAAAAATAAAAAGGCTCTATAATGACATATATGGGTTACATTGCATTCCGGTGACTTTCTTCGATCTTATATACTCACTTGTACTCCTTATCCTACTCAAGTGAATTTTTAATTTTTTTTAAATTATTTTCAATTAATTAATAAGTATCTCATGCAATGATTTTTTATTTTTTTTAGAATGTTTAGCAACATTTTTTAATAAAATATACATTACAAATATAAATAATTGAAAGAATTTTAAAATAGAGTTAAGAATGACAGAATAAGTAGAATTATAAATAACATATATTATTCAATGAAGGAGACTAGAATACAATATTAACCCACTTTTTTTATCAAAAAAAATTAATAAGGCAAGTGATGATTCACATCGGCAACTTGTCCTATATCTGTAAATATATTTATATTTATTTTTTTGCTTTGCACCATATTGGTAAAATGGTCCCCGAATTATACCATATGGGTAAAAAAAAAATTACAATACAGCTTGAAGGTCATCAATAATCCTTGGGGTAGGTCACGCACTCGGTTTGGCTAATTCTTCTTTTTCGCCGCTGCCTAAGAGACATTTCAAAGTTATAAAGTTCATGAATAATCCTTGCATATAAATTTATACATTGATACATAGGACACAAATTAAAAGCAATAATTAAGTAAATAGAGCTAGAATACTACTTTGTTATTGTTACTATTTTCGTTTAAAATTTATCACGCCAATTTTTTAAACAATTACAATTGAAAAAAAATTATTATCGAAATCATATGACAACTTTCAAATTCACATGTGACATTTAAGTGCCTTCTATATAATTTTCATGTGGGAAAAAAAACGTAACTTCTAATTTTGATGATGTTAGATTCAAAATTTGAATGTTCGATGTCACAATTTACATGTATATTCATTTGTTATGCATTTGATTAAAAAAGTAAATTATTATATTCGCCTTATTCTACTGCAAGTATAATGTCACATAGTTTTTTTTTTTAAAAAAAAAACAAAGTAAAAACAAGATTTGTCAAGATTCACGGTGATTCTTTGATTAAAAATTGGTTTCATAATATTTTCCCATTTAGAACATTTTATAGGGTTTACATTAGAAACGCATTGTTAAATCACATGGAAGTAAAATTATTATTATTATGACAAAATATATTAAGAAACAATAAGTCATTTTTATAAAATTATAAATAAATGTAATGCATAAAAATATTATAGGTATGAGAAATAAAATATAACATAATAGGTGTGTTACAACGTTATTAGACGGTAAGAATCTAATATTTAATATCTGAAATGTTTTATTCTCAGATAAACTATTATGCGTTAACTAACTAAGATAACTTAGTTAACTTACCTCCCCAGGCGCCTTCGGGAGTACAGCGAAGATCACACCACAACTCACAGAGGATAGCCCCCGCTTTGCAACTTTTCATGATATATCGGCGACATGCTTCTGCCACTTCAATCGCCTTGTTTCAGTTTGGGGTCACTGTTCATGTATTTGGGTATTGTTCATTCGTTTGTTTATAAAATTTCGTTGGAAATAATTGATTCCTGGTGGATCAAAACTGAGTTTTATGAAAGCAAAAATTTCTAGCTTTTCCGTTGAAAATAATTGATTCTAGACGTAGGACCCACAAAATTCTACATATTTACACTTCAAAAGTGATTTTACTTTATCATCTAAACAAAATCAATTCTTCTAAACCCACTTTTAAAATATTGTTACCAAACAAAATCAATTTTTTTAACCTTGATTTTTTCAAAATCAATTCTTCCAAAATCAATTCTATCAAAATCTAAAACAAAACGAACCCAATGTAACATATTTGTTTGCCATTTACTCTTTGTTTGCTTATATATGTTGGTGGTGGTTTAATTTTCTTTTTCTACCCCCTTCCTTCTAGCTCCTTTGTTTTTGACATTTGAACAATGATCTCACTAAGATATATATAATTGTTCAATATGCCTCATGAGCCACAAATTATGTCAACGATTTTGTCGCTAAAATTTGGGGTACTTGTTAAGTGTCCTGATTTTAACATAAAGAATAAATTGTGGATTTTACATTTTGTGTTTGTGCATTTTTTTTTAGAGTTATCTATCCTTTTTTTATATATAGAAATTAAAAGTTTAGATTGAGGTAAGGCACATCCTCTTATAAGGTCAAGTAATACTACCAATCACAATGAGGATGTATAATGAAATTTACATATTACCTGCCAACAAAGAAGATATAAGAATCGAACACATAGTTAATATAACTTTTTTTGAGACATACCGTGTGGAAGACGAATTTCCGGTTGGGATTTGCTCTTTGAAGATTGAAGATTGAAGATTGATGTGGATTTTTTTCTATTTAATATGTGATAAAGTGAATGAAGTGAGGGAGGGATATATTTTGAAGAGTTATGATTGTAAACCTAAAATCAACACTCAATATTATATATTAATATTTTTTTATATTTATATATTATTTTAATCATCCCCAAAAGTATTTCAAAGTTTCACATGACCTCCCAATACAGTGTCGGGTCATGACGTCTGACTTTGTTGCCCAAAAAAAATTATCGTTTTAAGAATGATTACAATATAAATGATTATAAAACTGTCACATTATTTTCATTTTATTTCATATTTCTAAATATTTATACATAAAATATTAAAAATAACTTTTTTATTTGCTTTCACTGTTTCCCGTGTAAATCTTTAAAAACAGGAAACAAAATGAATATAATGTGACATTTTGACAATCATTTATGTTATAATTATTCTTAAAAATATAAAATAAAAACAAGAAACATAAAACAAACCAAACAGACCATAAGTTTGTCCACAAAGGTTGCATTGCCAGGGTTTGTAATTTTGCCAACAAAAATTGCATCAATGATTATTTGTAATTTTATCTACAAAAGTAATATTTGGCGAAGGTTTGTAATATTTTTTTCCGGGGAGAGGGTTTGTTTGATTTCTCTAAAGTTTATAAATAAAGTAGTATGCAAAAGCATTATAACGGAGAAAGTCATCTTAATTAGGTTGACACTATAGACCACATCAATCATATGCAACACACTATACATTTATTAATACGAGAAAAAGAAAAACATATATATATATATATATATATAAACATGAGGTGACATAAATCAAAACTCATGAAAACTTCATTTAAATCTATAATAAGGAAGACTTAGTCTATTACACCTAAAGTCTTCACTAATAAAATTCGGAATTAAGTCTCACCAAATAAAGTCACTGTTTGTATACAAAGTAAGTAAGAGTATATCTATATTGGTTTGATAAAGTTTATAACGATCGAACTCAATCTAAGGATTAAAACATCATTATTTTTTCACTTTAAAGATAACTTTAATTTAGAGGGATTATATTCTTGTGAATTAAATATCTTCTCATGCGTAGATATAGACATATTAAGTTGGATCACAATTAATATTTTTTTGGTAGACATGACAAAGAAACACAAAAACTAATTTCTACGAAAAGCTATAGAAAAGGAATCTGTCAAGAGCATGTTAGAGACACTAGTGCAGAAAAGAGATTCTACATCGAAGTTTACACATCGGTTTATTAGAGATCGATGTGTAAAACGAGGTGGTGGTATTTTTGAAATTAAAAC
Source organism: Sophora flavescens (assembly GCA_030762895.1). Taxonomy (NCBI): domain Eukaryota; kingdom Viridiplantae; phylum Streptophyta; class Magnoliopsida; order Fabales; family Fabaceae; genus Sophora; species Sophora flavescens. The sequence goes on from CM061067.1 coordinate 165,114,255, forward strand.
CAAAGTATTACACATCGGTTTAGAGAATAACCGATGTGTAAAACGTTTCCACATCGGTTATTTCTAACCGATGTTTAAAATTAAAATAAAAAAAATTTAAAGTCAGAATTTTTAACATTCAACATCGGTTCTTTATGAACCGATGTGTAAAATGGTGATTAACTACATCGGTTTTTATTTAACCGATGTATAAAATTATAAAGAAAAAAATAGAAATTAAAATTTTATTTTTACAAATCGGTTTTTATTAACCGATGTATAAAATTTTTAAAAAAAAATTCAGAAGTTAAAAGTTTAATGTTTACACATCGGTTTTAACATAACCGATGTGTATAAGATGGTTAACACATCGGTTTTACCAATAACCGATGTGTAATATTCCTAATTTTTCTCTTTCCCTCCTTGTGTTCCGCGCCCTCTCCCATTCTTCAGTTTCTGAACCCTAAAACACAAAACACTCCCTCCCTCTGCTAACACGCGGCTTGTTCCTGTTCTGCGTTGTGGTTACCTTGCTGGTTCCTGTTGGGCTTTACCTTTGCGGAGGTTCTTGTGGTGGGTGCACTCTCCCAACATCGGGAAGAAGAGGCATCAACAACTAGCGGTTGTTTTCATCCCCTTCCCTTGGAGTGAACTGAACCGCGTGTTTTTGTAAATGCGCACAGTTGAACGATTCTCAAGTATAAACAACACACCACACATTCTTCCCCAAAATCCTTCAAACGCAGTTCCAGCCGCGCCGCCATCGCCGCCACCACAGGTAGCTTGGATGAAAACATCTCCTTTCTTCTTCTTTTTATCTTCCTCAACTTAACCCAACCTATGAATTTCTTCTTTCTCTACGGATTTATTATATAAATTTTGCCTCCTTTTCTGATTATTGAATGCATCCAAGTTTCGCCAATTTAATTTTTGATAAGCTTTCTTAGTTTCATATCACAGATAATGTTTTATGTTATTGCCTCGTTTGAAGTGTAACAGATATGGTGTGTATGTTTTCCTACTACGTGTTTGTGTAGAATGAACCTTAACTAGTAGGCAGAGCTTAATTTTTACTCCTAATCTCTGTGAATAGAGTGCGGCATTCAAGTTCTAGATTAATTATCTCCTTTACTTTTCTATGACCCTGCACCTTTCAACTGCTGGTTATCATAATAGAGTAGATATAATTGTCTCATTATGTTTTCTTAATCAGATCTTAACAAGGACGCCAAAGCATTTACGAAGGACACGACACCAAAATCACCAAAGGAAAGGGGTCTCAAATCCTCTCTGTTGGGCCTGCAAAGCACCTTGAGAAGCCAACATTGCATGTGAACATCAAGTGTGTACCTCAACGAATTCACCAACCTCGTTGAAAGAAACCTTGAGCTCATAGTGATAGCTTGCTTTGGAGCGCAAGTTGCCAAGTAGAGTAAGAGATCTCTGTTGAAGTTACGTTTGTACATAGAAGGGCAGTGTCTTTGTACTTGTCTAGTTAATTGTTGTGTATATTTAATGTTTAATGCAGCCCTCAAACTTTAGGTAGGTTAGACTTTGATTTTTACCAGCCAAAATCCTTGAATGTCTGATCAACCTTATTTCATATCATGTTGAAATAAATGTTACATTGCTTAAGAAAATGTGTGGATTTAAGTTTTAGGTGTCTCATTCTGTTCAATTTGGCATTTAGAGTGAACTCTTCAACCCATATGGTTTGCATTTGAAATGAAAATGGTTGACTAGCTGCTTTTTGCTTATGTAAATTCCTGCCATTATATGGCCAAATTCATGCTAATTGTTTTAATTGTTGAATCCATATTGAATGGAAAAAGTAAAATCAGCATTGTGCAAACTGTAAAGACTTGGTGATGAATAGAAATTAAGATGCATATGAGGATTTTAAACACGACATTGACATGTTACTTTCGAAGCTTTTTTCCCTCCTCCTTTACAATTACTGTCTGGTTTCTTTTAATGGGTCCATTACCCTGCTTATGTGGTTTATAATGTGTTAAAATTGTATAACTTGGGTGTGAAGGACATAAATAATGAGGAATGCATGTATTGCTCTTAATTTATGGTGAACCAAATTTTATTACTTATGAATAAAACTTCTCCAAATTGTCTAAATTTTTTACATGCTACACACACACAGAGATGTTGCCAAGCCTGTCTAAATTTTTAAGCATTTCTAACATTTAGCATTTCTACCAATCATTGCCACTGACCAACTTTCTTACTCTAATTGCAGAACAAGAAATTGACAGGTGTTATTTTCCTGGACTGCGGATTTGATTTGAGGAGTGTCCTTGACTCCGTTGCATAGTGCTACTGCCTCTGCTTTGTTGACTTCTCTGCTGTCTTTGCACAATAACAACTAGGCGTGTCTCTCAGAAGGTACGTTTTGGCTGAAAAGCTTTCATTGGAGTTTTAATGTATTTTCTTGAAAATTTATTTGATTCGAGAATATGCCCACAAAAATTAGTAAAGCCTTAGTTTCCCGTTTGAGATGCAATACTAATGAGCGTACGTGTATGTGCTTAATGTACCACTCATTGTGTTGGATCTTGAATTGTCCAAAGTTGGACAGTTTGGGAAAAAACTTTTTCTTAATTCAGTTAAAATAGTTATTCATTGATTCTAATGTTATATACTTGATGAAAGTTCGGATTGATAAATTTCCTTTCGTTCTCCGGGTGCATACTTTATCGTGGTGGATGTCATCGCGTTCAAGTAGTGTACGTCGGAGACCGCAGGGAAATGCTGCCGAAATTTTGTCGAGTATGAGCATGAGAGTTAAGGACTAACTGTTAACCGAATGTTGAAAAAGTTTCTTCTCGAATGGGATAGGGCCATACCCTGTCATAAGAAGTGGTTGATGAATATGTTGGACTAAGTACGAAGGTATTGGTTTAGTCATGGATCGCGGTTGGATGAATGCTAGACGGACAAGTGATGAGTATGAGAATGGAGTGGAAGATTTTCTACAGTTTGTAAAAACAAATGCTCCTGATAGTGGAAACGGAAGGTTTTATTGTCCTTGTGTTAACTGTTTGAATGAGAGACGACTAGAAGCTAAGGAGATACGTGATCATCTTATTTGTGAGGGGATTTGCAAGAGTTATACAACATGGATATGTCATGGTGAATCGTTAGACAGGCCGAGGGTGTCGGATAGAGAGGAAGTTGATGACGTGGAAATGGACGATGGACTAGAGGACATGATCCGTGATGTTGGGCAAGAGTCTTTTCGGCGCGCACGTGTGTATGATACTTTGTGCAGTGATGCGCAAGTGGCTTTGTATCCGGGGTGCACTAATTTCACACGGTTGTCAACGGTGTTAAGATTGTTCAATGTGAAGGCGAGAAATGGGTGGAGCGATAAAAGCTTTACCGAATTGGTTGAGTTGTTGAAAGAAATGCTTCCAAAAGGCAACACATTGCCATCTCGAAACTATGAGGCGAAGAAGATATTGTGTCCGATGGGTATGGAGTATAAGAAAATACACGCTTGCCCCAATGATTGCATATTGTACAGGTAAGAGTTTGAAGAGATGCACGAGTGCCCCATGTGTGGGGTATCACGCTACAAAGTGAAGGATGGTGATTCTAGTTGTGATGTGGTCACCAAAGGTCCTCCTGCGAAGGTGTTATGGTATCTTCCCGTGATTCCGCGGTTCAAGCGATTGTTTGCTAATGTAAATGACACAAAGAACATTAGATGGCATGCAGATGAGAGGAAGTGCGATGGACAGCTTCGCCATCCGGCCGATTCTTTGCAATGGAAGAGAATTGATAGTTTGTTTCCGGATTTCGGTAATGAGCCCAGAAACCCCAGGCTTGGACTTGCTACCGATGGAATGAATCCATATGGAAACTTAAGTAGTATTCATAGTTCATGGCATGTTATCCTTGTAATTTACAACCTGTCTCCTTGGTTGTGCATGAAGCGCAAATACATTATGTTAAGTATGATGATTTCGGGTCCTAAACAGCCAGGAAATGATATTGATGTTTATCTGAGTCCCTTGATTGAAGACTTGAGAATGTTGTGGGATGAAGGCATTGATGTGATTAACGGGTATTGCCGTGAGACATTCAGATTGCGTGCCATGTTATTTTGTACCGTCAATGACTTTCCAGCATACAGGAACTTGTGTGGGTATAGTGTTAAGGGGCATAAAGCATGTCCAATATGTGAAGAAGGCACATGTTACCATCAACTGCAACATGGAAGGAAGACGGTTTACCTTGGGCATCGGAGATTTCTCCGACGTAATCATCCTTATCGTAGATTGAGAAAAGCTTTCAATGGACTTCCGGAGAATGAAATTGCTCCAGTGGCCTTGACTGGAGAGCAAGTTTATGAAAGGGTGAACAACACTAATGTTATCTATAGGAAGACCCAGAATAAGGCTACCGAGAAGAAAATATGGAAGAAGAGGTCGATCTTCTTTGATCTTCCATACTGGTGCAAGCTTGATGTAAGACATTGTATTGATGTGATGCATGTAGAGAAAAATGTGTGTGACAGTTTAATCGGAACGCTTCTCAACATTCAAGGCAAGACAAAGGATGGTGTGAATGCTCATCTGGATCTAGTTGCGATGGGTATACGAGAGCAGTTAGCTCCACTTAAAGTGGGGGATAAGAAGACTTATTTGCCCCCAGCATGTCATACTTTATCAAAAAAAAAGAGAAAAGAAGTTTCTGTGAATGTCTACGGGGAGTCAAAGTGCCACGGGGTTACTCTTCAAATATCAGAAGACTTGTCTCAATGAAAGATCTCAAATTAGTTGGCTTAAAGTCTCATGATTGTCATGTCTTGATGCAACAACTACTACCGGTGTCCATTCGTGACATATTGCCTAAAAAAGTCAGACATGCCATTACTAGGTTATGCTTATTCTTCAATGCTATATGTAGCAAGGTCATTGACACTAAAAATTTGGATGAGTTGGAAAATGAGGCAGCCATTGTATTGTGCCAATTGGAGATGTATTTTCCACCTTCATTTTTTGACATCATGGTTCATTTGATTGTTCATCTAGTGAGGGAGATTAGATTGTGCGGTCCCATTTATTTAAGGTGGATGTACCCGGTTGAGCGATACATGAAGATCCTGAAAGGATATATGAAAAATCCACACCGTCCCGAAGCATCTATTGTTGAAAGGTATGTTGCAGAAGAAGCTATTGAGTTTTGTACAGACTACATGTCGAAGCGGAACCTGTAGGGCTTCCAAGTCTCGTCACGAAGGAAGATATGATGGTAAGGGTACACGAGGTATCACTGTTAAGAGCATGGATCGGGAGGAAGTGCTTCAAGCACATTTGTATATATTGAATAACAATGATGAGGTTGAACCATACTTATGTGAGCATAAAAGCATCATCAATGAAACTTACCCTAGAATGAATGAAAAATGGTGTTTGAACAAGCATAACAAGACTTTCTTGAACTGGTTTAAAGAAAAAATTGCAAAGGATGGTACTGCTTCTGCTACATTAAAATGGCTAGCACAGGGGCCTAACTTTGATGTCATGTGCTGGAGTGGGTACGATATCAATAAGTTTTCCTTCTATACAAAGTCCCAGGATGACAAAAGTACTATGCAAAACAGTGGGGTTACGGTCGTCGCTGAGTCCATGCATTTCTCTAGTTCGAAAGATAAAAACCCTGTTATGGCATCAGTTTCATACTTTGGAATCATTGAAGAGATATGGGAGGTTAATTACACGAAGTTTAGAGTAGCTGTTTTTAAATGTCAGTGGGTCGACAGTAACAATGGTGTGCAAACCGATGAGTTAGGATTCAAATTGGTGGACCTTAGTAAGGTAGGTAATAAAGAGGAACCTTTCATCATGGCATCCCAAGCAAAACAAGTGTTTTATATCCGTGATCCTTCTAACAAAAGGTGGTCAGTGGTTCTCCAGGGAAAAAACATGTATAATGGTAGTGAGGGAAATCACGATTCAACTCTTGATATTTCTGATACTCCTTCTTTCTCAACACGAGTGCCTAATTTCAATGAGGAAAATGAAGTGGATGATGTACATGCTACTCGTAATGATCACCAAGAAGGGTTATGGGAGAACTTTACTAATTGACCACAAAGTAAGTTTAGTTTGATATTATCATCAAGTTTGGCATATTATATGTTTACGTTGATATTTATAAGTTATGTTTATGTACGTTGATCGATATTTATAAGTTATGTTTTATATTTATCCTGACATACTAACAAGTTTTTATTTGTTTTGTGTTTAAACAGGTATACATGGCTGATCATGAGGATATCCCTCCTTCATGCAGCGGGTCTGAGACCCCGTCTACCGGTAGAAAGGGTAGACGTGCCACACGGATGAGGAATTTGACTGCCAACCGTGGGTCAAATCAAAGGATAAGAGTAGACTTTGATAATAACCTCAATCCTATTGGGCTAATGGAAGATCAGTTTAACAGTTTTGTGGCGACCCTTGCTAGGAACAGGCCCAGTATACTCATTGATAGGTGGAGAGATGTACCGGCGGACGTGAAGGAGCAGATATGGGAGAGTATTCTGGTATCTATACTTCTACATCCTGTGTTTGTATGTATCTACTTTATTTTTATCTTAATAATATCATACAGTAATTCGTTGATTCTTTTGGTCTTAATGTAGTTGACCTTTGACATACCGGATACATACGCTATGAAGAAGCGTTTGCTAAAGTATGCTGGAGAGCGTTGGAGGGCTTTTAAGGCCGACCTGGGTAGATACTATATATTCAATCCAAAAAGTAAAAAGAACCCACTTGAGGTGTATCCGTTTCTTGACAAGGCGACGTGGGATCGCTTTGTTCAGAGCCGACATGATCCCAGCTTTCAGGTTAACTTATTTGATTTGTCTCTAAATTTATGTAATTGCATTAATTTCATTTACTTATGTAATTTAATTGTCTTTTATTTATAACAGGAGAAGAGGAAAAAGGGGCAGAAAAACCAAAGCAAGAATGTCTACCCCCATGTCATGTCTCGTGGGGGATATAAAAAGCTTGTTCAGAAAATGGTTGAAGAGGAAAAGAAAGCACGTTAGGAAGCAGCATCTCAGGCGGATCCTAATACTGAAACTCTTCCAGAGGTTGTTGATCCACCTCCACCCCCACGCCATCGTTCATGGAAGAGGGGCCGACAAAGAAAAACAGGACAATATACATCCGAGGAGGCCCGCCAAGTAGCTGAGAAGATTGTAAGTATAGTTTGTTGTAATTGTCATTTTAAGATTGTTACCGAATTGTAATGTGACCTGATATTTTATGTGATAGGATGCCTTGGATGATCAGCTAACCCAAGGAACCTTTGTTCCTAGAGGACGCGATGATATCTTATCTATCGCCATCCAGAAACCAGACCACCGGGCCGTGTCATTGGTGTTGGATGAGGAGTCGGCATTCGCCAATACCATGGTTCATCTTCACACCAATGCCACAGGGATGTTGAAGCGAGATAGAGAGCACGACTAAAACAGGAGATTGCGGTTGAGCTTCGACGAGAGATGGCCGAGCGATTTGCCCAGAGATGGCAATATTGACTTCTATGTCCCAACAGATGACAAAGGTGTCCAACCCTCTATCCAACCCTCTGTCCATGTGAGCACTAAGGGCTCATGTGATCCTCCTCATCATCCTGAAAATGATGATGCTGGTGATGATGATGATGATGATGATGATGATGACGACCCTGATAGGTGTGAGCTGTATGTTGATGATCATCATCATCGCCGCTTAGTGGCATTGGGTAGGGCACATAATAACTTAGGTAATACCATACACCATCGGTTATTACCGGATGATCAGCTGAGGGTCGTTGTTGAGATTATTCGAGATGCTGATGCTCGAGTCCCTGTGCCCACTGAGGAGGTTCAAACAGTGGGTCAGGCCCCCGATAACTTCATCCTCTGGCCAAGAAGACTGGTCAACTTTCTTGTTGCATCTGAGGTATTCGGTTAGTTGTGTTTTTCTATATTCATAGTTGAAATAATTTATTATTGTTTCAAGATAATGCTTTATTTTTATTCGTTATAGGATGTTGGAAATGATATTGTGCCTAAAAGGTCGGATCTAGGAAGACCAGAGATGTCTGCTCCTGCCAAGGTATTCATTTGACCATTTAGTTAATAACGAATCAAATAACTTAATTATCCGTGATTACTAATATATATCTATGTTGTTTAGGGGATCGACAAAGGGGCACCTGGCCATGGTGATGTTTTTAAAGTTCTGGCTATACAGGTTGTCACCATGGAGAATGACGCAGCCTTGGTAAGGTTGGAACATGATGCCAGCCCTGGTGAACTGTATATACCAAAGAAAGAACTTATGGAGATGGTACTCAATAAAGAAATAGCCAGTTCTGCACACATATCGTTTTGGTGCACGTAAGTACATTTTATTTATAAGTTAAGTACGTAATTAATTTTTAAATACTGTGATAATTAACATGTTTTTCCAATATATTAGGTATCTGCATCGTATGTTAGTCGATCAGGGTAACCTCGCCCTTTATGGGTTCATTGACCCCATGTTCATTCAGGGTGATGTTCTCCTAGCATCGGAAGACCCGGTCACTACCATACGTGATATACTTGCCCGAGACGATCATCAATTCTATCTTGCGCCTTATCTCAATAAGTAAGTACCGGTTATTTAAGTATAACTATATATGACTTAGTCACTAAGCTGTTCGCAAATACAGCCTGCATTGGCAATTGTTGCTCTTGTACCCAAGAATGAACGTCGTGATCTTCTTACGCTCATTGGGAAATAAGCCGGCGAATCAACTGAAGACGATCATCGAAACGTAAGCATTAAAATACTTTATAATCAGTAATGCAGTTGTTTTAATTATCTGAAATCTATTAGATATACTTTAATTAATGTTTTTGTCATGATAGGTCTATTAATGCAACCCACATGTTGCGCGGTGAAAGGCGTACTCGGGCTATCAGATGGATTATTCCCGGCGTAAGATATTTATTAGTTCAAATACATCAAATGCAGTGGGTACAATAATTGATTTCTATTTTATTTAATTCCTCATATTCTAATTGGGTTTCATTTGTACGTAGTCACGTATACAACGTGGGTCATGGGAATGTGGCTACTATGTGATGCAGTGGATGTTGGAAATTATCTCCTCCGGGATCACTGAAAGATGGCACGAGGTAAATGTTAATTGACACAATTAGAATTAATAATATAGATTCGTTATATGTTTTATGTTAGTTTATTACTTAAAAGATATAATCTTTTGTCCAATTAAACTTGCAGATATTCAACAATCCAACTCCATTATCTCGATTTCGACATCAACAACATAAAGAGGCGTTGGGCAACTTTCTTTCTTGAAGTGTACCAACCATAGTTTGTATATATGTAGTTAGTTTAAAAACTTATCATGTACTAGCTATAGTGTACCTTTGGTGATGATATGTATTAGTGCTCGTGTCTGGTTCAATTCTTCTTCTCTCGTGTTTTGATGTAGCCTTGATAAAGTGTTGTTTTCATTCATTCGAAATTAATTAGGCCACGATGCCCTCTGTTTTCAGATTCTCTGCTCACTAGTCATTTGATGAAATGTCAGTATTTTTAACCATATGTGTAAGAGCTGATTGTTTGTGCCAAGAAAATTGAATGAAGTATGTTTTGCTTTTGATATGGTTAAAACTTTGTTGCAATTGTGTCAAAACTGGTTTGGTGTTCTGTTGTTGTTTCTTGTTTGATCAGTGGTCTTCTTGCTGGTTTGTTAGCTTAAACAAGTTCCTGGAATTGATGGTTATGAATTAGTAAGTGCTCTTACTTTACCAATTAGTTTGCCTTGCCCATTTGTTATCTAACTCATGTGATGCCTAAATCACGTGTGGTTAATGCCTTGCTGTTTCTTGTCATTGAATGAACTATAAAAAATTGTGTCTTCCAATTGTATGTGGCTGCTTGTTATCATTTTCTACTGGTTTGGTGCAATAACTACATTATGTTTACCCCAAAATTTACAGTATGTTATTCTGGTATTGATCTGCATTACTGAAACAGGGGAAAGGAATGATTGAAATGTAAATAACAGATTAAAAAAATGAGATTTTACACATCGGTTCTTCAAAAACCGATGTGTAAATTTCACTTACACATCGGTTTTAATCAAAACCGATGTGTAAATTTCACTTTACACATCGGTTCTGATTAAAACCGATGTGGAAAGTTAAATTTCCACATCGGTTTTTGGGAAAACGATGTTGAAAGTGAAATTTCCAACTGCTTATCAATTGACAAATTAATTTTCCACATCGGTTAAAAGAAAACCGCTGTTTAAAATATACTTTACACATCGGTTTTATAACCGATGTGTAAAGTGGCAATAAACCACATCAGTCGTTTCCACATCAGTTTGAAAACCGATGTGGAAAGCCATAAATAACCGACGTGGAATCCCTTTTCTGCACTAGTGAGAGCTGAGTGGAGGACGGGAGGACCTTAAAGAGGGGAAGGGAGCGACGACTCTCCTAAAAAAAATTTACCCAATTTTTGTAATATAATACAAAAAAAAATCTAGATTCCTTTGTGCAATTAGGCTCTTCTCCTGTGCAACACCCCCCGCCAGATCCACTATACAATTTACTCATCTCTCACAATCTCACCTATGTCGACCTTTTGCTTCTGGATACCAGCCCTTTCAGCATCTTCGATTTTTTCGTATTATTATATTATTATTATTATTATTGCTCTTATCTTATTTGTTTTAGATTTAGGGTGCGTTTGGGAAAACAACTTAATTAAAAGCTTATCACATAAGACCTTATCACATGTGAGCTTATGCCATAAGCGCTTAAAGAAAGAAAAAGAAAGAAAGAGACATGAGAGGATTCGAATAGTGAAAAACATGGAGAGGGTGTTTAGTGCATAAGCTCTTGTGATAATTCCATAAGCTTCTCCCAGTAACTTATGAAAATAAGTCAAAAACTCCTTATGGGATGACATAAGTTATTTTTATAAGCTCTGCCAAACACACTGCATAAGAGCTTATGTCATCAGATAAGTCAAAAGGAGCTTAAATAAGCTCTTCCAAACGCCACCTTAGACATGTTGGGTTTGAGTGGCGGTGGGCCAGGGAGTGTAAAAGAGGATCTGACCCTCTTGTGTAGTCTAGTATTGATTTTTAAATTATAGTATTAGATTCCGGCTCCTCTATTTTTATGAGTTATGTTTTCAAATATATTTAAAAAAAAACTGAATATGCATGCACTAGACACTTTTTAATAAGAGCTGTTAAGTTTTTTTTTTTCAAGTAAGATGTGTTTTTAAAGATAAAAATACTAAAAAATAAAAAGAAAAAATTATTTTGAATGGATGTATTCTTTGGAACAAATTCTATTTTATGGATTTCAATCAACAAGAAAAAGTTAATCTGAGATCTCAAATTCAACGATATAATGATTTATATTAAAAAAAGAAATAGTTGAAAATTTTAGTTCTGATAGTTGATGACTTTAAAAGAATGAAGATAGAAACTTTAAATGTAGGTATGCTTTTCTTTTTTATGTTTTATTGTTACTTTATATTAATATGTTACCTTAAAACTTTGATAAAATTAAATATGATTCATGTGAATTTTAATTACATTATTTTAGCTAATAGTTAATCAAGTAGCATATTTTAATCAGGTCAAATATCGAAACAGAATTTCAAGTAATACAGATTAAACTTTCATATCACAGATTCAAACATTAATTAAATTTTTATTTTAAGTTTTAAAACTTTAATGCTACTTGGGAACCCTACAAGGCTACAAAAGTTTTAATAAACAAACTAAGAGTTTAACTTGTATGCATTGTTAGTATAAAGATTTGAAGAATGCTAACCAATATCTTTAAGGTACGACACCTTATCTTGGGACATCACATAATTACTCACGTGTGGAAATAAAAATCATAAATTGCTGGTTACTTTCGTAAAATAAAACTTTTAAGTAAACATCTTATCGCGAAAATGATGCTAATAATTTTTTTTTCTAAACACAGTGAACATAAACAAACATATAAGTATATATATATATATATATATATATATATATATGCATCAACAGTTAATACACGTTATATCACTACTAGGAGATCGAAAAAAGAGCCCTCATAAGGTTAGGCCATTCTCCACAAACTCAAGTCAGGAAAAATAAAGACATATGCATATATAGTTGAAGTTGGCACGGGCAAACACAAGAAGGGGGGTTGTGTAACACCCGGGTGCCGATGAGGGCGGGGAGTGGTCGCCGGTGCAAGAAGGCACGGACAAGGAGCGGCTCCTGGCAGGATTCCAGGCGGAGGGACACATGAATGAACCGATTACACACCCGAATGAGAGGGATCCTGAGACTGTGTAGGTATGGGACTATACAATTGAGGAAGGCTTATATGAATTGATTGGTACTACCTATACTAACAAGATGCATCTTCTTTTCGGTAGCCCATCACTTAATAACTCCACAGTTAAGCGAGCTTGACTTGGAAAAATTCTAGGATGGGTGACCTCCTGGGAAGTTTTCCCAGGAAGTGTCTAAGTGAGGACAAAGCACGCTGAAAAGACCCGGGTTGGTCTGTGGGGACAGTCGTCAATCCATAGAGCAGCCAGGGATGTTACAAATGGTATCAGAGAGGCACCTCTCCCAGGACGGTGTGGTTCGGGGACGAACCAAGCGGAAGCTGGTGGGCATGTAACACCCGGGTGCTGATGAGGGCGGGGAGTGGTCGCCGGTGCAAGAAGGCACGAACAAGGAGCAGCTCCTAACAGGCTTCCAGGCGGAGGGACACATGAATGAACCGATTACACACCTGAATGAGAGGGATCCTGAGACTGTGTAGGTATGGGACTATACAGTTGAGGAAGGCTTATATCTTAACTAACATAGATTACTTATTTACAAGACTAAAATTTGAAACAAAATCCTCTAACCTTTAGGGTTAGGGTTTCGGCCAAGGGCTGACTTTTAGGGTTCAAAATCCTAAAAATTTCTAATCATGATTAAGTCATAGATTAATGATCCTTGATTAACCTAAATCATGGATTAGTGACTAAACAACTAAAGTTGAAACTCAAAACTTCCTAACTCTTTTATACAAGGATTCGGCCTCAACATGTTCATAGGGTTAGGGTTCTTAGTTTAATAAACCAACTTGGATTTATTAAGCATACATACTAATAGCTTGATTAACAAGATCATTAATGAAAACTATGAACAAAAACTCTACCAAACCTACTTTGATAGATTCGGCCAAGGCTAGGTTTTTAGGAAAGAAATTTTTTATTACATCATGCTCTTAGATTTAGATAATATGCATGATATCAAGAAGATAGAAAGTAGTTTCATCATCATTAGATTTTTCTAGAATTGATTATGACTTTTCAAAGTTCTAGGGTTAGAAACTTGAAAATGATGAACACATATGAAACAAACTTTGAATCAAGAAACTTGCTAAAGAACATAGGCATGATTAAGGAAGAAGTTTAGGATTTACCTCTTGAAAATCAAAGACAAAGGAAATCCAAGAAACTTACTTCACAAATCTAACACTAAAGGACTTATGAACTTTAGGGTTTTTCAACACAAAGGCAAAAGAAACTAAGTGAAAAGTGAGAGTATGGTATTTATAGAGCTTGCTTGCGCCATATTGGGAAGGATATAGAAGTGATGAGTTGTCTTGCTAAAAGGATTAAAATGCAAATACTTCCTAGGGACCATTTTGCAAAGATTCCAAAAGTTTAAGGACTAGTTTGCAATTTGTCAATAAATTGTCATGATGACTCTTTGCCACATTTAATGTGATCTTATCTTGACTAATTTGGGCTGATTTTATGTCATACATATTTTTAAGAAAAATCATGAAGGTTGAAGAAAAATCAAGAATGTTGAAGAATGTTGAAGAACAAAGTAGAAGAATGGAGAACATTCTAGAAATCTTGGCTCATCCAAAAATAAATGAGGGCAGCCTTCAATCCCTCATGGGCTTAGTAAATTTGGGCTTGGATTCATTTTTGTGGGGCCCACTTAAATATTTAAGCATTAAGCTTGACCTAGGAAACTTGTATAGTTGTTGATGAATCTGGGCAAGTATACCCAGTCGTGCAAGTAATACGGTGGTAAAACCGGTTATCGTATCCACGAGGATTGGATGTCAACTACCAATTCACAAGACTCAGCAAGTATCTAGACTAAACTTTTAATCAAGAGAAAGTAAAACAAACAAAAGAAAAGAAATAAAATCATTTTGTCTTTTTGGGAACTTTTGACAAACACTTGGCGTGCAGAAAGGATATGTTGGGACCAGACTTCACCAAACCTCTATTTCATGCAATATCAGGACTAGATACCTCCCATTCATGCTTCAGATATAAAAATCAATCCACTAAAATACTCAAACCCCGATTCCTCGGATGGCAAGAGCCTAAATCCCCTAATAGACCATAATTCCTTAGGTGGCCTAGATTAATGAATTTGCATTAAGATTAGGGATTACGCGGTTACTAGCAAACCTAACTCCATTCCTAGATGAAAGGGTTACTAGGTGATTAAATTCAGTTCCGGTTCTAATACGAACGTCCCCATTGCATACCAAAACACAAATCGAGTCATGGGGGTGCTAGCCACAACAAGCATTAAGCACAGAAAATTAATCACTAATATGAAGACATGAACATAGAATAATCAGTCAAGATAAATACATAATCAATCAGTTTGGCTACATCTAATCCCAACAACAGGGATTTAATTACTCATAAACAGAGAATACAAAGGGAAAGAGAGAAGGGATGAAGCAAACTCCATAGAAGGATCCTCCAATCTTCTTTCAGTCCCAGAGCAAGGAAAACATCCCCTTCAGGGCTTGAACCCTCTTCCAGCCGCGGTCTCCAAGTCTGCCTCCAATCCTCCAAGAGACCCCTTCAATTCTGCCCTAAAACAGCAACTTATACCAATCAGTTCTGCGCTCGCTCTCGAGGCGAATGGTTCCTCGCGAGGCGAATATTAAAATCTGCTGTTGCTGAGAAATGGGCTCTCGCGAGGCGAGAGTGGCTTCGCGTCGCGAGCCGGTAAAATGGTTCTCCAATATGCCCGTGAGGAGCATCATGGCCTGAGCGTGATGGCTTCTGGTTTCCAGACTCGCGAGGCGAGACAAGGTTCGCGAGGCGAACCAGAAAGACTTGCATTTTCTGGAACAGTCAGCTTTCAGGGTCACGAGGTGAATCCAGTCTCGCGGGGCGAATATCCAGAATTCTGCTTGGCTCAATTTCTTCTCTTTTCAGGCTCTATATTCTTCCAAGCTTTATTATGGCCAAATCTACACAGTTTTCCTTAAGTTCCTGCAAAATAACACCAAGAAACCGCTTCACCCGTTCCAAGGGAAAAACTAATAAAAACCAAATAAAGAATGCCTAATCTATATGAAAAATGCATGCAAAAGTATATAGAAAATATGATGTAAAATCACATTATCAGTAGTTTCAAATAGGCTTTATGAAATCAATCCATGAACTAGAAAATTTTGGGCTTCAAAGCCACGACCATTAGAGATTGGGAACAAGGATTCTAGCCCAATTCACTTGAAAAAAACTTAGAAACTAATTTAGGGACAAAAGGGTAATTAACAGAAAGTTCAGGGACTTAAGCGTCAAATTACTAAATTTTCACTTTAACCCTGAAAAACCTTCTAGACTTAAAAATATGATTCATACCCTTGAATCATCTCAAAATCATAAGATAAACCCTCTATCGGCTCTTAGAAACTTCAAAATCCCCTTCGTCGTCTACCCGATTACGTGTTCCGCCCGTAATACGTAAATTATTTTTTTCTTTTTTTCTGAAAAAATTCTAAAAATACAGAATTGTATAAAATAAAATACTAAACTTAAGTCTTTCATTCATGAATTAAAATTAGGTCTTTTGAGCAGTATTATTGTACTGTCAATGAAATTCGCGGGCCGGGTTTCGCCTGACTTTCCAACCTAAATTTTAATCGTAGTTTCCTACATTCAAGTAGGATTGAGTAGTAAACTCCGTTTATTTAAAATAATTTTATAAAACTCAAATAAATTTATAAACATAATATGTACTACTGTTATTTAAAACAGTGAAATACAGGGTGTTACATTACTACCCCACTTAAAAAAAATCGTCCTCGAAATTTACATACTTCAGAAAAGATGTGGATATCGTTGTTGCATATCTGCTTCACGTTCCCAAGTAGCATCTCCAGTAGTTTCATCCCATATGACCTTAACCAAAGGAATTGTATCTGCTATCCTTACAGGTAGAGCCTCATACTCTAGATTCTCTCGCAGTTGTATAGACTCAGACTCAATAACATGTGAAGGATTAGGATAATATTTTCTCAACTGAGACACGTGAAAGACGTCATGAAGGTTAGCAAGGTTAGGTGGTAAAGCAATATGATAAGCTACTGGACCAATCCTTCGAATAATCTGGAAAGGTCCTATGAATCTAGGAGTAAGTTTTCTAGTTTTGATAGCCCTGCCAATTCCGGTCTTCGGAGTGACTCTCAAAAACACATGATCTCCCTCCTGGAATTCTAAAGGTCTCCTTCTCTTGTTACTGTAGCTCCTTTGCCTATCATGTGCTTCCTTCATCTTTTCCCTTATCTTCCTAACTTGTTCCGTAGTCTGTTGCACCACATCTGGATCCAAGACTTGATTTTCACCAATCTCATACCAACATAACAGTGTCCTACACTTCCTACCATACAAAGCCTCATATGGTGCCATCCCTATACTACTGTGAAAACTATTGTTGTAAGTAAATTCAATCAATGGCAAGAACTCATCCCAACTGCCAGTGTGTTCCAAAACACAAGCTCTTAAAAGGTCCTCCAATGATTGAATCGTCCTTTGTGACTGTCCATCCGTTTGGGGATGATAAGCAGAACTTATCCTCAACTTGGTCCCTAAAGCATGGTGCAATTGTTTCCAAAATCTAGATGTAAATATAGGATCTCGGTCTGAAACAATGCTCGATGGCACACCATGCAACCTAACAACTTCTTTGATGTAGATTTGGGTCAACTTCTCCACACTATAGCTTCCCCCCATAGGTAAGAAGTGATCACACTTCGTCAACCTATCAATGATAACCCAAATCGCATCATGTCTCTTAGGAGTTTGTGGTAATCCAACCACAAAATCCATAGCTATACTATCCCATTTCCATTCTGGAATATCTAATGATTGCAATAAACCAGCTGGCTTTTGATGCTCTATCTTAGCCTTCTGACACACCAAGCAATATAAAACATACTCTGCTACCTCTTTCTTCATCCTCGCCCACCAAAACAATTTCTTTAAATCCTGATACATTTTAGTAGATCCAGGATGAATACTCAACTTACTCTTATGTGCTTCTTCTAAGATCAACTTCCTAAGTTCTAAATCCTCGGGCACACATATTCTATCCCTAAACCTCAGTACACCATTTGTTCCTCTACTAAACTCAGAATTTTTTCCTTCATCTATTCTTCTACTTATCTCCTGTAAATATGGATCCTGAGCCTGTTTATCCTTAAGATCTCTCATAAAATCACTACTAATAGCGATCATACCTAAGCAAATTTTATCCTCAACCAACTCCATTCCTAAGTTCAAATATCTGAACTGTTCCAGTAATTCCAACTCTTTAACCATCATTGCGGACACATGCAATGATTTCCTACTCAAGGCATCCGCTACTACATTCGCCTTCCCAGGATGGTATAGTAAATCAAACTCATAATCTTTGATAAACTCCATCCATCTTCGTTGTCTCATATTCAACTCCTTTTGGTCGAAAAGATACTTCAGAATTTTATGGTCACTATAAACATTAAATTTTGCTCCATATAGAAAGTGTCGCCATATTTTTAATGCAAACACTATGGCTGCTAATTCCAAATCATGAGTCGGGTAGTTCCTCTCATGAATTCTCAATTGTTGGGAAGCATAAGCCACCACTCTTCCCTCTTGCATTAGAACACAACCTAAACCTTGGTATGACGCATCACAGTATACGTCAAACTGTCCTAATGGATCCGGTAAAGTCAACACAGGTGATGTAGTCAACCTTTCCTTCAGCTTTTGGAAACTCTGCTCACAGTTGTCCGTCCATACAAAAGCTGTATTTTTCCTCGTCAACTCCGTCATAGACAACGCAATCTTCGAGAAACCCTCTATAAACCTCCGATAATATCCAGCTAACCCTAGAAAGCTTCGTACTTCACTTACTGACTTAGGTCGTTCCCATTTAAGAAGTGCATCAACCTTTGCCGGATCTACTGCTATACCTTCCTTGTTGATCGCATGTCCAAGAAATTGGACTTCTTTCATCCAAAACTCACACTTGGAAAGTTTTGCATAAAGCTGCCTATCCTTCAAAACTTGCAGCACTATCCTTAAATGTTTATCATGATCTTCCCATGTACGAGAATAGATAAGGATGTCATCGATGAATACAACAACAAACTTATCAAGATACGGTATAAATATCCGGTTCATATAATCCATGAACACTGCTGGCGCGTTAGTCACACCGAACGGCTTGACTAAATACTCATAATGTCCATACCTTGTTCTAAAAGCCGTTTTTAGTATATCTTCCTTCTTTACTCTAATCTGATGGTATCCAGATCTCAAATCAATCTTGGAAAATACTGCGGCTCCTTTCAATTGATCCATCAGATCATCTATCCTAGGCAACGGATACTTATTCCTAATTGTTACCTTGTTTAACTGTCTATAATCCGTGCACAACCTAGCACTTCCATCTTTCTTCTTAACAAACAACACCGGAGCTCCCCATGGTGACACACTCGGCCTTATGAACTCTTTTCCCAACATATCATCCAACTGTTTCTTCAACTCCGCCAATTCTATAGGTGACATCCGATAAGGCGCCATAGATATAGGTCATGTCCCTAGTACAAGATCTATGGTGAATTCCACTTCTCGTTCTGGTTGTAAACCTGGAACGTCGGGAGGGAAAACTTCAGGAAACTCTCTCACGATAGGCATAGAATCTATACTAGGGGTCTCAATAGTTTCCACCGCGAACAGCATCGCGTACTGCCGAGAATCGTCACTCCTCATGGATACTCCTTTATTGGCAGTGACTATACTAGAAGACTCAAGAAATGATAAGGTCTTACTAGAACAGTCTAGCATTACATGGTTAGCCGAAAGCCAATCCATGCCAAGAATAACATCTATCTGTTGCATAGGCAAACAGACAAGGTCTACTATAAATGTCCTATTCTCAATTACAGTAGGACACTGTAAACAAATAGACATAGTAGTCAAAGGATTACTAGTTGGAGTAGATATTGTAAGGGTATAAGGTAATTGAGAAACAGTTAATTTTAATTGATCCACACACTCATACGAAATAAATGAATGTGTAGCGCCTGAGTCAAATAACACGTACGATAGTCTACCAGCTATCAAACACATACCTTGTATAAGATCAGCAGATTGAAAGGATTCAGCTCCCTTCACGGTAAATACTCTTCCAGTGGTCTGAGGTCTTGCTCCCTGTTGCCCTGCTGATGTAACTCATCTCCCAGTTCCACCCCTATTGCCTCCATTTCCTCTTCCTGCAGCTATCGGCGGTCGCCTAGCCTGCTGTCTGCAATCTCGGGCCATATGATCTATTTTCCCACAGTGAAAACAACTAGGTCGCTCCATGCAGTCTCTAAGATAATGCGGTCCTCCACATCTGAAATAAGAGAAACCTTGCTGCTGTTGACCAGCTCTAACCCTTTAGTCTTTAGTCTTTGGTCTTTAGTCTTGAGTGTCCTGCCTTTGGTCGGGCATACGGTCTCTGTCTCCATTGAGAGTTACTACCTCCTCGCCTCTGAAAACCCGGTCGAGTAGGACCCCCACTTCTTAATTGTTTCTGCTCATTAGCCAGCCTCTGATCTAGACTTTCGATCGCGCTGCATCGTTCCACTAGCTCTGGAAAACTCTGGATATCAAGAGATACTATAGCCCTCTGGAGTTCATGTCGGAGTCCTTCCTCAAACCTTCTACATTGCCAATCTTCATCTAGGAATATCTGATAAAATTCAGAATACTTAATCAGAGCCTCGAATCGTGATGCATAATCACCAACGGTCATGTTGCCTTGTTTGAGACTCATGAATTCCCTTTCTTTTTCGCGTCGAACTAGACGCGGAAAATACTTCTCAAAGAAGCAGTCACTAAACAGCTGTCAGTTGATAACTCTGCCTTCGGTATCCAGCAATCTTCGCTTGCCTCTCCACCAAGACTCTGCTCCTCCAGTTAGCATGAAGGCAGCATACGTCACTTTCCTATCCTCTCTGCAGCGCATGGTATCGAATATCTTCTCGATATCTTGTATCCACCTTTCTGCCTTCTCTGGATCATATTCTCCTCGGAATTGGGGTGGCTTCCCTTTCAAAAAAGTAGCCATTCCGGCATCTTCAGCTGCGGCAGCTCTCCTTTGATTCTGTTGTTCCTGTTGTTCTTTGTTCATCTGTAGAATCTCAGCATTCTGCTGTGTTTGTAACAACAGGGCAGTAACTATGTTTTTCATGGTATCTTGAGTCTCATATGACTCTCCTCCACTTCCGGTATGATTATTTTCCACATTGTTATCTCCAACAATTCTTTCAGGTGTTCTATCTTCACTGACGATCGGACGTCCTCTTCCACGAGCCATGATTATGTAAAAGAAATCATTCGCTCTTATCAGTATGACATATAATACCACATAGACAAGTATATAAATACCATATGCCACACTAATGTTATTTTTCGCATCGGATTCGGACACGCTACCCATCTTCTAAGCATAATTAAAGTCCGATGTGGACTCAACTAGACACAGCCAGTAACAACATCCTAAACCTCACAGTCCGATTAGAATCGAACTGCTCTGATACCACCAAATGAGACACCCAGTTGTGCCCCATTGTATTATTACATTAAATCCTTAATTTTTTACTAACTTAATCGCGCTTATCGTTGAAAAATACGTAAAAATTAAAAACTTAATTAATAATCAGATAACTTCTACAAATACATACCACACCAAACTATTTTACATAAATACACACATAAGTATCCTTTATTTTACACAACTTGCTTATAACTAACGGAAAATAAAACATCTTATGTGACTCACTGGCCCTAAACTTACTACGCTACATTATCAGGATCAATAGGTGGTTCTTCAGCGTCAACTTCATACGGAACGCCGTTCAGCTCTTCAACAATCTCCGTCTCGTATGGGGTTCCATCCATCTCCTCCATAACATAGTCGTCCATATGGTCTTCTAATGTAACAAAGTAGACATACACCAAAAATACAGAAATAGGGAGATAAAAAACAGTTCTATCATCATAAGTGGAAAAGATTCGTAGCATATAATACAATAACGGTCACAAACATGCATCACTCACAATTTACAATCATCCATACTTTATAACATCATCCTCTACCCTTAAACTCATGCAACTAAACCTTTATGCTGACGTGGCCACTACTACTCCTGTCATACATCCCTCGTTAGGGATGCCAGTCAGTCGTTGATCAGCCTCTGGTTCGACTAGTTTTATAACTAGAAAGACCATCGCTTTGTGCTAATTATATCTCGTTTTCGCCCAAATTAGATGAAATTGTCCTCAAGCATCATTTTGAGTCATTTAAGTATTTTTAGGTTAATTTAGTGATTTTTAGTCGAATAAAGCACTTACTGCTAATTCTTGTTTTTAGGGTAATAAAGAGAAGCAGTTCTGGAGTTTTTCGCCCCGCGAGAGGCTACTCGCCTCGCGAGCCTGAAGGCTGACTGTGCCAGAAATTCCATCCTCTCTGTCTCGCCCCCCGAATCATGTATCGCCTCGCGAGAAATCCAACCCTGAAGGACAGAGACCATCACGGCTTAGCCGTGTTGAAGGTCACGGCTGTGACAGATTGGAATTTGAAGAGTCTCGCCTCGCGAATAATCATCTCGCCTCGCGACAAAGCCAAAAACTGAAGACCTGTTCATACGATTCGCCTCGCCAGTCTTGTCTCGCCTCGCGAGCGAGCGGAGCCCAGAATCTGTATTTATATCTGTTTTAGGGCAGAACTGATGATCCTTTAATCTTCTTTTCATCTTCTTTTCTTTTAGATTAGGACGGCTGCGAATCAAGTTTTGTTATAGTTGTAATGGAGAACTAACTCCCTTGGGCTGATCTGCTGTAATCGGTTTGCATTGCCATTTGAGGTTCTATCAATTCCTATTTTAATTGCTTTTCTCTTTCAATACTTTTCCTATACGTCTTGTTTGCTTAATCCAGTATTGTATAGGATGAGTCTTGATTTATTTCGATGATTGTATGTTCCTATATTTAATCGTGTTTGCTTAATTCGCGTGTGTTCAATCGTGTTTGCTTAATTCACGAGTGCTTCACCCCGTTTGCTTAATTCGGGAATAGGAACATATGTCCCGTAGCGTCGGTTTCGCTTGTTAATTGATGCTACAATCGAAAAGGGTTTAAAATCCGCTTAGGGCTTGGAATTATATGAACCAATGATAGTGGGGAACCGAGAGCAGTAGATTAGTCGTTTCAATTATTGACAATCACCTATGTGCATTATTTTCTTAACGGTTTTCTTAATTGCATCCATAATCTCAAACCCCCCAAAAACTGACTTTTCTGTTAATAATAATCAGAGAGTCCTTGTGAGACGATACTCGAGTTGTCGCTCCCTAACTGCATATTTTCCCAATCGCTCGCTTTTTGACGCGTGCGCGACAGCGTGTCAAATTGGCGCCGTTGCCGGGGACTCTTGTTGTTATTAACAGAAAATAATTTTAAAAAAAAAATCTCTTTGCTGAATTAGTTTTGGCTGCTAAGTCTGGTTGTGAATCTTAGTGCTTCCCATGGATAATTACATGCATGGTTATATGCCTTATGTTGATTATGAACCACCTCCATGCATATATTATCCTAACTTTGCTGAAAGCTATGAGTTTAGTAATGATTGTGGCATGTTTGGAGTGAATGATCATTTTAGCCAACAAAGTGGAGGACATAGTATCTTGGATGAGATAGCTTCTTTGGTGCAACAACAGATGACAAAGCAAAATCTTCAATTCCAAGCAAGTCTTCAGGAAATGGCAAAGAACAATCTTGAATTTCAATAGAGGATGGAGGCAAGTCGTCAGGATTTTGCCACTCAAGATGCTCTCATCGTTTCCTCCTTAGCTACACTGCAAACTCCACATCTCCTTGAAGAACATACAGATTCACAAACAGTTGTTCTTGGCAATACTTCCTCTGAGGATAATTTTGATAATGATGTCAAGAATACTTCTATTGATGAACTGTGTGTTGAATCTCCAGATATTCACACCTCCCCTGATTCTATCTATTATACTTCATGTGCTGATTGTACTGACACTGCTTCGTGTGTAGCATGTTTTGAAAGATCATTCTTTTCAGGGTGTGAGGAGCAAAACGTCCATATGGAACATGGGACACATGAGGTTGAGGGCCCTGTTCAGCCAAGAAACAGGGAAAATGGGGATCAGGAGGACATCTGCTTCACCATGCTTGAGGATGATAAAGAACCTTTGAAATTAAATGATTCTATTAATTCATATGCATGTGTTGAAAGTGATGGGATGGATGAATTGAGTGTTGAATTTCCAGACATTCAAGCCTTTTCTGATTCAGTTTGTTGTACTATATGTACTGACTGTACTAACACTAACCTTTGTGTGGTGTGTGCTGAGATTTCTGCATGTATAGCAGGTGATGGATTGGATAATGCAGTGAGTGAGAATCGTGCAGAAGTTGAAGCGGCACCAGAGATCCTCGATACCTGTTTGCCACCTCCCACAGTGGAACCACCAGCGATGGAGTTCAAACCTCTTCCTGAGAGACTGGATTTTGCACCCTTGAATTTGAAAACACTATGGCCAGTCCAAGAGGTTGAATCCCAATTTTATTGGGAGGATTTTGTTGACTTTTTTGACCAGGAGGTAAACTTTGACCCAAGAGGGAGTGAGAAGTCCGCCGCACTTGGCGGAGTTACCATGATTATCAAGCACTCACTCCCACACTTATGCTTCATGCCATGGGATCCGGGAGGATCATATTGCACTTTGGGCATTCTGTGGCCGCTGTATCACAGACAGTGGGATCCCGGTGGAAGCGCCTTCATGAGTCCTTCTAAACCTTATTCTTTTTAATTGCTTTGCTTTGCTTTGCTTTGTTTTTGTTTTCTTTCCCATTTTCCGTTTGTTTTTGAATTTAGCTCTTGAATAATTTGAGAAGACCAAGAGTTTGTGTGTGAGTCTAGTGTTGGCAAGCTTGATTGGGTTTTGTTGAATTTTACATAGATTGATTGCATGATAAATTGTTGACTGTTGATGATTTTCCCCCTAGGTTTTGAAAATTGAAAATTGATCCCCATGTGAAAAATTGAAAGTTGAACTCTGAGATATTTTGCTATGATTGTATGATTTATGATAAGTTTGGGGTGATGGGGTGCACACACTAGGGATTGAATCTCGGTCAAACAATTTGCAAAAATTGTCCAGGTGAGGATTTGAGCCTCCAACATGTTTTTAACTGTGTGAATCACTTTCGAGCTGCACTTTCCCGAATTTGCTTGAATCTCTTCATAGTTTGCATGTTTATGTGTTTACATCAGATGATTTAGGCAATTTTCTTTGAATTAACTACTTGGCCTGAAAATTACCTTCCCTGCTGTATGTTCCCTAGTTAGCCCTGTTGAGCCTAATTAGCCTGTTGTTTCTTTATGACCTTATGTTATGAGCCTAAAATCTGGAAAAACCATGTTAACCCGATCTTAGGATTAGGATAGCATGGAAGCTTAGCAAGAGAATGGTTGCAAGAAACTAAGTTTGGGGTGGCTACAAGGTGTGATGTGTTGTCTGGGATTGAGAAAAAGAAAAAAAATAAAGGTTGGAGCCAAAGGGCAAAGGAAAAAAAAAAGAAAAGAAAGAAAAGTGCAAAAATGTCAAAAAAAAAAGGTATTAAAGAAAAAGGCTGTAGTCGCCCAAAAGCATAAAGAAAAATGGAAAAAAGAATCTGAGTGGAAGTTCAATGTATAAAACTGTTTCATGCTCTCTTAGTTCCTAGGGACTTAAGCCCAGTACCTTTGTATATCCTACCCTTAGCCAGGCCCCATTACAACCTTTAAAAGACCTTTTGATGTTGCATGCATGTTTTCGTGGGAACTTTGATTGAGATGAAGATCAAATTCATGGGAAGTGCTCTTAAAAGTGAAATTGAGTGAAATGTTGCTAGCCTAGACAAACTGAGCGATTGAGTGAAATGTTAAATACCCTTGTGAGGAAGGCGATTGTTTGAATTTGGTGATCTCCCTTTTGTGTGTAACTTGGATCCTTAACTTAGATTAATGATTGCATGAATGATGGAGTTCTCAAATATTCAAAATAAATGATTGTGGGGATTACATTGTTGAAAAGGGGGGAACATTGAAGGAAAATTGTTCAAAATTGTTTTGTGCAGAATTGATTGAATCCCTTAAGCTTGCCAGGTCTTGAGTGTTTTTGAGTTTTTGAGTTTTAGTTTGCTTGGGGACAAGCAAAGTTTAAGTTTGGGGTATTTTGATCAGCCTCTGGTTCGACTAGTTTTATAACTAGAAAGACCATCGCTTTGTGCTAATTATATCTCGTTTTCGCCCAAATTAGATGAAATTGTCCTCAAGCATCATTTTGAGTCGTTTAAGTATTTTTAGGTTAATTTAGTGATTTTTAGTCGAATAAAGCATTTACTGCTAATTCTTGTTTTCAGGGTAATAAAGAGAAGCAGTTCTGGAGTTTTTCACCCCGTGAAAGGCTACTCGCCTCTCGAGCCTGAAGCCTGATTGTGCCAGAAATGCCATCCTCTCTGTCTCGCCCCGCGAATCATGTATCGCCTCGCGAGAAATCCAACCCTGAAGGACTGAGACCATCACGGCTTAGCCGTGTTGAAGGTCACGGCTGTGACAGATTGGAATTTGAAGAGTCTCACCTCGCGAATAATCATCTCGCCTCGCGACAAAGGCAAACACTGAAGACCTGTTCATAAGATTCGCCTCGCCAGTCTTGTCTCGCCTCGCGAGCGCGCAGAGCCCAAAATCTGTATTTATATCTGTTTTAGGGCAGAACTGATGATCCTTTAATCTTCTTTTCATCTTCTTTTCTTTTAGATTAGGACGGCTACGAATCAGGTTTTGTTATAGTTGTAATGGAGAACTAACTCCCTTGGGCTGATCTGCTGTCATCGGTTTGCATTGCCATTTGAGGTTCTATCAATTCCTATTTTAAGTACTTTTCTCTTTCAATACTTTTCCTATACGTCTTGTTTGCTTAATCCAGGATTGTATAGGATGAGTCTTGAATTATTTCGATGATTGTATGTTCCTATATTTAATCGTGTTTGCTTAATTCGCGTGTGTTCAATTGTGTTTGCTTAATTCACGAGCGCTTCACCATGTTTGCTTAATTAGGGAATAGGAACATATGTCCCGTAGCGTCGGTTTCGCTTGTTAATTGATGCTACAATCGAAAAGGGTTTAGAATCCGCTTAGGGCTTGGAATTATATGAACCAATGATAGTGGGGAACTGAGAGCAGTATATTAGTCGTTTCAATTATTGACAATCACCTATTTGCATTATTTTCTTAACTGTTTTCTTAATTGCATCCATAATCTCAAACCCCCCAAAAACTGACTTTTCTGTTAATAATAATCCGAGAGTCCTTGTGAGACGATACTCGAGTTGTCGCTCCCTAACTGCATATTTTCCCAATCGCTCGCTTTTTGACGCGTGCGCGATAGCGTGTCAGTCGTCCAAGTGACACGTTCCCAACACCGGTGCACATTCTCATCCATGGTAGGAATGCTCATGCAAAGCAATGACACTATAGCTGCACAGTACCGTCGGTACACACCCTGGTTCTCTCTCTCAACTCTATTAAGGGTGCTCATGCATAGCAATGACACTATAGTTGCACAACTTAAATTCTAATTTGGAACGGTCTACAAGAACTCCGGACCTCGTGTATCTCAAATACACGGTTATGAACAACGATGCAACATATGATTCTCACTGACTTTTATCAATAACAACCTAGTACCTCAAGCTTTTCCTCATAACCCCCACTTACATTCTATATCACATCACTTCTACAAAATAATAGCGAGACACTTCTAATTCATATTCAAAACTCTCACCCAAACAAAATACCTCCGAGCAATATATATTTTTCCTTAAAAATCATCTAAGCATAGTATTAAACCCAGGCAGATCATGCATAACACACTAATCAACATAATATTCCAACATCTCAATATCATATAAGGCAGTTTATCACAACCAAATAATTAACAAAGTCAGACTCTGTCACGGCCTGGCCGTGATAGCCCTCACGGCCGTGACAGACAACAAAGATAAGAATCCTACAACAAAGAACTTGTCACGGCCTAGCCATGACAACCATCACGGCCGTGACAGACAGCAAACATCCTCATTATTATAATTATTCAAACATCGAAACAATACGTCACATGCAGATGGAATACCTCAACCAGCGTATCACAAACAGTTAAAAGTAAATAATTCAAACATCCTCAAATATGAATAATTATCCTCAGGCGATAAATCCACAATTCCCAAATCGTCATTGGTATTACGGAAAAGTTTCCAATACGATTTTGGTATTGTCGATTACTCGACCACTAGTAGGGTTTAGGTCGCCCTACACCATTATTATAAATTATACACTACTTATTGGTTCCGACGATGGAATGGTTCTTTCTCCCACCTGAGTTTGCACCGGAAACACGTACACGATGATCCTCGTTATCCCACCACGAGTTAACACAACCACCTTCAACCAAACAACATAATTATAATTAATCAACTAACACCCATCTATGACAATTTAGGGCTAGGTTCGGCCAAGACTTAGAAATCTTTTGGATCCTAGTTACTAGAGTCTTAACTAACATAGATTACTTATTTACAAGACTAAAATTTGAAACAAAATCCTCTAACCTTTAGGGTTAGGGTTTCGGCCAAGGGCTGACTTTTAGGGTTCAAAATCCTAAAAATTTCTAATTATGATTAAGTCATAGATTAATGATCCTTGATTAACCTAAATCATGGATTAGTGGCTAAACAACTAAAGTTGAAACTCAAAACTTCCTAACTCTTTTATACAAGGATTCGGCCTCAACATGTTCATAGGGTTAGGGTTCTTAGTTTAATAAACCAACTTGGATTTATTAAGCATACATACTAATAGCTTGATTAACAAGATCATTAATGAAAACTATGAACAAAAACTCTACCAAACCTACTTTGATAGATTCGGCCAAGGCTAGGTTTTTAGGAAAGAAATTTTTTATTACATCATGCTCTTAGATTTAGATAATATGCATGATATCAAGAAGATAGAAAGTAGTTTCATCATCATTAGATTTTTCTAGAATTGATTATGACTTTTCAAAGTTCTAGGGTTAGAAACTTGAAAATGATGAACACATATGAAACAAACTTTGAATCAAGAAACTTGCTAAAGAACATAGGCATGATTAAGGAAGAAGTTTAGGATTTACCTCTTGAAAATCAAAGGCAAAGGAAATCCAAGAAACTTACTTCACAAATCTAACACTAAAGGACTTATGAACTTTAGGGTTTTTCAACACAAAGGCAAAAGAAACTAAGTGAAAAGTGAGAGTATGTTATTTATAGAGCTTGCTTGCGCCATATTGGGAAGGATCTAGAAGTGATGAGTTGTCTTGCTAAAAGGATTAAAATGCAAATACTTCCTAGGGACCATTTTGCAAAGATTCCAAAAGTTTAAGGACTAGTTTTCAATTTGTCAATAAATTGTCATGATGACTCTTTGACACATTTAATGTGATCTTATATTGACTAATTTGGTCTGATTTTATGTCATACATATTTTTATGAAAAATCATGAAGGTTGAAGAAAAATCAAGAATGTTGAAGAATGTTGAAGAACAAAGTAGAAGAATGGAGAACATTCTAGAAATCTTGGCTCATCCAAAAATAAATGAGGGCAGCCTTCAATCCATCATGGGCTTGCGCATGGGCTTAGTAAATTTGGGCTTGGTGTCATTTTTGTGGGGCCCACTTAAAGATTTAAGCATTAAGCTTGACCTAGGAAACTTGTATAGTTTCAAATAGGCTTTATGAAATCAATCCATGAACTAGAAAATTTTGGGCTTCAAAGCCACGACCATTAGAGATTGGGAACAAGGATTCTAGCCCAATTCACTTGAAAAAAACTTAGAAACTAATTTAGGGACAAAAGGGTAATTAACAGAAAGTTCAGGGACTTAAGCGTAAAATTACTAAATTTTTACTTTAACCCTGAAAAACCTTCTAGACTTAAAAATATGATTCATCCCCTTGAATCATCTCAAAATCCTAAGATAAACCCTCTATCGGCTCTTAGAAACTCGAAAATCCCCTTCGTCGTCTACCCGATTACGTGTTCCGCCCGTAATACGTAAATTATTTTATTTTTTTATGAAAAAATTCTAAAAATACATAATTGTAGAAAATAAAATACTAAACTTAAGTCTTTCATTCACGAATTAAAATTAGGTCTTTTGAGAAGTATTATTATACTGTAAATGGAATTCACGGACCGGGTTTCGCCTTACTTTCCAACCTAAATTTTAATCGTAGCTTCCTACATTCAAGTAGGATTGAGTAGTAAACTCCGTTTATTTAAAATAATTTTCTAAAACTCAAATAAATTTATAAACATATTTATATGTACTACTGTTATTTAAAACAGTTAAATACAAGGTGTTACATTACTACCCCACTTAAAAAAAAATTCGTCCTCGAAATTTACATACTTCAGAAAAGATGTGGATATCGTTGTTGCATATCTGCTTCACGTTCCCAAGTAGCATCTCCAGTAGTTTCATCCCATATGACCTTAACCAAAGGAATTTGTCTACCACGAAGCTCCTTAATCTCTTTATCTGCTATCCTTACAGGTAGAGCCTCATACTCTAGATTCTCTCGCAGTTGTATAGACTCAGACTCAATAACATGTGAAGGATCAGGATAATATTTTCTCAACTGAGACACGTGAAAGACGTCATGAAGGTTAGCAAGGTTAGGTGGTAAAGCAATATGATAAGCTACTGGACCAATCCTTCGAATAATCTGGAAAGGTCCGATGAATCTAGGAGTAAGTTTTCTAGTTTTGATAGCCCTGCCAATTCCGGTCTTCGGAGTGACTCTCAAAAACACGTGATCGCCCTCCTGGAATTCTAAAGGTCTCCTTCTCTTGTTACTGTAGCTCCTTTGCCTATCCTGTGCTTCCTTCAACTTTTCCCTTATCTTCCTAACTTGTTCCGTAGTCTGTTGGACCACATCTGAATCCAAGACTTGATTTTCACCAATCTCATACCAACATAACGGTGTCCTACACTTCCTACCACACAAAGCCTCATATGGTGCCAGAGCGGCACCTCTCCCAATACGGTGTGGTTCGGGGACGAACCAAGCGGAAGCTGGTGGGCATGTAACACCCGGGTGCCGATGAGGGCGGGGAGTGGTTGCCGGTGCAAGAAGGCACGGACAAGGAGCGGCTCCTGGCAGGCTTCCAGGCGGAGGGACACATGAATGAACCGATTACACACCCGAATGAGAGGGATCCTGAGACTGTGTAGGTATGGGACTATACAGTTGAGGAAGGCTTATATGAATTGATTGGTACTACCTATACTAACAAGATGCATCTTCTTTTCGGTAGCCCATCACTTAATAACTCCACAGTTAAGCGAGCTTGACTTGGAGAAATTCTAGGATGGGTGACCTCCTAGGAAGTTTTCCCAGGAAGTGTGTGAGTGAGGACAAAGCACGCTGAAAAGACCCGTGTTGGTCTGTGGGGACAGTCGTCAATCCATAGAGCAGCCAGGGATGTTACAGGTTGAATTGTGTTTGTTAATTATTTTTGCAAAAAACCATTTTGAGAAACCTTTTCATAAGCAGAAGATAAAAAGATTAAGAACAC
The DNA here is from genome assembly GCA_030762895.1 of Sophora flavescens. Classification (NCBI taxonomy): domain Eukaryota; kingdom Viridiplantae; phylum Streptophyta; class Magnoliopsida; order Fabales; family Fabaceae; genus Sophora; species Sophora flavescens. Next base: position 165,145,353 of record CM061067.1, read on the forward strand.
AAGAAATCCTTTTTAAAAGATTAACAAAACCAAAATCAAATCCCACAGTTAGTAAAAATAAATAAAACTGTAAAAGATAAGGGATAGAAAATTCACTCATGTATTTTATCCTGGTTCACTCTCTTTCAACCAAGAGCTACGTCCAGTCCCTTCTACTTGAAGGATTTTCTCCACTATTTCCAAATAGTTTCTACAACAAGTATTCTTCACCTCTCCAGGCTTCAAATATTGCTTTCTTGCCAAGCCTCTTCAGGCTCTAATACAATCACAAGGATTTTTCTGAGATCTTTCTAACTCACTATATGTGAGGGTATGAAGGTTTAAGATCTACTGAATATTTTTACAAATATTCAACCTTAAGAATTACTGACTTTTGCTTTACAATGAGAATATGAGCTTTTAATATCTTGTAAATGTTCACAATGGCAAAATGTTGTTCTTCAGTGCTTGAGACCTTCTATATATATAGTGGTCTTCAACTTCTCTTGTAAATCTTCAACGGTTATTTGAATAGTCCCATTATAGAGATAGCATTAAATGCATGATTTTCGTTGAGACTGATAACTTGATTTTGGGCGAGTTGAAAAGCATCCTTGGTTATCAGAAAATCGCAAAATGGAGGCTCAACATTTCTGAGCAATTGTACCTTAAAAACTTTCTTTTCTCCTTTGTGTATAACCCAGCTTTTGTCCAGCAATAAAGATGTCATCGTACAGATCATTTTACAATTCCAATTATACTATTTGCCTTTTTATATTTCCTTGATAGTACTATGAATTTTCTCAAAGGAAACAAGACATTAATCGGATAAAAAACAAATGGGAAGAACAAATATTCATTTGAAATAAATATCAATCATTTGAAATAAATTCATCGTGGACCAGATTACATTAAATCATATTCAAGGTAGTAAAGATATAGAACATATAGAACCGTCTACACGCACTTAGTTTAAGAACGCATCTACACAAGATTTTATTCTGCTCGTCCACTGGTGTGGTAGAAGCGATCGTCCACACAAGTCTTTGGACTTGCAAAGTCCTTAGAGAAACTCCGTCCAATGATGTGGCACTATGGACGTCTACTGAATTTTAGTTAGGCACTATGGATGTATACTTGAGTTTCAAGGATAGCACTCGTCTGCTGACGTGGCAAGATGGACGCGCTTATTTTCAAGTCTTTGGACTAGCTGTACCTAACAAGTTATTTAGGTATTCATTTATAGGCTCGTCTACTAAAGAAATCCAGTCTACTTAATTAAACAACAAGGTAACTTTACCACAATGCTTGAGCAGCCCGTCTACAGGGGTGGACGCGTATTTTTCAATTGAAACTTATCCCAAATTTATTTTACTTAAAAAAGCGTTCCTGCATAACTGAAAGCACTAGTTAGATCTCAACTAATACTTTGCCAAGCAAATTTAATCCTTTTGTTAGCATCAAAACTTAGATATTATCAAATCCAAAACCAATTTGGTTCCAACAATCTCCCCCTTTTTGATGATGACAAAAACTGATTAAATTTTAAAAGCAAAGTCTATGAGAGCTTGCAAGGCTCCCCCTAAAACATAGCATTCATCAGATCAAAGCAGTTAAGGCATATAAAACTAAGTCTTATTTACAAGATAATATAAGTTATCAGAACAAGGTAGAAGCCTATCAAACATATATGAATAACCAGATCAAACCAGTATTAGAGCATAATTTACTTTATAGACAAAATTTAGGCATAAGAAGTCAAGGCAATGTATCAAAAAGATGAAAGAAGAAACTTATGCAGACAAAAATATGTTCCTTTTCAAACAAAAACTCTATATAAAATTTAATCTCTTTCCTTTCTCCCCCTTTTTTGTCATCAGACAAAAAGGTAAAAGGAGTGGACCATCATAGTCAGCAAAACAAGGAAGATAAGAAAGAAAAGATTTAGGTAGAAGGAGGTGGTGGAGGGGGTTTGTTTTGATTTGGATTTTGGCTTTTTCTGAAAATCCATTAATAAGGCCAGCATTTGAGTCACCATTGTATTTATAGGGGCCAAGGTATCTTGAACTTGCTTTTGTACCCTTTCTTCAATCTGTTGTGCCATCAGCTCTGTCTTCTCTTCAACTATCTTACCAACCTTATCATCAACAATTCTTCCAATGATGTCATCAAGATTTGGTGGCAAGGATAACCGTCTTAAGCTCTCAGCAGAGTCTGAAACAGTGTCTTGAGCTTGGGCTGGAGGATGAATCATAGCAAGAGCTAATGGTTGAGAAGATGTCTTAGTAGACTCAGCGTCTTGCTTAGAAGCACAGACCTTATCAGTCTGCTCTGTCAGAGTCGGCTCAACAGTAGCAACAGCAACGACATCAGCTATGGGAGTTGAAGGTTCAGAAGCAGGTTTTGAGAAGATTTCAACATTCAGCTCAGGGCCTTCTACAACTAATTCTTCTGTTGTATGCTCAGAGGATGAGGTTGAAGCTGAGGTAAAGGCATATTGTAGAACTGGCTCAAGGACATCCTTTGCCCAATGAATGGGATTAGGAATTTCCACATCACGGCTTGTTATTGGCAAACCCCAAAGATCTTTGAAGATCAGATATCTGACACGAGAAAGTCCACATCTGCCTCTGAATTTTGGACTTTTCTTATTCTCTTCAGCAGTCAGGCCATAAGTGGAGGCTTCTCTGGTGCAGTGAATCAAGTGAGATAACCAGAAAGCTCCTGCATAGTTAGCCTCAGTGACCATCTCAATTGGAAAATATTGACTGTAATCCATCTGTGAATGATCAAAGGGTTCAAAATTGAGATCTAGCACAATGTCTTCAACTACTAGCATCTTTCCTTTGTGCCTTGTATGCTTCCGGTCCTTGTCCTTGATTAGATCGATCATTGACAACCTAGGACAAATCTTATAGGGCTTGACTCCAACATTTGTAGAAGTGGAGTGTTTTAACCAGTTGGAGGGACAAACGATGCAGCTCTGTCTGCTCTAAAGTGCCTGAATTCCCATTTCAGAATCTCATACATGAGAGTGTCCACAAACTGGTCAACAACAGCTCCATATACTCTTGGGTGTTTGAAAGTCGTCCATTTTGTAGTCTTGTCCATGACAAAAGGAATTTGCCCGAAGGATTTGGCTCTTTTCTAGAGAACGCTCCCAAGATCCTTCTTGCTGGGATCAATATGCCAGTCAGATATTACAACTCTCTCTACTCCATCATTGAATGGTTTAAGGGGTGGAAGTTTCGCTAGATTGGGGTAGATTTTTCTGGCAGGGAATCTTTGTTGGGGAAGGTGGGTGAGGAAAGGTCCATGTTCATTGAACATTTGGAAAGGGAATGGGCCAGTTGGAGTGTGGGGTTCAGGGTTGGCCCAGTATGGATAAATGTGGAGGGGTTCATACTCATACTCAGTCAGAGGATACCACTTAGTTAGAATGAGTTCTGGTTCTTGTGGAATGGTGTGGAATGGTATTTTCCATTCTCTCTGTACTTTGGCCCAGTTCTCAGATTTGCCAGTATAGAGAGTGGAAGAGGGAATTATGGGTGGAAATAAGGTTCTCAAGGGTTTAGGAAAGGGGGCTCCAATGGTAATGCTATTGTCTATATGTGTTAGTGGTAAGGGTGGTGATTGTGGCAGTGTAGGAACATAAACATCATTCATATCATGTGGAGCAGAGAAATTATCAGCATGAGTTCCCAAATTAGAAACTAATTCATCTACTGCTAACCTAACAGGATCATCAGCAGAGATTACTACCTCAGAAGCCAAAGTTGTTCTAGCCCTCTTTGATGGTTGCCTCTTCTTCTTGGCAATAGGACCAACAGCAGCAGCAGCTTGTTTTTCTAGAATGGCAGCGATAGGTAGTTCATCATCATCTTCTTCTTCAGACATGATGACTTTCCTTGTCCTTTTTGGTGCAGGTGGAAGAGTAGCGCCAGTAGATACGGAGAGGACAAATCCTCTAGCAGTCCTCTTAGGAAAGGGTTGTCTCACAGTCACAGTCTTCCTCTTGGTTCCTTTCTTTAAACAAGGATTGTAGCTTCGTTGGCCTCAAGTGATTCTTCCTTAATCTTCATTTTCTCCTCAAGCTTGGCCAACTCCACTTGCTTGTATGTGTTGAGTTGCATGCCACTGAGATTAACTCTGCCAAAATCAACAGCTTGCAATCCTTTCTCACGAAGGAGTCTTTCTTGTTCATCCTTAGGCTTTACACTTAGAATATCGTAAACGCCTTGCTGCTTGAGAATTTTTGACAGAAGATGAGTGAAAGAAATGTGAGAAGCAGATTCTCTGTTGGTAATGGCATCTTTGAAACGATGAAACAGGATCCAGGGTAAGTTAATCTTTGTTTCAAAAACCAGATGGAAAAGACAGAACTTGTGAAGAGCTGATAAATTGTCCTTAGAGTCAATCTTATGCAGCACCACCTTGTTCAGGATTTGGTGAAGAATCCTGATGTGATCTTTCATCTCAGGATTTCCAAGAATGAGTTCTCACGCTGTCTTGTCTCATAAGGGTAACAACAATTATCTCTGGACCACCTAGGTCTACTTCCCAGTTCTTCGTGAAGACCAATCCTTCTTGAGCACATGCAATCGCATCAGAGATGGTTTTCTCTGATACTATCACTTTCCTTCCCAGCACAAACCCAAAAACTTCTGTTTCAGAGATCTTTGGTCTTCTCCAAAATTCCCTTATCAAATCTGGATACACTGAGACCTTTTCCATAAAGATTCCATCCCATCCAACAGCGTTAATGAACTTACTCACATCCAAATTGTATTCTTGTAGAATCCCAAAATTGAAGTGATGTTCCACAGATATGGACATAGTGTCAGTTGCAAAAGCAGGCATGGGAGCAGAGGTTGAAGCCATTGTTGAGTAAGATGAGTTTTGGAAGAACAAGGGAGACAGAGTTCGAAAGATTCAGAGAGAGGTTGATGATGAAGAGACGCGAAAAGTTTTTCAGAGGGAAAGAGGTTACTTTTAAAGATTTCTGAAAAACAATAGTTTCCAAAAAAAATGACAAGACATGTCATTAAGTGTAAAACGGCGTTGGTAACTTGGGACCGTAAAAAGTTACGATGGGATTGATGAAGGTAGCTGACTCGGCAAGGAAAGAGAAGCGTTTTATATAAATGTGTTCAAGGACAAAATAATATAAGCAATAAATGTGTGCATAGACGAGTCCACACAAGACTAAGAGTGGACGCGTAAAGGCATAAGTAGTGGACACGTAGATTTCATGTGCTTTGGACGTCATGACTAGTAGACGTGTAGAGAAAACATGCAATGGACGACCAAATTAACAATAAATATACTAGCTCAATCCACATACAACATATTCAAATGCTTTCTTATAAAGATAAATATTTCCTCAGCAAGAGGTTAGTGAAGATATCTGCCAATTGGTGGTCAGTATCTACAAATTGAATATCAAACACACCTTGTTGCACATAATCCCTAATAAAATGATGTTTGATCTCTATATGCTTAGCTTTAAAATGCAATATTGGATTTTTTAGATAAATTGATTGCAGCAGTATTATCACACATAAGTGGAATACTATTTACAAATACATTGTAGTCCTCCAATTGATGTTTGATCCATAGAAGTTGTGAACTGCTTGCAGCCGATATGTATTCTGCTTCAGCAGTTGATAGAGCAATGGTACTTTGCCTTTTGCTTGACCATGATACTAGGTTAGCTCCAATGAAGTGACATCCTCCACTGGTGCTTTTTCTTTCAATTCTATCTCCAGCATAGTCAGCATCACAAAAGCCAACTAATCTGTAGTCATCATTTTTCTTAAAGCACAAGCCCAGATCACTAGTACCTTTTAAATATCTAAATATTCTCTTAACTGCTGAGAGATGAGACTCTCTAGGATCAAATTGAAAACGAGCACATAAGCAAACACTGAACATTATATCAGGCCTAGACGCAATCAGATATAAAAGAGATCCTATCATAACTCCATATACCTTTTGATCTACCTTTTTCTCTTTATCATCTTTGTTCAGTATTGAAGTGGGATGCATAGGAGTTTTCATTGGTTTGCAATCATCCATCTTAAACCTCTTTAGAAGTTCCTTTGTATACTTAGTCTGATGGATGTACACCTCGTCCACAGACTGTTTAACTTGAAGTCCAAGGAAGAATTTGAGTTCTCTTATCATGATCTTTTCAAATTATTTTTCCATTAACTTAGAGAATTCCTTGCACGGAGATTCATTAGTAACACCAAAAATGATATCATCAACATAAATCTGTACTATAATGAAATCTGACTTAATAGACTTTCTAAATAGAGTTGTGTCTACTTTTCCTCTGTTAAAACCATTTTCTATTAGAAACGAACTTAACCTATCGTACCATGCCCTAGGAGCTTGTTTAAGTCCATACAGTGCTTTCTTAAGCTTATAAACATGTTCAAGGTGATTTGTATTTTCAAAGCCAGGAGGTTGCATGACATATACTTCTTCATTAATAAATCCATTTAAAAAGTCACTTTTAACATCCATTTGAAAAATCATAAAGCTATGATGTGCAGCAAACGATGTTAAAATTCTTATAGCTTCTAGCCTAGCAACAGGTGCAAAAGTTTCAGTGTAGTCTATACCTTTTTCTTGATAGTAGCCTTGAGCAACAAGTCTTGCCTTGTTTCTCACAACATTACCATCTTTATCAAGCTTGTTTCTGTAGACCCACTTTGTTCCAATGGCTGACTTGTCTTTAGGCAGGGGTACAAGCGTCCAGACTTCACTTCTCTCATATTTCTTACCACTGACAGAGGCGGTCCTTGTTGGACCAAAGAGATCAAGGTGTAGCAATTCTAGTGGTCTGTTGGTACTAACAACATTCTTAGATTCAAAGGAACCTTTGACTTGTTTTCTCTTCTGACATGCATCACAGAGAGCATCAAATTTGAAACTAAGGTTTGGTAGACCTCTTACAAGGTTATGCTTTTTCAGTTTTGAGATTAATCTCAAACTTGCATGACCCAACCTTTTATGCCAAATCCATCGTTCATCCTCAATGGACATTAGACATGAGACACTTTGATTTGAGAGGTCCTATAAGTCAATCTTATACAGATTGTTTTGCCTCTGGGCAGTGAATAAGAGTGATCCATAAGCTTTCTTGACAGAACACATATTCTTATTAAATGAAACAGCAAACCCACTGTCACATAATTGACTAATGCTAAGCATATTGTGTTTAAGACCATTTACTAACAGATCATTTTCAATGGAGGGAAAAGGATGTTTACAAATTTTACCTATACCAATGATCTTTCCTTTTTGGTTTCCTCCAAAAGTGACCCAGCCACCATATTTGGGTCTAAGGTCTTGGAACATATACCTTTCTCCTGTCATGTGTCGTGAGCACCCACTATCCAAGTACCAGGACTTCTGTTTCTTTCCTGTTGTTAAGCAGATCTGCAACAGGGATTATCTTATCTTTAGGTACCCAAATTGACTTGGGTCCTTTCTTGTTAGTGATCATAGGTCGTGAATGCTTTGCATGCTTGTTATGTATGCCTTTAGATGACATATGCCCACTTTTTCCACATATTTTGTAGTAAGTATTGGAAGGGCTTGGTTTTGACTTAGTGTACTGTGGACGGAGTTTAGAAGCCTTATATTGTGTATAAACTTTTGGTTTATTCAGAGATGCATCTTGCTTCTCTTTATCATAACCAATGCCAGATTTGTCACGTGGTGATCTAGAATATCTTAATATAAGGTTTAATTTATCTGAGCTACCAACCAGTTTTGACAGAGTTTGTCAAGTATGTCACATCTTGTTTCAGTTGTTCAACTTCACAAGATCTATTAGACTTACACTCAGCCTTGTCAGTCAGACTAACATTGTTTTATTTTAATGTTTCATTCTCATCCCTAAGGTTTTGATTCACTGTGCAGACCTTATCATAATCTTTAGAGAGTTTAATAAACTTCTTTTTGAGACTCTTATACTCTTTAGACGTTATACATGATTCATGCAGCAATTCATCAAAAATAGTTAGAAGAGTAGATGGATCAGAGTCTATTATCTCAGCATCAGTGAATTCACTTTCTGATGCAGTCTCAGCCATGAAGCAAATGTTTGCTTCTTCTCTTGCTTCATCTTCTTCATCAGAAGAAGACAGGTCAAGATTCTCCCAAGTAGCCATCAAGCCTTTCTTCTTTTTGAAGAATTTCTTTTTCTCCGTCAGCTCTGGGCAGTCAGCTTTGAAGTGTCCTGGTTTTTTACATTCAAAGCACAGGGGTGGGCCTTTCTCCTTGGAATCTGACTTCTCCTTGGAGAATTTTTTGTTGAACTGCTTCCTTTTGAATCCACCTTTCTTTCTCCAAATGTGTTGGATTTTTCTGGAGATGAAGGATAATTCATCCTCATCTGAGTAATCTTCATTATTTGATGAATCAGCTTCATGAGGACTCAGCAACTTTAAGCACCTTTGAGGAACTATCTTTCTTGGCCTTTAAGGCAATGGACTTTCCTTTTCTGGAGTTTTCCTCTTCATTAAGTTCAAGTTCATGAACTTTTAATGACCCCAGAAGCTCTTCCAGAGAAAGAGTATTCAGATTCTTTGCTTCCTGGATAGCAGTTACCTTAGGTCTCCACTGCTTTGAGAGACTTCTCAAAATTTTTCTCACATGATCTCTATTCTCATAGACCTTTCCAAGAAACCTGAGACTTTTGGTGATTGTTTGGGATCTTCCAAACATCTGGTCTATAGTTTCATGATCAGTCATCTTGAATAGCTCATACTGGTGAATCAGCATGCTTATCTTTGATTTTCTTCACTTGTGAGGAACCTTCATGAGCTAGTGCAAGAGTATCCCAGATTTCTTTAGCTGTGTTGCAACTATGAACCTTGTCATGCTCAGATCTGGTGATAGCACACATCAGATAGTGCTTAGCTTTCAAGTTTAGTTGATGTTGGCTTTTCTGCTCTTGAGTCCATTCAGCTCTAGGCACTGCAGCTCCAGCTTCACTCCTTGGCTCAATGTAGCCATTTTCTATCAGTTCCCAAATGTCAGCATTCTGTGCATCCAAGAATGTCATCATCCTCTTTTTCCAATAATCATAATCAGTTCCATCAAAGAGAGGGGGTCTATTGATAGCTTGTCCTTCTACATCCATGATTGTAGGATCGTACTGCCTAAGCACTTGTAATATGCTCAACCTTATCAAAGCTGAGCTCTGATGCCAACTAAAGTTGGCACAGGCAAACACAAGAAGGGGGGGTTGAATTGTGTTTGTTAATTATTTTTACAAAAACCTTTTTTGAGAAACCTTTTCACAAGCAGAAGATAAAAAGATTAAGCACACAAGAAATCCTTTTTAAAAGATTAACAAAACCAAAATCAAATCCCACAGTTAGTAAAAATAAATAAAACTGTAAAAGATAAGGGATAGAAAATTCACTTACGTATTTTATCCTGGTTCACTCTCTTCCAACCAAGAGCTACGTCCAGTCCCTTCTACTTGAAGGATTTTCTCCACTATTTCCAAATAGTTTCTACAACAAGTATTCTTCACCTCTCCAGGCTACAAATATTGCTTTCTTGCCAAGCCTCTTCAGGCTCTAATACAATCACAAGGATTTTTTTGAGATCTTTCTAACTCACTATATGTGAGGGTATGAAGGTTTAAGATCTACTGAATATTTTTACAAATATTCAACCTTAAGAATTACTGACTTTTGCTTTACAATGAGAATATGAGCTTTTAATATCTTGTAAATGTTCACAATGGCAAAATGTTGTTCTTCAGTGCTTGAGACCTTCTATATATATAGTGGTCTTCAACTTCTCTTGTAAATCTTCAACGGTTATTTGAATAGTCCCATTATAGAGATAGCATTAAATGCATGATTTTCGTTGAGACTGATAACTTGATTTTGGGCGAGTTGAAAAGCATCCTTGGTTATCAGAAAATCGCAAAATGGAGGCTCACTGTTCTGAGCAATTGTACCTTAAAAACTTTCTTTTCTCCTTTGTGTATAACCCAGCTTTTGTCCAGCAATAAAGATGTCATCGTACAGATCATTTTACAATTCCAATTATACTATTTGCCTTTTATATTTCCTTGATAGTACTATGAATTTTCTCAAAGGAAACAAGACATTAATCGGATAAAAAACAAATGGGAAGAACAAATATTCATTTGAAATAAATATCAATCATTTGAAATAAATTCATCGTGGACCAGATTACATTAAATCATATTCAAGGTAGTAAAGATATAGAACATATAGAACCGTCTACACGCACTTAGTTTAAGAACGCATCTACACAATATTTTATTCTGCTCGTCCACTGGTGTGGTAGAAGCGCTCGTCCACACAAGTCTTTGGACTTGCAAAGTCCTTAGAGAAACTCCGTCCAATGATGTGGCACTATGGACGTCTACTGAATTTTAGTTAGGCACTATGGATGTATACTTGAGTTTCAAGGATAGCACTCGTCTGCTGACGTGGCAAGATGGACGTGCTTATTTTCAAGTCTTTGGACTTGCTGTACCTAACAAGTTATTTAGGTATTCATTTATAGCATCGTCTACTAAAGAAAGCCAGTCTACTTAATTAAACAACAAGGTAACTTTACCATAATGCTTGAGCAGCCCGTCTATAGGGGTGGACGCGTATTTTTCAATTGAAACTTATCCCATGTTTATTTTACTTATAAAAGCGTTTCTGCATAACTGAAAGCACTAGTTAGATCTCAACTAATACTTTTCCAACCAAATTTAATCATTTTGTTAGCATCAAAACTTAGAGATTATCAAATCCAAAACCACTTTGGTTCCAACAATAGTAGCGAATGGTCTAGAACCATACAAAATCTCATGGCTCTCAGTAGCCAGAACTAAAAACTGACATAACTCGCTACCCCAAAAGAACTATACATATAGCTGGTCAAGCTAATGAAAACCGTTAGGGAGATCATGATGATCACCCCCACCTACAGCAGGAGGGTGTAACTCAAGATCATCCTCCACGTACTCATCTGGGTCTTCCTCGACCTCATCCAAAATCACCTCGGCATGAGGTGCTGCTGGTTCTGCTACCTGAAGAGGCTGAATCGGCGGAGGTGGAATATCAAGCAACCCATGCTCAGGCAAGTACTGTAGATATAGTCAAACTGGAGGTAGAGGTACCTCGACAGTCTCCATGACACGCGTCCTCCACTGTGGTCCCGCAGCTATTGTACCGGTGACCTCTAGACGAGGGCTAGAATAGGTGCCACTAAGTGCCTCTAGGTTAATCTCCTAAGCACCACCGTGATGTGCGTGAGCAAACGTTATCAAACGTAGCCTCGAATAAACCAGAGGCAAATCCGGGTCCATCTAATCTCAGGTATAAATATATGCACAAGTAGAGAAACCAACAAGAAAATATGTAAGAGTGAGAAACCAATATATGGATTTAACACGACAACTACATGCGCGACACAAAAGAAAACAAACACACATATACATATTCATAAAAACATAAGCTTTCATAATAAAGCAAACAGTGTATCAATGGGTTTTTATACCCCAAACATCGTTATTTGAAAACTATGCATGAACACATCATATACGTCATCTAAATTCATACCTAATCTTTGGAGATCCCAACACCATATAAAAAAGCTGATCAAGCTCGATTGCCAAATAAGGCACGCCTTCTTGAATACATTTCCATTAACATATCCATATTCGCCTTCTTGAATACCTTATCTTTTAAGATACCCAGATTCTCTTTCTTGAATACCTTATCTATTAAGATATCCAGATTCGCCTTCTTGAATATCTTGTTCACCAAGATATCCAGAATAAAATTTTCACCATCTTGAACATCTTGTCCACCAAGATATCCAGATTAACGCCATAGGCATGTCTGTCGATTAAATACATGTAAAACATTTTGTTCACGACGTTTTCTTTATGTTCAATCTTTCCTTTTCGAGGCTCAAAGGCTCACGACCAATCCAAAGTTTAAACATTTAAGTTTAAAAATCATACCAATCAAATAGACTCCAAGCCAAAAATGTATTCCAATAAAACAGACTTCAAGTCAATAATGTGCAAATCACGAAATCTAAACCGATGCACCAGATTTAGATTCGTAGACTTTGGCGCACAAAAATCAATATCACTTTTTATAAGACATCTAGTCGATAACTTCACCTATTGGACCCCTGACCCATACCATAGAACACTAGACCCCGATGTCTCGGCGGCTAGGTTCGTCTTTCAAATTAAAAACATTGTCGTTCTGTGAAACACAAATTCAAAAACAAAATTTCCTTAACTTTTCCAAGTTGTCGAAAATAACCCGTTGCATAAATCTACTTTACAGAAAATCCTTTTACGGTAGAAATTCGTTTTATAAAATCATCAAAATCACTTAAAATTCATTTTCTTTCAAAAATCAATATTTTGAACCTGAAAATATTGCTTTGAAACTAATTCTCCGTTTTAACTAATATTACTGTTTTTAATAATACTATCGTAAATATTGTCGGAATTGTCCGACGTTAGACGTTTTAAAAACGTTTTAAGTCCAAATATGACTTTTCTAGTAAAATAATTTTTCCAACACCATAATAAAATTATTTTTGAAACTTATTTTCTTAAAATAACATTTTCTAATATTTAGAAATTTCTTACGTCAAAATTAGCGGTACTAAATTATTTTCACAGTTACGTCTCGCTATGACTCATAAAACATTCTTACGTCGTTAAATCATTAAAATAATATTATTTTAAACTTTTTCTCATTTTCAACCAACCAAATACTTAAGTAATATTATATTATTATTTCTCATCAATTAAAACTCATTATTCCGTAAAAAGTTTTTAATGCTTTTAACCTCGTTATTAATTGAGCACTGACCACTGTCAGGTGGTCAGTGCTTTTCAATCCACAAACAACATCAACAATCATCAACAATATTATAGTAATTAACCCAGGCAGATCATGCATCAAAACACTATAATACATAATTACAAATAAATAAACACAAATAAAATAGCACGACATAAAATAACTTAAACAAACACCACAACCACAGATAAATAATACAGACCAACAACTTGATAGCACGTAACCATCGGAAAAATCCCTCAGGCAATCCCCTCTTACCTCTTGAAGAATTTATCTCTCGATTAAAACATTACCGTGAATCCGGAAGTTGTCAACACACGTACACAATACAATTCTTTATCCTTCAACAACCATAATCAACCAATCAAAATCAAACAAATAAAATCACCTTTTCCTCTATAGATAGGTCACGGCCATGCTAGGGTTTTGTGACTAAAATTTTTCTAAAATTCTTAAGTCTTTGGATTAGTGATCCTTAAGTACTTAAGACATAGTATTAATGATTTAACACAAAGAATTGAAACCAAATATTCCAATTCCTCCTAAACTCAATTTCGTCCATACATGAAAACATGAGCTAGGGATTTTATTTGAACTCAACAACTTGGATTCATCATACATATTCAATAGAAAGATGGAATCCGTGATTATTTTCAAATGAAATGAACAAAAGTTCCTCCACCCACATATATAGGGTTTCGGCCTTTGAGATAAAAATAGAGAGGAAAATTTGTTTGTAACAAACTCTTGGATTATGATAATGGAGATGATAACTAACTCATAGAAATTGACTTCATATTTTTAGGATTTTTCTATGATTTTATAGAGAATTTCAATTCTAGATCTAGGAATTGAAAATGATGAACAAGCCATTAAATCATGAAAATAATTGAAGAACATGATGATAATCAAGTGAGAAGAGTATGGTATACCTATTGGAAATGAAAAATGTGCAAGGAATCAAGCACTTCCTTCACAAATTAAGACTATGTAACTTAAGCTTTTTAAGAGAAAATGGTGAAACTTGGTGAAGATGATGAACATTGCCTTTTATAGAAATGGAGTGGGCTCATGGAGGAGGCTTGGGCCGTGGGATTTAAGGGTTATAAGGGTCTAAGGCTTAATTTTATAGGGACAAAATTATAATCTTGTACAATGACAAACTTGTGATTAAAACCAACATGAATGACATAATTGTAAAATCCCTAAAAAGCCATCATGACTAATGTGAGTCATCTATATGACTCACCCTTATGAGTCATCACTTGTCTTCATCCATCGAATGTCGGATTTTGTCTCCGCATGTCCGTTCTCGACTCCGTTGATTACCCGATTTAGGTTTTTACGCCGGAATCGAGTATAATAACCTATTTATTTTGAAAAATTTCAAAATAACCTATATCGTTGGAAACTTCATAAAAACCCTAAGTATTTCGTTCACGAGTCAAAATTAGGTCTTCTGATCAGTATAAATATGCTGTCAGTGAAATTCATAGACCAGGTTTCGCCTTACTTTTCCACCTAAATTTTAATCATAACTCTCTACTATTAAGTAGAGTGTAAATAAGGTTTCGGTTTAATTAAATAAATTTTCTAAGTCTTAGATAAAAATATAAACAAATTTATATAAATTTATGATATTAAAAGCAGAAAAACTCGGGGTGTTACATAAGGCATTGGTTAAGGAATCAAAAAAGGTAATTTTGTATGGAAAATCAATGTATTTATTGTAATAAAAAATGTTAAACTTAGATTCTCAATACAACTTTCCTTTTATGATTTCCTTAACCAATGCCCTTACGACACTCGTTATTAAAATCCGAAAGATTTTTATACTATATAATAACTAGTAACAAATCATGGTATGAGTAACTTTTAAGGTAATTAAGATAAAAAGTTAAGTATTTTTAATGATATGACAATGTATGCTAGATTGATGGTATAATTTTGTTTACATTGACAATGTAACACCCGGGTGCCGACGAGGGCGAGGAGTGGTCGCTGGTGCAAGAAGGCACGGACAAGGAGCGGTTCCTGGCAGGCTTCTAGGCGGAGGGACACATGAATGAACCGATTACACACCCGAATGAGAGGGATCCTGAGACTGTGTAGGTATGGGACTATACAGTTGAGGATGGCTTATATGAATTGATTGGTACTACCTATACTAACAAGATGCATCTTCTTTTCGGAAGCCCGTCACTTAAGAACTCCACAATTAAGCGTGCTTGACTTGGAGCAATTCTGGGATGGGTGACCTCCTGGGAAGTTTTTCAGGAAGCGTGTGAGTGAGGACAAAGCACACTGAAAAGACCCGTGTTGGTCTGTGGGGACATTCGTCAATCCATAAAGCAGCCAGGGATGTTACAAATGGTATCAGAGCGGCACCTCTCCCAGTACAGTGTGGTTCGGGGACGAACCAAGCGGAAGCTGGTGGGCATGTAACACCCGAGTGCCGACGAGGGCGAGGAGTGGTCGCCGGTGCAAGAAGGCACGGACAAGGAGCTGCTCCTGGCAGGCTTCTAGGCGGAGGGACACATGAATGAACCGATTACACAGCCGAATGAGAGGGATCCTGAGACTGTGTAGGTATGGGACTATACAGTTGAGGATGGCTTATATGAATTGATTGGTACTACCTATACTAACAAGATGCATCTTCTTTTCGGAAGCCCATCACTTAAGAACTCCACAGTTAAGCGTGCTAGACTTGGAGCAATTCTGGGATGGGTGACCTCCTGGGAAGTTTTCCAGGAAGCGTGTGAGTGAGGACAAAGCACGCTGAAAAGACCCGTGTTGGTCTGTGGGGACATTCGTCAATCCATAAAGCAGTCAGGGATGTTACATACAATATATAGTTATATACTATTTTAATTTATAAACTATTTAATATGATTTGTGCAGTGATTTAATGACCTGTATAGAAAATAAAGAAGGATATAAAATAAGTTTTTGATGTACAATTTTACTATTAAAATAATTGAATTAAAATATCAATATTTTTATACTTCTATTATTTAGGTGGGTTGACTCGACAATACGTTAACTCATTGTAAAGTGTGATGAGTTGGTATTTTCAATATATATTCGAGAAATGAGTCAATCCGTCTTATCATTGGTCTCATTCTAGGCCGTTGGTGACGGGTCGGGGCGAATCAACCGGATTTACCATCTCTAATTTACACATGCAATTAATTAAACCAACCATGCTATATAAGTTGGGGAATAGGCTTCTCAAAGCATTTTTGTGAATAACTCATCACTAACTTGAAATTTTAGCCGGATACAAAGTGGATTAGAAGCTGGTGCTGACGCCTGACACTTCTACCACTCTTTTTTTTTTAGCGGTGACTAATCTCCTCCGGAGAACCTATTGGGCACACAAGGTGGATTCTCCCCTTCCAACCAGGTTTTCTTCATAAAAAGTCAGGATTCGAACCCCTAATCACTTTCTACCGCTCTCTTTTATATGCCCCGTGTGAATCGTGGGAACAAAGCCAATAGTAGAAATTGCGGGAATGGGGATTTGATAATTTTGATGTTAACTATTATTTTATATTTTAAAATATTTTTGCATAGTATTAGTCGCAAAAGTTATTGGATATTTCTATGGGAAACAATATATGTCTTTGGGGCCATATTTCAGAGTGTATTTAGAAAAGTACGTAGAAAACTTATTTGAGTTTATGAGAATGACTTATAAAAAAAAATTATACAAATAATTTATAAAAAAATATTTATAATCTTCATATAAGTTCATTTAGTTAATTTATTGTAATAAGATTGTCAGAAAAATTAAAAAAAAAGTTTTTTTTTAACTTATATAAAAAAATATTGAATAAATATTTAACTAAATTGTTTATCCAAATATATCCTTCGGATATTTGATCTTAATCTCGATAATGCATAGCCTGTATAAGCAATTAAGCAAAATAATTAAGCAATATTAACCTTTGAAAAGTAAAATAGATAAATAAATAAAGAATCAATTAATGCTTTTATTAACCAAAGCAAATATTCAATATTGTTTTGGTAGTTAATGGAAGGGAGGGAAGGGAGGACATATATTGCTGCAATGATAATCCTTGCAGCCTTGAATTCTGCTTCTTTATAGTGTGACAAGTATGGGCTACGGTGCATTCTTCCATTGTCAATTGTCCTTCTACTCCTTTACCTTTTATCTTGCTGCCGCTTGCATTCCTTACCCTCAAGTGTCTTTTTAACAATATATATTAATTATTTATTTTTAATATAAAAAGTTAATGTTTGCTTGGAGTGGGAGGCAAGGTTGGAGGAAAGACGAGACCCTTGTGTTTACGTCCTAGTTATTGAGGTAATATCCTCTCGCCCTCCTTGCCATTTGCTGTATAGAGAATATGCTTAATTGTATTTTTAGTTCCTTAACTATTTTTTTTTGTGATTTTGATCTCTCAAAAATTTTAATTATATTTTTGGTCCCTTAATTTTTTTGATTGTGTGATTTTGGTCCCTCAAAAACTTTTATTACACAATTTGTCCCTCGACTTGTAAAATTGTGCGATTTTGGTCCCTCGAAAATTTAATTGCACATTGACTAGTCATGGACAGGAGGACTGATTTTGCACAATTCGACAAATTAGATGATTAAATGTGTCATTAAATTTTTGAGGGACCAAAATCACACAATTGAAAAAGTTGAGGAACTAAAAGTGCAACTGAATTTTTTGAAGGACCAAAATTGCATTATTGAAAAAGTTGAGGGACCATAAGTGCAATTAAGCCTGAAGAATATATTTCAAAGTTACAACTAATAGTTGAACTAACTGATGAATGAAAAATGACATAAAAGACATGTTTATATTTTTTTTTTTGGGATAAATCTTATTTATATATTATTTATTTTAAAATAATTACACTTTTAATACTTCAGTTTATTTTAAATTATTTATCATTTTAAAAATTTAAATATTAATTTTAAATTTTAAATAAATTTAATTATTTTTAATAAATAAACTGAGATAATAAAAACAAAATGATATATTGATATGATTCTTATATATATTTTATTTTATTTTATTTTTACAGATAAATGTAAAAAAAATTATCCTAAATATATCTAGGTAGCATTTTCTATTTTATTTAATTGGGAATAAATGAGAAATTTAATTAAAATAATATAAAGAAAAAACAAGAGAAAAAATTGTAAGCAATAAGTTATATGTTCAAATGTTACTTCATTAGAAAGAAATACTATCATACTATAAGATAGTGAAAAAAATGTTGTAAGCTAATTAGAAAAATGATAATCAAGCGATGCTACTTTTTTGTACATCATAAGTTGTTCGCTGTAAATTAGGAGATTGGTATTAGAGCTGGCAATTCGGGTCATCCGGCCCAACCCGAGCCAACCGGGTCAGAGTGAAGATGCAGGCCCGGCCAGGCCAGTCCGGCCCGGTTTTCCTGTGGGCTACATATCTAGCGGCCCAACCTAGCCCTATGACGGGCTAGCGAGCCAAACCAGCCCTTATTTTAAAAAATAAAAAATTAATTACAGTAAGCTCATTCAATAAAGAATAAAGACCACTGGAATACAATTGGGTATAACCTGCCCTCACAAGTCCTGCAACATATTTTGCTGATGCAGAAGTTGTCCATAATAATTAAACAACACATCATATCTTAGCGAATGATGATAAAAAATGAAAGTGAACATGCTTGCGAAGGAACTAGTGGCGGTGGGGGACAAGTAAATAAACATTCAAATTAAACATTGAAATGTATAACTAACTCGGAAGTGTAGCCATGATAATGATCCATTTTAAAAATGAATATAACCACTGCAACAGTAACTAATATTACATAATTCCAGCAACTAGAGCAAGGCGATTCAGGCGAAGCAAGAGCGGATAATGAACGGAGCAAGACGGCGCACGACAGCACGAGCAAAGCGAAGTTGAAGCAAGAGCAAGCGAGCAGCTATGTTACAGTATCAAGTTTGGAGATCATTGAATCATATATTCTGATCAATGTATTTGATGGTATAAAGCCCATGAACCACGATAACCATTACGCCATGAGTAATATTGGGCAATGTGTGGACCGAAGTTTCGTTTGTCGTGATGACAATTGAGTCCTAGGTTGGTTAAGGTGTTGGATTATGCACAAAACAACTATTGGTGGTGCCTAGGGTATTCCAATTAGTTGAAATCTGTTGGACATTGGATTCTTTTCGTTGTCAATGGCCCGTTTAAAACCCCTGATCAACGGAAATGAAAAACGAGGAGTTGGTAGAGTTGTGAGTGAGAGTGGGTTATTGAAGTGTCATGCATTCTTTCAAAATTTCGATGAATGCCGGGTATGAGACCCTGTGGACTGAATTATTACTCTATGGTTATTGTTTATATACTATGAACATTTTGTATATGTTTTTGTGTGTCGCGCATATAGTTATCTTTTTGAACTTATATATTGGTGACTCACTCTTTTATACTTTATGTTGTGCGTTTTCTGTGTGGGTTATATATATGTTGAGTACAGATGGATCCGAACGAGCCGGGCTTGGCCTTCTCGGGGATCCGAGCCCTAGTTTTTGATCAATCTGATGAGTGCAGCGCCTAGGAAATCAACCCTGGAGCCAGGAGCACTGTCTATACCGATCCAGTGAGGACTTTGTCAGGGGCTGTTGCAGATGGACCGCAACATCGAGTACATAGTATGGAGACTATCCAAGTCTCACTTCCACCTATCTGGATGATCCTACAGTATCTAGTGCAGCAGGGAGATCTCAAGCACTACCCTCCCCACTATGTCGAGCCTCTACAAGGAGTGCCGTCGAGTGGACCTCCGACTCCTGTCATCTTAGTACCTGGAGGGATTCATGATGTTGATGAGGAGGATCCTGAAGAGGATCCAGTTGAGGACTCAGTCCATCATTCCCCGGATGATGCAGTGGTACCTAATGTGGGGGCAGATGTGGAGGCGTTCTCTCCGGATTCACCTCCTCCTGGTGAGGAAGTCTGTACCGGACTTCCTAACGGTTTTCTATAGATTGACCAACTGTAGGGTAGTGACCTAACTATAGGATGGTGGGACTTTTGTTAGTCTGAAATCTAGCTGTGGAGAGCCTTCTTTTTGGGTTGTAGTAGTTAAGACTCCCACTAGGTTTGTTTTATGCTTTTCTCGTTTTAGTGTGGCTTTGTTTTATCTTCTAACTGTGTGACTGTGACTAGTGACCTGGTACGATAAAGGTCGGGTGATGTATGATACTATGATGCATTTGTGATATATATCAACGTGTGTATGTTAATGATGTTGTATGTACGCTTAGGTAATAATTGTATTAAAAGAAATAAAAAATTTACCACCATTTTTTAAATGATAAGTAATTAGAAAATTATATTGTTTCTGAAAGTAACCAACAACAATTATTTTAAGTTCACTTGAGTTATTTTTACGCAATCGAGTTTCTTTAAATGTGATATCCCGGGAAGGGATGTCGCACTCCCCTCCGCCAACCCGCCTAAAACAGGGTGGGGTGCGGGGGGTTGAATGTTGAAAATGGGTTGAAAATCACAGTTTGACGACGGGTTGGTGGGTTGACCCATCAAAGATAAGATAAAAAAAATAATTGAATATTAAATTCCTTGAAAATTATAAAAAATAATAAAAATAAAAAACACCTAAATAATATTGTTGATTTCTCATCTATAACGAAATAAAGTATCGGTAATGATTTCTCATCATTTACTTTTGAAGTTTTGAAGTCAAGATAAATATTATGTAGCAAAAAAGCAAAATAAAGCATGCATTAAAACTTACAGGTTTGCTAATTTGACACAAAATGTCGGACAACATACGTACACCGTATGAACAGTGTCGCACAGTACGGCACTGTAGTTGTACTGTACGGCACTGTAGCACAGCTTTTTTATTTTTTTTAAATTTAAATTTTTTTTGTAAATAAATTTTTTGATTAAGTATGGGCATTCACCACATATTTGAAGGCATTCACCAGATAATTGAACTACGTTCACCAGATAATCTAAGGCATCCACAAGCTAATTTAGTATAGGCATTCACCACATATTCGAAGGCATTCACCAGATAAGTGAACTACGTTCACCAGATAATCTAAGGCATCCAAAACTCGGTTTTAGTATGGGCATTCACCAGATATTCGAAGGCATTCACCAGATAATTGAACTACGTTCACCAGATACTCTAAGGCATCCAAAACTTGGTTTTAGTATGAGCATTCACCACATATTTGAAGGCATTCACCAGATAATTGAACTACGTTCACCAGATAATCTAAGGCATCCAAAACTTAGTTTTAGTATGGGCATTCACCACATATTTGAATGCATTCACCAGATATTTGTACCCCGTTCACCAGATATTGACACATACTTAATCAAAAAATTTATTTACAAAAAAAATTTAAATTTAAAAAAAAATGCTACAGTGCCGCACAGTGCAGCTACAGTGCCGCACTGTGCGGCACTGTTCATACGGTGTACCGTATGTTGTCCCAAATTCTGTGTCAAAAAATCATTTCCGTAAAACTTATAGTTATGGCCATGCTTGCAAGCTCTCTCTGGGCTTTTTGACCAAATTGGGTTCCTTTTATAAATTATTTACCAGTTTAGGGTTATTCTGAAACTATTTATCAATGGGGGGTCGTTTTGGACATGTGGCATTTTTTTTTCTTCAATCTGACAGGTCAAAGGCGCCACTGCAGATGACGCCACCCATTTTTTAAATAATAAAAAAAAAGGCAAAAGGGGAGGCGCCACTGCAAATGGCGCCTTCCCATACAGTGGCACCTCCCCTGCAGTGTACCACGTGGCACTGGGGGCCCCCAACCAAAAATTGGACGCTTACAATTTTAAAGGAACAACGCTGCAAAAAAATTATACTATAAGTATAGGGAATAACGATGACATTAATGATAAAGTATCTATTTAAAACAACAAGAGGCAATAAAAAAATCTCATAATAATAAGTAGCAAATAATATCACAGGAGGCATAAAAAAATAATAGCAATAACAATTTACACCAATAAATATTCATCTAGTAGGTTATATCCTACTTTATTATTATTATAAAATCAATATTCCATTTACTGTTCACTTCCTCTTCACGCTACAGTTTTCCAATTTCCAACTTTCTCATTCTCACAAGCCCAAGCCCAAGCCCACGTGCCCTTCCTTTTTAATACTATTCACCCGCCCTCCTTTTACACATTCAAACTCAAAACGTGAAGGTAGGGTTTGGTACAAGTTTAAAAAAATATTTTTGGAAATATGATATTCGGAAATAAAATTTTTGGGAATGTGATATTCGGGAATAAAATTTTTTCATCTTCCCACATGATAATAGAGTTTTATTAAGTTTATAACTATCATTTACTAATTTTATTCTCGAAAATCTTTTATGTCGGAAAATAAAATTATTAAAACTTTTATAACAGAAAAACTTTATTCCCATCCCATATAATAGCAAAACTTTATAAATTTTAATATAATAAATTATTAAAATAGATTTTAAAAAAATAAATTATTGGTATCATAGTTTTTTCATTGAAATTAAAATTATTAAAATACTAATCAAAATATGAATTATAAAATTAAAATCGTTACTTTATTATTTAAAATTTAATAAACTAAAAAACTGATATTTTATATCGTGGTGTCAAATGGGTTTACTAAAATATCACGATATAAAATATCAGTTTTTTAGTTTATTAAATTTTAAATAATAAAGTAACGATTTTAATTTTATAATTCATCTATTGATTAGTATTTTAATAATTTTAATTTCAATGAAAAAACTATGATACCAATAATTTATTTTTTTATAATCTATTTTAATAATTTATTATATTAAAATTTATAAAGTTTTGCTATTATATGGGATGGGAATAAAGTTTTTCTGTTATAAAAGTTTTAATAATTTTATTTTCAGACATAAAAGATTTTCGAGAATAAAATTAGTAAATGATAATTATAAATTTAATAAAACTCTATTATCATGTGGGAAGATGAAAAAAAATTATTCCCGAATATCACATTCCCAAAAATTTTATTCCCGAATATCACATTCCCAAAAATATTTTTTTAAAACTTGTACCAAACCCTACCTTCACTTTTTGAGTTTGAATGTGTAAAAGGAGGGCGGGTGAATAGTATTAAAAAGGAAGGGCACGTGGGCTTGGACATGTGAGAATGAGAAAGTTGGAAATTGGAAAACTGTAGCGTGAAAAGGAAGTGAACAGTAAATGGAATATTGATTTTATAATAATAATAATAAAGTAGGATATATAATCTATTAGATGAATATTTATTGGTGTAAATTGTTATTGCTGTTATTTTTTATGCCTCCTGTGATATTATTTGCTACTCATTATTACGGGATTTTTTTTATTGCCTCTTGTTGTTTTAAATAGATACTTTATCATTAATGTCATCGTTATTCCCTATACTTATAGTATAATTTTTTTTGTAGCGTTGCTCCTTTAAAATTGTAGGCGTCCAATTTTTGGTTGGAGGACCCCCTGGGGACCCCCCTGCAGTGTCACGTGGTACACTGCAGGGGAGACGCCACTGCAGGGGAAGGCGCCATTTGCAGTTGCGCCTCCCCTTTTGCCTTTTTTTTTAAAAAAAAAAATGGGTGGCGCCATCTGCAGTGGGCAGTGGCGCCTTTGACCTGTCAGATTGAAAAAAAATAAAATATGTCACGTGTCCAAAACGATCCCCCATTGATAAATAGTTTCAGAATAACCTTAAACTAGTAAATAGTTTCTAAAAGAAACTCAGTTTGATAAAAAAAAAAAACCTCTGTGTCACTGAACACGTGAGACTCAGTAATATATACACAAATCAAAACAAACATGAGCCTTACTATAATTTTCTTTTATATTTTCTTTTCTCGTAAACATGATTCTCTCACGTTAAGTAATAAAAAAACATATTGATGATACTGATATTAGATACACACGACATCCGGCTTTCAAAGAATTATTTAATTTATGTATAAAAAAAAATTGTTTAATTAATATAAAAAAATAAAAAAATAAAAAAAGAAAACTTTAAAAATTATTTAATTAATATGGAAAAATAAAAAATAAAATCGGTCCGACGGGCCACCCCACCTCCACCCCACCCCGTCCCGTTTTCTTGACGGATTAAGCGGGGTGGTTTAGAATGGTTGGTGGGCTAAAAACTTTGGTCCGTCCAACCAAAAAAAACAGGTTAAACGGGTTGGTCCTCGGATCCAACCCATTTTATCATCCTACTGTCAGTGTCACTAACAAGTGATAACGAATATACTTTAATCCAATAATAAATAAATGAATGAATGAAAAATACATAAAGACAAAAGCAATTATTGCTTTTATTAACCAAAGCAAATATTTAACATTGTTTTGGTAGTTAATGACGTAGAGGGAAGGGAGGACATATATTACTGCAATGATAATCCTTGCAGTCTTTAATTCTGCTTCTTCATAGTGTGACAAGTATGGGCTACGGTGCATTCTTCTATTGTCAATTGTCCTTCTACTCCTTTTCCTTGCATCTTGTTCCCGCTTGCATTCCTTACCCTCAAGTGACTTTTTTTTTTTTTTTTAAGGGCCTCAAGTGACTTTTTAACAATATATATTAATTACTTTTTAATATAAAAAGTTAATTTTTATTGCCGCCATCTGCATAGAGAATACATTTCCAAGTTACTAAGTTCAGAAACAATCATTACTCACAATTTGAAAGTAGCGTAATTAATAATAATTGTGTAAGTAAATTAAATACAAAATCAGAATAATACTCTGTCATTTTTTTTTTAATATTTTCATTTAAATTTGTCATGTTAATTTTTTTTTATGCTAAATCATGCTAAAGTTTTAAATGATTGCAACTGCTGCAAAAGTTTAAAAAAATCTTGTTATATATATTACTCTTTAAAATAGGTAATATCCTTTTTTAACGAATAGCTATTAAATACTAAAATTTTAAGCATGGAAAAAATATAAAGCGTCTAGTTTTTCATATATAAAAAAACAATACAAATAATGATAGGTTTGGCATCAAATATATGCATTTATTATACTAGCAAGTATCCCGTGTAATGTATGAGTATTTTTTTAATGATATATATATACATAGTTAACTCAAGTATAGTCCAAAAAGTATAAACTAAAAGAACAAATATTTAAATCCGAAAAAATATGCCTAATTAATTCTAAAATTTAATTATTTAGAAAATAGAAATTAAGAATGACATAAGTCCTTGTCAAAAAAAGAAAAGAAAAAGAATGACATAAGTCATTCTATAAATGAAACGACTTTAGAGATTCAACTGGAGTATTCTGATTTAATATATAGACGTGACTATTCTTATTTTAAAAAATTAGTTGTCCTAAAAAAATAAAATATTTAAATGGAAGTAATTAAATTATATAAAGATTTGATAATAATAACTATTAATTAGTAGATTTAAAAAAATACAAAAAATGCAAGTGAGCTTGTATAAAATGACTCACTTTCAGGAATGAGTATTCTAATTAATAAATAGGTTAGTAGTAAAATATTCAGAAATTAATATTGGACAATTCGGACATAATCTTAAAATTAGTATTAGTATGTAATTAGAATTTTTTCCTGAAAAGGAAAATAATTAAAGGAAAAAATAAGTAAGCAAATTTTGTAATGCATTTAACAAATGCTGTCGAGGGGAGAGAATACAGATTACAATTTAATATATAAATGTTAGTGCTTAATTTGTTAAACATTTGAAAAAAAAAATTCTTGTTATTTTATGTCTCCATTGTATTAAAAGGAAAAAATATAGATTTTTTTTTTTTGAGTCAAAGGAAAAAATATAGATAATGATAAGATTAATGTGACATAGTTGGAAAACAAAATGAAGTTCAAACAGGATTTGTTAAGATTTAAGGTGGTTACCTGATTAGATTATGATATATTTTTTGCATCATTATTATTATAATAATATTTCACAGGGAGGCAGAAAGCCAGAAACCCATCGGTATGGAAGAAAATTAACTTACAAGTTTGGAATGGGTTTTGGCACTTGGCTTTGCACCTGTCGCTGCACCAGCTGGCAGGTAAGAATCGGCAAAAGAAAGATTGTAGGCAATCATCGTAGCAGATTTTATATACAGCATCTTGTTCAGGCGTTTGGGCCGTAGCCTGTTGAACAGCTGCAAGGACTACAAGGCAGGCCACCAACAACAACACGACATTTTTGTTTGCCATTTCCTAATCCTTTGTTCTCTTTTGTTGTTGGTGGTATTTTGGTTTTCTCTCCTTCCCTTCCGTTTTGTATTAGAATGATCTCAAGTATATATAGCTGTGTAATATGCCTCACGAGGTCAAAGTTTGTTGCTAAAATTTTGGGTTCTTGTTATAAACTCTCCTAATTTTAACAAAAATAAACTTGCCTTGCCAGGATAATCAATTCGGTACAATTATAAAAAGTAATGATTAATTTGATTGTATTGACATATGAATTGGCAAAGAACTCGAGCCATGCCTTTCTCAGCGCCATAAAAAGGTGTGGCTGGCCTTTACAAGCTCAAATATGTGTTTGTTATGGGATTCTCATCCAAAAATCCAAATTCCAACAAAAATTAAAGTAAATTTTAATTTTAATTAAAAACAATTTTAAGTGAAGAAAATTTATGAATGAGTTTTTGAAAATTCAACATAAAACATTAAAGATTAATTCACTTAAATGACATAAAACACTTCATAAACATTTAAATAATACCAAATAATAAGAAATTCAAATATCAAACCACTTAAATTGACATATCCACCATCAAAGGTTCTTGGACAATAGGCTTCTCAAACCAAAAAAATTGTTAACAAATTTCTCTTCACATGAAACAATTATACACAATTTTGATATCAATAAATTTTTCAAAATAACATTTATGAAAGAGTGAAATCTAGATATTAATAAAGTTAGATAAAAAAAAAACTTTACCAAAATCTCAGAATTGAGGACACAACACTATCCAATAAATTAATATTAAAGTTGAGCAAAATATTATAAAGCATCTAGAACATCACGAACCTAATTTGATCCGTTGACACAATTGACATTTTAGTACTTTGATTGAACAATCTAACATGTATTGCTAGTTTTGAATTAGTCACAAAAACTAAACTGCATCACAAGAAAAGGCCATTCCTATATCCATGAAATAGATAAAAAATTAACAGCAGCCAGCAGCAAAATATACAGTGCTTCACCTAGCATTCCCAACAGGGTTCCATTGTAGATTTACATCAGACTAGCAGAACTTCGAGTTACTCTTCTTAGAGACTGAGATGCATCAGATCCTGCTATATTTGCATCATCATCAATATTTCTACGTGCTCTACTCCTTTTTCGTGCCGATTCATTACCATGCTGGCTCCCTGTACATTCATTCAGCTCACCATTATTGCTGGATCCAACTACTTCATCCTCCACATTCCTATTGGCTCTACGCCTCTTTTCTTTAGAACCAGTAGCTCGTTGGCTTTCTCTAGGTTCATTGTCATCTTCATTCTGTACAGCTTCTGCCTTTGTTACTGTATATGGCCATGAAGTGCCACAACTTGGGCAACCTTTTGCAACCTAAACATCAGTTAGTAGTACTAAAATAGAAAGTAACTCTCCACATTTGTTAAATGCTAAAAAATGCAACAAGACTAATACCTTTCTTTGTGAGAAAAGCTGCTTCAGGCAGTAGTGATGGATTCGTACATTACAGTTTTCATTTTGGCACAACTCCACCTGTCATACTTAGACTAATGAATTATCACTCTCAAAAAAGCAGAAATATATATCGTAAGAATAACTAGTACTATCTACATATTTCAAATTTTCCATTTATGTTCCTTCTAGTACAAACAAAATCTAGTGGTTTTTTGCCTTGTGTTCTCAATGCCTCTGCAAGCCAAAATGGTTAGACAATAGGAGTTATAATCCTGTATAAAATTTAGAGTATATATATATATTGGCAAATAAAATTTAATAAAAATTAACTACTCAACTTGTTAATGATGTTCAAATAGTGATCAATAAGTAACAAATATCTTTGATTGTTTCTGAAGTCTAAAAGTATTGTTATCAATTTTTTTTTTGAAACGGCCCCAAAGAATTACATTGCAGATTACAAAAGATTAAATACCACCTGAAAGGGCAATCCCAAATCCAATGCTGGTTCAAAATAATGACAACCAATGATGAGAAGAAACAAGAAAAGAGGGTGATTTTGTCCCTGTGCAAGAGGGAATACCTTCACTCCAGCTTCATTGCAAACTTGACATGATGGAACATCATTATTTCGAAACCAACTTCGAAGATCAAGGAATGACTTCACACCAAGTTTAATGTTACCATCTGTGGTCAAATTAAGCCAATGGTCCTTAACTAGTTCATGTAGAGTTTTTTCCTTCTCAGTCAAAGAGAAATACTTCAATGCAGATGGAACATGCAGCTGGCTTCCTTGAGATTGTGGATTTGGCACAGTAGTAACCTGAACATAGACCATAGTCCATGACATCTGAGCATATTAGTCAACATTTACAGTGCATTAAAGAAAAAAGATCTTTTCTGTGCAGTGTCATCTGTGTCAACAATTGTCTTAAAAGATCTCCCTCTCAATAAAAGTGTAAAAGCTTTCTGAGAGCAGATCATATTATTTTGTTCTCCAATGTGTATGTGTGGGGTTTGGCAACAAACAATAATCAACAGGCAAAGCAGGTGAACCAGGTTGGATGAAAAATAGTGTTTATTGATATGAATTCTGGAATGTAACAAGATACAGCACCAGACAATCATAGAACTCTCTTCCCTTTTTAGAGACCTGGGCTCTCCTTCTCTTCTCTTTTCCCAAAACAATCAATAAAAATGCCCTCCCCCCTCCCCTCTAAATGTCTTATAAACTCTCAGCTTCCAAGTAACTAACTCCAGCTGTCCTCTCTAACATTTACTACAGTTATTTCTGTTAATGAGACATTAACATTTATGACTAATAGAACAGGTCCTAATCCCTATGCTATGCTAGAGTATGTAACATATCAAGCTTATACTTTTTATAGCAAAATTCTAAAAATTGAGGTAAAAGAAGCACTAAAGATGATGGACAATAGTAATGCAGTTGGATCAGATGGTATACTTATTTAAGTATTCAGGGGAAAGGTATAACTTGGCTTTTGAGTCATAAATGAAGCTATGGCAAAAAGCAGCTCATAGTGGATAAAGACAAAAGACTTGCATGTCAAAGAACCTATTTGGTTTTATGCCATGGAGACTATACACCTATTGTAGGGTTGACGGAAGATGACAAAAGGGAACAAGAGGGCCTGCACATGATCTTCAATGATTAGAAAAGGCCAAGGCACCACAAGACGTCCTGGAGAAGGCTCTTAACAGAGTTTGAATTGCATATATTCCTATAATAATAGGCTTGAACCAAGGGTCAACTGACTCTACCTTTTTATCTTTTTATTCGACTTACTAGCTAGACACATCTAAGAGCCCGTGCCTCAATGCATGCATTTTGTGGATAGCATAGTCCTAGCTGATAAGGGCAGAGAATGAGTGAATTCAAAACTTGAGTTAGGGAGAAAAGCTATAAAATCAAAGGGTCTTCGATTACATAGGAGCAAGATAGGGTATTTGGACTCCAAGTTTAGTACGAAAAAATAGCAACATTTAATAAATGAAAATTGCAGACCAGATCATACCACAAGTTCATAGGTTACAATAGATTGCAACTACAAACAATTGTATTATCACTAATCTAATGCAATGATAAACTACAAATATTTCGCATTCATGTTTGATTATATTTCACAAGCATTGAATGTCAGTAAATTAAAACAAGATTCAATTTTTGACAAGGAGAATAAATGAAGGCAGATGAAAATTTATAACCTGACTATCCAATGAAAAATTGAGAGCAGCAATGTTGGAAACAACACCATTTGCAGTGGCATCTTGTACTATTGCTTCAATCTGTTGTTTGCCATTGAAGGAACACGATGAGATTATTTATCTCAGATATTATAATAAATTAATATCGGCATCTTGTACTATTGCTTCAATCTGTTGTTTGCCATTGAAAGAACACGGTGAGATTATTTATCTCATATATTATAATAAATTAATATCCAGCATCCAATTATCAATCTGCACATACAAAAGACTCTTCACATATAGCAACATGCATAATTAAACTCCTCCCCTCTCTCTCTCACACACACACACAAGGAGAGGTCCTAATCCAACAAATGATTATTCAATGGGATTGAGGATCCAAATGATCCTCAATTGGATAAGGTTAGGAAGGTCAGGCCCAAGGCCCTACAAATGTCATATTGGCCTAAGGCACCTTTGGGGGTGGGGGGGGGGGGTGTAAGGAAAGTGTGATGTAAGGGAGTTAGTTAGAGGATAGAGAATGTGAATCTCAATATGATATAAGAAAGGGGTGGTTTACATAGGGGAGGATTATGACAGTTTCTATTTTCTGGCTTTAAGCTTAGGGCTTGGAGTTTCCTCCACACATGGGAGCATTAGCTCTTACTTTCTGTCTTCTTTTCACTTTTATGTATTTCCCTTTCAATTTCAATCAATAAAACTTCCTTCTTTTCATTAGATAGGATTGGATTCTATCGATTGGTGCTTTCATTGAGAGCTTTTGAGTTTTGAGGGATATTTTGGAGTATGCAAACTAGCATGGCTTCTAAGAGATTGATGCCATGGATGCCTGAATGGTGTGTCACTTGTCGAGTCCACTCTCAAGAATCATGAGGTATTGCTGTCAAATCATATGGTTTGATGCTGAAGGAAAACAAAGTTCAGTTGAACGATTGTTCAGCCAAATTAAGTTCCTTGATGACTAGTGTTGTAACATTACCAAGTCCCTCGCAGTACTACATGCCAAGATACACGGGATTCCAGCAGCAACCAGATTCACCTTTCACGTCTTCTAGTGTCAGCAACGAACAAGGCAAGGTTGTGCAGACCCAGCCTCTCGAAATTTCTGTGACCATCGCTGAGGAATACTGCCCCAGTGTCAACCACATTGAGCTCCCCATGTTTTATGGTGGAGATCAATAGGGTGGGTATTCCGTGCAAGGCACTCCACTCCGGAAAGCTCCCTTGTTAGCTCAAATCTCATGGAAGGGATGACCTAGCACTGGTTCAAGATCTTGATAGAGGCAAATTCGAGCATGGATTGGGAAAAGCTTAAGAGAGCTCTGTTTGACCGGTGTAGTGATTACCATTCCAGTAACCCATTTTCGCAACTCATGGTGTTGAGCCAGGGCGGATCTGTTGACGGCTTGACGTGTACATGGAAAAATCTGAGATGCTGGCTGCTCAAATTCTACCCATGTTCAGTATATGAGATTTTTTCTAGGGGAGGTATTACGGTTGGGAGTGCTCACATTGGCATCTGAAACCATTATAAAATGATTTCTATTGCCCGACTTATGGAGATGAAATTGGCACCTGATGGGTTAGCCAAGAATTTTTTAATTGGCAGGAACAAGGAGGAATTTGAGGAATCCCTTCATCGGTAAGTACTGTGACTGGAAACATGAGAAATTATAGTCCCACTTTCGGCTCAGTATACACACACACACCAGTGCACGCACACCTAGTACTTGTTCGACATAAGCGCTCAGACACAGACGGAAAAGCACAAACAGAGTAGTTCATTCAGGTAGACTTACAATGGCCTTATAGAAAGCAATTTGCGGAACAGTATAGTTGGTGCCCAGCTTGGATTGTTCATCGGAAACAGTATTGACGACTCCATAGTAAACTTGACCGTCATATTGATCTATGCAGCCACGCAACTCGAAATTAACAGAAGTAAGTGCCTTGTTTATTTTCAGAATAAACCCATCGAATAACTTACGATCAGCAACTATACATACCAGCAAACATAAATAATTCAATCAAGGTCAATAAACGAATGTTAATTAGAAAAACAGAAGATGAAAGAAAAAGAGAACCTGGGTTTTTCTTGGTGAGGTCCTCGAACATGGAGTGCAAGTCCTTCTCCTTGAGTGGTCCGCGTGACAATAGAGACTGAATTATGGCATGGTGCCTCCAGCTTAACCCACCCGACATGCTTCTTTCAACTGGAATTCAGAAAGGAAACCCTAATATAATTTAAGGTTTGAAAAAAAAGCCCAAAAATCTCCCAGGTATTTTAGGCTATGTTTGTATCAATAGAGGATGATGGAATGAAATGGAATGAAATGGAATGGAATGGAACATAATGGAATGGAGTGGAATGGAACGGAGCAGAACAAAAATATCATCCCATCGTTTGGGTATTTTACGATAGAATGGAACAAATCTTCCATTTCATTGTTTGAAAAATGAACGGGATGGAATGGTTATAATTTCATTATTCCTTTGTTATCCTTATTTAAAAAGAAAGACTATCATTTTTGTAAAAGAAAAAAATCAATAATTAAATAGAGTAATCAATACTAAATTAATCATTTATTTTTATATTTAACACTTTTATTTTTGGTTTTTTAAATATATGAATAGATTGAATTTATATAATATATATGTTCTAAGTTTAAATACATGTATCTCTCATAAAAAAAAAGTTTAAATATATATAAAATAAATATGAAAATCAAAACGTGAGAAAATAATATAAAAGCTTCGTGAAGCCAGCAACAAGAAAATAGAAAGCTAGAGCCTAGAGAAATAAATATAATATGCTAGAGTAAAACTGGGCAAACAAAGATTTCGTCCAAATATAAAAGATGGGCAAACAGTGAAGTCGAGGCGGTGGAAGCAACTAACAGCACCCTTCATGGAGAGGAAGAAGAAGCGACAGTGACAAAAGGGAAAGAAGAGACTCGTTTTTTTTTTTTTTTTGAGCATGTGTATGTAAAATAGAATAGGGATAAATTGGTAACTAATGAATTAGGAGGAGGGATTCCATTGCATACCCCCCAAATTGGAGGGGAAGAAAAACAAAAGGAGGGGGTGGAATGTGATGGAATAGATACCACCATGTTCCATTCCATTCCATCCATTTTGTAAATATCCAAATAATGGAATCTTATTCCATACCATTCCATCCCACTCCATTCCATCCAGTTCCATCAATCCAAACAGACCTTTAGGGGTAGAAAATAATAATATGGAGAAAAAAAAATTGGAGAAAATTTTAAACAGGAACGCCCTAGCTTCTGAGCTTCTTGGTGGCGGGTAGGGGCGGAAATAAGTCAGTCCATACTTTAGCTAAATAGGTCTGACCTGTTTTAAAAATTAAAAGCCCAAATCTGGCCTGTTACCTGACATAGACTATTTGTAAGGTTTGGCCTGGCCTGAAAGCCTACTTAAAAGCCTATTTCACATTAAGGCCTTAAATAGGCCATAGGCCTACTAATAAATAGGCTAAACTCCCTCCACTTATAGGCCAATAAACCTACCATTTAATAGGCCAATGACTAAACAGGTCAATAGGCATCCTTCTAAATAGGCCGACATTGAATAATGAATAATAACTACATTCAAAATACATTCTAGATAAATCCATGAACCTTCATGTAAAAAAAAATTTAACAAAGAAATCCATGAACCTGATCTATACAATAAAAGGTCAATTAGCTAATATAATAACAATCTAAAAGCTAATATGGTTTACATAAACATGGACTTAAATTAAAAAAACATAACCAAAGCCATAAAATACCAAGGCCAACTCCAAAACAGCAAGAACAGCTGCAAAACAATAGACCAAGCCAGACATATATGCAATAAGAGCAAACTGTGACTAGATAGCAGCAAAAACAAATACCCTGTAGCAGCAAGCCAGTACAAACTACATTAACAGCAGATAAAACTACATTAACCTGCAAATGGAGAGACGCCGCAGAGGAGAGAAAAAACGTCGTCGAAACGCCGAGCGAACGACGGGCCGTCGAGCGAAACGCATACGAGCGAAACGCAGATGTGCAAACGTAGATGTACGAAACGCAGAGAAAAGATGAAGACGAGAGACGCAGACGGGAGAGTGACCACCGGGAGAGATGAAGACGAGAGATTGTTGAGTGACGAGAGGGAAAGAAAATAAAAAAATCAAATCTCATGGGTGAGGGGCATGACGGCGAATTGAGACTCGAGAGGGAGAGGGGTCTTGGAGCAGCGTGAACAAGGGTTTTTAGATTAGGATTTTGCTTTCAATAAAGGATTAGGAAATTAGGAATAGTATTATTTTATTTTATTTTTATCAAAGCAAACATTTTTTTATCATTGTTATATTTAATTATATATTAATACATTATGTATTTAATTAAAATAATATTGTATATTATATTAAAAATAATATTACTTTTAAACAGACTGATCTACCACGCCTAAAAGACTTTTTCATAAGCCCAAACTTAGCCTATTTAACTACACTAATGATATTTAAACACCCATTTGGGACCTTTTCTGGACACCCTAGATAGAATGACAATTGTGTAAATATAAGTGCATTATTAATACACGCATTCTTGGGTGTCCATTTTGGGTGTTCATATAACACACCTCTTTAACTAAAGAGGCTTTTTGTAAAGCCTATATCTGACCTTTTTATTAAACAGGTCAGACCAGGTCAGATCTTAAATAGGTCGGGCCATAGGCCCCTGTTGGGCGGTCTGGCCTATTCCCACCCCTAGTGGCGGGAAAAATTAAGGTATTAGGATAAAAGATTAAGAGCTTAATTTCTATACACTGTCAGTGTAAAGATTTTTACACTGACAATCAATCAGAAATCATTGAATTGATGACTTTTAAGGTGGTTAGGATAAGAATCAAAGATTTATAATGGTGTGTTGATTTCTGATTGATTGACAATGTAAAAAAAATTTACACTGTCAGTATATACAAATTAAATCCAAGGAACAAACGTCAGAAAAAGTATTTTGGATAAATAATTTAATTAAGGATTTATTTAATAAACTGCTTTGAAATAAGTTAAAAATAATTATAAAAATCATAAAATAGTTTCATAAATTATTTTTATAAAATATTACAATTATAAGTTATTTTATAAGTTCAAAAAACCTTTCCAAGGGCCCCTTGATATATGGAGTGAGATAAAACATTTATATACAGTGTGTGAGGTAAGTTAGCTCAACTGATTTGAGTTAAAGGATCGGAGTTCAAACTCTGATAAATGAGAAGGAAAAACAACTAACATAATAAATAATATACTAATATTTATCTAAAAAAACATTTATATACATTGTTTTTCCCATACAGTTTTTTGTGATCGAATGAGATTGCAATTGAAAATTTAGATTGATATTTAATTAATATTATAGTTTTTTTTTGTTATCATGTCGTTGATTCGAAGTATTCATCGTTGTAAACAGTGACTAATCTCCATCGAGGGATTTGGAAGGCATATGAGGGTTGCCCCTCCTAACCAAATTTTTTCCAGAGTCATGAATTAAACCCATGACTACTTGCTTAAGGGACCAAAGCTCATTATCACTCAGACCAATCACATGTTGGTAATAGATATTTTAGTTAAGTTACAAAGTATCTATTTTAAAAAATAAAGTAATAAATTTATATATTAAAATATTATATTTTAATAAATTAGACTGAATTTTTTTACAAATGAATTAAACTGAGGTAGTTTAAAAATAAATGAATTAAACATATACAAACTTAATGAATTTTAGTACACTGTTGAATGATCATAAAGTTGAGAGATTTAATTTTTGAGTTTAATTTCCATATATATTGTCAGTGTAAAGTTTTTTGAATTATTTTTTTTTTACTAAAAAATATATCCATTCATTCAAATTGATAAAATATATCGAAAACAACACAAATTCAACATCGCTAAAAACCGAAAAGGATGAATCTGCGAACAAACTCACAGCACCCAGGTTAGTATCATAACACAGCAAAATGCCTACAAATGTGACAAAATCAAAGTGACCGGAATACCCATGCCTCTGGATCTGTAACGTTGACGTCCAAGTCTTGATTGAATCTGCAATGGATCGATGCTGATCTGCCAATTTGAACCAAATGAACACCGCAACAAGACGAGAAACCAAACGACACCGCAACAAGACGACGAACAAAACACCGTCACACGCAGACGAAGAAAACACAGAAAAACATCAAAGAAAAACCAGATATATGTGAAAAAACCACTTATTTAGATATAAAAAAAGAGAGAGAAAAAACGATGTAGAGGGTGATTCCAGGTCAAAAAATACCCCAAAACCACACCCTTCCGATGGATGAGGAAGAAGGAAAAGAGGAGAAGAGGGAAGGTTGAGAGAGAGAGACGGCTCTAGGTTTTTTTTTGTTATTATTTGTTTAATAGTTGTAATAATAAATAACACAAAAAAATATAACATATTTATGTATCTTAAATAATTTTAAAAAATTAAAGACATAAAGGAGAGACGGGAAGAAGTTTTTTACACTATTAACCAATAGGAAATTATGGTATGAATAATTTTTAAGATAATTAGAATAAAATTCGAACATTTTAACTTTTGTGTCAATTTCCGATTAATTGAATGTATAAAAAAAATTATCCTAATAGTGTATATTGATTAAATCTTTTTTTTACCATTTTTTTTATAATATGCTTTTTTTACCTATTGTTGGGGAACAACTGAATATGTTTGCATTTTTTTTTATTTTTTTTGGTGCCCGCTTATGTTTGCATTTTTAGTAAGCATAACTTGATCCGTATCATCTTAGTCTAGTCGTATTTTAATAAGTGTTAGCTAAGGTTTCAATTACTCACGAATTTCCTCAGAACAAAGAAAACTACTAAATACATAGTCGTGCACACCTTATCTATCTATAGTATACCGGTGTGGTTGCCCGTGCGAGACACACGGCATCCGTTAGATGATTATTTTCGTAATAGTTTATTATAAATAAATTTAACATGAATAACATTAAATGTACTATTTTTTAAATATAAAATAATATTATTGTGTGTAACAATTTGATTCGTATATTCAATAGTTAATCAATAACAGGTTACATGACAAATTTGTATGATAAAAATTTTAGTAGGTGTTATAAAAGCTTGACTTTTCATTACGGATATGAATTCACGATATGTAATATGTTAATCTTTTATATTTATGAAAAGAATACACATTTCCATGATATTATATGTTATTATATTGAACATTTCTATAACAACAACAATATAAGATATTTTGATTAAAAAAAAAGCAATCATACTTTGATATTCAAAAGTATTTTAAATTTGTATGATCTTGTTATTCAAGGTAAGTTATAATCTTGAATTGTTATGTTCAATTTAAATATTATAAAGATATGGTAAAAGCAATAAATATTACAAATCCAAGGTAAAGAAAATGAAAAGAAAAAAAAAGAGGCGTGACACAATGATTTTATTTTTTCATAAGAAAGTGACACGTGACACCTGTTTATTTGTTCACAATAAAATCATGCTACAATTTAAATTTAAGAAAAGGCCCAAATATGAATAACACAATAATTAAATAATTATTTTTTAATAAAATGTCAGATGACTAAAATATATGTGGACCCCATCGGTGACAAGTGTTACCCGTTTATTCGTCCAC
Organism: Sophora flavescens; assembly: GCA_030762895.1. NCBI lineage: Eukaryota > Viridiplantae > Streptophyta > Magnoliopsida > Fabales > Fabaceae > Sophora > Sophora flavescens. The sequence goes on from CM061067.1 coordinate 165,182,849, forward strand.
AGAAAATCAAGCTACCATTTGTTTCAAACAAATTATCTAATATTTAACAATTTAAAATAAATATCATAAAGCTATTGTAAAAGCAATAAATATTACAAATCAAAGGTAAAGAAAATGAAAATAAAAAAAACCAAGAGGAGTGACACAATGCTTTTTTTTTTTCATAAGAAAGTGACATGTGTCGCCCTTTTATTCGTCCACGATAAAATAATGATACGATTTAAATTTAAGAAAATGTCCTAGTATGAATAACACAACAATTAAAATAATTAAATAATTATTTTTTAAGAAAATATTAGATGACTAAAATATATGTGGACCCCGTCGGTGACACGTGTTGCTCGTTTATTCATTCACGAAAAATCATTTTACCATTTGTTTCAAACAAATTATCTAATATTTAACAATTTCAAATAAATATTCTTTAATTTAAATTTTTTTTAATCGAAGAAGTTTTTTTAAAAAAACTTAATTAAAAAATCTATTATTTTTTTTAAAATGGTTAAAAAAATTAATAAAATAATTATTTTTGTTAATTAAAAAAGTTTCCGTTAAACAAATTTATTTTTTAATTAAAAATGTTAAATAAAATTCTTTTTAATTTAAAAAAAATAAAAAAAAAGTATTTTTTTAATAAAAAAATTGTACAAATAAATGCGAAAAAAATTTAAATAAGAATTTTTTTTAAAAAAAATTTTAAAAAAAATTGTTAAATTTTCATAAAAGAAATGTTAAAAAAATTCGAAAAAAAATATAAACAAAAAAATTTTACTTTTTTTCAAAAAATGTTCAATAAAAAAAAAATCTACAGTAGTGTTACAATAGCGCTACAATGCCATGTGTCAATCACTCAATCAACTTATTATGAATAGTGAAAAGTGGATTCACCTATATTATCTATATAGATATAGATATAGATATAGATGTAGGTATAGATTCTTTCTATCTATCTATAGTAGTATATATAAACCGAATAATGCTCACTGTGCAATATCCACGTGTCAATGTCTGATTTAGTTTATACTTATTATAACTAGTATTTTTGTATTCGTGCGATTCACGGGTTATCAATTACTATTATTATTGATAGCATTGTTATCATTAATAACTTGAATTGCGCCTCTATATGTACTAAACTTTTTTTCCTTTATCTCAAATTAAGTCCACTATGTCAAATATTTTCTTTACTTATTTCACACTTTGCTTTCAATATTTCCTTCCTACCCATAATGGTGATACTCATTCATCTCCAAGGCTTTTTATTTATAGACAGAAGTTATCAGCAAAAACCTTGAAACAATTTTATTTATAATTTGAGTGCAAAGAATTGAATATTATTTTTATTTTAAAATGATATTACAATACTTAATATAATACTATGTGTGAAGTATTCCTCTTTGATTATTACTAATGATCAACTAATCCCCTTAAATCATGTGGTGCTGACACGTGCCCATTTAATTATTAGAAAATGAGCAATTCCCCTTATTAATTAGTATAGATATAGATTTATTATTTAAAATAAAAAAAAACAAAGGCAAGGATGTAGAAAAAATAGATTAGAAAATATAAATAGTTTTGCCTCTATTTATGTCAGTTCAGATATTGTCATGTTTGAGTCCCAAAACACCAAAACACCCTAACATTATACTTTTACCGGTTTGTAAATATTTTAAAACAAAAAATATATAAATTTTAGAAAAAAAAAAAAAAAAATTCATCACTTGACATGTGACTTGCACCATTGTGCTACACTAAAATCAGCATTTCCCCTTATTAATTAGTATAGATATAGATTTATTATTTAAAATAGAAAAAACAAAGGCAAGGATCTAGCAAAAAAAAAAAAATACAAAATATGAATAGTTATACCTCTATTTATGTTAATACATAGATTGCCGTGTTTGACTCCCAAAACAATGGACCTTTATCGGTTTGTAAATATTTTAAAACAAAAAATATATAAATTTTGGAAAATAAATAAAATAATAATAAAAATATTCCATTACTTAACATGTGGCTTGCACTATTGTGCTACACTAAAATCAGAGTTTCCCCTTATCAATTAGTATAGATATAGATTTATTATTTAATATAGAAAAAACAAAGGTAAGCATGTAGCTTTGAAAAAAAGTGTTAACAAAAAAGTAGGAAAAAAATATATTTAAAAAACCACTAGCAAAAAAAATTAGGGAAAAATTATTTTAAAAAAATTAGGAAAAAAAGTATTTATAAAAAAAGATCTAAAATAATTAAAAAAGCTTTATTTAAAAAAATAAAAAAATAAGAAAAATTAGGAAAAAATAATTTGAAAATAAATATATTTAAAAAATTCAGAAAAAAAATTATTAAATTTTTTGTAATTTATTTTTTTAAAAATATTTATCTTTGTAATTATTTTTTAAAAAATTCTTAAATATATTTTTTCTAATTATTTTAAATAATTTTTATAATTTTTTTTCTTATTTTTTAATTAGGAAAATAAATATTTAAAAAAATTAGAAACAAATTAATTATAAAAAAGATATTTTAAAATGATAAAGAAAAAAATAAATTAGAAAAAAATTAAATCGAAAAATAATTAGTAAAAAAATGTATGAAAAAAATAGGAAAAAATAGATTTAAAAAATTAGAAAAATAAAATTAATCATAAAAGAAAATTTAAATTAATTAGAAAAAAATATATTTTATAAAAAATTAAAAATAATTAGGAGAAAAGATACTTTAAAAAACTATAAAAGTAAATTATAAAAAAAATGGAAAAAGTAAATTAGGAAAAAACTAATTCGGGAAAACAAATTTTAAAGAATATATGTTAAAAAAATAAATAAATAAATTTAAATAATTCAAAATAATCATTGGTTGACAACTCCTTATACTGTTACAGGAACAGTAGAAGAAAAGTTGTTAATCGATAAAGTGATATACATATCGAATATTAAAATATATATAAATATTAAAATATAGTAATTGGTTCGATTCCAAAATAACCGAATTAATGATCATTGGGTTTGGTTCAATTCGGAGCCGTGCACAAAAAACAAAAAAAAATGAACCAATTTAATTGGTTGGTTAGGATTTTCAAATTCATCGAATTATTGGTTCGAGTTTTACGACCCTAAACTTTTTCGAAGAACATGGTAGCTTTATTACCTTTCCTGTCTAAAAATATCAAAAAAAATATTATAAACTTTAAAAAGTCAATAACAATATCCGAACCAATTAAAATTGGTTTTGTTTTAATCGGTTCGAACCTAAAAATATTAAAATATATTAATATATATATATATATATAAATAAAAAGTATAAAAACTATAAAATTTTAAACTATTAAATTATATATACATTAAAATGTAAGTATACAAAAATTAAAACATCAAGAACATGACAACTCTACCTTTACTATTTGCCAATTTATGATTGATTGACAGTGTAAAAAAACTTTACACTGTCAGTATATACAAATAAATTTTAAAAAGTGTTAGCAAAAAAAACTATTAGGAAAAAAATTTAAAAAATTAAGCAAAACGTAAAAAATATAATATAAAATTATTAAAATAATTTTTTTAAAAAAACTAATCAAATTTAAAAAAATAAATAAAAAAAGTAAAAAATATAAAAAAATAAACGTACAAAAATTTTAGAAAGTAAAGCAAAACGTAAAAAAAAAATTAAAAATAAAAAAAAAGTAAAAAGAAATTTTAAAAAAATTAATAAAAAAATAATATAACAAAAAAAAAGTAAAAATAAATTAAATTTTAAAAAATGGTAAAAAATCCTGATGCTAACATGTATATGTATAGTAAAAATGACTTTTTCTCTTTTATATTAGTATAGATATTTGAAATTTGAAAAGTTATAGTGGTCCAAATACTTTACACTCTCACACACCTCTTACCTTTTTTGTTTTTTTTTTTTTGTGTTTTTTTGTTTTATCTCTATTTCCACACTGCCACGCCTCGTACTCCATTTACCAAATTTAAGTTATAAAATTATAATTCATTGTTTATTTTTTGAGTTTGGTTATTATAAATATATATATTTCAATTGTAGATTTCAAGCGTTTGATATATCAATATAATATATATTTGTTAGGTATATGATTATAATAAGAGTTTAATTCCTATTATAAAAAAATAATTTAATTTCTATATAATGTCAGTGTAAAATATTTTTACACATACATTCAATAATATCTTGTCGAATCAAAATTATTATTATTGTTATTTGAATTAAAGTAGCATACATTATCGGTGTAAAAAGTTTTACACTAACAACCGCTAACATTTTGATAGGTGTGCTTTTATTTTAATAACCAAGAGAGGGATATAAATCTAATGCTTTAATATATTATTGGATGTTAGTATAAAAAATATTTACACATGCATAGAAATTAAACTCTTATTATTAGTTCTCTCTCTTAATTATTGAAATAAAAACACACACATGTGAAAATATAAGTGGATTTGTCGGTATAAATTTTTTTACACTAACAATTAATACATATTACCTTAATCCTTATAATAATAAACTTTGAAATATTATATCATGTCAATTATCTAAATTTCTTATCGTTAACTCAATCTTAATAATTTAATATCATTCAACATACTTATTGTCCTTTTTTTTTTTTACAAAACTAATTGTCGTTGTTGAAGTTATTGCAATCACGTCAAAAAAAAAAAGTTGTATAACAAAAAATTTATTTAAATCTTAATTTTTTGTTGCATTTTTATTTAAAGTATAATTGAATGATATTTGCTTTCACATTTATAATATTAAATTTTATAAAACGATTGATTTTTGTTTTTATATGACTAATTAGCATGCATTAATAAATATTAAAATAAATGTGCTTGTATACATATTAAAATAATATATAATTATATTTTACATGAATTAATTAATTAAAGCGAAGTAAGAAAAAAGGACCGTACATAGTACAGGTACCTTTCTAGTATAATGATATTAGCAAATCAACAATCAACGGATAAGAGAAAGCCAATTTCTCTTATTTTCTCAAACATTGGTCAGGATTAGTGTTCTGATAGTTTCTCATTGTAGCTGGGCATGTGAATATTTGATTAAAAAATGTAACAAACTGAATTTAGGTTAAAAACTAAAAAGACAAAAGACGTAGAAAAACAAACTTAGTCCAGAATCCAAAACATATGATGAGAAATGTTTTTTTAACACTAACTTTGACAACTATACGCAACAACGTGTATATGTAAGCAGTGATTCCGCTTTTTTTTAAAAAAATTATTCGGTTTTTTTAAAAAATATTTAGCTTTTTTTAATACTAATATTTTTGTTAATTAGGTTAAAATATTTAATTAATCACATGCAAATATTTGGTTAATTCAGTTCATTATATGGTTAATGGATCATCCTGAAACTTAGAATCATTTTCCACAATCATGTAAATATTTGGTTAATCACGTACAAATATTTGGTTAATTCAGTTCATTATATAGTTAATGGGTTACCCTAAAGTTTATAATAGTTTTCCACAACCATGTAAGGTAAAAATATTTGCACGTGATTAACCATATATTGAATTACATTAACCAAATATTGAACTACATTAATCAAATATTTACACGTCATCAGCGACGAACACATTCATACATTGGGAGGGGCCTTGGCCCCTAGATTTCCATTTTCTTTCACACACACACATATATATTCTAAAACTACTATCTTTTAATTCTAAAATCACTAATAGACTTAAAACTATTTCAAATTTATGTAATTGATTGATAAAAATTAGAAAAGCATATGTATTGTGTATAGAGTGATAATTTTTATTCTCATACTTTATGTTTCTACAACTATCATAGAGCGGTCTTTTTTAGTTATGAATATAATGAAGACTATGCAACAAGATGAAAAATGAACTTTTGACCGATTGTCTGCTAATATACATTGAAAAGAAAATTGCTTAAAAGTTTAGTATAAATTCAATTATAGATGATTTCTGTGACATATAGAAGAGTTTGTATCTTGAAATATTATTAATATATTTAACGTTTTGAAACATATGAATATGCATGTATATAGATTTATTGGATGAAAATATTTTTTATTTTTGGCCCCTCTATCATTTAATCTGGGTCCGTCCCTGCACGTGATTAACCAAATATTTATATGTTTATGGAAAATGATTGTAAGCTTCAGAATGATCCATTAACCATATAATGAATTGAATTAATCAAATATTTGTACGTGATTAACCAAATATTTACACGTAATTGACCAAATAACCAAGTTTTTAAAAAACCTAAATATTTAAAAAAAAATCTGAAATTTATACTATTCATTACAAAAATACCACTACACAATGATCAAGATTACAAAATCGTCGTTACTAAATAAAGTTATCCGATATAATTGTCAATGTGAGTTGTTGGAATATCACAACTCAAAACATATATGCTCGTAAAAAGAGATCCCCGAGATAAGAAAAAATACTGAAGTTGATCAAAACTCAAAAGTAAAACAAAAAGCCCAGACCCTACAAGCCCAAACAAAAATAAGCCAGCACACCAGTAGCTAAAATAAATTGTTATTAACTGTAAATACGGTACAGGTCGTTGTGCGGGGATAGCTCAGTTGGGAGAGCGTCAGACTGAAGATCTGAAGGTCGCGTGTTCGATCCACGCTCACCGCATTGTTTTACTTTCGCCCTAAAATAAATTTATTCTTTTGTTTATTGTGGAAATGCCTTTTATTTCAAGAATCCATCCATATGCCATTGAGAAACATATAGAAAAGTGACGTGTCGATATATTGGCAACATCAGTCAACACAGGCTACAAATCACAAAACATCGCTGCTAACTTAACTGAAAAATCTTACAGTATACGTAATCATCACTTCAAAATAATTTACGACATATATTAAGGAAAACGCTAAATGAACAGAGAAATGCGACTCAGGTACAGTGACATCGTATGATCAGTGTACTGTAGCTGTACTGTATAATGTTATAGCGAATCTTTTTTTAAAAAAAAATTACTTTTTTTATTAAGTATGTATAAATATCTGATGAATCGGATACAAATATCTGGTTAATTCAGTTCATTATCCGGTGAATGAGTTTTTTTGAAAAATAATTTTTTTGGTTAAGTATGTGCAAATATCTGGTGAATCAGTTATAAATATCTGGTGAATTCAGTTCATTATCTGGTGAATAGGTTTTTTTGAGAAATAAATTTTTTGGTTAAGTATGTGCAAATATATGGTGAATCGGGTATAAATATTTGGTGAATTCAGTTTATTATGTGGTGAATGTGTTTTTTTTTATAAATAAATTTTTTGGTTAAGTATGTGCAAATATATGGTGAATCGAGTATAAATATCTGGTGAATTCAGTTCATTATGTGGTGAATGTGTTTTTTTTTATAAATAAATTTTTTGGTTAAGTATGTGTAAATATCTGTGAATGAGTTTTTTTGAGAAATAATTTTTTTGGTTAAGTATGTGCAAATATCTGGTGAATCATGTACAAATATCTAAGTGAATTCAGCTCATTATCTGGTGAATGAGTTTTTTTGAGAAATAATTTTTTTGGTTAAGTATGTGCAAATATCTGGTGAATTAGGTATAAATATCTGGTGAATTCAGTTCATTATCTGGTGAATAGGTTTTTTTGAGAAATAAATTTTTTGCTTAAGTATGTGCAAATATATGGTGAATCAGGTATAAATATATGGTGAATTCAGTTCATTATTTGGTGAATGTGTTTTTTTTTATAAATAATTTTTTTGGTTAAGTATGTGTAAACATCTGGTGAATGAGTTTTATTTATAAATAAATTTTTTTGTTAAGTACATGCAAATATCTGGTGAATCATGTACAAATATCTGGTGAATTCAGTTAATTATCTAGTGAATGGATTTTTTAGAAATAAAATGTTTATTTTTTTTTAAAAGTCAAAATTAAAAAAAAAGGTGCTGCTATAGTAACGCTACAGTGCGTTACTGTAGCAGGTGTCGTATTGTTGTCTCAAATCCATGTTCAATTAGCACGGCTCATATATTAAATCAAAATAATGTAATGTTCTAATAATAATCATCATATTTGTCGAAAAAAATTCATCATATTTCAATTAATCTTATCATGTTTTGATAGAATAAAATAAAAAAAGTTCTCTCTCGTGAGGTTGATATCAATATTTTTTTATTCCAAAAAATAAAAAAAGAAAAACTATATTTCTATTATATATAGTATAATCATTTAAAATTAAAAGTATTAAAACCAATTTTTTTAAAGAAAATCACTGCATTTCAATAAAAATCAAAGGTCCAATACATGTAGGGATATCATAAAAGAAATGAGGACTAGCATAAGAGATAGTCGCCCTAGCTAAGCTATGAGCAATCATATTGACTTGCCTCCTAGAGAATTCCACATGAGAGTTATGAAAAAAAAGTGAAAACAAATCCTTGCAGGTAGAAATAATCGAACCAAACTCTGAAAGGACAACACAAGAAGAGCACATACTATCAACATTCATCTTAGAGTCTAACTCAAAGATCACTTTATAATGACTTCATATAATTAATAACAAAAAAGAGATCGGTAGCTTCCCCAATATGAACATCAATGACCGGTTGCAAAATACCAACTTTATTGCACACTTTATCAAAAGAGGCATCCACAGTGTACTTCAAGAAACCAAATGGAGGCTTTGACCAGGAAACAATAGGCGCAGGAGGAACTCGTGCATGGCTCCAATCCTGAAAAACTGCATTACCAAGGTGCACAAAGGTAGTAGCGCTATCATCCAGACTGTCCCAAATCTTGCAATTGCGACTTCTCCATAAAGACCAAGGGTTCATAGCCCAAACATGAACCATTCATTATTGTCAATATAAAATTAATTTTTTTGGAGCACCAAAATAGTTACACTTTTTTTTATTCAACTAATATATAGTTTAATCATTGTGATTCCCTCAATTTCCTTGATTCTCTTATCAGATGAAATAAGAAATTATTCGATATTTGAAAATCTATCATATACATCATTTTAGACCGTAAAACTTCAATAGTTAAGTGTTCTTTAAGCCGTGAGGCCTATCCTGATCCTGATGAGTCCCAGAACCCAACTCACCTAAACTTTCGATTATAAAAAAAAACTATCATATATCATTTTAGAATAGAAAAAGCTAGAACGGGATTTGATACGTTCGATTTTCACAATAATTTATAATATTTGAAAATAATTTTATATTATGTTACAAGTACGGGTGGCAATTTTCCCCAGTACACGGGGATCCTCGCTGGGACTGCCCTGAAAAGTGCGTTTCCGATGGACCAAGTTCCGTCGGTACTAGACGCGTAGGAAACGGTTTCCGACGGATGAGCCAGATCCGTCGGAAATTACCAACGGACAAAGCCGTCGGAAAATTTATCGACGGTCAAGTCCGTCGGTAATTAGGTTTGTTTTTCTAATTATTAATATTTTTTAAATATAAATTATTAATTCTCAGCAACATTTCCACAAGCACCTTCACTGCTCCATGTTTGACTCAAACCAGCAACTATATTCCCATTCTTAGCATACCCACCTTCAATTTCAACCTCATCCCTAAGAAACTAACCCAGATTTCCACATTCTTGAACTTGTTGACCCTCTCCACCAAACAAAAGATTTAAAATTTCACCACCAGAAGCAAGATTCACCCACCATTCCCTTCAGCTTCATCAAAACACCCTTTAAATTCCTCAACAACATCATTGGGACCCAAAATTACATCATCAACAACACGATTCATAACCCCATCTTCTGAATTACCTTCATTTTTTCTCCAATTCCCTTTTCTTCTTTTCTTGGTTACATCAACACCCCTAGAAGAAGCACCTCCATTGTTCTTCTTACTTCTCTTCAGGATATATTGGTAACGATTCACACAAAATGCTCTTCCATTCAGAGCCCTATCCTTGCACCTCCATCCACTTGTACCCTTTCTGGTGCACCTTCTGAACTCTGGTTCATCCATTTAGAAACCACGAATGGGATGAAGAATATGAACAATAACAAAATCTAAACAGAGAGTGGGGAGTAGAGAGAGAGCAAGGGAGAGAAGGGGGCGGTGCGCGATGGTCGTGGGCGGTGGTGCGATCGTTCGCAGATGGAGGAAGGAGGCGCGGTGGTCTGGTGCACCTTCTGAACTCTGATTTTTCAACGGAAAATCTGTCGGTAACAGGTAATCGGCATTTCCGATGGAAATTCTGTCGGTACAGACACGCATAAAAAAATCCGCATTTCCTGCCATCGATACCAACAGAATTACCAACGGAAAAGGCGTCGGTAATTCTTGTGACTTTTACTTTCCAAGCTTTCCGATGGAGGATTTCGTCAGTAATTCGTTAGTTTCCGACAAAAATCGCCGTCGTTGGTAACAATTCGTCGGAAATCCTGCCTTTTCTTGTAGTGAAACACAACGACCAAACCTGTTACTTTATTAAATGAAATCCATTTACAGATTTTTCTGTAAATTCTTGAAAGCAAAAGCAGGCTGAATGTTCTGGAATCTGAAAAGTGAGTGTAGAAGAATGAATCAAACGTCTTCGACAATGTTGACATTAATAAGGTAGGGTTGAGTGAATTTAATGCAACTTAAAGGAGGCTTCCAGTGAAGGAAAGATAACTATTGAAAACAAGAAACTTATGGTTTAAGTCCGGACTAGCTAGTTGTACTTTGGGGTCCCGTGGGGAGGCGGCGAATGGGGACGGGGGAGAAATACTCCCAGAGGAGGGGAGCGGGGAACGGGGAATCGGGGATGGGGATGGGGAGAGAAATAGGGGACGGGGAGCGGGAGGGTATTGTTAAGTCTCTAAAATGTCTGATGTGCATTTCCCTAAGTTTTGATGAGAACTAAATATTGGTTAATGATTTAATTAACCTTCATATTGGTTGCTAACCTGTCTATCTAATGTGCAGATTAAAACTGTAAGAATCACCGTCCACTAAAATGATACAAGTTGTCGTCCACTAAAGTAATTGAAGCGCACGTCCAATAAAATAATAAAAGCTTACGTCCAACATAAGTGATAAAAGCGGGTGTCCAATAAAGTGATAAAAGCCAACGTCTACTAAAGTGACAGAAGCGCTCGTCCATTAGAGTGATAGAAGCGCTCGTCTACTAAAGTAACAAAAGCGCACGTCCACTGGAGTGATAGAAGTGCTCGTCCACTAAAGTGACAGAAGGGCCCGTCTACTAAAGTAACAGAAGTACTCGTCCACTAAGGTATCGGAAGCACTCGTCCACACAAGTCTTTGGACTTGCTAAGTTCTTAATGTGGAGCTCGTCTACTAGGTTACGTTAAACCAGTTAAAAGAGTATCCGTCCAATGACGTGGCATATGGAGCTCGTCTACTAGCCCGTCCGAATGTAAAATCTTAAATGGCTAGATGGACGCGGTTATTTTCAAGATGGATGCGCTTATCTTATGAACGCGAATTTTTTAAGAATTATTAGAATCTTATTTCAAGAACCAGAATCAAGAAAAGTCAGAAGTTACTCTCTCAAGTAATCTCGGATTTCAGAACCAAAGACCAGTTAAAGAATGCTTCCAACATGCTTTATTCCCTAGTACATCTGGTCCTTACACGAAAAGGGAATTGTACTCAGTAAAGTACAAAAAGCTCTCAGCACAACTCTGATATGGTTGTATCACGATGCATAAAGCCATGATCCTTCATGTTAGAGTACAACCAACGTTCCTATTGCATTAATGGTTGCCCAGAACTACTCTATTGCATTTAATGAAGTTCTGCTTGAAGCCAACATCTGATGAAATGTCTCTAACGGATCCTAAATGCTTCAAGGTTATAAATACAGAAGTCATTGAAGATGAAGATAGAGATAAAGAGAATACACATAACATTAAGAGAGTCGTTACTCTGCGCATTAATATCTTCATTCTTTCATTCTGTATTCTTAAATCATTTGAAGTTATTACACAGACTTTCCTAAGCTTTACATTTAAACCACTCTCTGAGTGTTAGTGAAAGATCTGTTTATCTGAAGTTGTATTTATTACAAACCAAATCTCTCAAACAAACCTGAGTGAGCCTGAAGAGGCTAAGTGTGTAAAGAATACTTGTCTTGAGCCTGAAGATGCTAGGTGTGCAAACAATACTTGTCTTGGAGCCTGAAGAGGCTATGTACGTAGCTCTTTGCTTTGAAGAATGGACCAGGACAAATAACTGTGTTAATCTCTCTTTCCTGAAACTCTTTGGTTGCTTTAGTTTTCTTACGTCTATAAAGTGGTGTGTTTGCCAAAATCATTGTTAAAATTTCATTAGACCCGTCTGTCATGTATCTTTCCACTTGTCCAAACTAAGCTTCTATTTGCGAAAAGATTTCAACTTTATTTAAATTCTTATAAACACAATTCAACCCCCCTTCTCGTGTTTATAGTTGTCTATTTCGGTTGGTATCAGAGCTCAGCCTCTGGGTTGAGCATCTAACAGTGTAGAGGTAAAAGGTCCTGAAGAATAGACATGACTGTTGAAGCTAGTTCAAGTGGAAGTCACCAGACTGAAGGAGCTTCCCTAACCAGACCTCCTTACTTCAATGGAGAAAACTACAACTATTGGAAAGATAGATTTCAATGGTTCATTCTATCTACAAACTCTGATCTTTGGGATGTCATTACAGATGGTCCATTCATTCCCAAGAATGATGATAACACTGACAAACCAAAAGCTCAGTGGACTATTGCAGAAAAGACAAAATGGGAGCTGAACCACAGAGCTAGATATAACATCATCTGCGCTCTCAGTCCCGAGGAGTTTGAGAAGTTATGTGCTTGCGACTCTGCCAAAGAAATATGGGACACTTTAGCTGTCACACATGAAGGAACAACCAAAGTCAAAGAGTCAAAGATTGTCATACTTGTCAGAAAGTATGAACTGTTTGTCATGGAGGAAGGAGAATCTGTTGCTCAAAAGATAGGAAGATTTCAAACTATAGTCAACAGTTTAAAATCTCTTGGCAAAGTCTATACCAATGCTGAGAAGGTTGGAAAGATTTTGAGAAGTCTACCTAAACAGTGGAGACCTTTGGTCACTGCTATCTCTTAAGCCAAGGATCTCACTACCTTGACTATGGATGAACTTCTTCGAACATTCACTGTTCATGAGCAAGAACATGGAGATGAAGTTGCACCAAAGAAGGGCAAGTCAATTGCTCTGAAAGCTGATCAAAAGTCAGCAAAAGTTTCCAAGGCTCTAAAGGCAGACGAGTCATCCAGTGATGCTGACCTATCTGAATATGAGGATTCTGAGAGTGATGAAGAATTGTCTCTCCTGACTAGGAAGATAAAGCTTCTCCTACATAAAAAGAAGTTCAATAGGGATAAGCCATTCAGAAGGTTCAACAAGGACAAGTACTTCAAAGAATCCACCTCAACAGACAAAAGTCCAAATGTTTGCTATGAGTGCAAAAAGCCTGGTCACATCAAAGCTGAATGTCCTCAACTCAAGAAGGGCCCTTTTAAGAAATTCTTCATGAAGAAGAAGAAATGAATGATGGCTACTTGGGGGGATCTGGAGTCAACATCTTCTGATGAAGAAACAAAGGAAGAAGCCAATCTCTGTTTGATGGCCAACACTGACTCAGACTCAGACGATGAGGTACATCCTAACTATGAGGAGTTGCTGGAGGAATCCAACTACTTATCTAAGGCCTTCAAATCCCTCAATAGAGAGTACGTAAAGCTCACCAGTGAGCATAAACATAAATGTGAAGAGTGTGAGAAGCTGGCTAAAGAGAACAGTGAGCTGAAGACTGAAAAGTCTAGTGAAGCTAAGATCTCAAGTGAAGCATCACCATCTGAAGAAGTTGAAAAACTTCAACAGAAAGTGGAAGAGCTCTCTTCTGATCGTGCCAAATTTGTTAATGGTAGAGATAATCTGACCAAGCTATTTAGCTGTCAGAGGCACTCTCTTAACAAAGAAGGTATTGGATATGTCCATCAAACACATCATAAAGTATCAACTAAAGCTTCTACAGTATCTGTTAAGTCAACTGTAACCAAACCTACACCTATTTACTTATGTGGAAAAACCGGACATGTTATGTCTAAGTGTGTCCATAAGAAGAGAAGGAAGTCTTTACAGACTTCTAGAACTAATAGAAAAGGACCTAGAAAAATATGGGTTCCTAAAGATCAAATAATTTTTGTTGCAGGTGCCCTCAACAGAGCAAAGAAAACACCACTGCTGGTACCTGGACAGTGGCTGCTCGCGTCATATGATAGGAGAAATGTCTATGTTCCTAGACCTCAAACTTAAGAAAGGAGGACACGTTACCTTTGGAGGGAATCAGAAAGGGAAAGTTATAGGAATTGGTACTATTGGTGGTAAACCCCCTCTTCCCTCTATATCTAATGTTCTTATGGTTAAAGGATTAAGACACAATCTGCTTAGCATAAGTCAATTATGTGATAGTGGTTTTGATGTTTCCTTTACCAAGGATGTATGCATAGTTAAAGACTGTTGTGGTAAAACCCTCTTTTCAGCTAAAAGGCAACAAAATCTTTATAAGATTGAACCGACTGATCTCTCAGATCAAAGTGTAACCTGTCTGATGTCTAAAGAGGATGAGAGATGGTTATGGCATAAGAAACTAGGACATGCTAGTATGAAACTAATTTCTGAATTAAAAATGAATAATATCGTGAGAGGATTGCCTGATATTAGTTTTAAGAAAGATGTCTTGTGTGATGCATGTCAGAGTGGTAAACAGATAAAATCAAGTTTCAAATATAAAAACCAAGTATCAACCTCTAGACCTCTTCAGTTGTTACACATGGATCTGTTTGGACCAGCTAGTGTTGCCAGCCTGGCTGGAAGAAAATATGGATTTGTCATAGTTGATGACTATTCTAGATACACATGGGTACTCTTCCTAACACATAAGGATGAGTCTTTTAAGGCTTTCTCAGTATTCTGCAAAAGAGTAAAAAATGAGCAGGGTTTCTGTATTTCTACCCTTATAAGTGATCATGGGGGAGAATTTGAAAATGAGCAGTTTAGACAATTCTGTGAGGAGAATGGAATATCTCACAATTTCTCTGCACCTAGAACTCCACAGCAAAATGGAGTGGTTGAGAGAAAGAACAGATCTCTGCAAGAGATGGCTAGATCTATGTTCAATGAAAATAATCTCCCTAAGTACTTCTGGGCAGAAGCTGTAAACACTGATTGTTATGTACAAAACAGAATACTTATTAGGCCTTTTCTAAAAAGGACTCCTTATGAATTGTGGAAAGGAAAAAGCCCCAACATATCTTATTTTCATGCTTTTGGATGTGAATGTTTTATTCTGAACACCAGAGATAATCTTGGAAAGTTTGATTCTAAGGTAGATAAAGGTATTTTCATGGGTTATTCTGAAATGTCTAAGGGTTTTAGAGTCTACAATTCAAGAACTTGTATTATTGAAGAATCTGTTCATGTTAAATTCAATGATGGATTAAAGACTGATAAAGAACTATCAGATCTAGAAGATGATCTTGCAGGTCTTGATATAAACAAGCTAGAAAGTCAACAACCCGATCTAACCAAAACAGAACCTGTGCCTGAGGCTGACAGACAAGTGGAACAAACGAGTCAGCAGACAAGTCAAGATCTTCATGATGATCTCAAAAAGGATTGGAAGTTCAACACTCATCACCCTAAGGATCTTATTATTGGAAATCCTTCTGAAGGAGTAAGAACCAAATCCATGTTTAGAGAATGAAGCAATGTGGCCTTTATTTCAGATTTGGAGCCTAAATGCATTGAAGAAGCTCTTGAGGATGAAAACTGGATTCATGCCATGCAATAAGAACTTAACCAGTTCACCAGAAATGATGTCTGGACTCTTGTCTCTAAGCCTAAAAACAAGTCAGTTATTGGAACAAGATGGGTCTTCAGAAACAAATTGGATGAAGATGGTAAAGTTGTCAGAAATAAGGCAAGGTTAGTAGCTCAAGGCTATAACCAACAAGAAGGTATTGATTACACTGAAACCTTTGCACCTGTAGCTTGAATAGAAGCCATACGCATTTTAATATCATATGCTGCACAATACCAAATTACCCTGTTTCAAATAGATGTAAAAAGTGCTTTTCTAAATGGTATAATTGAAGAAAAAGTGTATGTTAAACAACCCCCTTGTTTTGAGGATACTGATAAATCAGATCACGTTTTCAAACTTAAAAAGGCATTATATGGTTTGAAACAAGCACCTAGAGCATGGTATGATAGACTCGGTTCTTTTCTCATTCATAATGGTTTTACTTAGGGACAAGTAGGCACTACTCTGTTCAAGAAATGCTCTAAAAAGGATTTTATTATAGTTCAAATATATGTTGATGATATTATTTTTGGAGCAACTAATGAAAAGTTGTGCAAGGAATTTTAAAATCTAATGCAAGCTGAATTTGAGATGAGCATGATGGGACAATTGAAGTTCTTTCTTGGATTACAAATCAAGCAGACAAGTGATGGAATTTACATTCATCAACAAAAATATACCAAGGAGATACTCAAGAAATACAAAATGGAAAATGTAAAGCTCATGAAAACCCCCACGCAACCCAATGCAAAACTAAGCAAAGATGATGAAGGTAAAAAGGTAGATCAAACTATCTATAGAGGTATGATTGGCGCTGTACTTAACTTCAAGCAGACCAGACACTCAATTTAGTGTATGTATGTGTGCTAGATTCCAATCTGATCCTAGAGAATCTCATCTTAATGCTGTTAAAAGAATATTTAGATATTTGCTTGGAACTACTAACCTTGGTTTGATGTATTTAAGATCAAAAGAATACAGATTAGTGGGATATTGTGTAACATCCTAAAAATTCAAATATAATTATTTTAATAAAAAAAGGGTACTATAAGAGTTTATTATAATTGTTTTCTTTATAATAAAAATCCAGTGGGTTCCACAATAATGTAAAATTGATTTTTAAAAAATAAAATAAAAATAAGGATAAGAACCTACCTTGGACTAAATTATTGCGACAATAATGATAGGAAACATAAGCATATCAAGGCCCATGCTGTGTGATGAGTGTGATTTCACCTCATCTTTGTCTATCATTTTGCATGAATTTTCATGTAGTTTAGGCATATTTAATTTGATTTTTGGTTAACTTTCCTTTGGAAAGGGTAAGGCGGTTTGTGTGGTGTTGTTTTGCAGAAATCAAGGGTAAAATGCTCAAGATCAACCATGATGGAGTTTGGATGAAAATAGGGCTTGAGAAGTGAAGAAAATGAGCCAAACAGAGCCCATCACGGCCTAGCCGTGATGCCCATCACGGCCTAGCCGTGATATCGGGCAAAACTGAAAAGGAAGAAAGCCTGAAGTCAGAGTCTGTCACGGCCTGGCCGTGATTCCCATCACGGTCGTGACCAAAACCCCCCACAAGTCAGAGACCGTCACGGCCTAGCCGTTATTCCTATCATGGCTGTAAAATGAAGGCTCGCGTCGCGAGCAGGCTTTCGCGTCGCGAGAGTCTGAATTCCATAAAAGTGCACAAGGCAGAAGCCGTCACGGCCTGCCCGCGATGGCCATCACGGCCGTGACGCGCATTACTTGGACCTGAAGCAACTGAATTGGATCAGAATTTGAGTTAGATTGGGATTCTAACTTCCCACATCTATAAATAAGGACCAGGCAGAGGCAGAAGGGACACACAGAAATACATAGAGACTTTTGGCTGCTACTTAGGCTACATTTTAGGATCTATCTTCTTCTTCCTCCTATGCATTCTGATTTGTATTTGCATGATGTTGTCAACCAAGCTTGTCATCTCCATGGCAAGGCTTGAGTAGTAGTTTATTTCTAGGGATTGGGGCTATGCTGAGTTTTCTTTACGATGTTAATTTGATGTAATATCTTTGTTAATTATGATTTTGTTTTAGATCTGATTTCTAGTGTTTGAATCACTCGTAAATTCGGTGGCCACTTGTTTGCGTGTCATAGGCATTCTAAGGAGGAACCTAGCGGTGAACTTAGGTGTCGGATCTATAGAGTCAGACTTGGGACTAAAATCACGAGAGTTAGAAGCCGTCCCTCGAGGATCAACGAGTTGTCACGAAACGCAAAGGGTCCAATCTGAGTTCGACTACCACGAGAGTAGGGGTTGGGTCAATTGGGCATGGTTTTTGTAACCCGAGAGGGAGCTTAAACTATTAGAGGATAAACTCGCCTTCAAGGCAATTTCGATAATTAACAAGGGTAAATCAGATTAGTAACATAAACAGCCTCGTAGGTAACCCAAATCCTTAGGAATCCATTTAGATCCAAAAACCACAAATAGATTTGTTTTCTGTTTTATTTATCTCTTAATTCAAATTCAAAACCTTTTCTAAATATCAAATCCTTTTTCAAAGCTTTTTTATACAGTCCAGATTTACTAATTTGAAAATTAGTTGCGATTCGGGATCACAGTCTCTGTGGGATCGATATCTTTTATTACTTGGCGACAGTCCGGTACACTTGCCGGAATCGCACGCGCGCATCGCGTCGCGCGCCTGTCAAGTTTTTGGCGCCGTTGCCGGGGACTGTGCGTTTTCGAATCTCAATTTAATTTTTAAATTGATTTTTCTGGACCTTTTCTTTTTATTTAATTTTTATATTTGAAAAAACTAAATAAATTCAAAATTTCTTTCCTTCTAGTGTATCCATCTCTCTGCGTGTTATATGCAAAGATCCCTAAGTCTTGGGAGCCTTAGTGAGGTTGATCCAGAAATCGGGAGGACCTTTCACAGACGTAGGAGAGTACAAAGAGAGGGAGAAAGGTTGAGCCCCGTTCCACTCATGGCGAATCAACCGGATACGAAACCTTTGAAGGACTACGAAGCCCCAAATGCTAGGGGTTTGCGAACTGGGATTGCTAGGCCAGAGATCGAGGCGGAGAACTACACTATACCGCCTATGCTAATCAACATGATTAGGCAGCACCAATTCGGAGGATTGCCCTCGGAGGACCCGACTGATCACGTAGAAACATTCTTGGAGTTCACCGATGCAATTAGGATTCATGGTGCCACGGTCGATGCTATACGCTTAAGATTGTTCCCCTCATATCTGACTGGAAAAGCAAAGGCTTGGCTAAAGCAATTGCCCACCAACACCTTGACTACTTGGGACCAACTGGAACAGTCGTTCTTGGAGAAATTCTTCCCTCCATCCAAGACGGCCTATATACGAACCCAGATCACCGGCTTCTTCCAGAAAGATGGAGAATCCTTATCAGAAGCTTGGGATCGCTACAAGGGACTGCTGGAGTCTTGCCCACACCATGGACTCGAGAGGTGGTTACTAGTGCACACCTTCTACAACGGATTGGACTGCTCTTCGAAGGTGTCACTTGATTCTGCAGCTGGTTGATGAGAGTGATTTCACCTCATTTTCCATGTACATTTCTGCATGCATTTGCATATAAGTTAGGCCATTTTAGTTTGATTTTGGTTAGTTTTTCCTTTGGAACAGATAAGGTGGTTTTGGTGTTGTTTTGCAGGAATTCAATGGAAAAATGCTCAGAATTAGCCATGATGGAGCTTGGATGAAATAGAGCCTGAAAATAGAAGAAATTGAGCCAAGCAGAATTCTGGAGATTCGCCCCGCAAGCCTGGAAGCTGACTGTTGGAGAAAATGCAAGCCTTTCTGGTTCGCCTCGCGAACCCATGTCTCGCCTCGCGAGTCTGAAAACCAGAAGCCATCACGCCCAGGCCCTGATGCTCCTCACGGGCGTATTACAGAAAAACCTTTCGGTCTCGCGTCGCGAAGAAACTCTCGCCTCGCTAGAGTTCAATTCTCTGAATGCAGATTTTTAACATTAGCCTCGCGAGACATGTCTCGCCTCGCGAACGCGCGCCGATCTGATTGGTATAAGTTGCTGTTTTAGGGCAGTTTTTGGGAGCTTTTGGAGGAGGAGCACTTGGGAGCACTTAGAGGCTGCGGCTGGGTTAGGGTTTCAACCCTAGTAGGGGATGTTTTCCTTGCTCTGGGAGTGGAAGAAGATTGGAGGATCCTTCTATGAGTGTTCCTCATCCCTTCTCTCCTTTTCTTTTGTATTCTCATTTTTCATGAGTAGTTAAATCCCCCATTGTTGGGGTTAGATGTAGCTTTTCTGAACTTGTTTGTATTTGATTTGGTTGTTTTAATGCAAGTCTCTATTTCTTTATGAGTATGTGATTCTGTGCTTAATGCTTTCCTTGGCTTAGCTACCCATAGGAATGATATGTTGCTTTGATAGACAATTGACAGATTGATGTTAAGGCATGCTCATGAATCATATGCCAAGTAGTTCAAGAATCTAGACATAGGTGTTGACTGCTTGCAATCTTATAAGTCTTGACTTAATGTAAAATCTCAGGTTATTCCACCTAAGACATTAGGGCTTAATTTGGGGTTTTAGGCTCAATGCACCTAAGACATTAGGCTTGAGTATTTTAGAAAAGACTTGATTGTCATTATTGAATTAGGACTTGTGTTAGAAGCCATTTCATTGCAATTAAGGGAGGATTAGTGTAGTCTAACCCTGACAATTCTAGCCACATCTCTGTTTGCATACCAAGTGTTCGATAAAATTCCCAAAAGACCAAAAATATTTTATTTCTTTGTTTTATGATCTTTTCATACTTTAGTTTAGTCTAGATAGTTGTTGAGTTTGTGAATTGGTAATTGACAACCGATCCTTGTGGATACGATAACCGGTCTTACCACCGTATTACTTGTTTACGACGATGTGCACTTGCCTTTATTCTTAAAAAACACGCATCAAGTTTTTGGCGCCGTTGCCGGGGATCGGCTTTGCCAATATCAGTAGTAACAAATGAGATAACTAATTTAGACATTTTTTTATTTTATTTTTCTGTATATATTTTTGATATCCTTCTTAGTTAGTTTTGTATATATATTTTTTTGAATTTGTGTTTCTTTGATCTTGGGCTTATTTGTCTGTGAGGTGGGAATTGATTTGACAGGATCATGGACTACAATTATTATCAGCCATCTGATGCAGAAATGGAAATATCTGAGCTGCAGCTACGGGTAGATATGCTGCAATTAGCCATAAACATCCAACAAGTGAATAATGAGTTGTCAAGGGCAAGTGTCTCTCCTCCACCAGTGGTAGCCTATTCTGAACGGGGAAATCAATTTCCCAACACTTCCACTCCATGGTGGGGGAACCCTCCAAACAATACTTGGATTGATCAAGAGGAACATTGGGAATCTTCCACACCTTCATATCAACCACAACCATCTCAGTGGTATGATGAGCCATCACCATTGGAAGTTGCTTGGGAGAACTTCAAATCCAAATTCGCAGTCAATTCTGAGCAACCTATTCCGGATAGTCGGTCTCACCTAGAGGATATTTTGGAGAGCTTCATGGTAACAACAATGGAAAATTTAGAAAACCAAGAAGATACCATTCGAAGTCTCGGGGTACGTATTGAGGAACTCTCTAACCAACTATCTGAAATGCCAAATGGGAAATTGATGGATGATGATGAAGATGATGCAATAATGGATGATGAGGAAGATGAAGAAATGGGTGCAACCGAGTCAAGAAGAGAAGAACCTGTTTGTGAAAACATAGTTGCACCATCTCCCATTGAACCCTTGATTAACGAGCTTGAAAGGAAGAGGCAATTGGAGGACATCTATTTCACCATGCTTGGGGATGATGAAGAACTGTTGGAATTAGATGATTCTATTAGTTCCTATGCATGTGTTGATTGTGATGGGAGAAACACTTGTGTGGTTTGTGCCGAGATTTCTGCATATTTGGAAGGTGATGGATTTGGCAATGCTGAGAGTGAAGATTGTACAGAAGCCAAAACAGCACCAATGATCCTCTCGACTTGTTTGCCACCTCACACTGTGAAGCAACCCACGATGGAGTTCAAGCCTCTGCCCGAGAAATTGGATTTTAGATCTTTAAATATGCAGGCACTATGGCCAGTCCAAGAGGTTGAACCCCATTTTTATTGGGAAGATTTTGTTGATGAAGGGGTCAATTTTGACCCAAGAGGGAGTGAGAAGTTCGCCACATTTGGTGAGGTCACCATGATTTTCAAGCGCTCACTCCCATATTTATGCTGCAAACCGTGGGATCCAGGTGAAGGATCTCACATGGTTAGCATCCCTTGGTCCTTATACCACAGGTTATGGGATCCAGGTGGATGCTTCTTAATGAGTCAAGCTAGTGACGTTAAAGAAGCGCTTATTGGGAGGCAACCCAAGTTTCTTAACCCGTCTCTTTAGTTAGTTTTGTTTTTAATTTTTACTCTTGAATAATTTGAGAAGATCAAGAGTAAATAATCATAAATTAATAAATTTGTTAAGTGTTTTCAGGATAATAAGGAAGGAGAAGCAAAAAAGATCAGGGAGAAACAAAGCCAAAAAGCATGTGAACCAACACCCGCTACCGCCTCGGTAAGCCGTTCCATTTTATCTTATTTTATTTTTCTTCCTCACTCCAACTTGATTGTTTACATTGGGGACAATGTAAATTCTTAAGCTTGGGGTAGGGGTATTTTGCATTTGCATTTTTCATGTTGCATTCATATAGTTTTGCATGATAGCTTTGCATGATCACATGATCAGATTGCCCTTGTTTAGATTTTGCATCCGATTGTGAGAACTAAGTGCCAAATAATTTGTGATAGTGAATTTTTGAACCCAATTTTTTTCATTCTTGTGATATGGCGGCAAATGAAAATGTTTGAGATAATCTTGGATAGTTGATAATTAGCATATGGTTCTGTGGATTTGTGTTTTTCATTGATTCTGAACTATTAAAATGTGAGATTTTGAGCCAAAAGGGGTACTCACTAAATCTACCCCATTCTTTGTGTTAGAGTGTTATTCCTCTTGGATTGATTTCTCTAGAACTTGACTTGAAACCATTTTGAAGCTTAAAAATTTTTGAAAACATTTTTGAAAATGATTGAGGCAGTAGGTATTTTTCTGGCCTTCTGAGCTTTGAATGATGAAATGCTACCCCTTAGTTGCCCAATTTTGAGCCTGAATGAATAAAATGCTTTTCTTGGTACCCTGAAATGTTTTGATCAATATGCTTGCTAAGGAACCTTCTAAAGTATTACAAAAGGGTAAAAAGGTAGTTGAAATAGTTTGGGAAAAGAATCAGAGAAAAAAAAAATTCTCTTGAGTTAAAAAAAAATCTCCCCTTCTCCAAATAAAAGAAAAAGAAAATAAAAAAAATAAAAATAAATAGAGAAGGGGATGACAAAAAGAAAAGTGAGAAATAAAAAGAAAAAGAAAGAAAAGAAAGGTGGAAAGTGAATTGAAAACCCAAGAAGGTATTTTAGAAGGTCATGTTTGCAAAGCTTGATGTTTATGTAGCCTTTTGAAATGTCCTTTTCTTGTTATCCCCACCTAACGATTAATCCCATGGCCACGTTACAACCAAGTGAAAGACCTCTTGATTCTTAATTGTTTTCATTAATAAAGTAGAGATGTGGTTGATAGTCAAGCCTATGGTAGGATTCATTCCTTGAGGAAAATTGAGCGAAATGTCTTATCCCCTAAACACTTGAGTGAGGTAGAAAGAGAACCAAGCAAATGAACAAGCTTGGGGTGAGCTTCAGGTGAGAAAGAGTGCCCAAATCAATGAGAATATGAGTCTAAGGAACCTAAGCCTCTAATTGGACTTGAATTGATTGTCTCTTACTGAATTGTTTGAATTGCCTATTACTTGGATTAGTATTTACTCGGGTTCTTGGTTCACTATCCATGCTTTGACTGTTTATCTCTTCTGGCCTTAGTTTTTGCTTGAGGACAAGCAAAGTCTTAAGCTTGGGGTGATTTGATGAGTGTGATTTCACCTCATTTTCCATGTACATTTCTGCATGCATTTGCATATAAGTTAGGCCATTTTAGTTTGATTTTGGTTGGTTTTTCCTTTGGAACAGATAAGGTGGTTTTGGTGTTGTTTTGCGGGAATTCAATGGAAAAATGCTCAGAATTAGCCTTGATGGAGCTTGGATGAAATAGAGCCTGAAAAGAGAAGAAATTGAGCCAAGCAGAATTCTGGAGATTCGCCCCGCGAGCCTGGATTCGCCCCGCGACCCTGAAAGCTGACTGTTGGAGAAAATGCAAGCCTTTCTGGTTCGCCTCGCGAACCCATGTCTCGCCTCGCGAGTCTGAAAACCAGAAGCCATCACGCCCAGGCCCTGATGCTCCTCACGGGCGTATTACAGAAAAACCTTTCGATCTCGCATCGCGAAGAAACTCTCGCCTCGCGAGAGTTCAATTCTCTGAATGCAGATTTTTAACATTCGCCTCGCGAGACATGTCTCGCCTCGCGAACGCGCGCAGATCTGATTGGTATAAGTTGCTGTTTTAGGGCAGTTTTTGGGAGCTTTTGGAGGAGGAGCACTTGGGAGCACTTAGAGGCTGATGCTGGGTTAGGGTTTCAACCCTAGTAGGGGATGTTTTCCTTGCTCTGGGAGTGGAAGAAGATTGGAGGATGCTTCTATGAGTGTTCTTCATCCCTTCTCTCCTTTTCTTTTGTATTCTCATTTTTCATGAGTAGTTAAATCCCCCATTGTTGGGGTTAGATGTAGCTTTTCTGAACTTGTTTGTATTTGATTTGGTTGTTTTAATGCAAGTCTCTATTTCTTTATGAGTATGTGATTCTGTGCTTAATGCTTTCCTTGGCTTAGCTACCCATAGGAATGATATGTTGCTTTGATAGACAATTGACAGATTGATGTTAAGGCATGCTCATGAATCATATGCCAAGTAGTTCAAGAATCTAGACATAGGTGTTGACTGCTTGCAATCTTATAAGTCTTGACTTAATGCAAAATCTCAGGTTATTCCACCTAAGACATTAGGGCTTAATTTGGGGTTTTAGGCTCAATGCACCTAAGACATTAGGCTTGAGTATTTTAGAAAAGACTTGATTGTCATTATTGAATTAGGACTTGTGTTAGAAGCCATTTCATTGCAATTAAGGGAGGATTAGTGTAGTCTAACCCTGACAATTCTAGCCACATCTCTGTTTGCATACCAAGTGTTCGATAAAATTCCCAAAAGACCAAAAATATTTTATTTCTTTGTTTTATGATCTTTTCATACTTTAGTTTAGTCTAGATAGTTGTTGAGTTTGTGAATTGGTAATTGACAACCGATCCCTGTGGATACGATAACCGGTCTTACCATCGTATTACTTGTTTGGGACGAGGTACACTTGCCTTTATTCTTAAAAAACACGCATCACTGGTGGAGCCTTTATGAATAGGCCTCTGACCGAGGCCTTCAACATCATTGAAAACGTGGCCACCAACTACCACCAATGGGGTTCAGAAAGAGGTAATAACCCGAACAAGATTTCGGGGGGTAAGTTTGAAGTAAATAGCATTGATCTTATAATGTCAAAAATAGACTCACTTAATAAACGTTTTGATCGGCTTGAAAGGGCTAATGTGAGTGCAATAGGTGCTACTAACCTTGTTTGTGAGATTTGTGGAATGCAGGGACACGACATCATGGAGTGCCCACGTGGAATTGCTCATGGATCCGGCGCTTCGGGGGAACAAGTGAACGCTTGTCACAACTTCTATGACACGAACCCGAAGTTGCCCAATTATGCTCCCCCAAATCCCTACAACCAAAGGAAGAACAACCCTTACCTCTCCTATGGCAACTACAGCAACACGCTGAACCACGAGTTCCAAGAGGGCCAAGGTAATAGGAAACCTGCACCGGGGTATCCTCAGGTACAGCAGTCTAAACTCGAGTCTTTATTGGAAAGTTTTGTTGAAACCCAAACAAAACAAAATGAGGAGTTTAGACAGCAAGGCAGGGCAGTAAACGAGGCAATAAAGGAGCTAGCATCTATGGTAGACAACTTAGCAATCCATAACAAGATGCTAGAAACTCAGATTGCCCAACAAGCCAGCACATACACTAGACCTAAGGGTACGTTCCCGGGTCAACCCGAAGCTAATCCCATTGAGCATTGTAATGCCATACACTTGAGGAATGATAAGCTTGGGGTGGGGGAAAAGGACGTGGAACCAGAGGAGGACATGAGCGAAAAGGAAGAGCCAGAACCAAAGTATGTCCCTCCACCACCGTACCAACCCCCAATACCTTTCCCACAAAGGTTGGTCAAGAGGAAGCAAGTGGAAGTAGAAACTAAGAGCTTAACTGAGGAGCCAATTGTCATGAAAAAATCTAATATGCCTCATAAACTGAAAGACTCAGGTAGCTTCTCTATCGCTTGCTCAATTAAACAAGTGCAAATCGACCAAGCCTTATGTGACTTAGGGGCTAGTGCGAGCTTGATGCCCCTCACTATCTTGGAAAGGTTGGGAACGAAAGAGTTGAGACCATTCAAATTCTCCTTACAATTTGCGGATGGCTCAACTAGGACTCCTCTAGGCATACTAGAGAATGTTCCTGTGAAGGTAGGGAAATTATTCATCCCTACCGACTTCCTGGTATTGGATCTGAAAGGGAATTCTGAATTCCCCATCATTTTAGGAAGGCCATTCTTGGCCACCGCTGGAGCAGTAATAGATGTAAGGAATGGTAAACTCTCTCTAAATGTAGAGGAAGGTAGGGTTGATTTTGAATTTACTAACTCCTATAACAACCCTCCTTTTGAGAGCCATGTGTGCAGGATCGATATAACGTCTCCAGTGGTAAAAGAAGAGCTCAACATGGAAGCAACTCCGAAGATATGCATAGCTAATGATGCACCCAGTAGTGACGAAGTTGGAGTTGCTGATCATGCGGAAACAAAACTTCCGCCGGGAGGAAGGAAGGCCAGGAAGCTCCGAGAGAAAAGAGCAAAGCGAAAGCGCAACTGGCCATATGAGTAGAATCGGCTTTTCGAAGGAGTTCCATGGAAGAGAAGTGTTCCTGCACTTCTACGCCCAGCCGACCCCGGTTGAATGAAGGAAGTTTGGTCAAGCTTAGGACCGTAAACAAGCGCTTCTTGGGAGGCAACCCAAGTTTTCTTTCCCTTTTCCTTTTATTTTTGAATTTATCTCTTGAATAATTTGAGAAGATCAAGAGGAAAAAATCATAAATTAATATATTTGTCTAGTGTTTTCAGGGTAAAGAGGAAGGAAGAGCAAGAAGAGAAAGGACTAATAAAGTCAGAAGCCATCACGGCCTGCCCGTGATACGCCTCACGGCCGTGATGCTATTTCCACCCAAGTTTTGAATGGAATGTGAGCCAACACCCGCTACCAACTCGGTAAGTTGTTCCAATTTTTCTCCTCTCTCCGACTTGATTATTTACATTGGAGACGATGTAAGTGTTAAGCTTGGGGTGGGGGTATTTTTTATTTTTGCATTTGCATTGTTGCATTCATATTGCATTCACATAGGCATAGTTTGGTATGATCACATTCTCTAGATTGCCCCTCACCTAGAATATGCATCCAATTGTGAGAACTTGGAGCCAAATGAATTGAGATAGTGAATTTTTGAACCCAATTTTTTTTATTCTTGTGATAAGGCTAAAAATAAAAAAATTATTGAGATAATCTTTTGATAGTTAATAATTAGCATATGGTTCCTTATGTTTGTATTTCTCACTGATTTTTGAACAACTAAATGTAAGATTTTGAGCCAAAAAGGGGTACTCACTAAATCTACCCCATTCCTTGTGATAGAGTGTTTTAATTCCTCTTGGACTGTATTTTATAGAACTTGACTTGAAACCGTTTCGAAACTTAAAAATTTTTGAAAACATTTTTGAAAATGATTGAGGCACTAGGTATTTTTCCGGCCTTCTGAGCTTTGATTGATTAAATGCTACCCCTTAGTTGCCCAATTTTGAACCTAAAAGAATACAATACTTTTCTTGGTACCTTGAATTGCTTTGATAAATAATGCTTGGTATGGCACCGTTTAAAGTATTGCAAAAGGGTAAATGGTAGTTTGAAAAAGTATGGGATGAGAAAATTAGAAAATATTTCTCTTGAGCTAAAAAGCTCCCCTTCTCCAAATAAATAAAATGAAATAAACACAAAAAATTGGAGAAGGGGATGACAAAAGGAAGTGAGAAATAAAAAAGAAAGAAAGAAAAAAAGAAAGGAAAAAAAAAGGTGGAAACGTGAATCAAAGCCCAAAAGGGTATTTTAGAAGGTGTCATGCTTTGCAATGTTTGATAATTTTGTCTAGCCTTCTTGAATTTCCCTTCTCTTGATTTTCCCACCTAACAATAAATCCCATGGCCACATTACAACCAAAGTAAAAGACCTCTTGATTCTTACGTGTTTTCATTAATAAAGTAGAGATTTGGTTAATAGTCAAGCCTATGGTAGAATACATTCCTTGAGGAAATTGAGCGAATTGTCATATACCCTTGAACACTTGAGTGAGGTGAGTCGAGTGCCCAAATCAGTGAGAATATGAATTTGAAGAACCTAAAGCTTCTAATTGGACTTGAAATTGATTATCTCTTGAGGACTTATTTGAACATGCCTGTCACTTGGATTAGTTGCTAGGGTTCTGGGTTCACTATCCATGCTTTGATTGATTTATCTTATGGCCTTAGTAATTTCTTGAGGACAAGCAAAATCTTAAGCTTGGGGTGATTTAATGAGTGTGATTTCACCTCATCTTTGTCTATCATTTTGCATGCATTTTCATGTAGTTTAGGCATATTTAATTTTATTTTTGGTTAATTTTCCTTTGGAACGGGTAAGGCGGTTTGTGTGGTGTTGTTTTGCAGAAATCAAGGGTAAAATGCTCAAGATCAACCATGATGGAGTTTGGATGAAAATAGGGCTTGAGAAGTGAAGAAAATGAGCCAAACAGAGCCCATCACGGCCTAGTCGTGATGCCCATCACGACCATGATCGAGCAAAACTGAAAAGGAAGAAAGGCTGAAGTCAGAGTCTGTCACGGCCTGGCCGTGATTCCCATCACGGCCGTGACCAAAAACCCCCACAAGTCAGAGACCGTCACGGCCTAGACGTTATTCCTATCATGGCTGTAAAATGAAGGCTCACGTCACGAGCAGGCTTTCGCGTCGCGAGAGTCTGAATTCCATAAAAGTGCACAAGGCAGAAGCCGTCACGGCTTGCCCGTGATGGCCATCACGGCCGTGACACGCATTACTTGGACCTGAAGCAACTGAATTGGATCAGAATTTGAATTAGATTGGGATTCTAACTTCCTACATCTATAAATAAGGACCAGGCAGAGGCAGAAGGGACACACAGAAATACATAGAGACTTTTGGCTGCTACTTAGGCTACATTTTAGGATCTATCTTCTTCTTCCTCCTATGCATTCTGATTTGTATTTGCATGATGTTGTCAACCAAGCTTGTCATCTCCATGGCAAGGCTTGAGTAGTAGTTTATTTCTAGGGATTGGGGCTATGCTGAGTTTTCTTTACGATGTTAATTTGATGTAATATCTTTGTTAATTATGATTTTGTTTTAGATCTGATTTCTAGTGTTTGAATCACTCGTAAATTCGGTGGCTACTTGTTTGCGTGTCATAGGCATTCTAAGGAGGAACCTAGCGGTGAACTTAGGTGTCGGATCTATAGAGTCAGACTTGGGACTAAAATCACGAGAGTTAGAAGCCGTCCCTTGAGGATCAACGAGTTGTCACGAAACGCAAAGGGTCCAATCTGAGTTCGACTACCACGAGAGTAGGGGTTGGGTCAATTGGGCACGGTTTTTGTAACCCGAGAGGGAGCTTAAACTATTATAGGATAAACTCGCCTTCAAGGCAATTTCGATAATTAACAAGGGTAAATCAGATTAGTAACATAAACAGCCTCGTAGGTAACCCAAATCCCTATGAATCCATTTAGATCCAAAAACCACAAATAGATTTGTTTTCTGTTTTATTTATCTCTTAATTCAAATTCAAAACCTTTTCTAAATATCAAATCCTTTTTCAAATCTTTTTTATACAGTCCAGATTTACTAATTTGAAAATTAGTTGCGATTCGGGATCACAGTCTCTGTGGGATCGATATCTTTTATTACTTGGCGACAGTCCGGTACACTTGCCGGAATCGCACGCGCGCATCGCGTCGCGCGCCTGTCACTGTGTTACCCATTATAAATAGATAATTTGAGTGTTTTAAGCCCAATTTCGCATAATATGACTAAATATCTAACTTCTGATGGATATTTCGTAACCAAAGAGAACTTTTTTGAATTCGAGATCTGCATAAGAAATATAGCCCTGTCTCTTAACTTTCCATAGACACCAAATTCGTCCAAATTGGATTCTTCACTACTGGAAATAATGTAATATACGGGAACGTTTTACGTCAGTTAACCAAAAGCTAGACGTTAAAAAGGAGGCGGTGACAGTTTTGTAAATATCAGACTTCATTAATTCAATTTTAACGCCAGTTGTTGTAAGGACTGACGTTAAAAGTTAAGTGACTCACTTTTAACGTCAGTTCAATAAACAACTGACGTTAAAAGTGAACCTTTTAACGTCAGTTGTTGTAAGGACTGACGTTAAAAGTGAGTCACTTAACTTTTAACGTCTGTTCTTTCAACAACAGACGTTAAAGGTTATTTTAATAAAAAAATTTAGCTAGTATACGTACCCTTCCGCATTGCCTTCCTCAAAGTTTCAGTTTCACTTGCTTTTATGTTTTGTGTTTTTGTTTTGAAAACTAAAATATATGTGCGAAGTAAAAATGCTATAAGTTGAATCAATAACCCAAACCGGATCTCATTCATGAAGTGTATCAATAATACATTTAAAAGATACATTCAAAATTTTAAAATCCTATAAAAAGTTACATTGAAAGGGTTTAAAATCCTAAACATTTGTTGAGGCTTCGTTCCCTTCACGGGTGAGCAAGAGAGGAGAGTCGAGTGACTAAGTTTTCCAGAGCGGCTGAGCAAGGGTGCACTCGATCTGTTTTAACAATGGTCTTGGAACAGTCACTTGTTTCCAAAGCTGAGGTTTTGGAACTGTAGCAGCCGATTCTCCGGAAGGATGATAAGGTGAGCAACTCACATCATGTGATTTACACAACCTTATCACCCATGTTATGTGATTTACACAATCTCAGAAGTTGTTTGACCATTAAGACAAAGATCTTTGAGTCTAGGAATAGGAAGAAAGAGTGATGAAGTTAATCTCCATGGCAGAGCCATATTGTGAAGCAGAAAAATAAAAGGAAGGAAGCTATTTATAGGAGTAGGGGATGAAGTTACTAGGCGTCGTGAGTTGCTAAAAATTTAAGTTGATCATTAAGAGCATTAGGTTCCAAGGTGCATTGGGAGTTGGCAGTCATATATTATAAACGTGCATAATGAATATTGATTTTAACACTTTTAACGTCAGTTGTTTATACAACTGACGTTAAATTTTTTGCAGAAACTTATACACTTTTAACGTCAGTTTTCTTCATCAACTGACATTAAAAGTGTTTTTAAATAAAAAATATTTATTTTTAACGTCAGTTGTTTAATATAACTGACGTAAAATGTTGTTTTATTTTGGGGGGATTATAACGTTTACACCCGCGCGCCTTCTGCACTTCGCTCTGTACGTCTCTATTCTTCTCTTTCACGCTCACTCTCACTCTCAACTCTCACTCTGACTCTCAACTCTCACTCTCACTCTCACTCTGCCCTAATCGCGAGCTCATCTCCACCGCAACCACCGCGAGGGCTTCTTCCCCACCACCGTGAGGTACACTCTTAATCCTAACTCTGTCTTTCCCGCTCATTCTTTGCAATAACTTGACATCTCTCTTTCCCCTTCCCGCACACTAACTCTCCTTATCCCTCTGCTCTCAGTAACCACATCGAACATTGGCCACCACACGAGCACCTATTTCTGGTGAGTCTGTAGTCTATGTAGTTGAAACTTGAAACTGTGAGTTTGAGTTGTTTGGAATGTCTCTATTTCTGGTCGTGGGTTTTGTGTTTTCTCTTGTTTTTCTTCTGCTATCATGACCTATTTCAAAATGGGAAGAAATTTAGAGTTGCTTGTAGCATGTGACATCAACAATATATTGCTCATTGGAATTCTGTTTTGTTAATTTATCTTCATCTGCTTATTTCTTTTGTCTTAAGAAACCTGAAAATGGTGTAAATTTGAAATAATTTTTAAACGCCTTGGATATATGTTTTGTATATCTACAGAACATATCTAGTTATGGATCGTAGTTGGATGGTTTGTAAGCGCACTAGTGCTGAGTATTTGAAAGGGGTGGAAGAATTTATAAAGTTTGCTCAAAGGAATGTTCCTAATAGTAATGGAATGTTCTGTTGTCCTTGTGTCAAGTGTTTGAATACGAGGAAATGTACGGTGAAGGATATACGTACTCATTTGATTTGTGAAGGGATTTGCTTGAGTTATACAAGATGGATATGGCATGGTGATGTGTTGTTGAGTAGTACGGCAAGTGTCTCCCAAAGTGAGGACGTTGACGTAGATATGGAGGATGACCGAGTAGAGGACATGATCCATGATATTGGACAAGAATCTTTTCATCGAGCTCATGTGTATGATAGGTTGTGCAGTGATGCGGATAAACCTTTATATCCAGGGTGTACTACTCATACACGGTTGTCGGCGGTGCTAAAATTGGTTTGTGTGAAGGCGAGAAATGGTTGGACCGATAAAAGCTTCACGGAATTGCTTGAAGTGTTAAAAGACTTGCTTCCGGAGGACAACACATTGCCTGACCGTAACTATAAGGCCAAGAAGGTATTGTGTCCGATGGGTATGGAGTATAAGAAGATACACGCATGCCCCAATGATTGCATATTGTACACCGGTGTTCATGAAGACAATCACGATTGCCCCAAATGTGGGTTATCACGATACAAAGTGAAGGGTGGTGATGATGATGATGATCTTGAAGATGTGAGAAAAAAGGGTCCTCCTGCAAAGGTGTTGTGGTATCTTCCAATAATTCCAAGGTTCAAGCGATTGTTTGCCAATGCGAAAGGTGCGAAGAATCTTAGATGGCATAATGATGAGAGGAAATGTGATGGAATGGTTCGTCATCCTACTGATTCTATGCAATGGAAGAATATTTATACTATGTTTCCGGATTTCGCCGATGAGCCAAGAAACCTAAGGCTTGGACTTGCTACGGATGGAATGAATCCTTATGGTAACATGAGTAGTATTCATAGTTCATGGCCTGTTCTGTTGATAATTTACAACCTGCCCCCTTGGTTGTGCATGAAGCGCAAATACATGATGTTGTCTATGATGATTTCGGGCCTAAAGCAACCGGGAAATGACTTAGATGTTTATCTAAGTCCCTTGATTGAAGACTTGAAAATGTTGTGGGTGGAAGGTGTTGATGTAGTTGACGGGTATTCTCATGAGACTTTCAAGTTTCGTGCCATGTTATTTTGCACCATCAATGACTTTCCAGCATACGGTAACTTGTCCGGGTACAGTGTCAAGGGGCATAAAGCATGCCCTATATGTGAAGAAGGCACATGCTACACTCAGTTGCATCATGGAAAGAAGACGATTTACCTTGGGCATCAGAGATTTCTTAGACGTGATCACCCATATCGTAAGATGAAAAAAGCTTTTAATGGATGCCAAGATACAGAAGAAGCTCCGGCGGCCTTAATTGGAGAGCAGGTTTATCATAGGGTAAAAGGCATCGATGTTATATTCGGCAAGTCCAAAAAGAAAGGTAAAGCTGCTGAGAAAAACATATGGAAGAAGAGGTCGATATTCTTTGATCTTCCATACTGGCGCAAGCTTGATGTCAGACACTGCATTGATGTGATGCATGTGGAGAAAAATGTGTGTGATAGTGTGATCGGGACACTTCTCAACATTCAGGGCAAGACAAAGGATGGTGTCAATGCTCGTCTCGACCTCGTTGCTATGGGTATACAAGAGCAGTTAGCTCCAGTTGTTGAGGATGGTAAGCGGACTTATTTGCCGCCAGCATGTCATACTTTGTCAAAGAAAGAGAGACAAAGTTTCTGCGGGTGTCTTCAGGGCATCAAAGTTCCACATGGTTACTCTTCAAATATGAAGAGGCTTGTCTCTAATGATCTTAAATTGGTTGGCGTAAAGTCTCATGATTGTCACATCTTGATGCAACAACTTTTGCCCGTTGCTATTCGTGGTATTGCTCCAAAAAATGTGAGACATGCCATTACTCGGTTGTGCTCATTCTTCAATTCTATATGTAGCAAAGTCATTGACCCCCGTATGTTGGATGACTTGGAAGTTGAGACTGCTACAATCTTGTGCCAATTGGAGATGTATTTTCCTCCTTCCTTTTTCGACATAATGGTTCACTTAATTGTTCATTTGGTGAGGGAGATTAGATTATGTGGGCCGGTTTTTCTGAGATGGATGTACCCAGTTGAGCTCTACATGAAGATCTTGAAAGGGTACATGAAGAATCCTCATTGTCCGGAAGCATCTATTGTTCAAAGGTATGTTGCAGAAGAAGCTATTGAGTTTTGTTCGGACTACCTTCATAACACGGATCCTATAGGGGTTCCTAAGCCTCGGCATGATGAGATCATATGTCAAGGTAAGGGTACACATGGCTTAAGAATTAATAGCAAGGGTCGGGAGGAAGTGCTTCAAGCACATTTGTATGTATTGAACAACATCGATTGTGTTCAACCTTTCTTATTTGAACATAAAAGAAAAGTCAATCAAGAAAACCCTCGAATGAGCGAAAGGTGGTTGTTGAACAAGCATAACAAGACTTTCTTACCGTGGTTCAAGGAAGAAATGTTGAAGGATGGTAGTACTGCTTCTGATGACGTAAGATGGCTAGCACATGGGCCTAGCTTCAACGTCATATGTTGGAGCGGATACGACATAAATAACTTTTCCTTTTATACAAAGGAACAAGATAACAAGAGTACCATGCAAAATAGTGGGGTTATGATCGTGGCAGAAGCAATGCACTTCTCTAGTGCAAAGGACACAAAACCCGTTACAGCACCGACACCTTACTTTGGATATATTGAAGATATTTGGGTGCTCGATTACACTAAGCTTACGGTGCCGGTATTTAAATGTAAGTGGGTTGATAGTAACGGTGGTGTACAAACCGACGAATTGGGGTTCACATTGGTAGACCTCAACAAGTTAGGTCATATAAATGAGCCTTTCATAATGGCTTCCCAAGCAAAACAAGTGTTCTACATCACTGATCCTTCTAACAAAAGGTTGTCCGTGGTTCTCCAAGGAAAAAGCATGTATAATGGTAGTGATGAAAATGAAGATTCAAATCTTGATATTCCTGAGACTCCTTCTTTTTCAACAAACATGCCTACTATAATCGAGGAGACACAGGTGGACGATGTACATGCCACTCGTGATGATCATCACGAAGGGATATTGATATAGGTTGTTTAAACTTAGTATACATTTATTTTTATTTATACTTCTGTATTTATTTTGAGTTATAACCTATGTTAATAAATATATATTGTTTCTGAACATGCATACATATGGATCAGTCGAATAGCCCACATGCACGGGAGGATACTGTGGGGCCTACGCATGACCTGATCGCGCCTACGCCTGATTCTAGTGTAAGTTTACATGTTATATACTATCTTTAGTCCTTCTTTTTAATGTAAGTTTATAATGTTACAACCCTCTATTTTGTTGGTAAGACGGTAGTTTTGTTTTTAGACATTAGAGACTAAAATTTATATATATATACTTGTAGATATATAGTTATGTTTTTCCTATACATGGGTTTTGGTTTTAAGTTCCCCCATTGTTCCTTTGTATATTTCTTTTCTTATTGTTAATATTGAAATTTAAGGGTAGTATTTGCAATTCTGTAATGTGTGTGATATTCTGTGTTACTGGGATATTTACTGAATGTAGGGAGAGCTTAGGGGAGTGATATTTTAAAACTGAATTTAAAAAAAAAAAATCTATTAACGTCAGTTGTATCAAAAAACTGACGTTAATAGAATTTTATAAAATATACAGTACACTATTAACGTCAGTTGTATTAGGAAACTGACGTTAAAAATAAAACCTTTAACGTCAGTTCTTTAACACAACTGACGTTAGTTTGAACAATATTAACGTCAGTTGTGTTAAAGAACTGACGTTAATAGTTTTATATTTAACGTTAGTTATTTAAACAACTGACGTTAAAATATTAACTATTAACGTCAGCTGCATTTACGTCAGACAATATTCTGACGTATACAATCAATTTTAACTGACGTAAAAAACACTTATTGCACTAGTGCTTGTAGCTCAAGTTATGACCAAATTCGTACACAATATTCATGTTCTAACGCCAGAACCGTTTTTTAAAATCCTATCAACATTTTGACTATCTAAACGTCGGTTTCAGATTTTGTGGTCTTTATAACAGTTGTATACAATTCTTTTATCTTTCCAACGATATAAAATTTATAATTTTTGAATGTCTATAACTCAAGATATGTGCGAAATACAGCACCATAGGCAGAGTAAGCGGGCTTAGTGCGTTTTTATACATTTTGGGCTATTGGGGGCTCTATAAATAGAATCTTAACACTCTTAGGGTGCTTTTTTGAACCCTAATTACACCTAGAAACTCAGAAACGGCTAAGAAGAGAAGAAATTCAAGGATTAAGAAGAAATAGTTGTGGAAAATGGAGTCTAGGAAGAGGAAGATGATGATAACTCTTGGCAAACGTTAGGATTCACAGTAGGAAACGCTTAGAGCTATTTGGAGGTCTTCAAGAGGTGAGTAACAATACTTTTTATGAACTCTTTCCATGGTATATATGATTGTTTTTGTTGATAAGGGATTACCATGTGGTTTTGGGAGTCTTTAATTGACTTGATGCATATTGTTAGTAACCCAAATTCTAAAACCGGGGTTTTGTTTAATAGGGGAATTAATTGATTAATTGATGTTGTAACGTGCTTATTCATGTATGATATGTTGTGATATTCATGATTGTTTGTTATTGGTGGAAGTTTATATGTTTAGAATTGAGGGAAATAGTTTGTTACATGCATGAGACATGACATATTTGAGTTATAACATGTTGTATGATGTTTGCCGCAATACCACTTATGATAGGGGTATCGAAAAGTAATATCATCGTAATGGGGTATCGAAAGTAACATCCCCATATAATCGGGATGTCGAAAAAGAGCAATACCTCCTAAAAAGGGGTATCGAAAGTAACACCGTCACACGTTGGGGTGTCGAAAAGGGAGAAATACCGCCATGTGCACATGGGAGGTATCGAAATAGAAATGTCCCCGACATGAGGGTGACATCGAAACATTCCTCATGAGTAAGGGTGGGCAATGTGATGCCATTATCATGTGATGTGTGAGATTTATGGCATGCCGGCAAGAGACCAGTTTAGTTATGAGGCCTTCGAGCCACTTGGATTAATTTAGAATTTACTTGATATGTGGAATGTGATGCATTGAGACGAGTTGACCTTATGCTATATGCATCTGACTTGATGAATTTTTTGTTGTTATTAAAAGTATTTTTTTATATATTATTTTGGGAAATGAGCGGATATCATTGACAGTTTTTCCGGTTACCGCACCGGCTGAGAACAACACTATTTTCGAAAACATTTTATAAATGTATTGTTGTGCACTGGGATTTTATATCTCATCATAAGTGTTGTTTTCAAAGCCCGAGGACATCGCTGTTGAGGATCTAGAGATCTGAAGAGTTATCTTTGATTAGCTAGTTGGTTAGTAATGTAGTATGGTTTATAGTATTATGCGGACGACGTTCTTTGGTTTACATACTATTTTCCTCAGATTGTAATTAGACGCCCGGTTTTGAGGCTTTTAGTTTTTATTCAAATGATTGGATTTAATGATATTTTTCAATACTTTGTAAATACTATTATTTTATTTAATACGAGGTATTTTCATACTTAGTTATTTGAGAAAAATTTTATGACTTGTGTTTTTTTTTATTAAATGTTTTGAAGGATTTTTATTGAAATTTAATTTGGGCTACTAATGTAGCGAAGGGCGTTACATATTGTGATGCTGATTTTGCTGGAGACAGAATAGAAAGAAAAAGCACCAATGGAGGATGTCACTTCATTGGAGCAACTTTAGTCTCATGGTCAAACAAGAGGCAGACAACCATTGCCCTGTCTACTGCTGAAGCAGAATACATCTCTCTTTGCTAGTTCTTTGCTCTCAACTCTTATGGGTAAAACATCAACTTGAGGATTACTCTATTTATGAACATAACATATATATATGGTGTGATAATTCCAGTGCTATATGCTTAACTAAAAATCCAATTCGATATTCTAGGGCTAAGGATATTGAAATCAAACATCATTTTATTAGGGGTTATGTTCAGAAAGGCATCTTTGATATTAAGTTTGTTAAAACTGAAAATCAGCGGGCTGATATTTTCACTAAACCCCTCGCAGAAGAAAGGTTTTTATATTAGAGATAATCTAAACATGCATTGCATTGTTGAATGACACATGTTCTTTTAACTAAGCATTAGTTCAGGGGGAGTGATGATACAATAGTTTAACTGGAGTATGTCTCATATACTTGCTGCATTACTTTGATCTTCTTAAATATAACCCTTTTTGATGTTGACAAAAGAGAGAAAAGAAAGGAGAGAAAAGAAAGGAGAGAAAGGAGAAATGAGAAATGAGAATGAGAGAAATGAGAAATGTGATAGAAATGTGTTATTGAAGAATGAATATGAAGGAATATGATATGAATCTTAAATAATACATGGACAAGAGCATGTTCTGAATCAAGTTGCAATAATTGCTCAGATAAATCTTAAGTAAGATTGCTCAGATAAATCTTAAGTTGTCAAGTAAAACATTTAAGCATCTGCATGACCTGTTCGCTTAAGAAAATTTCAACCTGTATGTTATATGCTATTTTCTTTGCTGATATTTTCTGAGGTTCATTAAATCATCTCAATGTTTGTCATCATAAAAAAGGGGGAGATTGTTAAGTCTCTAAAATGTCCGATGTGCATTTCCCTAAGTTTTGATGAGAACTAAACATTGGTTGCTAACCTTTCTATCTAGTGTGCAGATTAAAACTATAAGAATCATCGTCCACTAAAATGATACAAGTTGTCGTCCACTAAAGTAATTGAAGTGGACGTTCAATAAAGTAATAAAAGCTCACGTCCAACATACGTGATAAAAGCGGGCATCCAATAAAGTGATAAAAGCCAACGTCCACTAAAGTGACAGAAGCGCTCGTCCACTAGAGTGATAAAAGCGCTCGTCTACTAAAGTAACAGAAGCACACGTCCACTGGAGTGATAGAAGTGCTCGTCCACTAAAGTGACAGAAGAGCTCGTCTACTAAAGTAACAGAAGTGCTCGTCCACTAAGGTATCAGAAGCGCTCATTCACACAAGTCTTTGGACTTGCTAAGTTCTTAATGTGGAGCTTGTCTACTAGGTTACGTTAAACCAGTTAAAAGAGTATCCGTCCAATGACGTGGCATATGGAGCACGTCTACTAGCCCGTCCGAATGTAAAATCTTAAATGGATAGATGGACGTGGTTATTTTCAAGATGGACGCGCTTATCTTATGAACGCGAATTCTTTAAGAATTATTAGAATCTTATTTCAAGAACCAGAATCAAGAAAAGTCAGAAGTTACTATCTCAAGTAACCTCGGATTTCACAACCAAAGACTAGTTAAAGAATGCTTCCAACATGCTTTATTCCCTAGTACCTCTGGTCCTTACACGAAAAGGGAATTGTACTCAGCAAAGTACAAAAAGCTCTCTGCACAACTCTGATATGGCTGTATCACGATGCATAAAGCCATGATCCTTCATGTTAGAGTACAACCAACATTCCTATTGCATTAATGACTGCCCAGAACGACTCTATTGCATTTAATGAAGTTCTACTTTAAGCCAACATCTAAGGGAATGTCTCTAACGGATCCTAAATGCTTGAAGACTATAAATACAAAAGTCATTGAAGATGAAGATAGAGATAAAGAGAATACACATAACATTAAAAGAGCCATTACTCTGCGCATTAATATCTTCATTCTTTCATTCTGTATTCTTCAATCATTTGAAGTTATTACGTAGACTTTCCTAAGCTTTACATTTAAACCAATCTGAGTGTTAGCGAAAGATCTGTTTATCTGAAGTTGTATTTATTACAAACCAAATCTCTCAAACAAACCCGAGTGAGCCTGAAGAGGCAAAGTGTGCAAAGAATACTTGTCTTGAGCCTGAAGAGGCTAGGTGTGCAAACAATACTTGAGTCTGTAACCTGATCAGTTATAGTGGATAAATCTTGGTGCTGCCAAGGACTGGATGTAGCTCTTTGCTTTGAAGAGTGAACCAGGATAAATAACTTTGTCAATCTCTCTTTCCTTAAACTCTTTGGTTGCTTTAGTTTTCTTACGTCTATCAAGTGGTGTGTTTGCCAAAGTCATTGTTAAAATTTCATTAGACGAGCCACCCATTTGTCGAGTATCTTTCCACTCGTCCAAACTAAGCTTCTGTTTGTAAAATGATTTCAATTTTTTTTAAATTCTGATAAACACAATTCAACCCCCCCTTATCGTGTTTAAAGTTGTCTATTTCAGGTACTCCCCGCCCCCGCCCCATTGACATCCCCAGTTACAAGTATATGTTATTGGACATTTCTATACAAAACTAGTGTCTGTTATTTGAGTTATAGTTAATGCTGAATTAGTAATTTTGGCCTTAACCTCGATAAATCTGTTAGTGCAAGAACACTATCTCATACATACACTCACAAAGAATCAGAGAAATCAAAGAGAGAAAGAATAGTATCACAAGGCTGAAATTTCTATGCACACTTCACACACTATTACACATTCGGTACTCTCTATTTATAATAGAGCACTTACACATTAGTCACACTAACAACTAACTAATTCTATAACTATCTAACAAGCTCAACAACTAATATAACTAATATTTGAATTATCTCCAATACACCCCCATAATTCAAATATCCCATATACACTATTTTTATTACACTCAAATTTTTATTTTTATAATGCACACCTTTTATCACTAACATATACATTTGTCCTCCTGGATCCTATTGCAATCTTTTGAAGAATTGGACTTGACCCATTAGGTCAACAAGAACAAATAAAATTGACCCAACATGGCCCTTGTCCCTGTCATCTTTCAGCTTAGGACCCAATTCAATTTCTTCACTAATTTGGGCTTGACCCACAAACACATGGCCCAATTTCTGAAATTTATATTGATCACTTCGGGTTACTTGGGCCTGGCCCATTTTGGAAAATGTTTCTGTCCTAACACTCTTCTGGTCCTTTTCCAAAACTGCCCCTATCATCATCTTCTCCTCCATGACAGCAACACTCAACCGGCAGTGGCTTCCTTCTTCAGTCAGAAACGCCATGCCGGCAGCCCTCTCTAGGCTCGCGATTGACTGTAATGCATCCTTCACTGCACTGAGTTGCCATTTCTCGGTGTCATCGTCGCTCCACACCCAACCGATTTCTTCTTCCAAACGCGGTCCCAGGGTCCATGCCCATGGTGGTTCAACCAGCGATTCTGGTGGCTTTGACGGTGGTGGATTCAGTTGTTCCAGCAGCATCTTCGCCTTCGCCTCACACTCTTGGCGCTCCAACGCCTCCTTAGCCGCAAGGGTCCTCATTCAAGTATCACCGTCCAATGACTTCGGCAATTTCGGTGACTTCAAACCAAACTCTTCCGTCACACCATCTCTAGTCATCGCCACCATCAACGACGACTCTGCGTTTGTCGAAGACACGAACAGAGCCTTATCTCTGTGCGTGGGTACCACATTACAAAGATCTGACAGATTCACAAAACCTCCTTCACTTATGGTTTTCTCTTTCGCAGCGGCTATAGCCTCAGGCACCGCCTTAGGAAGATCTCGGTCCGACGGTACCGGCGATACTGTGACTGACTCGGGTCTAATCATTGATGGGCTCCGGCAAGCGTACCGGATCGAAGCAAGTAATATTAAAACGACGAGAAACCGAGTATCGAACTCAGGGATTGGGAAACCAAGTACCATTTCACAAATTAACAACTGTTTTAGATTAAGAAATAAGTGTGATTAGATTTCAAAGAAAATAAAAGAAACAATAAAATAAAATCAAATATTTTTGGGATTTTAAATATGAAAAAGAGATTTCCAGGAATTGGGTTACCAACAAGACTGCTCATGTTACTAAATTGACTACCCCTCTTGTTAATTATCAAAATTACTCTGAAGGTGAATTTATCCTAAATAAGTTAATGTTCCCTCTCGAGATACAAGAACCGTGCCCAATTAAACCAACCCCTACTCTCGTGGTAATTGTATTTAAATTGAACCCATTAAGATTCGTGACAATTCAATGAACCCTCGAAGGACCGCTTCTAACTCTCGTGATTTAAGTTCTAAGTTTGATTCCTATGGATCTGATACCTAAGTTCACCGCTAAGTTCGTCCTTAGAGTATCTATGACATGCAAATAAGTGCGCACCAAATTCACAAGTAGTTCATGCAATAGGAATCAAATCGAAAGCGAATTGAAATTAACAAGATGTAAAACGTCAATTCATAACACAAAACAAATCTTGGGCATAACCCTAATTCTTAGAAATAAAAAGACTACTTAAGCATTGTCATGGTCATGGTAACCTTGAATAACAAAAGCATAAAAGTCCTAAGAGAAAAGAAGAAATTGGAGAATAAGATAAATCCTAATTTTTGCCTAAGGTAGCAGCCCCCCTTCCTCCTATTTTCGAGCCTAATTACTCTATTTATAGAGTAGGGTAACTTGAATCCCAAGCAATTACAAAATCAGATCAAATCAGGTTTTAAAATTCCAGATATTGCGCGTCACGACCGTGATGCCTGTCACGGCCAGGCTGTGATAGATTCTGTCTTGGAAAACTTCGCACAAATGGCCTATCACGGCCGTGATGGCCATCATGGCCTGGCCGTGACAGGTTCTGACTTTGTGATCTTCTTTCTTTTTCAGCCCTGCTCGATCATGGCCGTGATGCCTATCACGGCCAGGCCGTGATGGGCTCTGTTTGGCTCATTTTTTTGTATTTCAAGCTCTGCCTTCATGCAAACTCCAACATAATCGGTCCTGAGCATTTTAATCTTCATATCCAAATCAATATCTCCAAATTAATTGCCAAATCTTATCATATCCTTTATTGTTGTGTTAGGCAATTATTATCCAAATCCAATTTGATTTGGATCCAATCTTTTATCTCAATGCCAATTGAATTATCTTTTAATCATAATAATTCAAATCCAAATTGATTTGGATTCAAATCCATCATGTGGGCCCTTGCAATTTACTTGGCAATCTTCAATTTAATTTCAATCCTTCTTATTTGTCCTTTCCTAAAAATAAGAATAAGAAAATATCAGAAAATTAATAAAAATCTAATTAAAATTAATTAAATACACACATTGACTCTAAAATAACCAAAATAGGAAAACAAAGTCTAATTTGGGCTAAATCAAGCATTCAACAAAATTTAATTGATGAAATCCGTTCTAAAATAATAGATAAAACATGATAAGACAGTGGATTATCAATCATCTCCGTCCGAA
This sequence comes from Sophora flavescens, assembly GCA_030762895.1. Classification (NCBI taxonomy): domain Eukaryota; kingdom Viridiplantae; phylum Streptophyta; class Magnoliopsida; order Fabales; family Fabaceae; genus Sophora; species Sophora flavescens. The sequence goes on from CM061067.1 coordinate 165,226,436, forward strand.
CCTCGACCGTTAGTTGTAAATCCGGAATCGCCACCTCCGTCTCAGTCGCGTTCCGATCACCTCGCAGCACTGCCACAACAGCATCCTCTCCGGTGGGTTTTTCATCAGCATCACCATATTTAACCTTTGTTGATACTATAATCTTTGAGCCACTATCAATTTTTGCTGTAGATTGAAATATCACAGTTTGGCTATCCCCTTGGGGTTCCTCTCAACTCATTCCTTTAGGCACAAAATCGCCAGCAAGTTCATGATAAGGCACAAAATCACCAGCTTGGCTCATCATTTCAGCAATTAGTTCAACATGGCCTAAACTTTCACCTCTATGAACTGACATATCAGACCTATGGATTTCAGCTTCTTTCTCTGCGTCTTTTACCTCAAGAACAAGATTTTCTTCTTGCATCACAACCTTTTCAGAAAAGTCTTCGGCACCAGGTAGCACATCAGAGTGTTTCTCACTCTCTTGAACTCTGTTTCTGGCTCATGCACCTTCTTGCCATCTACGGTTGAACCCTTCTTTTTGGTCTTGTGTGCAACACTTCTCTTCACTTTTTCAACACCTCCATAGGCTTTTTGCAAAATTTCCCATGCTTCTTTAGCATTCTTGGCAGCAACAATCTTCTCAAAACTTTCAGAGTCCACACATTGATGGGTGATAGAGAGAGCCAAACAATCTTTCTTCTTGGATTCCTTGTAGGATGCACTATCCTCCTCTTCTTGGATCCCCATCCTTCACTGTTTCCAACACTTCATAGAAACCAAAGATTGCTTTCATATTCACTACCCAATGCTCAAATTTTTTGCCATCAAGAACCGGTAGAGGAATTGAAAAATCCTCACTCAACTCCATCTCCATGGACACACTCTCCCAAGATCGTTATAGCTCTAGATACCACTGTTAGTGCAAGAACACTATCTCACACATACACTCACAAAGAATAAGAGAAATCAAAGAGAGAAAGAAGAATATCACAAAACTGAAATTTCTATGCACACTTCACACACTATTACACATTAGATACTCTCTATTTATATAGAGCATTTACACATTAGTCACACTAACAACTAACTAATTCTCTAATATCTAACAAACTCAACAACTAATACAACTAATATTTGAATTATTTTCAATAAAAACATAGACTATATATGCAAATTAAGTAATATTAATTAACCTTTTCGAAAAGCAAAAGAAAAATAAATAAATAAATAAAGGGAAGATCAATGACTCGGAAAGAAAAAAGAGAATCAGAACAACATGTATTGAAAAATGAATGAAATGGTATTATTATTTTGATAGTTAATGACAAACAAAGGGGGAAGGAGGACATTTATTGTTACAATGCTATGTCATTGCTCATGTAATAAAACCCCTGTATTCTGCTTCATCTTAATGTCAATCATGCTTCTCCTTTTCCTTTATCTTGTAGCAAAATGTTAATTTTTTTTGTTTGGGGTTGGAGGTTTGGTTGAGGCTAGTTTGTTCCTCAAGCCGCCTCTGCTTTTGCGGGATGGGATTAAGCCTCCGTCATCCCCTGTACATTGAGATACATTTCAAAGTTACATAAAGTTAAGAAATAATCAATAATCATTGCTTATAAAAGGTATATACATAGATACACAGGTCGCAATTTAAAAGTCGTGTAATTAATAATTAATCATAAATGTACAAGAATTAAATAGAAATAGAATACTATTGTATGTTAACTTCTTTTTACTATTTCCTTTTATAATTTATCATGCTGAATTTTTAAACATTTGCAATTGAAGTAAAAGTAAAAAAATAAATAAATCTTGTTATGTATATTACTCTAATAACAATAAATAATATAATTTAAAAAATATTACTAATTTAATATTAAAATGTTACTTATGGGAAAATACAAGCATGGTCTATGACTATAAAGCATAGTTCACCCATACAAGAAAAACTAATTAATGCTTGTTATGCATTTGATTTTAATAAATTGTTTAATGCCGCATGTTCTACCGAAGGAAAACAAAAATATAAATAACGATGAGTAATGTGACATAATATATATTATCTACTTCCTTAAAAAATGAATTTCAATTGGAATTTGTTAAGACTTGAGGTATCTGATTCGAAAACAATATCAGTTTTTATAATATTTTCCCATAGGGAGCCAGAAACGCATTGGTAAGTCACATGGAAGCAAATAATTAACTTACATAAGATTGGGTTATCACAACGTCCATGACAAAGAGGGTTGCACACTAAGGCAGGCCAAATGCAAGCATGGTAGCAATAACTGAAGCAGCGTTCTGCTTTAGAGCGCTCAGCGGCGGTCTGTTGAACAGCCGCAACGAGTATAAGGCAGACCACCAACAATGCAACATTCTTGTTTGCCATTTCCTTCGTTTTCTTTTGCCGTTGGTGTTGATGGTTTTGTGCTTTTGCTCCTTCCCTTACGTTTTATGCCTTCGAAGTATGAGGTATATATTTATATATATAGCTCTGTAATGTCTCAGGAGTTGCGAAGAATGTCACAGATTGTTGCTAAATTTGGGGATCTTGTTGCAAAGTTTCCTAATTTTAACAAAAAGAATAAACGGAAATCACTTAGAAAAGGTATCCTATTTTTATGTTGTACATGTAATGAAGCTGGCACGAGTCAAATCCAGAGAATATAACACCTTCATTATTTTTGGCCAAAGACAAAGTGGAAACCTTCTGTCTTCGTTTAGCAATGAGGTTTTCATGGGCAGTTTTTTGATTTTGATTTATTGTTTATTATTTTTTAATCCTAGTTTTGTTGGTCAATATTATAATTTCAACGTGATATTTTATGCATGTTTGCATAATTCATGTCTTAAATAAAATTGTATTAGAACACAATCATTTTCAAAAGTAAACAAGTAAAACTAAATTACTCACCCGATAGTGATACTGATCGATGGTAGTGAAAATAGACTATGCTTTGTATGAACTTAATTATATTATTTGCAAGTTTATGTTGGATTCATAATTATTTGTATCTAAACATGTTTCTAATTCCTTAAACATCATGTAGACAAAATCAATATCAACAAGAAACATGTTCATCTTCAAGCACAAATACAAAAGAAAATTTTATCTATAATCCCATGGCAATTCAAGATGACTAATGAATGCGGAAGCGTACCCGGAGGATCCATGAAGTCTTGATGGAAATGATGATGTTCTTGATAGAGTAGTGATCTTCCAATTGTAGATTCTCCTTAGCCTTAGTTCCTCATCGAATGGGACGAAGAGAATTGAAATTCCTTCCTTTTGATTATGTCTACAATTGGGGACCATAACCCTTTATTTATAAGAATTGCATGCCCTTTCATGAAGAGTGATGTCCCTTCGAATTCAAACTCTTTCATGAAGAGTCATGACTATCCACACATTTCTTATCTCTAATTTTGCCCATCATAAAAATAGAAATAAGACCTTATGGTATCTACACAATAATTTTCATAACAATTATGTCCATAGCCATAAACCTTACTTGAATTAGATCACTTTAATTTGACTAATTAAAAATAATGGCCCTAACACATTTAAACATTACAAGTGTGACCCAAAAAATTCTAACAATATTCTCCCACTGGTCACATATGTATGCTTATAAATGTGTTATACTTTATGAGCTCCAAATTTGCCATTTTAAACCTTGGACATATCCCTATCCCGTCCATTAGTTATATCAATATATAGAACCAAAGCGGCTTTCGTTATATCAATCATAACTAAATCCATCAATGATCACTAATATTAACACAACCAAATGACATAGATTAATCATGAAATGTGCAGCATGAAAACCACATGAAGGTGATCTGTACATGTCGATTTTCAACTGGTCCTACTTTACTTTAGTGAGATCATTAAAGACATTATCATACAAAGTGTAATAAATTAAATACCAAAATTTATTTCTGATCAGAACAGTATCCAAATATAATAGTATGGATACATAATTTCAAATATAGAACATGAATTACATCAATGACTAACTCCCACTAAACCAAAGAATCCTCAAACTGTATGACACCCATGTGAGCAGTGTGCTCATGAAAGACCTTGGGTGGAAGGCCCTTTGTTAGAGGGTCTGCTATCATGGAGTTTGTTCCTAAGTGTTCTATGGAAATCTGTCCACTCTGTACTCTCTCCTTGACAACTAGGAACTTGATGTCGATGTGTTTCGACTTTGTCGAGCTCCTATTGTTATTGGAGTATAAGATGGCTGATTTGTTGTCACAGTATAACTTAAGTGGTCTTTCAATCACTTCCAAAATTCGCAGCCCAGTGACAAAATTCCTCAGCCAAATCCCATGATTTGATGCCTCATAACATGCTACAAACTCTGCTGCCATGGTGGATGAAGCAATAAGCGTTTGCTTGGCACTGCGCCAAGAAACTGCGCACCAGCCAACAGATAGATATAGCCCGAAGTGGATCTTCTACTATCTTGGCATCCGGCAAAATCGTAGTCGAGAATACCCAATGATCTCCAAAGAGTCCGATCTCCTATATGTGAGCATATGATCTTTTGTTCTCTTCAAATACCTCATAACTCTTTTGGCTGCTTTCCAATGATCCATTCCTGGATTGCTTAAGTATCTGCCTAAAACTCCAACAATGTACGCTATGTCCGGACGCGTACAAACCTGGGCATACATTAGACTCCCTACAGCTGATGCATAGGGAATCTTCTGCATCTCCTGAATCTCAATATTTCCTTTTGGGCATTGATTGAGACTAAATTTGTCTCCCTTAGCGACCTGGGTATCACCTGGTTTGCAGTCCTGCATGCCAAATCTTTTGAGCACCTTATCGATATAGATGCTTTGTGATAATCCTAGAATACCTCGAGATCGATCTCGATGTATCTGGATCCCTAATACAAAGGAGGCGTCACCAAGATCTTTCATCTCGAAATTTCTTGATAGAAATCTCTTGGTTTCGTGCAACATGCCTATATTGTTAGTGGCAAGCAGTATGTCATCAACATACAATACCAGGAAAATATACTTGCTCCCACTGAATTTGTGATACACACAATCGTCAACCGCATTCATCTCAAAACCAAATGAGAGAACTACCTGATGAAACTTGTGGTACCACTGACGAGACGCCTGTTTTAGTCCATAGATGGATTTTGTCAATTTGCAAACCATTTTCTTTGGGTCTCCTGACACAAAGTTTTCTGGTTGCACCATATAAATCAATGTTGCCATTGAGAAACGCCGTCTTAACATCCATCTGATGAAGCTCCAAATCATAATGTGCAACAAGAGCCATGATTGTCCTAAAAGAGTCCTTCGATGAAACCGGAGAGAAGGTCTCTTTAAAGTCAATCCCTTCCTTTTGAGTATAGCCCTTGGCTACAAGACGAGCCTTATACCTTTCCACATTACCTTTGGAATCCCTTTTGGTCTTAAATATCCATTTGCAACCAATGGGTTTCGCACCTTCTGGTAATGGGACAAGTTCCCAAACCTTATTGTCTTGCATGGACTTATACTCCTCATTCATTGCTTCAATCCATTTTTCCGAGTTGGAATCTTGCATGGCTTCACGGAAATTGATTGGATCATTTTCCATCATACCATCATTTTCCTCATGTTCTTGGAGAAATACTATGTAATCATCCGGAATAGCATTTCTTCTTTCTCTAGTGGATCGTCGCAACGACACTGGTTCTTGAAGCACTGGTTCTTGAGGATCTTGAGTTTGTTCTTCTGGGACAACTAATTCATCTTGAATGGGAGTTTGAACAACAATGTCTTGGAGAGGTTCCGTACTTGCTTCATCAGAAGCAACTGTATGAACCGGTCCTGGAATTGAAACTGATTCTTCCTCAAAGACAAAGTCTCTAACCTTATTTCTCCCGCCAAACTCAATATCCTCAAAGAACGTGGCAGTTCCCGTCTCAAAAATTGTCTTTAATTGGGGATCGTAAAACTTATAGCCCCTGGATCATTCAGAATAGCCAATAAAGTAGCTGCTCACTGTTCGGGGATCCAATTTCCTTTCATTTGGCCTATAAGGCCTTGCCTCAGCTGGACATCCTCATACATGAAGGTGATTTAGACTAGGCTTTCTACCTGTCCAAAGCTCATAGGGTGTTTTGGCAGCTGCCTTAGTTGGCACTCTGTTCAAAATGTAAGCTGCAGTCTTCAATGCCTCTCCCCAGAGTGACTCCGGTAAAGTAGAATGACATAGCATACTCCTTACCATATCCTTAAGAGTCCGGTTTTGTCTTTCAGCTACACCATTCATGCTAGGTGACCCCGGCATGGTGTACTGTGGGACGATCCCACATTCCTGAAGGTATTTGGCAAATGGTCCCGGACGTTGTTCACCTGAACCGTCAAACCTACCGTAATATTCACCTCCACAGTCAGATTTGACACTCTTAATTCTTTTATCGAGTTGATTTTCAACTTCAGCCTTAAATGATTTGAACACTTCCAAAGATTGAGACTTTTCATGTATAAGAAATAGGTACGCATATCTGGAATAATCGTCTATGAATGATATAAAGTATTGTTGACCATTCCAAGATGGTGTTGGAAATGGCCCACAAATGTCCGTATGTATCAATTCTAAGACATCTGTAGCTCTATATGCTCCCAATTTCTTTTGTTTGGTCTGTTTTCCCTTAATGCACTCCACACATACATTAAAGTCTGTAAAGTCAATGGAATCAAGGATCCCATTTGACACAAGTCGTTCAACTCTATTTCTAGAGATATGACCTAGACGCTTGTGCCACAACGCTCCTGAATTTGCATTGTCAACTTTGCGCTTAGTACCACGTGATTCCACATTCAAGTTTTCATTATAGGAAGCAATAGTGTCAAGCAAATATAGATTGTCATACACCATAAGAGTACCAGTTCCAACAACATTTGAATTAATAGATAAACTGAATTGATTGTTTCCAAATGAACAATGATGACCAAATTTGTACAAACAAGAAACAGAAACTAAATTTCGTCTAAAGGACGGTACAACAAAAGTATCCATTAAATCCAAATAATAACCAGTACTTAATAACAACCTAAAATGCCCTATTGCCTCTACTTCTACCGACTTTCCATCTCCCACATAAATGCGTCTTTCAGCATCAGTTGGCCTTCGGTAACTTAGGCAACCCTGCATTGAAACACTGATGTTAGTAGTAGCCCCAGAATCTAACCACCAAGTGTTTCTAGGTACTGAAGCTAAATTTACCTCAGAACAGACCAAAGTAAGGAACATACCTTTCTTTTCACGCTAGGCATGATACTTGGTACATTCCTTCTTGACATGTCCAGTCTTGCCACAAAAGAAGCAACCGTTGTCACCCTTATTTTGCTTCTTTTGTGTTGGACCCTTAGCAGCTTCATTCTTAGTATCCTTATGTTTCCTCTTTTTGCCCTTGTCTTTAGAGGTGCTTGCTAGGTGAGCACTTTCTGTCCTTTCTTGCTTCATCCTCTCTTCCTCTTGCACACAATATGAAATGAGCTCGTTAAGAGACCATTTCTCCTTCTGACAGTTATAACTGATCTTAAATTGACTGAATTGTGCAGGAAGAGATATTAGCACCAAATGTGTTAGTAAGTCATCTGATAACTCGAGCTTTAGAGCCTTAAGCTTGGAAGCAATATTAGACATTTCCATTATGTACTCCCTTACATTTCCTTTGCCCTTATACTTCATAGAAATCAAGCTTTGAAGGAGTGTGCTTGTTTCTGCCTTATCACTTTTGGCAAAGCGTTTCTCAATTTCGGCAAGGAATTCTATGGCACTTGTTATCTTTTCAGATATAGCACCCCTAAATGCCTCCGGAATGCCGCGCTTAATGATCATGAGACTCATACGATTGGAGCGTTCCCACTTCTCATAAGTTTTCCTCTCTTGAGGTAATCTGAGTCCGTAAGAGAAGGGGGTTGCTCCATCCTTAGTGCAAGGTCAAGATCCATGCAGCCCAGAACAATTAAAATGTTCTCTTTCCAGTCCTTAAAGTTGGTACCATTAAGGACCGGAACCGAATTCATGTTAGCAGATACAGTAGCAATATTAGCTGGAAAGAGAACAAAACAAACAACATAAATATAATCACATCATAATTTAAATTCAAACATAAACAAATTCAAATAATGGCATAACTCATCTCAAGATACCTAGGGCAACATCAATATCAAGTCTTTGGACAGTAATATTAATTGCTAGTGGTACTCTTGTTGTAATGATCAAACACTGATAATAATGCATGTCAAATAATAAACCCTTCTTTGGACTGATTTATCATTCACATGTACAACCTTATAATCATCACATGTTTATCATCACAGATGTGCATGTAATCCAGCCAAATATTAATCTTCCTTTGGGCTGATTAATACTCGTATGGATACACATACACATAAACATTCAACATTTCTCATGAGCAATCTACACAAGAGAGGTCACTTTGGCGACTTCTTGCTTTAATTGGTCCATTAAAAACGTCAAACAATTTTGTATTCCAAAATATAATAAATTATTTGAATTTTGATTGAAAACTTAATCCAAAATAAATTTTATTTATTTCCAGAAGAAGTCCACACTGTGTTCATCACTGTTTCATTGAGAAAAAAAAAAATATTTCTCTCCTTATTGGAAAAAAAAAGGCATCGGTCAACCAGTCTTTAAATAAAATGTTTGGATACTAAAGCACAATGTTATAGTGCTAGCCTAGTGGTGAGGGCTCCTTGACACAAAGTACAACCGCATGGTCTCAGGTTCAAATCCCACATCCGCCACTTTTGGTATATTTTCCAATTTTCGGAAATCAACAAAAAAATATTACTCTGAATGCAGGAGGAAGATTCGAACACGGAACAATTCATATAAAAGCACTTGTTGAAACCACCAAGCCACGCGACACTTCGTTTAGAAACTGTCACTTAAATGTATTTAAACATAACATGGCAACGTTTCATAATTTCAAATTCCCTGAACGAGAATCGAACCTGATTCCCAAATGGTATCCAAAAAAAAAAAACAGGCAAGCAGCCATTACCCCCACCGAATTTACCAGTCCATAGACAATAACTCAATTATTTGAATGCAAAACCAAAAGTTCATGATGATCAATGCTCTCATGAAGAAAATTAACACCGAATTTCATAATCATTTAAAATATCAATTGAAACTAAAACTCACAGAACCAAATCTCTGACAATAACATGATACTTTAAACCAACATTTATGATTTGATATCATAAATAAAAAACAATCCGTGAATTCATAAAAATTAGTATGGATAAAACATGAATTCAATATTTAATAATCATGCATCTTTGTTGACACATCACAAATAAATACTTCAGAAAAAAAAAACTTTAAAACTCCATGAATCAAACTAAACCTTAGAATTCCTTGAATCATACATGAATTGATCATGGGTGGCTCTGATACCACTTGTTGGATTCATAATTATTTGTATCTAAACATGTTTCTAATTCCTTAAACATCATGTAGACAAAATCAATATCAACAAGAAACATGTTCATCTTCAAGCACAAATACAAAAGAAAATTTTATCTATAATCCCATGGCAATTCAAGATGACTAATGAATGCGGAAGCGTACCCGGAGGATCCATGAAGTCTTGATGGAAATGATGATGTTCTTGATAGAGTAGTGATCTTCCAATTGTAGATTCTCCTTAGCCTTAGTTCCTCCTCTAATGGGATGAAGAGAATTGAAATTCCTTCCTTTTGATTATGTCTACAATTGGGGACCATAACCCTTTATTTATAAGAATTGCATGCCCTTTCATGAAGAGTGATGTCCCTTCGAATTCAAACTCTTTCATGAAGAGTCATGACTATCCACACATTTCTTATCTCTAATTTTGCCCATCATAAAAATAGAAATAAGACCTTATGGTATCTACACAATAATTTTCATAACAATTATGTCCATAGCCATAAACCTTACTTGAATTAGATCACTTTAATTTAACTAATTAAAAATAATGGCCCTAACACATTTAAACATTACAAGTGTGACCCAAAAAATTCTAACAATTTAATTATTCAAATTATGGAATTATCACTCTAAGGAAGACTTCACTAGGCCACCACCCCGATCCGAAGGTTAATCTTGGAGTTTTGCCCGTGACAATACTTTATCAAAGACAAAAAAAAAAAACCAAATTCATCATATTCGTCATAATCTACTACATTATTTATTGTTTGAGGCCAAAACAGGTAGTTATTACTCCTAAGTGAAGCCTTTTGATTATGTCCATTTCTAAGTATGTCTAACTCTTATTCTACGCCAGTGTTTGTGTGTTGCTTACTTAAATTTGATGCATTTTAGCTTAATCCGGTGATATCTTTTATGTTTGTATTTTATGAAGTAAATAAAGTGGGGTTTGGAGTATGAAGAATAAAAAAAAATGAGGAGAAAGATTCCAAGAACTACTACATGACCAGCGCCCGAGGAGCTAGCTGAAGACCGAAGAGCAAGATAAATGGCCAGTAGCACTAGCAAGTCCTAGCTTTAATTTGATCTTGACTAGTATAAATTTTGATTTTATGATGCAAGTAGGGATGTTCACAGATTTTGTGTGTGTTTTCTTCCATGATTTGTGGAAGAAAAAAGATTTGTACTCATTCATCATAACTTTAATATGAGTGGATGAGTAAATAGCCAATTTAGTCCTTGAAACTGTAAGGTAGTATCAAATTGATCCCTGAAATTAACGAAATTGCAAAAACATCCCTGAAACTGCAAAACGTTAATCAAGTTAGTCCCTCCGTTAACCCCTGTTGATTAACGCCGTTAATGGTACTGAGGTGACACGTTAAGTGCCATGTTGTCACCCTCAACTTGACACTTGTCTCCACTTGTATGGACCAAACTTACAAAAACTCCAGGGATCATTTTGACACAAAATTATATTACTTTTTTTATCATCTCATCTTCAACCTTTGAACCCAGACCTCCATGTGAGCTCCACCAACCATCTCCAGCTACCCATAACTACAAGCCTTATGCCTTTCTATTTAACCTTTTACCTTCTTCTTATTTCACTTTCATCTTCCCGCCCTCACCTTCCCCCTGCCATACCCTTCACATCTGCAAGTGCTCGCTAGAAACCATAACTCGACGCCAGGAACCGCATTGGAACTTATTGCCGTCCATAACGCAGGTGCATTTTTGTTAAGCCAATTCCACCCAAGCTCAAGAAAAGCTCTAAGAGACCAAAGAAACAGAGAAGGAATGATAGAAATGAGGAGCCCTTGAGTGATAACAAGTTGAAGAGGTTAACCCCTAATTTCAGTTTCTCAAGATGTGCTCATGAGAGCCATAACAATAAAGGATACATGAACACTAGTGAATGCACCACCACAAGTGCAGGTGCCATAAACACAAGTGCAGCCTCCACTAGAAGTGCAAGTGCCTCCACCACAAGTACAAGCTCCACCACCATCACAACCAAGAGTGTAGATGGTAAGTTGGTAATCGCAAGGACTGAGTTGATTTTAATTTAGTAGTGTCAGGGACTGCTTTGATTTTAAGTGAATAAAATCAAGGACCTAATTGCCACTATTTTTTGAATTCAACATCTGCAGGAAAGGAGTTGCACCACCTCCACCACTCCACCAGCACCAGCTCCACTTCCACCACCTCCAATTCCAGTTTCACCTCCACCTCCACAACCTCCAATTTCAGCTCCATAAGCTATGCCTTCCATATATCTTCACTTCCAATAACATTAGGAGTTACACATACGTCATTAACCTTGAAAATTTCAGGAAGCTCATCCACCCAGACAAGATAACCACAATTATCATCATCTCGCAACAATAATTTGGAAAAAAAAATTGCAGGTCCCATTCAAAGTCATTGCTATTCTTTATCGTCTACTTGATGACCCTTCGTCTTCTGGTTTCCCCTTTGCACTTGGATTTTTCTTGAATTTTTCTTTGGTTTCTCTTTCAATAATGTCTCCTTCTTACATGGAGGTGAGGGTGGGAAGATGGGAGATGGTAATGGCGAACCATCACCCATAGACATAATGTTTTGGATTATTGAAGGCTAGGGTTGCACAGAGAGAGGGGAAGCAGAAAGTGGGGAAGATGAAATAGGTGTTTACATCAGTATCAATTTGGTCCCTGTGTCAAACTAGGCGTCGTAAGTTGCTAAAAAATTAAATTGATCATTAAGAGCATTAGGTTCCAAGGTGCATTGGGAGTTGACAATCATATATTATAAACGTGCAGAAAAGAAAACGCTCGAAGGAATAGGAAGAAATAGACCTTTAAGTCTAGGTATAAACTTAGTGCTCATAAAGAGGATTATAGGTTACAATGTGCATGGGTAAGTAGCACAGCAGTAATGGGTAATTTAGTATCAGAGTAGTCAAAGGAATGAATGCTTTTGCAGAAACTTATACACTTTTAACGTCAGTTGTTGAATAAAACTGACGTTAAAAGTGTTTTTAAAATAAAAAATATTTATTTTTAACGTCAGTTGTTTATACAATTGACGTTAAAAGTGTGATTTTTACTTCAGTTAAATAAATAGCTGACGTAAATAATCCTATGTCCCTATCTGCCCTGTTGTCACTCTTAACACAGGTCTCAGAGCCATTTTATGAAGGAATAGAAATATAGAGGAAAAGAAGAGGCAGTATTACAGACTGATACAGAATAATGGTACTTTATATAGAGAATGATTTTTACACAACACCTTTATCGTCAGTTGAATTGAACAACTGAGGTTAAAAGTATTTTTTTTAAAAAAATATTAATATTTAACGTCAGTTGTTTCATACAACTGACGTTAAACAATTACTTTTAACGTCAGTTGTTTAATAAAACTAACGTTAAATGTTGTTTTATTTTTTGCTTTTTGATTATAACGTTTACACCCGCGCGCCTTCTGAACTTCGCTCTGTACGTACGTCTCTTTTCTATTTTCATCACGCTCAACCCTAGATCACTCTCAACCCTCACTCTCGCACTCACCCAGCACAGAACCCTAATCGCGAGCTCATCTCCATCGCAACCACCGCGAGGGCTTCTTCGCCACCACCGTGAGGTACACTATTAACTCTAACTCTGTCTTTCCATTCATTCTTTGCAATAACTTGACATCTCTCTTTCCCCATCCCGCTCACTAACTCTCCTTGTCCCTCTGCTCTCAGTAACCACATCGAACGTTGGCCACCACTCGAGCGATTCCTCCCAACCACCATGTGAGCACCTATTTCTGGTGAGTATTTAGGGGACATTTTTGTATTTTTGGTTTTGAGTGTATGTTAAAACTGTAGTCTCAGTAGTTGAAACTTGAAACCGTGAGTTTGAGTTGTTTGGAATGTACGTCTCTATTTTTGGTTTTGAGTGCATGTTGCTCTGCTGGTTGATCTGTCACGGCCGTGATGCTCATCACGGCTAGGCCGTGATCAGTTCTGCCTGTGATGGCATGGTCTGGTTCAGTTGGCACGTTACGGCCGTGATGGACATCACTGCCAGGCCGTGACCAGTGCTTGACAATCTTCAAAAACTATAGTTTTCAATCTCCCGTATTGTCCTTATATTGGATATATGTTTTGTATATCTACAGGACCTATCTAGTTATGGATCATAGTTGGATGGTTTGTAAGCGTACTAGTGCTGAGTATTTGAAGGGGGTGGGAGAATTTATAGAATTTTCTCAAAGGAATGTTCCTAATAGTAATGGAATGTTCTGTTGTCCTTGTGTCAAGTATTTGAATATGAGGAAATGTACGGTGAAGGATATACGTACTCATTTGATTTGTGAAGGGATTTGCTTGAGTTATACAAGATGGATATGGCATGGTGATGTGTTGTTGAGTAGTACGGCGAGTGTCTCCCAAAGTGAGGACGTTGACGTAGATATGGAGGATGATCGAGTAGAGGACATGATCCGTGATATTGGACAAGAATCTTTTCATCGAGCTCATGTGTATGATAGGTTGTGCGGTGATGCGGATAAGCCTTTATATCCAGGGTGTACTACTCATACACGGTTGTCGACGGTGCTAAAATTGGTTTGTGTGAAGGTGAGAAATGGTTGGACCGATAAAAGCTTCAAGGAATTGCTTGAAGTGTTGAAAGACTTGCTTCCGGAGGACAACACATTGCCTGACCGTAACTATGAGGCCAAGAAGGTATTGTGTCCTATGGGTATGGAGTATAAGAAGATACACGCATGCCCCAATGATTGCATATTGTACACCGGTGTTCATGAAGACAATCACGATTGCCCCAAATATGGGTTATCACGATACAAAGTGAAGGGTGGTGATGATGATGATGATCTTGATGATGTGAGAAAAAAGGGTCCTCCTGCGAAGGTGTTGTGGTATCTTCCAATAATTCCAAGGTTCAAGCGATTGTTTGCCAATGCGAAAGATGCGAAGAATCTTAGATGGCATAATGATGAGAGGAAACGTGATGGAAAGGTTCGTCATCCTGCTGATTCTATTCAATGGAAGAATATCGATACTATGTTTCCGGATTTCGCCGATGAGCCAAGAAACCTAAGGCTTGGACTTGCTACGGATGGAATGAATCCTTATGGTAACATGAGTAGTATTCATAGTTCATGGCCTGTTCTGTTGGTAATTTACAACATGCCCCCTTGGTTGTGCATGAAGCGCAAATACATGATGTTGTCTATGATGATTTCGGGCCCAAAGCAACCGGGAAATGACTTAGATGTTTATCTAGGTCCCTTGATTGAAGACTTGAAAACGCTGTGGGTGGAAGGTGTTGATGTAGTTGATGGGTATTCTCATGAGACTTTCAAGCTTCGTGCCATGTTATTTTGCACCATCAACGACTTTCCAGCATACGGTAACTTGTCCGAGTACAGTGTCAAGGGGCATAAAGCATGCCCTATATGTGAAGAAGGCACATGCTACACTCAGTTGCATCATGGAAAGAAGACGTTTTACCTTGGGCATCGGAGATTTCTTAGACGTGATCACCCATATCGTAAGATGAAAAAAGCTTTTAATGGATGCCAAGAGACAGAAGAAGCGCCGGCGGTCTTAATTGTGGAGCAGGTTTATCAGAGGGTAAAGGACATCGATGTTATATTCGGCAAGTCCAAAAAGAAAGGTAAAGCTGCTGAGAAAAACATATGGAAGAAGAGGTCGATATTCTTTGATCTTCCATACTGGCGCAAGCTTGATGTCAGACACTGCATTGATGTGATGCATGTGGAGAAAAATGTGTGTGATAGTGTGATCGGGACGTTTCTCAACATTCAGGGCAGGACAAAGGATGGTGTGAATGCTCGTCTCGACCTCGTTGCTATGGGTATACGAGAGCAGTTAGCTCCAGTTGTTGAGGATGGTAAGCGGACTTATTTGCCGCCAGCATGTCATACTTTGTCAAAAAATGAGAGACAAAGTTTCTGCGGGTGTCTTCAGGGCATCAAAGTTCCACATGGTTACTCTTCAAATATGAAGAGGCTTGTCTCTAGTGATCTTAAATTGGTTGGCTTGAAGTCTCATGATTGTCACATCTTGATGCAACAACTTCTGCCCGTTGCTATTCGTGGTATTGCTACAAAAAATGTGAGACATGCCATTACTCGGTTGTGCTCATTCTTCAATTCTATATGTAGCAAAGTCGTTGACCCCCGTATGTTGGATGACTTGGAAGTTGAGGCTGCTACAATCTTGTGCCAATTGGAGATGTATTTTCCTCCTTACTTTTTCGACATAATGGTTCACTTAATTGTTCATTTGGTGAGGGAGATTAGATTATGTGGGCCGGTTTTTCTAAGTTGGATGTACCCAGTTGAGCGCTACATGAAGATCTTGAAAGGGTACGTGAAGAATCCTCATCGTCCGGAAGCATCTATTGTTCAAAGGTATGTTGTAGAAGAAGCTATTGAGTTTTGTTCGGACTACCTTCATAACACGGATCCTATAGGGGTTCCTAAGCCTCGGTATGATGAGATCAGATGTCAAGGTAAGGGCACACATGGCTTAAGAATTAATAGGAAGGATCGGGAGGAAGTGCTTCAAGCACATTTGTATGTATTGAACAACATCGAATGTGTTCAGCCTTTCTTATTTGAACATAAAAGAAAAGTCAATCAAGAAACCCTCGAATGAGCGAAAGGTGGTTGTTGAACAAGCATAACAAGACTTTCTTACCATGGTTCAAGGAAGAAATGCTTAAGGATGGTAGTACTGCTTCTGATGACGTAAAATGGCTAGCACGTGGGCCTAACTTCAACGTCATATGTTGGAGCGGATACGACATAAATAACTTTTCCTTTTATACAAAGGAACAAGATAACAAGAGTACCATGCAAAATAGTGGGGTTATGATCGCGGCCGAAGCAATGCACTTCTCTAGTGCAAAGGACACAAAACCCGTTACAGCACCGACACCTTACTTTGGATATATTGAAGATATTTGGGTGCTCGATTACACTAAGCTTACGGTGCCGATATTTAAATGTAAGTGGGTTGATAGTAACGGTGGTGTACAAACCGACGAATTGGGGTTCACATTGGTAGACCTCAACAAGTTAGGTCATATAAATGAGCCTTTCATAATGGCTTCCCAAGCAAAACAAGTGTTCTACATCACTGATCCTTCTAACAAAAGGTTGTCCGTGGTTCTCCAAGGAAAAAGCATGTATAATGGTAGTGATGAAAATGAAGATTCAAATCTTGATATTCCTGAGACTCCTTCTTTTTCAACAAACATGCCTACTATAATCGAGGAGACACAGGTAGACGATGTACATGCCACTCGTGATGATCATCACGAAGGGATATTGATATAGGTAGTTTAAACTTAGTATACATTTATTTTTATTTTTATTTATGTATTTATTTTGAGTTATAACCTATGTTAATAAATATATATTGTTTCTGAATACATATATATGGATCATTATTCCATTTTTCCTTTGCAATTCTGTAATGTGTGTGATATTACGTATTCTTGGGATATTTACTGAATGCAGGGATGGCCGAGGGGAGTGATATTTTAAAACTGAATTAAAAAAAAAAATACTATTAACGTCAGTTTTATCATACAACTGACGTTAATAGTATTTTATAAAATATACAGTACACTATTAACGTCAGTTGTTTATTACAATTGACGTTAAAATTAAGACCTTTAACGTCAGTTCTTGATAACAATTGACGTTAGTTTTAACAAAATTAACGTCAGTTTTTTTTAAAGAACTGACGTTAATTTTGACAAAATTAACGTCAGTTGTGTTAAAGAACCGACGTTAATAGTGTTATATTTAACGTCAGTTCTCAACTGACGTTAAAAGTTTAACTTTTAACGTCAGCTGTATTTACGTCAGTCAGTATTCTGACGTAAAAAATCAATTTTAACTGACGTAAAAAGCACTTATTGCACTAGTGATTTGTTTTCGTTTATACCCTTTAAACTTAAAGCAATTTATCCTTCAAAATTTCTTTTTGGAATGTCATAGTTCATCTCATTTCAAATGTTTCTTTTAACTTTTGTCTAATCATATATTTATGTTTACTTATTGATGCTTGGACTGATATACATATATTTATGCTTCATTCCCTTTTGCTTGGACTGATGTAATAAATCTTACAAGAAACATAACTATGGATCTATTTCTTATAGGTTTATTTGCTATGACTGAGTAAAGGCTTCATGTCTTCCAGCTATTTGAATGAATGTTTAAGTGATATATTTGCTCTTCTTTTTGTACCATCTTATTGTATCTCCTATTTTCATGTTTATATTTCAGTCTTTAACTGAAGTTTAGTTCAAGTTGTAATGATTTTTGTTCAATTTCTTTTTACATTTTGTACATTGTAGTACGATTCTCCCATTATGATTGATGCTCCAAATAGAAGCATAAGACTTTGGCATTGAAGCTCTGCTTGTGAAGACAAAAAAAAAAAAATACTTTTTTTGGTTGTATTTCCACTGGACCTTGGCATTCTGTAATTTGGTTCACTTCCAAATTTTATCTCAACAGAGTTGAGCACCAATTGCCCTAATCTCCTATACAGTATGATGATGCTCCAACCTATATGGATGACTTCATAAGTTGGTTTTGAACTTTAGCCATACCATTGAACTTAGAGTTTTACTTGAGTGTATGAAATTGAATGCAAGCTTTTAAGCTCAATAAATTATTTTTGTTGCTCACAACACACGTTTCTTTCTTATCATGAGTCACATCTCTTCTTCTCATGCTTTTTCTATACACTTGTCACCATCTTTCTCTTCATTGATTTTTTTCCTTCTTTATCCCATCTTTTCTCATTCATGAAAACCAGAAGGACCAAGTTTCTCCCAAAAAATTTTTGGTGCTTCCATCATATATTTTTTTGTGCTTCCATTAAACATTGCATAAGTTAATTTCAATATGTTAAACACTACATACTAAGGTATAAGATGATGACTCATTTAAGAAGCAATTTTTACACCTGAAGAACAATGCTTAGACTTACCCCACCCCTGCCACTCTTTTTTTTTCTTTTTTCTTTTTCTTTTGGGAAATATGATTTGTACTCCTTTGAGAACCTGAAAGTTATAAATGTGGAATTAAAATGTTAAACTGTGTATATTAGTTGTATAACCTGCTCGTCCACCGATATGGTAGAAGCGCTCGTCCACTGATGTGGTAGAAGCGCTCGTCCACTAAAGTGACAGAAGCGCTCGTCCGCACAGGTGATAGAAGTGCTCATCCACATAAGTGATAGAAGCGTTCGTCCACCCAAGTGACAGAAGCGTTCGTCCACCCAAGTGACAGAAACGCTTGTCCACACAAGTGACAAAAGCGCTCGTCTACACAAGTCTTTGGACTTGCTAAGCCCTTAAGAGAAAATCCGTCCAGTGACGTGGCACTGTGGACGTCTACTGAATTTTAGTTAGGCATTATGGATGTATACTTGAGTTACAAGAATAACCCTCGTATGCTGACGTGGAAAGATGAACGTGCTTATTTTCAAGTCTTTGGACTTGCTGTTCTTATCAGGTTATTTAGGTATTCATTTATGGCCCCGTCCACTAAGGAAAAACCAGTCTACTTATCAATTAAATCATAAACAGTTTAAATAACCTTTGGACGGGTAATTCTTTGCACGAGTCCAAGCATTGTATACCTTATTTAAAATGCTTATTATGTATGCTCTATTTGAATTTTTGTATTTGATAATATATTCACTCTAATATTGGTACCGATGTTGTTATATACTTATAGAATTGATAAATACTAAATTGACATTATAATTTAACCTTATCAAATTTCTAATATTTTTCTCATACATATATCTACTATATTATCAAGTCTAATTTATTTTACATTCAAACCTAGCATTTATGAAATATATCCATTGCAAACTTTTATAAATTTCAATTTCAAAGATTTTGTTGACTTAATAAATAAATATTATTATATTAAATTATATTATATATGTTATAACTAAAAGTAAGAATATGGTATAGCACACTTAAAGTTGGGTTAAAAATGAAAACCAGATTTGTTACATGTAGAGACTTACCCCACCCCTGCCAGTTTTTTTTTCTTTTTCTTTTGCGAAATATGATTTATACTCCTTTGAGAACCTGAAAGTTATAAATGTGGAATTAAAATATTAAACTGTGTATATTAGTTGTATAACATGCTCGTCCACTGATGTGGTAGAAGCTAGCGCTCGTCCACTGATGTGGTAGAAGCGCTCGTTCACTAAAGTGACAGAAGCACTTGTCCACACAGGTGACAGAAGTGCTCGTCCACACAGGTGACAGAAGTGCTCGTCCACACAAGTGACAGAAGCGCTCGTCCACTCAAGTGACAGAAGCGATCGTCCACACAAGTCTTTGGACTTGCTAAGCCCTAAAGAGAAAATCCATCCAGTGACGTGGCACTGTGGACGTCTGCTGAATTTTAGTTAGGCATTATGGATGTATACTTGAGTTACAAGAATAACCCTCGTCTGCTGACGTGGCAAGATGGACATGCTTATTTTCAAGCCTTTGGACTTGCTGTTCTTATCAGGTTATTTAGGTATTCATTTATGTCCTCGTCCACTAAGGAAAAACTAGTCTACTTATCAATTAAATTATAAACAGTTTAAATAACCTTTGAACGGGTACTTCTTTGCACGAGTCCAAGCATTGTATACCTTATTTGAAATGCTTATTATGTATGCTCTATTTGAATTTTTGTATTTGATACTATATCCACTCTTATATTGGTATCGATGTTGTTATATACTTATAGAATTGGCAAACACCAAATTGACATTATAATTTAAACTGTTCAAATTTTCAATATTTTTCTCATACAAATATCTACTATAACATCAAGTCTAATTTTTTTTTTTTACATTCAAACCTAGCATTTATGAAATATATCCATTGCAAACTTTGATACATCTCAATTTCAAAGATTTTGTTGACTAATAAATAAATATTATTATATTAAATTATATTATATATGTTATAACTAAAAGTAAGAATATGGTATAGCACACTTAAAGTTGGGTTAAAAATGAAAACCAGATTTGTTACATATAGAGACCCTGATGATTCTTTTAAACAAAAATTGAATAGTTTATGCTTTTAAAAATAATTTCTGAATTGTTGAATATCAAAATTAATTTTCTTTGCCCTTATTTAGTTCAGGACATGAAATTTATGATAGGTTATTAGTGTAAAAGGTTTTAAATGGTTATTCATTAATACTTTGATATGTGTATGCTTATTTTAGTAATAATGATATTTAATCATTTAATTATATTTTATAATTGTTTATTTAAATAAACAATTGTCCCGTGCGAATGAATTGGGTAAACATAATACCATGAAATAGTCATTTAGTTTGATTTGTAGGTTTAATATTTTGAAGCATTATAAACTGCAAAAAAAAAAAAAAAGATTTTCAAGGATTTGAAGGGTTAGATTTTAAATTTGTAGAAGAGAAACAGAACTAACAACTGATATACTAACATGAAAAATACATAATCAATCAACTTTATGTTGGGACTTAAAGATAGAAAGACGGGAAAAGGGACTTAAAGTTAGAAAGAAGGGAAAAGGGAAATAAAATAAATATTTCATTTTATTGAGTACTATTTTATTCACTAAATTAAATTTCTCTAATTTGGGGTGTTTCCTAATTAATACATATATACTATTGAACTATTGAATATTGAAGAGGTGTGGTAACTCATTAAGTTTAATTGGTATGTATTGTCAGTGTAAAGATTTTTTTACACTGTCAACCAATAATAAATCATCACGTCATTGAAAATATTTGATTCTTATCCAAACTACCTTAAAAGTCATTCATAACATGATTTGTGATTGGTTGGCAGTGATAAAAACTTTACACTGACAATATATATCAATTAAACTCTAACTCATTTTAAGTGACTTATTGTAAATTAGTAAAAATTTGTTGGGTTTGAGTTATTTATGCCATGTAAACTAATATTTATCTCTAACCAAAAAAAATTGAAACCTACTATTATTTATAAAAAAAATTTGTTGTTACTTAAAAAAAAACTGCACCCGTGCGTCCAGCACGGGTCAGCAATAAAACGAGGTTAGTTGTTACTGAGTTGGGTGTGAATGTCATTGGTGCTAGAGTTGCTACTGGAAATAATATTGGTGATAAAGTTTATATCCCTAGATTTAACTTAGAACCGTCAGATCACACAATGTCATTTAAGTTTCAAAGACGTCAGTTCCCATTGATACTTAGCTTTGCAATGACTACAAATAAGAGTCAAGGACAAACATTATCTCATGCTGGACTATATTTATCTGCTCTTGTTTTTTTGAAATGGCCAATTATATGTTGCCATCTCTAGAGTTAAATGTAAGAGTTGTTTGAAGATTCTAAGTTGTAATGATGATGGTGAGGCATGCAATTTGGTTAAGAATGTTTTTTTTGTATAAGTAGCATGCTAGAGCATCACAATGAAGAAGGTCGTCCCAACTAGGTTGGCACCACCCAATTCAACAATCATTTGCTGCATGCTACGCATTTATTGATTAATCAAAATGAATCAAAGAACAAAAGAAGCATGGGGGACATAAGGCCAAAACCTATGAGAGAAAGAAAAACTAAGTAAACCTGTAACTAGGCAAGCCTAGCCTATTTCGACAAAATTCATCCTTAATAAAATGGGGGATTGTGTCCCACCAACTAAAACCAGGATTATGAATTCCAAAGTTTGCTAGTTTATCTGCACACACATTGCCTTCCCTATATGTGTGAGAGACTTGGAAGGAAAAGCCTTTGACTATATGCAAGCAGTCTTTCCATCTTGCAAGTAGCCTCCACGGCACAATATTCAGGTTCTTGAAAGCAGAAACCACAAGCATCGAGTCTGTCTCTAACCAAAGGTTCCTCCAGCCTCTAGAGTTAGCAATTTCTATGGCAAGAATGGCACCAGAAAGCTCGGCAAACAAGGCAGAAGCATGTCCTAAGCTGCGATAAAAACAACCAAGAGCAGCTGAGTTGTGGCCTCTAAAGATACCTCCACAAGCTGAAACACCCGGGTAGCCATGAGCAGCCCCATCAATATTACACTTAGTCCAATTGTAGGGTGGAGATAACCAGACCACTTCTTTAATTCTAGGAGCCCTGGGAGCATGGCCATCAATCCTGAAGTTTTTAAGGATGACAAACTCTTCCATTGAGTTGAACATGTTTGAGTCAAAATGTTCTGCTTATGTTATTTAAAGTATTTGTTTTATTATATATTTCTCTTATTTTTTTTCTAAAGCTCCAATTCTTAGTTGGTATTTACAAAATGCACCATCAAAATAATATGTCTTTATTAAGCTGTAATACTTTAATAAAAGTGTTATTGCATTATTTATAATTTAAGTAAACTTGGTTAATAATTTTTTTTAAAATATTCGCTTGAAAATTATCTCAAGTCTGCATAAGGCAGTCACTAATCTTAATATAAATTTAGCAATTCAAACTTTGTGCTAACATTGTCATCGTTTAAAATTAAAAACATGTAGGATGTAGTAAAACAAACAAAACAAAAAATTTTCAGTACACTCATCATTTTACCGGTTCTTGTGATAATATGGCATAAAACTAAAAACAAGTTGAGGGAAAAAAAACACTGCTTAAGGCTTATCTATTTTTTGCTAGAGTATCAAACCCGAATGATGTTCACACTTATCTTTGTTGAATCTCCTGTTACTGTAAATTGAACCCTATCTCCTTCCTTTATCCCACTTTCCTTGCAGAATTTATACCATCTATGTCCGACAACATAGCATTTAGTGCCCTTACGGTCCAAGTTTCTCAATAGCTTGCAGCTGTGGCAAGTTTTGGATTCATCTTCGATTAATATTGTCCTCTGCTTATTCATAAAGAATTGACATACAATCCTTACAGGAATTACCTATGGTGTCACAAATAAAACATATAACATTTATATAAGCATTAACGAATCACCCATTAAGGTGTATTAATTATAAAATAAAACTAGATGTTTTACCAATGGATTCTTTTTAAAGTCTGCAGGTTCCTTCACTTTCAAAGTCCATGAGTTTTCTGTGGATTCAACAGATGGGATATCATCTTCATCTGATGATATTTCAATTGGTTCCTCAATTCCCTGCATACCTGTTTGATTTGGGAGCACTTCATACAAGAAAGTGTCATCTATTTTAATGTCGGATCCTGCTAATGGATAATCAATCTCCTCACCATCCAGATTGCTAATCCCGATGAAAAAATCATTGTTTCCTACATATTTGAAATATGCATAATTTTTGTCGTTGAGACCATAAAATTCATATATCTTTCTCATGCCATGGGTGATTATTCCATACTTATTATCATCCAACTCAATTGCAAGACTAATTATGTTATTTCCAGGATCTGTTACAAAACAACTACTAGCCTTAATTTGTCCTTGCCAGTGCTGAACAAATTCTGGAGGGATCATCATTTCATCCTAACAAGTTGCAAAAAATAGATTATATTTGAATGTTTCAAGAAAAAAACATGACATTATAATTCAAGGCTAATTATCAAATCTGGATATATTGCTCCATTAAATATACTCGTAGGCTCATTCGAGGTAGAGCTGCTACAATTTGCCATTATTTGAAATCTGCAAGATCACTACCAAACATTCAAACTTAAAAGTTGGCTATGGTTTTTGAAAGTTAACATTACAAATTATTATTTTTTCAACTTATTTATCAATACAATACAATTACAGTACAAACATTACACCATATATAATTGTCTTACTTCTCTGTACTTAGTACTTGCATTATAATGTAAAAAAATAAAATAAAATTTATTATACGATTCAATCCCATTTTAAATTGTTCTGTTGTTAATACCATCTATAATCAAGTGCATACTCTTGGTCGTGCTGTCTACTAGTTATCTTTTCCTTCTGCAACAGAGTCAATACATGATGAATAAAATCAGCACTTAAGATCATCCCATATTTGTTTTCATAACATTAAGTGGTTGTTTAACTTAAACAACTGATTGATGTTTGTCTCATATAGAAGAAACTATACTCTATATTTGACTCATATAAAAGACAGCAAAATAGGTTGGTTATCTTCTATTTCAAGCAGATATTATATATTTATATCATAAAAAATATTGTTGTGTTTATACTTTATTGAGAATTGATACAGGACTTTTGCATAAACTTCTTCTATAAAAAATCTACTAATTAGTAAATTATTTGCCGGTAGTAGGATTAAATAAAAACTATCAAATAAAAGGGAACACAGATTGAAACCAAAGTATAAGTGGAATGATTACTTTCATGGCGATTGCAGAGGAGGATGGTGATACCAACAATTCTTTGCGGCAATGTATATGACAATGGATAAATCGTTTGGATCTTTGATAGTTACTTTTGTTAAATTTTAATATGTATAACAGTGGATTAGCATTAATTAGTTATTAAATTATAATTAAATTATTAATATATCAGTTATAATATTAATTCCTAATTACGTAACCAATTGATAAAATAGTTGTTGGGTATTTACTAAAGAATGACCCTATGATGGGATGGGTCATTTATAATATTAACCCATTGAGAGGTCCCTACTCTCTGCTGGTAGGTTATAAGAATAGCCTCCCCATTAGGCATTCTAACAGTCAGTAACACAGAACCAAAACCTACCAGAAAGAGAGGAGTAACCCTCTCATCTTCTCCAACATTCTGAAACTGTTCATCTTCTTCTCATCCTTTGATCTGCTGTGATGGATTCTGCGAATCTCCAAGGTATGAAATCCTCCTCTTTACTTTGATTAACATGAATCACATGCTATGATTTGTATCTGTATGGTATTTAGTATTATATGTTTTCCTTCAATTGGTATCAAAGCCATGGATAGATACATGTTAGAGCTGTTCTGAAAATTGTTAGGGATTTTCATATCATGTTATATCAATATGAAAATTGTAAGTTTTCCTTCAACAACTTTCGTATTCATGCTTGTTCTTCAAAATTCGAAACTATGATTCTGGCCAATGATTTCGAAAATTGTTTAAGGGCTTTTCTTCTCACATGTTATTCGAGTAACATACTCGAAAATCGTTGGATTTCATTAAATAAAACGTGAGAAATCGACGTTTTTCGTTTCCCTTTTCGTGAAACTGGTTCAATCGCCCCGCGAGTTTTTCTCGCCTCGCGATTCTGGGCATCAGCAACAGTTGGAATTCCAGATTCGCCTCGCGAGATTATTCTCGCCTCGCGAATCTGGAAGCCAGCAGAACAGTGAAATTGTCATCCCTCTGCGGGTCGCCCAATGACACGTTTCTCGCCTCGCGACCCCGAAGGGTGACTGTTCTAGAAAAATGAAAGGTCTCTGGGTCGCCTCGCGAACATGCTCCTCGCCTCGCGACCCCGAAGGCTGACTGTTCTCGGAAGATGAAAGGTCTCTGGGTCGCCTCGCGAACATGCTCCTCGCCTCGCGACCCCGAAGGCTGACTGTTCTAGGAAAATGAAAGGTTTCAGGGTCGCCTCGCGAACACTTTACTCGCCTCGCGAGTACCCGCGAGAAGACCAAACGTTGCTGACTTTTCACAAGATTCGCCTCGCGAGATACCTCTCGCCTCGCGAATATTTTATATGGTTAAAACCGAAAAATATATTGTATTTTTTAATACTGTACTCTAAGGTTTTGATCTAAAATTTTTGGATTGTTCTCTACTTTTTTGTGACACTATGATATGTTATACTCTCTTTGATCATGTGTCATATAGATGGAATTAATTTTAGAGCCTTATGTGAATTAAGTTGTGTGTTCTATGCTGCATTTGTTATACAAATTAATTATTCTAATGTATAATTGTAGCATGACGGTTGATATTTTGTATAGTTATGAACTCACCTATCGTGGGTATAATTATACAAAATTTGTGTTGTTAAACGGTTAATTATTCTAATGTATAATTGTAGCATGACTGTTGATATTTTGTATAGTTATGAACTCACCTATCGTGGGTATAATTATACAAAATTTGTGTTGTTAAACAATTAATTATTCTAATGTATAATTGTAGCATGACTATTGATATTTTGTATAGTTATGAACTCACCTATCGTGGGTATAATTATACAAAATTTGTGTTGTTAAATAATTAATTATTCTAATGTGTTATATTTGTATTATATTAATAATAATTATACCCTATCGGTGTACTATTATTAATGTAATTCGTTATTATACATTGTACTATTGTCTTAAGCTTATGTCAATTATGGTTTCAAGTACCCTATCGGTATTAGAAATTTTGGTGATGTAAGTTCAAGTACATTGTATTATTCTTCTTATTGTATTTCTTATTTATTATGATTCGGGACCCTTAGGCGGAATTATAATGAATAAGAAATTTGTATTATGGGCAAGATTGGCTGAACATATATATGGAATCATATTACCCTTCAATTCTTAATGATTTCTTATTCTATGTTTTATGTCAGCCTCCTTCCCAAATTCTGTCAAAACTCTAAATGGGACAAAATATGAGGACTGGAAAGAGACTCTAAATCTCTACTTAACCATTGCTGACTTGGATCTGGCCTTGAGGGAAGACAAGCCATTTGCTCTCATAAATGAGTCTCTGCAGCACGCAGAGGATTGCTTATGAGAAATGGGAATACTCTAATAGAGTGTGCCTTAAAGTGATGAAGTATACTATGAAAAAAAATCCATCGGGCGAGTATCTTAGAGACCGATAATGCTAAAGAATATCGAAAGTCTGTTGGGGAGAAATTTATGACTTTTGAGAAGGCTCTAACATGCTTTGAATCCAATGTCATCGATGTTCCTCCAAATACTTGGTGGTTAGATTCAGTGCAACCATTCATGTTGTGAATTCCTTGCAGGGGGTTCACAAGCCCGAGGAAACCAAGTGATCTTTGAGTCTAAGATTATTATGGGAGATGGAGCTGGAGTTTCGTTATTGACATTGGAATTGTTTCTTTACTTTTGCCTTCGGACATAATTTGCTTTTAAGAGATCTTTGTGTATGCACCTTCTACGAGAAGGAACTTGATTTTGTTTCTGCTTTGGATAAACATGGTTACACTTTTAAGTTTGGTAGTGGGAAATTGATTGTTTATACAGATTCTGTTTCCGTTGGTTCAGGAGTTTTACGTGATGGCCTTTATATGTTAGATCTACATGACATGTTTGTCAATTCTGCTGTTGGAAACAAACGCAGTAGGATTAATGAACAATCTTCTATGTTATGGCATCGATGTTTGGGGCATATTTCTAGGCCCCGTATTGAGAGGCTAGTCAAGGAAGGTATTCTCCATGATCTAGACTTCTCCGATTTTGATACATGTGTTGATTGCATCAAGGGCAAATTTACTGCCAAGGTTAGGAATAAAGCAGCAAATAGGTGTGACGATGTGTTACAGTTGATTCACACCGACTTGTGTGGACCTATTACACCCACTGCCATGGGTGGATATGGGTATTTTATTACCTTTATAGATGATTTCTCGAGATTTGGATGGATAGATCTTCTGCAAGAAAAGTCTAGTTCTCTAGATGCTTTCAAATCCTTTAAAGGTTTCTTTGTTGAGTTGAAAACAGGTAGGAAAATAAAATGTGTAAGATCCGACGAGAGGTGGAGAATTCTATGGTAGATATAATGAGACGGGTAGAAACCCGGGACCTTTTACCGATTTCTTGAGGAATGCGGTATTGAAGCTCAATACACTATGCCTGGTACTCCTGAGCAAAATGGAGTTGCAGAGAGGCGTAACCGCACACTTATGGAGATGGTAAGATGTATGTTGAGCCATTCATCATTGCCAGACTTTCTTTGGGGAGATGCCTTAAAAACTGCTGTCTACATTCTAAATCAAGTACCCAGCAAGTCTGTACCAAAAACTCCATATGAGCTCATGAGTGAAAGAAGCCGAGTTTGAAACATTTTCATGTATGGGGTTGTAAGGCAGAAGTTAGACCTTATAATCCTCAGTCTAAGAAGCTTGATCTTAAGACTGTTAGTGGCTTCTTTATTGGCTATTGTGTGGGTTCCAGAGGTAGCAGATTCTATTGTCCATCTCATTCTATGCGAGTCGTCGAATCTGATCGAGCGGTTTTCTTTGAGGATGACTTGGATAGTGGGAGTGATATACCACGACCAGTTACTCTTAAAGAAGATCGCACCATTGTTCCTATACCAGCTGTTCCTTTTCCTACGAAGTTTTGATTCCAAATGATGATGTTGATCGGAATCTTCAACATGAAGATGGTGTGGCAAAGACCGCTTGTAGATGAACAAGAACATGATCTTATTGTTGATGAAATTCCACTGAGACGTTCTCAAAGAGTGCGCAGACCTTCCATACCAGATGATTATGTTGTATATCTTCAGGAACATGAGTTTGACCTCAATGACGATGATGATCCTATTACCTTTGAGGAGGCAATTTCTAACTCTCATGCTTCTGATTGGCTGAATGCTATGCATGATGAGTTGTCTTCTATGTCTCATAATGGTGTTTGGAGTCTGAAGGAATTGCCAATAGGTTGTAAACCTGTTGGATGCAAATGGGTTTTCAAAACCAAACGTACTCCAGATGGTAAAGTTGAAAGGTACAAAGCCAGATTAGTAGCTAAAGGCTATAACCAAAGAGAAGGCATTGACTATAAGGAGACTTTCTCACCAGTCTCTACGAAAGATTCATTTCGAGTTGTCATGGCTTTGGTAGCTCATTTTTGATCTAGAACTTCACCAGATGGATGTGAAGACAGCATTTTTGAATGGAGACCTTACTGAAGATGTTTACATGGTTCAGCCTGAAGGTTTTGCTGAAACAGGGAAAGAGCACTTGGTTTGCAAGCTGAATAAGTCTATTTATGGACTGAAACAGGCCTCCAGACAATGGTATTTGAAGTTTGATCAAGTTGTCACTTCTCTTGGCTTCAAAGAAAAAGCCTCAGATCAGTGCGTTTACTTGAAGACTTGTGAGGGTGGATTCATCATTCTCGTTCTATATGTTGATGATATACTTCTTGCTAGCAGTTGTGTTAAAATCCTGACTGAGACAAAACTCATGTTGAGCAGCCACTTTGATATGAAAGACCTTGGTGATGCTTCTGTTGTTTTAGGCATCCAGATTTATCGTGATAGGTCACGTGGTGTTCTTGGATTGTCTCAAAAAGGATATATTGAAAAGGTCCTCAAAAGGTTTAACATGCATTCTTGCTCCCCATGTGCTGCACCTGTTCAAAAGGGTGAAGAAAAATTTTCTAAATCTCAATGTCCTCAAAATGATGTAGAAATAAATGAAATGAAAAAGGTCCCATATGCTTCTCATTGTTGGCGGTTTAATGTATGCTCAAGTTTGTACTCGTCCCGACATTGCTTTTTCTTGTAAATGCTTTAGGGAGATACTTGAGCAACCCAGGTTTGGGTCATTGGAAAGCCGTAAAAAGGTCATGAGATATTTGCAGGGAACCAAAGATTATATGTTGACCTATAAGAAGTCCGATCAACTTCAGGTCACTTGGTTACTCGATTCTCGATTTCGCAGTTGCCCCACGACGACCGAAAATCTACTCGGCTTTATCTTTATGATGGCGGGAGGAGCTATTTCTTGAAAAGCGTCAAACAGACGCTTACATGACTACTTCTACCATGGAAGCAGAGTATGTTGCTTGCTATGAGGCTACTTGTCAAGCCATGTGGCTGAAAAATTTGATTTCGGCTTTCACATTGTTGAAAGCATATCTAGGCCACTTGTGATATATTGTGACAATCTCTTCTTTGTGAACTTCTCTCGTAACAATAGAAGCTCTTCTCGCACTAAGCATTTTGATGTGAAATATTTGTTCGTTAGAGAAAAGATTCAGGAGTTTCGGACTCGTATTGAGCATATAGATACGAGGAAACATGCTTCATCGATCCACTAACCAAAGGCTTAACATTTGGAATATTCCGAATCATGTAATTCATATGGGCTTAGTTAAGTTTTTTGACGTATTGGATTAGTGGGAGTCTGAAACCATTATTTGCCCATTATCGTTTTTATGAGATATGTAAATTGACGTCATTCTTGGTTTCATATCTCTTATAGCATTTTAAGATGCTTGGACCATCTTTTGAATTGCATATTTCTCTTTATTAATTATATGCAATTTTATATTCATCAATCTTTATGTGAAATATGAGTCTTTAGCATGTATGATTTACTTCCCTATCGGATACTATTTTTCGCATTGTTAAAGCTTGTATTTCTTATACTTCTTTGGTTAACGTGTGCTTTGATCGTAACTGATATTTCTCTTTAATAATTGATTAATGCTATCCAAGTGGGAGAATGTTAAATTTTAATATGTATAACAGTGGATTAGCATTAATTAGTTATTAAATTATAATTAAATTATTAATATATCAGTTATAATATTAATTCCTAATTACGTAACCAATTGATAAAATAGTTGTTGGGTATTTACTAAAGAATGACCCTATGATGGGATGGGTCATTTCTAATATTAACCCATTGAGAGGTCCCTACTCTCTGCTGGTAGGTTATAAGAATAGCCTCCCCATTAGGCATTCTAAAAAGTAAGTAACACAGAACCAAAACCTACCAGAAAGAGAGGAGTAACCCTCTCATCTTCTCCAACATTCTGAAACTGTTCATCTTCTTCTCATCCTTTGATCTGCTGTGATGGATTCTGCGAATCTCCAAGGTATGAAATCCTCCTCTTTACTTTGATTAACATGAATCACATGTTATGATTTGTATCTGTATGGTATTTAGTATTATATGTTTTCCTTCAACTTTTACTCAAATTAAATTGATTTGAGTACTATAAAATCATTTGTTTTGACATTATAAAACTGTACCCATATGTTCAGCACGAGTAAGCAACTCTAGTTATTCTTTATATCTTCATGAGCTCTTCTATCCTCATGTTTTTTATCTTTTTTTTCCCAAGGTTTTTAGCATAATTGGCTGAATTCCTTTTAGTTAAGGCAACAACGTAATTCTATCGTGATGATGTTTTACTTTTGACGGAACTATTTGACGAACATTTTTCTTTGTTGAGTAATAATTCTTTTGCATAATGTTTTTTAATGCTTTTTTTTTTGATAAAAATGTTTTTTAATGCTTGATCACTATTCCATTGTTTTATTAGATTTTATTTACGTTAAAAATAGTAAAATACGAACTTGATTGTTGCAATTGCTACCATTAATTGAGTTAATAGTTAACTCAATTAGTGTGATGTTGGTTAAAATTCAATAGAACTTCGTATTCTTGTTTTATTAACATGTGTCGAGGAAGCGAGCTTGTTCACACGATTAGAAAAGACCATTTTATCAAGAAATTGAGTGTCGACTAATTATAAGAATTTGATATTCAACTAAGAAGTTGAAATTAGGATAATAAAGTAAGATAATTTAAAGTGTATTTTGACATTAGATTAGAACGAGTTTGTGAAACAAAACAAAAAAGTTAACTAGAGCTGTACTAAGTTACTAATAATGTATCCATATTAAAATAAAGGGATATTTCCTGGTTGTTTATATGTTTTTTCAAACATTAGATTTAAATATATAAAAGAAAAAAAAATGTACAACTAATAATTTTGCTAAGAAAAAAAATCTTCTTTGGGCTTTTAGCCCCTTGCACACCAAAAAAAAAAAAGAGTGAGAAGGGAACGAGAAGACCCGACCCAAAATGCAAAGTCCATACCCGCGAACCGGTTCCTGGGTCTGGGGTTCCCTACTTGTTGATCAAGACAAGAAGAGAAGAGTGTGAGAGGGGGAAATCAAATAAAAGGAGGAGAGGAAGAAATAGTGAAATAGAGATCGTGATAATCAATTAATCAATCATGGAGTGCGTATTCGGAGTGGTAGGCAATGGTTTTGCGATAGTGGTGGCAGATACGTCGGCGGTGCAGAGCATCTTAGTCCACAAGTCGAACGAGGACAAGATCATGCACCTCGATTCTCACAAGCTCATCGCCGCCAGCGGTGAGCCCGGTGACAGGTTTGTATTTACCTTATTACCCTCCTTCTCCTTCTGCTTCCTTATAAACTTTCAATAATCTTGAATCTCCAACTGCGAGTGCAGGGTTCAGTTTACAGAGTATATACAGAAGAACGTGGCTCTCTATCAGTTTCGTAACGGAATCCCTTTGACCACTGCCGCTGCTGCCAACTTCACTCGTGGCGAGCTCGCCACTGCTTTGCGCAAGGTATCTATCCATTCTTCATTTCTCCCCCTTTTTTCTTTTTAATCTCTCATTTCATAAATCTTATGTTTTTTCCCCCTAAAATTATTGGGTATATGCGTGTATTTTATTACTATTATCATTCTGTCGAGATGTGTGTGTATTATTAATTGAAAATTTATGGGGTTGTTCTCTTCAGCTCTTCCTGTACTTTGCTAGAGGTTCTTGATTGTATTGAAGGGAAATCGTTTGTAAACTACTCATAATATTCTATACATAATAAATCCGTTGATTGTCGTATGGTCCTTGTTGTTTAGTATTTCTTTGCCCTGCTAGTGTATGCTTGCATCCCATAGCATTTGGTGCATCATGTCATTACTTGCTTTGCCTGAATGCTCACAAATACATGTGTATTTCCACGACTGTGATTTGTTTGATTACCTGATGCGATTGACTTTAAGTGCACAGCCTTCAGTTGCCTATGTGACGGGGTTCAATTGATTTAAAGTTAGTTTAGTAATACATCTGCTATGCTATGTTATTCTCATTTCTGAGACCTTATGTTGTAAAATCAAATATCATGTAGAGTATGTGAATTTTGGATTCATAATAGACTCTAATATGGTGAGTTAAAAGATCCTTTGAGAATGGAAGCCATGGTCAAGGATATAATGGGTATTACCTATTGGGTACGACAAGTTGTTGACAGTACTCTGCTGATTAATTTTGATTGGCGTAGATTTACATATAATGAACACTAACTTGTGTAATGAAGGACTCTTTGCTTATTTTTGATAGTTGAAGAAGCAAACACCTAGAATTTCAAGCACTCCTCTTTTCAAGTAATGTATTTAGCAGGGTAGGGTTGATTCTATTTCTAGAAGTTATAGCAATTTTATTTCCGAATTTGATTTCCATGTTGATCTTAGATGATAACTGACACTAGTAGACTTGCTGAAGTGTTTACAATTATGAGCTTATTATATTGTGGTAATACAACAATGGAGTGTTTTGCTGTTAAGGACATGAGAGCTTGACGTCACTATAGTGTGATCTGCAGATAGTTGTAGCCTTATATAACCTTCATGTGGAATGTGCATTTTACCTCTACAAAATTAAAAACAAGGAATAGAAGACGAAATGCTTTCCATTGTGGTCTATTGGTTATGTGCCTACTTTATGGTTTACCATCTGGAAACCATAGTTAATATTATAGAAAACACTAAATAAGCAGTGGTCATAGACTATTGAAGATCTTTTGGTATTTTCAGATGATGTAGAACGGTTTCAGATATACTAAAGATATCCTTGTCCTATTCATTTAACATTTAACAATAGGTAACACTAAATTAGGTTTATCTTATATATTGTCAGTGTGTGGCTACTGCTTATGCATGTCTCACCTCTGTCAGAATTTGTCGCTTGGACCTGTCCTTGTTACTTAATCAGCCCTGCAGCCGTTGGTTGAGGACCACTTTTAGATTCTGAATTGCAGATCTGCTGCTATGCCTACATAACTGCAAATGCAAAGCCTCCTCCAAGTTTATCGTCATGTTCATAGCCCTTGTTTCTTTCATTTGGTGTCATCTACATAATTTTGTTATCTATAATAGAAAAATGGCTTAAATATGTTTTTAGTCCTTATAAATATGCTACTTTTTGGATTCAGTCCCTCATTAATTTCCGTTTGATTTGAGTCTAAATTTTTCTAAAATTGTTTTATCTTAGTCCCTGTCATTAACCGAGATCCGTTAAGCAATGTTGTTGCTAACAGAGTTCCAAATACCACTTGCCACGTCCTCAGCCTGTTCCCTCTATCTCCTCCCTCTCCTCTCCTCTATCTCTATCTCTTTTCTGAATCAAGCCCAGAAACCAGATCCACACACCATGAAACAAAAACAGACACACCAGGAATCAAGAACAATACCCACCATTGTTGCAACCACAAATCCACTGCCCTCCACCTCCTGAAACCACCACCATTGTTGCCCATTTCTCCACTTCCACAACACCGCGTCTTACCCTAGCACCTCCAATCTCCTCTGCTTCCTTCACATCGCCACTAGCAATCTCAATCATGAGGAGCTCGCCTCCACTGGTGCTCTTTTCTGCCCAGGCTTTCTTCTTCAAAACCCACCTTCTTACCCTCACCCCCTCCTCCTTTGCCCTGCCCAACAGCCCCTACGACCTTGCTTCCATGAGCCAGCCCATGGCTGTTTTGCTTGGCATGGAGGCGTAGATTTTTTTAAGGGTTTCAGACATGGAGGAAGACAGGCATGAAATTGGGGGGTTTCAGTCATGAATTTAGTTTTGGATTTTTTTTTTCCTGGGTTTCTGGCAAGGGGGAAGGTGGGGCTGAAATTGGGATTTTCAGTCATGGATTTTGTTCCGGTTTTCGTACATGGCAGTTTATAGTGTGGTGGTTGCAGCAACAGTGGTTTTTTTTTGGGGGGTGCGATGGTGGAGGTTTAGTGCGGTGGTTTTAGCAATGGTGGTTATTGTTGTGGGGATAGCGAAAATGATTGTGCGCGCGATGAGCCAATGAGAGAGAAAGAGTGAGGAGAGGAGGTGGCACATGGTGGACGGGTGACAAATAGGTTAATGACGTGGAGCATGTAAGACATGTGGCAACTGTGAAGCATGGGTACTCAAAAAATGGTACCGTATCTGTATTGTGTACTGTACCCGGTATTCATTGAGTACTCGTGGGTATGTATCGGACACGTACCCAAAAAAAAATTCAAACAAAAAAATCTGGGTACTTGATTTGGATACTTATGGTACTTTTAGGGTACGTACCGGCTCCCGTACACATGCTCTGATAAATAAAATAATGTTTTTGTTTAGTAAAAAAATTTAAAAGAAGTTTTTTTTTCTATTCATTTTTTGATAATGTTGATATTGTCCCTATTTCATAGTGGCTTCTTTTCCTATATTTTGTTATATAAATAATCTTTTCATATTTTCTGTTGTGTAAATATTCCCTTCGTTGTTTCCCTCTATATATTTTGAGTTTATGTTGTTTGTATTTGTTGTTGCTTTGATTTTGGTTGTATCCCTCAAGCTATACATTGTGCTTTAATTCTCTAATTTGTAGCACACCTTGTGTTACAAATAGAAAGTCTTTTAATAAAAATTCCTGGCTCATAGAAAAAGTAAATAGATGATCAATTTCTATAATCAAGAGTTTTATTTTTTACAGGGATTAGTATTATTGATTCAAATGATTGACAGTGTAATCTATCAAGCAATTATGTACCAGTTCTATTCTCTTATTCATGTAATTCATGTTCTTTTTTGTTCCAAATCTGCATCTTTGTTGTATTATTATTATTGTTGTTGTATTTATGCTTATCTTTTTATACAATTTTGTCATGTTTAATCATGTAATGTGTGTGTGTGTATATATATATATATATATATATATATATTATTGACGTACCTATACCTTTGTTTTTTCAAAAATGCCGTATCCCATATCCGTACCTGGTACCGTACTCGTACCTATGCAGCCTAGTGCGGCAAGTGTGAATTGAATGTTTGTTAGCCAAGTCATAAACTAATGAAGTTCTATTAAAGATAGGAACTAAAATAGCATAATTTTAAAATAAAAAAAAGGACTCAAACCAAAACCGAAATTAATGAGGGACTGAAACCAAAATGTAGTATATTTATAAGGACCAAAAACTTAGGCGACTTCTCAAATTTCGGTCACATACACAGAAAGTGATGTTTGTAAATGGTGGAGCATTTTTATGCTAAAAAAATTTAAACCTCTAGATCAATTAAAACTACCAAGTTTTGTGTTCTTTTCCACCGCCCACCAGAAATAAAAATCCTTGACAGTTTATAACTGTTCAAGCGTTTATACACTTGAGACAGGGGCATGTCCACCCACCAGAGTCAACCAGACACTCCTATAGTCCTATTTATCCTGTTATTGATCCATAAGGGTACCGATGAAATTTCATTATTCAGTCATTGAAGTACGCTGTTGACCATGTGATTACTCTGTTGTGTAGATTTAACTAAGGCATTCAGTCAATTAGTTTTAATATGCCGGCATTTATGTTGTGTAGCTGTAACTCATTAGCAATGCTGCATCGTGAGTTTGGATAATGATTTTATTTTTATGTAAATTTGGTTTTCTTCAGAACCCATACTCTGTGAACATCCTTCTTGCTGGTTACGACAAGGAGACAGGCCCTTCACTCTACTATATTGATTATATTGCAACACTTCACAAGCTTGAGAAGGGAGCTTTTGGTTACGGCTCCTATTTTTCACTGTCAATGATGGACAGATATTTCCATAGTGGAATGTCAGTGGAAGAAGCAGTTGATCTGGTAGATAAGTGCATTATGGAGATCAGATCCCGGTTGGTCGTGGCACCACCAAACTTCATTATCAAAATTGTGGACAAGGACGGGGCAAGACAGTATGCATGGCGCGAATCGGTCAAGGATGCTCCTGCACCTCCAGCTTGAGTTAACTCATGTTTCATTTTCTAGTTGGACTTATTTTCATTTGCTTTGCTTTCTTTTCTCTTCATTTTTTCTTTTCACTTCCTCTTGATTAAGTGGCAATAGTATTTTGATAACTGGGAAATTCTTGGTCGCTGAACTCTCAAAAGTAGACAGCTTGTCGTTTAAATTATGATAATGTATGAGGTAGGCTTGATTTTTAATATAAGTCATGGTAGTATTCTAAAATTACAGAATTGAGAGGTTGAATACCAGTTGAGGAAATCAAACACGAGTCATGAATAGCAAAAGAGAACTGCTATATGGTGTGTGGATTTAAGGATATTTGTTATGTGAAGAAATGTTAACAAGACATTCTTTAACACATCCTTTTCGACACTCTACACTCTTTCTAGTGTCTTTCTTATAGGTAGAAATTCACATGAGTCTTACATAATTCAAGTGGACTCGCATGAATTATTGGAACCCAATCGAATTTTAATCAATGGAAAAAAGTGTCAAAAGACAGGAAATGCAAATAGTGACAAATAGTAACTTGATGCTTTCAATATTTAGTGTGAAAAATAGTGACCAAAAACAATAATACTTAGTAGTACGAAAATAAATTGGTCAAATGCTGCTTCTTTTTGGCTGATTTACTTTTAATATCCATTTTGTCTTTCAATCTTTCAATTCAAGTCAAGTCATGTATATTGTTCAAGCGATTCGGGGGGGAAAATCTATAATAGCTAGCACTGCTGAACCAAAAATTATTTGAGCACTCATCAAAAGCATTAGCATAGAACAGATTCTGATTCTGAGTAAATGATGAGTGTGATTACACCTCATATTTCATTGTCATTTTGCATGTATTTTCATATAGTTTAGGCATATTTGTGACGTTATTTTGCAGAAATTAAGGATAAAATGCTCAGGATCAACCATGATGGAGCTTGGATGAGGATGAAGCTTGAAAAATGAAGAAAATGAGTCCATCACGGCCTAGCCGTGATGACCATCACAGCCATGATCGAGCAAAACTGAAAAGAAAAGAAGGCAAAAGTCAGAACTGGTCACGGCCTAGCCGTAATGCCCATCACGGCCGTGACATGTCAGCTGAACCAGACCCTCAACAGGCAGAACTGATCACGGCCTAGCCGTGATGAGCATCACGGCCATGACAGACCAAAAACTGAAGAAGCGCCCAAGGCAGAAGCCGTCACGGCCTGACCATGACGGCCATCACGGCCGTGAAGCGCATTGCTTGGATCTGAAGCAACTGATTTGGATCTGAATTTGTGTTAGATTGGGATTCAAACCTCCCTAATCTATAAATAAGGCATCTGGGCATAGACTAAAAAAGGACTTTTTTGGCTGCTACACTTAGGCTATAATTTAAGATCTCTCTTCTTCTTCTTCTCCTCTTCTCTTATTTTTATTTTATGTTGTTGTTAACCAAGCTTGTCATCACCATGGCAAGGCTTGAGTAGTAGCTTAATTTCTAGGGATTGGGGCTATGCCCATGATATGTTTTTATGGTATGAATTGATGTTTTATCTTTGTTAATTGCGATTTTGCTTTAGATATGATTTCTAGTGTTTTAATTAATTATAAATTCGGTGGCCACTTATTTGCGTGTCGTAGATATTCTAAGGAGGAACCTAGCGGTGAACTTAGGTATCAGATCTATAGAATCAGACTTAGGACTGAAATCACGAGAGTTAGAAGCTGTCCTTCGAGGATTAACGAATTGTCACAAAGCGTAAAGGGTTCAATCTAAATTTGACTACCACGAGAGTAGGGGTTGGTTTAATTGGGCACGGTTTTTGTAACCCGAGAGGGAGCATTAGCTATTTGAGGATAAATTCACCTTCAAAGCAATTTCGGTAATTAACAAGGGGTAATCAATTTAGTAACGTAAACAATCTTGTTGGTAACCCAATTCCTAGGAATCCATTTAGATCTGAAAAACCATAAACTGATTTACTTTCTGTTTTACTTGAGTGCATTCCTTATCCAAGTTATCTCTTATTTCAAAAATCAAAACCAAAACAAAATCTTTTTTTTTGTTTTACAGTCCAGTTTTATCGATTTGATAATGAATTGCGATTTGAGATCATGGTCTCTGTGGGATCGATATCTTTTTATTACTTAACGACGAATCGGGTACACTTGCCGGAATCGCACGCGCACTCCCACGACATGAGTAAACTGGCTCCCTTAATAACTTAGTATAAACTTCAAGATTGAATAAAATAATAAGAACATTATTTTCTATTACCGATTGTATATACACATACATACATTATAATACAAATATGTCTTTTGAATCCACCAAAAAAAAAAAATACAAATGTCTTTTGATTTGATAAATACTCCCCAATGTGGGGTACGTATGAAGTAATAAATGATGATAATAAAAATCTAACGCAATAACCACACTAGCAGCAAAGAACATATAACAACATATAGGACATGCCAAACACACAGCAACCTAGTAGTATTTGAGAACAGCAAATCCCAAAGCGATCAATAACAGAACAGAAGATGAGACATTGTAAGATGGCATGGCAGATGATGGAGTCAGATCAGAGTGGCCTCTTGATCCCGTGGATGCAAATGGGGTGCCAGAATCGACTGATGGAGATGGTGGAGTCAAAAGAGAAGGAGTTGTGTCAGACTCTGGTGCCACAGAAGGTGAAATCGGCGAGGGGAGTACTGATCAAAGAAAAATAAGAGCCTGATATTAGTATCATGCTAAAAGAACTCTTAGCACTCAAAACTGTTGATATATATGCATGCATTAAAAACGAAATAACCTTGAGGACTAGGAGTTGGAGTAAATCCAGCGGGAGATGCAGCAGACAGAGGTGAAGGAGATGGTCCAATAGACCCTGGTCCTGCGAATATAATATCAAATATCATTCAAAAGATTACTTACAATGGAAAAAGGTTTATACAAGAGTTTGTAGGCAACAAATAATCTTCTTGTTTTTTATTTTATTTTATAGAAAGGCAACAAATGATCTTGACACCAAAATGGAAGTTTTGCATTTTAGCATTACCTGGAGCAGGAAGTGGTGAACCTGAGGCTGCAAAATAAACAAGTGTAAAAAATTACACATTTTAGCTTTAATAATAAAGAGGCAAAAAATAAATAGGAAAGTGTCAAAGTGAAAAATAAAAAATACACATTAATGATAAACGCAGAAAATAAAATCTTTAATTTTTTTTAATCTAGTGGAGCTGATAGAAAGCATCATACGAGGAAGGAGAGAAAGGAATGAGAAAAAAAAAAAGAGGTAGAGCGTATTTCTGGAATTTGAAGTTATACTCATAATTCATGTCTCATGGCTTAATCAACTGAAATGATTTAAAAGGAGACATAAAGAGTCGTATGCTTCAAAAATAAAAGATTTTTCCTGCCCATGTCGACTGGGTGGATTATCGATGTTTTTCACTCTAAGCACATTTTTTATGTTAAACTGTTGTGACACATTTATTGTGATACTCAACTAAGAATTAATTTCGGGAAAAAAAAAAAAACATACGAAAAAGGTTGAAGAAAATAATTTACCTTTGCATTGAACTGGTACACCAGGCATGTTGCATGCACGAGGGAGAGATACGGCCAAAGTTCGATTAATTGGTATTTTGAAGGGAACGCTGGCAGTCACTATGAGACACAAACAGTCCATGCCACCACTTGTGACGGACTTGAGGGCACTGCAGCACTCGGTAGTTGGTGAGGTACCATTGGCACTGCTACCTGTGAGGAAACTCACACATGGTGTGAATAAACTGCCAAGCATTGAAGCGTTACATGGAGTGCTGATTT
Source organism: Sophora flavescens (assembly GCA_030762895.1). NCBI lineage: Eukaryota > Viridiplantae > Streptophyta > Magnoliopsida > Fabales > Fabaceae > Sophora > Sophora flavescens. The sequence goes on from CM061067.1 coordinate 165,267,456, forward strand.
GGGCATAGGCTGGTGCAACCATGACCATAGTCATGGCTAATAGTAGAGACACAAAATTACTTGCCATATATATTCTGCAGTTTTAATTAGCTTGTCACTTTGTAGGTGTTAATCAGTATTATTTAAGAAGTAGAAAAGAAAAATGGGTTTGGAATTTTCATGCATGGTTGTGAGAGAGGATAAGGGAATTTATAGATAGAGGGCATCAAGAAGCAGAAGTGAAGGGAATGAAGAATATTTAGGAGTAACATCAAATTGTTGGTTTAGAAGCTCAACTACCATAACTAATCGGTGCGAAATGAAAGAGTCTGAATTAGGTTGGATTGGCTTTTGTTTGACCTCTTCATGCAGAACCCATTTTGCTTGAGCATATATCACAGGGATTTAAATTGTCTGCGTTCACGAACTCATAAGATATACCATTGGATCAATAATGTTTTAATTTTTAATTTTTTTAATACACACTAAAATGCATTTAATGATCTATATCAGTAAATGCGTGAATGCGTGAAAATAATGAATACAAGAAATCCAAATGCACTCACAAGATACATCATTGGATCATTCTTACTTTAGTTTTTTATTTTGTTAATGCACACTCAAATGTATCTAATGATCTACATCAGTAAATGCGTAAAAAATAATGAATGCAGGGAATCCAAATCCATATCATAAGGGATTTAGATTCCCAATATTCATTATTTTCACGCATTTATTAATATAGACCATTAGATACATTTTTTTTTTGTTACTATCACATGACATAGGTGCGAAGTATCTCTCGGCTTCGCCGGTGACTTGTCTCCTCCTGAAAACCTGGCTGACCACCTTTAGTGGGGTCTCCCCTCCCAACCATGTTTTTTCAATCCATAAGACTCGAACTCGAGACCTTACTTAAGGGATCTGAGCCCAGTTCCACTCGGACCAACGTAATGTATTTGAGTGTGTATTAAAAAAAATTGAAAATTAAAAATTAAAACAAGATTGATCTTATGATATATGTTATGACTTCGTGAAAGAATTTGGATTCGGTGTATTCATGGCATCCAAAAAATCCAACCCTGATTTGGTGTCAAGTCGCACAAAGAGCTCTGTTTGCTCAAATTATGAACCTAATTGATCATCTCAGCCAAGTCATATAGTTCTTTAATTAGTTTTTCTTTTCTTTAATTATTAGTTCAGTTGTTCAGGTGGATAACCGAAAATTACACCATCCTAGATTCCCAGTTCCGTTTCTTTCTTTGCTTGCTTTTTGGGCCCTTCATTGTGAATTATTTTTCGCCATCCCAACCTAATATTGAATTAGTAATAGTCCAAAAAAAAATAAAAATTAGTTGAGGTCTATGTATCAATTTTCTATTAACATTTTTGGTCTTGGTGTACGCATCTTATTTAGGTCAGTTAGTAGTCAATGCATTTACTCAACCGAGTTAAATGGCAAATAGACCCAGGCCTTATTTTTTCGACACATGTTTAAGAGGAAATATGTAATTGGGGCCACGCCCAAACATTACCTTTGTCCAAAGATTCAAATCAAAACACGTAAGTTTGTATGAAAAAATGTGTTAACAAATCCAATGCAACACACCTGACCCTCTCCATTTCTTCCTCAATTTCAAATTTCGAATTTCGAATTTCAAATTTCAAATTTCTCTCTTTTCCCACACCCTCTTCTTCATATCCCTCTCATTTTTTCTGCTTTTCATTTCAGATGTTGTTCTTCACTCTCCCGTCGACCTCACACACTATCTCCGTCATTCTTCATTTTTCAGTTATCACTTACTACGATTCTCCCTCTCCATAAATTGTCAGTTTAATTCTGATTTGATTTAATTCTTTTATGGTGAGCAGGTGGAGGCAACATGTTCCTTAAAGGTAGCGTTTTACCCTGCATGGCTGTTCATTTTAGATTCCATCTCTAACTAGAGGTTAGTTCACTTGAATAGATTTTTTGGTACGGTTTATCTTTTCATTTTCATTTTCTTTACCCTTCTAAGGGTTTTCATATTTCTTTGATCTTCTAGAGATATCTTATTGTTCATTATCAATTTTTTTGATCCTCATTATCATGGTATCATGGTGAACATGTGTTTCAAGTTCCTGATTAACTTCTTCCTTGCTGATCAAGTGTTATTGCTTTTTGGCTGTAAGGTAGGATTAATTATGTTCAGCTCTTTAACTGCAGCACATGCATTGAAGCATTCTAATTGTGGGGTTGTCCATTTGATGGTAGCTTTTTGTTTTCATTTTTGCAAAGGGTGTTCATTTATGTATATGATAATGATGTATTATGGTAATTGAAGGAACAATCTTTTGGTATTTGCAGTAGGCTCGGGTTTAGAATATGCTCTATCATCTTCAATTGTGCTATGAAGAAACTAATTTTTTGTCTTACTTTTTTTCTCATTTAGAATGTTTTATGCTTTTACTTTTGTTAGATTGCTCATTTGCCCCATTCTTCATGTCCCCTTCCTTTTGTTTTATGCTCGTCATGTCTCTGGTAGGTTTTAGAATATTTTCTCTCAAATAGAAGTGAGGTCTATCACATTTGGAAAACACAGGGTATGATGGGCTGTTTAAAAATAAATGATCAGATAAGTGTATTTAATTTCTGTCCACAAGTGTTATTTGTTTTCAAAGTTGAGGTCCTTTCATTGTTACATTTCAAACCATACTGATTTGATTTTATACATTTTATAAATTGTACTTGCTTTGACAATTCTTTGCCTTGTGGTGAACGAATTGCAAATTCTGCAGTATATGATTTTGTTGATTAGGCAATTCAATCACATATGGGAAACTTAATATTTGTAGATCAAGAGAGTAATAGTGATTATGGTTTTTTGAAACTTTCAAGAACCCAAGAAAGTGACTGCTAAGTTATGCTTTTAATTCTTTAAAAGAGATGAAGAACTTTCATCTTTCTGTCTTTCCAATTAATTTGTGTTTTACCTGTTTCTCCCAATTTTTTTTTTGCAGACATGTTGCTTGCCCTTGGAAGATTGAACAATTGGAAGATTCTTTTGGAAATGCTAATTACTTTAAACGCCAAGATGTAGAATTAGCTTTGAATTATGTAGTTTTTCTTTCTTAACAAATTTCCCCCATATCTATTAGAACGGGTTAGGTTTGAGTTTTCTTCTCATTCTTTTTAATCTTGCCAAATGAAATCACCTTACTATTTATCGACTATGTGAACGATGAACAATTGTCAACAATATGTAGGCCACAAACAATGTTATTATTTTTCTCAATGCTTATTTACAATTCATCTAACATCATAATATTTCCCATGCGTTGTACGGATCAGAATACTAATTTTATTAACAGTGCAAAGTTCAACTTACAAACACAAAGGAAAGAGTATATATACATAAGAAGAGTAAACTACCCTTAATGATAGAAAATAAATAAAAGGCCAAAAGCTCATATTATCTAACAAAATATTGTCTTCATTACATTGAAAAATGTTTAACTTATGTTCTCAATACAATTGATTTTTTAAGCAATGTCCTTAGGCACTAGTTAGAAAGACCTAAGATTTTTTATATCCACAATCAATTATGAATTATCACATCATTAAAAATATTTAATTACTATAAAATAATTACCTTAGAAATCATAAAATTTGTGAATGGTTAATAGTATAAATTTTTTTATACAAATAATATATCAAAATTAAATTCTTAATATGCACAAAACATTGTTTCTACCCCATCACCATCCTCCAATTGAAAAAATTTCTAATACAATGTGCAATTCCTTATTTTTCGTATATTTTTTTATTTTCTTATTCTCATTGTCACTCTTTTCTATTTTCTTTTTCTTTGAATATATATATAATAAGACCAGAAGTGAAATTTTTTTGGACTATTTTAGATATAAAAAATATATGTTCTCGTAAATAAATTTGGTATTAAATTTAATTTGAAATATTTTTTATAATTTATATTAAAAAAATCCAATAGATAAAATATACTTTTTGAAGTGTAAAACTTTTCACAGATTCACTTAATTAAATTCTTTTAAATTTGAACAAACCATAATTTACTTTGTAAGAGTCTATATATCAAGGCCGATACTAGGCTTTATGCATAGATTTGGGCCATGGCCCAAGTGGTCCTTGACATGCATGATTTCAAAAAGATATGTTGTACTACCTTTTTTGGGCTTTAATTTTGGCACCTCCCTAATTCATCTTCTCACATCACTTCTCTCTTTAATTGTTTGTTTATTCCCTAAATATCCTTCCCCCAACCTTTTATCCCCACCGTCGAAATTTAACACATATAGAAACTAAGTTTTCGTACGTGTTAAAAAAAAATAACACACATGGAAACTAATATGCAAGTGTAAAAAAAAATTAATAAACTCAAACTAAGTTTTTATGTGTGTTAAAAAAATAATACATGTGGAAAATAAGTTTCTGCACGTGTTAAAAAAAATTAACACACTCTAAAACTAAGTTTCCATGTGTTAAAAAAATAATACACATGAAAACTAAGTTTCCGCACGTGTTAAGAAAGTTTAACACTCAAACTAAGTTTCCATATGTGTTAAAAAAAATAACACATATGAAAACTAAGTTTCTGCACATGTAAAAAAAATTTAACACACCGTTTAAAAAATTTAACACATGGAAACTAAGTTTCCATACGTGTTAAGAAAATAACACACATGGAAACTAAGTTTCCGGATGTGTTAAATTTTTTTAACACGTATGGAAACTAAGTTTCCGTATATTAAAAAAAGTTATGCCACGACTTAGGGAATAGTATGGATCGATAGAGAATAAATGAGGAGGTGTTACTATTTTTAGGGGTATTTAGAGAAATTTAAGTAAAAAATTGAGATGAGAAGGCGTGAGGATGATAAATGGGTGGTATGAAAAATAAACCCCACCTTTTTTTGATGAATCGTCGTAATCAGGGCCTTTGGCTCCCTAGTGACATCTTGGTGTATGTCTACAAGTTTCAGCCCTTTGGATCGGCTATATGACTAATCCTCAATCGGTTGCTTGGAGCATGGAATTAACCATTGATTTTCGCTACCTCCCAACTACATTATACTACTACTTACTACTTATATGTTTTTTTTTCATATCATGCATTCCCAAGTATTATTTAGACTAACAGTACACAATCAGAAAAACTACTAGTTGAATATACGGTTTTCTTATTAATTTCATTATGTATTTAATTATTATTTACTAACTAAATATTTCAATATTTTTTAAATTGTAATTTAATATTATATATAATTATATTTGCAATAGTTATAAATTTCAATTGTCTGACATTTTAGACATTTTTTTATAAAAAAAACTATGTGAAAATTACAAATTCATGGGAAAAAAACTTGTCCAGATAATGGCACTAATATATGCACAATGTTAATTTTACATTTCTGTATGGCATCAACTTTATTTATTTTTACACAAACCCTTCTGACAATTAAGATTACGATTCTTTTTTTACGTCAATGTAAAGTTTTTTACACTGTCAACCAATCACAAATCATGATATGAATATTTTTAAGGTTATTTGAATAAGAATTAAAGATTTTTCAATGATGTGACGATTTATTATTGGTTGATAGTGTAAAAAATATTTACACTGACAGTGTATATCAATTAAACTCTTAAGGTATTTAGATATTTTGTAATACTGTGTAAAAAATTTTAATATGTCAAGCAATCATAAATTATCATATTATTAAAATTGTTTGAATCGTACCATTACAACTTAAAATTTAAATATAGGTGCTTACCAAAAAAAAAAAATAGACATAGAATTATTTATGATTGATTGATAATGTAAAAACTTTATGTTGACAATGTATCAAAATTTAACTCTTTTACTATAAAAAATTTAAGAAGATTTCTATTAAGAAATATAGAAGAGGATATACAATTATTCCATAATTTTTTTAGACATATTTATCATATAAAAAAATATATATAAACAAGTAGTTTATTTGATAGTAATAACATTTAATCATTAATTTTAGAAAATAAATTAAAAACAAATTATTAACAGTATAGTAAAAAATTAAGATAATTTCTATTAAAAAACATAATGGATATCCAATTATTCCACAAATTTTTAGAAATATTTTTTAAAAGGAAAATAAATAAATGAAAATAAGTACAAAAATCAGGTAGTTATAGCATTTAATTAGTAATGACTCCATGTCCAGTAAAAGAAAATGACTCTTTGTACAATTATTTTTTAATAAAATATTAAGATAATTTATATTTAGAAACATTAAAAGAAATTAGACTCTCCATCCATCCTCTCTCCATCCTTTCTATGTCTCTTTTATTTTTCTCTCTCTTTCTTCGTTATTTTCCAATGAGACGGGAGGGAAGGAGAGAAACCATTTTGAAATAAGTCAATGATTAGCAAACTTGGTAGTAATAAGAATTAATTAACATATTTAAAATTTCAAAACATTTTTTTAAGAAATTCAAAATAAGAAATTTAAAATAATAAAATCAAATGAAAATAATTAAATATGAATAGATTTACTACTTACAGTAATTAATTAGTAGATTTGAAAATACATTCAAAATAAAATATTAAATTGTTTTACACGATGTGCAATTCTTGAAATTATTATATTAATCAATGTACAATATATTTGTAGTAAAAAATTAAGATAATTTCTATTACGAAGAAATATTTTTCCTAATTTAAAATGGAATTAAATGGAAACTTCACAATATTTTTTAAGGATCTTTTTTTAATAAGAAAAGAACTTAATTGGAGATAAGTATTTGATTACCAGATTAAATAGTTATAGAAATTCATTATTATATTTGGAATTTTAGAATATTTCTTTTAAAACATTTATCTTCAAAAGAACAATATTAAATAAAAATGAATAAATAATCAACAAATTTGATAATTATAACAATAAATTATTATATAAAAAAAATATATTAACAAATTAACAAATAAAATATAAAAAAATGTTAACTTACAGAGATTTTTTTTTTTTTTACAAAAAAAAGTTAAGCAAATTCATTAATAATGGAGAACACAATACATTTGGTAACATCATCACGAATTTAGAGTATAGTAATATATGTAGCTACCTCTAACAAAGAGTGAGCAACTATATGGTCTTCCCTCCTATCAAACTCTACCAAAGAGTTGTTAATATAAGATATAAAAGATTCTTACAATTTGAAATAACAACTTACAATTTGAAATAACAACCATATAATTAGCTTGGTCCTCTTGAAAGAGACCTAAGACTTCCTCCTGTTGCACCTGGAGTCTGAGAAAGTAACTACAAGATTTAGCTTTGAAGAAATATCCTCCCTCATCACTAAATTGTGATCGAAGTCGATGCTTCGAGCCACTTTCAAGAAAGCTTCAATGCACTGCTAATTGTCTTCGACTTTATTTGCATAAACTAAAAAAACCAAAATTAAAAAGAGAAAACGACAAAACGTGTCTGGCCAATAATAATAAACGAGGTATTTGTTGATAGAAACTGTACACAGGCTACCCATGCCTCGACAGTTCCAACTAGGATACTTATGGCTTGTGGGAGGCCTGAGAACCAAAACCTGCCAATAGAAAATGGAGAGAAAAACATAGCTCTCATAAGCGGAAAAAAAACATAATACTCTCATAAAAGAAGAAAAAAACAAAGGAAACCTAAAACTCTAGCGATACTATTTTTACCCAAAATCATAACCACGCTGTTTTAGCTTAAGGAAACCTAGAACCCTCGTAGAGAGGATGCAGTTTTTTTTTTTAAGGTACCTTGCTGTTTTTAGGTATGACGAGGTCTGCGGAGTAGGTTAAAATTGAAATAATATGTGTGTTACACGGATTAATAATCCTAAGTTTGGCAGAATACAAAGTAATTATTTGATGGCATAGGCCCATAGCAGTCTCTCTTATTTGCAAGATAACGTTTTATGTCACGTTCCAATTTTTACCAAAAACGGTCCCTATATTCTACAAATCTAACACGTGTTGCGATCGAACTCAGGCTTTGCATTCCACTTTGCTGCTGAAACTACAAACCATAGACACTGATAAATGGTAAATTGCAAGAAAATGCCATCAATTTCTCTAAACTTGCTTAGTTCGAGACACCATAAAATGTTCCTTTACCCTGTTCCCATCCCAAAAATCAATTCTTTTGATGTTTGATTTCAGAGTCTCAAAAGACAAAGCTATGAGCGAAATTCCATTGATAAACGTAATAAAACACGGAGTACTTTCTTCTTAAGTCATGATTTCAACACTATCGTTATTTGAATAATTATAATTATAATACAATATTCAACTAATATTTCTCTTAAATTGGATATATCTATTTTACTTTACAATACAATATACTCCCTCCGGTCTGAATATAAGAAACAAAACCATAAAATATACATATCAAAGAAATGCATTGAAATGAGTTAATTATTATTAATATTCACATCTTCTGATTTTAATTAATATTCCGATGACCTATAATTAATGATAGTAATTAATAAGGGTAACATTGGAAATTAACATTTAATAAGTGTGAAAATTATTATATATTTATTATATTTTGGACAAAAAAATAAATCCATTTATTTCTTATATTATGGATCGGAGGGAGTATTTCAATATATATTTACACTTATAGTATATCTACTTAGTATTGAATCAACAGGAAATCAATACTTTCAATGTTTTTAAAGTTTCATCATGCTTTCAATACGTAAAAATAACACCATGACAGAGTTCCCTCATCTTAATTCTGATGTTTAAAGTTGGTTATCTACATAACCGACCTGGCGACCTGTCTTTGGAAATTGGATTTTTCCTTGTAAGGTTTATTTTATAGACCACAAGTGTCCAATTCTCCACGTTTGAACTTTGAACAGCCTAAAATACAATTGCCACCTGAGAGTAGTAGTTCACCCACACAACCTACTCTTTCTTAATTTCTTTCCTATACCTATAAAAAAGCCATACAACCCCTTCCTTCCAAACCATCCTAGTACTAAATCTAAAACAATTCCAACTTGATTCGCATCAAACAATTCCAATGGCACAAGGAAAAATTGAGATGGGTCTGGTTTTGGTTGTAATGGCCATGATTTGTGCTGGAGCAGCAGCACAATCAAGTTGCACAAGCGTGTTAGTCAACCTATCACCGTGCCTTAACTACATCACGGGGAACTCCTCAACCCCATCTTCAGGATGCTGCTCACAGCTTGCAAGTACAGTAAAGTCACAACCACAGTGCCTGTGTCAGGTTCTTAATGGAGGAGGATCATCATTGGGGATCAAAATCAACCAAACTCGGGCTCTGGCCTTGCCTGGTGCTTGCAAAGTGCAGACCCCACCACTCAGTCAGTGTAATAATGGTAAGATAACAAAGTTTCTTCTAACTTTATTAGGTTGATTAAACTGAATTTCACTGTCAAGTATATGTTAAACTTTATCAGGTTTATCATCACTAATAGCAGTGACCATATTGTAATCCATATCTTTCTGCTATTTGCTAATTTGCATCATGTGGTTGTCAACAGCTGTTTCACCAGCCAACTCAGCAGCACAATCTCCAAATTCAGATCCATCAGGTACAGAAAGCGTGTCATGTTGAAACTCATCCTAGTTTGTTTTGTTTCCACTTTCCTATTTTCATTTTTTTTTAATTTTAAAAATAATTATAAAATCATTATCTTTTGTTTTCTGTTTTAAATATTTGGATAGGAAATTATGAAAAATAAAAAAAAATTGTTTTCATCATTTCTTATATAAATTTAATTTCTAAAACTACCAAACAGAAAACAAAGTGACAATAAAGCAAACTATCTTTGATATTTACGAGTTTGATTATCCATGCTGTCCACGTTTAACTTGAAGTGTTAACCTTTCAAACTGCAGGAACTGGATCCAGAACCGTACCCTCAACTGGTGATGGCTCATCCAGTGGAAATTCCATCGAGTTATCGATTCCTCTTGTGTTCATCGTATTTGCAGCAACATATGCTTCAACTTTCACAACATACTGATTCTTTAATCACTTGGCCTCCCATTCGGAATGTTATTTTTCACTTGTTATTGATGCTTTTCTTTTGTTTTCTTTTTCTTTTTAAATTATATTCTTGAGTCCACTTTGGTTGAAGAGTTCAACATATTCATTTTTCTGACCTCTGTTGAGTTACATAGTTTTGTATTGTGGAGAGATATTCACTATCAATAAACAAGGATTTATTGTGTTTCCTAGTATGATCTTTTTATAAGTGACTAAGATTTCTCTGTGTCCTTGAATCCATCCCCAAACCGAAAAAGAGACATACAAAATCAATTTACAAGACGTTTTAATTTGAGGCCTGTTATGGTTCCGTGGAGTATGAACTCGGACCCAACCTTGCTCGTATAAGCCGGATCACAAATAGAACATATTATGTTATGTTTGGATGGAGTTCACACTCGACCCCAACCTTTGAAAAGTTTTGGCCAACTTGTAGGAAAATGAATTCGGGCCCAACCTCTAGAATGCTCTTACCAACTTATAGAAAACATAATAGGCGTAATCAAGAGGCTTTAATGTCCGTCGGCTGAATAATAATGACTCAATAGATAAATAGTCAGCTCATAAAAACAGATATTTGGCTACCGTAATGGATAAGGGTCTCAGATAAATAGGACCTAACGGGCTAAGGGAAAAACAACTTTGATTGATCACTTGTTTCTTGGCCGACCGAATACCTCGCTTTTCTGCTGGAACAAGGCCCCTATGCCAAAATCAATTTGAACTCCAGTTCGAAAAATTCATTTAAGAGGATAGAATTCTCTCCTCATCTATTTTTCAATTTACAAGACTGCAATTGAAATCTTGAAAGGAACTGGACTTTTTATCACCAGGACCATCAATATTTTAGCATAACATTTCAAGACACTATATGAAACACGAAAGAAATACACACCACTTTCACGAAAAAGACATTTGCCATCTAAGAATTTGCTTAACTGAAACAATTTACACACAGAATCACATAAGTTGTAAGCAAGATTTGCTCATCTTTACTTGCTATACACGAATTTATTCTAAAGGAGTTTATTTCAACGTTGAGCATATGGATTAATTTTAAAATATATACAAGGAAACAGCTGGATATTATTTTCCTGTAGAATATTTCGTTAAAAATTGTGTTTGGCAAGGCATTAAAGTAACTTATGAGTTAATCAACTAACTTCTTTTACCTAAAAAAAATAGCAGAGTTTTTTTTTTAATAAAAATAGTAGAGTTGTTTGATAAAGGAGTTTTGTTTTTTTTTGTTTTGTTTTTTTTTTATTTTTTATTTTACGAATGCTCTTATTTGATAAGCTAATTAATAGAGGTAGCTTATCATATAATCTTGGGGCTGCACAATTTTTTCCGGTTTTGCCCCAGTTACGTCCAAAAAATACAATAATTTATCCTCTCCTATTTTTTTTTTTGAAGCAAAGCATGATATGTAAAGACGTCATAATAAAATCTAACATCTCAACTAGGTTGACACCTTAGACTTTATCCAAAAAGAAATACACATATTCGTCCAAGTAGTAGTAGTAGTAGTAATAATAATAATAATAATAATAATAATAATAATTGTAATTATAATAATAAATAAAAATAATAATAAATTATATATTTTTAATTATATATACATATAAGTATATCCTTTTTGTGTCATTTTACATATATCAATTGATTTATCAACTAATTTTATCAAACACTTTCGATTAAATAAGTTGGCTTGTCAACTTTCAACTATCTAGACGCCTTTTCAACATTCAGATAACTTTTCATCTAGCTATATCAAACATTGCCAATGTGTTGTTCCAATTATAGAAGAAAGAAAAAATTTAAGTACAATTCTGTAGATGCTTGTGGTATTGTTTTTCAATGACAAGAAAACATATGTAACAGCTCATTGAAAAAAAAAAGTTGTTAACATGTCATATTTTCATTGAAAAATAACATCGCTAGCACATATGAAATAACGGATGCAGATTCCCTGCAGTAGTCTATCTCTATCTCTCTCCACCTGTATTTTTGTGTTATTTTTTTAACAATAAATCAAGGCTTAGAAATGTGAGAGAAACAAATCTAATGATGGTAGATTGCAAAGGAATCCGGATCCATGAAATAACACCTAAGTTTTACAGGGAAATACATGAATTTCACCCGAAAAAAATAATAAATAGAAAAACATCATACCTGAAAACAAACCATTGGATCTGTCCCCCAAATCAACTATCAATTTTCAAGACACCTCCCGCTATCGGATGGGCAAAACTATCTGGGCTATATTGACTGAGTTCGTTGTTTGGTCCATCTCTGTGGCAGAAAACGGTATTGGGCTATACAATGTTGACTGTGGAGCCCAGTAGCTGCTTTTAGTTTTGATTACCTCACATATTTTACTTCCTAGAAATTTTTATTTTACTACCAATTAACGGTTACAACTTACAACTCCAATGAATTTGAAAATAGCTACTTCAACCACCGGCTAGCAAATAAATTAATCAAATATGAACAAGGAGGTTATCACGAAGGAATAATTTTTTTTTAAAAGTGAGCCTGTCTTAAAGTGAAAAATTATAAGGATGTAGTATTTATTTTTGGAACATTTAGTAAATGAAAAGAATGGTACATTTTATTAAAGGGGCTTGCTAGCGAGTACTCTAAAGGTGTATTTGATATGCATTATTGTACGTGACAGCACAAGACAAGCAGGACAACACATGACAAGCAGGACAACACAACACAACCCCTTTAGTCACATGACAACTTTTTGTTATGTACATCATTTGATAGATAATGGATAACATAAGTAAAATAATATTAATATTACTATGATACAATTTATAATATATATTATTATATATTAATATAATATTATTAATATATATATATTATTAATATATGTAAGTATTAGTCAATATATAATATATTTTATAATATATAGTATATATGATAATATATTATTACTATCATAATAATATTATATATATTAGAGAGAGGAGAGAGATGTAAGGATAATTTTGTCTTTTTAGGTAGTCTGTCCATGGGACAAAAAGTTGTCCCATGGTTTGGTGAAGGACAAAATTTTGGGTTTTTGTCCTGTCCTTCACCCATTTTTTGTCATGTCCCTGACCACTTTTCAAATCAAACAGGGAACAAAAATTTTTGTGTTGTCCAGTCTCCTGTATTTTTGTAAATCAAACGCATCCTAAGGACATTCGTTAAGGAACCCACGAAAGGAAAATTTGTATTGGAAAACTAAGTGTTACACTTTTCAAAATGATAAATACATTATTTCCCATACAAATTTTTCTTTCTTAATTTCTTAAACAATACCACAAGGGTACGTGTTAGCATTCTCCTTTATTAAATTAAGAATGAATACATCTTTATTAGCATTTAGCATTGTCCAAGTGGGTCAATCCTCTTCGCCCCACAATTGTATTAACTCCTTGGATTGAGTAGTGCTTGTAATCCCATCAATGCGCAGTTGGTTTACTTGTAAAAAAAACAGTGTCTTCCTCGATTGCAAAATAAGCCATCAATGCATAATAGGTGAAATCCAGACAAATATATAATAGGAGTAATGATACAGAACTTTAACAACTACCACAAATATATAATCTCATAGATGCGCAAACAAGTCATGGGAAGAAAAAAGGCTGAGAGAGGGGCTATATTAATTAATCTAAAAAAAAAAATCTGTATAACACTATAGCTACTACCGAAAGTGAAGCAATATATAGTCCATGGCAAATGAATAAGACAAATGGTAATCAGTGCCAAGGACAATAATTTAGGAATTTAAAAGAGTAAGTTTTTATGAAAAATGTTGTATTTAGTATCTTAAAATAATATATTCTTAAATTTTTAATAAGTAATTGTTCTGGCATGGACTTCGGAAGTCGGCGGTCGAGTCGAGGACGACCGATGACTCCATGACGAAGAAGAGGCATCCAATGTCCAAGCTAGTTGGTACTCAATATAGTGAGTGTTGGTAAGAGGGATCCCTCAACCCGTTGGCTATAGCTGATATATATAGAGCGAGGATATCTGTTAAGGCATTAGTGAGTCCTTAATTATGAGTGATCATGGACGTCATTGATGAGAGCGGTTACAAGGGAGATGACTGACTTATTAGATACACGGTCTAAGGACGACTATGGGCAGAGTTCTAACTCGGACCATGTCGTAACAGTAATCATTTTTTTGATTCCTATTCGATCAATATTCAATGCCCTTGCAATATTAATTAGCAAGACCCAATAAATAATTGAAAAAAACTTAGATGCAGTTCAATATGCACTTTTTGTAACGATTTGTGTCTTTCTGTAACAGTAAATACATGTGCTTATATATTTATTTTTGGTAAAATCCAGAGAGTGATTTTAAATAAATTAAAATCATTTTATTGTGTCATATTACCGTAGGAAGTCACGGTGAAATTTTCGGTTGAAAATTCAGACGAAAGTCGATCTGCATTTTCACTGCCGGTACAAGTTTACTGAGCAGAAAACCTAATTTTGACCCGTGAACGAAACGGTTGGTGGTTTTGTTGTGTTTTGTATAATACTGGGAATTTTCGAAAATCCTTGTTCTGGGTCAAAATATAATATTTATTTCGGACGAAATACGATCAGGAACTTGAACCGGATACACAATGGAGCAAAATAGGAGACATGAAAGGATTGAAGTGACTTGTTGGAAAAGTAGGCATGGTGGTAGAAGTCTTTGTCACATCCATAAAAAGTGTCATTATTACACTTTTTCAAATTTTACTATTTTATAATCAAATAAGCCATATTTTCTCCTTTTTGCCAACCAAACATGGTATAACCCAAAACTTGGTCATCAAGTTCTCTCCCTCTCTCTCTCTCTCTCTTTCACGCCTACTCCCTCACTCCCTCTACATATTCACACTCCATTTCACCTCACTCATTTTCTTCTTCATCCTACTAATTGAAGTTTCTATCACTTAAAGTTTTCATTTTTACTCATTGTCAAGCTTCAAGTTCTGCATACTTTTTCATCCTAGATTCAAGGGTAACACTCTCATACTATTCTCTTTCAATCTCTACATTTATTTCATGAGTTTACTCTATGTTTTCCATTGATGTTCTTAAAGCTCTTTTTAACTTCTAAAATCTCTAGAAAATTGTAGAAAAATCCATTTGAGTTGAAACCAATTTGTATGAACTCATAACCATCTCTATATTCACTATCTAAGAGATTTAATCAAACAAAAATTTCTCTCCTCATTTTCCTAGCAAGATCGAAACCCTAAGATAGTGGCTTAGTGGGATTTTTGTTCAATATTTGTAAAGTGATCATTATTTACGAGCTCCTAACACTTAAGGATCATTAATCCTTGAGTTGTATAAATTTTGAAAATCTCTAACCCTATGTTTGTGATATGGATATATGGCATGAACTGTTTTATTTGTTATGCTGTTGATGAGAATATTATTCTGCCGTTGATTGATGTCTGAGAAGCCTGACCTCTTTCAGTGCACAATTAATTATTGAGATAAAAGTCTCAAAAAACTCATGAGGAAAACTTGAATATAACTGTGTTTATCAGAGCGCTTCTTCGTTAAAAGAAATGAAGTTGAGATTTGAAATAGAAAAGAAAATATATTTTAGTATATTACCAATTTCGGAAAAAAAATGAAATGGAAAGTATTCTGGGAACTAAGTGGAAAATGTTTTAAAGCTTGAGAACAACCTTTCTTCCATTCAAATAATTTTAGTATAAGTGAAAATAATTTTAATAAGTATGTTTATTGAAGGAAAACCTTTGAAAATGATTGGTAATATTTTAGAAAAGAATTTAAAAGGATTTGACAACATTCTAAAGTTAGTTTGGTAGAGAAGAGGAATTTTAAAGGGGAAAATGGATTTATTTATGACTTAACGTTTTACAAATGCATTTCGAATGAAAATATTTTGGTAAAATACTTTTGAATATATTCCGGCAAGCTTGGACAAGTCGCCGAGGTTTTATTTTATATTTGTATTTCACTGAACGAAAAGGGATAAATTGTTAAGTCTCTAAAATGTCTGATGTGCATTTCCCTAAGTTTTGATGAGAACTAAACATTGGTTAATAATTTAATTAACTTTCATATTGGTTGCTAACCTATCTATCGAGTGTGCAGATTAAGAAATAGAATCATCCGTCCAACACTGTAGTGAATGAAGCTCACGTCCATCGCAAATGTTTGAAGATTGAAGCTCTCGTCCAACACTGTAATGTTTGAAGCGCATGTCTAAAAGTATCAGAAGGCCGCGTCCATCAAAGTATCAGAAAAGCCCGTCCAGTGAGGTATCAGAATTATCCATCTACTAACGTGGCACTTGGAGCGCGTCCATCAAAGTATCAGAAAAGCCCGTCCAGTGAGGTATCAGAATTATCCGTCCAATGACGTGGTACTTGGAGCTTGTCCATTAAAGTATTATAATAGCGCATCCATTAAAGTATCAGAATGGCTCGTCCAATGACGTGGCAAAAGACTCTCGTCCACTAGAGTAACTGAGACTCTCGTCCACTAGAGTAACCGAGACTCTCGTCCACTAAAGTAACAAAGGCTCTCGTCCACTAAAGGTGACAGAAACGCTCGTCCACTAGTCTTTGGACTTGCTGAGTCCTTAATATGGAGCTCATCTACTAGCCCGAATGAAAACTCAAATGACTAGATAGACATGATTATTTTCAAGATGGAAGCACTTATCTGATGAACGCAAATTCTCTAAGGATTATCAGAATCTTAGTTCAAGAATCAGAAAGAGACTCGAAGCCTTCTCTCCTACTCAGTTTCACGATTATCAAGAAAAGTCAGAAGACTACTCTCTCAAGCAACCTTGGATAATCTAAAAGAATGCTTCCAACATGCTTTATTCCACAAAAAGGGGAGTGTACTCAGCAAAGTACAAAAAGCTCTCTGCCCAACTCTGACATGGTTGTATCTCGATGCATAAAGCCATGATCCTACATATTAGAGTACAACCAACGTTCCTATTGCATTAATGGCTGCTCAGAACGACTCTATTGCATTAATGGGTGCTCATACTTTATTGCATTTAATGAAGTTCTGCTTGAAGCCAACATCTGAGAGAATGTCTCTAACGGATCCTAAATGCTTGAAGACTATAAATACAGAAGTCATTGAAGATGAAGAAAAAAATAGAATACACACTGCATTAAAACGCCATTACTCTGCTCATTAATTTCTTTCATTATGTATTCTTCAAACATTTGAAGTTATTAGGCAGACTTTCCTAGACTTCACATTTAAACCACTCTTTGAGTGTTAGTGAAAGATCTGCCTGTGAGAAATTGTATTTATTACAAACCCTATCTCTCAAACAAACCAGAGTGAGCCTGAAGAGGCTAGGTGTGAAAATAATACTTGTCTTGAGCCTGAAAAGGCTAGGTGTGCAAATAATACTTGAGTCTGTAACCTTATCAGTTATAATGGATAAATCTTGGTGCTGCCAAGGACTGGACGTAGCTCTTTGATTTGAAGAGTGAACCAGGATAAATCACCGTGTCAATCTCTCTTCCCTCAAACTCTTTAATTGCTTTAGTTTTCTTGCGTCTGTCAAGTGGTGTGTTTGCAATAGGCACCCGTCCATCCTGTATTCTTCCACTCGTCCAAAGCTAGCTTTCTATTTGCGAAAAGATTTCAGCTTTGCTTAAATTCTGATAAACACAATTCAACCCCCCTTCTCGTGTTTATAGTTGTCTATTTCAGTTGGTATTAGAGCTCAGCCTTTGGGTTGAGCATCTAACAGTGTAGACGTAAAAGGTCCTGAAGAATAAACATGACGGCTGGAGCTAGTTCAAGTGGAAGTCATCAGACTAAAGGAGCTTCCCTAACCAGACATCCTTACTTCAATGGAGAAAACTACAACTAATGGAAGGATAGATTTCAATGGTTCATTCTATCCACAAACTCTGATCTTTGGGATGTCATCACAGATGGTCCATTTATTCACAAGAATGATAATAACACTGACAAACCAAAAGCTCAGTGGACTGCTGCATAAAAATCAAAATGGGAGCTGAACCACAAAGCCAGATACAACATCATTTGTGCTCTCAGTCCGGAGGAGTTTGAGAAGGTATGTGCCTGTGACTGCAAAAGAAATATGGGACACCTTAGCTGTCACACATGAAGGAACAACAAAAGTCAAATAGTCAAAGATTGCCATACTTGTTAGAAAGTATGAGCTGTTCATCATGGAGGAAGGAGAATCTGTTGCACAGATGACAGGAAGATTTCAAACTATCATCAACAGTTTAAAATCTCTTGACAAAGTCTATACCAATGCTGAGAAGGTTGGTAAGATTCTGGGAAGTCTACCTAAATAGTGGAGACCTTTGGTCACTGCTATTTCCCAAGCCAAGGATCTCACTACCTTGACTATGGACGAACTTCTTGGAACACTCACTGTTCATGAGAAAGAACTTGGAGATGAAGCTGCACCAAAGAAGGGCAAGTCAATTGCTCTGAAAGCTGATCAAAAGTCAGCAAAAGGTTCCAAGGCTCTGAAGGCAGATGAGTCATCCAGTGATGCTGACCTATCAGAACTCGAGGATTCTGAGAATGATGAAGAATTGTCTCTCCTGACCAGGAAGATAAAGCTTATCCTACAGAAAAAGAAATTCAAGAAGGATAGGCCATTCATAAGGTTCAACAAGGACAAAAACTTCAAAGAATCCACCTCAACAGACAAAAGTCCAATTGTTTGCTATGAGTACAAGAAGCCCGGTCACTTCAAGGCTGAATGTCCTCAACTCAAGAAGGCCCCTTTTAAGAAATTATTCAAGAAGAAGAAGAAAGGAATGATGGCTACTTGGGAGGATCTGGAGTCAACATCTTCTGATGAAGAAACAGAAGAAGAAGCCAATCTCTATTTGATGGCCAACATTGACTCAGACTCTGACGATGAGGTACATCCTGACTATGAGAAATTACTTGATGCCTATGAGGAGTTGATGGAGGAATACAACTGCTTATCTACAGCCTTCAAATCCCTCAAGAGAGAGTATGTAAAGCTCACCAGTGAGCATAAACATAAATCTCAAGAGTGCGAGAAGCTGGCTAAAGAAAACAGTGAGCTAAAGACTGAAAAGTCTAGTGAAGCTAAGATCTCAAGTGAAACATCACCATCTGAAGAAGTTGAAAAACTTCAACAGAAAGTGGAAGAGCTCACTTCTGATCTTGCCAAATTTGTTAATGGTAGAGACAATATGACTAAGCTACTTGGTAGTCAGAAGCACTCTCTTAACAAAGAAGGTATTGGATATGTCCATCAGACACATCATAAAGTATCAACTAAAGCTTCTAAAGTATCTGTTAAGTCAACTGTAACCAAATCAACACCTATTTGTAACTTCTGTGGAAAAATTAGGCATGTTATGTCTAAGTGTATCCATAAGAAGAGAAGGAAGTCCTCACAGACTCCTAGAACTAACAGAAAAGGACCCAGAAAAATATGGGTACCTAAAGATCAAATAATATTTGTTGCAGATGTCCTCAACAAGACAAAGAAAACACCACTGCCGGTACCTGGACAGTGGCTGCTCGTGACATATGACAGGAGAAAGGTCTATGTTCCTAGACCTCCAACTTAAGAAAGGAGGACACGTTGCCTTCAGAGGGAATCAGAAAGGGAAGGTTATAGGAATTGGTACTATTGGTGGTAAACCCCCTCTTCCCTCTATATATAATGTTCTCTTGGTTAAAGGATTAAGACACAACCTGCTTAGCATAAGTCAATTATGTGATAGTGGTTTTGATGTTTCCTTTACCAAGGATGTATGCATAGTTAAATACTGTAGTGGCAAAACCTTCTTTTCAACTAAAAGGCAACAAAATCTTTATAAGATTGAACTGTCTGATCTCTCAGATCAAAATGTAACCTGTCTGATGTCTAAAGAGGATGAGAGATGGTTATGGCATAAAAAACTAGGACATTCTAGTATGAAACTATTTTCTGAATTAAAAACGAATAATCTCGTGAGAGGATTGCCTGATATTAGCTTTAAGAAAGATGTCTTGTGTGATGCATGTCAGAGAGGTAAACAGATAAAATCAAGTTTCAAATCTAAAACCCAAGTATCAAACTCTAGACCTCTTCAGTTGTTACACATGGATCTGTTTGGACCAGTTAGTGTTGCCAGCCTAGCTGGAAGAAAATATGGATTTGTCATAGTTGATGACTATTATAGATACACATGGGTACTCTTCCTAACACACAAGGATGAGTCTTTTAAGGCTTTCTCAGTATTCTGCTAAAGAGTACAAAATGAGCAGGGTCCTTAGAAGTGATCATGGGGGAGAATTTGAAAATGAGCAGTTTAGACAGTTCTGTGAGGAGAATGAAATCTCTCACAATTTCTCTGCACATACAACTCCACAGAAAAATGGAGTGGTTGAGAGAAAGAACAGATTTCTACAAGAGATGGCTAGATCTATGCTCAATGAAAACAATCTCCCTAAGTACTTCTGGGCAGAAGCTGTAAACACTGCTTGCTATGTACAAAACAGAATACTTATTAGGCCTTTTCTGAAAAGGACTCCTTATGAATTGTGGAAAGGAAAAAGCCCCAACATATCTTATTTTCATGCTTTTGGATGTGAATGTTTTATTCTGAATACCAGAGATAATCTTGGAAAGTTTGATTCTAAGGTAGATAAAGGTATTTTCGTAGGTTATTATGAAAAGTCCAAGGCTTTTAGAGTTTACAATTCAAGAACTTGTATTATTGAAGAATCTGTTCATGTTAAATTCAATGATGGATTAAAGACTGATAAAGAACTATCAGATCTAGAAGATGATCTTGCAGGTCTTGATATAAACAAGACAGAAAGTCAACAACCCGATCTAACCAAAACAGAACCTGTGCCTGAGGCTGAAAGACAAGTGGAACAGACGAGTCAACAGACAAGTCAAGATCTTCATGATGATCTCAAAAGGGATTGGAAGTTCAACACTCATCAACCTAATGATCTTATTATTGGAAATCCTTCTGAGGGAGTAAGAACCAGATCCACATTAAGAGAATCAAGCAATGTGGCCTTTATTTCAGATTTGGAGCCTAAACGCATTGAAGAAGCTCTTGAGGATGAAAGCTGGATTCTTGATATGCAAGAAGAACTTAACCAGTTCACCAGAAATGATGTCTGGACTCTTGTCTCTAAGCCTAAAAACAAGTCGGTTATTGGAACAAGATGGGTCTTCAGAAACAAATTGGATGAAGATGGTAAAGTTGTCAGAAATAAGGTAAGGTTAGTAGCTCAAGGCTATAACCAACAAGAAGGTATTGATTATACTGAAACCTTTGCACCTGTAGCTAGAATAGAAGCCATATGCATTTTAATGTCATATGCTGCACAACACCAAATTACCCTGTTTCAAATGGATGTAAAAAGTGATTTTCTAAATGGTATAATTGAAGAAGAAGTGTATGTTAAAAAACCCCCTGGTTTTGAGGATACTGATAAACCAGATCACATTTTCAAACTTAAAAAGGCATTATATAGTTTGAAACAAGCACCTAGAGCATGGTATGATAGACTCAGTTCTTTTCTTATGCATAATGGTTTTACTAGAGGACAAGTAGACACTACTCCGTTCAAAAATTGCTCTAAAGAGAACTTTATTATAGTTCAAATATATGTTGATGATATTATTTTTGGAGCAACTAATGAAAGCCGTGCAAGGAATTTTCAAGTCTAATGCAAGCTGAATTTGAGATGAGCATGATGGGAGAATTGGAGTTCTTCCTTGGATTACAAATCAAGCAAACAAGTGATGAAATTTACATTCATCGACAAAAATATACCAAGGAGATACTCAATAAATACAAAATGGAAAATGCAAAGCTCATGAAAACCCCTATGCAACCCAATGCAAAACTAAGCAAAGATGATGAAGGTAAAAAGGTAGATCAAACTCTCTACAGAGGTATGATTGGCTCTCTACTATACTTAACTTCAAGCATACCTGACATTCAATTTAGTATCTGTATGTGTGCTAAATTCCAATATGATCCTAGAGAATCTCATCTTAAGGCTGTAAAAAGAATATTTAGATATTTTCTTGGAACTACTAATATTGGTTTGCTGTATTTTAGATCAAAAGAATACATATTAGTGGGATATTGTGATACTGACTTTGCTGGAGACAGAATAGAAAGAAAAAGCACCAGTGGAGGATGTCACTTCATTGGAGCAAGTTTAGTCTCATGGTCAAGCAAGAGGCAGACAACCATTGCCTTGTCTCATCTTTGAAGCAGAATACATCTCTCTTTGCTAGTTAGTTGCTGCTCTCAACTCTTATGGGTAAAACATCAACTTGAGGATTAATCTATTTATAAACATAACATATCTGTATGGTGTGATAATTCCAGTGCTATATGCTTAACTAAAAATCCAATTCAGCATTCTAAGGCTAAGCAAATTGAAATCAAACATCATTTCATTAGGGATTATGTTCAAAAAGGCATCTTTGATATTAAGTTTGTTAAAACTGAAAATCAATGGGCTGATATTTTCACTAAACCCCTCGCAGAAGAAAGACTTTTATTTATTAGAGATAATATAAACATGCATTGCATTGTTGAATGACATGTATGAATGTTAACGAGTCTATGCTAAATCTGTCGTTACTCCTATATACATGTTCTTTCAATTAAGCATTAGTTCAGGGGGAGTAATAATACAATAATTTAAGTGGAATATGTCTAATATGCTTGCTGCATTACTATGATTTTCTTAACATGTTATCTTGCCTTTAACATATCTCATAAATAAAACTTGATAACCCTTTTTGATGTTGACAAAAGGGGGAGAAAGGGAGAAATGAATAGGGAGAAAGAGAGAAATGAATAGGGAGAATGGGAGAAATGAAAATGGGAGAATAGGAAAAATAGAATGAGAGAATGAATATGATATGACCTGTTTTCACTTAAGAAAATTTCAACCTGTCTATATATGTTATTTTCTTTGTTGATATTTTCTGAGGTTCATTAAATCATCTCAATGTTTGTCATCATCAAAAAGGGGGAGATTGTTAAGTCTCTAAAATGTCTGATGTGCATTTCCCTAAGTTTTGATGAGAACTAAACATTGGTTAATGATTTAATTAACCTTCATATTGGTTGCTAACCTATCTATCGAGTGTGCATATTAAATAAGAGAATCATTCGTCCAACAGTGTAGTGATAAAAACTCACGTTCAACACACAAGTGTTTTAAACAAACGTCCAGCACTGTAGTAATTGAAGCGCACGTCCAAAACGCAAGAGAAACAAACCCGCGTCTACTAAAGTATCAGAAGGCCGCATCTACTAAAAATATCAGAAGGCCGCATCCACTAAAGTATCAGAAGGCCGCGTCCACTAAAAGTATCAGAAGGCCGCGTCTACTAAAGTATCAGGAGGCCGCGTCTACTAAAAGTATCAGAAGGCTGCGTCCACTAAAAGTATCACTTGGAGCGCGTCCATCAAAGTATCAGAAAAGCCCATCCAGTGAGGTATCAGAATTATCCGTCCAATGACGTGGCACTTGGAGCGCGTCCATCAAAGTATCATAATACCGCGTCCATCAAAGTATCAGAATAACGCATCCACTAAGGTATCAAAATGGCTCGTCCAATGACGTGGCAAAAGACTCTCGTCCACTAGAGTAACTAAGACTCTCGTTCACTAGAGTAACTAAGACTCTCGTCCACTAGAGTAACTAAGACTCTCGTCCAATAGAGTAACTAAGACTCTCATCCACCAGACTAACTGAGACTCTCGTCCAGTAAAGTAACAGAGGCTCTCGTCCACTAAAGTAACAAAGGCTCTCGTCCACTAAAGGTGACATAGACTCTCGTCCACTAATGGTGACAGAAGCGCTCATCCACTAGTCTTTGGACTTGGTGAGTCCTTAATATAGAGATCAT
The DNA here is from genome assembly GCA_030762895.1 of Sophora flavescens. Taxonomy (NCBI): domain Eukaryota; kingdom Viridiplantae; phylum Streptophyta; class Magnoliopsida; order Fabales; family Fabaceae; genus Sophora; species Sophora flavescens. The sequence goes on from CM061067.1 coordinate 165,291,441, forward strand.
CTACTAGCCCGAATGAAAACTCAAATGACTAGATAGACGTGATTATTTTCAAGATGGAAGCACTTATCTTATGAACGCGAATTCTCTAAGGATTATCAGAATCATTTTTTTTTAAATCCAGAAAGAAGCTTGAAGTCTTCTCTCTTACTCAGTTTCACGATTATCAAGAAAAGAAGACTACTCTCTCAAGCAACCTTGGATAATCTAAAAGAATGCGTCCAACATGCTTTATTCCACAAAAAGGGGAGTGTGCTTAGCAAAGTGCAAAAAGCTCTCTGCCCAACTCTGACATGGCTGTATCTCAACGCATAAAGCCATAATCCTACATGTTATAGTACAACCAATGTTCCTATTACATTAATGGCTGCTCAGAACGACTCTATTGCATTAATGGGTGCTCAGACTCTATTGCATTTAATGAAGTTCTACTTGAAGACAACATCTAAGAGAATGTCTCTAACGGATCCTAAATGTTTGAAGACTATAAATACAGAAGTCATTGAAGATGAAGAAAAAAGAGAATACACACTGCATTAAAACACCATTACTCTGCTCATTAATTCTTTTATTCTTTCATTCTGTATTCTTCAAACATTTGAAGTTATTACGCAGACTTTCCTAGACTTCACATTTAAACCACTCTCTAAGTGTTATTGAAAGATCTGCTTGTGAAAAGTTGTATTTTTACAAACCCAATCTCTCAAACAAACCTAAGTGAGCCTGAAGAGGCTAGGTGTGAAAACAATACTTGTATTGAGCCTGAAGAGGCTAGGTGTGAAAGCAATAATTGTCTTGAGCCTGAAGAGGCTAGGTGTGCAAATAATACTTGAGTCTGTAACCTTATCAGTTATAGTGGATAAATCTTGGTGCTGCCAAGGATTGGACGTAGCTCTTTGATTTAAAGAGTGAACCAGGATAAATCACCGTGTCAATCTCTCTTCCCTTAAAATCTTTAATTGCTTTAGTTTTCTTGCGTCTGTCAAGTGGTGTGTTTGCAATAGTCACCCGTCCATCCTGTATTCTTCCACTCGTCCAAAGCTAGCTTTCTGTTTGCGAAAAGATTTCAGTTTTGCTTAAATTCTGATAAACACAATTCAACCCCCCTTCTCGTGTTTATAGTTGTATATTTCATCCCATGTTGATGTTGATAATTTCAAAACGTTAAAATTTATGAAAAGTCGTTAGCTTTTGAGTTTCGACAATGAAAGAGAATGAACACAAAGAAAACGTTGAGAACAACTATTTTACATGCATTTTAGGTAGACATGCCTCACGTTGATAGAAGTGATGCCTTGATGATCAGGCATTCACAATACGATGTATCACTGCATCCTGGGATGGGACAGTGTGTTATTAAATCCATGAGCATGGAATACTGCATCCTGGGATGGGACAGTATGCTATGGATGTTTAGTCACTTAACGTGATGCCAAAGTGGTAGCGATTTGAGTTTGATCAACTCTTAGAATGACGAGGGGATCTCATGAGATTAAGTTTAGAGCCTGAATATTGAAGTGTCATGCATATTTTCATCGAAACTGACCGTGCGGGCATGATACCCTTTGACATTATACATGTTTAATTCTGATAAATTATTTGGAAATATATTATATATGCTTATGTGATTTAAGCATCATGAATATGGTTATTATATCCAATCCATATATTGGTATCTCACTCTTGCATGTTTTCTTGTTGTTCCTTCTCCCGATGGAATATATATATATATATAAGGGTTTAGATGGATCTCGATGCGCCTCTGACACCGACGGGAATGAGGACACTAACTTTTGATGATGCGGGAGATCCAGGGGCGTGGAACATACTCCCCGGATCCCATGCGGCCATCTATCGCGGGCCGGTTAGTGAACTGAAAGGAAACGGGGAAGAGGGACCACAGAAGCGAGTGCAGACAGTAGGAATGGTTCAGGTGTCACTACCACCCCCTTGGTACTATATACATGTGTTGGCGCAGAGTGGACAGCTTCATGAGCACCCACCCTTAGGAGTGCCACTTCCGGGCGTTGAGCCAACTTCACCTATTGAAGAGGATCCGGAAGAAGATCCTGAGGAGTACCCTGAAGGCGAGCTGGAAGATCACGTCCTTTACGACGACGACATTGACGATGTGTCGGAGTATGTGCGTGACGACGATCCTGATTTTGACGATTCTGACTCCCCCGATGAGGGCGGAGAAGTGGTGGATGCGTCGCCGGGGAACTCCTCCGGGAGCGGTAGTGTTCAGACTGACCCTTTTTATGGCTATTAGTTGTAGATCATCTTAGGGGTGCCCTTTTTGGGAATAGTGTATCCTGGTCCGACTGCATTTGGCTTCATAGAGCCACGGTATTTTGATATGTGGTTCCGGACCTTCCCCCGTTTTGCTTTATCTTGCTTATAGCTTTTCCCTTTTATGTTTAGTGTTATCAATGGCCGGTACTATAAGGCCCTGACCTTCTGTAATATATATGTCAAGTTGTAACTGTCACTGCTTAGTTATTTATGTTGTTTATGTATCATGTTCTAAGTGTTCATCTACTCTTTAACACACACACACACACACACACACACACACACATATATAATCACCATTTTGAGAATATTTAATTATTAAGAGAATGTTATTTTCCTAAAGTAACCAGCATTTTAATCAGTTTTATTTTTCCGCAACGAGTAACCATGTGACTCCCAAGTTGGGGTATTACACTTTTTGTGTTATTTACCAATTATAACATGTCACATTTTTTAAAATTTTCATTTAAATTTAAATCTAAAATGTTCCTATTTTTTTTCTAATTGTTGGTTAATCCATATGTCGAATTATGATTGGAGAACAGTAAAAATTGCACACAACAAATTGCAACTAAGTTTTCTCCTAAATAATTAATATCATATAAAATGTGTACATAGGCGATGTACAACTGGTATATAGGTTGCTAGCAGTTGATCAATTAAACTATATATGCATCAAAAAAGAGGTGTGTTATTTGTACACCTTAGTTTGACACCTAGGTATAGACACCAGTATTTATGCGGTGATATTATTCTATCAATGATTCTAGTTTAGTAATTATAATTCTTATTAGTTTTATTTCCCTGTCGTATTCTCTACAATCACAATATTCACAGTGATAATTCATATGTCTTTCACATACATCTGTAGCTTCAGTTTTTAATTCTTGTATTAGATGTCTTAAATTATTTTGATTAGTTAAATCTAACATACTTAGTCTATATACAAATTTTTCTATATTTTGTTGATCCATTCACTTGCTTAGCTCTGATACCAAAATGATACCACCCTATTAATTCTATTTATTTCAATAATTTTTGTTGTAATTTTTGTTTTATTCATAATTTTAGGGTAGTATTTATGTGTAATTTGGGTTACTGAATAATTCGTACCCGTCTTCATACATAAATTTATTTATGGATTCATCTATTTCTAATAATTTTTTAATTATTTGTTTTTGTTCTTCTTTATAAAATGCTAACTGAACTCTTCGTTGTATTTATTTTAGATAAAGTTCTTATTGCCAGTGTTGATACTTTAATTTATTAATTATTATTTGTTTACAATCTTTTGGTAATTTCATAACCAGTATGTTTAATATTTCTTTATCCATTATTCTGAATGCCAGTATTCATCATCAGAATATCTTTGTTCTTCAATTAATTCCATTTCTTCTAAATATTCAAATCCAATTTCAATATCTAAGCAGTGTAAATAGTATTCTTCTTGCCAGTAATGTTCTTTTATCTTTTTTATTATAATTTTTTTACAATCAACTGGAAGGGTAAATTGTAGTACATTTATTATTTCTTTACATGTTTGTTCATCTAGATCCATTTTATTTTAATCACTATCTTCAAAAGGTGGTGTTTCAAGTCTAAAGTAATTGATTGGGTTTGAGGAGGAACTTGAGGCTTCAAGATTTAGTTCCTTTATTCCGTCCATTATATTCTTCATTCCCATTCTATAATGTTCCTTCATTTCTTTTTATTTATTTTCTAAATCAATTAATTCCTTTTCTTTTCTTATTAGACGTCTTTCAATTAATTTTCTATTTCTATTTTCTGGATCTCTTTCCAGATAATAATCTAAGGCTCCAAAGAGATCTCTAACATCCGTTTTAGCTTTATCTTTCTTTAGATAAAATTCTTTAATGCGTTTAAATTTTTCCTTATTGTTCATATTTTGTTTTTTAAATATAGAGTTAAATCTTTTACTTGATTAGATAGTTTTATAATATCATTTTCTTCATTAGTTCTTTTTTGTTCTAGAAGAATAATTGGTCTTGGAATTGATTCTTTTTCGAAAATTCTTGGTCTACTTATAAAAGTTCCTAATTCTGTTATTTCATTTTTCTTTGGATAATAAATTTTTCCTATATCTTCAAATAATCTTGGTATATCTATTCTATCATTGTTTCTAAAAGTAATACTCTGGTGTGAATTTGTTAGTACATAGTTTTACACAGTATGTAATTGAAAATATTTTATCTCCCAGTTTCATTAGGGTTTCTCTTAAAAATTTGTGTTCAAGGGTTAATGATTGATTTGGTCTTTGAGTATTTAATAGGATTCCTATATTTGGTCCGATTTCAAACTTTAATTTTACATAGGCTAATTTTCCTTCTATTACGCCTAGTATTTTATCCTTTGGATCATTTATTCTATTATCTTTTAGAACTAATTCGATTGGTGAATTTATTCCTTCTTGGAACGTTGCTTTAATTAGAACTTGTACTGCTCCTATATGGATATATCCTAATTTCTTTGTGTTCTTGGTTCTTTAGATTTCTTTTTAATTCTGAATTTTTTTCTTTGCTTATTAACTGAATACTTGCATTTCCTTGAGTTTCAGATATGTCTATTGGCGATTCATTCATTATTTTTCCATAATATATTATATTTTCCTTTTGATTAAATTTCTTTAGTATATTTATTAATTCTCTTTCTTTTCTATCATATTTGCAGTTTCTACTAAATCTAGATCTTCTTTCTGAATTTTCTTAAATAATTTTGGATTAATTAAAATGCTTCCTTCATAATTTCCATCTTCTTCAGTAATTTATAAGTGTTCTATTTCACTAGTTTCTATCTGATCTATTTCAGACATTATTTTGCATAGAATAAATGTAGTTCTGAAAAGAGTGACTTAGTAATCATACCCGATCTTTGGTTTTTTGAAATTATTTGCTTCTGCCCACTTCTACTTCCGTTGATTTCTTCTTTTAATCTTGCTTGGTATGAAGTAATTGACAGAATAATTTGGAGAAATAGAGATTTTATTTAGTAATTGACTATTTTACATGAGGGGGTCGGATGGACACTCAACCATCCGAGCTATACCACAAGGGTTTAGCAAACTACTCTTAGAGAGAGATCACACACAAATGAGAATTAAAACTTTGGTTCTCAATTCTGGTTTGCCTCAGCATAAGAGGACTTATTTATAGCCTAGGCACACAAGACTATTTTACAAAAGTAACCCTGAAAATAATTGATTGCTTCACATCTGGTTCAATATTTCGACTGATGACGTCAGTGCTTGCATCATTGCTTAATAATTCTACTTGATGACGTCAGTGCTTACATCATTCTTCAATTATTGCTTCATCCGAGTCTCTGTCTTCTTGCTGGTGCTTGCTGGTGCTTTCTGTCATAATCTGTCTTTTTGTACATCTTATGCATTCATGATTCCTGCTTTAATTAATGCGCGTAGCTTGCTTAAGACAGCTGGCCTATAATTCATTTAGAATGGGAATTCAAAGTTTGTCAGGATGCTTAAGTCTCTTTCTTTCATTACTTAACCAAGTGTTTTGCTTAGAAGCAAAGTATTCGGACCTTTGTAATTGGTTTTGACAAAAGAATTTTGTCCTATTGTATTGCAATGTCCGAAAATGCTTGCCAACTGGTTAGCTATTATTGTTGTCATGTCATCTTCATCATACGTGATTCTCCTTGCTTCGTCCATTAATGGAAAATTATTGTTGCTTATGCCTATGAAGGCGAAATGCTTGGCTGGCTGTTTTGTTTGGAAGTCTGGGTATGTGTGACACCTCTTCTTGGGTCATCACATAGTAACACGTTGCGGACAAATAAACTTTAATTATGTTGGTTACTTTCGGAAAATAATATTTTATAACCCTTTTCTTAATACCAAAAATGGTGATAGATTTTTTTATTTTTTTTAACTTGACAACAAACAACAACATAACCAAACGTAACATATATATATCATCATATGCATCAACAGTTTTGTACAACCATATAACTATACATGGCCTTTATCAGAACAGACCATTCTCAACATAGCTAAGTAAAGAAATAAAAATATAACAGACACGTAGCGAATCGTCTATGACCTTATAACAAAAACATGGCTCTCAGTAGCCAGAATAGACTGATGAAGTCACTACCCCAAAAATGGAATCTACCTACAGCTGGTCAATATCTAGTGATACCCATTGGGAAGACCATGGTGGTCAATCCCACTCCCCGCAGAAGTATCTGATGAAGACACGACTGCACCCTTATCTGGTGAATCGTCGTCGTCATCAAGAGGAATGTACTCGGGCACATCCTCAACGAACTCCTCCGAATCCTCCTCCGGATCTAAAACCATCTCCTCTGGAGGTGATGCCGGTGTTGCCTCAGCTAACGGCTGTGCCTTGAGCTCCCCATGATCAACCAGGTGCTGCAGTAGGAACCACATCGGGGGTAGGGATACATCTATGGTCTCTACAGTCCGATGCTCACGCTGTGGTCCAGTCGCTATGGTGCCCTCTATGGTATGTATACCCCAGGTATAAGTCGCATTGTGGGCTTCAGGGTTAATGACCCACGCGCCTATATTCTCCGCGTCCTCAAAACGGAGCGAACGAACCCCCGTGTGTGCCAGTGGCATCGCCGGATCCATCTATACCCAGATAGAAATACACTCCATACAGAAAAGTGACCAACAATAAAACGTGCAAGGGTGAGAACCAATATATGGATTTTAAAACGATAACCATATCCACGACACTCAAAGGGTTTCATACCCGACGGTCGTAGTTATTTTAAAAACAATGACACTTCAATATTCATCATCTAACTTTGGTACCTAATATCCGAAGCTTCAACCACCAAATAAATGAGCTAATCAAGCTCCCGTTTCCAAATAAGGCAGGTTTTATCTTTGCCAAATAAGGCAGGTTTTAAATTAACCATAGCACTGTCCAAAACGAGGCACAGTGAATACTATTCATAGTATATGGTTTCCTTTCATTTGTCCATCAAGGCACAGTGATGAAAACGTCATGAATACTTGCCGTCGATAATTCAAGTCCAATGCGTAGGCACGTCTACCCAAAAATGCATGTAAAACATTTTGTTCACATCATTTTTTGTGTGTTCATTCTTTTCATGTCAGAGCTCAAAGACTCACGACCAAACCAACTTTTAAACATTTAAGTTTAATCCATCATTCCAGTATAAACAGACTCCAAGTCAAAATGTGCAAATCGCCAAATCTAGACCGATGCACCAGTCTTAGATATGTAGATTTTAGCACAAAATAAATTCAACGTTTTATAGGACATCTAGTCCATAACTTCACCGTTGGGACATACTGTCTCGTTTAACACTAGAACCCCGACGTCTCGGCTTCTAGGTCCGTTTTTCATCTTGAAATTCATTTTCGTTATGTGAAACACAAATCAAAAATAAAATTTCCTCAACTCATCCAAGTTGTTGGAAATAACACCGTTGTTTGCAGAAAATCCTTTTACATTGGAAATTCGTTTTATAAAATCGTTAACATCACTTAAAATTCGTTTTCTTTCAAAAAATCAATATTTTGAACTTGAAAATATTGCTTTGAGACAAATTCTCTGTTTTAACGGCTATTACCGTTTTTAATAATGCTTCTGTAAATATTATCGGAATTGTCTGACGTTTGACGTTTTAAAAACGTTTTTAAGTCATAATTTGACTTTTCTAGTAAAATAATTTTTCCAACACCATAATAAAATTATTTTTGAAACTTATTTTCTTAAAATAACATTTTCTAATATTTAGAAATTTCTTACGTATAATTTAGCAGTACTAAATTATTTTCACGGTTACGTCCTTTCAATGACTCATAAAACAATCTTACGTCGTTAAATCATTAAAATAATCATATTTTTCACTATTATCCATTTTTAAACAATCAGATAATTAAGTAATACTATATTACTATTTTCCATCAATTAAAAATTTATTATCCCATAAAAAGCTTTTTAATACTTTTAACCTCGTAATAAATTGAGCACTAACCACTGTCAGGCTTTACAATCCACAATCAACATCCATAACAATTTCATGCCAATAATATAGCAAGTAGCAATTAATGACATGCAACAAAATATAATAACAATTAAATGCAGATAAATAAATATTTAAAAGCAGATAATACTAACTACGTAAAATATTAAATATGTCCACAAATAATACAGACCACAACAAATTGCACACAACTATCGGAAAAACCCCTCAAGTAATCCCCTTACCTCTAGAAGATTTTCCTCCGATAAAATTTTCGTCGTAAAACCAAGCGTCGGTATCACCCGTACCCGATATGCTAGTTATCCTTCAATAAGCACAACAACCAATCAACAATCAAACAACTTAAAAACACCTAATTATCTACATGTTGGTTTCGGCCTTGGGGTGTTAAAATTGTTAAAAATTTCTAAAATTCCAAAGCTTTTGGATTAGTGATTCTCAATCACTTAAAACCCTAAAACAATACTTAAGATATAAGGATTGAAATAAAACACTCCAATCCTTTAACAAACCAAATTCGGCTATGAGTAGAAATATGGCTTAGAGATTTTAATTTGATTCAACAATCATGGATTCAATACATATATAAGCTATAAAGATTGAATCAAACAAGACTTAACATAAAGTTTGAACAAAGTTCCTCCCCCACAACAAACTAGGGTTCGGCCTCAACAAGATCAATAGGCAAGAAATTTTAGTTTGATGCATCATCTTGGATCTTAAATATAGAGAGGATATTAAGATCATAGAAATTGGTTCATTCTCATTGGATTTTTATATGAATTTCTATGGATTTATGAAGTTAGAAACCCTAAGATGAGACATTTACCAAGGCTTCAAAACACAAAAATAATTGAAGAACATGATGATAAATAAGTGAGAAGAGTATGGTATACCTCTTGGAAATGGAAAATGAGCTAAGAATCAAGCACTTCCTTCACAAAAAAGCTATGAAACTTAAGGATTTTTAAGTGGAAATGGAGAAACTTAATGAAGAAGATGATGCATGCCTTAAATAGAAGTGAAATGGGCTCACAAATGGAGGTTGGGCCATGGTATTTGGAGGGCTAAAGGGTCCAAAGCATAAATTTTAAGGGACAAAAGAGTAATCTTATAAAATGACATTTTTGTGGTTTTAAGACAACATAAGGACTTCATAGTAATTTTACTCTAAAATCCATCTTGAAATTGGCGAGTCACTCTAATGACTCACACTTATGAGTCATCTTGAATGACTAGCCCTTTATCCGTTAGCAGATCCCAGAAATCCTGTATCCAACTTCGTCGTTCATCCGATTTCGTATAACGTTCGTATAATATATATATTATTTTACTTTTTATGTGAAAATTTTTAAAATAGCCTAAGTAGTTGGAAACTTCATAAAAACCCTAAGTATTTCGTTCATGAGTCAAAATTAGGTCATTTGAGCAGTAAGATTCTTACTGTCATTAAAACGCAGATCGAGTTTCGTTTGAATTTTCGACCCAAAATTTAATCGTAACTCTCTACGTTAAATTAGTTTATGGATATGATCTTGGTTTATCCAAAATCATTTTCTACGTTTTAAAATAAAAATATAAACATTTGTCTATTTTACCGATATAAAACAATAAACAATGAAAAAAACTGGGTGTTACAGTATGCTGAGTAGAACTTTAAATAAATAGTTCTTTCTCTGGCTACCTTCTTCTTGTATAGTTGAATTGCTTCTTTGAAGTAATGTGGGAACAGATTAATCTCATCGAGATTCTTGCTTGGATAAAGACACTCAATTAGTCCAAATTGGAACATATTGAATGCCAGAGCCGGGGTTGCTCCTGGAGTAATTATTGTCTTAAGTCCATAGACATTTCTATCAACCATGTAAAACATTTGATTTTTTATTTTTCGTTGCAGTTAGTTAATCTTTCAAGGTGTTCATAAAATTTTTCTTCGGAAAATTGAACTAGTAGTTCTTGGTCTTTTCTGGTAATTATCTAAGGAGAATGGAATTCTCCCTAGAATATTCATTAGGTTTCTTGTTTCTGTTTTTATTATTTGTGCTGTTTCCGAATAAGTTCTAGGTCCGAGATAAATCTCTTTACTGGCTTCTTGGACTTCTTTTCCTTTTCTTGCTTAGAGCTTTTTCTGCTGTTTCTTTGGTTGGAAATGATTGATGATGGACTCCTGATATTCCTTGGCAATGGGGGGACTGCTTTGTACCAATCATCATAGATTCCTGGCATAGGTCCATTAAAGACAACGTACCATTTATTTGTTTCTTTTCGAGCTGCTTCTTTAATTTCATTCTGAATTCTTTCTTCTAAAATCTTTCATGTTTGCATTTGGAGTTCCAGTACTCTTAAATCTGATCTGATTAATTCCAATTCCTTCAGCTAATGTTCTTCTAGTACTTTTTTGAGCTGGTACTGCTGCTTCAGTAACTCTGTTGTGCCTCGCTCCATTCTCTTGATAAAATATCTGCAAGGACGTTCTTTTCTCCTTTAATGAGAAATTGAATAATTGTATTCAAATAACTTCATTTGCCATCGGATTAATCTCCCTTGCTTATAGGTTCCTTTGTGATTAATATTTTTGAAACCTGAAACATAAGTTGAATCAATCCGAACAATAAATTCTTTATCTAGTACATGCTTTTCCAACATTCGGATTAGTGCTAGAGTTTCTTTTTCATGTGTTGGATAATTAATTTCGCTATCTGAAAAATTTCCAGATGCGTAGCGACATAGTACTTCTTTCTTTTACCCTGGGGGCTTTGCTTTCATGACTCCTCCCCAACAGTCATTAGATGCATCAATTTCTATAATAATTAGATCATCATCTGATGGATGATATAGCTCAGGAAGATCCTGACATATTAATTTCATTTTTTAATAATTGCTTCGTCTTCCTTGGTCCAAGACCAAAGGGCATATTTCTTTAATTTTTGTTGAAGTACTTTCCTTTCTGCTGCAGGATACTTGATAAAACCTTCACTGGAAATATTTGCATTAGAATTTTTCCTTTCTCAATCTCTAATCCTGAATAATTAATTTTATTTTGAGCTAATATCACCTTTTTCTTACTTAAGACTACTACGTGTTTTAAACATTTATTAAGTACTAATTCCACTTTGTTAAAATGATCATCCAAATCTTTATTGGTAAAGACCAAGATATCATCAATGCATATAAGACAAAAATCTTTAAATTCTTTAAGTATTGAATCCATTCTTCGTTGAAAGATTCCTGGCGACTGCTTCATTCCCATTGGGAGTACATTCCATTCATATTGGCCTTGAGGATAACTGAATGTTGTTAATGCTTTAGATTCTTCAGATAATCTGATTTGATAAAATCCTGATTTACAATTGAAGGTACTAAACCAATTTCTAATTTGTCCAATAATTAAATCTTTTCTTGGAAGAAAATAAACATCACCTTCCATTGCATCATTTATTTGTTTGTAATTAATTACCATCCTTATTTTTCCTCTTTCTATTTCATTATGATTTTCCACATAAAAAGCTGGTGTTGAATGCTTGCTTTTTGATGGCCTAATTAATCCCTTTTTACACATTTCTTCAATATCTTTTACAAATTCAAGAGATCTTGTTTTGTGTAAATCATTGGTTTACATTTTATTTCTTTTGTTGTATTCTTTAACTTTTGTATAGTTAATTCATTATCTTTTTTTATTAATATTTGGATCCAGAGGATTTTCACTATATACTCTATTCAAAAGTTCTTCTATATATATGGGCTGGAATTCTTCTATTTGGTTCTAGATTTATAAATACATGGCGAATTTTTAAACATATTTCTTTGACTATCTCACCACGATTCAGCTCGCTAACAATGATTTTTTAGAATAAATACATTCAGGAAAATGAATAATGGGGATATTTATTATTTCTCTATGTTGTTTTTGATAAATATATGGTGTCTTTAAAGATATATATTCGAGATACTGGGAAAATGATGCATATAATCTTAGAAAGTTATTCCCAATGATCATGTCTACGGTTGTATTTTGTTGATATATTGTAGGTACTATGAATAACTTTTCTTGTATAATTAATGTAATTCTTGTTACCACCCAAAATAGTGGATGTATAGATCCATCCGCTATTTGTATTTTGACTGGTTTTTCTAATTTTTCCCATTTATCAAATAATGCTTTTGTTGCTAGACAAATACTTGCTCCAATATCTATATATGCTTCAGTTTCTCTTTTACTTTTTTCTACTATTCTTTTTATATAAGCATTATTTGGATTCTGTTTCTTCTGAAGATAATTCATTTTCAAGATATTCATATATACTTTCTTCAGTATCGGTTAATTATTCTTCTACTGGTTCAAGTTCATATATTTGGTATACTTGCTTTATTAATTTTGATTTTTCTTTAAAATCTTTTTCTTTTCGTTGAGGACATTCATTTGCATAATGACCTTCAACATTACATATCCAATAGACACATTTCTTTTTTCCTTTCGAACAATATTTTCTTGGTGTTAATTTCTTTTTTCTAAAGAATTTTTTATTAATATTTTTATAATATGTTTTCTTTCTTGGGTATCTTCTTTTTAATTTTGGTTTCTTATAATATTTTCTTTTTCTTACTGGCTTATTACAGTCATAGTTTCCAGGTTTTTCCATTTCTGGAATATCACAGCAGATTGCAATGCTTCCTCTATTTAATTGTCTTATTATTTCTCTTGCTAAACATTGTTCTCTTAATTCTTGGTATACAGTTTAAATAATTCCTCCTAAGGTGTTAGTTGTTTCATCTTGCCCGGATTCCCATAATTTCTTTATTCTAGTATTAAGGGGATATGGTAGCTTGTCTATAAAGATATATTTATAAGTTTCTTTTTCTTCTTCATTTATTTGATAATAATATTTTTGAAATTCACAAATAAAGCTTTATATTTGACACATATCGCATATTTGTATTTTATTTAAATGAGTTTTAGCCTTTTCATGTAAGAATTTATTTTTTTTTCATGTTGATCAAACATAGTATACCCTAAAAATTCTTGATAGATCATTGCCATAACCATTTTAGCAAAATCTTGGTTATTGTTTACTAACCTTGGATGTCTTTGCCAAGCTTCATATTTAATGCTAAGTAAAAATCTTTGTACATTTCTTGTTGTTTTAAATGTTAAAAAGTTTTTTACATCCATTACATTTAGTTTATTGAATCTTTCATCGGTTGCCATTAGTAATATCATTTCATTGGTCCATTGTACTAATATTTCTTCTTTATTTCTTGCACAGTCGATATTTAATACATTTACTAATCTTGTTGATTCATAATGATGTTTAAATATTCTTCTTGGATTTTTGTCCATTTATTAATTTTTATTGCGTATCATTTATTATACATTGTTTCTTCTTCATATTTATCTCACGCATTATCATGAGTATATCTAAATTCTTCCCATTTTCTTTTGGGCTTTGTTCCACTATATTCTACTTTTTCCATTTTTATATGATTTTCTTCTGATTCTGAAGTTGAACTATAGTTTAAAATTATTTCTTCATTTTCATCATTTTCTTTTATTACTTGATCTATGTGATCTATTTTTTGTATTTGGTCATGTTCTTCTTCAATTATTTTTAATTGTTCTAATAATAGTTGAATTTTTTCTAAATCATTTGATTTCTTTAATGTTTCCATATATTCATCTTTTATCCTCTCCATGAGGTTACTGGTTTATAAAATTTTGATGGTTCCAAGTGTGTTTCTTGTTTTACTATTATTTTATCTAATTCTCTTAATTTAAGTAATTCCTCTAAATCTTTTATTGTTATACATTTATTCTTTTCTTCATCTTCTAAAATATGTTCTAGTTGTTCAAGAACTTGTCTAATTTTTTCAATACCTTGATTTTCATCTATTTCTTTACCTTTACTTATATTATTTAATTTAATGTATCTCTTATATTATTTATTTCACCTTATCCCTTTTGTATTCTATTAAGTGTAATTTATAATTTTATTAGTATTTTCTATTAGTTGGATGATATTTTTATTCATTTTTTTATTGCTTCAAATTTTATTAACATTTCTTCTGAAAAACTCATTATTTTACTATTTTATTATTTTGTTATTTTATTACTTTGTCTTTTAGTGGTTTGTCTTTTAGTGAGTGTATTTTATACTGTTAGTTTTTGGTGTTCAAATTAGATGTGAGAATATCATTTCTAATCAGAAAATGACATCTCCTACATGGCATCCTCTCATTTTGATGCTTTTTTTTTTTCATGGGGTATTCTCCATGCATAATTGTAAAGACTGATTTCTCGAGGTACTGGACGACATTGAATAATTGACCTCACTCTCAATCAGATTTTTTTCATATACAAGAGCCGGGATCGAATCCCTAACCATTTATTTAAGAGGTCCAAACTTATTTTCACTTTGACCAACACATGTTACTCTGTCATTTTGATGCTTTGCTTCCCTAGCTACCTATTGAATCGCTAATTATTGTTCCTACTTTTTTTTCTTCTGTTTACATCTTCTTTTTCATACAGCTTTGCTTTCACAATTCCATTTATGAATGGACCTCAAGATGTTAAGTATGATGAAAATTATTTTTAGTATGGCCCACATCTACACGGGAAATGACACATACATACAAGTTGGCTTGGACTATAATTTCAATATTTAGTCGCGATCAAGCTTTCGTCAAGACAAGTATCATCCTTTCTTCCTTTTTTTACTTGGTATTCTTTTCCCATAGTTGATATATAGTTCCATAACTCAAATCGAAATTGATACAGTTATTAGGTCGTGCGAGTTATAGAGTCAACAATCCAATCACAAGTGTTTGTAAAAAAAACTAAAAGAATTGGAGGAAAAAATATTTTAAAAAGATTTTATATAAAAATACTTTACACAAAAATTGATATATAAAAAAAATTACCAGTATATGGGAGATTAATATCACTTATTGGGATATCATGGTCAAATTACCAAAACAAGATAGTATTAAGATGGTAGGGGACAATATTTTGGATTTTTGTCCGGTTCATCACCCTTTTTTTATCATATCACATGATCACTTTTAAAATCAAACGTGGAACAATTATTTTTGTGTTGTTCAGTGCCTTATTTTTTTGCAAGTCAAACACACTCTAGATCTACTAGGTGAAAGGGAGAGAAGTTGTTAGGAGAATTTTGATAAACCATACACAAAATAGAAATTTTATCGAATTAATGTGCCCTAATCAATAAAAATAATAATAAATATATTAGCTTGTAATTGTACTCCCTCCGCACTTAATTATAAGTAAAATTAACTAATTTCATATTTATTAAGAAAGTTAGTTAATTTAGTTTAATTATCTTAATTTATATAAATATATATATATATAATTACTAAACTATCATTTAATTGTCTCGGGAATATGTAATGTTTTTAGAAAAGTAAAAGGAGAATTGATTGGATTGATTAATTTTCTTGATTTTTGAAATACTGACATTAAATAAAGTTGAGTTGGTTGGATTTTGTTTATATTTAAGTCCGTAAAAGACAATTACTTTTTTGCTTATAATTGAGTACACGAGGAGTATATATATTTGGCAAGAGAAATGCTAGAACATCCTCTTTCCTACCGTGAAGAGAAAAAAACAGCACTTCACGATCACCCTCTTTTCTACACCATCATGAATATTTTTTATAGTTTTTCCTTGGTTATAATTGTGATTGACGAAAGATGTAGAATATCTCCTCCTACGTACCAAAAGCTCTCTAGGTAGACAAGAAAAGATACGAGAGGAACAAATCAACAAAATGCTATATTTGGTGATGAAGTCACACACAATGTTATGTAAGTTTCTAAAAGCAAACGTCTTAATTGTCATGACATTGGTTGATTTGATAAGTAACTATTCCATAGATAATAGATTTTCCCAAATGTCATGTCGAAACAACGATTTTAAATTATCATCACCACAACATTAATTATTTGCACCTGATCACCATAGATGGAGGTGCCTAAATCAAAATTCAGAAGTTAAGACTTACACTGTTTGTGTCGAAGGAAAAGATAAAGAAAAAGGAAGTTTCTCTCGTTACATCCCATTTTTAATTTTACTTAAGTATATTTACGTAATTTCACAAATATCTTTTTTTTTTCCTCTCATTTTCTATACAATCAAACAAAATAAAAATTGAAAAACCCAAAAGTATTTGCTTGTAATGAAAATGGATTGTGTTCCTAAACGAACTTTACCTGTCAAACGTTCAAATCTTGAAGTTGCTACTTTAAAAATAATAGGGGAGAAGATTCAAGAAAATATTAGGGGAGAAAAGTTTTAATTTTTCTTTTCTTTTATTTTTTTCATTACCAAGCAATTAAATAATAATCTCATTTTATATTCTTTTTCTTTTCTTCTCTTTTATTTACTTCGACTTCCTTTCTTAAACCAAAGAAAGTGTCAGATTACAAATCCAACGACTGTGCTTTTTTTTTGGGTGATATCCTAGCGTGCCAAACCTCCGTGCTATCAGCAGGAAGCAGATGGCTCATAGCTTGCGGAGGTTGCCGCCAAACCTTCAAGCTGCAAGTTGCAATCTTCACTGACAAATCGGCACAAGAGATCCCTACCTGCAGAGTGTGCTCGATCCACTTGGATCTCCCGTTGATAATAAATAACGGTATACTCGTGCGAATGCACAGGTCGTACTACGTTGGTTACTATAATTTTTTTTTAAAGTAAAATTGAGAATTAATCAGTTTTTTTACCTAGAAAATAATTAAATAAAGTAAATTATATAGCAATATTAACACAATTATAAAAGCACCGAAACTAATACAAATAATATGGAACATGTTAGAATATGATACTGAGAATGTTCTTGAACTGAACATGTTTGGAAAAAAAAAATCCTAGGATTGAATTTCAAGAATTGTCAACAAATAGTTAAGTAATTATTTGACTAATTTATCAACAATTTACATTAATAATTTTAAAGATGGATTGATCCATATAAAAGTCCATATGATATCTATTGTGTTCTAATTGTATTCAATGGATCAATTTTACTGTAATTTTCATTCAAATACTGCTATAAATAAATGCATTTTACTAATTCTCTTACGTAACATGATAATGCATGTTAGATTATAAAATTGAAGTTGCAGTGTTAAGGTCATTTTAAATTATCTACAGCTAATAGTTAATTTTCAATGAGTAGATCCAATAATGGCAAAGCTTTTAAATTTCAGTCAATTGAATACCGAATTTAGTAAAGCCGATAATAGTTAATTTATACAATTTAAAATACCAGAAATCTTAGTTAGAGATAGTAAAGCCAATAATAAAAAAAAGTACTTACTACAAATGAAGTGTTCAACCAAAATTATGTTGCGAATTTTCAAATTACAGCTTGTACTTAAAGCATGTGCAGAGTCATGACAGAAACAAATATTACTTATAATGAGAAAATAGATAGTAACTTGTCTATAATGAGAGAATAATAGATTCAATAAGAGAATCTTTATGACAATGGTTCTCGGGTGTATATATCCAAGCCAAAACATGTTTCCCGTGCAGACTTGGAAACACATGAAATATTACCATATTTAACAAACAATAATTCCTCGTGCATTCGCACGAGTCACGTTGGTTTCTACGTATAACACCCCTCTTGGACATTACATGACTAACTCAAATTCGTAATAACATATTAAAATAAAATAATATTTGCTAGTTGCTTTCGAAAAATATCTCGTGTAATTCTCTATAGGTCATGAAAGTGGGTATAAAATTTTTTTCCTGCGGTTGCGGTAAAACTTAAACCTATTTTAAAATAATAACACCACATTTTAGAAATATACTCGAATAAAAAGCTAGAATTTTTACAAAAATTTCGACAGTCTCCTCTGTAATTTCAACATCCCAAACAAAATACATGATGATATATTTATATTTTCAACCCAGAAGTTTCAGTCTTACAAAATACATCAAGATGGTGTTATTCTGAAAATATTTACATCGAAAGAACTATACGTGACCAAAAGGAAAAAGCTTACATTTTTCATCCAAGAGAAAAACACTCCGAGCCATAAACATTCCATTCAAAATAAAGGCTCGGAATACATACTATCATTAATCAATAACATCTCAAAAACCTAATACAAATGTGAGATACCAATATATGAGCATTGTATGGTAGCCACATACACAACACACAAACAATGACATAACAACATGAACATGCATAACATAATTTCATAGTGGAGTAAAGAGTTCAATCCAACAACCAAATGCAGTTTTGTAAAAACTTTCATGTCGCTTCAACGACTTCTCTCTAACTCATAATACTCCAAAAACCCTAACTTCCCTTCGTCGAGCAGGATAGGCCGCGATAATGCCTATAACACAATTTTTTCGCGTTGGGTTGACCTCTGAATTTAGGTACAATCCCCAAATGTTCTAGGGTATCACGTCTCACCTAAATAATATTGAATAGTTCCTGATTGAGTACATTACGTGCTGGGTAACCGATTTCCACGGCCCGAGGATGCAAAACCCCGAGCCTTATGTGGGTTTTCGAGCCCGAATGTCCCTAATAGACCCAAAGACTAAAGGATCTATCTCTGGTCCGTAACTATCCAATTTGTCAGTTCACCCTTTATGAAACTGTAGCTCGATACACAATGGCACGTCTGCCACAACGACATATTAGCCAGACTATGCATGTAAAACAAGGTTTTTCGTTTTCTTTTCTTTTTCGCATCATTCTTTCTTCGTCGAGGTTGGAAGCTCCCGACTAATTTTATTCAGGTATTAAATACATTTTTAATACCAACTCAAGATATTAGACCAAAATCAATGATCTTAAAATCTCTAATTCCTCAATTCGAACACTAGCCTGACGTCTCGGTGATCTAGGTTCTTCTCAACAGGAACACTAGTCCGGCTTTACCGGCACTTCGAATTCAGTTCGATATCTCGGTAATCCAAATCTAGACCGGGTTTATAGCTCGGTGATCTAGGTCCTTTCTTTTCCTCAAAACTCAAAATAAGAACTCTAGCCTGTCAATCCGGAACATTAGGTCCTTTCTTTTCCTCAAAACTCAAAATAAGAACTCCAGCTCGTCAATCCAGAACACTAGATCCTTTCCACTTTCACTCTCTTTCCAGAGGTTTTTCGTTCAGTGAAAAACCAAATTGAAAACAAAACTTCTTTGTCTTCTAGACTTTGTATAATGAGTAATTCCTCATGCTTAGAAATACATTCTTCAAGAAACTTTTCTTTTAAAAATCCATTTTCCCCAAACTTAGAAAACCGCTAAGAACCTTTCCTAAATTTTGAACAAAATTCAAAACTCTCAATAAAGAGAATTATCCAATAAATTACTTTTGTCTAAAAAACTTTTGAAAAAGAAAACACCTTCGTAAAACTTGAGATTAAAATCTTTGGTTTTTCAAAGGATTTCTCCATTTTTTTTAAATCTTTGTTTTCTCAAAACATTTTTCGTAGACTTTGTACAATTTTCCATCTTCTTTCTCCTACTAAACTTTTGCCTATCTCAACACTTTCTGCATTAGAATTTTCTTTCCAATTTGTTAAAGAAAACAAAACATCAATGTTTTAACCTTTCTGAGTTAAAGCATTTTAATGTCTTAGTCTTTGTTAACAAGCAATGACCAGTGTCATGCCATCAGCCAATCACAGTAAATCAAAACAATACTATAGCTCAATAATAGCATGTTCATTTTCAACAATTCCAATAATCATCAACACAAACAATTCCAAGAACATTATCACATAAACCATTCCAATAACATCAACACATCAACATATCAACATATATATCTATTCACAAGTCACCAATCAATTCTAACACACCCATTTAAAACAATCATACAAACAACGTATATGACTAGCCAATTAGCTCCTTAGGTAAACTCCCTATACCTTTGAAGACAAGAGAAAGATCATTCATTCCGAGTTCCACAGTTTCCTTACTGCTCCACGAAATTTCGCAAGATTGAACACCCACTGACGACTTGACTTGACGTTACAGGTTACTCTGACACTTTGAAATATGTGCAGACAGCCCTCTAAAACACAAATCCTGTCTTCCCCAAGCAAACACAACCACGGTAACATCCCAGAGAGGGAAGCATTTTTTTACAACCACATGTGAACACCTAATTTTGTCCGAGTATTTGTAATAATTTGAAAAGAAAAGAAAAAAGAAAAAAGGGTGCAAAATTAAAAGAAATTGTTCAAGATCTGAGCCTAACCTTTGTTTTCTTGGTCTGTTACAAATTTTTTTTTAATCCATCATCAAGCCCAAAATTTAAAAAAAAATTGAAAATTAAAAAAAATAGAAAAAACAAAACAAAAAAAAGAAGAAAAATAAAATAAAATAAGTGGTTTTGTCCTCTGTTTCATTCCACCCCTCCACTTAATGCTCTCTTCAGGAATATGCCCAAATGACTTTACTTCTTCTTTTTTGGTTTCTGTCTCTTTACACAAAAATAGGGCCTGACCACTGCTCTCCTACATAGCACAGTCTGGGACAAAGCTGTTTTGCTCCAACCTACACCCAGCTGACCTTTCAAATAATTTTGTCATCTTCTTCATTGCTTTTGTTATAAGTTTGGCACTCAGTACCAGAGCAAAGGGGGGAGGCGAAAAAAAAGGGAGATCAGGTTTGTTCATAAAGATCCTCTCCTAGCTAGCCTTCATGAGAAATCAGTTAAACCCAACACACCATTTTTCTCTGGAAACCAAAAACATAACTATAATTTCACCCAAAGCCTCATCCCCATAACCACCATAACAGTAACAAAACCTCAGTCCAAACAGATCCACTCCTAATCATTCACCATGAGTCCATGACAACCTCCATTTTTTTTTCACTTAATCTTCATACTCAAAAAGAAAAGACACACTTCCTCATTCCCACACTGTAAACCAAAACCAGAGACTTCACCATGAACCATCCCTTACACCATCTCTGTTTCAATCATACACCACAATAAAAAACTAAAAAACTCAACAGAACCTTGTTACAAACCCATCCGTCGTGCTCTGCCGTCTCCCTCGCCAGACGCCGTCATAACCGTCACAAGTCATTGAACCCAGATCCGCATCAGAATCCACGTTGCCACTGTCTTCTCCTTGTTCGCCGCCATCTCCGCCGTCTTCCTCTGGCTCGACAGCTTCATCACCTAGGCATGCGACCTATGCCACCATTACAGCACCGATCCATCACGAACCGCACCCTCTGCCATCGTCGTCGTACGAGCTCGTAGCCGTCGCACCTACCCACACTAGCCACCGCCGCCGTTCGCGTGTTCGCTTCGCCTCCGTCCTAGATGCTCGCCTCCGTCGTTCAGATGCGCCCAACCAGGACCACCACCCCCGTCGTTCGTTTCGCCGCCGTGCTCGCCTCAGCCATCCTCCCCCCTGTACGGATCTTCCGCTGCAGCTACCTTGTTCTTATCTCCTTCTTGGTAAGGTAGGAAAAGCTAGAAACAAGCTTCTGATCTTGTTTTTTTTTAATATCATTTTCTATATTATCATGTGAGTTTGTTAGCTTGTTGGGTCTGGCTGGGCCAGTAGTTTGTTTTAATCGGCCATGTTTCATTCCAATTGATGCTAAGCGCTATAAAATGCACACAAAAAAAACATTTGAAATCACAAAACATAAAAATATAAAAAATATATTTTCAATCCTTGTTTTAAATAAAAATTTAACTAAAATTTTTTTGAAATAAAAATCTCTTTTGGGTTCATGCAACAATCTACAACGTTTATGTATGATTTTTCATCCTCAAGTGTTGCATGAATTGTAAGGGTTTATCGTATAGCGCTGCTATCTTCGACCCTGTGCAAAAGTGAATTTACTCTGAAATAAAATCTTTTTTAATATAAAATAAAAAAATCAAATCTTTTCCAAAAATTAAAATCAATCAACCAATCAAATCATTTTCTATAAGAACTGCGTGGCTTTGAGTTTCCCATCTCACTCGGAAATACGTAGGAGCAGAATCAATCATTCTGTCAAGCCAAAATTTAATTTTCCCTTTTGTCGTGTTTATATTTTTTTTATTATTTAAAAAGTAGGGTAAAATAAATATTTTCAAAGGTTATTAAAATTATTTTGCACAATTAACTTGAGGTACCATGTTTTAAACGAGTGATGTAGGGTGCTAACTGATAAGCCCCTGGCTCATCTAGTTTCCAGCTAGAAAAAGGGTATATTCTGTGCCTAATTGGGCGAGTCACCCTCGCTAATCTCCCAAATTGGCCTTGTTTTGTTCCTAAGTTAGACTTTGACTCGTTTTATGCATTTTTAGTAGTTTTTAGTTTATTTTGAGTAGAATTACGCTTTTCGTTTTCTTTTATTATTTCAGGTTAAAAGTGAAGCTCTTAGAGTCAAGAAAAATGAAGAAAACAGTGGAAAAACAATTCTGGAGGTTTCACCTCGCGAAACAGGAGCTCGCCTCGCGAGCCTGAAGACCAGCCTGAACAGCAAAATGTCACCCTCTCTGTCTCGCCCCGCGAATCACCATCTCGCCTCACGAGTCTGAAGGTCTGAATGTGCCAGAAATGTCATCCTCTCTGTCTCGCCTCGCGAAACACTACCTAGCCTCGCGAGTATTCAAACTCAGGATGGAGCCAAAACTGAAATTCGCCTCGCGAGAGGCTACTCGCCTCGCGAGCGGGCGCAGATTCTGAATTCTATAAATTGCTGTTTTAGGGCAGATTGAAGAACTTTTTTGTTACCCACTTGTTTTAGATCGGTTTTTGACGAATCCTTGTTCTCTGGAGCTGCGTCTCCTTATTTTCTGTTTCTATTGTACATTCATGATGAGTTTCGATTGTTTGTGCGTTGTTACAAGCATGAGGAGCTAATCCCCTTGTCTAAGGGATCAATGAAACCACCCATGACGGTGTAGTTCAATGTGATGTATGTTTCTCTCCTTTATCTCAATTATTGTTTTCCAATTCTGAATTTATTGCGTTGATCATATGCATGCGTGATTGACTAGTTAACGTGATGAGGCTTAATAGGCAATTCACATTTAGAACTTGAATTGGGATCATTGATCGAATATTGCACGAGAGTGAATAGGAGATCGGTGCAACCTTATAGGAACCAGATTTAATAGAGTTTGATGATTGGGTTATGAGACCTAGTAAGTGATTAACTCAATCGTTGAATACGTCCTATTGAGCACGACAGTGTCATTAGGAGAATTTGGGGGTCCTGGTTGACATTGCAATTGAACTTAGGGAGGGAATCATCATCACTTGGGTACTATGCATGATTGGGTAGGTGGAATTGTGACCTTAGATATTTAATTTCAGATTTTAATACTAAATCTCTATTTGAATTGTCAATTTGAATTGCGATCCTATTTTCTCTCCTTTCTCAACCACTTGCTCTTACTTAATCAAACGTATCGAATCTCTCACGAATTGGTAGAATTGGTAGTCCAATCCCTGTGTCCGACCTCAGTAATTACTTACCGTGTTTATTTTATTACTTGCGACGATCCGGTACACTTGCCGGTGACTCAACAAGTTTTTGGCGCCGTTGCCGGGGATTGGCACAACCAATTTTCCTAATTTTAGGGAAGTTTGATTATTTGGTTAAGCTATTTTTATTTTTATTTCTTGTTATTTATTTACTATTATTTCTCTCTACTTCCTTGATTCCACTTGGTATTGCCTTGTTTTTGTATGCGAGGTACCCTTTCACAAGAGGACTTGCTATTTGATTCGGAGATCACCAAGACCGAGAAGCGATTAAGGAAAGAAGCCAGAGAGCGAAAGAGGCTTGAAGCAATTGATTTTGAGGAGATGGCCGCAAATCCTCCTCCTCCTCCTTACAAGCCTCTCTTCGAGTACAATCTACCCAACTTGGGTGATTGTGATTCTTCCATCGTGAGGGGCAACCTTAATACAGATTCCTTCAGAGTGGAAGGATGTGTCACAGCCCAGATCCGTGAGAATCAATTTGATGGGAGTGGCAAACAAGACCCTCACAGACACATCACCCACTTCCTTGAAGCTTGTGACTTGCAGAGGACAAGAGGAGTCTCTCAAGATGAGTTTCGCTTGCGGCTTTTCCCTCTCTCTCTTAGGGATGTCGCTCGCGATTGGTTTGACAGCTTGGATCGGAATAGTATCAGAACATGGGAGCAAATGCCCAAAAGTTCCTCCCTAAGTATTTTCCTCCTCAGAAAGCGGCACAAGCAAGAGTAGCCATTACATCTTTCAGGCAGACAGAAGATGAATCTTATAACGAAGCTTGGGAGAGGTATAATGTGCTCTTGAGAAGGTGTCCTTCGGCTTTCTTTGACCCGGTCTCCAAGGTTCAACATTTCTTTAACGGGTTAAGAGGGCGTTACCAGATGAATTGTGATGCCGCAGCAGGCAGTTCTTTCTCTTATTTATCAGCTGAGGATGGATGGGCGTTATTGGAGAAGATGTCATACAATGATTACAACCGTGGTAGGGAAACTTCAAGTGGAGTCAGTGCTGCAACAATAGAAGCCATTCTAGAGCAGAATAAAATGTTAAAGATGAAAAATGCGGCATTGTCCAGGAACAAAAGGGTTAATGTGATACACGAAGGAATGCCTCCGGGTTGTGATAACTGTAATGGAGATCATGACATTCATAGTTGTCCGTTCAACTTCTCTCAGGAACATGTGGACTCATGCCACAATTTCTATGACAGTGTGCCCCAGAACAACTATCAGAGGAACAGACAGAATGATTACAGTCAGAATCAGAACAGGGGCTATATGAGGAGAGACCATCCAGGTTTCGCTTGGAGTAATGCTAGTGGTGGTCTAGCCCAACAACAACAACCTCAGCAGAATCAGAGGCCAAACTATGGGATCCATCAGCACAATACTCAGCAGGCTTTTCCAGGGACTAATCAATTGCAAATAACAGATGGTGGAAGGCAACCTTGGGAGTTGGCTTTTGAGAAGATGAGTGCAGCAGTTGAGAAGTTGTCAATCAATACAAGCAAAGCTATTGACAAGTTGGCAACTCATACAGGGGCAGCAATTCAGAATCTAGAGACGCAGGTTACTCAGCTCGCAAAGCAACTAAATGAGTGTCTCCCAGGCACTTTCTCAGGTGATACCAAGAACAACCCTAAGAACCAATGCAATGCCATAACAACTAGAAGCGGTAGGGTGCTGGGATCTAACAGGGATGCAACTAGTTCTCAGGAAGACAAGGCCCCGGAACAACCACATGTTGAGGAAGAGCAACCTAAGAAAGAGGAGTTGGCAAGTGACAAGGCACCGGAGCAAGGGGGAATGTTAAAACTTGTAGATGAAGAGTTCCGAAGAAAAAAGTGGGTTGAACCCAAGGACCTCCCGCCCTACATGAAGGTACCATATCCTGAAAGATTGAAGCAACCTCTACAAGATAAACAGTTCAGTAAATTCCTTGATGTCTTCCGCAAACTTCAAATTAACATTCCATTTGCGGAAGCCTTGGAACAAATGTCATCCTATGCCCGGTTTATGAAGGAGCTTCTCTCCAAGAAGCGGAGAATAGTGGATGAGGAAACGGTTGCTTTGACCGAGGAGTGTAGTGCCATTCTTCAAAGAAAACTACCTCCAAAGTTGAAGGATCCCGGTTCTTTTTCTATACCATGCACCATTGGGGAGATGACTCTAGGAAAGGCGTTGTGTGATCTAGGGGCAAGCATCAACTTGATGCCCCTCTCTATGATGAAGAGGTTGGGGATCAAAGAAGTCAAGGATACACGGATGTCACTCCAACTCGCCGATCGTTCTATAAAATATCCTTATGGGGTGGTCGAAGATTTGTTAGTGAAGGTGGACAAGTTCATATTTCCGGCGGATTTTGTGGTGCTTGATATAGATGAAGACGCCGAGATCCCCATCATATTGGGTAGGCCCTTCTTGGCCACTAGGCGTGCCTTGATAGATGTGCAACAAGGGAAACTCACTCTGAGGGCGCGAGATGATGAGGTAGTCTTCAATGTCTTTGAAGCAATGAAGCACCCTACTGAGAGGTCGGATGTGTATCGAGTGGATATGGTGGACTCAACTGTCAAGGCAAAGGCAACTAGAGAAGCCCATGGTTCTTCACTTGCACAAGTGTTGGTAAAATCCCATGATGATGGTAGTGAGGAAAAAGACTCTTTGGGGGAAGAGGTCTATCTTGAGTGGTTAAAAGACATGGAAGCCTTACCGAGTCTCCCAGAGGATGAAGGTGCAAGGGAAATGCTCAACAAAGAAGGAATGAAAGAAGCTGTGCGTGAGGAAGTGATTAAACCTTTAGAGGCGGGAATCATCTATCCAATCTCGGATAGTAGTTAGGGTAGTCCAATTCATATGGTCCCAAGGAAAGGTGGCACGACTGTGGTGGTCAATAAAAGCAATAAATCGATCCCAACAAGGACCATCACGGGGTGGAGAGTATGTGCTGATTATAGAAGGCTGTTGGACTTAAATGAGTTGTTCGGGAACCGCATGCAAGCATATGAAAAGGCAAGAACCTACAAAAGGCGGACTAAGGCATGGCATGACAAGCAGTTTCTTCCTCCGGATTAACCCCTAGGGGTGACTTGAGTCAGGCTTGGGACGTTAAACAAGCGCTACTTGGGAGGCAACCCAAGCTAGATATCCTTTATTTTTTAATTTCTGTAATGTAAAAAAAAAAAAACTCAGATTTGCCCCGCGAACCCACAGTGGCCTCGCGAGACGGAAGCCCTGAATCTCAGAAGCTTGCTCATGCTTCTGTCTCGCGTCGCGAGAGCTCCCTTCGTTCCGTTATTCTGGGCATCATCAGCTGTTGGAATTCCAGATTCACCTCGCGAGCTATTACTCGCCTCGCGATTTTGGAAAGTGTGAAGAACAATTTTTTCCAGATTCGCCTCGCGAGTGATGTATCGCATCGCGAGTCTGTAATTAAGGTTTTCAATTTTTCCAGCAGGGAGGGGCGCCCGAAGGACCAATTGGATGATGATGCAACCGTAGAAGAGATTTCCGTGGAAGCGCCCACCTACACTACTACTTGATCAGGGAGCACCCTCTCCTTTCCTCACTCTTCTTTTATATCTGTGTTCTTTCATTGAGGACAATGTATGCTTTAAGTGTGGGGGAGGGAACCAATTGCTTTGTTTTTGTTTTTTGTTTTTGTTTTTGAATTTCGCTCTTGAATAATTTGAGAAGATCAAGAGTTTGTGTATGAGTGATTGTGTCGGAAGACTTGGTGGATTTCAATCAAATTTAGCATAGATTGATTGCATGAATCATGTTGCCCATTGATGATTTCCCCCTAGGTTCTGAAAAACGAAAATTTGATCCCCATGTGAAAAATTGAAAATTGAACTTTGAGGAATTTTATTGTGAGTGCTTGATTTATGACAAGTTTGGGGTGAAGGGGTGCACACACTAGGAATTCTATCTCGGTCGAACAATTTGCAAAAATGTCCAGGTGAGAATTTTAGCCTCCAACATGTTCTTAATTGTGTGAATCGCTTTTAAGCTGCACTTTCCCGAATTTGCTTGAATCTCTTCATGGTTTGCATGTTTATGTGCTTGCATCAAATGATTTAGGCAATTTTCTTTGAAATAACTACTTGGCCTAAAAGAACCATCCCTAATGCATGTTCCCTAGTTAGCCATATTGAGCTTGATTGGCCTATTGTTTCTTGATGACCCTATATTATAAGCCAAAAATCTGGAAAAAAAAACCATGTTGACCTGATCTTAGGATTAGGAGAGCATGAAAGCTTAGCAAGAGAAGGGTTGCAAGAAAGTAAGTTTGGGGTGGCTACAAGGTATGATATGTCATTCTGAGTTGAGAAAAAGAAAAATAAAGGTTGGAGCCAAAGGCAAAAGAAAAAAAGAAGAAGAAAAGTAACAAAATGTCAAAAAAGGGTATTAGAAGAGAAAGGTTGTAGTCACCCAAGGCAAAAAGGAAAAATGGAAAAAGGAATTTGAGTAGAAGTTCAATGTGTCAGAATGCTCATGCTCTCGTAATTCCTAAGGACTTAAGCCTAGTACCTTTGAATATCCTACCCTTAGCCAGGCCCCATTACAACCTTTAAAAGACCTTTTGATGTTGCATGCATGTTTTCGTGGGAACTTTGTTTGAGATGAAAATCAAATTCATGGGAAGTGCTCTTGAAATGTGAACTTGAGTGAAAAGTTTATAGACTAGACAAATTGAGCGAATGAGTGAGATATTAAATGCCCTTGTGAGGAAGACAATTGTTTGAATTTGGTGATCTCCCTTTTGTGTGTAACTTGGATCCTCAACTTAGATTATTGATTGTATGAATGATGAAGTTCTCAATTGTTTAAAGTAAATGAATGTGGGGATTACATTGATGCAAGGGGGGAAAACATTGAAGAAAAACTGTTTTGTTAAGATTGCATGAAATTTGTGCGAAATTGATTGAATCCTTTGAGCTTGCCAAGTCTTGAGTCTTTTTGAGTTTTAGCTTGCTTGGGGACAAGCAAGGTTTAAGTTTGGGGTGTTTTGATAAGCCCCTGGCTCATCTAATTTCCAGCTAGAAAAAGGGTACATTCTGTGCCTAATTGGGCGAGTCACCCTCGCTAATCTCCCAAATTGGCCTTGTTTTGTTCCTAAGTTAGACTTTGACTCGTTTTATGCATTTTTAGTAGTTTTTAGTTTATTTTGAGTAGAATTACGCTTTTCATTTTCTTTTATTATTTCAGGTTAAAAGTGAAGCTCTTAGAGTCAAGGAAAATAAAGAAAACAGTGGAAAATCAATTCTGGAGGTTTCGCCTCGCGAAACAGGAGCTCGCCTCACAAGCCTGAAGACCAGCCTGAACAACAAAATGTCACCCTCTCTGTCTCGCCCCGTGAATCACCATCTCGCCTCGCGAGTCTGAAGGTCTGACCGTGCCAGAAATGTCATCCTCTCTGTCTCGCCTCGCGAAACACTACCTAGCCTCGCGAGTATTCAAACTCAGGATGGAGCCAAAATTGAAATTCGCCTCGCGAGAGGCTACTCGCCTCGCGAGCGGGCGCAGATTCTGAATTCTATAAATTGCTGTTTTAGGGCAGATTGAAGAACTTTTTTGTTACCCACTTGTTTTAGATCGGTTTTTGACGAATCCTTGTTCTCTGGAGCTGCGTTTCCTTATTTTCTATTTCTATTGTACATTCATGATGAGTTTCGATTGTTTGTGCGTTGTTACAAGCATGAGGAACTAATCCCCTTGTCTAAGGGATCAATGAAACCACCCATGACGGTGTAGTTCAATGTGATGTATGTTTCTCTCCTTTATCTCAATTATTGTTTTCCAATTCTGAATTTATTGCGTTGATCATATGCATGCGTGATTGACTAGTTAACGTGATGAGGCTTAATAGGCAATTCGCATTTAGAACTTGAATTGGGATCATTGATCGAATATTGCACGAGAGTGAATAGGAGATCGGTGCAACCTTATAGGAACCAGATTTAATAGAGTTTGATGATTGGGTTATGAGACCTAGTAAGTGATTAACTCAATCGTTGAATACGTCCTATTGAGCACGACAGTGTCATTAGGAGAATTTGGGGGTCCTGGTTGACATTGCAATTGAACTTAGGGAGGGAATCATCATCACTTGGGTACTATGCATGATTGGGTAGGTGGAATTGTGACCTCGGATATTTAATTTCAGATTTTAATACTAAATCTCTATTTGAATTGTCAATTTGAATTGCGATCCTATTTTCTCTCCTTTCTCAACCACTTGCTCTTACTTAATCAAACGTATCGAATCTCTCACGAATTGGTGGAATTGGTAGTCCAATCCCTGTGTCCGACCTCGGTAATTACTTACCGTGTTTATTTTATTACTTACGACGATCCGGTACACTTGCCAGTGACTCAACACTAACACCTTCCCTACTCGTAACCGACTCCCGAACTCAAATCTCTCTTTTTTTAAAGACCATTTTACCTAAAATAAATGGATTTTTTCCAATGTTTTTCCCAAATAAAATATTGGTGGCGACTCCTCTGTTTTTACCTATTTTTCACGGCGCCCGGACGGGATGGTCGCGAGAGCTGGCGACTCCACTGGGGATTTTTTAGAGTCGGGCCTATCATAGTTGGTTGTGCAATTTCTTTTAATAACTTTGAAAATATTAATTTTACCCTTCGTTGTTTTATTTCTTCTGTAAATAGTTTTATATGCTCTCATAGTTGTCTTTGTATATTCTTGCAACCCTAGGGTAGATAATTATTTTGTTGTTGGCTGTTCTTTTTACGTGTGTGGTGTAGTTTTCGTTTTAATAGTTTTTGTGCAGGTTTGTATTCTTACAGGACACACATCACCATCACATATTTCACACAGTTTTGGGCTCTATACCCGAGTCTTGGAATGCCATAGGATTAGAAGGGGCTTCAATGATGTTATTGTGATGCTTTTGTGTCCCTGACAGTCGTTGATTCTCCCACTCAGATTGCTACCGGTACGTGGACTGTCATATTGTGACTAATTTGTCCATGTGGTGAGGTTCATGGATTCGGGTCCTTATCTTTTAGATGAGGGCAATCTGGGGACCATGTTTTTAGGATTATAGACCCGTCCCAAAACTCACTGATAAAGCAAGCTTAGTGGCCAACCTGTTTAGAGTCATAACTTTAGGTATGCCCAACAATAAGTCTTACCCTTCTAGGACACAAAGGGAGCATGTTTCTTCTTTTAATAAAAATTGTTTTCATATCTTGTAATTCATGCAAATAATAAAAAGGGACTTGTGTAAATCATTTTTCTATAACTCATTCATATTATTTGTAGAAGAATAATAATAATAAAAAGATCACTCATTTTTTTTTCATGCATCTCATTCATTGATTTTTTTGGGTCAATATAAAAAAAAAATCATTTTCATGCATTAATTACTTTTATGTCAATCTCATCATAAAAAAAAATCCATCTCATGGGTTCATTACTAAAAATCATTCATCTCAAGATTTCATAAAATAAAAAAAATGATTCATCTAAAAAATAAGAAGCTCGTCTCATGCATTGCCATTTTTGTGAAGAAAAAAAAGTGTCTTCATGCATCACATGCATTAAAATTTTTTGAGTCAATATAAGTAATTATTTTTCATACATCTCAAGCATTAATACCTTTTTGGGTCAAGAAAAAAAAACCTTTTTTCATGCATTTCATATACTCATTTCTTTTTAAGTTGAAGGTTTATTAAAAAATCTTGCATTGTGCTTCTTGGAGAAAATGGAACCACCGCGCTTTCAATGAAAAGAATGCCAATTAAACCATGGATCTTGAGGTGAAGCTAGAAATAAGACTTGCTCAGATGGCCGAAAAGTGCGGGTCACAATATTTTACCTAATCATGGAGATTCATATGTCAATGCCATAGAGGGGTTTCAAGTTGTCCTGCAGAATTCATATGACGCACGCTCTTGTGAGGTGATCTTCTAAGAAGAGTCAATACTTTGTGATTGTCGTCTTGGAAATTTCAGAGCAACTGAGGCTAGTTTTGTTTATCAGCGATTTTCCATGAAACGATGGTTACATTGTATTCTATCATGTGATACTTGAGCTATGCTTACTTTCTTGAAGCATTAATGTAATGGATTTGAATCCATACCTTTTCTCATCCATTCTTCACATCTTCCACATCATAATATTTCTCTCGCCATTCTCATATGTCATCTTCTCTTTTTCTTCTCCAAGTATCATCCTTGGTTTTGTTCATTAGGCACTCGTTATCAGAAGTTATTTGCGGGGTATTGATCAAGCCCACATATGCCCACACCTTTAAAAAAAATCAAAAGAAAATAAAAGAAAAACAAAAAAGAAACTAAAGCCTGAAATAAATAAAAACTTGGTGAGCACCATCTTTGTCTCTAAAATAAAGTTTAAAAAATAAGCAATCGCGATTTGAAATGAAGATTGGTCGTCTTTATCTATCATTATCAAAATATCATCATTATCCCTTGTTACACCTTTTGAGCTTGAAACTTTTCTTCAAAGAACCTTGGACAAGGATCATCCCTAACCAAGGGGTAAGTACGAAAGAAATGCTGATCATGAAGCACAAAGTGAAAAAGTGAAAAAAAAAAGGAAAAATGAAGAAAAAAATGAAAAAAAGAGGAAGAAAGATGGAGAAAGAAAGAAGAATGAAAAACTTCTTGCCAAAGACAAAGGCTAAGGCCAAAAAATAAGAAAAAATCATCCATAGAGAAAATAATATGGAAATGTCCAAAAAGAGCTTGGATCCTTGGTCCTTTTCAATCCCAAAAGCACTTGTTTGAGCCTTATATCCTTCTTTTCATGACCCTCAACCATTTGCCATGTTTCAAGCTTCAAAAAATCCATTTCGATCAATGAATGAATGATACTTTTTCATCAACTTTATTTTTGAGACAAAAAAAGTTTGTGCTCTTATGAGTTTTTAACTAATTGCTCCTCTAAAAAAATTTCAAAAAAAGGAAAGAAGAAAAAGAAAAAAGAAAAAGAAAGCTCGTTAGGTTGAAAACCCTCAAAGGCAGTCTAAGCAAAAGTTAGAGCTAGATCTACATGGGGCAAAACTTTGCTTTCAAGGACCTTATTCTATAGCATTTCCATTATTGGATACCCTACACTGGGGCAGCTGCATTGTCAAGTTTTCTTTACCAAGTGCCCTACACTGGGGTAGTTTCATTATTGGGACCCAACACTGGGGCAACACCATTCTCAAGTTTTCCTTATCAAGTTCTCTACACTGGGGCAGCTACATTCTGGGAACCCTACAATAGGGCCATGTAACTCTCAAGGGACTTGTTCTGGGGAAAATTTGTTCCCAAACAACATATGTCGAGTCAATCGCCATGATCAAATCAATCCAGACTGGGGCAACACCCTTCTGACCTTCATATCACCTCCTGTGCATCTTGCTTCATTTCTGTCTTTTTGATTACCATTTGGGTTGCCAAACTTCCAATACAAATCGAGAAGTTGTTCAGGCCATATTGTCCTTTCCTGTTATACTTTTGAATCCATGCATGTTTGTTACATGATGCTTCAGGTAAGGTAAGCACGAGTTCCAGTACAATTTAACCATCTAATGGTAAATCTTTGATGAACAACTCTAGTCATAAGAATTCTGAATACAAGGAAGAAAGTGACATCCTCAATGGGCAATTCAAGCAAAAGCATTGATCCATACAAATAAGGGTGGTAAAATTGTCCACATCCTAAAAAAGAAAGGACAAAAAAAGAAAAAAAGAAGATAAATCAAAAGCTCATAAAAAAAAGAAGAGCAAACCGAAAAAGGGCTCGCTAGGCTGAAAACCTGAAAAGGTAGCCTGGGCAAAAGTTAGAGCGACCCGGTAGGTTGAAAACTCGCAAAGAGCGACCTATATATGCAAAAATTAGGGTCAAATACAAACAAGGTACAAGAAGTCTTCTCAAACTAACAAAATGGGGAACTTTAAGAGGACATGTCATGAAAGGCTCCCGATATATGAGGATTGGGGCAAGTCACATACCTGAAAGTTGATCAGACAATCTCATCCATTGGGATAATCATCACAAAGAAGCGTTTCTCAGGCAAGAAGTAAAACATCAATTCAGCAAGCAAGCGATAGTCCGAAACAAGGAACCTCATTCTAGTTCATCCTTAAGCTTGGTTGTGATCTATACTTCAGGGAGTCAATGATCCAATAATAATCTTGTAAATAAAAAATATAAAAATCAATCACAGTTTTCATCAAAGCATATTATGCATGATGCATAAAAAAAATTCACAATTTTCATCAATCACAAAAGAGCATCTCTCATATCATGCATTGTCTCATCATTTCATGCATCAACAAAGTCAACATCTTTGCTTGCATTTGTTCGGCTTCCGCAGGCACAGGGCCCCAAAAGTCATGTTTTGTTAGCTTTAGTAGGCATAGGGCCATATTAGCTTTGTTTTGTTCGACTTTAGCGGGCACAGGGCCCCAAAAGTCATGTTTTTGTTAGCTTTAGTAGGCATAGGGCCTCATAAGCTTTGTTTTATTTGGCTTTAGCGGGCACAGGACCCCAAAAGTCATGTCTTTATTAGCTTTAGCAGGCATAGGGCCTCATAAGATTTGTTTTGTTCGGCTTTAGCGGGAACACGGTCCTAAAAGTCATGTCTTGGTTAGCTTTAGCAGGCATAGGACCAATAAGCTTTGTGTTGTTTCTGTTCAGCTTCAGCAAGCATAGGGCCTTTTTATCTTTCATGTCAAGCTTCAGCGGATACCCGACTCCGTAGGATTTTTATCTGTCCTATCAAGCTTCAGCGGATACTCGACTCCACAAGCTTTTTACCTCTCCTGTCAAGCATCAGCGGATAACCGACTCCGCAAGCTTTTTACCTTTCCTGTCAAGCTTCAACGGATAACCGACTCCATAAGCTTTTTACCTTTCTTGTCAGGCTTCAGTGGATAACCAACTCCACAAGCTTTCTGTCTTTCCTTTCAAGCTTCGATGGGTATCATACCCCATAAGCTCTCTTATGTTTTCAAGCTTCGGCGGGTACCATACCCCGTAAGCTCTTTTTGTTTTCAAGCTTCGGCGGGTACCAGACCCCGTAAGCTCTTTTTCCTTTCAAGCTACAGCGGGTATCAAACCCCGTAAGCTCTTTTTGTTTTCAAGCTTCGGTGGGTACCACACCCCGAAAACTCGTTTTGTTTTCAAGCTGCGGCGGGTACCAAACCCCGTAAGCTCCTTTTGTTTTCAAGCTTCGGCGGGTACCAAACCCCGTAAGCTCTTTTTCCTTTAAAGCTGTAGCGGGTACCAAACCCTGTAAGCTCCTTTTGTTTTCAAGCTTCGGTGGGTACCACACCCTGAAAACTCGTTTTGTTTTCAAGCTTCGGAGGGTACCAGACCCCGTAAGCTCATTTTTGCTTTCAAACTACGGTGGGTACCAAACCCCGTAAACTATTTTATCATTTTGTCAAGCTTAGGCGGGTACCAGACCCCATACGCTCTTCTAGTTTTCAAGCTTCAGCGGGTACCAGACCCTATAAGCTACGTTTTTTTGTCAAGCTTCGGCGGGTACCAGACCTCGTAAGCTCTTTTTGTTTTCAAGCTTCAGCGGGTACAAGACCCTGTAAGCTACGTCATTTTGTCAAGCTTCGGTGAGTACCAGACTCCAAAAGCTCATTTTGTTTTCAAGTTTCGGCGGGTACCAGACCCCGTAAGCTCATTTCTGTTTTCAAGCTTCAGTGGGTACCAGACCCTGTAAGCTACGTTTTGTTGTCAAGCTACAGCGGATACCAGACCCCGTAAGCTCTTTTTGTTTTCAAGCTTCAGCAGGTACCAGACCCTGTAAGCTACGTCATTTTGTCAAGCTTCGGCGGGTATCATACCCCGTAGGCACTTTTTGTTTTCAAGCTTCAACGAGTACCAAACCTCGTAAGCTCTTTGTGTTCGAGCTTCTGACGGGCAATCCACCTCGTAAGCTCTTTATCTTTATGTTCGAGCTTCACCCTGTAAGCTCTTTATCTTTATGTTCGAGCTTTTGACGGGCAATCCACCCCGTAAGCTCTTTTACCTTTCTGTTCGAGCTTCTGACAGGCAATCCACCCCGTAGGCTCTTTTACCTTCTTGTTCGAGCTTTTAACGGGCAATCCACCCCGTAAGCTCTTTTATCTTCCTGTTCGAGCTTCTGACGGGCAATCCACATAGTAAGCTCTTTATCTTTGTTTTTTAAGCTCAGCAGGCAATCCACCCTGCAAGCTTTTTATGTTTAAACCTCAGTGGGCAATCCAACCTGCTGGTTCTTTACAGGAAATCACTATGTAGTCACAGGTCCTTTTGCTTGTCAGTGTACCCCGAACAAAATTGGAGTTCATGTCTTTACTCCCTTCTTACAATGATAATAGGTTAACTATGGTTATACCCACTATCTAATAAGAAACAAGTAAAAAGGGGTATCTATGAACACCTAATTTTGTCCAAGTATTTGTAATAATTTGAAAAGAAAAGAAAAAATAAAAAAGGGTGCAAAATTAGAAGAAATTGTTCAAGATCTGAGCATAACCTTTGTTTTCTTGGTTTGTTACAAATTTTTTTTTAGTCCCTCATCAAGCCCAATTTTTTTTAAAAAAAAGGAAAATAAAAAAAATAGAAAAAAAAAAAAGAAAAAAAAAGAAGAAAAATAAAATAAAATAAAAAAGTGGTTTTGTCCTCTGTTTCATTCCACCCCTCCACGTAATGCCCTCTTCAGGAATATGCCCAAATGACTTTACTTCTTCTTTTTGGGTTTCTGCCTCTTTACACAAAAATTGGGCCTGACCACTACTCTCCTACATAGCACAGTCTGGGACAAAGCTGTTTTGCACCAACCTACACCCAGCTGGCCTTTCAAATAATTTTGTCATCTTCTTCATTGGTTTTGTTATAAGTTTGGCACTCAGTACATGAGCAAAGGGGGGAGGCGGAAAAAAAAAAGGGAGATAAGGTTTGTTCATAAAGATCCTCTCCTAGCTAGCCTTCATGAGAAATCAGTTAAACCCACCACACCATTTTTCTCCAGAAGCCAAAAACATAACTATACTTTCACCCAAAGCCTCATCCCCATAACCACCATAACAGTAACAAAACCTCAACCCAAACAGATCCACTCCTAATCATTCACCATGAGTCCATGACAACCTCCATTTTTTTTCCACTTAATCTTCATACTCAAAAAGCAAAGACACGCTTCCTCATTCCCACATTGTAAACCAAAACCAGAGACTTCACCATGAACCATCCCTTACACCATCTTTATTTCAATCATACACCACAATAAAAAACTAAAAAACTCAACAGAACCTTGTTACAAACCCCTCCGTCGTGCTCCACCATCTCCCTCTCCAGCCGCCGTCGTAACCGCCACAAGTCATTGAACCCAGATCCGCATCAGAATCCATGTCACCACTGTCTCCTCCTTGTTCGCCGCCATCTTCGTCGTCTTCCTCCGCCTCGACAGCTTCATCACCCAGACATGCGACCTTTGTCACCGTTACAGCACCGATCCATCACGAACCGCACCCTCTGCCATCGTCGTCGTACGAGCTCATAGCCGTCGCACCTACCCACACTAGCCACCGTCGTCGTTCACGTCTTCGCTTCGCCTCCGTCCTCAATGCTCGCCTCCGTTGTTCAGATGCGCCCAACCAGGACCACCACCCCCATCATTTGCTTCGCCTCCATGCTCGCCTCAGTCGTCCTCGCCCCTGTACGGATCTGCCGCTGCAGCTACCTTGTTCTTATCTCCTTCTTGGTAACGTAGGAAAAGCTAGAAACAAGCTTCTGTTCTTGTTCTTTTTATTTTTATTTTAATATCATTTTCTGTATTATTATGTGTGTTTGTTAGCTTGTTGGGTCTGGTTGTCTGGGCCAGTAGTTTGTTTTAATCGGTCATGTTTCATTCCAATTGATGCTAAGCTATAAAATGCACACACACAAAAAAAAAAAAAAAAATTGAAATCACAAAACATAAAAATATAAAAAATATATTTTCAATCCTTGTTTTAAATAAAAATTTAACTAAAAATGTTTTGAAATAAAAATCTCTTTTGGGTTCATGCAACAATCTACAACGTTGATGTATGATTTTTCATCCTCAAGTGTTGTATGAATTGTAAGGGTTTATCGTATAGCTTCGCTATCTTTAACCCTGTGCAAGGGTGGATACCCTTTTCTGAAAAAAAATGTTTTCAATTTTCTCTCTTAACAATTTTTTTTTATATATCCAAATTTATTAGCTGAAATATCTTTTTGAATTCACACAACAATCTACGATATTGATGTATGAATTTTCATCCTCAAGTGGCGTATGCATTGTAAGGGTTTATCGTATAGCGCTGCTATCTTCGACCCTGTGCAAAAGTGAATTTACTCTGAAATAAAATCTTTTTTTAATATAAAATAAAAAATCAAATCTTTTCCAAAAATTAAAATCAATCAACCAATCAAATCATTTTCTATAAGAACTACGTGACTTTGAGTTTCCCATTGCACCCAGGAATAGGTAGGAGCAGAATCAATCATTCTATCAAGCCAAAATTTAATTTTCCCTTTTGTCGTGTTTATCTTTTTTTTATTATTTAAAAAGTAGGGTAAAGTAAATATTTTCAAAGGTTATTAAAATTATTTTACGCAATTAACTTGAGGTACCGTTTTTTAAACGGGTGATGTAGGGTGCTAACACCTTCCCTACTCGTAACCGACTCCCGAACACAAATCTCACTTTTTTTAAAGACCAGTTTACCTAAAATAAATGGATTTTTTCCAATGTTTTTCCCAAATAAAATATTGGTGGTGACTCTTCTGTTTTTACCTACTTTTCACGGCGCCCAGATGGGATGGTCGCGACACAACACAAAATACATAATTGGCTACTCATCATCAAACGCTTACTCTAAGTTGATTTTAAACACTTAATTTCACAAAATAGAGCTTACTTTAATAGAATTCAGATTTGGGACTTTAGGGTTCATAAATCACTTTGGGAAAAACTCATTTTAACTAAAGAATAATGAAATTGGTTTAGGGAAACATTAATTCACAGTCCCAATTGCATAAAACAAGTGTTAATTTCATACTTTGAAACTGAAATCAAAATCTTAGGGTTAGGGTTTGACAAATTGGGGATTTTCAATCTAAATGAGTGGTGAGTAAAATTTCCACTTACACCACCAAGGAGAAGAGAAGTGGTGGCGGTTGAAGTATCTGGCACGGCGGTCGGAGTTGTGATAGATCCGGTAAGTGGTCTTGAATGATGACTTGAGGAGTGGGTTTTTGCGCAGACACCACGAGGAAGACGAAGCAGACGACGACTGGAGGTGCAACGGTCCGATGAGGTGGTGAACACGGTCAAACCGGCCAATACGTGCAGGGTGGAACAGTGACGCGTTGCTGTCTTCTTTCCACTGTGCGGTGACCGGATGACGACCTCCCTGGCGGAGCGCGGCTGGACAGTGGACAATAATTGTTCTGAATCGTTAATTGATATATCAGATCAACTAAGCACAGTGGACAATACTTGTTCTGAATCGTCACTTTGTTGAGTTGTCAGAAATCCACGCGGATTCTCGAACCATTAAAGAACATTGGTGTTTCCTACGAAAAACACTCAGTCCAACAAGCTGCTTAGACCACAGATATTTTAGTTGAATCGAGTCATCTAACTCGATTAACTTTGTAGGCGACATTCTACACAAAGCAATAGAGAATCAGACCGAATCTAGAAACTAGATTGATCGAAAGTTAATATCCTTCCCTAGCAGCAAACCTAGAACATTTCCAAGGGACATTCCCGGAAAAACCTTTCGCAAACGTTAATCCTGGAACATTCTCAGTGAATATTCCTAGAAAATCTACTTTAACCAACATACCATTCAAATGTTTGACACAATCCCAAAGGATAACCGAACGTGTCACACATAGACCAAAACACAATTTACTAGCCATGGGTTCGAGCAAGTCAAAACACGTATAACCCATCAAGATAAAAACACATACCTATAATTGATGAGTGTGATTTCACCTCATCTTTGTCTATCATTTTGCATGCATTTTCATGTAGTTTAGGCATTTTTTAATTAGATTTTAGGTTAATTTTCCTTTGGAATGGGTAAGGCGGTTTTCGTATGTTGTTTTGCAGATATCAAGGGTAAAATGCTCAAGATCAACCATGATGAAGTTTGGATGAAGATAGGGCTTTAAAAGTGCAGAAAATGAGCCAAACAGAGTCCATCACGGCCTAGCCGTGATGCCCATCACGGCCATGATCGAGCAAAACTGAAAAAGAACAAAGGCTGAAGTCAGAGTCTGTCACGGCCTAGCCGTGATATCCATCACGGCCGTGACCCAAAACCACCACAAGTCAGAGCACATCACGGCCTAGCCGTGAAATTCATCACGGGCCATGAAGCTGAGGGCTCGCGTCGCGAGACATATCTCGCGTCGCGAGAATTTGAATTTTCCAGAATTGGCAGAGGCAGAGACCGTCACGGCCTGGCCGTGATGGCCATCACGGCCGTGACGCGCATTACTTGGACCTGAAGAAACCGAAATAGATCAGATTTTGAGTTGGTTTGGGACTCTAACTTCCCAATTTCTATAAATAAGGATCAAGGCATCAGATTGAGGAGGGGATCATAGAGAGACATCATCTAGGACACCTTTTGGCTACATTTAAGGATCTCTCCTCCTCTTCTCCTCTCTTCTTTGATTTTTGTATTTTCTATTATGTTGTCAACCCAGCTTGTCATCTCCATGGCAACACTGGAGTAGTAGTTTGTTTCTAGGGATTGGGGCTCTGCCCGAGTTTTGTAAATGTTGTTGATTTGATATAAAATCGTTGTTGATTTCGTTATTGTTTTAGATCTGATTTCTAGTGTGTTAATCACTCGTAAATTCGGCAACCGCTTATTTGCGTGACGTAGACGTTCTAAGGAGGAACCTAACGGTGAACTTAGGATTTCTAGGGTGTTTTACTCGTAAAATTCGGCGGCCACTGGTTTGTGAGATGTGGATGATCTAAGGAGGAACCTAGCGGTGAACTTAGGTTATTTGCATGACTTAGACATTATAAGGAGGAACCTAGCGGTGAACTTAAGTGTCGGACCTATAGAAGTCAGACTTGGGACTGAAATCACGAGAGTTAGAAGCCGTCCCTCGAGGAGCAACGAGTTGTCACGGAACGCAAAGGGTCCAATCTGGGATCGACTACCACGGGAGTAGGGGTCGGGTCAATTGGGCACGGCTTTTGTAACCCGAGAGGGAGCTTAAGCTATCAGAGGATAAACTCGCCTTCAAGGCAATTTCGGTAATCAACAAAGGTAAATCAGTTTAGCAACATAAACAGCCTCAAAGGTAACCCAAATCCCTAGGAATCCGTTTAGATCAAAACCCCAAAAACATTTGTTTTCTGATTTATTTGATTCTGTTTGTTTATCTCTCAATTCAAACCTTTTTCAAATCCCTCTAAAAAGTCCAGATTCACTCATTTCGAAATTAATTCCGATTCGGGAACACAGTCTCTGTGGGTTCGATATCTTTTATTACTTGACGGCAATCCGGTACACTTGCCGGAATCGCACGAGCGTCGTCACGTGTCGACGAACGCACACATCAATAATCCCACACACATTGCTTCGACAAGGAAGCAATTCAAACTAGAGATTACACAACAAAAACATAACAGACCTATTTCCCAAGGTTCCCGAAAGACTCGACTAGCTCTGATGCCACTAATGTAACAGCCCCCTTGGGCATTACATGACTAACTCAAAATCATAATAACATATTAAAATAAAATAATATTTGCCGGTTACTTTCAGAAAATATCTCGTGTAATTCTCTATAGGTCATGAAAGTGAGTATAAAAAAAAATTTCCTGCGTTGCGGTAAAACTTAAACCTATTTTAAAATAACAACACCACATTTTAGAAATATACTTGAATATAAAGCTAGAATTTTTACAAAAATTTCGACAGAGTCTCCTCTGTAATTTTAACATCCCAAACAAAATACCTGCTAATATATTTATATTTTCATCCCAAAAGTTTCAATCATACAAAATACATCAAGATGGTGTTATTCTGAAAATATTTACATCGAAAGAACTATACTTGACCAAAAGGAAAAACCTTACATTTTTCATCCAAAAGAAAAGCTCTCCGAGTCATAAACATTCCATTCAAAATAAAGGTTCTCTGAGCCATAAAATACATATTATCATTAATCAATAACGTCTCAAAAACCTAAGATGGTCGTTCTAAAAGATATTCCTGGGGAAGACCCCCATGGATATCACCATTATAACTGACATCAGACATCTTCAAGGATTTAGACTAATATCCTCGAGTGAAGTTGAGAACTACTCTGCGCCATCTGTACACGAAAGTAGTATACCACAAAAATAGAAAACCAAACAGAAATAATGCAAAGGTGAGATACCAATATATGAGCATTGTATGGTAACCACATACACAACACACAAACAATGACATAACAACATGAACATGCATAACATAATTTCATAGTGGAGTAAAGAGTTCAATCCAACAACCAAATGCAGTTTTGTAAAAACTTTCATGTCACTTCAACGACTTCTCTCTAACTCATAATTCTCCAGAGATCCTAACTTCCCTTCATCGAGCAGGATAGGTGATAAGCCTTCGGCTTATCTAGTTTTATAACTAGATGGACCGTGGTTTTTATGCAAATTATTCGAGTTCAATCTCGATTTCACCCAATTTTGCCTTGTTTTGTTCTTAAGTTGGACTTTGACTCGTTTTGCGTCTTTTGTGTAGTTTTTAGCTTATTTTGGATAGAATTATGCTTTTGGTTGCTTTTGGTGTTTTCAAGTCAATAAGTGAAGCTCCGGGAGTCAAGGAAAGCCAAGAAATAGTGGAAATTGCAATTCTGGAGACACTCGCCCCGCGAGTGTATTCTCGCCTCGCGAGACTGAAGGTCAACAAAACAGCAAAAGTCATCATTTCTGGATCGCCACGCGAAAATCTTCTCGCCCCGCGAGAGTCTGAAGACCTGTAAGACAGAGACTATCACGGCATAGCCGTGATTAAGGTCACGGCTGTGACAAATTTAGGTTTGAAGTCTCGCCCCGCGAGAGCATAAAGACTTGGAAGTCAGAGACCATCACGGCCTAGCCGTGATGAAGGTCACGGCTGTGACAGATTGAGGTTTGAAGACTCGCCCCGCGAATTCAAGATCGCCTCGCGAAAATCCAAAATTTGAAGCGCGCCAATACTAAAATTCGCGTCGCGAGAGTAAGCTCGCCCCGCGAGCTGGCGAGAAACAGAATCCTTATTTAAGGGCTGTTTCATATCAGAATGGGGTATCAAGTTGTTAGCCACTTGTTTAGATCAGGAGTGCGAATCCTTGTTTCTGGAGCTGCATCTCCCTTCTCTTTTCTTTTCTTCTTTTAGTTTATTATTATGGAGATTATTGCCGATTGTTTGTGCGTCGTCACGGGCATGAGGAACTAATCCCCTCGTCCGAGGGATCAATGAAGCCACCCATGGCGGTGTAGTGTTCTTGTGATGTATATTATTCTCCCCTTCTCTTATGAATGTTTTCCAATTTTGTTTTGATTGCGTTGATCATATGTGTTACGTGATTAACTAGTTAACGTGTTTGAGGCCGAACGGCGAGTCGCGTTTTAGAACTTGAATTGGAATCATTAATTGAATAATGAGCACGACCGTGGATTTATTTGATTAGTGCAACCATATAGGGAACAAGGTTTAATAGAATTCGAGATTAGGGTTATGAGACAGAACAAGTAATTAATCCAATCATCGAATACGTCCTATTGAGCACGACAGTGGATATAGGAGAAATTGGGGGTCCCGGTTGACATTATAATTGAACTTAGGGAGGAATACATCATCACTTGGGTACTATACATGATTGGGTAGGTGGATTTGAGACCTTGGATATTTTAATTTCTGAATTTAATCACCTTAGTTTTAATCTATTTGTTACTTGAAATTTTGATCATATTCTCTCTCTCTCAACCACTTTCCTCACTTGACCAAACGTATCGGATTTCCCGCGGATTAGTTGAACTGGTAGCCCAATCCCTGAGTTCGACCTCGGTAATTACTTACCGTGTTTTTTTTATTACTTGCGACGACCCGGTACACTTGCCGGCGCACCAGCAATAGGCCGCGATAATGCCTATAACACAATTGTTTTGCGTTGGGTTGGCCTCTCAATTTAGGGACAATCCCTAAATGTTCTAGGGTATCACGTCTCACCTAAATAATATTGAATAGCTCCCAATTGAGTACATTGCGTGCTGGGTAACCGATTTCCACGGCCCGAGGTTGCAAAAGCCCGAGCCTTATGTGGGTTATCGAGCCCGAATGTCCCTAATAGACCCAAAGACTAAAGGATCTATCTCTGGTCCGTAACTATCCAATTTGTCAGTTCACCCTTTGTGAAACTGTAGCTCGATACACAATGGCACGTCTGCCACAACGGCATATTAGCCAGACTATGCATGTAAAACAAGGTTTTTCGTTTTCTTTTCTTTTTCGCATCATTCTTTCTTCGTTGAGGCTGGAAGCTCCCAACTACTTTTATTCATATATTAAATATAGTTTTAATACCAACTAAAGATATTTGACCAAAAGCAATGATCTTAAAATCTCTTCCTCAATTCGAACACTAGCCCGTCGTCTCAATGATCTAGGTTCTTCTCAACATGAACACTAGTCAGGCTTTACCGGCAC
Source organism: Sophora flavescens (assembly GCA_030762895.1). Classification (NCBI taxonomy): domain Eukaryota; kingdom Viridiplantae; phylum Streptophyta; class Magnoliopsida; order Fabales; family Fabaceae; genus Sophora; species Sophora flavescens. The sequence goes on from CM061067.1 coordinate 165,335,996, forward strand.
TCCGAATTCAGCCTGATATCTCGGCAATCCAAATCCAGCCCAGGTTTATAGCTCGGTGATCTAGGTCCTTTCTTTTCCTCAAAACTCAAAACAAGAACTCTAGCCCGTCAATCCAGAACACTAGGTTCTTTCCCTCCTAAACTTTTGCCCATCTCAACAATTTCTTCATTAGAATTTTCTTTCCTTTTTGTTAAAGAAAACAAAACATCAATGTTTTAACCTTTCTGAGTTAAAGCATTTTAATGTCTTAGTCTTTGTTAACAAGCAATGACCAGTGTCATGCCATCAGCCAATCACAGTAAATCAAAACAACACTATAGCTCAATAATAGCATGTTCATTTTCAACAATTCCAATAATCATCAACATAGACAATTCCAAGAACATTATCACATAAACCATTCCAATAACATCAACATATCAACATATAGTCACCAAGAAATTCTAACACACCCATTTAAAACAATCATACAAATAATGTATATGACTAGCCAATTAGCTCCTCAGGTAAACTCACTTTACCTTTGAAGACAAGAGAAAGATCATTCATTCCGGGTTCCACAGTTTCCTTACTGCTCCATGAAATTTCACAAGATTGAACACCCACTAATGACTTGACCTGACGTTACAGGTTACTCTGACACTTTGAAATATGTGCAGACAGCTCTCTAAAACACAAATTCTGTCTTCCCCAAGCAAACGCAACCACTACAACATCCCAGAGAGGGAGTCAAAGCATTTTTTTTACAACCACACAAAACACATAATTAGATACTCATCATCAAACGCTTACTCTAAGTTGATTTTAGACACTTAATTTCATAAAATAGAGTTAACTTTAATAGAAACATTAATTCACAGTCTCAATTGCTTAAAACAAGTGTTAATTTCATACTTTGAAACTGAAATCAAAATCTTAGGGTTAGGGTTTGACAAATTAGGGATTTTCAATCTAAATGAGAGGTGAGTGAAATTTCCACTTACCCAACCAAGGAGAATAGAAGTGGTGGTGGTTGAAGTATCTGGCATGGCGGAAGAGACGGTGGCTCGGTGGTCGGAGTTATGACAGATCCGGTAACGGTAAGTGGTCTTGAATGATGACTTGAGGAGTGGGTTTTTGCGCGTACATCACGAGGAAGACGAAGCAGACGACGACTGGAGGTGCGGTGGTCCGGTGCGGCGGCGAAAACGGTCAAACCGAAGCCAAACCGGTCAACGCATGCAGGGTGGAGCGGCGGTGCGTTGCTGTTTTCTTTCCACTGTGTGGCGATCGGGCGATGACCTCCTTGGCGTAGCACTGCTGGACAGCGACGGACGGCTCCTAGGGCGGCGCGACTGGTTGGTTGAGAAGGAGGAGGAAGATGAGGTGAGAAGGAGGAAGAAGAAGAGATGAAGAAAGAAAAAGAAGAAGAAAAACGAGTGAGGAGGAGGAAGATGAAGAGATGAAGAAAGAAAAAAAGAAGAAAAACAAGTGAGGAGGGGGGGTTATAAAGGAGAGGAAGAGAGATTTTTATGTTTTCAACTTAATATCTAGAGTTGGGTACAAAATGAGTGATGAATATTATGCCTAAAAATAAACATGTTTTTAGTTTTTGAATCTAAAAATAATGGGTGACAAATATGTTTTCAAAATTTAAAATAAAGTAGAGATTGATAGTTGAATTGATCAACAAAGAAAATCCATGGTCCAACATTTAATCTCCGATTAATGTCAAACAAATTTATTTTCAAATCAAAAATTAAATAGAATAAAATATGAAAATAATTTTCTTTCAATCATATCATTTAAATTATTTTTCTAAATAAATAATAGTAGTGACAATAACATAACATTATTTTCTAGTAGTCATGCATGCACTGAAATAAAGCAGTGCTAATGCAATTAATAAAAATCAACTATTCAATTAAATAATTAATCCAAAATAAATAATATAAACATATAAATTTATTGTTATTGAAGAAAAACCGGGATGTTACACTACGCATGTTTTTGACACACACACTAATACGCTAGTAATATCAAGTGTATTTGAGATTAAATAAGTCAATGTAATATTTTTACATATGATGTTTGATCAACATACAAAGCAAATGTAACTGTAAAACAATGCATAATTCTCATATTCAACAGCTCGAAGCTAGTTCAGACATTGACTATTCTCCAATATGTACCAGTACAAAACCATGGTAAATGTAAGAATAACAGCCTAATAAATGAATTGAAGATGCTTGACAAATATATGCTAGTCCAAAAGAACCTCTCTCCTACATGATTGCAAAATATAATTATTAAATTATAAGTAACATAATTAAACCCTATAGACAACTTGCAAGCAACTCAATATGTACCTGTCGTACTAATTCTCTTTCTCCTTGTAGGTACTGATCACTTTCTTGCTTCTCTTTAATTTGCTCCATCAATCCATTTGAAACAGTAATCATACCTAAACACAATTTTCCTGGAAATGTCTTAATCGTCAATCGCATATCTCGGAATTGTTCCAATAATCGTTACTCTTTAATCATCATTGTCGATATATGCATTGATTTCCTACTCAAAGCATCTGCTACAACATTTGCTTTTCCAGGGTGATACTGTAGTTGGAAATCATAATCCTTTAGAAGTTCCAACCAACGCCTCTGCCTCATGTTCAACTCCATCTGATCAAACAGGTATTTCAAACTTTTATGGTCACTAAAAACATTAAAAGTCGCTCCATACAAATAATGTCTCCAGATTTTTAAAGCGAATACCACTGCTGCTAGCTCCAAGTCATGTGTAGGATAATTCCTTTCATGAATATTCAATTGCCTTGAAGCATAAGCCACAACCTTTTGGTTTTGCATCAATACACATCCTAATCCTTGATGTGAAGCATCACAATAAACCTCAAAAGGTTCATGAGGATCAGGTAGTATCAATACCGGTGAAGTAGTCAACCTTCGTTTTAACTCTTGAAAACTTTCTTCACATGCTTCAGTCCATACAAACACTTGATCTTTTCGAGTTAATTGAGTAAGGGGTCCTACTATTTTAGAAAATCCCTCAATGAATCTTCTATAGTATCCCGCTAAACCCACAAAACTACGAATCTCGGTTACCGTCTTAGGCCTTTCCCATTGTAAAACAGTCTCAACAGCAATTCCTTCACTTGAGACTATGTGTCCTAAAAATTGAACTTGGTCTAACCAAAATTCACACTTTTCAGGTTTCGCGTAAAGTTGTTTCTCCTTTAAAATTTAGAGAACCACACTAAGATGTTCAGCGTGTTTTTCTTTACTGGGAGAATAGATTAGAATATCGTCTATGAAAACAACGACAAACTGATCTAAGTAAGGACGAAAAATCCTATTCATGTAATCCATGAATATAGCTGGAGCATTCGTAACTCCAAACGGCATCACAAGGTACTCGTAATGTCCGTAGCGTGTTCTAAATGCTGTTTTAAAAACGTCCTCCGCCTTCACGCGAATCTGATGATAGCCCGAACGTAAATCTATTTTTGAGAAAACGGATGCTCCATGTAACTGATCCATTAAATCATCTATCCTTGGAAGTGGATACTTATTCTTAATCGTCACTTTATTCAAATGACGAATATCTACGCATAAACGAGAAGTTTCGTCTTTCTTCTTCACTAATAAAACTGGAGCTCCCCAAGGCGATACACTGGGTCTAATGAATTCCTTCCGCATCAGTTCCACTAGTTGCCCTTTTAATTCCTCAAGTTCTAATGGCGACATTCGATATGGTGCTATGGATATTGGTCCAGTGCCTAGAACCAGATCAATCGCGAACTCAATCTCTCGAACAGGTGGTAATCCAGGTACATCTTCCGAACAAACTTCCAGAAACTCATTGACAACGGGTATACACTGCAAGTCTAACTCACTCTTAACGTCTAAGGAAAATAATAGCATGTACCCTTGCGCTCCCTCTTTCAAAGAAGCTTTTACTTGATTAGCAGTTAACAATCCAGAAATCTCATCCGTAGGAAAAACTAGGGTTTTACGAGCACAGTTAATCAAAATATGGTTAGAAGACAACCAATCTATGCCTAAAATTACATCTAACTGTATTAAAGGCAAACAGATCAGGTTACCAAGAAAATGCTTATCCTGAATAATGATAGGACAATTCAAACAAACAGAAGTGACTAAAACTGGCTTAGCAGTAGGAGTTGAAACAATAAGATCACACAACAAGGAAGAAACAGGCAATTTTAGCAGTTTCACACAATCCATCGAGATAAAAGAATGTGTTGCACCTGAATCAAAAAGTATAGTTAAAAGATTACCGTTTATGTCGCACTTACCCTGCATGAGATCGTCAGAATTTAAAGCCTCAGTTCCACTCATCGTATAAACTCTCCCCTTGGCTGTCGGTTTATTTGCTCCGGCGTGATTGACAGTCGATCCACGCTTTGGTACCTTGCAGTCCTTCGCCATGTGTCCCAATTGATTACAATTGTAACATCTTACTTCCCTCATAGGGCAAGTATTTGACATGTGTCCCGTATCTCCACAGTTAAAGCATCTCCTAATCTGACCTTGATTCTGATTTCTTTGACCTTCATTCCCTGATACAGCAAAATTCGAACGGTACTGTTGTCGATTCTGATTATTTCCCCGTGGACGGAAATAAGGTTTCCTCTGATTCTGTTTTCCTCTCCAATTCTGATTCTAGTTCTTGAAGTGAGAGGGTCCACCAGCACTCCCTCTATTATCCTTTCCTTTCCTCATTTGCTCGATCTTACGACTCATTTCCACTAAAGCTTGGAAATCACGAAGTTGCAGAGGTAAAACGGACTCCTTAATCTCAAATCGCAGTCCTGCTTCAAATCTTTCACACTTCCAGCTTTCATTTGGTTGAGCTTGAAAGAAACGGAAGTATTTGGCTAGCGATTCAAACTTCGTTGCATACTCCCCTACAAATAACTCTCTCTGTTGTAACCCCAGAAATTGTCGTTCTTTCTCAATCCTCACGCTCTCTGGAAAATATTTGTCCATGAATGCAGTTCGAAAAACATCCCAAGTAATGTCTTGATGATCAGCCTCCAACAATAGCCTGGCACCTTTCCACCAATACTCCGCATCTCCCACCAGTAGGAAAGCAGCATAAGTGACCCAAACATCTGTCGGTGTGACCACCAACTCGAAAATTTTCTCCAACTCCTGGATCCTCAGATCAGCCTTCTCATGATCCGCATCCAGACCAAACTGTGAAGGATTTTGACTTCGAAACGCAATCAAAGCCTTGCCTTCCGCAACTTGAAGATTCTGGACATTCATCGCTGCAGTTTGATTTGTAATTGCCGCTGCCACATTTTCCATTGCTTGAGCCGCATAATCCACTCCTTCTTCATACTCCTCATTCATGTTACCACGACCGCCAACACGTCCACCTCTACGGCCTCTTCCACGACCGCGCCCACGTCCACGTCCACGTCCAGCTTCTGTTTCAACAACTGGTTCCATAACTGACCTACAAATCAAAGTCAGTTAAACCAGAACCGAAACGCAAACTTACGCGTTACCACACATTACTTCTAATAAGTAATTAAACAAGTCTAAGTCAGAGATCACACAACATAGACATAACAGACCTATTTCCCGACATTCCCGAAAGACTCGACCAGCTCTGATACCACAAATGTGACACCCCTTCTAGGGTCATCACATAGTTACCCAAATAAAGAAAATTAAATTTATAATCGCTGGTTACTTTCGGAAAATATATTTTAGAGTGACTGTTTCTTTACGAAAATAGTGCTGAATTTTTTTTTCTTTGAACATAGAACCATTATAAACATAAACAAACATATATGTATATCTATATATATACATCACCTCTTTACATACACCCTACCTATAATAGGAGATAACAAAAGAACCCTCATAAGTATAGGCTATTCTCCATCAAACTAAGGAAAGAAAAGAAAGACATATACATATAAGCAACGAGTGGTCTAGAACCATACCAAAACTCATGGCTCTCAGTAGCCAGATCAAAAACTGGCAAGACTCGCTACCCCAGAACTACACCTATAGCTGGTCAAGCTAATGTAACCCACTGGGGAGATCCTGATGATCAACCCCACCTACACCAGATGCATCTGATGAAGATGCCTCCGCTCCCGCTTCGTCGCCGGAAGAATCCCCATCATTCACCGCAGGAGGTTGAAACTCAAGATCGTCCTCAATATATTCCTCTGGATCCTCCTCCACTTCAACAGGAGGTTCGCCAGGTCCTACTATCTGAAGAGGATTTGGCTGAGGTGGCGGATCCATTAATCCGTGCTCATCCAAGTACTGCAGGTATAGCCAAACTGGAGGTAGAGATACCTCGACAGTCTCTACGACATGAATTCTCTGCTGTGGTCCTTCTTCCACTGTGCCGATGACTTCTCTGCTGGGACCGTGATAGGTGGCACTGACTGCCCCAGGGTTAATCTCCCAGGCACCACCATATTGCGCTCGATCAAAAACGATCGATCGGACCCTCGATTGTACCAATGGTATATCCGGGTCCATCTGAACATGTAAGAGTGAGAAACCAATACATGGATCTTACTCAATAACTACATACTATCCACCACATAAACACATCAGCATTTACCAAATACAAACATTTATAAACAAATAGTTTAACAGTGGGTTCAACACCCCAAACATCATCGATTTAAAATTGTGCATGACACTTCATATTCATCATCGAATTTTCGTCCTAATCTCATGAGATATCCCAACACATGGTGAGTTGATCAGGCTCCATTGCCACACAGGCACACTGGCACACAGCCACACAGGCACGCAGCCTCTTCCCATCCACACAGGCACAAAGCCACAGGCACACAGCCAAAACACACATTGCATACTGTCCACACTCAGGGCACCAGTAGCAACGAAGATGGGGTCTCAAATGTCCTCCCTAGGCACATGAGAAAAACACAGTAAGAACTACCTGACGCCGCAGGTAATTAATACATAGAACCACGGGCAAGTCTGCCAAATGCATGCAAAACACTTTTGCTTATAACTCTTTTCTTTGTGTTCAATCTTTCTTTGTCGAAGCTCAAAATGGCTTAGGACTCACATAGTTTTAAACATCTTTAAAACTTTCATTACAACACAGGACCTCACAGTCCGAGTGCTCAATCACGACACCCCTCGATCGATGCACCAGTCTTAGGTTCATGGTACTAGAAAACATTTTCAATGTTTAAATACGGTATACACAAAGTATACAGTACAGGACCTCAAAGTCCAAAGGACCCCAAGTCCATAACAACACAGAACCTTAGTACCCCGACGTCTCGGTTACTAAGTTCAACAGCACTTTCAACACGGTTAAAATAACTTTTGTTTTCAGAAATTCTTTTCAAATTGAAAATTCATCAATAAAATCTTTAATTATTAAAACAGTTTTTCAAAAACCAATGAGTCACTTGAGGTTTTAACCTCTTCAAGATATGCACTGCCGTTTCGAAATACTTACCGTCTACACTATTCCAAATTTGCCGTCAAATATTATTTTTAAGGCTTTTTAAGCCAAATTTTAGCTTTTTCTACTTAAATAATTTTATAAAATCATAATGAACTTATTTTCACCAATTAATTTCATAAAAGAATATTTTGCAATATTCCGGAATTTCTTACATAAAAATTAGCAGTGCGAAAATATTTTCACGGTTTTGCGCTCATTGTGAATCATAATTCACTTTTTCAGTAATAAATTATTAAAATAATAATATTTTCCAAAATTCCTTATTTTTCCCAAATAAAAATTTCCATTAAGATTATATATCAATATTTTACCGTTAAAACATTGAATATACTTTGCGAAACTTCTTAAAGCTTTTATCCCATTAATTTAATTGGCCACTGACCACTGTCAGGCTTCTCACACATCAACCAACAATTATATCACAGATATTTCCCAGGCAGATCATGCATCACAGTAGCATAATATAATTACAGATAAACAATTAAACGCAATTAAAACCACACAGATACAAATAACACAACATTAACAACTTAAATAAATACTAACAGACAAATAATTACAAATAAACACGGGATAGCATATAGCCATCGAATAAATCCTCAGGTGTTCCCCTCTTACCTTCCGGAGACTTTCTTGTGAATTACTGAATTCCTTCGGAAGTTCGGATATCGCTTATACGTCACACTTACTCAACCTTCAACCATAACAATCAAATAATTACAAATCAAGAAACTAAAACATTCTAAACCCTAATACATAGTCACGACCTCTAGGGTTTTTGAATGACTAAGATTTCTAATCATGATTAAGTCATGGATTTATGATTCTTAATCAACTAAGATCATGGATTAGTGACTAAACAACAAAACTTGAAACTCAAAACTTCCTAACTCTTATATACTAAGATTCGGCCTCAACATGTTCATAGGGTTAAGGTTTTTAGTTTAATAAACCAACTTGGATTTATTATGCATACATACTAATAGCTTGATTACTAAGATCATTTATGAAAACCTTGAACAAAACTCATCAAATCTCACCCATCTAGGGTTTAGCCAACATAGAGACTTTTGAGTAAAGATTTTCATTTTAATAAACTAACATGGATTAGAGTGTGTAGACATACATGTCATATGAAATACATGATCATACATGACAACACCTGAACAAAACTCTACCAAACCTATTCTAATAGATTCGGCCAAGGCTAGGTTTTTAGGAAATAAATTTTTGATTACATCATGCTCTTGGATTTAGATAATATGCATGATATCAAGAATATAGAAAGTGGTTTCAACATCATGAGATTTTTCTAGAATTTATTATGACTTTTCAAAGTTCTAGGTTTAGAAACTTTAAAGTGATAAACAATTATGAAACAAACTTTGAATTAAGAAACTTATTAAAGAACATAGACATGATTAAGGAATAAGATTAGGATTCACCTCTTGAAGATCAAAGACAAATGAAATCCAAGAACTTGCTTCACAAGGTAATGCTAAAAGACTTATAACTTAAGAGTTTTTGAACAAAAAGGCAATAGAAATTAAATGAAATGTGAGGGAGGCTATTTATAGGGGTTGATTGTGCCATCTTGGAAGGATCTAGTAAGGATGATTTGGCTTGTTCAAGGGATTTAAGTGCAAATAAGTCTCAGGGACCATTTTGCAAAGATTCCAAAAGTATAAGGACTATTTTGCAAATTGCCAATAAATTGTAATGATGACCATTTGCCACATTAAATGTGGTCTTATCTTGACTCATTTTGGGCTGATTTTTCTTCATGAGATATTTTAAGAAGAAACTAGAAGAATTTAGAACATTGGAGAATATAGTAGAATCTTGTAGAATAATGTAGAAAAATGTAGAGCATTCTAGAACAATCTTGACTCATACAAAAATGATGAGGGCAGCCCCTTCTCCCTCATGGGCTTGCGCATGGGCCTAATAAATTTGGGCTTGGATTCATCTTTGTGGGGCCCACCAAAAGATTTAAGCTTAAGCATGACATAGGAAACTTGTAGGGTTTCAAATGAGCTTCATGGAATTAATCCATGGACAAGAAATTTGGGCTTCATAGCCACGGTCCAATAAGAGATTGGGAGCAAGGATTCTGGCCCAATTCACTTGAAAAACTTAGAAACTAACTTAGGCATCAAAGTGTAATTAATAGAAAGTTTAGGGACTTAAGCGTAAAATTCCTAAATTGACACTTTAACCCTGTAGAACCTTCTAAACTTAAAAGTATGATTCATCCCCATGAATGATCTCAAAATCCTAAGATAAACTCTTTATCTGCTCGTGGAAACACCGAAATCCATCATGTCGCTCATCCGATTACGTATTTCGTCCGTAAAACGTGAATTATTCTATTTTTTTCTAAAATAATTATACAAATGCAGAATTGTAGGAAATAAAATAAAAACCTTAAGTCTTTCGTTCACGAATTAAAATTAGGTCTTTTGAGCGGTATTATAATACTGTCAATGGAATTCGCGAGCCGGGTTTCGCCTGACTTTCCAACCTAAATTTTAATCGTAGCTTCCTACATTCAAGTAGGATTGAGTGGTAAAATCCGTTTATTTAAAATAATTTTATAAAAACTCCAATAAACTTATAAACATATTTATATGTATTATTGTTATTTAAAACAGTAAAATACAGGGTGTTACAGGGGGAAGGTTTCGATAAGGAAAGGGGGAGAAGAAGAGAGAGGTCTGGGATGAAGGAAGAAATTTGAAACAGAAGGGGGACGCCATAATCTTTTGTTCTATTTTCTCAAATAGAAGGGTAGAATATAGTAATTGAAAGAGCACCAAAGTGTAACTAAAGTGATAAATTTGCCCTCAAATTGGACACGTGTCGCAATTTCAGAATAAGTATTTTAGGGTTTCTGGTGGGTTTTAAAAAGTTTATATAGATAGTAGATAGCACAAAACAGTATAGTCCTGCAATCTTTTGATTTTCTTAACTCCCTCTATAAATTTAAAAAAATTGTATAAGTCATTGTGAAGCACTCTTCAATTTTTTTTCAACTAATTCAATCTCAGAATCGTCTCATCCTCTTTCTATTCTCTCTTGAGTTCCTCTTTGTGATGGTATTAATTGAGGACTCAATGGCTACTTTTCACATTAAAAGTTTAAAACACAGATTAATTATACAATTGTTTTTTGCCCCCTTTTTTGTAAAACAGGGGATTGCATATGGCCATGCTATGCTTTTTTTTTACTAATATAATTAAAATAGGGACATAAACTTTATGAAGTAATGGAAATTACATATACTAACCACTTTAACCAATGCACCTTGCCTACAAACAAACCAACCATATTGCTCCTTCTCCATTGCTTCCAAAAAGCATTTACAGACCTAAACGGTGTATAGAAACAATAGACAATGGTCACTATAATCACATGGGCCAATTGCAAATACTATTTATCATCAAATATCATAAAGAAGCCCATTACGAACCAACCAATACAAATCCATAAAAAAGAAAATGTGAAATATCAATCATCAAGCAAATGAATGTAACAGTGATAATTCTAACAAATTTAATAAAACATACTATGTCATTAGGTTTGTTCTGATCATACTTAGATTCTTTTGACTCCACCACCTTCTCCAAGGTCTCTTAATCCCAATCCTCCATTATAAAAAATGCCCACTAAGCCTGCATGTTTTGAAGACAACGACAATAAATAAAATATGCATACAAAGTACTGGTTCAAAAGACTAAGGACTTTCATCAAACATGTGGTGTGCTATGACTTGCTAGAACCCATGTTTTCAAAACCTCAATCCATTTTTACAACCTAAGTAGTTCTCAAAGTTTGTAATGGAGCAAGAAGATTAAAACTTCCAACATAAGAAAGAATAAAGTTTAGGGGAAACTACTTGGGTGGTGCGGATATGGAGCTTGAAAATAGATTTGGCCCTCCATTTCTAGCTCCTCCATCTTCCCACAACCAAGCCCCCCATGAAGATGATGAAAATGTGATGTTGAGAGGAGTGAGGAGATGGGGGCGCTATGCAGTGCAGAGGAAAGGGGTGAGGAAGAGAGAGGTCTGGGTGGGAGGAACAGATTTGAAACAGAAGGGGGGCACTATAATCTTTCGTTCTATTTTCTCAAAGAGAGTGGTAGAATATAGTAATCGAAAGAGCACCAAAGTGTAACTAAAGTGATAAATTTGCCCTCAATTTGGACACGTGTCGAAATTTTAGGATAATTATTTTAGGGTTTTTGGAGGGTTTTAAAAAGTTTATATAGATAGTAGATACCACAAAACAGTATAGTTCCACAGTCTTTTGATTTTCTTAACTCCCTCTATAAATTAAGAAAAAATGTATAAGTCATTGTGAAGCACTCTTCCTTTTTTTTCAACTAATTCAATCTCAGAATTGTCTCATCCTCTTTCTATTCTCTCTTAAGTTCCTCTTTGTGATGGTATAAATTGAGGACTCAATGGCTATTTTTAACATTAAAAGTTTAAAACACAGACTAATTATACAATTGTTTCTTGGCCCCTCTTTTGTAAAACAGGGGATTGCATCTGGCCATGCTATGTTTTTTTTTTACTAATAAAATTAAAATAGGGACTTAAACTTTTTGAAGCAATGACAATTACATATACTAACCACTTTAACCAATTCACCATGCCTACAAACAAACCAACCATATTGCTCATTCTCCATTGCTTCCAAAAAGAATTTACAAACCTAAACGGTGTATAGAAACAATAGACAACGGTCACTATAATCACATGAGCCAATTGAAAATACTATTTATCATCAAATAGCATAAAGAAGCCCATTACAAACCAACCAATACAAAACCATAAAAAAGAAAATGTGAAATATCAATCATCAAGCAAATGAATGTAACAGTGATAATTCTAACAAATTTAATAAAACATACTATGTCAGTAGGTTTGATCTGATCAAACTCAGATTCTTTTGACTCCATCACCTTCTCCAAGGTCTCTTAATCCCAATCCTCCATTGTAAAATATGGCCACTAAGCCTGCATTTTTTGAAGACAACAACAATAATTAAAATATGCATACAAATTACTGGTTCAAAAGACGGTGCAAAATATGCTTTTAACATCGGAGATTCCACATCGGTTTCCCTAAAATCGATGTGTAAAATGAGGCGGTGACATTTTTGAAATTAAAAGCAAAAGATTCCACATCGGTTTCCAAAATAACCGATGTGTAAATATTTTCCACATCGGTTATATTTTAACCGATGTCTAAAATTAAAACAAAAAAAATTAAAAATTAAAAATTTATCTTTCCACATCGGTTATTTTTTAACCGATGTCTAATATATGGATTAACCACATCGGTTATCTTTTAATCGATGTATAAAATTAAAAAAAAATTGAATTTAAATTTTTTATATTTCCACATCTGTTCCTATTGAACCGATATCTAATATATATTAACCACATTGGTTTATTAATAACCGATGTAATAAATTAAAAAAAATGAAATTTTAAATTAAATCCTAAGTTTCTACATCGGTTAATTTTAAACCGATGTGAAATATGAATAACCACATCGGTTTTTTCTAAACCGATGTGTAATATTTGACAAAACCCTACTTTTTGTCATTCCCTCCATCGGTTCCGCGCCCTCTTCCATTCCTTTTTGCTTTGTGCTCGTGACTTTCTTCCCCATCTCTCTCACTAGTCTATGCTCGCCGTCCCTACTACTTCGCCGCGGCCTCCCATCTCTGTCTCTCCCTGCTGCTAACAGTTCTCCGTTGCTTCTGCCTCCACTTCTGCTTCTGCCTCCCATCTCTGTCTCTCCCTCCCACTCAAGTTTTGCTGGGGGAACTAGAGTGTCTTTACAATTACATGGTACCGCTTTACATGTTTTGTATTCTTGTGGCACGGGTTATTGTTGTTGTTGTAGAGCAGTGTCTTGATTTGTTATATGATGTTGAGACTCTGGCACACTTGCATACAACCTGTTTGATAGAACCTTATTTTGTGATCCATTGCAGAAATCATAAATCCCTGAAAAAAGAAAGAACAGAGGGGGCTTTGTCTCAAACCTGCCAGGTTTTTCAATTAATGTTCAGGTCTTTATGGGTTGTTATTTTAGATGTTCAATGCTAATTTAATTTTTCATACTATTAGATTTCGTTCATGACTTGTGCTGGGGAATAGTATGCATGGTAATATGTGCCTCATTTGCATTTTCAAATCACAGTATGTGTGGGAGAGATGGTCGTTTGTTATTTGTCTTCTCAAATTAAAATATGAATGAGAGATGAAGACGTTATGATTCATATGCATGATATATATTCATTGGAAAGAAGGATGGGTTGAGTTTGTATTGTTAAGTTTTAGTAGTTATAGTATTAGTAAAATAAGCTGCAGTCCTTGCGAAATAAAAGAATGTTTCTTACAACCAAGGTAGATGAACAATAAAAGATGAACAACATCTATATTAGAAACTGCATAGCTGAACTTACAGCTAAGGCTAATGAACAAAAAAAACTAATGCAGAAGTTGGGAGATGATATATTAAAGGCTTGGAACAATTACCGCAACAACTTCTTTACTAGATCTACCACTGTGATAGAAGACGAACCCCTTTCTTTTCTCATTTATTTTTTATGCTTATCATTTTTTTATGCTTTTTATATATTAAATCACCCAGCTATCATTTGCTACAGGGCTATAGCTCCATTTCCTTACATCTTCTGCCCTATTTTCCCCCAACCCGTCTTTCCCTCTTCCCTCCCCTCCCTAGATTGAAAAACTAAAATGTAAGTGTTTAGGGGGTAGTAACGGCTAGGTTCAACTTTATTCATGGGTTTCGCTCAGTGTTCTTACATTTCACAATTAATTATTGCACAATAACGAAGCACCCCAATTTACATCGTTTGTTTAGTTTCTCTATTAGCTAAGCTACTAGTACAGTACCAGCCCTCAATTATTTCTCTCTGCATTCTGCTTTGTTTGATTCTATATATTGTCTGAATATAGCTTTGATCAGAATTTGCATTGGTTTTTTTTATTTATTTATAAGCAAATGTAAGTATGTTAGCATGTTAGTTGCTCACACCTTCAACACCTTAAACCCTTAGCTCTAACCACTTGAGCTATTAGCTAAGCTACTAGTACAGTACCAGCCCTCAATTATTTCTCTCTGCATTCTGCTTTGTTTGATTCTATATATTGTCTGAATATAGCTTTGATTAGAATTTGCATTGGTTTTTATTTATTTATTTATAAGCAAATGTAAGTATGTTAGCATGTTAGTTGCTCACACCTTCAACACCTTAAACCCTTAGCTCTAACCACTTGAGCTACCCCACCCCCCGAATTTGCATTGGTTAAACTCCATGTGTATTAGAAAAATCAACAATAAAACTGGTGGAGAAACTTCTTGTATTAGAAACCTACTCCAAGCACAACACAACCTTAACTTACAATTCTCAAGGTAAATTCTTGGACCTGGATCTATTGTCATCTTGTAGTCCATTATAGTTGAATTTTGGGTTTTAAATTGCAATTCTCAATCACAATTGCAATTTTGGGAGTCTTTATAACTGTATCACAATTGTAATTGCAGCCACGCTAGTCACATCTTCTACAATTTTTCATTATTATGGAAAGTGCAACAGATCTGTAACGGTGACCGAAACCACAATTTAAAATTACATAGTTGCATTCTTTAAGAGATAAACTGAAATTCTTATTCTGCCTTGCTCTCTTTTCTTCCTTGTTCTGCCTTGTTTTGTGACCTTTCTCTTTAGGTCTGGAGATTGTATTGCTGCTGGGTGCAAAGTTTTTTTTGTTGGGTTTCTTCTCTTCTCTTACGGAGAGTGATTATGGTTCTGTGGTTGGGATATTGGTCCTTTTTCTGGGTAATCTTTTTGGCTATTTTTGATGCTGTTATGGTTGTTAAGGTAGACATTTTGTTTGGGCTTGTGCTGGTGGGGTTTAGGTAGTTTTTCCACCAATATGTATATTTGTCTTTGGGCTGAATAAATACCTATTTCCTCTTTGTGTTTCTCTATGGGTTCTTTGTAAACGGGTTTGGGTACCTCAGGTACTAGCATTAATAATATTTTGCTTATAAAAAAAACTGAAATTCTTATTTACTTGGGTGACCACAAACGTGATATCTACTTTTTCCTTAATTGAGATATTATGTGGGAATGTTGCTGGCTAAATTATTTTACTAAACTATCAATATAAACTATGTTCACGTATGGAGTATTTATTAAGTGGAATTGGCTCTCAAAGGGTATCTAGGTAGTCTAGCTGGTTTTAGTTGGGGGGTGAACTGTTAGTTAATTTTCAACCTATTAGCAGCTTATTCTTTTGCTTTGGGTTGACGTATTACCTTTAGTTTATCCTCTTGTGTATATTTTTAACTGTTACAGTGTATACAGGTTCGAGTACCCCTAATACTCGTATCAATTCAATTTCACTTATCAAAACAAAAATATAAAGGTAGGGTCTTAGCTTCTACAAACATGGAAAATATTAGGCATCCATGCATCTGTTAGTGTGGTAATTACCAACATGGAAAAATGTAATAAGCTAACACTGTATTTTTCATGCTTTGATTTTAGACTCTACGTGCTCACAATCCTTGGATACAAAAGGTAAGAGCTTCTTGCCCATAGTAGTTTTACCAATTTTGTATTTTATATCATCTTGTACATGTATGGATGCTGGGAAATTGAGAGTTGAGATTCATGGAGAGAAGCATTTAAGATTATACTTTCACGGGTTTTGTCAAGTCATTTGGTTTATGATGAGGCAATGTTATTTTTTCAGATCTAAATCAAACCTGTAACTATGGCTTGGGTTTGACAACTTGGAGTCCACTTGCATGTGGTGTGCTGACAGGAAAATACAATAAAGGAGTTATACCAGCAGATAGCCGCTTTGCATTGGAAAATTACAAAGGTTTGATTTCCATCGTTTTGGCTTAAAAGCTTTCATTGGAGTTTTAATGTATTTGCTTGAAAATTTATTTGATCCGAGAATATGCCCACAATAATTAGTAAAGCCTTAGTTTCCCGTTTGAGATGCAATACTAATGAGCACACGTGTACGTGCTTAATGTACCGCTCATTGTATTGGATCTTGAATTGTACAAAGTTGGACAGTTTAGGAAAAAACTTTTTCTTCATTCAGTTAAAATAGTTATTCATTGATTCTAATGTTATATACTTGATGAAAGTTCGGATTGATACATTTCCTTTCGTTCTCCGGGTGCATACTTTATCGTGGTGGATGTCATCGCTTTCAAGTCGTGTACGTCAGAGACCGAAGGGAAATGCTGCCGAAATTTCGTTGAGTATGAGCATAAGAGTTAAGGACTAACTGTTAACCGAATGTTGAAAAAGTTTCTTCTCGAATGGGATAGGGCCATACCCTGTCATAAGAAGTGGTTGATGAATATGTTGGACTAAGTACGAAGTTATTGGTTTAGTCATGGATCGCGGTTGGATGAATGCTAGACGGACAAGTGATGAGTATGAGAATGGAGTGGAAGATTTTCTACAGTTTGCAAAAACAAATGCTCCTAATAGTGGTAACAGAAGGTTTTATTGTCCTTGTATTAACTGTTTGAATGAGAGACGACTAGAAGTTGAGGAGATACGTGATCATCTTATTTGTGAAGGGATTTTCAAGAGTTATACAACATGGATATATCATGGTGAATCATTATACAGGCAGAGGGTGTCGGATAGAGAGGAAGTTGATGACATGGAAATGGACGATGGACTAGAGGACATGATCCGTGATGTTGGGCAAGAGTCTTTTCAGCGCGCACATGTGTATGATACTTTGTGAAGTGATGCGGAAGTGACTTTGTATCCGAGGTGCACTAATTTCACACGGTTGTTAGCGGTGTTAAGATTGTTCAATGTGATGGCGAGAAATGGGTGGAGGGATAAAAGCTGTACCGAATTGCTTGAGTTGTTGAAAGACATGCTTCCAGAAGGCAACACATTGCCATCTCGAAACTATGAGGCGAAGAAGATATTGTGTCTGATGGGTATGGAGTATAAGAAAATACACGCTTGCCCCAATGATTGAATATTGTACAGGAAAGAGTTTGAAGAGATGTACAAGTGCCCCGGGTGTGGGATATCACGCTACAAAGTGAAGGATGGTGATTCTAGTTGTGATGTGGTCACCAAAGGTCCTCCTGCGAAGGTGTTATGGTATCTTCCCGTGATTCCGCAGTTCAAGCGATTGTTTGCTAATGTAAATGATGCAAAGAACATTAGATGGCATGCAGATAAGAGGAAGTGTGATGGACAGCTTCGTCATCCGGCTGATTCTTTGCAACGGAAGAGAATTGATAGTTTGTTTCCGGATTTGGGCAATGAGCCCAGAAACCTCAGGGTTGGACTTGCTACCGATGGAATGAATCCATATGGAAACTTAAGTAGTATTCATAGTTCATGGCCTGTTCTCCTGGTAATTTACAACATGTCTCCTTGGTTGTGCATGAAGCGCAAATACATTATGTTAAGTATGATGATTTCGGGTCCTAAACAGCCAGGAAATGATATTGATGTTTATCTGAGTCCCTTGATTGAAGACTTGAGAATGTTGTGGGATAAAGGCGTTGATGTGATCGACGGGTATTGCCATGAGACATTCAGATTGCGTGCCATGTTATTTTGCACCATCAATGACTTTCCAGCATACGGGAACCTGTGTGGGTATAGTGTTAAGGGGCATAAAGCATGTCCAATATGTGAAGAAGGCACATGTTACCATCAACTGCAACATGGAAGGAAGACAGTTTACCTTGGGCATCGGAGATTTCTCCGACGTAATCATCCTTATCGTAGATTGATAAAAGCTTTCAATGGACTTCCGGAGAATGAAATTGCTCCGGTGGCCTTGACTGGAGAGCAAGTTTATGAAACGGTGAACAACACTAATATTATCTATGGGAAGACCGAGAAGAAGGCTACCGAGAAGAAAATATGGAAGAAGAGGTCGATCTTCTTTGATCTTCCATACTGGTGCAAGCTTGATGTAAGACATTGTATTGATGTGATGCATGTGGAGAAAAATGTGTGTGACAGTTTAATCGGAACGCTTCTCAACATTCAAGGCAAGACAAAGGATGGAGTGAATGCTCGTCTGGATCTAGTTGCGATGGGTATACGAGAGCAGTTAGCTCCACATAAAGTGGGGGATAAGAAGACTTATTTGCCCCCAGCATGTCATACTTTATCAAAAAAAGAGAAAAGAAGTTTATGTGAATGTCTACGGGGAGTCAAAGTGCCACAGGGTTACTCTTCAAATATCAAAAGACTTGTCTCAATGAAAGATCTCAAATTAGTTGGCTTAAAGTCTCATGATTGTCATGTCTTGATGCAACAACTACTACCGGTGGCCATTCGTGACATATTGCCTAAAAAAGTCAGACAAGCCATTACTAGGTTGTGCTTATTCTTCAATGCTATATGTAGCAAGGTCATCGACACTAAAAAGTTGGATGACTTGGAAAATGAGGCAGCCATTATCCTGTGCCAATTGGAGATGTATTTTCCACCTTCATTTTTTGACATCATGGTTCATTTGATTGTTCATCTAGTGAGGGAGATTAGATTGTGCGGGCTCGTTTATTTAAGGTGGATGTACCCGGTTAAGCGATACATGAAGATCTTGAAAGGATATATGAAGAATCCACACCGTCCCGAAGCATCTATTGTTGAAAGGTATGTTGCAGAAGAAGCTATTGAGTTTTGTACAGACTACATGTCAGAAGCGGAACCTGTAGGGCTTCCGAAGTCTCGTCACGAAGGAAGATATGATGGTAAGGGTACACGAGGTATCACTATTAAGGGCATAGATCAGGAAGAAGTGCTTCAAGCACATTTGTATATATTGAATAACACCGATGAGGTTGAACCATACTTATGTGAGCACAAAAGCATCATCAATGAAACTCACCCTAGAATGAATGAAAAATGGTGTTTGAACAAGCATAACAAGACTTTCTTGAACTAGTTTAAAGAAAAAATTGAAAAGGATGGTATTACTTCTGATACATTAAAATGGCTAACACAGGGGTCTAACTTTGATGTCATATGCTGGAGTGGTTACGATATCAATAAGTTTTCCTTATATACAAAGTCCCAAGATGACAAAAGTACTATGCAAAACAGTGGGGTTATGGTCATCGCTAAGTCCATGCATTTCTCTAGTTCGAAAGATAAAAACCCTGTTATGGCATCCGTTTCATACTTTGGAATCATTGAAGAGATATGGGAGGTTGATTACACGAAGTTTAGAGTACCTATTTTTAAATGTCAGTGGGTCGACAGTAACAATGGTGTGCAAACCGATGAGTTAGTATTCAAATTGGTGGACCTTAATAAGGTAGGTAATAAAGAAGAGCCTTTCATCATGGCATCCCAAGCAAAACAAGTGTTTTATATCCGTGATCCTTCTAAGAAAAGGTGGTCAGTGGTTCTCCAGGGAAAAAACATGTATAATGGTAGTGAGGGAAATCAAGATTCAACTCTTGATATTTCTGATACTCCATCTTTCTCAACACGGGTGCCTAATTTCAATGAGGAAAATGAAGTGGATGATGTACATGCTACTCGTAATGATCACCAAGAAGGGTTATGGGAGAACTTTACTAATTGACCACAAAGTAAGTTTAGTTTGAGTTATGTTTAAAGGCATATGATATGTTTACGTTGATATTTATAAGTTATGTTTACGTACGTTGATCGATATTTTAAAGTTATGTTTGATATTTATCCTGACATACTAACAAGTTTTTTTTTTTTGTTTAAACAGGTATACATGGCTGATCTTGAGGATATCCCTCCTTCATGCAGCGGGTCGGAGACCCCGTCTACGGGTAGAAAGGGTAGATGTGCCACACGAATGAGGAATTTGACTTCCAACCGTAGTTCAAATCAAAGGATAAGAATAGACTTTGATAATAACCTCAATCCTATTAGGTCAATGGCAGAGCAGTTTAACAGTTTTGTGGCGACCCTTGCTAGAAGCAGGCCTAGTATACTTATTGATAATTGTAAAGATGTACCGACGAACGTGAAGGATCAGATATGGGAGAGTATTCTGGTATCTATACTTTTACGTCCTGTGTTTGTCTGTATCTACTTTATTTTAATCTTACTAATATCATACAGTAATTCGTTGATTCTTTTGGTGTTAATGTAGCTCACCTTTGACACACCGGATACGACGGATATGAAGAAGCATTTGAAAAAGTATGCTGGTGAGCATTGGAGGGCTTTTAAGGTCGACCTAGGCAGATACTATGTATTCAATCCAACATGTGAAAAAAACCCACTTGAGGTGTACCCATTTCTTGACCAGGCGACGTGTGATCGCTTTGTTCAGAGCCGACATGATCCCGGCTTTCAGGTTAACTTATTTGATTTGTCTCTAAATTTATGTAATTTCATTAATTTTATTTACTTATGTAATTTAATTGTCTTCTATGTATAACAGAAGAAGGGGAAAAAGGGGCAGGAAAACCAAAGCAAGAATGTCTACCCCCATGTCATGTCTCGTGGTGGATATAAAAAGCTTGGTCAGATAATGGTGGAAGAGGAAAAGAAAGCACGTTAGGAAGCAGCATCTCAGGCGGATCCTAATGCTGAAAATCGTCCAGAGGTTGTTGATCCACCTACACCCCCACGGCATCGTAAATGGAAAAGGGCCCGACAAATAAAAATGGGACAATATACATCTGAGGAGGCCCGCCAAGTAGCTGAGAAGATTGTAAGTATAGTTTGAATTGTAATTGTGATTTTAAGATTGTTACCGAATTGTAATGTGACCTGATATTTTATATGTTATAGGATGCCTTGGACGAGCAGGTAACCCAAGGAACCTTTGTTCCTAGAGGACGCGATGATATCTTAGCTGCTGCCATCGGTAAACCAGACCACCCGGGCCGTGTCATTGGTGTTGGATGGGGCATCGGCATTTGCCAATACCATGGTTCATCTTCACACCAATGCCACAGGGATGTTGATGTAGATAGAGCACGGCTAAAACAGGATATTGCAGCTGAGCTTAGACAGGAGATGGCCGAGCAGTTTGCCCAGCAGATGGCAATATTGACTTCTATGTTCCAGCAGATGACAGCCAGTGTCCAACCCTTTGTCCAACCCTCTGTCCATGTGAGCTAAGGGCTCATGTGATCCTCCTCATCAGCCTGAAAATGATGATGATGGTGATGATGATGATGATGATGATGACGACCCTGATAGGTGTGAGCTGTATGTTGATATTCATCATGATCGCCGCTTAGTGGCATTGGGGAGGGCACGTAATAACTTAGGTAATACCATACACCATCGTTTATTACCGGATGATCAGGTGAGGGTCGTTGTTGAGATTATTCGAGATGCTGATGCTCGAGTCCCTGTGCCCACTGAGGAGGTTCAAACAGTGGGTCAGGCCCCCGGTAACTTCATCCCCTAGCCAAGAAGACTGGTCAGCTTTCTTGTTGCATCTGAGGTATTCAGTTAGTTGTGTTTTTCTATATTCATAGTTGAAATTATTTATTATTGTTTAAAGATAATGCTTTATTTTTATTCGTTATAGGATGTTGGAAATGATATTCTGCCTAAAAGGTCGGATCCAGGAAGACCAGAGATGTCTCGCTCCGCCAAGGTATTCATTTGACCATTTAATTAATTACGAATGAAATAACTTATCTGTGATTACTAATATATATCTTTGTTGTTTAGGGGATCGACAAAGGGGCACCTGGTGATGTTTTTAAACTTCTGGCTATACAGGTTGTTACCATGGAGAATGACGCAGCTTTGGTAAGGTTGGAACATGATGCTAGTCCAGGTGACGAACTGTATATCCCAAAGAAGGAACTTATGGAGATTGTACCCGATAAAGAAATGGCTAGTTCTGTACACCTATCGTTATGGTGCACGTAAGTACATTTTATTTATAAGTTAAGTAATTAAATTTTAAATACTATGATAATTAACATGTTTTTTCAATATATTAGGTATCTGCATCGTATGTTAGTTGATCAGGGTAACCTCGCCCTTTATGGGTTCATTGATCCCATGTTCATTCAGGGTGATGTTCTCCTAGCATCAGAAGACCCGATCACCACCATACGTGATATACTTGCCCGAGACGATCATCAATTCTACCTTGCGCCTTATCTCAATAAGTAAGTATCGGTTATTTAATTATAACTATATATGACTTAGTCACTAATTGTTCTGCAAATACAGCAAGCATTGGCAACTGTTGATCTTGTACCCTAGGATGAACGTCGTGGTCTTCTTCTGCTCAATTGGAAATAAGTCGGCGAATGAACTGAAGACGATCATCGAAACGTAAGCATTAAAATACTTTATAATCAGTAATGCAGTTGTTTTAATTATCTGAAATCTATTATATATACTTTAATTAATGATTATTTTGTCATGATAGTTCTATTAATGCAAACCACATGTTACGTGGTGAAAGGCATCGGGCTATCATATGGATTATTCCTAGCGTCAGATATTTATTAGTTCAAACGCTTCAAATGCGGTGGGTATAATTATTGATTTCTATTTCATTCCTCATATTCTAATTGGGTTTCATTTGTACGTAGTCACGTATACAACGTGGATCATGGGAATATGAATACTATGTGATGAAGTGGATGTTCGAAATTATCTCCTCCAGGATCACTGAAAGATGGCACGAGGTAAATGTTAATTGGTATCAATTAGAAGAAACAGTTATAGATTCATTATATGTTTTATTTAGTTTATTACTTAAAAGATATAATATTTTGTCCAATTAAACTTGCAGATATTCAACAATCCAACTCCATTAACTGATTCCGACATCAACAACATAAGGAGGCGTTGAGCAACTTTCTTTCTTGAAGTGTACCAACCATAGTTTGTATATATGTAGTTAGTTTAAAAACTTATCATGTACTAGATATAGCGTACTTTTGACTGATCATATGTATTTTGATATGAAATCTATAATATATCATGTAGCTTTTTGGTTTCTAATTATCTTGGTTGTCTGAATGTAATTGAACGTACATATGTATTGTTCGTAATAAATTCAGTATATATTAATTTAGTATGTTTTTGTTGTACAAAAGTGATTGTGTTGAGAATATTTAGAATATGTTATTATGATATTGATCTGCATTACTGAAACAGGGGAAAGGAATGATAGAAATGTAAAAAAGAGTTTAAAAAAAATTAGACTTTACACAACGATTTTACAAAAATCGATGTGAAATTTCAATTTCCACATCTGTTTTCCTTAAAACCGATGTGGAAAGTGAAATTTCCACGTCGGTTTTTAGGAAAATCGATGTGGAAATTGAAATTTTCACATCGATTTTTGTAAAACCGATGTGTAAAGTCTAATTTCCACATCAATTTTAAATAAAACCGATGTGGAAAGTGATATTTTCAATAGGTTACCCATTGACAAATGAACTTTCCACATCGGTTATTGTGAAAACCGCTGTTAAAAATGTACTTTAAACATCGGTTTTAAAACCGATTTGAAAAGTAACAATAAACAACATCGCTCTACATTTGGTTATTGTGTGTTTCTTGGTGATAATTTAATTTCTTGGTCCTCCAAATGGCAAGCTACTTTGTCACGATCTAGTGCAGAGGCAGAATACCGAGGCGTTACCAATGTGGTTTCTGAGTCTTGTTGGTTACGAAACCTTCTTCTAGAACTTCATTATCCTATTCGGAAAGCTACCTTGGTGTGTTGTGATAATGTTAGTGCGATATATCTCTTTGGAAATCCTGTTCAACATCAACGCACTAAACATATCGAGATGGATATTCACTTTGTTTGCGAAAAGGTTGTTCGTAGGGAAGTTCGCGTCTTAGATGTCCCGTCATGTTATCATATTGTAGATATTTTTACAAAGGGCCTTCCCTTGGTTCTATTTGAGGATTTTCGGGACAGTCTCAGCGTACGACAACCTCCCGCTTCGACTGGGGGTGTGTGTTAGAATATATGTAAATATATTTTGTATCTAGTCATAATGTTAATGATCTTGTGTATAATTAGTTTCCTTAATTATAACCTAGGATCTTTCTTGTAATGTTTGTATATAACCAAAATTATGCTAATGTGTATAATTACTTTTCTTAATTATAGCCCAGGATCTCTCTTGTAATGGTTGTATATAACCACAATTATGCTAATGAAATTAGCACGGAATTATATTCTTTCAGGAAGAGATTTGAAACAGAAGGGGGGCGCCATAATCTTTCATTCTGTTTTCTCAAAGAGAGGGGTAGAATATAGTAATTGAAAAAGCACCAAAGTGTAACTAATGTGAGAAATTTACCCTCAATTTGGACACGTGTCGAAATTTCAGGATAATTATTTTAGGGTTTTTGGTGGGTTTTAAAAAGTTTTTATAGATAGTAGATAGCACAAAACAGTATAGTCTCGCAGTCTTTTGATTTTCTTAACTCCCTCTATAAATTTTAAAAAGGTGTATGTCATTGTGAAGCACTCTTCCTTTTTTTCCAACTAATTCAATCTCAGAATCGTCTCATCCTCTTTCTATTCTCTCTTGAGTTCCTCTTTGTGATGGTATCAATTGAGGACTCAATGGATACTTTTCACATTAAAATTTTAAAACACAGACTAATTATACAATTGTTTCTTGCCCCCTCTTTTGTAAAACAGGGGATTGCATGTGGCCATGTTATGCTTTTTTTAACTAATAAAATTAAAATAGGGACATAAACTTTATGAAGCAATGACAATTACATATACTAATCACTTTAACCAATGCACCATGCCTACAAACAAACCAACCATATTGCTCATTCTCCATTGCTTCCAAAAAGTATTTACAGACCTAAACGGTATAGAAACAATAGACAATGGTCACTATAATCACATGAGTCAATTGCAAATACTATTTATCATCAAATATCATAAAGAAGCCCATTACGAACGAACCAATACAAAACCATAAAATAGAAAATGTGAAATATCAATCATCAAGTAAATGAATGTAACAGTGATAATTCTAACAATTTTAATAAAACATACTATGTCAGTAGGATTGTTCTGATCATACTTAGATTCTTTTAACTCCACCACCTTCTCCAAGGTCTCTTAATCCCAATCCTCCATTATAAAAAATGCCCACTAAGCCTGCATGTTTTGAAGACAACGACAATAAATAAAATATGCATACAAAGTACTGGTTCAAATGACTAAGGACTTTCATCAAACATGTGGTGTGCTATGACTTGCTAGAACCCATGTTCTCAAAACCTCTCTCCATTTTTACAACCTAAGTAGTTCTCAAAGTTTGTATTGGAGTAAGAAGATTAAAAACTTCCAACATAAGAAAGAATGGATTTTAGGGGAAACTACCTCGGTGGTGTGGATATGGAGCTTGAAAATAGCTTTGGCCCTCCATTTATAGCTCCTCCATCTTCCCACCACCAAGTCCCCCCATGAAGATGATGAAAATGTGAATGTTGAGATGAGTGAGGAGAGGGGGCGCTATGCAGTGCAGGGGGGAGGTTTGGGAGAGGAAAGTGGGAGAGGAAGAGAGAGGTCTGGGAGGGAGGAAGAGATTTGAAACAGAAGGGGGGCGCCATAATCTTTCGTTCTGTTTTCTCAAATTGATGGGTAGAATATAGTAATTGAAAGAGCACCAAAGTGTAACTAAAGTGATAAATTTCCCCTCAAATTGGACACGTGTCGAAATTTCAGGATAAGTATTTTAGGGTTTTTGTGGGTTTTAAAAAGTTTATATAGATAGTAGATAGCACAAAATAGTATAGTCCCACAGTCTTTTGATTATGGCGCCCCCTTCTGTTTCAAATCTCTTCCTCCCTCCCAGATCTCTCTCTTCCTCTCCCACTTTCCTCTCCCAATCCTCCCCCCCGCACTGCATAGCGCCCTGGTATATGCAAATGCATGCAGAAATGTACATGAAAAATGATGTAAAATCACACTCATCAAAAACCATAAAAAAGAAAATGTGATATATCAATCATCAAGCAAATGAATGTAACAGTGATAATTCTAACAAATTTAATAAAACATACTATGTCAGTAAGTTTGTTCTGATCATACTTAGATTCTTTTGACTCCACCACCTTCTCCAAGGTCTCTTAATCCCAATCCTCCATTATAAAAAATGCCCACTAAGCCTGCTTGTTTTGAAGACAACGGCAATAATTAAAATATGCATACAAAGTAATGGTTCAAAAGACTAAGGACTTTCATCAAACATGTGGTGTGCTATGACTTGCTAGAACCCATGTTCTCAAAACCTCACTCCATTTTTACAACCTAAGTAGTTCTCAAAGTTTGTAATGGAGCAAGAAGATTAAAAACTTCAAACATAAGAAAGAATAGAGTTTAGGGGAAACTATTTGGGTGATGTGGATATGGAGCTTGAAAATAACTTTGGCCCTCCATTTTCAGCTTCTCCATATTCCCACAACCAAGCCCACCATGAAGATGATGAAAATGTGTTTTGAGAGGAGTGAGGAAATGGGGGCGCTATGCAGTGCAGAGGAAATGGGGTGAGGAAGAGAGAGGTCTGGGAGGGAGGAAGAGATTTGAAACATAAGGGGGGACGCCATAATCTTTCGTTCAGTCTTCTCAAAGAGAGGGGTAGAATATAGTAATTGAAAGGGCACCAAAGTGTAACTAAAGTTATAAATTTGCCCTCAATTTTGACACGTGTCGAAATTTCAGGATAAGTATTTTAAGGTTTTTGGTGGGTTTTAAAAAGTTTATATAGATAGTAGATAGCGCAAAACAGTATAGTCCCGCAGTCTTTTGATTTTCTTAACTCCCTCTATAAATTAAAAAAAAAACAGTGTATAAGTCATTGTGAAGCACTCTTCCTTTTTTTTCAACTAATTCAATCTCAAAATCGTCTCATCCTCGTTCTATTCTCTCTTGAGTTCCTCTTTGTGATGGTATCAATTGAGGACTGAATGGTTACTTTTCACATTAAAAGTTTAAAACACAGACTAATTATACAATTGTTTCTTGCCCCCTCTTTTTTAAAACGGGGGATTGCATATGGCCATGCTATGCTTTTTTTTACTAATAAAATTAAAATAGGGACATAAACTTTATGAAGCAATGACAATTACATATACTAACCACTTTAACCAATGCACCATGCCTACAAACAAACCAACCATATTGCTCCTTCTCTATTTCTTCCAAAAAGCATTTACAGACCTAAACGGTGTATAGAAACAATTGACAATGGTCACTATAATCACATGAGCCAGTTGCACATACTATTTATCATCAAAATATCATAAAGAAGCCCATTACGAAACAACCAATACAAAACCATAAAAAAGAAAATGTGAAATATCAATCATCAAGCAAATGAATGTAACAGTGATAATTCTAACAAATTTAATAAAACATACTATGTCAGTAAGTTTGTTCTGATCATACTTAGATTCTTTTGACTCCACCACCTTCTCCAAGGTCTCTTAATCCCAATCCTCCATTATAAAAAATGCCCACTAAGCCTGCTTGTTTTGAAGACAATGGCAATAATTAAAATATGCATACAAAGTAATGGTTCAAAAGACTAAGGACTTTCATCAAACATGTGGTGTGCTATGACTTGCTAGAACCCATGTTCTCAAAACCTCACTCCATTTTTACAACCTAAGTAGTTCTCAAAGTTTGTAATGGAGCAAGAAGATTAAAAACTTCCAACATAAGAAAGAATGGAGTTTAGGGGAAACTACCTGGGTGGTGTGGATATGGAGCTTTAAAATAGCTTTGGCCCTCCATTTCTAGCTCCTACATATTCCGACAACCAAGCCCCCCATGAAGATGATGAAAATGTGATGTTGAGAGGAGTGAGGAGATGGGGGCGCAATGCAGTGTAGAGGAAAGGGGGTGACGAAGAGAGAGGTCTGGGAGGGAGGAAGTGTTAGAATATATGTAAATATATTTTGTATCTAGTCATAATGTTAATGATCTTGTGTATAATTAGTTTCCTTAATTATAGGCTAGGATCTCTCTTGTAATGGTTGTATATAACCAAAATTATGCTAATGTGTATAATTAGTTTCCTTAATTATAGCCAAGGATCTCTCTTGTAATGGTTGTATATAACCACAATTATGCTAATGAAATCAACACGGAATTATATTCTTTCATGGTATCAAGAGACTACGGTTGGTTCCTCCCCTGCTTCCGCCGTGTCCTAGCTTCTCTTCTTCTCCTTCTAGCCTCCATCTCTCTTCTCACGTCAGCCACCATGACTGACTCCAACCAATTCCACTCAGCTCTTGTTGTCTCCAACATCAAGAACCATATATCCATCACCCTGGAGATGGAAAGCATCCAATATGCGACATGGGCGAAACTGTTCAAGATTCACGAACGTTCTCACAAGGTCCTCCACCACATCATCCCATCGGAGAAAAGCAAGGAGAAGGTGTTTAAAGCCGACGAAGAAAAGGAACTGTGGTCGACCCTAGATGCTACGGTCCTTCAATGGATTTATGCAACAATCTCACATGACCTGTTGCATACTATTCTTGAACCCGACGCAACGGCAATGGAGGCATGTAATAGTTTGCGTGATATATTCCAAGACAACAAGAATTCTCGGGCTGTAACTCTTGAGCAAGAATTCTCCCATACCAACATGGAGGATTTCCCAAATGCCTCTGCGTATTGTCAACGGCTCAAGGAATTGTCGGATCAACTCAAGAACGTAGGCACACCGGTCTCAAACAACCGTCTTGTTCTTCAAATGGTGGTCGGCCTCACCGAGGCTTATAATGGGGTTGCCACGCTCATTCTCCAAAGCGATCCTCTTCCACTGTTTTATCAAGCCCGCTCTATGCTCATGTTGGAAGAAGCAGGTCTCGCGAAGAAGGTCGCAACCGGCATGGGTGCAATCATGATGGCTCACGAAACTGATGACTCTCACTCCCTCTCCAAGACTTACCATCAAAATCGGCTTCATCATGGTGGTAAAAAGGGTCAAAACCGCAACAACTGTGGCAAAAACAATGGTGGGCATCACGGTAGCGGCAAGAGCGGCGGCGGTGGTGGCCGCGGTGGAGGCCGCAATGGTGACTGGCAGTAGCAGCAGTCCGGCCAGCAGCAACCGCGGCACCAGTAGTGGCCTGCCAGACAGTGGCAGTGGCCATGGATGCCTTGGGCTCTTCCACCATGCCCATACCCCTCCTCATCTTGAGTCAGGCCCAGTTTTCAGCAAGCCCAACAGCACTAGCCAGGCATCCTTGGGCCGAAACCGCCACAGGCCTACACGGCAACAGTAGATCCACCCACTCCGACAAACATCGAAGCAGCGATGCACACTCTTGGGCTTAATCCTTCGGATGCAAATTGGTACATGGACACTGGTGCCACCTCTCACATGACATCAGAACAAGGTAATCTCTCATCTTATTTTAATTTGAGCAATAATCGTGGTATAATTGTTGGTAATGGTCATTCAATTCCAATTCGTGGTTATGGTCACACCAATTTGTCTCCCCCGAATCCTCCCTTAGCCATGAAAAATGTCCTTCATGCCCCTCAACTTATTAAAAACTTAATGTCGGTTAGAAAGTTTACAAATTATAACTCGATTTCTGTTGAATTTGACCCTTTTGGTTTTTCTGTGAAGGATTTCCAGACGGGGATGTGTCTAATGAGATGTGAGAGTCGGGGCAACCTTTATCCCATCACAACCACCATCACCACCAATCAAGCCACTTCACCATCTACTTTTGCAGCTTTAGAACCATCGTTATGGCATGCTCGTTTGGGACATCCGGGAGCACCTGTTTTTGACTCACTTAGGCTAAATAAATTTATTGAGTGTAATCAAACTCGTGGTTCTCATGTTTGTCATTCTCGTTCTCTTGGAAAACATGTTAAGTTGCCATTTGATTCTTCTACTTCTTGCACTGTTATGCCTTTTAATATTATCCATAGTGATATTTGGACATCTCACGTTTTGAGCTCTTCGGGCCACCGATATTATGTTTTGTTATTGGATGATTACTCTAATTTTTTGTGGACATTTCCATTGTCTAAGAAGTCTCAAGTTTTTTCCACGTTTCTATCTTTTAGAGCTTTCATCCGCAATCAATTTGAACGGGAAGTAAAGAACATTCAATGTGATAATGGTGGAGAATTTCATAATGGACCCTTTTGGGCATTTTGTAATGTAAATGGATTAGCTTTTCGCCTCTCTTGTCCACATACATCATCACAAAATGGGAAAGCCGAGAGAAAAATCCGTACCATTAACAACATTATTCGTACTCTTCTAGTCCATGCATCTTTACCACCTTCATTTTGGCATCATGCTTTACAAATGGCAACCTATCTCCTCAACATTCTTCCAAGTAAACAATTAGCCTATCAGTCGCCTCTCCAGGTTCTTTATCGAAAGGACCCTTCCTACTCTTATCTTCGGGTTTTTGGGTGTTTATACTATCCTCTATTACCTTATACTATCATAAACAAACTTCAAGCCCGTTCCACCCCGTGTGTCTTATTTGTCCTTTCGTAAAATCTTACTAAGTCGCCATGTCATTTTTTATGAAACCCAATTCCCATTTGCTAAGTTGCACGAACCACAACCTCACATTTATGGTTTTATGGATGATGGACCCTCCACTTACGTGGTCCACCATTCGACCTCACAGTTAGGCCCAAACCAACCGGCCCAGCAGGTTGTGCCCAACCCGCAACCTCCAACCAGCCCACCCTTAGCCAGCCCAGCGCCTGCACCTTCACTTCCATATCAGCCCATTCCTCTATCGGCTCCCAAACCCGTTACACGTAGTCAGCATGGGATTTTCAAACCCAAACGACAATTAAACCTTAACACTAATGTCACTAAATCCCCCCAGCCACGTAACCCCGTGTCTGCCCTTCATGACCCGAATTGGAAAATGGCTATGGATGATGAATTTAATGCTGTTATTAAAAATAAGACGTGGGAGTTGGTGCCCCGTCCACCTGATGTTAATGTGATTCGGTCTATGTGGATTTTTACTCATAAAGAAAAATCTGATGGTGTTTTTGAGATGCATAAGGCCCGTCTTGTAAGTGATGGCAAAACACAACAGGTTGGCGTGGATTGTGGTGAGACTTTTAGCTCGGTAGTCAAGCCGACAACTATTCGCACCGTTCTCAGTTTAGCCCTCTCTAAAGCATGGCCCATTCACCAACTTGACGTGAAGAATGCTTTCTTGCATGGAGAACTCAAAGAGACTGTGTGCATGCATTAGCCCATGGGTTTTAGGGACCCGGATCATCCTAATCATGTATGGTTGTTGAAGAAATCTCTATATGGGCTCAGACAGGTCCCTCGAGCTTGGTACAAGAGATTTGCTGATTATGTTTCTACTCTTGGGTTTTCTCATAGTACTTCTGATCATTCTCTCTTCATTTACCGGCAAGGTACAGCTATGGCTTACATTCTTTTATATGTGGATGATATTATATTGACAGCTTCCTCTGATGCTATTCGCAAGTCTATCATATCCCTTCTTAGCTCGGAATTTGCTATGAAGGACCTGGGGCCGTTGAGTTATTTCTTGGGTATAGCGGTAACTCGTCATACAGGTGGTTTATTCTTATCTCAGCGGAAGTATGCAGCAGAGATCATTGAACGGGTCGGCATGTCATCTTGTAAGCTATCTCCTACTCCGGTTGACACTAAACCGAAGGTCAGTGCTAATTCCGGTACACCATATGCAGATCCATCTCATTATCGAAGCTTTGTAGGGGCTTTTCAGTATCTCACTTTCACGAGACCCGATATTGCATATGCTGTGCAACAGGTGTGTTTATTCATGCATGACCCACGGGAAGAACACATGCACGCGCTCAAGCGTATTGTGCGCTACATTCAGGGAACTCTTGTTATGGCTTGCATCTTTATCCTTCTTCCACATCCACTCTCATTTCTTACACAGATGCTGATTGGGGTGGGTGTCCGGATACCAGAGGCTCTACATTTGGTTATTGTGTGTTTCTTGGTGATAATTTAATTTCTTGGTCCGCCAAATGGCAAGCTACTTTGTCACAATCTAGTGCAGAGGCAGAATACCGAGGCGTTACCAATGTGGTTTCTGAGTCTTGTTGGTTACGAAACCTTCTTCTAGAACTTCATTGTCCTATTCGGAAAGCTACCTTGGTGTGTTGTGATAATGTTAGTGCGATATATCTCTTTGGAAATCCTGTTCAACATCAACGCACTAAACATATCGAGATGGATATTCACTTTGTTCGCGAAAAGGTTGCTCGTAGGGAAGTTCGCGTCTTAGATGTCCCGTCACGTTATCAGATTGCAGATATTTTTACAAAGGGCCTTCCCTTGGTTCTATTTGAGGATTTTCGGGACAGTCTCAGCGTACGACAACCTCCCGCTTCGACTGGGGGTGTGTGTTAGAATATATGTAAATATATTTTGTATCTAGTCATAATGTTAATGATCTTGTGTATAATTAGTTTCCTTAATTATAACCTAGGATCTTTCTTGTAATGTTTGTATATAACCAAAATTATGCTAATGTGTATAATTACTTTTCTTAATTATAGCCCAGGATCTCTCTTGTAATGGTTGTATATAACCACAATTATGCTAATGAAATCAGCATGGAATTATATTCTTTCAGGAAGAGATTTGAAACAGAAGGGGGGCGCCATAATCTTTCGTTCTGTTTTCTCAAAGAGAGGGGTAGAATATAGTAATTGAAAAAGCACCAAAGTGTAACTAATGTGATAAATTTACCCTCAATTTGGACACGTGTCGAAATTTCAGGATAATTATTTTAGGGTTTTTGGTGGGTTTTAAAAAGTTTATATAGATAGTAGATAGCACAAAACAGTATAGTCTCGCAGTCTTTTGATTTTCTTAACTCCCTCTATAAATTTTAAAAAGGTGTATGTCATTGTGAAGCACTCTTCCTTTTTTTCCAACTAATTCAATCTCAGAATCGTCTCATCCTCTTTCTATTCTCTCTTGAGTTCCTCTTTGTGATGGTATCAATTGAGGACTCAATGGATACTTTTCACATTAAAATTTTAAAACACAGACTAATTATACAATTGTTTCTTGCCCCCTCTTTTGTAAAACAGGGGATTGCATGTGGCCATGTTATGCTTTTTTTAACTAATAAAATTAAAATAGGGACATAAACTTTATGAAGCAATGACAATTACATATACTAACCACTTTAACCAATGCACCATGCCTACAAACAAACCAACCATATTGCTCATTCTCCATTGCTTCCAAAAAGTATTTACAGACCTAAACGGTATAGAAACAATAGACAATGGTCACTATAATCACATGAGCCAATTGCAAATACTATTTATCATCAAATATCAAAAAGAAGCCCATTACGAACCAACCAATACAAAACCATAAAATAGAAAATGTGAAATATCAATCATCAAGCAAATGAATGTAACAGTGATAATTCTAACAATTTTAATAAAACATACTATGTCAGTAGGTTTGTTCTGATCATACTTAGATTCTTTTAACTCCACCACCTTCTCCAAGGTCTCTTAATCCCAATCCTCCATTATAAAAAATGCCCACTAAGCCTGCATGTTTTGAAGACAACGATAATAAATAAAATATGCATACAAAGTACTGGTTCAAATGACTAAGGACTTTCATCAAACATGTGGTGTGCTATGACTTGCTAGAACCCATGTTCTCAAAACCTCACTCCATTTTTACAACCTAAGTAGTTCTCAAAGTTTGTATTGGAGTAGGAAGATTAAAAACTTCCAACATAAGAAAGAATGGAGTTTAGGGGAAACTACCTGGGTGTTGTGGATATGGAGCTTGAAAATAGCTTTGGCCCTCCATTTATAGCTCCTCCATCTTCCCACAACCAAGTCCCCCCATGAAGATGATGAAAATGTGAATGTTGAGATGAGTGAGGAGAGTGGGGCGCTATGCAGTGCAGGGGGGAGGTTTGGGAGAGGAAAGTGGGAGAGGAAGAGAGAGATCTGGGAGGGAGGAAGAGATTTGAAACAGAAGGGGGCGCCATAATCTTTCGTTCTGTTTTCTCAAATTGATGGGTAGAATATAGTAATTGAAAGAGCACCAAAGTGTAACTAAAGTGATAAATTTGCCCTCAAATTGGACACGTGTCGAAATTTCAGGATAAGTATTTTAGGGTTTTTGGTGGGTTTTAAAAAGTTTATATAGATAGTAGATAGCACAAAACAGTATAGTCCCACAGTCTTTTGATTTTCTTAACTCCCTCTATAAATTAAAAAAAGTGTATAAATCATTGTGAAGCACTCTTCCTTTTTTTTTCCAACTAATTCAATCTCAGAATCGTCTCATCCTCTTTCTATTCTCTCTTGAGTTCCTCTTTGTGATGGTATCAATTGAGGACTCATTGGCTACTTTTCACATTGAAAGTTTAAAACAGACTCATTATACAATTGCTTCTTGCCCCCTCTTTTGTAAAACAGGGGATTGCATATGGCCATGCTATGCTTTTTTTTACTAATAAAATTAAAATAGGGACATAAACTTTATGAAGCAATGACAATCACATATACTAACCACTTTAACCAATGCACCATGCCTACAAACAAACCAACCATATTGGTCATTCTCCATTGCTTCCAAAAAGTATTTACAGACCTAAACGGTATAGAAACAATAGACAATGGTCACTATAATCACATGAGCCAATTGTAAATACTATTTATCATCAAATACCATAAAGAAGCCCATTACAAACCAACCAATACAAAACCCTAAAATAGAAAATGTGAAATATCAATCATCAAGCAAATGAATGTAACAGTGATAATTCTAACAAATTTTATAAACACGCTATGTCAGTAGGTTTGTTCTGATCATACTTAGATTCTTTTGACTCCACCACCTTCTCCCAGGTCTCTTAATCCCAATCCTCCGTTATAAAAAATGGCCACTAAGCCTGCATGTTTGGAAGACAATGACACTAATTAAAATATGCATACAAAGTACTGGTTCAAAATACTAAGGACTTTCATCAAACATGTGGTGTGCTATGACTTGCTAGAACCCAGGTTCTCAAAACCTCTCTCCATTTTTACAACCTAAGTAGTTCTCGAAGTTTGTAATGGAGCAAGAAGATTAAAAACGTCCAACATAAGAAAGAATGGAGTTTAGGGGAAACTACCTGGGTGGTGTGGATATGGAGCTTGAAAATAGCTTTGGCCCTCCATTTCTAGCTCGTCCATCTTCCTACAACCAAGGCCCCCCATGAAGATGATGAAAATGTGAATGTCGAGAGGAGTGAGGAGAGGGGGGTGCTATGCGGGGGGGGGGAGGAAGAGATTTGAAACAAAGGGGGCGCCATAATTTTTCGTTCTGTTTTCTCAAAGAGAAGGATATAATATAGTAATTGAAACAGCACCAAAGTGTAACTAAAGTGACAAATTTGCCCTCAATTTTGACACGTGTCGAAATTTCAGGATAAGTATTTTAAGGTTTTTGGTGTGTTTTAAAAAGTTTATAGATAGTAGAAGTAGGGATGCTTTTATCATGAAGGTGTCACTAAGTCCCTCATAGGTGAGGGAGAATTTCTGACCATTAGATTTAATATTTTAAAATTGGATGGATGAGATCATTGATGAAGGTTGCCGAATTATTTTTCACTTTAACCCTTTAATTGTCGAAATTTATTTTTAAATAACCAATTAAATGAAAATTTGAAATCCCTAATTTGGTACATCAAGTTCTACCGTTCAGTCTGTTCGACAACCACCTCCTTGCATCACCCATTTCCTTCACCTTTACAAAACCAGATCAACTATGAGGCTGCGAAAACTCAATTAACTTAAAGAACTAGCTTCACCACTAACAAGTTGTTCTGCAAAAATGGTTACATCTTTCCCACCGAATAATGTTGAAAATAAAACCCAAATATACCAGTGTACACAATACAAAGCAGCACGAACACACTCCCAGAAAAAGAATGAATCGTTTGCAAGTTAATAAACGGAAACGCCAAGACTTGGCTTTGTCAGTGTCTGATTCTCTTTCAAACGGAGAGCAAATTGTTTACAACATCATTTGTGCAAAGAAAGACATGGGGATATGGCCAGGTGACATCAAAAGAGGAACAAATCTCCCGGAAAACATTTTCAAGAAATCCCTCAAGTTGCTTGTCCAAACAACTCGTTAAGCAGGTTGTTAACATCGAAGCCAAAGCCAAAAAACTGTTCATGGCATCAGAGTTTGAACCCTCCAAGGTAATCACGGGTGGGGATTCGTACGCTGAAGAAATGCAGGGGCTATATTGCAAAATGGGTATTTACAAATGTCACACACAAACACTTTAAAATGATACATAAACCCAAATTACCTATGATGGCAGGTCATTAACTCTCCCTTTCCATCAAAGGTGAGGGACATGATCTCTCCCTCGTATTAGACGTTACCGTAGAAGTAGAAGTAGAAGTAGATAGATTCACTATTCAGCCAGCAATTGTTTGACAGCAGAAACAAGATATTGGGGCTCCTCCTTCCCTAAGAACAAACGAAGTGTGTCTAATGAGTCAGAGTGGCAAACTAACTTCACGAGCCCAAATCAGATCGTCGTTAACCTCCAGTCACGGTCAGGGACCGATTTAATAAGATTAGTCAGAGTTGACAGCAAAGTTGCGATTAATCTGTTCCAATTTCCACCTTTGTTCGTAAACTTGGGAGCATTTAATTGTATTATTAATTCTAACTTGTAGATATTAAAGATGTGGTCCTGCACATTCTTTATGTTTGGAATAGAATTCAGACAAGACATATACATGTGCAACTCATATTTAGATTATGTTTGGGAAAATCCAGTTGTTTTTATACTCCTCAGCATTTTTCTGAATAATTATTTCTATTTGGGTTTAAAACAGAAATGAAAAAAAAGCTTTTTTATCCAATTTTAAGCTATTTTTAAGCATATGTGAAGTAGGACCGTTGGATGGAAATTTTCTGATTATTTTATAAACACACTTTGCATTTCCCGTAATAACCCCTCCGTGTTGATTATGTGGTGCATGCTTGCCTCTGTTTCGTGAAGGATAGCAGGAGGATTTTTTTTTTTTGGTTTTTCAGGGTATCTTCCATGTGCAATTGTGGAGACTAATCCCTCAAGCCGGGTAGGATCACAAGGGCGACAAAACTCTCCCTCAAGAGTTTTAACACTGCTGCATTTCTAGGGTCAAGATTTGAACTCGAGACCTCTGGTTAAGCTGGAAGAGACCCGTGTCATCTCATCTGAGCGCTCTTGGGTACAGTAGGAGATTTCAATCCATTGAATTAGCTTTTCAATCCACCGATTGTGATGTAGTTTTTCAACCTGCTATTTTCTATATATTTGCAAATCTTTGTTTTAATAAGGGTCCAATCCATTGAATTAAATATGTTGCAAGTTTTTTTTCCCAACGGTGCAGCATATAAATATAAGGGTCCATGATGGAATTAAAGGGTCCTATCATAGCCTAGAGTGGTTTTAGCTAGTTTGTTCCCCTTTCCTATTTTCTAGAAGTTTGTTATAACTATTTCAGTTGTTGTAGTTTTATGAGGAAAGTTAGGAAAGTTAGTTTTAGATAGAGGCTGTTATGACTCTATATAATCTGTCATCTGTATCCTTCATTGATTCAACTCAATAACATACAAGAAGTAAAGCACATTCAGATACTTGATCTCCCATTTTCTACATGGTATCTAGAGCAGGTTTCCTGGAAACTTGATCTCTCAAAATGACAAAGACTGATTTCGCATCTCCTTCAGGCAATGATGATAGTGATGAACAGCCAAAATCATCACCAAAGAAAGCTCAAGAAGAAGAAGCCAAAATGAAAGAAACCATCAAGAATGAAGACTTTCAGATCAATCCAATGTCACCATTCTTCCTTCATGCCTCGGATCATCCAGGCCAAGTGTTTGTTAGTGAAGCCTTGCACGATGGAAACTATGGTGAATGGGTCCTTGACATGAGCAATGCTCTATGCGCCAAAAACAAGATGGGGTTTGTCGATGGATCCATCACAATCCCTGATGTCAATAATCCAAACCTTGCTCACTGGATTCGCTGCAACGCCATGGTGAAAGAGTGGCTCAAGAGTGGTATGAACAAGGAGACTCGGAATAGTGTGAGATATGCCAACACTGCCTAAGAGATTTGGACAGAACTTGCGCAAAGATTTGCAAAAGGTAGTGCTCCTCGAGTCTATGAGTTGAGACGTGCCATAGCTCTTCTAAAACAAGAAAAGCTTTCTGTGCTTGCCTATTACACAAAATTGAAGGGACTGTGGGATGAAATTCTTTCGATTTCACCTTGGCCTAAATGTGTATGTGGTGGATGCATATGTGAGCTTCAAAAGAATCTCTCTCGGATGCGTGAGAGGGAACAATTGTATGATTTTCTGATGGGTCTTGATGATGTGTTTAATACCGTCAAGACTCAAATTCTAAGTATGGCACCTACCTTTACTCTTGGACATGCCTACCACCTGGTTGCTGAAGATGAGCAGCAGAGACTTATATCAGCAATGCACAAGCCAGTTATTGAGACAACTGCATTCCAAACTCAAAATGCTAAGTATGGGAATGATGATCGAAAAGGTAACAAGAAAGAAAGGCCTAAATGTGAGCATTGTCATAAAATAGGACACACTCAAGATGAGTGTTGGGAGATTGTTGGCTATCCTCAGGATTGGAGGAAGCCAAACAAGAAGGACGAGGCTCCTTGGAACAACAAAAGATCAAACATCAAGGTGGCTCGAGTCACTACAGAGAGCAGCCCGATACCTGGTCTCACAATACAGCAGTATGAAAGACTGATACAGCAACTAAACAATGATCATGAAGTTGGATCAGGCATCATGCAGGCCAAGCCAAGTGTCAATATGGCAGGTAACTTTGTTTTTAATAAACCTTGGGTTATAGATTCTGGTTCAACAGAACATATTACCTGTGACTCTAGCATCCTTAAGGAAGTTTCTTTAAATCATCATGATTTTGTTCATATTCCCAATGGTGTTAATGTTCCTATAAAAGGCTTAAGGAAAACAGTTTTGCCTAATGGAATGCCTCTTGACACTGTCCTGCATATCCCTGATTTCAAATGTAATTTGCTTTCAGTAAGTAAACTGACAAAGGAGCACAATTGTGCTGTGACATTTTTTGCTAATTCTTGCTTTATACAGGACTTGCATTCCAAGACCCTGATTGGGAAGGGTAGCCACAAAGGTGGATTTTATCTTCTTGAGCCTGTCCAAGATAAAAGCACAACTTTAAAGGCTAGTGCATCTGATGACCAACATTAGCATGCTAGGCTTGGACATGCCTCAGGAGCCAAGATCACACCCTTAGGTTTAGATTTAGCTAATAGGACTGACACAACTCACTGTGATGCTTGTATAAGGGCCAAACAATCTAGATTGCCTTTCTTTTCAAGCTCTATAAAAACCAATTGTTGCTTTGATCTAATTCATTGTGATATATGGGGTCCCTATAGGACCTCTTCTTTAACTGGTGCTCATTATTTCCTGTCTATCGTTGATGATTACAGTAGAGGAATTTGGATTTATCTTATGAGATATAAGTCTGAAGTAGAACAACTTCTACCTATGTTTATCAATATGATTAAAACACAATTTGGAAAACAAATCAAAAGGATTAGATCTGACAATGGCTTGGAGTACACCTCTAGGCATATGAAAGACTTTTATGCAGGAAAAGGCATCATCATGGAACTAAGCTGCACCTACACACCCCAACAAAATGGGGTTGTGGAAAGAAAGCACAGGCATATCTTGGAGACAGCTAGAGCTTTAAGGTTTCATGCAGGGCTTCCTATCAAGTTTTGGGGAGAATGTGTTCTCACTGCAGCACATATCATCAACAGATTACCTTCAAAGGTCATCAATGGTAAATATCCTTTTGAAGTCTTGTATGGTAAGAAACCTAATTACACCCATCTAAAGGTTTTTGGCTGCTTAGTTTATGCTCTAAAGCATAAGAGAGGAGGGAAATTTGATGAAAGGGGGAGTGCTTGCTTGCATCTTCATTGGGTATCCTCTAGGCCAAAAAGGTTATAAGATTTACAACATTAATACTAAGGAATCCTATGTAACTAGAGATGTTGTGTTTCTTGAAAGGAATTTTCCCTTCAAGACCAATCCTGAAACTGTCCAACAGTCTCATACTGATTGTTTGGAAGATGTGGCACAAGAAATACAACAGCAACCAGATATCACGAATAATGATAAAGACCTTACTGAAACGATTAGTGCTATAGACATCCCTGAAACTAAATTAGCTGATCAAATTGACATAGGACAAGACAACACAGATAGAGGTGGAACAAATAGCAGAGAGGAGGTATTCTTAAGGAATTCTGGTGGAAGAGCAAGACAATTACCTGCATACTTGAAAGACTATGTAATTGATCTTCCTCCATCTTTTTCCAATTCTGCTGCATATAACTCCATTCCTTATCCTCTGTCCAACTATGTCTTTTATGATAAGTTTTCATCCACTCACATTGCCTTTCTAACTGCCATCTCCTCTCAAGATGAGCCAAGAACTTTTTCACAGGCTGCTAAACATGATCATTGGAGAAAAGCTATGGAAAAGGAGATTGAGGCCTTGGAGAAAAATGAAACCTGGATTTTGACAGATCTTCCACCAGGGAAGCATGCTGTAGATTCAAAATGGATCTACAAGATAAAGTATCAACCCAATGGCAAAATAGAAAGATATAAAGCTAGAATAGTTGCTAGAGGGTTCACTCAAATAGAAGGGGAAGACTTTCATGAGACTTTTGCCCCAGTGGCCAAGTTGGTAACTGTCAGAACCTTACTCACCATTGCTGCTGCAAAGGGATGGATTGTTCATCAATTAGATGTAAACAATGCCTTCCTCCATGGAGACTTATCAGAGGAAATTTACATGAAGGTGCCTCAAGGCTTTGCAAAAGAAGGAAATCATAGAGCGTGGAAGCTTAAAAAGTCTCTCTATGGATTAAAACAAGCCTCTAGAAACTGGTACCAAAAGTTTACTAAGGCTCTTGGACAGATTGACTTTCAACAATCCAAAGTTGATCACTCTTTATTCATCTACAACAAAGAGGGAGTTTTTCTTACTGCTCTCATATATGTGGATGATGTTATACTGACCGGGAATAACTTGTGTCTTATGCAACAGGTAAAACAATTTCTGGATGAAAAGTTCAGCATCAAGGATTTAGGAACATTGAAGTATTTCTTAGGAATAGAGGTGGCTCGATCGGAAAAGGGAATCATGCTCAATCAAAGAAAGTATGCAATTGACATCTTAAAGGAGACTAAGATGCAAAACTGCAGACCAAGCAAGATTCCTATGGAGCAAAACTGCAAGCTAAAGCCGAACAATGATGATCCAGAAACTGATGCTACAAGATACAAAAGAATTCTGGGCAGGCTCCTCTACCTCACTATAACAAGACCAGACCTTACTTACTCAGTCAATACTCTATGCCAGTTCATGGCATCCCCGAAACAACTTCACAAAGATGTTGTTGACAGAGTTCTAAGGTACATCAAAACCACAGCAGGCCAAGGAATCCTTCTTCCAAGCAACAACAGCCTGCAACTTGAAGCCTACTGTGATGCTGATTGGGGAGGATGCCCCATCACTAGAAGATCCTGCTCAGGCTATGTGATTACCCTTGGTGGCTCTCCTATTTCCTGGAAGACAAAGAGACAATCAGTCGTTGCCAAGTCTTCAGCAGAAGCTGAATACAGATCAATGGCAAAGACTGTCAGTGAGATTGTTTGGCTGAGATGGTTGCTTCAAGAACTGACAGTAACTCAGCAAGGACCAACAAGGATGTTCTGTGACAACCAAGCAGCCTTGCACATAGCTGCAAATCCTGTCTTTCATTAAAGGACAAAACATGTGGAAAACGATTGCTATTTTGTGAGGGAACGGATTCAATCCAAGGAAGTTGAAGCTCTCAAAATTTGCAGCAAAGATCAGATTGCAGATATGTTGACAAAACCTTTGGGAAAGGACATATTGACTTACCTTCTCAACAAGTTGGACATTGTGAATCTCCATGCTCCAACTTGAGGGGGAGTGATGGAATTAAAGGGTCCTATCATATCCTAGAGTGGTTTTAGCTAGTTTGTTCACCTTTCTTATTTTCTAGAAGTTTGTTATAACTATTTCAGTTGTTGTAGTTTTATGAGGAAAGTTAGCAAAGTTAGTTTTAGATAGAGGCTGTTATGACTCTATATAATCTGTCATATGTATCCTTCATTGATTCAACTCAATAACATACAAGAAGTAAAACACATAACTTGATCTCCCATTTTCTACAGTCCAATAACCAAAAAAAATAAATTTGTGCTCCAATATTGTGAGCCACTGTGGTTATTTTTGTAAATATGATGTTGTGATTGATATTTATGTTGTAAAATAATGTCATATTTTTATTTTTGTTTATAATTTACCTCTCAAATTCTTTGTTATTAAACTGAAAAGATTTAATTGTTATGTACTGACAGTGTGAAGATTTTTTACACTGTCAATCAATCATAACTTACCACATTAGCAAAGTTTGACTCTTACACTGAAATATATATTAATTTAAACTCAAGCTGAAATATATATTATTTTTATTTAACTATTGTAAAAAAATAATATATTTTCACACGGTTTTCATAATCATGGAAAAAAATAGAAATTTTATTCAATATTTTATAACTAGATAAAATTTTGATGACAAGAATCATAAGATATATATAAAAAAATCTAATGTTAAAAGAAAAACAAATATTTTCACACCATTTTTCGTAATTTACTATGTAAAAGTGATTATTTTTGCTGCACCCAAACGAAATAGATTATCTTAAAAGCAATTTTCAGCAAACATGCCCAAACAAAAACGGATTCTGATTATAATTGATTATCATAATAATCAATTATTTGAAAACAGATTATCAGTGCAATCTTTTTTTTTCCAGCCTTCTCAAGCACACTCTTAAAAGAAAGAGTTGTTATTTGAATATCAAA
The DNA here is from genome assembly GCA_030762895.1 of Sophora flavescens. NCBI lineage: Eukaryota > Viridiplantae > Streptophyta > Magnoliopsida > Fabales > Fabaceae > Sophora > Sophora flavescens. The sequence continues at coordinate 165,379,610 of CM061067.1, forward strand.
CTTTAAACCCGTATGCGTTTATTTTTATATCTCAATTATTTTTTATCATATTTTATATGTACGCACATAAAAAAATACACCCAAAGAAAGGGGACAAAATTGTTGTTAAAAAACATTAGCCTCAAGGAAAATCAAATGCATGTAGCTCGTGATGTAATCTTCATACATATACGTGTAAATACTAAATAAAACCATGTGGTTAAAAAGCACTTGCACACTATTTTTCAATCCTAAAAGCAGAAACAATTCATAAAGGACCATAAGTATGTGTTTCTTAGTAGGTTTACATCATTATTTGAGTTTGAAAATTGTTCCACTAACTTCGAGTAGGATTAACGCTTTAGGTGGCATAATATGTCGACACTCTACACCGAGATTTTTTTCTTCTTCTTTGATCGATGAATATAATTTAATAATATGAACGGCAACAAAAAACAAGAAAAAAAAAAGGTGACCAGAATAATTGAGGGGAGGATGAGGTAATATAATACAGTAATATTTATGAAATTATATGAGAATAAAAAGTTTGACTATTTCCTTTCTTAAAAGTGGGTTTAGCTCAAATGAAGGTAAAGAAGAAGAGGGATATATTTTAATGGAAGGAAGGAAGGGGCAGGAAGGATTTTAATGGAGAAGAGGAGAAATATGACTTTTCACATTTGTTTTAGAAGATGAGGTGAAGGATTTTAGACTAAGGTGGTGTTTGGAAGAGCTTATTTAAGCTCCTTTTGACTTATCTGATGACATAAGCTCTTATGCAGTGTGTTTGGCAGAACTTATAAAAATAACTTATGCCATCCCAAAAGGAGTTTTTGACTTATTTTCATAAGTCACTAGGAGAAGCTTATGGAATTATGATAAGAGCTTATGCACTAAACACCCTCTCCGTGTTTTTCACTATTTGAATCCTCTCATGCCCCTTTCTTTCTTTTTCTTTCTTTAAGCACTTATGGCATAAGATCTCATGCGATAAGGTCTTATGTGATAAGCTCTTAATTAAGTTGTTTACCCAAACGCATTTAATTTAAAACCCTTATAAATTTAGAATTCAAAACATATAAGCAAGGATATTTTAGGTAATCTATTCAAAATATTTTAAATTCCCTCCCTAGCTCCCCTCCAAATCCCCTTAATATTGAAGAGAGTCAAAATTGACTTAGTAGAGATTTTGATCCTCTCCCCTCCAACCAAACAATATGTAAATGAATCATATAAGCGTTGATGACGAGGGAAAAATAATATATGATATCAAACGTACATTTTTATATGGGGATTTCTTTTCTCTCTCTTTTTTTTTGAGACATTTGATATTCGAAAATCATATTGGATTTTAACGAACCCTAGTTGAGTCGAGAAATCCGTTTAAAGGGGCAAAAACTCTCCTATCGCCTAATTTTTTTAATTCACAAGAGTCAAACCTGAGATGTTGCTTAAGAGGAACCAAACTCAATGCTACTTAGACGAACACATGTTTCTATAAGAAGATTTCTAATATTGGTATTTTGCAATTTTATAAGGATATTAACTAATATGTATTGTCTTTACACTGTCAAACAATCATAGATTATCACATTATTCAAAATATTTGACTCATATTCTAACTATCTTAAAAGTCGTTTTATGATGATTTCCGATTGGTTAACAATACACACCAGTTAAACTCGTTTTATAATAATGTATTTTGAATATTGCAACTGTAGTTGTGATGTATAGTAGTTTGATCATAAACTCTCCCTAAAATTATTATTTTAGAGATTCAAATTTATGACATATAATATATTAGATAATATATTTTATGATTAACGTTTTAAATATATATATACTCCCTCAGGTCTAATATATAAATAAATTTTGTTTTTCAATAACTCAATATGTGATCGACAGTGTAGTCAAAATATTTTTTTAACAATTTTACGTTACGTAAAATCAACAATTTCATATATCTTTGTTGAAATTATAAAAAATTAGCATATTCCTCGTGCTGGCCGTACATGACACGGGTCTATACATTAGTTTCATATAAATTTCAATGACTCATTTAATGAAGATTAAAATTTTATATGAAGGATGACTTAATTAACAAACCTAATTTTTCACAAGATTCAATAAAATTAATTAATCATTTTAATATATATGTTTCATTAATTTTTTTGTTTATAATATGGATCAGAGAGAGCGTATTAATGGGAAGCCATCATTATACCTTTTGTTTTATTCATTCATGATTGACGATAATGCAGGAAGATGTATTTTAGATTTGAGCACAAAACACGCCAAATCTGTCCTGATTTTAAGTTATAATAAAACCTTCCGAGCAAAACACACACACACTCCTAGCCTCCATTTATTGAATCCTTCATTGGACGTTGCATGCACCAGCAAACCCATAAAAAAGAAGAGTGATGCAAACTGAACCAACCTGCGATCACAGTGATGGGTCGGGACTCGGGTGTGGTTCCCTGACTTGCAATTGCTGCCATCTATCATGTATAACCTCTCTCTTGCATGGAAATTTAAGTAATCCTATGGGTTGATATAAGGTTACCTCTATCTGTATTCGTATAATTTTTAGAGCATATAATATTGATTAATTGTTACATTTTTATTAATTATTAATTATGCTTAACAAATTTTAAATTCACTATTAATTTTAATTAATAATTAAAAAATTTGATTGAATATTTTAAAACACTAAATATTGTAATCTTTTTGCCTAAAGAAATTGTAGGAAAAAAATATTATCCAATTAATAATTTATCAAAAAAAAGTTATAGTTATATATAATTGAAATTTATAATAATTATAAATTTTTTTTGAGAAAAATAATAATAATATTTATAGGTATAGATATATTTAAACATTTATTAATAAAAGTGAGTGGCACGTATGGACCCAAATAAATAACTATTGTTGTTGGATAAAAAGAAATGATTTAGTCAAAAAAAGATAAAAAGAAATGAAATGAAGTGGGACCCGTTATTATTAGGTTCGGTAATTTTTTTTGAATAATATCAAGGCCCAGGGGCATCGTGATTCGGCTATTTTTCGAAGGATGAAATTCATGAAATGGTATATAAGGAGAGACAAAAATAATACTAAAAATTTAAGTGAGTTAAAATATGATCTTGATGTTTAAATTTGTTGTGGGAATCGGGATACTGATATAGGATTTTAATGATACACAATAAAAATATGATTTTATTGATAGGAAAAATAAATTTTTACACATTTATTTATACACTTTTGCAGTGACATTATATTTTAATTTGTTGAGAGTGTAATTAAATGTTTTTATACAACATATATATTAAGATTTTTTTTTTGAGAGAAGCATATATTAAGTTATAATAAGTGTATTATATATGTATATAAATAAAATATTACCTATTTTTGGTAGAGAAATAAATAAGATATTATCTAAAAATTAAACTATGGGTATTTAAATAATAAAATTCTCTAACTCATATGGTTGGTCATAGTCCAACTCTCCAGATGGATCCGTGAACTCCCCGCTACCATTTCCGAAATTAAAATTGGGCTAAATATATATTTTGGACTCTTATCTTTATTTTAGTTTTTATTTTGATTCTTTATCTTTTTTTTGTTTCGTTTTGGTCTCCTATTTTTTTTTTATGTTTCATTTTGGTCATTTCCGTCAGTTTTGTATTGACGGCATTAGGTATCCGCTGTAAGTCACTGGAAACAGTGAGTCTCACGACAGATACCTAACGTCGTCGGTGCAAAACTGACGAAAGGGACCAAAATAAAACCTAAAAAAAAATAAGGGACCAAAACAGAACAAAAAATGATAAGGGATAAAAACACTAATTTAGCCTTAAAATTTCTATATAGCCCGTGGCCCATCCCAAATGGCTCTTTCGAAACTGACTTTTTGACCATTTTGGTATTTTTTTAGAAATTATTTACTAGTTTAGGGTCCTTTTGAAACTATTTATCAATGGGGGTCCTTTTTGACACATGGCATATTTTATTTTTTTCATTCTGACGGTCAAAGGCTCCAGTCAGAGTGGCGCCTCCGCCACTCGAACTAGCACCTACCTTAAAAAATATTAAAGAAAACAAGTCAAAGACCTTGTCCCCGCAGCACCACGTGGCGCAACCTGGGGAAGGCGTCATCTGCAATGGCGCCTTTAAAGGCCCCAGCTGCAGTGGCACCTTCCTTAGGTTGCGCAATGTGGCGCTACGGGACCCCTCCCCACCCAGTCAAAAAAGATGCTAATAATTATTATAAAAAAAAATATAATGCTAATAATTGAGGTATAGTTTAAGAAACCAAAAATGAAAAATTTGTATGGGAAATGATATATTTTTTATTTTTTTTGAAATTATAGGAAATGATGTATTTAACATTTCAAAAAGTGTAACATTTAGTTTTTCAATACAAATTTCCTTATGTGGGTTCCTTAACCAATGACACTCGTTAGCAATATCCATAAAATAATAATCCTATTTGATGTTTTTTAATTTAGTTAAGAATCCGTTAGTGTAAGCTTGAAAGTTATTTTTTGTTATATAATTTTTATATAAATTAAAAATTATTTTATCTTTGGCAAAAGTTATTAAAAATACTTTACCTTCTCAATTATAGCTTATACCTTTTTTTATAAAAGTTAAACCAAACAAATATAGAACGTTTTTTAATACTTTACCTTCTCAATTATAGTTTCTACTTGTTATTTTTATTGCTATGAATTCTAATATGTTGTTATGTTGTCTTTATTTTATTAAGGTGGCGATAAAATAATAATAATTAGTAATAATTGGTGACTATTTATTGATTTAATAATTAGTAACTGTCTATTGATTTAACTGTAATAATTGGTGACTATTTATTGATTTAATTTTATATTGTTAATAATTTATTTTTTATGCCTCTTGTTATTTTAATTACTACTTGTTATTAGGGTATATTTTATTGGTACTTATTATTTTTATTCACTATGATAATTCTATTTATCATTAATGTGATAATGTCATTGTTACTCTTCATAATTTTAACTGTAATAATATCATTTTTTATGCCATGTTTTTTCAAACAAGTAGCACCTTAATAAAATAAAATCTATTTAATCTAAAATAACAAATTATTATTGTTGTTGTTGTTGTTGTTATTATTATTATTATTTTATAGCACCTTAATAAAATAAAGACAACATAACAGATTAAAATTCAAAGCAATAAAAATAACAAGTAGAAGCTATAATTGAGAAGGTAAAGTATTAAAAATATCATGTTCTATGTTTGTTTGTTTTAGCTTTTATAAAAAAGGTAGAAGCTATAATTGAGAAGGTAAAATATTTTTAATAACTTTTGCTAAAGATAAAATAATTTTTAATTTATATAAAAATTATATAACAAAAAATATTTTTCAAGCTTAAGGTACCGGATTCTTAACTAAATTAAAATACTTCAAATGGGCTTATTATTTTATGGGTCTTACTAACGAGTGTCCTAAGAGCATTGGTTAAGGAAGTCACAGAAGGAAAATTTGTATTGAAAAACTAAATGTAACACTTTTTGAAATATTAAATACATCATTTCCCATAATTTCAAAACAATAAAAAAATATATCATTTCTCATACAAAATTTTCATTCATGGTTTCTTAAACAATGTCCCAATTATTAGCATTATATATATATATATATATATATATATATATATTTTGATAATAATTATTAGCATCTTTTTTGACTGGGTGGGGAGGGGTCCCGCAGCGTCACGTGGAACAACCTGGGGAAGGTGCCACTGCAGCTGGCGCGCCTTTAAAGGCACCATTGCAGATGGCGTCTTCCTCAGGTTGCGCCACGTGACGCTGCGGGGACAGGGCCTTTGACTTGTTTTTTTAATATTTTTTTTAAGGTAGGCGCCAGTCAGAGTGACGCCTTTGAAGCCTTGACCGTCAGAATGAAAAAAATAAAATATATCATATATCAAAAAGAACCATAAACTGATAAATAGTTTCAAAAGGATCCTAAACTAATAAATAGTTTATAAAAGAACACAAAAATGGTAAAAGAAAAAAAAACCTTCGAAACTTGATTTCTAGTAGTTGGTACCCCTGGTTCTGTTTCAAAATTTGACAAAAATCTTGGGGTATATTATATTTTAATTTGATACACCTTAAAAATATTTTTTTTATTGCAACAAGTATCTCTAACCAAGTGAGAGACTAATATCTTTTTAGACTAGAAACTATATAGGTGTGTTTTGTCTCAATAAAGTCTTTTCCATCGAAAAGTATCTTTATTCCAACATCTTTTTTTTTTTACTATTTGGAGTTCTTAAATGGTTCTTACCATTACATATCACTCATTCTTAGTTTTTATAACTTAAGCATCACACATTTCCAGTCCAGCAATTTTTAAAAAGTTCTTAAATGGTCCCACCTGTGATGTCACATCCTTAAATGGGTCTCACTTATACTCTCACATCTAGGAATGACAAAATTACCCGCACCCGCGGATATCCGCATGAATTACCCGCAAATGGTTGTAAATGAATACCTACTAAATGAGGATGAGGATCATGGTATCTGCCCGTGGATACCTGCATATTCATAATAAATATTTTTTTAATTAAATATATAATATATATTATGACAATTTCTATCATTTTGAGATGAAATAAATTTTATTTTCTTTCTTATCGATACTTTTTAGTGGTTATATCCTTAAAAATAAATATTTTTAAATATATATAGTATATTATATAATGTTAATATAATATATTGTTATATTATATTGTATAATTTTATTTCCTTTCTTTTTAGTTTAGATTCTTAAATATCCATAAATACCCATTATCCATATAAATATCCGTAAATATTGATGGACATAGACGTGGGAGAGGCACTCCTCACACCCATCCTACCTCGTTGTTATCCCTGCATCACATTTTGATAAAGCACTCTGCAAACACCGGTACTCGTGAAAGCACCCCACAAAAATGTTGCTTAACAGGGAACGACTCCATCGATGCTTTTTTCCTTAAGCACTGGTTGTTAAATTTGTAAGAGCCTCAAAAGAGCATCCATGCATATGCTTTAATTATCTATCAACTATGTTAAGTCGAATTCGAATTTTTGAAATTCTATAATATCTAAACAAATAAATATTATTATTATTATCTATCGCTCTTAGTTATTAAAATAAAATTACATATATCAAAATATCAATATGCGACAGTATAAAACTTTTTAAAGAATGGTATATATTATTTTAATCTTTTAAAAATTAAGATGAACAATATTTATAATATTGCTATTATATTTTAGAGATCAGAGATGTGACATAGGCATATTCTAAAATGCCGGGTGAGTGCCTCTATGGGTGATGTTAGCCCCCTGTTATACAATAAAATGTGTATACTCTCCACGCTCCACTTCCATAATAATACTCTGTCTCTGATCCATTGACGCTGAGTGAGAGTGAGAGAGAGCCGATCAAAAATTCCACTCATATAACGCCACTTTACCTCTCCTTTGTGACACACACACAGAGAGAGACAGTAACATAGGCACCAACCTTCGTTAAAACCGCCATTGCTGACACCATACTGTGGTTTTTTCAAAAACCATTGATTCTCCTGAAACAACACAAAAAAAATAAAGAAAAAAGAAGTTTCGCAGATTCTCAAGCACACACGTCTTTATAAGAACCAACCAACTCCTTATTCCCATCAATCATCACAATTAAACCGCTTTCTCTCTCTATCTCTCTCTTGTGTTGTATTTATGTGTGTCCTTTTATTTACTCTCTCCTTCTGTGTAGTACTAACTTAACTAGTCTCTGCAACTTCATGGCCATGTTTCAGGGGGTCATGATGGAAGACTGAACTACACTAGTGGGCAAATAAAGAGAGCAAGAAAGAGTACAGTGAAAAAGATAACCCCACTACTCATAAAAGGGAGAAAGAGAGAGTCTTTATGAATTATTATCACAGTTTCTTTTTTGTTATTTTTCCTTTTGAAATGGTATTTTTTTAGGGATCAGTATTTTTTTTTTTTGGTTTTACTGTGGTGGGGTGGGTCTTGCTTGGCCTTTTTATTTGTTACTAATAAATAAGTGTTGTTATAATGCTGAAATAGGAGTGCAAAGACACAAATGCAAAGAATTGAAAGGCAGAAATAAAGTTAGCCAAAAGAAGGAACAAAAATACAAACTCTTCTTTCTTCTGCTCTCTGATGCATGCACGTCTGGTCCTTTGATCATGACTACTGAGCCTCTCTTTGCATGTCGTTTTTGAATCCCATCGTGATTCTTTTCTCAGAAACCAGGCCGAGAAAGCCGGGGAAAAAGTCACCCTTCTTTTCTTTTCTATTTTTTCTTTCTTTCTTTGTGGTTTAGGAAGAATGGAGTTCACAGAGGTTTAAGATCATATAGAGAGAGGTTTCAACTTTCAACTTTCAATTCATGGAAAATTGTTTTCAATTCTTCCTTTCCTTAGAATGGTGGATTTGACTACAAGCCTTCAAAAATTTATAGATACTTCTGCAGTGAATTCTCAAGTCGGTTTTGATATATTATTATTTATAACCTCAAATTCACGGCAGTTTCTTGGTGACATCTTTGTCCTTTCAGGTAATTCTATAATCTCTCTCTCTCTCTCTTTCCCACACGCTTGTGTAAGCACTACTACAACTGAACACGGTTCTAAATTTCTGGGATATTCTGTGACTTGGTTTCAGAGTGGGAAGCATAAAAGCAAGCTATTTTTTTTGAGGAAGAGATCCAATTCTAGAGCAACATCTAGTGACAACTGACACAAGTTCTAATGGCAGATTCTGGTTCCTCAACATCTCCGACAGCAAAACACAACAAACCAACCTCATCTTTTTTCAGTTCTCCAAGGTTGTTCACTAATTTCTCATCAAAAGGGTTCCATGAAACTGAAACTATGATGAGTCCAACCTCCATACTCGACAGCAAGCCTTTCTCTGGCTTCAGAAACCCTTTCAGGCCTGAAACCAACAGCCCCAGGACTCCACAAGGGGTTGAACACAAACGTTACTGGGAAAAATTGGATTCAAAAGGTGTTGGTCTTGGCCTAGTTGATGCTCTTGTTGATGAAAAACATGGTGAAGTTACTTCAAAACCTGAGAGTAGAATGGTTCTGTTTGGATCCCAGCTTAAGATTCAGATTCCTCCTTTGCTACCTGCAACACTGTCTCCATCTGAATCACCCAAATCAAGAGATGATTTTGGCATCAAGACAGTGAATTCTCAATTGGGTTCTTCCTTTGGAAGCTTATCTCCCTCTCCTGTGGGGAAATCTGCTTCTGGGGGTGCCAATTCTAGCAGTGTTTTCAAAGGGTGTCTCTCTGCAAGTGAAATGGAACTCTCTGAGGACTACACTCGTGTGATTTCACATGGTCCTAACCCAAGAACTACTCACATATTTGATAACTGCATCATTGGGTGTTTTGATTCTTCTGTGAAGGGAAATGGGTATCTTCCTGATCACACCAGTTATCCATCTGAGAGCTTTCTCAGCTTCTGCTTTCACTGCAACAAGAATCTTGGACAGGGTCATGACATCTACATGTACAGGTAATTTTTTTTATTTTTTTTTATCCTTGTATGGATGATAACTGATAAGATTCTGGGCACTGATATTGTGATACGTGTCAAGTTCTCAAATTTGATATACAAGCTTGATTGGTACGTGGAATTTGATATATTGATTAACTGGGAATTTGACTCATTTATGTGGTCCAAACTTTATTTAATCTATGATCAATCAAAGGGTACACAACTTTAATAAGTTTTTGCAGGAAATTGAAGTAATTTGGTACCATTTTGCTTTCTTTGGGGTCTTTGGCCTATGTCTCAATGGTCAAAAACTTGTCCTACCCCTCCTCCCAAAAATAACAAAAATTGGTAAATTGTGAATTAAGTATTACAAGTTAAGAAAAGTGTATCCACTTTCTAGTATACTTGTCTCAAATGGTTATTTTGTTATAAAATATGTTTCTTCAATTGTAATTAACAACAAAAAGTGGTTATGAATCAAAGTGAAAGTATGCTTGCTAATTTGTGTCTAATGACAATCATGCCTGAAAAGAATGGTAATAAATCTAAATAGATGTTACAGATCTTCAATATAATTGCATGATTTTGTATTTCAGGGGTGAGAGGGCATTTTGCAGCCATGAATGTCGTTACCAGGGGATGCTGTTGGAAGAGGATGATGTTCATGGACCTTAGTTTAGTTCCTTGCTTCTAAGAGGGAAAAAAAAAACAAAATAAAAATAAAAATAAAAATAAAAATTGCAGCTTGCTTGCTTCAAAGGGCTTAGAATAACTCCCTCTTCATTTTTAGTTTTCTAGGTTAATTTCTAGGACACAAAAAGTCCTTGGAAACCTAGATCACTGTGCCTGGTTTTGCTCTTCAACTACTCTTTCTCTGAGATAGCTGTGTAGAAGATAGAGAGGGCATGTTGAAAGGCCGAAATACTGTAGAGGTTAATTTTGTTGAATTGATAATTAGGGGATTGCTTTTGGGTTGTCCAAAGTTTTTGTCTATCAATTCAATTATGGTAGTGATAATTATGTATTACTTGAGCTTACATTATCTTTATTGTTTTATAAAGTACTCTACAGTGATAATACTATAATCACGCACACCAATGACATCATCTCGAGTAGATTCTTTTCTTTTCATAATGTTTTGATGTTTGTCCTTTTAGCATATCTACAGTACTTGATGATAGGAGCCATTGTGCAGAGCAATTTTTTTTTTTATAAACAAAAGTAGTATATATTTGAGTACAAGACGTAGCCAACCCTTATACATATTATGATAGGAGCCATTGTGCAGAGCATAATTTTTAGATAATCCGTAGATTTGTGTATAGATTCGCTTGAGGGTAAAACAAGCACATTATGTAAGTTTTACAAGGGAACAGTGGAACACAGCTTTCTGGATGATTCTGTTCCATTTTCTAATGGGAGAATTAGAATAAGAGGCCCAATTTGTGGTCATTTTTACAAAAAACGAAGATGACAGTAACTAGTAACTACTAGCATAGATACTCTAAATTTGTTCACCTTTTTTTTTTTTTTTTGTAAAGTAGAACACATGTTCGTGACTTTGTCCTTGTCTATCCTTTTCTTTTCTTTTTTGAAACTTGCAATTTATTTGAAGCAGTACACTTTCATCATTAAATTTTCTTCTTCCTTAAAAAAAAGGTTATACATTTTTGTAACTTTTTGTTTACACCTTTAAAAAAGGAAAATGTTTTTTTTTACTTTAAATATAATATTTGTGTGGGACATTTTACTTGATGTGAAAGTGATTAGATGATATCGTATGTGATATGTAAAAATGGAATAAACAAATATGTTATATATATGAGTAGTGTTATGGTGTTATTTAAATTTAATTTTGTATATTCATATAATATTAACCCGTGAGAAGAAGGCTTTCTCTCTGATTGGAAGTATCACCTTTAGAATCATTAACTTGACAATGAATCAACTATATAGTTGTAATTCTATATATGTGGTTTCATTTTTTATTTTATTTTTACTTTCAAATTTAGATTATGGAAAGACACATCCCTTGCAATATCAGAGAAGACCATCAACCTCAACAATAATTTGTAATGGAATTTACATATCACCTACCAATATAAAAAATATGAGAATTAAACCCAAGCCGCAAAAAGTGTGGACGGAATGCTTGATCAGATGTGCCATGAGATTCTATTTGTGACTGTAAAAAGGACCGCTAATGAGAGGAAGTCTTTGAAAAATTAACTCCATTTGTTAGATAATCCATCAACTATGGGCAAATAAACATAAAAGGTATCTAAATAAATTGATTTCAGTAGGTTTACAGCTAGAGGATGAATGTAAAATGTTATTTGACATAGTAAATTTGAGTAAATAACAAGCCTCTATGAAATCAAATGAAGCTAATAGTTATAGTGTTTAGCTTGATATTGTCAAGCAAGATTTTTTTTTTTTTGACTGAAACAAGTAAGATAATTAGCAAGCTACTTTAAGTTGGATGACATAGACTGAACAAGAATAATACATTTAACTTTATATATAAGCGGAAGAATTGAGAAATCCTCTTTACCATTTATAGAGTGAAATGAGAAGTGGACAACACACGAGGACAAGAAATTTTGGTATATAAGTTAAGAGTATTTAAGTAATTTTACTAGCAGGTACAAATATCCACGAATACGAGTACCTCGATACCCGCCCCGACCCACTAACTAGAAGTGAAAAAAAAAAAAACTGTTTAATTTACATGCACGTAACCGTTAAGTTACCCATCCCATGCTCATGGTGGGTTTTGTCTACATATATCCACATATACAAATAATATTATCTTCCATAATATTAATAGTAATAGCATGGTACCAATCCCATCTCATTACTTTACTCAAAAAAAAAAACCATCTCCATTACCAATTGTTGCTGGTGCCAAGTTGTGGAAACTATTGGAAATTTCGGCCAAAGCAAATCCCACATTATATTGGAGTTAACTTGGAGAGTCCCCTTAAGCCTATATAAAGAAGCTTAAGGCACTAGTGGAAAATATACATTAGACGGCAAAGGTTTACGTCAGTTAACCAAAAGCTAGACGTTAAAAAGGGGGCGGTGGCAGTTTTGTAAATATCAGACTTCATTAATTCAATTTTAACGTCAGTTGTTGTAAGGACTGGCGTTAAAAGTGAAGTGACTCACTTTTAACGTCAGTTCAATAAACAACTGACGTTAAAAGTTAACCTTTTAACGTCAGTTCTTCATTGAACTGACGTTAAAAGTGAGTCACTTCACTTTTAACTTTTGTTCTTTCATCAACAGACGTTAAAGGTTATTTTAATAATTTTTTTATCTAGTATACGTACCCTTCCGCATTGCCTTCCTCAAAGTTTCAGTTTCACAATTGCTTTGATGTTTTGTGTTTCTGTTTTGAAAACTAAAATATATGTGCGAAGTATAAGTTGAATCAATAACCCAAACCGGATCTCATTCATGAAGTGTAATACTGACCGATCTGAGAAGATTGAAAGGGTTTAAAATCCTATAAAAAGTTACATTGAAAGGGTTTAAAATCCTAAACATTTGTTGAGGCTTCGTTCCCTTCACGGGTGAGCAAGAGAGGAGAGTCGAGCGACTGAGTTTTCCAGAGCGGCTGAGCAAGGGTGCACCCGATCTGTTTCAGCAATGGTCTTGGAACAGTCATTTACTTCCAAAGTTGAGGTTCTGGAGCTGTAGCTGTCGATTCTCCGGAAAAATGATAAGGTGAGCAACTCACATTATGTGATTTACACAACCTTATCACCCATGTTATGTGATTTACACAACCTCAGAAGTTGTTTGACCATTAAGACAAAGATCTTTGAGTCTAGGAATAGGAAGAAAGAGTGATGAAGTTAATCTCCATGGCAGAGCCATATTGTGAAGCAGAAAATTAAAAGGATGGAAGGAAGCTATTTATAGGAGCAAGGGATGAAGTTACTAAGCTATTCTGATTTTCTTGAAAACTTATCTATAAACTTAATGCTCATTAAGAGGATTAAGTTACAAGGTGCATGGGTAAGTAGCACAGTAGTCAAAGGAATGAATGTTCTTGCAAAAACTTATACACCTTTAACGTCAGTTGTTTAATACAACTGACGTTAAAAGTGTTTTAAAATAAAAAATATTTATTTTTAACGTCAGTTTTTTATACAACTGACGTTAAAAGTGTGATTTTTACTTCAGTATAATAAATAGCTGACGTAAATAATCCTATATATTATAAACGTGCAGAATGAATATTGGAAATAATGTAATATACGGGAACTTGGTAGTCATAAATTAAGTTGACGTTAAAAATGAGGTTGTGGCAATTTGTAAATATTAAATCACTATTTGTGTCAGTTGTGTAAAGAACTTGTGTAAATATTAAACAAGTTTATTTTTAATCTTCATTAATTAGCTTGAATTAGTAAACATATTCTTGTGAAAATTAAAATAAATAAACACTTAACATAAAAGTGTTATATGTATAATCAAATCGTATCTCATTGAAGCTAGCGATTCATAAGTTACAATTACATGATTAAAAGATAAAAAATTTCTGCAACATAGTACTAAAATATTAAAAAGTTTCTGCTTCAACATCAATTTCTTCTCAGTTCTGTCCTCAGAAACTCCAATGGATGCATCGATCCACTCCCTGCTCATTTGAAGTCCTTGATGCTCCATCTGTGCTATATCCACAGTCACTTGGGGAGGAGATGGAATAAAGTGAGGGAGTCATATTATGTGATTTACTCAACCTCAAGTTTTTTGACCATTAAGACAGAGACCTTTAAGTCTAGGTATAGGAAGAAATAACAAAAGTCTCAAATGTGATAGAACCATATTATGAAGAAATAGAAAACGCACGAAATATAGAGGAAAAGAAGAGGGTGTATTTACAGACTGATACAGAAGAATGACACTTTATATAGAGAATAGAGTCTCTCTGATTTTCTTGAAAACTTATCTATAAACTTAATGCTCATTAAGAGGATTAAGTTTCAAGGTGCATGGGTTAGCACAGTAGTCAAAGGAATGAATTTTTTTGCAGAAACTTATACACTTTTAACGTCAGTTGTATTCAACAACTGACGTTAAAAGTGCTTTTAAAATAAAAAATATTTATTTTTAACGTCGGTTGTTTAACACAACTGACGTTAAAAGTTTGATTTTTACTTCAATTAAATAAATAGTCAAAGGAATTAATGTTTTTGGATAAACGTATACACTTTTAACATCAGTTTCTTAAGACAACTGACGTTAAATATATGACATTTAACGTCAGTCTTTACAAACAACTGACGTCAAATGTTGTTTTATTTTGGTTTACACTCGCGCGCCTTCTGCACTTCGCTCTATACGTCTCTTTTCTCTTTTCATCACGCTCAACCCTCACTCTCAACCCTTACTCTCACTCTCACTCTCACTCTACCCTAATCGCGAGCTCATCTCCACCGCAACCACCGCGAGGGCTTCTTCGCAACTACCGTGAGGTACACTCTTAACCCTAACTCTGTCTTTCCATTCATTCTTTGCAATAACTTGACATCTCTCTTTCCCCTTCCCGCGCACTAACTCTCCTTGTCCCTCTGATCTCAGTAACCACATTGAACGTTGGCCACCACTCGAGCTCCCCTCCCCACCACCACGCGAGCACCTATTTCTGGTGAGTCTTTAGGGCACATTTTTTTATTTTTGGTTTTGAGTGTATGTTGAAACTATAGTCTCAGTAATTGAAACTTGAAATCGTGGGTTTGAGTTGTTTGGAATGTCTCTATTTTTTGTTTTGAGTGCATGTTGCTCTGCTGGTTGATCTGTCACGGCCGTGATGCTCATCGCGGCTAGGCCGTGATCAGTTCTGCCTGTGATGGTCTGGTTCAGTTGGCACGTTACGGCCGTGATGGACATCATTGCCAGGCCGTGACTAGTGCTTGGCAATCTTCAAAAACTATAGCTTTCAATCTCCCGTATTATCCTTATATTGGATATATGTTTTGTATATCTACAGGACCTATCTAGTTATGGATAGTAGTTGGATGGTTTGTAAGCGCACTAGTGCTGAGTATTTGAAGGGGGTGGGAGAATTTATAGAATTTGCTCAAAGGAATGCTCCTAATAGTAATGGAATGTTCTGTTGTCCTTGTGTCAAGTGTTTGAATACGAGGAAATGTACGGTGAAGGATATACGTAATCATTTGATCTGTGAAGGTATTTGCTTGAGTTATACAAGATGGATATGGCATGGTGATGTGTTGTTGAGTAGTACGGCAAGTGTCTCCCAAAGTGAGGACGTTGACGTAGATATGGACGATGATCGAGTAGAGGACATGATCCGTGATATTGGACAAGAATCTTTTCATCGAGCTCATGTGTATGATAGATTGTGCGGTGATGCAGATAAGCCTTTATATCCAGGGTGTACTACTCATACACGGTTGTCGGCGGTGCTAAAATTGGTTTGTGTGAAGGCGAGAAATGGTTGGACCGATAAAAGCTTCACGGAATTGCTTGAAGTGTTGAAAGACTTGCTTTCGGAGGACAACACATTGCCTGACCGTAACTATGAGGCCAAAAAGGTATTTTGTCCTATGGGTATGGAGTATAAGAAGATACACGCATGCCCCAATGATTGCATATTGTACACCGGTGTTCATGAAGACAATCACAATTGCCCCAAATGTGGGTTATCACGATACAAAGTGAAGGGTGGTGATGATGATGATGATCTTGATGATGTGAGAAAAAAGGATCCTCCTGCGAAGGTGTTGTGGTATCTTCCAATAATTCCAAGGTTCTGGCGATTGTTTGCCAATGCGAAAGATGCGAAGAATCTTAGATGGCATAATGATGAGAGGAAACATGATGGAAAGGTTCATCATCCTGCTGATTCTATGCAATGGAAGAATATCGATACTATGTTTCCGGATTTCGCCGATGAGCCAAGAAACCTAAGGCTTGGACTTGCTACGGATGGAATGAATCCTTATGGTAACATGAGTAGTATTCATAGTTCATGGCCTGTTCTGTTGGTAATTTACAACATGCCCCCTTGGTTGTGCATGAAGCACAAATACATGATGTTGTCTATGATGATTTCGGACCGAAAGCAACCGGGAAATGACTTAGAGGTTTATCTAGGTCCCTTGATTGAAGACTTGAAAACGTTGTGGGTGGAAGGTGTTGATATAGTTGATGGGTATTCTCATGAGACTTTCAAGCTTCGTGCCATGTTATTTTGCACCATCAACGACTTTCCAGCATACGGTAACTTGTCTGGGTATAGTGTCAAGGGTTATAAAGCATGCCCTGTATGTGAAGAAGGCACATGCTACACTCAGTTGCATCATGGAAAGAAGACGGTTTACCTTGGGCATCAGAGATTTCTTAGACGTGATCACCCATATCGTAAGATGAAAAAAGCTTTTAATGGATGCCAGGAGACAGAAGAAGAACCGGCGGCCTTAATTGGAGAGCAGGTTTATCAGAGGGTAAAGGGCATCGATGTTATATTCGGCAAGTCCAAAAAGAAAGGTAAAGCTGCTGAGAAAAACATATGGAAGAAGAGGTCGATATTCTTTGATCTTCCATACTGGCGCAAGCTTGATGTCAGACACTGCATTGATGTGATTCATGTGGAGAAAAATGTGTGTGATAGTGTGATCGGGACGCTTCTCAACATTCAGGGCAAGACAAAGGATGGTGTGAATGCTCGTCTCGACCTCGTTGCTATGGGTATACGAGAGCAGTTAGCTCCAGTTGTTGAGGATGGTAAGCGGACTTATTTGCCGCCAGCATGTCATACTTTGTCAAAAAAAGAGAGACAAAGTTTATGCGGGTGTCTTCAGGGAATCAAAGTTCCACATGGTTACTCTTCAAATATGAAGAGGCTTGTCTCTAGTGATCTTAAATTGGTTGGCTTAAAGTCTCATGATTGTCACATCTTGATGCAACAACTTCTGCCCGTTGCTATTCGTGGTATTGCTCCAAAAAATGTGAGACATGCCATTACTCGGTTGTGCTCATTCTTCAATTCTATATGTAGCAAAGTCGTTGACCCCCGTATGTTGGATGACTTGGAAGTTGAGGCTGCTACAATCTTGTGCCAATTGGAGATGTATTTTCCTCCTTCCTTTTTCGACATAATGGTTCACTTAATTGTTCATTTGGTGAGGGAGATTAGATTATGTGGGCCGGTTTTTCTGAGATGGATGTACCCAGTTGAGCGCTACATGAAGATCTTGAAAGGGTACGTGAAGAATCCTCATCGTCCGGAAGCATCTATTGTTCAAAGGTATGTTGCAGAAGAAGCTATTGAGTTTTGTTCGGACTACCTTCATAATACGGATCCTATAGGGGTTCCTAAGTCTCGGCATGATGAGATCAGATGTCAAGGTAAGGGTACACATGGCTTAAGAATTAATAGGAAGGATCGGGAGGAAGTGCTTCAAGCACATTTGTATGTATTAAACAACATCGAATGTGTTCAGCCTTTCTTATTTGAACATAAAAGAAAAGTCAATCAAGAAAACCCTCGAACGAGCGAAAGGTGGTTGTTGAACAAGCATAACAAGACTTTCTTACCATGGTTCAAGGAAGAAATGCTTAAGGATGGTAGTACTGCTTCTGATGACGTAAGATGGCTAGCACGTGGGCCTAGCTTCAACGTCATATGTTGGAGCGGATACGACATAAATAACATTTCCTTTTATACAAAGGAACAAGATAACAAGAGTACCATGCAAAATAGTGGGGTTATGATCGTGGCCGAAGCAATGCACTTCTCTAGTGCAAAGGACACAAAACCCGTTAAAGCACCGACACCTTACTTTGGATATATTGAAGATATTTGGGTGCTCAATTACACTAAGCTTACGGTGCCGGTATTTAAATGTAAGTGGGTTGATAGTAACGGTGGTGTACAAACCGACGAATTGGGGTTCACATTGGTAGACCTCAACAAGTTAGGTCATATAAATGAGCCTTTCATAATGGCTTCCCAAGCAAAACAAGTGTTCTACATCACTGATCCTTCTAACAAAAGGTTGTCCGTGGTTCTTCAAGGAAAAAGCATGTATAATGGTAGTGATGAAAATGAAGATTCAAATCTTGATATTCCTGAGACTCCTTCTTTTTCAACAAACATGCCTACTATAATCGAGGAGACACAGGTGGACGATGTACATGCCACTCGTGATGATCATCACGAAGGGATATTGATATAGGTAGTTTAAACTTAGTATACATTTATTTTTATTTATATTTCTGTATTTATTTTGAGTTATAACCTATGTTAATAAATATATATTGTTTCTGAACAGGCATACATATGGATCATTGTTCCATTTTTCCTTTGCAATTCTGTAATGTGTGTGATATTCTGTGTTACTGGGATATTTACTGAATGCAAGGATAACTGAGGGGAGTGATATTTTAAAACTGAATTTTAAAAAAAAATCTATTAACGTCAGTTGTATCAAACAACAGACGTTAATATTATTTTATAAAATATACAGTACACTATTAACGTCAGTTGTAATAAACAACTGACGTTAAAATTAAAACCTTTAACGTCAATTCTTTATAATATCTGACGTTAGTTTTAACAAAATTAACGTCCGTTGTCTTAAAGAACTGACGTTAATAGTTTTATGTTTAACGTCAGTTGTTTAAACAACTGAAGTTAATTTTTACAAAATTAACGTCAGTTGTGTTAAAGAACTGACGTTAATAGTTTTATATTTAACGTCAGTTCTCAACTGACGTTAAAATATTAACTATTAACATCAGCTGTATTTACGTTAGTGAGTGTTCTGACGTAAAAAATCAATTTTCACTGACGTAAAAAGCACTTATTGTACTAGTGAGGGGTGCTAACTAATCACACCAATCCTCACAAGAGAGAGCGAGAGAAAAATAGAGAGATCCTTAGAGAGAGTTTTCTCAGAGAGAAAAAATAGTGAGCCAATTTGTGAGAGTGTTATCCACAAATTGAGGATACAATATTCTTGTATTTTTGTATTCCTATTATTGTTATAGTGGAAGTTTAAGCGGCCTACGGATCCCGTGGTTTTTTCCTTGCTCACACTAAGGAGGTTTTTCCACGCTAAAAATTGTCTGGTGTTATTACACTTATTTTTACGCTTCCGCTTAGTGCCTATTTTTGAGTTCACAGAGGAGGGAAATTATACTGGTATTTCCCAACAGTGGTATCAGAGCTCTCAGAGCTCTGGAATACTAGGTGCCGGATTTATAAGAAAATTCTTAGTATGCTCTGTGGTCTGCAAAGATTGTCTGACCTTCCACATCAGAAAAGAATTATTCTTGTTGCTGGAAATAAAGTGTGGTAGTGTGAAAGTGCATGCCTAGAAAAGTTCTAGCTAGGAAAGACTTGGTATTTAAGTGTGTCTATTGACCAACCTCTCTTTCCTGGGAACTTTCTCGGTACGTACTGTTCACAAACTACAGTAATTTTCAGCATTCGGTACAAGTCACCTATACGACACTATTCACGTATAGTGTTATTTTTATCAAAACCCACCTGGTTGGAGGAGCTATTGGCCTGTGTAACTCAAGATGGAGGGAACTATCACTCATGATGGAGACATGTTCAAGCTGACTGCAGATAACTACTCCTATTGGAAGCCGATGATGGGAGATCATCTATACTGCAAAGATTTGTATTTGCCAATTACCCAGAAGGATATGCCGGATGTGAAGACTGACAAAGATTGGGAGCTTCAGAATCGGAAAGCAATGGCTATGATCCGGAAATATATTGATCGAAGCTTGTTCGAGCGTGTATCAACTAATACCAATGCGTATGAGTTGTGGACAAAACTTGAATCCTTGATTCAAAAGAAGACGCCCAAGAACAAAGCCCACCTTGTCAAACGATTGGTAAAGTTGGAGTACATGAACGGTCAAAATATGATCGAACATCTGAACACTTTCAAAGGCATTGTTAATCAGTTAACAAAGGCAGGCATGAGTGTTGATGATGAGTTGCAAACTCTTCTACTCCTCGGTTCTCTACCTGAGAGTTGGGACACTCTAGTTGTCACTCTCAGCAACTCAGCTCCAGACGGAAAGCTTATCATGGATTCTGTTGCAGGCTGTTTGCTAAATGAAGAGTCAAGACGGAGGGAAAGAGGTTTGAACAATCAGTTTGAAGCCAATGTTGTTGAAAATAGAGGAAGGAGTAAGAATCGTGGAAAAGAATGTCGTGGAAAATCACAAGGTAGGTCCAAATCTCGAACCAGACTAAATTGTTATTATTGTGGCAAACCAGGACACGTAAAGCCTGAGTGTAGATTCTTGAAAAGAGACCAACAAGCTGGAACAGTCCACCCTGACTAGATTGACCCGAAGAAGAAGAAAGAAGATGGAACAACTATTGTAGTGGCCTCGAATGATGAGAATATATTTCTTCTCGGAGAAGAAAATTATCTAAATGTTGCATCAGATGATTGCATATGGATAATTGACTCAGGAGCATCCTTCCACGTCACACCTCATGAAGAATTCTTCTCGTCATACCAAAAAGGAGAACTTGGTACAGTGAAGATGGGAAACCATGTCACAAGTAAAATTGTCGGTATTGGCGAAGTAATTTTGATGACTGAGAATGGAAATAAGCTTGTGCTGAAGGAGGTCAAACATGTACCCGAGATGCGTCTGAACTTATCTCAGTGGGAAAGCTAGATGAAGCCGGGATCAAGGTTTACAAAACCGGACCGGCCATCAAACCGGTGAAGCCAGCGGTTCGAGGTTCAATGGTCCAACCGATGTTGAACCGGTTATAATTAAATAATATTATTTTAATTTTTAATATAATATTTGTAACAATATTAAACAAAAAAACAACATAACAACTAAAATTATTAAGCACAATTTTTTTTATTTTGAAATTAAATTAAATAAATATAAAGATATATGTTAAAATCATCTTCATAGGGAAAACCAACCCAAAATCTACAACCAGCCCACATATGTTAGAAAACAAAAGAATTGGGTTTTGACTAGGATGACCCAAATCCTTTTATACATTTTTTTTTAGGAAATCGGTTCAGGCCAGTCCATTACCGGTTATGACCGATTTTACTGGTTTTGAACCGGTTCTCCAGTTTTTCCACCGGTTCAGTACAGGGACGGTTTTCCCTGTAAACCGGACCGGCCAAGATCACGGTTCCCGGTTAACCCAGTCGGACCGGCCGGTCCGGTCCGGTTTTGAAAACCTTGGTCGGGATGATAAACCAATTTGGTAGCAGCAGATGGAAACTCAGCCGAGGAAGCATGATTATTGCTCGCGGCAGAAAGGAAGGCTCTCTGTACATTATGCTGGGAAAGATATGCAAGGGGGAGACGAATGTTGCTCAAGACGCAACCAAAGAACTGTGGCATAGACGACTGGGCCACATGAGCGAGAAGGGTCTGGAGATCCTTGCAAAAGATCATCTCCCAAACATAAAAGGGCAGCCACTTGAATCCTATGAAGACTGTCTAGCAGGCAAACAACACAGTATATTTTAAAAGATCAGATGATGCAAGAAGAAGAAAGCAGATTCTAGATCTTGTTCATTCAGATGTTTGCTCAACGTCTGAAAGGTCTGTTGGTGATGCTCAATACTTTGTTACCTTCATTGATGATCACTCTAGGAAGGTGTGGGTGTATCCATTGAAGACGAAAGATCAAGTTCTTCAAGCTTTCAAGGAGTTTCATGCTTCTGTAGAGCGAGCATCTGAAAGAAAACTGAAATGCTTGAGAAGTGATAATGGCGGAGAATACATAGATCTGTTTGAGAATATTGCAAAACTCATGGGATAAGACATGAGAAAGTTCCTCCCAAGACACCTTAGATGAATGAGTAGCTGAAAGGATGAACAGAACGATCCCAGAGAAAGTCAGAAGCATGCTTTCTCAAGTAAAACTTCCCAAATCATTTTGGCGCGAAGAAGTGAAAACTGCAGTTGATCTGATAAATCTGTCTCCTTCAAGACCTTTAAATGGAGAGATTCCAGATGAAGTATGGACTGGAAAGAAAGCCTCTTATGGTCACTTGAGAGTCTTTGTGTGTAGGGCATTTGTCCACATTCCTAAAGATGAAAGAGCAAAGCTAGATGCAAAGACGAAGGAATGAATATACATTGGTTCACCAAGAGATGAACTTGGTTTCAGATTATGGGATCCTGCACACAAGAAGATTGTTGGAAGCATGGATGTGGTGTTCTTTGAAGATCAAACGATCCAAGACATTAAGCAATCTGAGAAGCCAAAGCACAAAGTGATTTCTGATTCAAGTCCTATTGTGATAAACAATTCAGGGGGAGAGAATCCTCAAAGGAATGATGAACATGATCAGGAGGAACAATCTGATCAGACAGAACAACCTGACCAGATAGAACAAAGTCAGGATCAGATGATGGAGACTGATGAGACAGAAGAAGAATCTCAAGTAATACGATCCAGAAGAGTCAGACAACCATCAAGAAGATATTATTCAGATGAATATGTCAATCTCACTGATGAAGGAGAACCTCAAATCTTCATAGAAGCAATTGAGACGAATGATAAGGAGAAATGGTTGCAAGCCATGGAAGAAGAAATGCAGTCCCTGAAAGAGAATCAGACGTATGACCTGGTGAGATTACCATATGGACGAAAGGCGTTGAAAAAAATGGGCGTTCAAGCTCAAGACGGAAGAGAAAAACCCAAACCCCAGGTACAAAGCAAGAATTGTTGTAAAGGAGTGCAACCAGAAGAAAGGCATAGATTTCGAAGAAATCTTCTCACCAGTGGTGAATATGACATCTATTAGAGCAATTCTCGGTCTAGCTGCAAAACTAGACTTGGAGATTGAACAACTTGATGTAAAAACAACATTCCTACATGGAGACCTAGAGGAGGAAACCTATATGGAGCAACCAGAAGGTTTTGCAGAACCAGGCAAGGAACACCTAGTGTGTCGTCTGAAGAAAAGTCTCTACGGTCTGAAGCAAGCTCCAAGGCAATGGTACAAGAAGTTTGATATCTTCATGACCCAACACAATTTCAAGAAAACCTCCGCAGACCATTGTGTGTTTGTGAAGAACTATGAGAATGGTGAATCCATCATACTTCTGTTGTATGTTGATGATATGCTACTTATTGGGAAAGATAAGGCGAAAATAGCTGCTCTCAAGAAGGCATTGAGCAAGTCTTTTGCCATGAAAGATCTGGGTGCAGTGAAGAAGATTCTTGGAATGAAGATAACTAGAGATCGTTCTAGAAGGATGCCATGGATGTCACAAGAAGACTATATCCATAAAGTTCTTGAAAGGTTCAACATGCATAATGCCAAACCTGTGCATGTTCCATTACCTGGTCATCTCAAATTGAGTAAGACGCAATGTCCAGGGAATGAAGAAGAAAAAGAAGAAATGAACAAGGTACCCTATTCTTCTGCAGTGGATAGTCTTATGTATGCAATGGTTTGTACAAGACCAGACATTGCTTATGCTGTCGGAGTTGTGAGTAGATTCCTATCAAATCCAGGAAAGGAACACTGGAATGCAGTGAAATGGATACCACGATATCTGAGAGGAACTGCCAAAAGCTGCTTGTGTTTTGGCAATGGAAATTTAAAGCTTCTTGGGTATTAAGATGCAGATATGGCAGGAGATGTGGATTCAATAAAGTCTACATCAGGATATCTAATTACTTTTGCAGGGGGAGCTATCTCATGGCAGTCAAGACTACAAAAGTGCATTGCTTTAAGCATTAAAGAAGCAGAATTCATCGTAATCACCGAAGGTTGCAAAGAGATCTTGTGGATGAAGAGTTCCTACAAGAGTTAGGACAGGATCAGGAAAGTTATATTCTCTATTGCGACAGTCAGAGCGCAATCCATCTCAGTAAGAACTCGACATTTCATTCAAGGTCGAAACACATCGACGTAAGGTATCACTGGATCCGTGATGTGTTGGAAAGTAAATTGTTGCAGATTGAGAAAATACACACAAAAGATAACGGGGCGGATATGATGACAAAAGCTCTACCGAAAGAGAAGATAGAAGTCTGTAAAGAAGTTGCAGGCTTAGCATCAACCCCAAACCGATTCAAGGATATTTTCCCTTTGGCTGAAAGGGGAGATTTGTTGGAAATTTCAGCCAAAGCAAGTCCCACATTGTATGAGAACTAACTTGGAGAGCCCCCTTAAGCCTATATAAAGAAGCTTAAGGGGTGCTAACTAATCACATCAATCCTCACAAGAGAGAGTGAGAAAAAAATAGAGAGATCCTTAGAGAGAGTTTTCTCAGAGAGAAAAAATAGTGAGCCAATTTGTGAGAGTGTTATCCACAAATTGAGGATACAATATTCTTGTATTTTTGTATTCCCATTATTGTTATAGTGGAAGTTTAAGCGGCCTACGGGTCCCGTGGTTTTTTCCTTGCTCACATTGAGGAGGTTTTTTCACGCTAAAAATTGTCCGGTGTTATTACACTTATTTTTACGCTTCCGCTTAGTGCTTATTTTTGAGTTCACAGAGGAGGAAAATTATGCTGGTATTTCCCAACAGAAACAATAGACAATTTTCCATGTTTGTTGGCCGGCCCAATAGATCTTTAAAAGGGCTTCGAGCTATTGATCTATGCAATATTAAAAAGGGACCAACTATTCACACCTGTTTTTTTTCTCCCTACACCTTGTTGCCTTTTTTTTTCCTCTTTACTTTCTTTCCAAAATTGCCCCTTGTGTATTCCTTTCCCTCGCCCTCACCACATCCGGAAAACCCTTCTTATTCACATTCTTCTTCTTCTTCTTCTTCTTCTTCTTCTTCTTCTTCTTCTTCTTCTTCTTCTTCTTCTTCTTCTTCTCACAGCTGCTTCAATTTCTTTTCATTCTTTATGTTCTTAGTGTGATTCCTCAAGCAGGTCATTATCTCACATTTGCTTCTAAACCCACATCTCATTCAGATCTGCCTCCGGCGCCTCGTTCTGTTCTGACCGCGGTATCACTGTGCCTGCGCCCACGATGTCACGCCCTACCCTGTCTGTCCCGGCACCGTTCCTTTTGTGCTTTGCTTCTTCAGATCTTCATCTTTGACTTTTTTTTTTGTTTTTTTGAAAGTTTTTTCTGGCTTGTTTCTGCTTTTGTCTTTCTTCTAGTTTCTGCTTCCTTGCGCACACAAAGCTCAAATTTGTTACCCTTCCTAAAATCAAGCTCTTCCGGTAAGTGTTTCAGTATGCAACCTCCCTTTTAGTGTTCCAAAATCGTGCCGCCTCCAGATTTCTGATTCCGGAGACCTGGGGTGCGTCCGGAAAATTCGATCCGGATGTGGAAGACAAGATGCGTTTTTTAAATAACGTTCGGATGTTCTTTTCCGGAGACCTTCCAGAATTTGTAATTTTCTGGACCATTTCCGGATTTCCTTTTCCGGATCAAAATGCAAACGGAAAAAGCTCGTGACCACATCCCATCAGTAAACAACTCTCAAACAAATTTGAAAACACAGACAAAACTTACCACGAGCGATTCTATAATCCTCAATCATAAGCGTTGAGTTTCCACTTTCCATACTCATTTCTTTTTTACCGGCTGAAGACGGTCGCAGGTAAATGAAAATTAATGAACATTTTTTATTCAGCCGTTTAGTTGATTTTTCTGCTGGTTAAGGTTAAATGACAACCCTTTAACCAAAAAAAAAACACACAAGTGTGCTGCAAGTGGTAGGCGAACCATCTTCATTGACGAACGAGTAAGAAACCCTAGAGGGTATAACTCATTCTTATACAGCTTTTTGTTCCAAGATTTGCCATTTTATTCATGGACATGGATGAACGCATAATAACAGAACAGGACCATTGGATTTCCCTTAGACTAGACATAAATTTTATAAACTGATAGCGTTGGAGGTGATCGTCTTAAAAATGACCAAACAATGCTTCACTATAAACATCACACAGCTTCACATTATTCAAATATCAACCAATATGATTAGAAATTTGAAAGATTAACAACCTATCATAGCAAGGAGTGTGGCTTCTCTTGGTTGGATGGATTTTTTTGAGTGTTTCGTGGATTTGGAGCTGTGGTGCAGGGAGTTATTTCATTCTTGCTATTTGTTCAACAATTCAACACTAATGGGTTGGTATGTCATAATTTGTTCTTACCGACACATGCTTATTCAATAACAACACCCAAAGTCTTTCGGCAGATCTTCAACTAACAGCCGCCAAACACCTTGTGGCGCAACTAATAGCCTTTTTTGCCAGATCTGGGAACCGACTCAGTCTTCGACGGTAGATAAGAGACATGTCTTTAAGGGCGGGGAGGCGTGCCGTCGTCGTCTTTGACGGTAGATGAAAGACTTGGGGAAGACGGTCCCATCTCTGATCGCACGTGGGTCACGTGCAGCCAAATAAACCCACTTGCTATCCCGTTTGCCCTTAACTCGTGCCCCCATATTAATAGTGTGTAACCGGTTTCTTTAATTTCAATCTCCACCGTCCCTTTTAAATAACAATTTATCTACGGTCAAAAGTCAGTGAGGACGGAAACTCCGAGTTTGGCAGTGAGGATTTTAACCTTTGCCTGCATTGTTGTGTGACAATGGTGGAGGTGGAGAGAATGGTGGAGGTGTCAACGATGTGAAATGGTAAATGATTGAGGTGTTTTCAGCATCAGGTAGTTGGGTGTGGGTGGAAGAAGTGTGTGATATTTTAAGGTGAGTGATAGTGATATTTTTGGAAAAGAAATATTAAAAAAAAACTTACAAGGTGTGGGAAGCAATATACAAGGTGTTAATATCAACCCCTACTAAAAAACTACACCATAGAAAAAGAAAGCCCTCAAAAGCTCATTGATTACGTGTCCATTCCATTGTTCAACTTCGAGCACCACACCACTGCTCACCCTTATCTGATAATGGCTTCATTGGTTCGAGGAGGACAATAATTCCATCAAAATAAATGAAGTGATAAGAAACAAACAAATAATAATACGAAGGAAAAAAAAAAAGATGATAGCTAGCTAGCTGCAATCTTTGAAGAGTGAACAGTACATCTTTTTTTGTTTGGTGACTGAAACTGAACAACATCTTTGAATTTGAATTGTTTTAGCTCCTCAATTTGTATTATTAAAATTAAAATAATAATCACAATGTCTTCTGTAAATAGTATCTCTTTAATCCCATTATTACCCTTCCATTTTCCATTTTTATCCTTCAACCTTTTCCCTTCCCACTACCGCATACGCTCCACGCCCATCGCGGCGATTGCCACTCATCCATCACGCTTCCGCCGGAGAACGCATCGGAACCCGCCGGCAACGGGAATGTCCATCACCCTATCAAGGTCGGGGTCCTCTCTCCACCTCAACAACGATGATGCCGATCCTTTATTGCCTTCTCGAACCGGTAACTAAACTTCTTCACCTTCGAACTTGTAATAATTCGCGTCTTTCTGTTTTGTTCTTTGTGCATATTCACTATTTGCAAAGTTTGAATGTTTCAAAATTCGAGGTGTTGATACTTGAGTTTTCGTTAGAGTCTCTGAATTTTCCGATTGCTGATAGCACTGTGGAAATAGGCAATTTGAGACTCTGGAACAAGTTTCTATGTTTTTTTTTCCTTTTTTGAATATTGTTAGTTCTTCATGCAAATTAAGCTTGATTAAGAAATTAATGTATGGATTACCCAAAAAAAAAAAAATTTAATGGATATACAACATGCAAGTCTTTATGATATGAAGGATTAGCTGACAGATTGAATTGACACCATTTTTTGTTTTCTCAATTTGAACCTCCCTGTTTTAGTTATTCTACTCTTGTGCTGCTTGCTTAAGATCTTTAATTAATGCAAATTTTTGTGAGGAAATTATTGGTAGAATTGATGGATTTTGTGGATGATTGATGCAGGTGCAGGAAAACAGGATACATTAACAACCGAGACTGATCTAGAGGCATCCTTCGCTAGTAGAAATGCTCCCCGAAAGAATAGATACCGTATTAGCACCATCACATTGTTTGGGGTGGATTTATCGCCAGATAATATTGCTGTTGCCATGGTATATTTTGTTCAAGGTGTGTTAGGACTTGCAAGGCTGGCCGTTAGTTTTTATTTAAAAGACGATTTACATCTGGACCCTGCTGAGGTATGTCTTCTAACACTCATGGCTGGTTTCTGACAAGTGGTTTAGCTTTGGTTTTAAATGGAATTCAGACACCTTTTAATTAGTTTCATTTGAATTTTATAACTTGTGCTCGTTTACTTTAACCGAAGGTGTAGTCAATTGTGAGCCTTTGCTTGGGTCAAATGTAGAAATAAAAAGTGTGATAGTATTTCCTTAAAATTCTGCTCCTATTTTTGGATTGAATCAATTGTACATTAATGTTTGAAGGACTGATAAGTTACATATATTGACTAGACAGCTCTGATTTCTGGTTTTTCTGCATTACCGTGGCTTGTCAAACCGCTATATGGGTTTATTAGGTGAGTCTCAACTGTCTCTTTGCCCTCTTCCACAAGTTGGTGATTCATTAATTCTCCATCTTTTATCTTTCCAGTGGACTGAAGTTTCACAATTTAAGTTATTGATATGGCATGCAGTGATTCTGTCCCCCTTTTTGGTTATCGAAGAAGGTCATACCTAGTTCTATCTGGGCTGCTTGGTGCACTCTCATGGAGTCTAATGGCTACTTTTGTTGACAGCAAATATAGCACTGCTTTTTGCATACTTCTTGGATCTTTTTCTGTTGCCTTCTCGGATGTTGTGAGTGTCTCTTACTTAGTAATTGACATCTACTTTTTTATGGAATCATTTAATTATGTAGGTGTACCTCCTATTCTGATGTATTTTTTATACTCGATATATTTATGCATCAGTAGGTATCTTATGGAACACAAGGGTTATGAATGAGATTTTTAGATATTTTTTTCTTTTCAATAGAAGTTACTGACTGTTCTTTGGGTTGAAATGGCAGATAGAAAAAACGTTCTTACTTGATAATGTTTTGTTTATCTTAACAGTGTGTTCTCTATCAATCTATGCCATAATTCTAGCAGACTTAAAAATTCCTCTGTTCAAAATTCAGTTATCAGACCTCCACCCATGAATTCATCCCACCGACTCAAATTTGTGTTTAAACTCACATAAGAGAACAAAGAACCTTAAAATCAATTATATTTTCCTGGAAACCACTTTCCACAAGGGTTATGAATGAGATTTTTAGATATTTTTTTTCTTTTCAATAGAAGTTACTGACTGTTCTTTGGGTTGAAATGGCAGATAGAAAAAACATTCTTACTTGATAATGTTTTGTTTATCTTAACAGTGTGTTCTCTATCAATCTATGCCATAATTCTAGCAGACTTAAAAATTCCTCTGTTCAAAATTCGGTTATCAGACCTCCACCCATGAATTCATCCCACCGACACAAATTAATTTGTGTTTAAACTCACATAAGAGAACAAAGAACCTTAAAATCAATTATATTTTCCTAGAAACCACTTTCCATAATGTTGGATTCCATGTAATTAATGTATATATTCGTTATATTGGCAAATCATATCATCCAAGCATGTAGATAATCCTTTTAATTGTACTTATTATATCAAGTCTATATAAATTGACTTTCGCTGTGTAGTTGAAACTTACGGATTCATCATGTCTCTTTTCTCTCACATTACTCTTAACTTGGTATCAAGAGCCGAAAGAGATGCAACTCTAAACCGTGCATGCCACTCTGGTTTGTTGGTCATTCTCTCTCTTTGTCACGCAGTCTTCGGGCAGTCTCTTTCTTGCTAGCAGTTGTTGCCTAACCACTTTTTCGGCGACCTTTTCAGCCAACGACCATACCATCGAAATCGCTTGCATAGATTGGCCTATGCTCAAAGTTTCATGATCAACCACCCAACCATGCACCGCCACTCTCCTCTGCAATCCGCCCCACACACTGTCCTTCCATCCGCGTGTGGTGGCACATTTGGTGTTGTTTTCAACGGTTGTTTTTAGTGCAGTGATTGTTGACCTCTTGTCTCTATGGATCTTTCCTCGTCTGGTTCAATTGCTTCTTGTGTTGAATCGTCCCCTTTTGATGAGTCTTTTGCTTATAGGTACCCGTGTTTTCGGTTTTTTACCCATGGCCGGTTCTAGCATCTCAGATGGCTCCAAAGATACCCCGAGCCCCTCGTTTTGACCAATGATGTCAGCGCCATTATCTCCAGCCTTCACTAACAAATTAGATGATGGTAACTATGATATTTGGGCTTCTGATATCTGACCTTGGCTCGATAGGCTAGGCTGATCACCTAACCAAGAAGGATGAAATTATACCCACAAATGAACGTTCATGGTGGGCTAAGATTGATGCCTAGTTGTGCAGTATTATCAAGTCATTCATCCCTCTCTAAAGCAGATCTTCCATGCTCACATAACTTGTGAGTCCGTTCGGGAGTAAGGCAATGTCCTTTTCACCAATGATACTCAAGCTCAATATCTCTATGGAGTTTACTATAACCTCACGAGTGTCGCTGTCCCTCGAAAATTTGACGGTTACATGTTTGCTCAAGGGTGTGAATGGAATTTTTTTTATTGTGTAACTGGAATTTATTTTTTTCAAAAAATTATCAATTTATTTTTTTCAGTTTTACACTTTATAATATTTTTTTGGTGTATCACAATTTTTTTTTTGAATGATATAATGACTGTTTTGGAACTTGGACAAATATGGAAAATGATATCCTTGTTCTATATCCTCTTTTTTAATTTTGGAAGGAAGATTTCGTATCCTCCTAATCTTTTTAATCTTCTTTTGTCTTGATGATTTTTTTCTTCCACAAAAAAAAAATGGCTGCATGCAACCATTTCTTCAACTGTTTGCCATCATTTTGTAATGAGTATAATTTGGTTATTTCACAATGTGCTATATTTTAATTAATAACTTATACGCTTTCTATACATCAAGTAAATATTAAGGTATTAATGTAACATTAGTGACAATAATAGTTACCCTCCACTAACCTATACCCCATCTCCCATGTGTGATGAGAGTATCCGTTGGGACTGAAAATTATTATCCAGTTGGTTAATAGTTTCTCAAGGGATTAAGTATGTTGTGTAAGCCTTCTGGACTAAATTAACCTGAAGCAAGTGTTGCTAAAAAAATAATTGTAAAATTTTAATATCACAGTAACTTCTGCATGTTAAATAGAACTCAAGGATATTCTAATTCTGACAAGGAAAATTCAAGTTGGCTATAGTATCTTGATTCCTACTGATTTCCTACAATAGTGTTAGCTACATTATGAACCCTTGACTTTGACATGAAAAAGTGGATGCTGAAATATCAAATAAAGATTTAGTCTTCAAAGTGTTTGTTTATAAATTCTATCACAAAAAAAATGTGTACAAATTGCTTGTGCTGCTGTATCCTTAATGATCATGCCCAGGTGAATTTTACCTGACTTTGCTTCTGACAAGTGATTAACATGTAGAGCAAAAATTTGTTTGTTGGCATTTTCAGTAATGGTTAGTCTATATTTCCCCCATAATTGCTTTCTTTTACAGGGAAAGAAACAATACAGAAGGACTCCTAAATTTATGAGTGAATTCTTCGTCCATTCTTAGTTTAATGTAAATTTATGTATTGATGAACCTTTGCCTTTTCCATCACTATGCTTCAGGCAGATACAAACTCATATCATTTCTCTCTCTTCTGCCTTGCTTTTAGAAGCATTGTAATCTGTCTATGATATTATTGCTGTATTGTTTTATCTTCTATAGTTTGAAGTAGTTCATAGAACCATGTCAGACACTGAGCTATGTTTTAGGTTGTAGATTCAATGGTTGTGGAGAGGGCACGTGGCGAGTCACAAAGCATCTCAGGATCTCTTCAGTCTTTATGTTGGGGTTCTTCAGCTTTTGGTGGAATTGTGAGCTCCTACTTCAGTGGGTCTTTGGTGAATACATATGGAGTAAGGTAATGAAAGAAGTTTGTCAATCAAGAAACTTCTGATTACTAATAGCAGTATTTTTTTTTTTCCTTTTTATGTTTTTCTAATATGTAATTACTGTTCCAGGTTTGTTTTTGGTGTCACAGCATTGCTTCCACTGATAACATCTGCAGTTGCCGTTCTCGTAAAAGAACAACCTATGCTTGGTTCAGTAAGAGGGAAAAATCTTCCTTTTGCCATTCCTGAGTTTTTGGGAAGTTCAAAACAGAACATTATTCAGCTGTGGGGTACTGTGCGACAGCCCAGTGTTTTTCTTCCCACTTTGTTTATTTTCTTGTGGCAAGCAACTCCACAGTCCGACTCTGCTATGTTCTACTTTAAGTATGTCCATTCTGTGAACATAGGATCATCATTTTTTACTATATTGGATAAATTTCATGTCCTCTTGGTATTCTCTTGTCAGCACTTAACATTTATTTTAATCTTAAATAATCTCTTATCCATTTCAGCACAAATTCTCTTGGTTTTACCCCCGAGTTTTTAGGACGTGTCAAGCTTGTTACCTCGATTGCATCTCTGCTTGGTGTTGGACTTTATAATAGATTTCTGAAGAATGTGCCTTTGCGGAAAATATTTCTTGCAACTACCATTTTAGGTTCAGCTCTTGGGATGACTCAGGTTAGTAGTATGTTTCAAGTGAATTGAATTTATATACTTTTTATTTGAACAGATTGTTCTAATTATCTTTCTGTTGTCTTTAACCTCTACTGTCAGCTTTTCCTGGTTACTGGACTAAACAGGAAGTTTGGCATAAATGATGAGTGGTTTGCAATTGGGGATTCATTAATTCTCACTGTTTTGAGTCAGGTTGTCACCGGCTTCTTTCACTTATTAAACTACTGGGTCTGGAAACAGACATAACATATACCACCTCTGCCTTAGTTGTTATAAATTAGGTTTCTTGTGTTTACCAAAAAAATGAGGTTTCTTGTAAAGCCATTCATGTTTCTGCCACTGCCGTAGAAGTCTAATATTTGGTCAATGTATTGTTAGATATTCAGGTTAAGTTTGGTATTGTTACTACTTTTTGAAGCTGCTTTTGTATGCTAATGTAAGAAGTTACTACAAAACCAAAAAGAAATTTTCAGTAGTATTTCTTTGTAAATTTGTGTAAATGTTTAAGTAATTTCGATTTTAAAATACAAATGCACAAGTAGCTTCTAAAAGCAGTTAAAAGGACCTTTCAAAATACACCAGGCAACCAGTAATCTTTTAAAAGTAGCTTTTGAGAGATTTACCAGACACTTAAATTTTGTATATTTGCATGGAACACTTCAATCGATCATTTATATTTGTATTTATTTTGTAAACAACTCACCGAAAGGCAACCTTTCTATGTAGACTGCTTGTTGGTTGGTAAGGACATATGGTTTCCACGGATTTTTTGGGCACATCATGCTGGATTATCTTTGATTTTACTTCCTTTTTGTGATAAAAAAAGGAATCCTTCGACCATGAGGATTAACACCTTTGTCATGAAAAAGTAAATTTAGAGGAGGACTATATTTGTGATTGCGTTTTGATAATAGTAGTCAATACTGATCCTTTTTATGATTTAGGACATAATTAATGCCAGTGCATGCCATGAAATAAGCAATATCAGCATGTACCACATGAATAACCTTTTGTACTTCGATTTTGCCATTCAACTATTATATTATTTGTTTGTGCAAAATTTGTCTGACATCTGATTACTTGTGTATTTCAGGCTTCTTTCATGCCCGTTCTTGTGCTTGCTGCAAAATTATGTCCCGAGGGAATGGAGGCAACTCTTTTTGCAACTCTCATGTCGGTATCAAATGGAGGGAGTGTTCTTGGGGGATTGATAGGTGCAGGTCTGACCCAACTATTTGGAATTACCAAGGACAGATTTGATAACTTGGCAGCTTTGATAATCCTTTGCAATCTTAGCTCATTATTGCCTCTGCCTCTCCTTGGCCTTCTCCCTGCGGACAATCCTGATGTGAATATGGACAATTCTGATGTTGAGATGAAGTCTAATTGATTCCGTCTGTTTGCCACTGGCCTCCCCTGGGTTTGTCTGTCTCTGCCAACTTGTACCATAGTTTTGCTCTCTACGCTTACAAATTCAACCGATATATCAATTACACACACAAACTCACAGATAGAAAGAATTTTGTAGTTAGTATGATGCTAAATACTATTAGGTGTCAATAACTTGAGCTCATGGTTTTAAATTGCGGCCTGTAATTGCAATTGTGGTTGCCATATTACGATTTTGGATATCTTCATAACTGCATTGCAACTGCAACTGTGCTCTCATTGACTGTATTTCTTCACAATTATCTATAATTGTGATAAGTACAATGTAATTGTCATCGCAGTTCAAAACCATGCATGTGATCAGAGTTCACTTTGAACTATAAAACTGACTGATTCTGTGGAGAAAGTACCTTTACTGATAGCTATACTCCTTGACAAATCTAGAAGCCTTCACTTCGTGATAGCAATAGGAAGACTGCCCACACAATATCCTTGGGGGTTGACAGCGCTAGCCATCAACTACAAGATATCAGTCCCTTCTGAACTATCATTCATGGGAGTTCCTGTATAGTGAGTGTACTGTCTCTTCGTTTAGTTATGTAATCTTTTTTGTTTTTTATGATAAGCTAGTCATGTAATCTTTTACCTGGACTTTGTATTTATTATCCAGTAATCATCATTTGACAATGGAAACAGCGGTTTAGGCCCTTCTGGATCTCTCGTGTTTCTATAAGAAGCTGTGTCATTATCTGTTATCCTACAGGTGACATGTTTTTCTTGTATCTTCTGTATCTTATTGTGGAGGGGAAGTTCGTTGGGGCCATATACTTCAAAACTATAAATGTAATATCCCCGGGTGCTTATGCTTATTGTTCTCATCCATAGTAAAATGGATGATTTATGCCATTCATTATTTTTTGTGTATGTTCTGACTTCTGAAATGTTTAAATTTTGAAAAAAAAATCTTTTTCTTTTAAAAGAATTTTCGATTATTAGTTATATTCAATGCAAATAAGATAATCGGCTAATAGTTTAATATTTTAGTAGAATTACTGAATTAGTCATTAACATGGTATCTAAGCTTTTATGATCAAGTAGTAAGGAGTTTGATCCTTGTCATTCGTGTTTTTCTAATTAAAAGTTAAATCTTAGAACAAAATAAAGTGGGTGCAAATGCAATTGTTGAAGGTGATAACTTCATTAACTTGTGCATGGGTATTTTACTATTTTATATTTCATATCCTAACAGTATGGTGTGCGAACACCTAATTTTGTTTGGATATTTTTTTTTTTAATTAATATCTTAAAAAAAGTAAAACAATAAATATATAAAACTGCAAAAAAATATAAAAAAAATTGTGTGTTATTGGCCCAATTTGTTTTTGTTACAAGATTATTTTTGAGTTCAAGCCCAAGTAAAAAAAAAGTAAATAAAAAAATATTTTTTTAAAAGTTAAATGTTCTTCCAAGTGCCCATTGTGTCTACACCACCGTAGCTCTTCTCAGCACAAAGCTCAAGCAAATAGACTTCCATTTTTGGGTAGTTTTTAGAACATGGGAAGAGCATTTTGCCTAGATCAGAGGAGTGGAACAATAAAAATGGAAATGGAGAGACAACTGAAGCATGGTTCAATTCTTGCAACACTTTGACACACATCTGCTCCCATTTTTTCTTCACTTTCCATCTTCTTCTTCTTTCATTTTTACAGCCCCAAGCTCCTCCTCCACCTTCCTCTGACATTGGAACCACCCAAAAACCATATCCTCCAACTATCAGAATAAACCCATTTCTCAATATCCACAAAACCACTTCCAACACCTCAAACAAAACCATCTCTAAGGGTGATCAGAAATATTTGACCCGCCCGAAACTGACCAATCAGTTAGCATTTTTGGTGAAACGAGCGGGTTGAAGCGGTTGGGCGGTTGAGAAAATAGGTTTTATATGGATAGTTACGGTCGGGTTCGGTTTTGAAAATCCTCTCCATGCCATACTCTCCGGTCGTCCACCTCTGTCGCTGCTTCGTCCGTCGTATAGCACCGAAACATCATGACGAAGCCTGATCTGACGGTGGTGAACGGAGATCTGGTGTCTACTTCCTCCCTCCACGCCATACTCCGATTGCAACTTCTCCAGCTCTGAGCTGCACATAGTGGAGAGATGGAGAGTGTTCCAGATCCAGCACATGGTGGAGTTTGGTGAACGAAGGGATAGTGTTAGTGTTCAGAATCTGTGTGGTGTGAGCTCTCTGTTTTTTTCTTTATTTTGTAAAGCTTTCTGGATCTATTCTTCTGCCTTCTGGGTTTATGCTCAATTTAATTGTGTCTCACTTTTTTATTTTTTTTCTTAAACAAAAAAAAAATCCGTTGATCCGCTGCAAACCGACTGACCTACCCGCAATCCGACCAACCCGCAACCCGACCCATCCGCTAGTCATATTGGGCGGAAACGGGTTTGATTTTTCTTACATCAAACCCGCCCAAACCCGACAATCCCAACCTGAACCCGCCCGATGCTCACCCCTAACCATCTCCACAACCACCATAACCTCATTCCACCTCTAAAACAATCAAACAACGACAAAAGTCAAAACGTAGTACAACAGAATCTTGTTACAAGCCCCTCCGCCATCTCCGCCGTCTCCGCCATCTCCACCGCTTTTCTGTTCCTTCTACCGCCGCAGGCTCCTCCATTTCGTCCAGTCGCCTGCCGCCGCCGTCCGCAACCACCGCCAATCAAGCTCACCGCCCCTGCACAAAGTTAGCCATCTCCGCCGCGCCGCCATCTCGTAGCCATCATGAACCACACCACGTCCAGGCGCACGACCCGCGTCTCCGTCACTGTCCAACCGCCGTGAGTCAAGCACTGATTGGTCCTCCACCGGGCATCTGCCCCTTGACTCAGCCCTCCACCCTTGCCTCTGTTCTCTGCTTGGTAACGTTCGGAAGCAAAATGCTTCCTTTATATTTGTTCTTTTTTATTTATTTTGCTTTTATGATGGTTATCCAGTTGTGTTTGGGCTTCTGGTCTCTTTTAGGCTGATGATAAATGTTTGTTTTCTTAGATACTGATGTTTTTCTTTTATCACAAAAAAAAAAACTAAAAAAAACTCTTACAAAAATATTTCCATTCCTTTGTTTTAAATAAAAATCCCTAAAATAAAATAAGAAATCTTTTTTTAAGATTTCTGATTCTTTGTTTCATAATGAAAAATATTTCCAAAATGAAATCTTTTTTTAAAGAAAATTATTTTAATAAAATAAGATTTTTGAGTTCACGCAACAATCTATGACGTTGATGTATGATTTTTCATTCTCAAGTGTCGTATGAATTGTAAGGATTCATCGTATAGCTTCGGTATCTTTAATCTCGTGCAAGAGTGAATTCCCTTCTGTAAAAAATAAAATGTTTTCAATTTACTCACAAAATTTATTAAAAATGACAAATCTTTTCAAATTCACGCAACAACCTACGATGTTGATGTATGAATTTTCATCCTCAAGTGACGTATGAATTGTAAGGGTTCATCGTATAGCACTGCTATCTTGGACCATGTGCATGAGTGAATTATTTGTGAAATCAAATCCTTTTTTCATAAAAAATAAATAAATCAAATCTTCACCAAAAATTAAAATCAACCAACCAATCAAACATTTTCTATAAGAACTACGTGGCTTTAAGTTTCCTATCGCACCCAAGAATATGTAGGAGCAGAATCAATCATTCTGTCAAGCCAAAATTGTCCAATGTTTTTCTCAAATAAAATATTGATAACAACTCCTTTGTTTTTTATTTTTTTCGCGACGTTTGGACGGGACGGTCGCGACATGATGTTTGAGTAAAATGAAAGAATCCTCATTCAACGGATGGTTTCCTTTCAATTCCCTCACTATCCCTTGACCAAACAGGATGAGATAAAATAAAAAGTGAAGGAATAGAATGGCAAAGATTTTGGGAGTACAATAGTGGATCACAAAATTTTTCAATAAAAATAGTTATCTGCCTCTCCTTTGGAAAATAACAAAATATGAGTTTGAGAGA
Source organism: Sophora flavescens (assembly GCA_030762895.1). NCBI lineage: Eukaryota > Viridiplantae > Streptophyta > Magnoliopsida > Fabales > Fabaceae > Sophora > Sophora flavescens. Next base: position 165,418,194 of record CM061067.1, read on the forward strand.
GGGGATGAAGGAGAATGATTCATCTCACATTTTTTTTAACTCGTGAATAAAAAAAATTGTTTCCTACTCTTCCACTTCCGTCCCCTGATTACTTCTCATCCAAACAAACTCTAACAACTCCCATGTTATTGAAACACAATGCATAATGAATGAACTCTTTAGACGTGATCCTTGTGTCGTAGTTATGTTTTTTCGTATATATAAACAATAAAGCACCGAGCTACATCATTAAACAATAGCATCGTAAAAAGATAAATGAAGCTAGATGAATATATCTAAAATATTAATATGACAAATTCAATCCACTGGCAAGAAAGGGAAAATTAATCCAATGTGGCTTCGGATATGGCGGCTTCTCTGTGGCGGGTGGTGGATGTTACAGTCAGTGTGCACATGGTGGGTCACCCCATGCTTTGTCATTCTCCACTATTTCATTGTCATACACTTATTAGCAGCTAACTGACAAGTGGGCCATATTATCAAACCTTTGGAGCCACCATGGTCTGGTCCAAGGCACACGATTACACACGTATATGTGACTGACCAATGAATTAAAGCCTTTCTAAAAACATCCATCACATAATATGAGGACAGGGTTCCCCGCCTAAGAGGTGATAGTTCATGCATGCTTCAAGCATTGACATATATAAACATTATTGTTCAATAGCATAAGGAAAAAAAAAAAAAAAGGGTATCATTTTCTTACCTCAAATCATACCAGCGTATTTAGTTTGTCTCATTTTAATATATCATATCATGTCCTTAGTCCCCATCAATAATATCTTATTAAATATTGTATCTTTTTAATATTATTTAAAATTTTAATTTATGTGACAATATATTATTAACGGAAACATTACTTTACCATGCATGTTGTTCTGCTAATTAAGGAACTTTTGAGTTTGTGTTTTGATAGTTGATACAGAAGGGTGCTTCAACCTATTGGTATACAAAATCAGTGATCTACTACTAGTACAGTACACAATACATTTTTATGTAGCTAATGCATGGTTTCTTCTGTCATATCAAAAGGGTCGTTTTTCCACTTAAAAATACCCCAATTGGATTCATAATTGAATAACCTTAACTTCTCTGCATAATCAGTATACTAATTGATCCGAAATGCCAGCTATAGAAACCTTATAAGCCATATAAGTTCCAACTGGGGCATGCCAAGTTGCAATCTGGCACTTTCTGCTTACATATGCAACCATAAATGGTCCATATGATTCTGCACCATCAAATCAGAAGAAATAAAAATACTGCTAACACGGAATGGTATCTTCGTTGATCTATTAATTTTGTTGTACTTGATTTTATTTCTCCACTATAATAGATAATGATGCATTCAATTTGAACTTTGCTAGCATTTATGCACTTTGTTGTCTCCCTCATATAATTATATTACTTAAGTAGGTAGCTTCATGTTTTTTGTTTTTTTGCTATTGCCTTTTCTTTTTCTTTATATATTTTCTCGCTTTTATATATGCTATATTGGGGAGTTGAATCCTCTCATTTCTTTGCTCTCATGCTTTCTCTCATATTATGAGAGAGAGAGAAAGAAATAAAGCAAATTGGAGTGAAACTGAAACCACAAATAAAAGTAAATTTACTTTGTATTTTTCTTTTTCGTAACATGAAAGGAAACAAAAAAGACTATCCAAATTCTGTTGGATACAACTTTATTTGGTACTGCTAGTTGAGATTCTTCACATATTGTTCTTTAGGACAGAATGGCTACCAACACCTGAAAAGATTTCAGAAAGGAGGGACTCAAATTGAATCTAGCTGTTTGAATCCGAATGATGAAAGCTGATATAATAACAAAATCTCATGAATGCCCTAATAAAGTTTTTATTTTTATTTTTTTATAAACAAATGTTAGTAATTAGTATGTTATGTTAGTGGGAGAGTTGAACCCATGACCTTCCTATCATTTCAATCCATATGTCCCTCTCCTCAAACCACCTTAACAACCTTATAATGTTCTAATAAAACACTGGTAGTTATAAACATATATGCCCTACTGACAATTAAGAAAAGGAAAATGTTCAGACTTCACAGTTTCATTAACAATACGAGATCCTGATATTTGTTTACTATGATTTACTTATTATTGACTCCATATAAGATGCCCCACATGATAAAATATTGTAGCAGAGAAACACAGTTACCAAGAACCAATAATGTCTAAAAGATCTTTGGATTTATGTTCTGAATTCGATGAAGCCATTGGATCACAATCTTTTTGTCAGTGAAAAGATGATAGTCAGTTTTTAAAACTTTTTCTTACTATTATGGATCAGGATTGTGCCATATAAAGTTCTGTTGGAAAATCAAACCTTTCGGTATTTGTTTGGTTGAAATTCTTCTCAAAACGATAATTTTTTTCAGTTTGGGATTACTGTTTATGCATTTGGGTTATTGTTCATTCATTTGTTTATGAAACTCCGTTGGAAATAATTGATTTATGGTGGGTCAAAACTGAGTTTTGTGGAAGCAAAAATTTTTAGCTTTTCTATTGAAAATAATTGATTCTAGATGTAGGACCCATAAAATTATACATATTATGTTAAAGTAGCAGACCCCTGTAAAAACTAGAAACAACCAACAACAGTATGCAGTGTATGCTGAAAACATAAAACAATTCAAAGAACATACAAGACTGATAATAAATGAAAGAACACACCAAGGATTTGATGACGGAGTTCGACCACAGTGATGCCTACGTCTCCGGGGCTAAGCACAGCTTCAGTCCAGTTTATATCATAAACAAATATTACAGCAATAAAGAAGATGATCTTCTTCTTCTCCCTGTAACTCTCCTTGGTTTCACACACTACGTACCCTTTGATCCCAATTACAACCGAGCACTTAGAGAATGAAATTCTTTAACTCGCCTATTACAATTCTAATCAAAGTCTTGTTCTAAACCTCACTGCTGTGCCTTTATATACTTTATCATTCAGTATATAAAGATTACAAGAGACTTCCTAAAGCTGAGGGAAGAAAGAAAGAATCCAAAAAACAGAATACTGTTTTGTTAGTTAGAGAATAACTGCTATAACAGAACATGCCACCACTTGCAACAATCTCCACCTTGGCAATTCTGTAATTGAATCTGATACCTTGATCTTCATGCTGTGCTATCCTTGTCCAATTGCTTCAAATTTCTGCAATCTTAAGCATGTTTAGGCAATGCCTAAACTTGCTCACAGGAACCACCTTTGTGATAAAGTCTGCAAGATTGTCTGAGGTAGGAACTTTCTTCAATTGCACCTTCCCATCAAATATAACATCCCCAATCCAATACATTCTAATATCTATGTGTTTTGTTCTCTTATGATAGGTGTGATTTTTACAAAGGTGAATTGCACTTTGATTGTCACAAAACACATCAATATTATCCTGAGGAATCCCTAATTCATTCACCAAGCCTCTTAGCCATAAAGCCTCTTTAACAACTTCAATTACTCCAATGTATTCAGCTTCAGTTGTGGATAAAGCCACAATGTATTGCAGTGATGCTTTCCAGCTTACTGTATTGCCAAACAGAGTGAATACATAACCTGTTAAAGATCTTCTTTTATCTCGGTCTCCAGCAAAATCAGAGTCTACATACCCTTGAGCTCCACCTGAATTCTGATCTCCTTTTCCATACACTAAACCTGTGTTAATCGAGCCTTTAAGGTACCTGAGAACTTCCTTTATAGCCATCCAATGTTGGTAACCAGTATTTCCCATGTATCTACTAATTATGCTGACAGCATAAGCTATGTCTGGCCTAGTGCAGACCATAGCATACATAAGGCTACCTACAACACTTGCATATGGAATGCTTTCCATCTCCTTGACTTCTTGAGTTGTTTTAGGACAATCCTCAACTGATAATTTGAAGCGAGCTGCAATAGGAATGCTCACAGGCTTGGACTCTTTCATGTTGAACCTATTCAATACCTTCTCAAGGTATCCCTTTTGAGTATTTGTGAGAATTCCTGCTTCTTTGTTTCTTTGGATGTCCATGCCAAGAATTCTTTTAGCCGGGCCTAAGTCCTTCATCTCAAATTCAGCTTTCAACAACTTCTTAAGCCCATCTATTTCTGATATGCTTTTGCAAGATATTAGCATATCATCCACGTACAACAGAAGATAGATATACTTACTTGAAGTCAGCTTCTTGTAGTAGACACAACTATCAAAGTTGCTACTTTTGTATTTGAGACTTATCATGAAACTGTCAAAACGTTTATACCACTGCCTTGGGGACTGTTTTAGACCGTATAGGGATCTTTACAACAAGCAGACCCAATCTTCCTTCCCTTTAATTTCAAAGCCCTCTGGTTGTTTCATATATATCATTTCCTCCAACTCACCATGTAAGAATGCAGTTTTTACATCGATCTGTTCAAGATAGAGATCAAACTTGGTTACCATGGCAAGAAGTACTCTTATGGAGCAATGTTTTACTACTGGAGAAAAAATTTCATTGAAGTCCACCCCTTCCTTTTGAGTAAACCCTTTAGCAACTAACCTTGCTTTGAACTTTGGTGGTTCTATTGTGGGAATTCCTTCTTTCTTTCTGAATATCCATTTGCTACCTACAAGCTTAACTCCACTTGGTTTTTCCACCAAGCACCAAGTTTTATTTTTGTGCAATGACTCCATTTCTTCTTCCATGGCCAAGCTCCATTTTTTATGCTCCTTGCAGTTCATTGCTTCCTTGAAGGATTTAGGATCTTCTTGTACCTCCAAGTAGGCAGCATTCAATGCATAAGCTGTTAGGTCTGCATAACCAAACCTTTGAGTTGGTTTGATTATCCTCTTCTCTCTGTCTCTAACCAGCATATAGTCATTGGTAGATATATCAGCAGAGTCAGTTTCAATTTGTTCTGCTGTATCGTGTTCCTGTGAATCATCAGCATCAATAATTTTTTGTTTGCCTCTTGCTGCTTCCAGCTCCACCTCAAGCCTTGACTTCTCTTGAGCATTAGCTGTTTCAGTTCCTTGCCTAGGTTTGAACATGTCAGCTTCATGGAAGGTTACATCCCTGCTTATGATGCATCTCTTGCTCTCAAAGCACCATATCCTATAACCTTTTACTCCATCTGGATACCCCATAAACAAACCTTTCTTTGCCCTTGGTTCAAGCTTGCCCTCATTAACATGGTAATAGGCAGGGCAACCAAAGATTTTCAGGTTTATGTAATCAGCAGGACTACCATTCCACATTTCTTGAGGAGTTTTAAAATCAATGGCAGCTGATGGATTTCTATTGATAAGATAACAGGCTGTGTGGACAGCTTCACCCCAAAACTGTTTAGAAAGACCAACATTTGACAGCAAACACCTTACTCTTTCTAGCAAGGTTCTATTTAATCTTTCAGCCAAACCATTTTGTTGGGGTGTGTGCCTAACAGTCTTGTTCCTATAAATGCCATGTTCTTTGCAATATTTATTGAACTTGTCCCTACAATATTTAAGACCATTATCTGTCCTTAAAGCCTTTACTTTCCTATCACACTAATTTTCAATTCTGGTTTTCCATTGTACAAAGGTCTCAAAGGCTTCATCTTTGCTTTTTAACAGGTATATCCAAACTTTCCTACTAAAGTCATCAACAAAAGTGATAAAATACATGTTTCCTCCGTGAGTAAGTGTTCTAGAGGGCCCCCAAAGATCTGAATGTATGTAGTCGAGCTTGCCCTTGGTTCTGTGGATACTTGTGTTAAACTTCACCCTGGTTTGATTCCCAAACACACAGTGCTCACAGAATTCCAACCCTTCTACTTTGTCTCCACATAGCAGTCCTTGTTTCTCTAGTTCTTGTAGACCACGTTCACTGATATGTGCTAATCTTTTATGCCATAAATTTACTTTGCTCATGCTTGTGTCAACAGTAATAGATGAGTTACCAATGATACTGTTCCCTTTCAGCACATAGAGACCATGCTTCCTGTATCCCTTCATCACTACTCTAGATCCTTTTATTACCTTCAGCATAGAATCTCCAGCTTTGAAGGTAAAACCAGATTCTTCCAAGGTTCCAAGTGAGATTATATTTCTTTTTAAGTCTGGTACATGCCTCACTCTTGTTAGGATCTTCTCAGTTCCATCATCCAATATCAGCTTGATGGATCCCATACCAACAACCTTACGTGTTGCATTGTTTCCCATCACAACTTGACCCCCATCAAACAGTTGGTAGTCATAGAACCAATGTTTGTTTGGGCACATATGGAAGGAGCACCCTGAGTCCATTACCTAATCAGATTCTTCTTTGCACTCAGCAGCCACCAAGACATCTGCACTTTTGTATCCATCTGATGCCACAGAGACATCCCATTTGTCTTCATTCATGTTCTTCTTGCTGGATTTTTGATTTGGACAGTCCTTTTTGAAGTGTCCTTCTTTATGACACAAGAAACACTTCAACTTCTTCTTGGACTTTGATCTTGATCGATTCTTTCCTTTATGATCTTTCTTATCTTGCCTCCCCCTGGCCGCGAGGCTCTCTCCAGTACCAGCTTCGAGTTTCTGACTTCTTGCTCAGTTCCTTTGATATCAAAGCAGCTTGTACTTCTTCAAGTGACAAAGATTCTCTCCCATACACTAGGGTACCGACAAGGTGCTCATATGACACTACAAAAAAAGGTCATTTAGCGACCGAAAATAGTGACCGAATTTTTAGGTTCCTTTTTGCGACCGAAATAGCGACCGATTGTAGGATCTACATGAAACACTGGTTAGAGTTGAATCTGCGACTGAAATAGCGACCGAAATAGAGCGTAGCATAGATATCGGTCGCTACTTCGATCGCTAAACAAAGGAAAGTAAAAGTTAGAAATTTATGAATTGTTAGCGACCGAAATGGCGACCGAATCAAATGCAACGGTCAAACTGTGTTTATATTAGCGATCGATTTAGAAATCCGTCGCTAAATTTATGAATTCATACTTTAAACTTTAATTATATTTGCGACCGATATTAATTCGGTCGCTAAAAGGCGCGTTAAAAAAATAAAATTGCGCGTGTTAGCGACCGAAGTTTAAATCGGTCGCTACAATTACAAATTCAAATTAAAACTAACCATATTAGCGACCGAATTAGCGACCGAATTAATTCGGTCGCTAAAACTGAAATCCCTAAATTCGACAGAACCTCCTTCTTCCTCATTTTTTCCGTCGCATTTCTCTCTCCCACCCACTGTTTCTCTCTTCTACGGCGCGCGTTCCGGCCACCTCAACACCCCAAGACACCTCCGGTAACCACCGTCATCTCCCCTCTGCTCAAGTAAGATCTCCTCTACTCCATCTCTCTGTCTCTGTTTCTCTCGCATATATCTCTCTCTGTCTCACTGTTTCTCTCTTCCTAGCCGCGCGCTCCGGCCACCACAAGACACCTCCTGTCACCACCATCATCCCCTCTGCTCAGGTAAGCTCTCCTCTACTCCATATCTCTCTCTGTCTCTGTTTCTCTCGCATCTCTATCTGTCTCACTACCATTTATAGACCAATGCCTGCATTTTCTTTTTCTTTGTTTCCATCGATTTCTCAACTCTCATATTTGGGTTAGCAACAAAAGTTTCATAAAAGGAACATTATGTTTGTAGCTGGGGGCTAACTATTTAACATATTCTTCTGATGGGGTGGAACCTGTGAATTTCTGGCTATCATTTATGATGATAATATCCTTGTTTCCATACTAGAGCTTCACAGCTATGGTATGATGAATTTGAACTTGTATTTAGGCTATTTCTACTTGGAATGTTTCGCTACTGTTGTATCCCAAAAGTATCATCTATTAGGTATTGTGTGTTTTTGGAGGGTAGGCTATCATAAACAAGCGTGCCACATCCTTTCTTTTCCTCTATCCTTTACCGGACTAGTTATTGAGGATGCATAGTTGTTTGTTCCACTCGTTCAGTTGAATCATGGTCTGTAATCCGATCGACCATAGGTCACTCATGGTCCTCACCCCATAATATAAGTTTGCCCCATTGATATAGGGCTTGTGGGCTTGCTAGTATGGTGGAAAAAATTTCGCATTACAGTTCCATAATTGGAATTCAATTCAGATATTTTAGTCACTTATAATTTTTTTCCTTAATAAATGTTTGTTATCTCTGAGGGATTTGTAGATTTAAATTGCAGAGATTAATGAATGAATTATCTATCAAGGAGAATGAAAATATAAAAAGGAGAAGGATAGGATGCAAGGACTTAAAGTTTCGAGATGGAGATAGTCTTTTTATCTGGGGATCGGGTCTAGGTTGTCAAACTCGAGAGTCTATTTAAACTCTCGAAGCTTCAGTAGACTCGACTTATAAACTTGTAAGAGTTTACCTAATATTAAAAAAAAAACTACAAATGACATTTACACATAATACAAAACAAACTAGCACAACAATAATTCAATATTTCAACTCCATAATATACCAAAGTAGCAAACCACAATAATAAAGTATGATACTCCATTATTACTAGCTAAGATCATCCATAAATTCAGAAAAACATAACTCCCTAAAGTGAAAACATTTTAAAAAACAAGTGCTAATTTGACCTAATTGTCACATAGTATTTAGTCAAATAATTGCTTTATTTCTTAGCTGAATAAAATAGAGCAGAAATAATACTGAAAAAGTAAAATTAACTTTATAAATTCAATATATATTGCAACATATAGGTAATGCAAATAGATTAACCAACAATATTGAACAAAAATTTACATTTTAAGGCTTAATGTAAAATTGTAGACTTGTAAACTCGCTAGTAAAATCAAGATTTTGCCAATTTTATCAAAGTTTACTTGAACTCGTACGAGTTTACCAAAAAGAGAGTTTATGTGTGAGTTAACTCATTTTTGTAAGATAGGATTGTAAACTTCTTAGACTTTAAGAGTTAACTCGGTAGTTTAACAACCACGGATAAGGTGGGATACATAAAATATCATAACTAGGGCGATGATATAGCATATATGTAGTATAACATATTGATTGTTATAGATCCCAATACTAACATTCTGTTAAACCGTTAGAGAGATTATTCAAGACCTAGATGACATAACTTGTATGTGAAGTTATCATACATGGGTCCACGCCTTTATCCATAAATCATTGCTTTTTGTGCACAAGAATTACTGCATTACTAATTCACAACCTACAAGAGACTGATTCACATATCTATTGTCATACCCAATTACCCATAGTTTACTTCTGAATAGAGATGAAATTTTATTAACACGAGGAAGAGTAATAAGGAGTAGGATAAGACATCTTTTGTAGCGAAAGAAAAAACCCATAGTTGGAATGGACAGTGAAACTCATTAATTTGATAGTTTTACATTCTCCTTGCATATTGAAATGAAAGAAGTAATTAATTTAATATGAGGAGAACATTTCGAGAAAGAAACAATGATTTGGGCACTAACAACAGACAATTAAGGTCATTTTGTCCTTTGAAAAGAATAAGGACCCATATTTCTTCCTAAAAGCCATTCAAATTGAGCAAATTATACTACATGATAACATACTTGACACTCTACCACAAATTTTTCCTCCTTAATCATTCTGAAACCTACTACACTTTCAATAAAAAGGTGAGATTTTCACATGGGAAAGAAAATAGGAATCTTCTTTTCAGATTGGAAGTTAAATTGCAATTATCCAGTGTAGGATCTACTACACCATTCTGCAGCCATTATATTAATTTGAATGATTTTAACGTTGGAGAATAATTGGTATGCCCTATGATGTTTGATAATTTACTATTGATTCAGGGAAATATAATCATACGTTTTCTTATTATTTTTTATGCTTCATTGATTATTTTTTCGTGAGCACATGCTTTACCACTAGATATTCATGAGATAAATTATTTAGGTATAACAATTTAACATAGTAGATGAAAAAATTCATCTTGGTAGATTTTGTCGCTTAGGTAATTTATATTTGATTAGATATAAATTTATTTATTTTTATTTATTTTTATTTATTTTAATAATGTATGTTGTTTCACCTTTGCAAGTTGTTATAAATTTGTAACCGTATATTGTTGATTCTATTTTATATTAATTTATGTGTTTCTAGTCTTATAAATAGTTGTATTGGATTCTGTATATATAGAATAGTGATTTGATTTGAAATGAATAATTTCATTTATGCACGATAGGTCCTTGTTGTCATATTCTTCTACTCTCTGTTGGCTCCGGCTCCTCCCCTTATCCTTGCTCGGTTGTGTTTTCTCTCTCAGGTTAGTTCTCTGAACACTCAGTGTAATGTATTATGTGAATTATCGTCTTGTTTGGTAGTGGAGAGCTGAGCTCAATAGGATGTGATCTTGTCTGATTGTATGTTGATAATTTAATGTTTATGCATGTGTTTGTCAATATGTGTTGTTTGTTAGTGGAGAGCAGAGCTCAATAGGATGTGATCTTGTCTGATTGTATGCTGATAATTTAATGTTTATGCATGTGTTTGTCAATATGTGTTGTTTGTTAGTGGAGAGCGGAGCTCAATAGGATGTGATCCTGTCCGAAAGGCGGGATGCTGATTGTGTGCTGATAATTTTGAAATTATGCATGTGTTTGACAATTAACTGCTACTTGTTAGTGGAGAGCGGAGCTCAATAGGATGTTTGCTACAATATTTAATCTAAGTTTGTATTGATTTATGCTGCAATTTATATAAGCTCAACAATGTTGCAATATTTATAGGTTAATGGTTTTATTTTTTGTTAGATTTAATAATTAATTTACGAAAGCCTTAGTTTCCTATTTGAGATTCAATATTAATGAGCATGCGTAACTTATCAAGGTATGCATGCTCATTGTATTGAATCTTGGATTGTCCAAGTGGGACAGTTTGGGAAAAAACCATTTTCACACTCATACAATAGTCATTTCAATGTTCAAATGCCTTATATACTTGTTGAAATCTCGGTCTGATGCATTTCCTTTTGTTCTCCTGGTGCATACTTGATCGTGGTGATTCTGACCGTGCTCGAGTCGTGTAACTTGGAGACCGATGGGAAATGCTGCCGAAATTTTGTCAAGTATAAGGTATTTGAATATGGGAATAACTATTAGTAGCCGAGTGTGGCAAAGGTTTCTTCTCGAATGGGATAGGTTCATACCTTGTCATAAGAACGAGATTGATGGAGTTATTGGAATGCACCATAATATATAAGTGTTATTGTAGGATTGGTCAGGCTATTTAATTGCCAGCAATGGATATTTCGGAGAATCGGAAATGGATGTATCGTAGGTTGGATCGGAATAAACGTCTTAGGGAAGAGTATAGAGTTGGAGTGAGTGAGTTTATAGAGTTTGTTGTTAGCCAAGAGAGATTTATACGACTGGGCGGTGATCAATTGAGGTGTCCTTGCAAAAGATGCAAGTGTCAATCTTTCAAAAGCGTGGATGGAGTTGTAGCCGATCTTTATGAGAAGGGCTTCATGCCTGATTACTATTGGCGGAGTAACCATGGTGAGACGTTGCCTGACTTAAACCCGATTGTGGCTGAAGGTTCGTACTATGGAAGTGGTGACGGGAGGGAAGAATTGAATCCATACGAGCAGATGATAATGGATCATGCTGGACCATTGGTTGGTGTTGTACTAGAAGAAGATGGGGGAGAAGATGGTGGAATGGGTTCCCAATACATAGAGGAGAATCCGAATCCCGAAGCTCAAAGATTCTATGATATGCTGAGTGCTGCACGATCTCCATTGTGGGAAGGATGTCGGGAGTACACGGAGTTGTCGATGTGCATGGAATGGTTGAGTATCAAATCTGACTACAATATGCAAGAAGGCTGTTTTAATCGCCTCACCAGGTCGGTGTCAAGGCGTTGCCGGAAGGCATCGGATGCCTACAAGTTTTTATCATGCTAAGAAGTCCGTGGAAAATTTGGGTCTGGGGTGTTTGAAAATTGATTGTTGCCCGAATGGATGTATGTTGTACTATAAGGATGATTCAGCGGAAAGCATAACATGTTGTCGATTGTGTGGTGCGGATCGATATAAGACAACCACTAGGATGGGCATTGAGAAGAAGAGGTCGCTAAAAAAGATGTGGTACTTTCCGCTCGTGCCAAGACTTACAAGATTGTACTCTTCGATGGCCACTGCAGCTCACATGAGGTGGCATAGTGAGCATGAGAGGGAGCAAGATATCTTGTGTCATCCATCTGATGGAGAAGCTTGGAAGCATTTTGATAGGGTTCATATGGCATTTTCGCAGGACCCTCGCAATGTCCGATTGGGGTTATCTGCTGATGGATTTAATCCTTTTGGGCAGTCTGGAAAAGCATACTCTTGTTGGCCGGTTATCCTGACTCCGTACAATCTTCCCCCGGGGATGTGCATGAAGCGGGAGTTTATGTTCCTAATAGTCATAATTCCGGGTCCGTCTAATCCAAAAGGTAAGATTGATGTGTACTTGCAGCCGCTGATAGATGAGTTGACAATGTTGTGGAATGATGGTGTGTTGACATATGACGTATATTTGAGGCAGAATTTCATCATGAAAGCAGCTTTAATGTGGACGATCAACGACTTTCCTGCTTATGGGATGATGTCGGGTTGGATGACCGTGGGGAAGCTTGGATGCCCAATATGTATGGAGCGATCGAAGGCATTCACGCTTAAAAACAGTCGAAAGATCTCATATTTTGATTGTCATTGTCAATTCCTTCCAGAAGATCATCCTTATAGACGGAACAAGAATGCATTCAAGAAGCGTTGTGCGGAGAGAACACCGCCTCCACCACGTTTGACTGGTCCTAATGTATGGCGCAGAGTACAATACTTACCGCTTGATCAGCCGCTGGCTCATCTAGTTTTATAGCTAGTATGACCGTGGTTTTGTGCTAATTTTATATCATTTTCGCCCAAATTAGACTTGATTGTCTTTAAGCAGCATTTTGAGTCTGTAAAGTATTTTTAGGTTAATTTAGAGTTAAATAAAGTACTTCTGCTATTTTCTGTTTTCAGGTTAATAAAAGGAAATAAATCTGGAGCTTTCACCCCGCGAACCTGAAGGTGACTGTGCCAGAAATTGCAAACCTCTCTGTCTCGCCCCGCGAAACATGACTCGCCTCGCGAGTAATCCAACCCTGGAAGACTAGAAGCCATCACGGCTCATCCATGTTGAAGGTCACGGGAGTTACAGTTTGGAATTTGAAGAGTCTCGCCTCGCGAATATATGCTCGCCTCGCGAGAGAACCAAAAGCTGAAGACTATTCGTATTATTCGCCTCGCGAGAAGGTGTTCGCCTCGCGAGTCAGCGAATTCCAGAAGTTGTATATAAGCCTGTTTGAAGGCAGAAATGGAAGCTAGCTAGTTAGTAAGTAGTTGTAGTTCAGTAGTTTCTTTTCTTTTATTTTCTTTTGTGTTTAAGTCTGTAATGGAGAGCTAGTCTCCTAGATTAATCTACTGTGATTGGTTTCAATTACACTTGAGGTTATGTATTTCCTATTTTTTTTGCTATTCTCTTTTCAATGAGATGCTATATGTTTCTGTTTGTTATTTCAGGAGTGTATAGTGTTGTATTGATTCATTTCGGTGATGTTATGTTCCTATACTTAATTGCGTTTGTTATTTCGCTTGTGTTCATTCATGTTCACTTAGTTCATGAGGGCTTAACCCCGTTTGCTTAATTCGGGAATAGGGACATATATCTGTAGTAGTTGTTTCGCTTGTAAATTGTTGCTACAACCGGGAGGGGATTAGAATCTGCTTAGGGCTTGGAATTTACATGAGCCAATGATAGTGGGGAATCGAAAACAGTAGGTTAATCACTTTAGTTTATTTGATAATCTCTTTGAACTTCCTTGTTTTCATTGCTCTGCTTTTGTTTGTTTTCTTTATTTTATCTTAATCCAAAACCCCCCAAAATCTAACTGTTTATGTTAACAACAACACCCAAGAGTCCTTGAGAGACGATATCCGAGTTGTCGCTTCCCTATCTACATTATTTTGTAAACGCTCGTTCTTTTTGGCTCGTGGCGACAGCGCGACCAAAAATTGGCGCCGTTGCCGGGGACTCTTGATTGTTATTGACCGGAAAAAAAAAAACAGCTTTGCTGAATTAGTTTTGTCTGCTTGTCTGGTTGTGAATTTTAGTACGCCCCATGGATAATTATATGCAAAATTATGTGCCTGATGTTTATTATGAGCAACCATGCATGTATTATCCTGATTTTGGTATACCACCACCATGCATAAATTATCCTAATTTTGTTGGAGGTTATGAGTTTAGTAATGATTTTGGCATGTTTGGAATGAATGAGTATTCTAGCCAATATAGTGGAGGACAGGGCATCTTGGATGAGATAGCATCTTTGGTGAATCAAACAACACGCGAGCTACAATATCAGCCTGACCCTACACTAGCCCAACTCAGTCTGGAAGAAATGATACAACAAATGGCCGAGCAAAATCAACGGATGATAGAGGAAAATCAACGGATGGAGGAACGAAATCTTGAATTTCAACAGAGGATGGAGGCGAGTAATCTTGAATTTCAACAGAGGATGGAGGCAAGTCGTCAGGATTTTGACACTCGAAATGCTTACATCGTTTCCGCCATGGCTGCACTGCAAACTCCACATTCCCTTGAAGAACATACAGAGTCACAAGCAGTTATTCTCGACAATACCTCTGAGGATAATTTTGATAATAATGTCAAAAATACTTATGTTGATGAACTGTGTGTTGAATCTCCAGATATTCATACCTCCCCTGATTCTATCTATTATAATTCATATGCTGATTGTACTGACCTTACTTCATGTGTAGCATGTTTTGAAAGCTCATTCTTTTCAGGAAACATAAAAAATGAGGATCAGGAGGACATCTGCTTCACCATGCTTGAGGATAATGAAGAACCTTTGAAATTAGATGCATGTGTTGAAAGTAATGGAGTGGATGAACTGTGTGCTGAATTTCCAGACATTCAGGCGTTTTCTGATTCAGTTTATTGTACCATATGTACTGACTCTACTAACACTAACCTTTGTGTGGTGTGTGCTGAGATTTCTACAGGTTTAGCAGGTGATGAATTTGTTAGTGCAGTGAATGAAGAACGTGCAGAAGTTGAAGCAGCACCAGTAACCCCAGCTACTTGTTTACCACCTCCCACTGTGGAACAACCAGTGATGGAGTTCAAGCCACTGGATCTTGCACCATGGCCAGTCCAAGGGGTTGAACCCCAATTTTATTGGGAGGATTTTGTTGAGAAAGCGGTCATCTTTGACCCAAGAAGGAGTGAGAAGTCCGTCGCACTGGAAGGAGTCACCGTAACTGTCAAGCACTCACTCCCATATCAAGGCTGCAAGTTATGGAAGCATGGAATGAACTCCCACCCTTTGGCTATCACTTGGGCCTTATGTTACAAGCAGTGGGATCCCGGTGGAACCACCTCCAATGAGTTTTTCTGAACCTTGCTCTTTTAATTTTCTTTGCCTTGCTTTATTTCTGTTTTGGTTTTAATAAAGCTTCTGAATAATTTGAGAATCTCAGGAGTTGTGTGAGTCTTGTATTGGCAAGTTTGATGGATTTGATTAATTTTGCATAGATTGATTGCATGATAGTTGTTGACTGTTTTCCTCCTAGGATTTGAAATTTTTGAAAATTTGATCCCCATGTGATTGAAAATTAAACTTTGAGATTTTGTTATGATGGCATGATTTATGATAAGTTTGGGGTGATAGGAAGCACACACTAGGGATAGAATCTCTGTCAAACAATTTGAAAATAAATGTCCAGGTGAGGATTTGAGCCTCCAACATGTTTTTAACTGTGAGAATCACTTTTAAGTTGCACTTTCCTGAATTTGCTTGAATCTCTTTTTCGTTTGCATGTTTATGTGTTTGCTTCAGATGATTTAAGCATTTTCTTTGTAAATAGCTACTCAGCCTAAAATTGAACCAATTCCTAATGCATGTTCCCTAGTTAGCCCCATTGAGCCTAATTAGCCTACTGTTTCTTGTTGACCTTATGTTATAAGCTAAAATCTGGAAAACCATGTTAACCCGATCTTAGGATTAGGAGAGCATGTAATTTTAGAAAGAGAATGGGTGCAAGAAACTAAGTTTGGGGTGGCTACAAGGATATGATGTGTTGTTTGGGATTGGGAAAAAGAAAAAAATATAAATAAAAAAGAAAAGAAAATAAAAGAAAAGCAGAAAAAGAAAAAAAAAAAGCAAAGTGTAAAAATGAAAAAAGAAAAAAATAAAAATAAAATAAAAATAAATAAATAAAAGTATTAGAAGAAATGGCTGTAGTCACCCAAGGCATAAAGAAAAATGAGAAAAGGAACTTGAGTGGAATTTCAATGTTTTGAAGTGTTTCATGCTCTCTTAGTTCCTAGGGTCTTCAGCCTAGATCCTTTGTATATCCTACCATTAGTCAGGCCCCATTACAACCCATAAAAGACCTTTTGATGTTGCATGCATGTTTTCCGTGGGAACTATTTTGAGATGAAAACCAAATTTATGGGAAGTGCTCTTAAAAGTGAAAATTGAGTGAATTGTTGATAGCCTGACACAAACTGAGCGAATGAGTGAACACTAAATGCCCTTGTGAGGAAGGCAGTTGTTTGAATTTGGTGATCTCCCTCTTGTGTGTAACTTGGATCCCCTGCTTAGATTAATGATTGTTTGAATGATGAAATTCTCAATTGTTTGGAATGAATGATTGTGGGGATTACTTTGTTTGAAAGGGGGGAACATTGAAAAATATTTTGATAAATTGCTTGAAATTTGTGCAAAGTTGATTGAATCCTTAAGCTTGCCATGTCTTTAGTCTTTTTAAGTTTTTGAGTTTTAGTTTGCTTGGGGACAAGCAAAGTTTAAGTTTGGGGTATTTTGATCAGCCGCTGGCTCATCTAGTTTTATAGCTAGTATGACCGTGGTTTTGTGCTAATTTTATATCATTTTCGCCCAAATTAGACTTGATTGTCTTTAAGCAGCATTTTGAGTCTGTAAAGTATTTTTAGGTTAATTTAGTTGATTTAAAGTTAAATAAAGTACTTATGCTATTTTCTGTTTTCAGGTTAATAAAAGGAAATAAATTTGGAGCTTTCGCCCCGCGAAAAGGCCTTCGTCCCGCGAACCTGAAGGTGACTGTGCCAGAAATTGCAAACCTCTCTGTCTCGCCCCGCGAAACATGACTCGCCTCGCGAGTAATCCAACCCTGGAAGACCAGAAGCCATCACAGCTCATCCATGTTGAAGGTCACGGGCGTTACAGTTTGGAATTTGAAGAGTCTCGCCTCGTGAATATATGCTCGCCTCGCGAGAGAACCAAAAGCTGAAGACTATTCGTATTATTCGCCTCGCGAGAAGGTGTTCGCCTCGCGAGTCAGCGAATTCCAGAAGTTGTATATAAGCCTGTTTGAAGGCAGAAATGGAAGCTAGCTAGTTAGTCAGTAGTTGTAGTTCGGTAGTTTATTTTCTTTTCTTTTCTTTTGTGTTTAAGTCTGTAATGGAGAGCTAGTCTCCTAGATTAATCTACTGTGATTGGTTTCAATTACACTTGAGGTTATGTATTTCCTATTTTGTTTGCTATTCTCTTTTCAATGCGATGCTATATGTTTCTGTTTGTTATTTCAGGAGTGTATAGTGTTGTATTGATTCATTTCGGTGATGTTATGTTCATATACTTAATCGCGTTTGTTATTTCGCGTGTGTTCATTCATGTTCGCTTAGTTCATGAGGGCTTAACCCCGTTTGCTTAATTCGGGAATAGGGACATATATCTGTAGTAATGGTTTCGCTTGTAAATTGTTGCTACAACAGGGAGGGGATTAGAATCTGCTTAGGGCTTGGAATTTACATGAGCCAATGATAGTGGGGAACCGAGAACAGTAGGTTAATCGCTTTAGTTTATTTGATAATCTCTTTGAACTGCCTTGTTTTCATTGCTCTGCTTTTGTTTGTTTTCTTTATTTTATCTTAATCCAAAACCCCCCAAAATCTAACTGTTTCTGTTAACAACAATACCCAAGAGTCCTTGAGCGACGATATCCGAGTTGTCGCTTCCCTATCTATATTGTTTTGTAAACGCTCGTTCTTTTTGGCGCGTGGCGACAGCGCGACCACCGCTCGTCCATGAAACCCAAGGAGAACATATTCCTGATTATGGCGTCAACCATAATTGGACAAAACAAAGTATATTTTGGAGGTTGTCGTATTGGAGGACGCAGCTACTCTGTCACAACATTGATCTCATGCATACTGAGAGGAATGTGTTTTTGAATGTGTTTGACACTGTGATGGACATCAAGGGGAGGACAAAGGGTACAAATAAATCCCGATTGGACCTGGCTGACATTTGTAATCGGAAGGAGCTTGAGTTGCAAGACGGTGGTTGTGGCAGACTTATCAAACCGAATGCAAGTTATACACTAAGCAAAGCACAGAAATTGGCCGTCTGTAAGTGGGTCAAAGAACTAAAGTTACCAGATGGGTATGCTTCCAATCTGGGTAGATGTGTTGACATTAAGGAAGCAAAGTTACATGGAATGAAGAGTCATGATTGCCACGTGTTCATGCAATGGTTGCTTCCAATTGCGTTTGACGCATTACCGAAGCAAATTTGGAACCCACTTGTTGAGCTTAGCCACTTTTTCAGGGAGCTTACATCGACAATACTAAATGTGAATCAATTAAAGGATATGGAAGTCAAGATACCCGTTTTGTTATGTAAGCTGGAGCAAATCTTCTCGCCGAGTTTCTTTGATTCCATGGAACACCTGCCAGTTCATCTACCTTACGAAGCAAGAGTTGGTGGCCCAGTTCAATACCGCTGGATGTATCCATTTGAGAGGTAAACAACATCAACTATTTTACTTAATACATATGAAATTCACGAACACGAGAGCGTAGTTTAGCTTTTCCTAAAACTAGTAATTATTTGTATGTATCCCTCTGTAATAGGTTCCTGCACTCCCTTAAACACAAAGTCAAGAACAAGGCACGAGTGGAGGGTTCCATTTGTGAAGCATACTTAGTAGAGGAGACTTCCACTTTTGCCTCTTATTACTATCTGGACGAAGTTAACACGAGAAGGACAAGGATGCCTAGAAACGTTGATTCGGGCGAAGGATGTTCAACTAGTCCTCCTATATCAATATTCAACTATCCGAGCAGATTTAGTGGCAAATCAAAAGGATATTTCTTGGAGCAGCGTGACATTAATGCTGCTCATCTGTATATCCTTCAAAATTGTGAAGAGGTGGCGCCATATTTAGAGTAAGTTTCTACAATGTCTTTAATAAGTTCAATTGACATTTATGATTATTAATCGTCCTGCTGTTAATCTCCCATATGTAGGATGTACGGCAATTTTCTAAGGGATCTCCAACCTGACATTTCAAATGATCAGGTTCATCGAGAAATTAGTTCTCACTTTGCTACGTGGTTCAGTAAATATGTAGGTTAAGCATCTTCATTTTTTGAAGCATACATTTTATCTCCTTAAATATATAGCATGTATAAGAATAATATAATATTTGATTGTTTAGGTACTAGATCCAGAAAACAATGTTCAAAATCCATTGTTGACAAATTTGGCATGGGGGCCTAACAGATGGGTTACATCATAGAATACTTATATTGTAAATGGATATAAATTTAACACAAAAACATGGAATGAAGGAATGTAGACGTGTAACTATGGTGTTTGTGTGCGAGCCACTGATGGCAATGTAGAGGATGATTTTTATGGGGTTCTAACTGACATCCTTGAACTCGATTATACCG
Source organism: Sophora flavescens (assembly GCA_030762895.1). Lineage (NCBI taxonomy): Eukaryota > Viridiplantae > Streptophyta > Magnoliopsida > Fabales > Fabaceae > Sophora > Sophora flavescens. The sequence goes on from CM061067.1 coordinate 165,437,955, forward strand.
GTTTCCTCGTGATGAAATTAGTTATCTTCAAGTGTGATTGGTTTGATCCTACTCTTGACGTAGGGACAAAAATAGATAAAAATTATGGTATTGTTCAAGTTAGGTTGTCTCGAAGGTATAATAAGGCGTACGACTCATTCATTTTTTCACAACAGGCAGAGCAGGTTTATTACTCGCCATATCCCGAAGGACATCATGGCTGGTTGGGTGTTATTAAGATAAAGGCTCGCAGTATAATTACTGATAATGTAATCAACCAGCCTAAAAAAGATGCTCCGTACCAAGATGATGAGTTTTCAAGACCCCACGTACCGTTGCAAATTACGCCGGACATTATTGTTAATTCTCTGGCGGGCATTTTCGGAAATGGGGAAGAAGTTGAAAGAAAGTTAATGGATCAATCCGAGTTGGACGCATCTAGCGAAGGTACATTCCGATCAAGTGATACTGATGAGAGTGAGGGTGAATTTAGTGACGGAGATTCTACTTAGGTAATTTATTTATGTCATAATTCATTGTGTGAATGTCATTCTACTTATTAGGTAATTTATTTTTGTATTATTTACACTGTTGTGTAATCATATTTTCATTTTTTTCACAGATGGCAGATTCCTCCAGAGGTAGGGGTCGTCGTGGAGGTCGTGCTTCAAGAGTCCCTTCGTCGGCCGACCCACAGCCTTCAGATCGAGACCACCCTACCAGCACCTCTGTTGACGGGACACCTCAGGGTGATGGAGTTGCACCCCCCACCCAGGGGGGATGACGAGTATGCTAATTTAATTTTTAATATATATAAAGTATCGTTAATTTCTATTTACTTGTTTTTTTAATTTAATTATAACATTTATTAATGCACTAATTTTGCTGCAGCTTTCTGCCCGTGAAGGGCCCTTCTGATTCGATATCGAAGATCCCGCGACGCAAGTTTGATGGTCCATGGCCTACATGGAAGGCCATCCCACTGGGCCATAGGGATCAGTTGTTTCTAGAGTTTAAGGTAACAATTTATTAAGTTTTTTAAATTAAATTTACATTATATATATGTACACACGAATTTTCTAACAACTGTAAGTTGCAGAAAGAGTATAGGTGGGACTTAGCTTTAGAGGCTCTCGTCAGGGACATATTTGTGCATAAAGGCTCACTGGTCATGAAGAATCTGATGAACAAGCTGAGGAAGGGCCAGAATAAGGGGAGGTGGGTGGATCCTGAGATCAAGAGGCAGCTGGACCAGTACTGGGCTACTGAGAAGTTCCAGGAGATCCAGGCCACAGCTCGGCGTAATCGAGCTTCTGATGGTGGCGCATGTGCTTGGACCGGTGGGTCTAAATCAGCCGCCGCCCACTACGACGAGATGGTAATACATTAAACTTTTGACTTAATATACTATTTAATTAATTAGTTTTCATTTTTAATTATTCTTATGAATTTAATATTATATTTTTCTGTGCATAAAGCACAGAAACAACGGGCCCCGACTGCTATGGAGTTGGTGAAGAGGACGAAGAAGTTGAAGTCGGGGACATGGGTCAACGACAAGGCCCGTAACTATGCTGTAAGCAAAAAAATAATTTAGTGTTTACTTGTAATTTATTATAAATGATTTGTTAATATTGGATATAATTTTAACTAAATCTCTTCAACTATACTTTGTAGGTGGGCTTCAACGAGAAGAAGGACGATGCCATATCACGTGCCTCATAGTCACAAGATGAGGCTTTGACTGGTGATGGCTGCTCTCCTGTCTCCGTCGACGATAATGCCATTTATTTGGAGGTCGTCGGGGGCAGGAACAAGAAGGGGCACGTGTATGGCCTCGGACACCTGGGAGCTGAGTTCATCGCTTCATCGTCCGGCACGCCTGCTCCTTGCTGCGCCGATACCGTCCCTGAGGAGCAGTTCCACCAAATGCAGGACACCATCACGCAGCTGAACGAGGAGCTTCGGGAGAAGAGCGAGAAAGAGCAGCAGATGGCGAACCAGATTGCACGCGATTGACTCGGGCACACCAAGAAATGATGCGGCGAGCATCGAGCAGGCCGGACATCATGCGGCTGGTGTTGGAGCAGATGAGGAACCAGACTCAGCTTGCTCAGGATGATGCTCGATGGTTGTGCGCGCTCGCTGCCGCTCCTCCAGCTTCCGCCGCCCGCCATCGATGTCTTGCTACTCCAGAGGACGATCAGCTAGCAGACGGCGGTGGTACGGACGCTGAGGATGATTGGATTCCTCCATCTCCCCCTCATCATGACTGATTTTTTTTCTCCATATTTTTGACTTTAAACGATTCTTGTACGACATTTTAGATTATTCTTTTTATATATATTTATTCTTTCTTATGATTGTATATTTTATAAGTAATTTGGTGTGTTTTATTAGTAAGTTTGCTAATGTTTAAAGAAAACCAGAAATAAAAATTTAATTTTAAAAATTTAATTTTTTTAAAAAAAATAATAACCAGTTTAGCGACCGAATTGGAAACCAATAATTCGGTCGCTAAACAATTGTTTTTTTGTAGTGTGAGTTGGGCAGTGATCGAATCAACAGTAATGCTTGATCTTCATCATCTATTTTTATTTCAATGTTTTCTAGGTCAAGAATTAACCTGTTGAACTCATCCATGTGATCTTCAATTGAGGTTCCAGGCTGCATCTTCAAGGTGTAGAGTTTCTGCTTGAGATATAGACGATTCGCCAATGACTTTGTCATGTAGAGATTTTCAAGTTTCAACCATATGACCGCATCGGACTTTTCTTTAGAGACTTCTCGAAAGAACTTTATCTCCAAGACACAAAACAATGGCGCTGTGAGCCTTGTTTAACAGTTCTGTTCTTTCTTTAGCACTTAATGTGCTTGGCAGCTTCCTCTCTCCCTCCAAAGCTTCATCAAGCCCTTGGTGAACTAGCAATGCACGCATCTTTAATCTCCACAAAGCAAAGTCATTTTTGCCATTAAACTTGTCGATATCGAATTTCGCCATTCCCATCAATCTTTCTTGTAAGCTCTTGATACCAGTTGTTAAAGTAGTAGACCCCTGTAAAAACCAGAAACAACCAACAACAGTATGCAGTGTATGCAGAAAACATAAAACAATTCAAAGAACATACAAGACTGATAATAAAGGAAAGAACACACCAAGGATTTGATGATGGAGTTCGGTCACAGTGATGCCTACGTCTCCAGGACTAAGCACTACTTCAGTCCAGTTTATATTAGAAACAAATATTACAGCAGTAAAGAAGATGATCTTCTTCTTCTCCCTGTAACTCTCCTTGGTTTAACACACTACCCTTTGATCCCAATTACACCCGAGCACTTAGAGAATGAAATTCTTTAACTCGCCTATTGCAATTCTAATCAAAGTCTTGTTCTAAACCTCACTGCTGTGCCTTTATATACTTTATCATTCAGTATATAAAGATTACAAGAGACTTCCTAAAGCTGAGGGAAGAAAGAAAGAATCCAAAAAACAGAATATTGTTTTGTTATTTAGAGAATAACTGCTATAACAGAATATGTCACCACTTGCAACATATTTACACTTCAAAAGTGGTTTTACTTTATCATCCAAACAAAATCAATTCTTTTAAACCCACTTTTAAAATATTGTTACCAAACACAATCAATTTTGTTAACCTTAATTTTTTGAAAATCAATTCTTCCAAAATCAATTCTATCAAAATCTAAAAAAAAAGGGACCTCAATCTTCAAAACATACTAGCCAATTAAAAAAAAGAAAGAAAGAAAGAACTTCAAGACTAGCTTTTCAAAGTCTTGTTCGAAAATTGACTGACATATAAATAATTTTCTTACATACATGCACCGTTGCACTTTGATAATTGGAGGTGGTTGCTACCTATATAATATTTGAGAGACAAGAAGACTGCTAATGATGATTGACAAAGAGATTAAAGCATCAATCATAATTGATTTGGAGTTTTGTGATTATGGCTTATCTGTATGGAATGTTTATCTATTTCACAGCCTCCTATTAGAGTATCTTAAGATAAAGATGACTTCTCAAGACTGAAAAGAGGGTTAGCAAGTGCTAAATGATTGATAACTGAAATGGAATTTAGAACTTAAATTAGAAGTGGTTGGGTAGGAAGAGGAGAAAAAATCCATATTAGGAAGGTAAGTGCCATGTGGGTTGCCATGTGAAAGGCATTAAACTTTTGAACAGGGGCTACCTTCCAACAAATACTTAAACATACTTCCTAACAAGGCCCCATGTGACAAATAATTGACTCATGAATTCTGAACAACGGATATAGAGCTACAGCATATTTAGGGAAAATTATTTAGAAGAAAGTCAGAGAAAACTAATAGAGTAATCTATATACATTTGGGTAATCTAAATTCTATTCAAGATGAAACAGAGTTATGCCATGGGATTACTAATAAATCAGAGGATTTTCATTTTCACTTCCTTTGCAAAGTTTCTAAATGACTTACCTTCCCTTGATCACATTTGCATCACCCTGTGTAAGCCAATGACATTAGCTTGTCTAGACTTTGCACCTATAGACAAAAAGAAAATTAAAATTGCTTTATTGAGAACATGCATGATTTTGTAATTAAGGATTTTGAACTCTGCAATAGGATTGTTTATTCTTTTAAAATTTATTAAACACGTTCCCTCCATGTTAAATAGAAGTACAAACCCAATATAAGTGTTCCTTAAAGAGTTTAATATTTTGTTTGGATGGGGAAAGAAATAAGGAGGAAAGAAATAACATAGAAAGACATAGGAAAGGAGAAAAAATGAATAGAAAATAAACAAATTTTTAGGTTTTTTGAATCGAAAGAAGTGGAAGAGAATTTTTTTTTGTAAAGATATATTAGTGTTTAGTAACATATTTGCATTTTGTAAAAAAAAAAAATCATATTTGTACAGTATAAAAAAAAAAATTCCCCCCTCCCCCTCCCTTATTATCTCATAGAAGAGATTATTTTTGGTTTTGGGTCCCATAAAAAAAAATTCTTTCTTCTCTCACTTCTCTCCCTAACCAAACGGATGAAATCCTTTTTTCTCTTACAGTCTGCATCAATTCTTTAGCTTCAGTTACTGTAACCAAAGGATATAATTAAGTGTTAGATTATTATTTATTTTTTCCATTTTAGCTTTTTGCATGAAGGATTAGATTCACATTATAGTTTTATCATATAGGACAACAAACAAGTAACGGCGCAAACAAACAAACGGCATAATAGAAAAATCTGCTATAGAAATAATGCCGTGTAGTTAAATTTTACAGATAAAGCGTAGCCGCAAAAAACTTATAAAGTGAAATGACAGAAATGAAGGAGTTGTATAAATAATGAATTTATAATATGATATGCTATGGCCAAGGTATTATCGAGCAGAAATTGGCAAGCTTACTTCCATATATTTTAAAAGAAGGGAAGGGGTGTGCTGATGTCTTTGTTAACCATGTGCACTCTCTTCCTAAGGGTATCCACTTATTAGAGTCGCTTCATTCTTATTGTATGAAATTGCATTCTTTGCACAATTGATTTTTTATGAACATGTCCTCACCTTACAAGTCGATTTTGTGGGGTTGAGTTAGGTCCAAAACCCGAATTTAAGATGGTATCAGAGCCTATCCTAGATTTGTTATTGGGTCAAGATCTCTATTATTTCACCCACATTTGTCCACGCTCCAGATGTCCAGGCCTGGACGTGCCGTGAAGGGGTGTGTTGAGATCCATGTTATTCCACCCGCATTAGTCCACGCTTCAGATGTCCAGTCCTGAGCGTGAGGGGGTGTGTTGAAATTCCCACATCGACTAGAGATATGGCCTAAGTAGTGCTTATAAGGCTTGGACAGTCCTCACCTTACAAGCCGGTTTTGTGGGGTTGAGTTAAGCCCAAAGCCCGAATTTAAGATCTTAGAATTTGGGTTCAACACACCCCCTCACGCTCAGGACTGGACATCTGAAGCGTGGACTAATGCGGGTTGAATAACATGGATCTCAACACACCCCCTCAAGCACGCCCAGGCACAAATGTCTTTCACGGTATCAAGAGACTAGGGTTGGTTCCTCTCCTGCTTCCGCCGCGCCCTAGCTTCTCTTCTTCTCCTTCTAGCCTCCATCTCTCTTCTCACGTCAGCCACTATGACTGACTCCAACAAATTCCACCCGGCTCTTGCTGTCTCCAACATCAAGAACCATATATCCATCACCCTGGAGATGGAAAACGTCCAATATGCGACATGGGCGGAACTGTTCAAGATTCATGCACGTTCTCACAAGGTCCTCCACCACATCATCCCACCGGAGAAAGGCAAGGAGAAGGTGTTTAAAACCGACGAAGAAAAGGAACTGTGGTCGACCCTTGATGCTACGGTCCTTCAATGGATTTATGCAACAATCTCACATGACCTGTTGCATACTATTCTTGGATCCAACGCAACGGCAATGGAGGCATGGAATAGGTTGCGTGATATACCAAGACAATAAGAATTCTCGGGCTGTAACTCTTGAGCAAGAATTCTCCCATACCAACATGGAGGATTTCCCGAATGCCTCTGCGTATTGTCAATGGCTCAAGGAATTGTCGGATCAACTCAAGAACGTAGGCGCACCGGTCTCAAACAATTGTCTTGTTCTTCAAATGGTGGTCGGCCTCACCGAGGCTTACAATGGGGTTGCCACGCTCATTCGCCAAAGCGATCCTCTTCCACTGTTCTATCAAGCTCGCTCTATGCTCATGTTGGAAGAAGCCAGTCTCGCGAAGAAGGTCGCAACCGGCATGGGTGCAGCCATGGTGGCTCGCGAAACTGATGACCCTCACTCCCTCTCCAAGTATTACCATCAAAATCGACTTCATCATGGTGGTAAAAAGGGTCAAAACCTCAACAACAGTGGCAAAAACAATGGTGGACATCGAGGTGGCGGCAAGAGCGGCGGCGGCGGTGGTCGCGGTGGAGGCCGCAATGGTGACTGGCAGTAGCAGCAGTCCGGCCAGCAGCAATCGCGGCACCAACAGTTGCCTGCCGGACAGTGGCGGTGGCCATGGATGCCTTGGGCTCTTCCACCATGCCCATACCCCTCCTCATCTTGGGCCAGACCCGGTTTTCAGCAAGCCCAGCAGCGCCAGCCAGGCATCCTTGGGCCGAAACCGCCACAGGCCTACACGGCAGCAACAGATCCACCCACTCTGACAGACATCGAAGCAGCGATGCACACTCTTGGGCTTAATCATTCGGATGCAAATTGGTACATGGACACTGGTGCCACCTCTCAGATGACATCAAAACAAGGTATTCTCTCGTCTTATTTTAATTTGAGCAATAATCGTGGTATAATTGTTGGCAATGGTCATTCAATTCCAATTCGTGGTTATGGTCACACCAATTTGTCTCCCCCGAATCCTCCCTTAGCCTTGAAAAATGTCCTTCATGCCCCTCAACGTATTAAAAACTTAGTGCCGGTTAGAAAGTTTACAACTGATAACTCGGTTTCTGTTGAATTTGACCATTTTGGTTTTTCTGTGAAGGATTTCCAGACGGGGATGCGTCTAATGAGATGTGAGAGTCGGGGCGACCTTTATCCCATCACAACCACCATCACCACCAATCAAGCCACTTCACCATCTACTTTTGCAGCTTTAGCACCATCGTTATGGCATGCTCATTTGGGACATCCGGGAGCACCTGTTTTTGACTCACTTAGGCTAAATAAATTTATTGAGTGTAATCAAACTCGTGGTTCTCATGTTTGTCATTCTTGTTCTCTTGGAAAACATGTTAAGTTGCCATTTGATTCTTCTACTTCTTGCACTGTTATGCCTCTTGATATTATCCATAGTGATATTTGGACATCTCCCGTTTTGAGCTCTTCGGGCCATCGATATTATGTTTTGTTATTGGATGATTACGCTAATTTTTTGTGGACATTTCCATTGTCTAATAAGTCTCAAGTTTTTTCCACATTTGTATCTTTTAGAGCTTTCATCCGCAATCAATTTGAACGGGAAGTAAAGAACATTCAATGTGATAATGGTGGAGAATTTGATAATGGATCCTTTTGAGCATTTTGTAAAGTAAATGGGTTAGGTTTTTGCCTCTCTTGTCCACATACATCATCACAAAATGGGAAAGCCGAGAGAAAAATACGTACCATTAACAACATTATTCGTACTCTTCTAGTCCATGCATCTTTACCACCTTTATTTTGGCATCATCTTTACAAATGGCAACCCATCTCCTCAACATTCTTCCAAGTAAACAATTAGCCTATCAGTCGCCTCTCCAGGTTCTTTATCAAAAGGACCCTTCCTACTGTCACCTTCGGGTTTTTGGGTGTTTATTCTATCCTCTATTACCTTCTACTACCATAAACAAACTTCAAGCCCGTTCCATCCCGTGTGCCTTTTTGGGGTACCCATCTAATCATCGTGGTTACAAGTGCTATGATTTGTCCTCTTGTAAAATCATACTGAGTCGCCATATCATTTTTGATGAAACCCAATTCCCATTTGCTAAGTTGCACAATCCACAACCTCACACTTATGGTTTTATGGACGATGGACCCTCCCTTTACGTGGTCCACCATTCGACCTCACAGTTAGGCCCAAACCAACCGGCCCAACAGGTTGTGCCCAACCCACAACCTCCAACCAGCCCACCCTCAGCCAGCCCAGCACCTGCACCTTCATTTCCATATCAGCCCACTCCTCTTTCGGCTCCCAGACTCGTTACACGTAGTCAGCATGGGATTTTCAAACCCAAACGACAATTAAATCTTAACACTAATGTCACTAAATCCCCCCTGCCACGTAACCCTGTGTCTGCCCTTCATGACCCGAATTGGAAAATGGCTATGGATGATGAATTTGATGCTCTTATTAAAAATAAGACGTGGGAGTTGGTGCCCCGTCCACCTGATGTTAATGTAATTCGGTCTATGTGGATTTTGCTCATAAAGAAAAATCTTATGGTGTTTTTGAGAGGCATAAGACCCGTCTTGTAGGTGATGGCAAAACTCAACAGGTTGGCGTGGATTGTGGTGAGACTTTTAGCCTGGTAGTCAAACCGGCAACTATTCGCACTGTTCTCAGTTTAGCCCTTTTTAAAGCATGGCCCATTCACCAATTTGACGTGAAGAATGCTTTATTGCATGGAGAACTCAAAGAGACTGTGTACATGCATCAGTCCATGGGTTTTAGGGACCCGGATCATCCTAATCATGTATGCTTGTTGAAGAAATCTCTATATGGGCTCAAACAGGCCCCTCGAGTTTGGTACAAGAGATTTGCTGATTATATTTCTACTCTTGGGTTTTCTCACATTACTTCTGATCATTCTCTCTTCATTTACCGGAAAGGTACAACTATGGCTTATATTCTTTTGTATGTGGATGATATTATATTGATAGCTTCCTCTAATGCTCTTCGCAAGTCTATCATATCCCTTCTCAGCTCGGAATTTGCTATGAAGGACCTGGGGCCGTTGAGTTATTTCTTCGGTATAGCTGTAACTCGATCGTCATACAGGTGGTTTATTCTTATCTCAGCAAAAGTATGCAGCAAAGATCATTGAACGGGCTGGCATGTCATCTTGTAAGCCATCTCCGACTCCGATTGACACTAAACCGAAGCTCAGTGCTAATTTCGGCACACCATATGCAGATCCATCTCATTATCGATGCATTGCAGGGGCTCTTCAGTATCTCACTTTCACGAGACCCGGTATTGCTTATGTTGTGCAACAGGTGTGTTTATTCATGCATGACCCGCAGGAAGAACACATGCACGCCCTCAAGCATATTGTGCGCTACATTTAGGGAACTCTTGATTATGGCTTGCATCTTTATCCTTCTTTCACATCCACTCTCCTTTCTTATACAGATGATGATTGGGGTGGGTGTCCGGATACCAGACGCTCTACATCTGGTTATTGTGTGTTTCTTGATGATAATTTATTTTCTTGGTTCGCCAAACGGCAAGCTACTTTGTCACGATCTAGTGCGGAGGCGAAATACCGAGGCGTTGCCAATGTGGTTTCTGAGTCTTGTTGGTTACAAAACCTTCTTCTAGAACTTCATTGTCCTATTTGGAAAGCTACCTTGGTATATTGTGATAATGTTAGTGCGATATATCTCTCCGAAAATCCTGTTCAACATTAGCGCACTAAACATATCGAGATGGATATTCACTTTGTTCGCGAAAAGGTTGCTCGTGGGGAAGTTTGTGTCTTACATGTCCCGTCACGTTATCAGATTGCAGATATTTTTACAAAGGGCCTTCCCTTGGTTCTATTTGAGGATTTTCGGGACAGGCTCAGCGTACGACAACCTCCCACTTCGATTGCAGGGGTGTGTTAGAATATATGTAGATATATTTTGTATTTAGTCATAATGTTAATGACCTTGTGTATAATTAGTTTCCTTAATTATAGCCTAGGATCTCTCTTGTAATGGTTGTATATAACCACAATTATGCTAATGTGTATAATTAGTTTCCTTAATTATAGCCTAAGATCTCTCTTGTAATGGTTGTATATAACCACAATTATGCTAATGAAATCAGCACGAAATTATATTCTTTCACTACATATTTTTTTATACCATCAATAAGTAATCACTACATTATTATTATCACTCAAAATGTTACATCGTATAAATATACGGTGCTGGACAAATATTTTATTGTCCAAATGTCATGACTCATAAGAAAATGGAGATGTCACTTATTCCCTGGTATTACCCTATTGCCCTCTCTATCTTCCTTTTCTTATCCTATGTTTTCTGTTGCTAGTGGTATCTGGTGTATTTTTTTTGATCAGAAGGTATCCCAAACATTACTCAGACATACCATTATGAGGTCATTGTAATTGCAGTATACCTACCCGACAAACTACCCCATGTTTGGGATGAATGGCAATGGTAGTGTGGATTTACATTAGCCTTGGCTTGTTTGTGGACCTATAGATAATAAGGAACGTACAGTTTTTATCTCCACAAAGGACAATACTTGCTTCTTTAACTTGATCGTCCTTAACAAAGAAAACCAAACTCTCCTATCACAAGGCTTGTATAAGCAAACAGATTTTATTCTTATGCATGGTCCCTGTATTACATGTCTGTTTTCAGCTTGAAAACAGAACACATCTGCATACAGGTTTGAATTCTTCAAAATAAGAGTACAGTTTATATTGTCATGGATAAATTTAAATGCAATCACCATATATATTTTTGCTAAAAAAAAATATAAATTTCAACTTTGTAATTTGTATAATATTTTAAGTGCCCATGCAATGTGCAGGTGTGTATCTAGTTATATTATTGTGTAAGGATAGCAATGATGGGTAAAGTCTAGTTATAAAAAAATATGGGTAAAGTCTCACGTGGACATTTATTTTATAATTTTGTTTTGATGCCACCTTAAATTTGTGTGTCTTTATCTGTTTATCATTTTTGCTTGCAGCGATTTTTCCCAATACTCCAATAGTGTCAACTGTCAACTAAAATTAATACTCGTACCAAGTTGAGATTATTTTGTTCGAGAAATAAATGTTATTCCTTTTTAGGCTTTGATCATTGACAGAATTGGTCCTAAAACTACTACCTAATCTATGGAATTATTGTTGTGAAGTTAGCTCAATCAATTATGATTCTTCTCATGTCATAAACCCAACTAACTTTATTTTTGTGGCTTGGTAATGATCTGGGCCTTCAAAATCATACCACTCATCCCCTGTAGAAGGGGACCCCTCTTGCATTCACTATCGATTTCATTTCAATATCAAGGTGGTCAGATTAAAAACTAAAAGCTACCTTTATAGATTGGTTGACCCTTAGATAAGCATATGCATGTAGTACTATAAATCTTCTAATGAGCTTAGAAGCTAAGAGCAAGTATTGAATATCAAACATTTCAAACATTTCAAACCCAATCTTTGTGAAAAATATAAAGGGATAGTTTTAAGCACCAAAAAAATAAAAAATAAAAGCAAAGGGATCGTTGGGGGAGGGGGTTCAAACTTCTAGTAGAACATGCACATTCTATGTTTCCTTTTGTGCATCTCCTCCAATATACACCAATTTTGACTTTGACTTGCTTTCCTTTGCAGTAAAAACATCTCAAGATTTGAGCTCATGAGCAATGACAGACCAATTGTGATCTTCCACGCCTCTGAATTTTGAAAAGCCCATGTCTGTTTGCTTGTGAAAGTAAGTCAACATTATTAGATACAACATTTTGGGTGAAAGCAACATTTAAGGGAAGGCTGGTAGCCCTAGATCATACACAAAAGATTTGGGAAATTCTTTTGGTAAAATATGTCATAGTATTTTATTATATTTTATAATATTTTGAATATCTTAAAAGATAGTTTTTGTTAACTATTTTCTTGTTGAATTTTTTATTTAATTATTAGGACTAAGATTTTATATTAATTAAACTTTTGGGTTTATCTTTTGCATCACATTATAATCATATCCTATTACATCAATCACACCATATCCTTAGGGTTATCTAGCTTTTTTTCTCTTATTCTCTTGCTCTATAATAATTGTTTTTTTTTTGCACCCAATATATCATCCCGTCGATAGTCGAAGAATAATCTCTTTCAAAATGTAGAGATCAATTATGCTAAGACCTTATTGGTTGTTGTTGCTTTCTTTACAATGATGCTAGGATATGGTCAGTGTGATGTTATATAAAAGGAGATCAATGAAAGTGAGCTCAATTAAATAAATTGGACAAAAGGTGCAAAATTGTGCAATGGGGTTGAATTATGAGGCCCCTTGATCGTCTATTTAGATCAATTTTACATGCTGATAATTGGTTAAGGCTATGGTGCACCACCTATATGGTGTACCACCCATTACACCATCCATATATCAAGAGCTCCACCAATCTTTTATACATATGATCATTTGACTTTTCAATCACCCAAATATATGATTGAATTTGAAATCTTGACTAACTCATGTGACAATTTCATTGATCCAAAACTTGTCACATGCCAACTCATCTATTGGCCAAGACAAATGCTCATAGTGTTTTTGCCTTGTTCACTTTGTTGGGGAAAGTGGTATTATATATACGTTTTTTTTACTAGAACCACATGAAGATACCTTAATCAATGTGAAAGGGAAAAGGGAAAGAAAAGAAAATGGTTTTTAAGACCCAAAAAGGAGAAAATAAAGCCAGAGAGTAGTTGTATTATTGCAACTTTCAACACACCATGGAAAATCCGGCATTATGATTTATGCAGTCTCTAGTCGTCAATTTATTGCTGTCATATTCATCTTTCAAATAATTCTAAAGTTGTTTATTGGTGATAAAAAAAAATATAGTTTTGTGTAAAATAAACTTTTGCATTCATATTAGTAAAATAATGATGCCTTTACATGTCATTTTTTATTAAAAAAAACTTTTGTATTCATATATCAATTCAATACTTTCCATCCTTATATTATATTTCAGTACTTTTTTATGGGAGATTTTTTTTTTAAAGTAAGGTGAGGTTATCAATCAGTGGACAACCTTTAAGAGCACGGTTATCTTAAGGATTCATATTAATCAAAATTCTCCTGTTTTTGGCTTTTCTGTTTAAAATTATCTCTTTCCTTCATAAAAGTGAGTCGGTGACATTTGAACTTTGATAAAAGATAGTTTTATCAGCTAAATTAATGGGGACATTGCTTATATATAGCTGGTGAATGAAAAATTATACACAACATTCTTGTATAAGTCACGTTGACCACGGATATAAGGAAATCTATTATATCAGTCTGATCAAATTGATACAGTACAGCTGGGGGGGCCTAAACATCTGGTCAATAAAGTTTTTGAAGTTTTTTTGTTCTTAGTTATGATTGTGACCGCGTTACCTTACTATACAAAAGCTAGTGCGCGTGAAGCATCACAGGGCCATTATAGGGAAATCATTAACTCTCAGCACTCAACATTCATGGCATTAGCTAATTAAACCGGCAAGCCTATACCTTGCCATGTGCGTTCAGTTTCTTGAGTTTTCTTTACCTTGCTTCTTCTGTAGGGAAATAAAGAAAGAAAGAATAGCTTATTGTGTATCTGAATTCACTGCATTGAAAAACAGCTTTTGCCAAGAAAAAAAAAAAACTGTTTAGGTAAAATAAACATACTCTTAAATGCAAAGCTTAAAAATATTTAACCAAAACAAGCCGCTGAACAAAAAGAATAAGGAGACTTACACAATTATACTTATAATTATGTGCAATTCTTTTTTTTTTTTTAGCCAAATAATTATGTGCAATTCTACTAGTGCTTAGAATTGGTAATGATTTTTGCTCAAAATAATAATAATAATTGGTAATGATTTTATTAGTCTTAATACTCCAATATTACTCATTTTCCTCTATTCTCTTATCGATATTTATGATATCTCTTGTTAGGAGGAAAATAAAGCATCACTTAGATGAAATTATGTATAAAATAGTGTGAAAATAAGAATTGTATAAATGAAACCAATCAGACAACTGGACAAACTACCACAAGTGACAACAAAGAATATAAAATTAGTGAACATGCAATAAGAGATTCTAATACAGCATACATGTATAGTTATATTATTTAAACACCAAAATATTATAGTCAGACGAAATTCCATTTATATTTATATATATGGTACATTTATTTTAATTTAACATATGGTACATTACAGTCACACTCGTATATAATGTCTACACAGACCTAATATTTTTAGGTAGAGGAGTACTAGCAATATACTTTTTATCACATTCTTTCTAACACATTAATTCTTATTGGTTGAAATGTACGTGGGTCCTACAAAATTTAAGTGAGACCCACATGAATTTCAACCAATAGAAAGGAGTGTGTTGGAAAGAGTGTGATGCTAGCATATCTCTTTTTAGGTATAAATAAAAAAGCATTTTTATATACCATTAACAGCCCCACACCCTTAGCATAAAAAATAAAAATAAAAACAGCCCCACACCCTTGCCCCACTTATTTTATGTTTTGGGTGGTTTTATTTTCGTGGTAGGAAGATGATTTGTCTCAAAATGATGTCTCATTTCTTGTCGCATCCACTTAATTTGTGTCATGTTATTTAAAAAATATATATTTATATAATTAATTTTTCAATTTACGTAATCTAAATATATGAAACAAGGAATGAGACATCATTTTAGAACACATGATATCCATCCATCTGTGCTAAGATTAAAGACTAAAGTATTAAATGGTAGAAAGGGCCAGATCAAAGGTCCCTCCGACCACCTTTGTCACATTTTCCACTGCCCATGTCCCTTAGAACATGGAGGAAATTATGGCATTTTCCCTCGCTTAATCTCTCATCCTCTCTCTCTCATCTCAAACACCATAAAAACCCTCATTGCACAAAGACAATTCCTACTTCTTGAAGTATCAAAACCTTCTATCCCAAGTGAGAAAAAACACAACACCACAAAATAAACAAGACCACCTCTACCTATGTGGCCCAATCCAACCAAAGTAAAACCATCCATTGTTTACAATATTTTGGTCATCACCCCACCCTTTTACATGTTTTAAGGAGAAAGATTCTCATCCTTAAAAAGAAAAAGCTTTCTTTGAAGCTGAAAAAAGGTAACAAGAGTCATAAAGAGATGGAGATTGAATCAGTGAAGTGTGAGTGTTGTGGGTTGAAAGAGGATTGCACCCAAGATTACATCAGTGATGTGAAGGCCAAATTTGATGGGAAATGGTTATGTGGGTTGTGCTCAGAAGCAGTGAGAGATGAAGTCAGCAGAGGGAAAAAGCCATCAGCCATGGATGAAGCTGTGAAAGCTCACATGTCATTCTGCCGCAAGTTCAAATCAAATCCTGCAGTTAGAGTTGCAGATGGTATGAGGCAGATGCTAAGAAGAAGGTCAGGTGAATTGTCTTCATCTCCATCTCCATCTTCATCTTCATCAAAGAAGTACACAAGAACAACAAGCACTTCTCAAGTGGGGGATTCTTCAAGTTTCCCATTGTACTGATGTGAAGAGCCAGAGGAAGGTGCATGGTGGGAACAAAGCAGAGTATACTCTGCTTTTGTTGGAATAAAAATTTATAGTTTTAGCCTTTTATGGCGAAGCTTTTTTCTTTGTTATGTACAGGAGGCTTGTTATTTCAGATGGTAAGTCTTTTCTTCTGTTTTTTTTTTTCTTTCTTTCTTTTTTCCAACTGATCCCTAGTTTGGTATTCCTAATCTCCTATGTCATCTGTTTGTTTTCTCTTCTTGGCAACATAGACCTATTTTTCTAGGGAAAACAAGAAGAAGATGATCCCAACTGATCAACAGAACCTTTGTCCTCCAAAACTTAGTACTTTGCTTTGACTCATTTCTGCTTAAACTGGAGAAAACAAAAGTCTGTTTTAATGATTCTGAGTAGATTCAAATGAGTATTTCCTTCTTCTCTGTCATATATTAAAAGGGTATTTTGGGTGTTAACAAACTCTTAGTTTAATTGACACAAGTATTAGTAAGAGGCATCTTCAATCATACAATCTCGTGAGTTGCATTATATGTATTCAATCATGTTATTCTTTTTTTTTTTTTACTTCATGTAACTTAAAGCAACTCTCAATTCCAATTATGCCCTACAAGTTATCCCACATTTTTATGTTTTATTAATATTTTTATTTGAAGTTAAATTATTAACTCATTTCTATAATTTGTTTGTGGAACCTATATAAACTTTGTGCAATAGTTATTTGACTATTCAAATGTTATATATATATATATATATATATATATATATATATATATATATATATAAATACTTTTTATCTTTCCAACCATACAACTCTTGTGCAATTTGGTGCAACCCCATTGAAGAAGTTGTTAGTCATGTAATGGAGTGGAAGTTTGGATCCTTCTCAAGCCAACAATCTTTCTCTCTAACTTAGTGTTCCCACCTCTAATGGGTTATTTTCTGCCATTTTGCATTCCATAATTTGTGTCCCTTCAAAGAATAAGAACCGTCAGATTGGCATGGTAAACTTGAAATGACTCAAGGAAAACGTTGTTCTTTTTGGCATACATTTTTCTTTTCAGAAGATCTAAAAGAAGCTATTGTAGGGTCTATATGTTTCGTTTACAATTTTTCGTTTTTAAAAATAATTACAAAACTGATATCTTGTTTTCTTTTTATTTCCTGTTTTCAAAAATTTATATAAAAAATATTAAAAAAACTTTTTTTTTCTATTTTTATTGTTTATTGTATAAAACTTTAAAAACAAGAAACATGAAAGTTTTATAAATACTTTTGAAAATGAGAAAAAGCGCTTTTCAATATGCTTCTTATCAAAACATGTGTCAAAAATAGGCTGAAGGTGAAGAAGATACCGTGGAAAGTTAATTTTTTTTGCCCTTCAGAACTCCATTCTCCCTAGTGCGTAGATTTTTGTCATCCTTGACTTAGACTATACCCATTTATAATACACCAAAAAGATGCGGTAGTCCGGTTTCTTTAATTATATATTTCAGATTTGAATCCCGATGATATGAACAGAGTTGTAGTTGTGGGTGAAGTTGTCCCTTAACTAATATTTTATATCTTCGAGAGATTAGTCTTACTACTACCGGCTATAAGAATATCCTTAGTTTGTTATCATACCTAAAAAAAAATATAATGCCAAATAGAAAAAATAAAATCCACTAACATATATGAGAATCTGATTAATCTGTTCATAATGCAAAAGTAACACCTATAGTCAACTTCCCACTCCGTGTACGGGGTTAGTTTATGCCATAACCCTCAATTTACTTTGAATTATATCAATACCCTGTTATGGACAGTGACTTCATCACATCTTTCGGCTTAAAGTTATGTTTGTGAGTTATTTTTTAGAGGGAAGGAAAGGAAATGAGAGGTTAATTTTCTCCTCCTCTTATCCGTGAGTCCTATTAATTAGAAGGAAGGATTTTGAAGTATTTTAATTAATCTACCATCCTCTTCCTAACCCTTTTTTTTTTTTTTTCATTTCACTCTCAAGCAAAGAAAGAGTTAGCAATGATGATAGCATTACTATCATTCTCCTCCCCCATTTTCTTCATCTCCAAACTCACAAACAATGCCTAAATGATGATAGCTTTAAACCCATTTCTTCACTACGTTATGTTGTTGACGAAGTTTTCCGTTGAGATTTACAATTTGGAAAGTTCCATTACTTCCATATAAAAAAATATAAGTAGCTAAGACAATAATTTGGCAGTGGCTAAGGATGGTGCATGGATTGTGCTCATTATTGTACTTGATTATAATCAACTAAGGTTTGTTCGAATTATAAAACCATCATTAGCAGCTGCTGCCGTTTTGGCGGAGCCAGGTTGAATCCTGGCCGTCACATGTTCGCAGCCCATGGAATCCGATTCTTCAAAAAAATTTTGTTCATCGATTCTTCAATCATTAGTGCAACAAAGATATGGTTGATTTTTTTGTAAGGAATAAGAGTCATAATGTCTACCACAAATCCTAATAAACATGTTACTTTGAGGAAATCCCAACATTATGCTAATGAAACAAGAGTGCTGCTACTGTGCTAGTGGAAACTCTTTTTAACATGCTCATCTCTACTTCATTATTATTCTCATGTTATTATTTTCATAGAAAATTATTTTATGTAATCATTAATCAGGAGTGACAGTTTTCTTCTATTTTCATTTATAATTGAGCTTTTAGGAATGGATAAACTATAAAAATACTAATTCAACCTTTTTTTATTAGTTTCTCAGAATAACTTATAAATTTGAAGGTGTCAGTTTTAATTCAACTGTTAGAGTCCTTTATAAATAAATGTAAAGATTTAAAATTCAATTTGGCATTCACCATTTTCTCCTCCCACGTGTATATGTGTGATGAATTACTTGTTAAAATCTGTAGCTTTTCGTAAGCTATCTACTAAAAAAAATACATTAAAAAGAATTTAATAAAACTCCATTGTTAAGAGAATGTGTGAAACGTATAGTTTTGCGTCTTGATAAATCTAGTGACGAAGATGAATTATGTTATTAAAGAATTTGATAAGCAAAGGAACCAAAGCAGGACAGATCGTTTGGTACTAGAATTCGCCGTGTCCCAATTTTGGAGGACATAGCATTATGAGAAGGCTATACAACAACAATTGCCTCAAGGCTTTGGACTCATTGATTGTACTTGCTCTTTGAAGACGTGAACTTGTCTCACCGAAAAATTTCATTGTTTTAGCTCAGCAATCCACCGCCAAAGCTTTGGACTTAACGGATAATGGATAAGATAGTTGATGGGGATAGTGGATAAACTAGTTAATAGCGAATAACGGATTAACTAGCAAATTGGATTTGAAGTGTTTGGTAAAACTAACGGTCGGACTAACTTATAAATGTAAAATGATATATAAGGATATGTTTGCATGTTTATATATATATTGAAATAATTATCACTTTTAACACTTTAATTTATTTTAAATTATTTATCATTTAAAAAATAAAATATTTTTTCATTTTAATGTTAATTTGGTTTTAATTATTTTTAATAAATAAAATGGAATAATAAAAATAAAAATATATTTATGATATGATTTTTATATACATTTTATTTTTTATAGATAAAAAATATATTTTCTATTTTTATCTTAAATATAAATTTAAATAGTGAAATTAATTCTTATCTATATACTATATTAAATTATTAGTATTTTATTTTATTAGCTAAGGATAAATGAGGAATTTAATTAAGATAGTTGGGATAAAAATGAAAGAAAAAATGATAAGCTATACACTATAAACTCAAACGCTACTTCAAGTAGCATCTAGAAAAAAACTATA
This sequence comes from Sophora flavescens, assembly GCA_030762895.1. Lineage (NCBI taxonomy): Eukaryota > Viridiplantae > Streptophyta > Magnoliopsida > Fabales > Fabaceae > Sophora > Sophora flavescens. The sequence continues at coordinate 165,457,748 of CM061067.1, forward strand.
CGCTAGTGAAAAAACGTTATATGGTAATTTTAAAAATGATTATTAAATGAGACTACTTTTCATTCACTATAAACTATCTATTATATACCAGCGGATTTGACAAATCACAGACACGAAGTTTTCGTAATTGGATTTTGCCTTCAATTAATACGAGTCAATAGTTTGAAAAGGCCCAAAAGGGGTCTTAGATGTACCATATTGTAAATGAATTGTCAATTGTCAATGAAGAAAATAATTGAGAAGCAACCATAGGAAAGTTTCAACAGCAAGTACGTATTTTTCTCTCTTTGATTATAGTGTTAACTGTGCACGTATTTATATGAACGGGGTTCTGTTTTTCTATAAAACTGATTTTCACCTAGTATGATAGGTGAATTGGGGCACCCTTCAAACACAATATACGCTCACGTATAGACCAAATAAATGTGGTCAATCAATCTTGAGGTGGGTGGTATTTTTAATTTTTGATCAATTTCCTTTGACCTTCTCTCTCTGACATTGACATTTTCCAACATTGAAGGCTACATGTTCCTTAACAATCCGTAGTATGATCTCCTTATATAAGTTGTAATCCTAACGTGTCTAGTAGTTTATATACTAGTACTTGTGACTTTGCCATCATGATGTTGATGCTGCCCTACAATGTTGGAATGGGTTTGTTTTATCTTGACTTTCGTCCCCTGAAAATAAATGTGGCAACATGGATTTGTGCGTGTATATATTTCATAGTATTTTGCGTTGATTCTCAATTCGGTCTGCCACTAATATATTACCCTGAAACTTATTCCCCCACTGTTTTCTTTTTATCCCCCTGATGTGAGATAAGCTACATACAGAAATAAATAACATGTGTTTCAATGACCACCGCTCCCACAAAGGTAATTCGTCATTCGTAGAGCCATTTGAACAGACATAAAGGATAGGATCTTTTAAGAAGTACGGGCAACTTCGTATATGGTTGGAAAACAGGCCGCGGAAAATGCTGATGATGTTTGCTACTTTCTTAAACACCCTGGTTAAGAGGTCACAGGTCAGTATCAACTTCTTGTCATTCATAGACTTTGGATCCCATCACCTCAATGTAATTTAATTTACATGAATCTTCAAGGATATTTTCGCACCATATTTGATAGTCAGCTATTTTTGTATGCTTTGGAGTTGGCTCGGGGGTGCACCGTGATAATTGGTTATGTAAAAACTAAAAACTGAAAACTCTATACATTCACCATGTACTCTATACCACAATAATAGTACTGAATTGTATGAGTGCAAATCATGTATGAATGATGTGGTAAAATTTTCATGGTGTTATTATTAGCACAGTGAAAGTTAATGATATAATAGCATGTTTGGATGCGGGGCAATAACCGCCATTTAGAATCAAAAGACAAAAGTTAATCATGTATCTTTAAGGAAAAGTACTTTCACGATCAACCCATGATGCATTCAAACATGCTATAAGAAAACCTACCCACCACAAATCAAGATGTACTATAATTGGTTGACAACTCATTCGTAAAATTTTGAAGAAACCAGTGACATACTTCTAAGCATTTTTTTTATAACGAGGGAAACAAAACAACAACTAACTGATTAAATGGGAGGTACTACAACCTAACACATCCTTCCTCAAAATAAAAGCTAAAGAGGGTGTCATCCTATCAATCACATGACACTCAAACGAACCATTATGACCTTCATTGGCTAGATGATCCGCACACCGATTAGCCTCCCTAAAAACATGCACCACCTAAGTCCTCCAAGAAGGGTTGTCCAAGAGGTCAAGGACTTCATGAAGAAGTGGTTGAAGAAACTTACTATGGGACCTCCTCAACAACACCATATTCACCACAACCTTTGAATCCAATTCAAACACCACTTCAATAAGAGATAAAGACTGGGCTAATCTAATACCCAATCTTAACGCCCATAACTCAGCCCATATAGAGTTGCAAAAGCCCAGGTTGCAAGAGAAACATTTAAGCATTGTACCCAACGAATCTATAATCAAACCACCACAAGCTGCTGAATTAGAACTTCTACGGAAAGATCCATCAACATTAACCTTATACGTGGCATCGGGAGGAGGCTTCCAAGACACATCAATCCGTTGCATGCCCTCTTCCATAAAACTAGGAGTAGGATTAAGAACCTCCTTTTCAATGACATATACTAAACTGCATATAGTAGACACGATGGCATCCCGGAAAGCAGATTTTGCAGCAAAAACCAGCTGGTTCCTGTCTAACCAGATTTCTCTATGTTGTAACAGAGGACACTGTTGAGTGATTCAATGCCTGAAATGCAGCAACAAATATGAAACGAAAAATGCAATAAACTTGCGGAACAGAAATCTAAAACATGCAAGAAGATAAAAGATTAGAAAGTAAAAGATTAAGGAAGAGATAACACCAAGAATTGTTAACGAGGTTCGGAGCAATTCCTCCTACGTCCCCGGGACAGAATCCGACTTGAGAAATTCACTATGAATCAAAGATTACAACTCTTCAATACAATCCCAGAACTTGTTGATTGTTCCAAAGAAGTTCTCTAAATCTCTCACTGTTCTTCCCTTAACCCTCAATTCTCTCGCTTATCACACATGCAAATCTCTTATTCTCACTCGGAATGAATGTTTCAAAATGCTACTCTCTATCTAACCTCGAATAGGGGCATATATACTGACCTACATCAACCCTAACAAAGCAAAAACAAAAAGGAGAAGAAAAAGGATCTCCCTAACCGAACGTAAGCAACAAATTGCATTCGTAATCTAACTGATTCTGTTGGATGGAATGAGAGGCTTGAAGAAGAGAACCGGAAGCAGCTGAAGATGGGCCAGTGTGGAAGCTTCAACAAGAGGAGCGGAGCAAGATGGGCCAGAGAGGGTTTATCATTTCCTTTGGGCCAAGCCCAATGTGCCATAATACAACAATTCTCCACCTTGGTACATTGAGATTGGATACTTAGAGCTTCTCAAGTGCAGATTCATCTTGTCCAATTCATTCATCAATCAACTCTGATTCTCAGCAAATTCAGGCAGTGTTTGAATTTGCTGAGTGTTACAGCCTTGGTTACCATGTGTGCAGGGTTGTCACTGGTATGAACTTTGACAACTTCAACTTCACCTTTTTCAACAATGTCTCCGATGAAGTGTAGCCTGACATCAATGTGTTTGGTTCTCTCGTGATACATTTGATTTTTACTCAAGTGTATTGCGCTTTGGCTGTCACATGAAACACAAACAGTTTTCTGATTCAAACCAGTTCGTAGACCAAACCCTTGATCCATAGAGCTTCTTTTTATGGCTTCGTTAAGGCTACATATTTCGCCTCTGTGGTTGAGAGTGCCACAATATGTTGAAGTGATGCCTTCCAACTGATTGTGTTTCCAAAGAGAGTGAATGCATACCCAAGAAGAGACCTCCTCTTGTCTAGATCTCTCCCGCATAGTCCGAATCCACAAACCCCGAACTTGTTGAGATGTGTCACCGCTTCTCTGCAGATACTAAACCTGTTTCCCGAGTGCCTTTGAGATATCTTAGCACCCATTTGACATGACTTGCCAATGTTCCTTGCCCGGATTTCCAATAAAACTGCTGGTTACACCGACAAAGATGAGAAATGTCAGGCCTAGTGCATACCATAGCATACATTATGCTTCCAATGGCATTGGCATATGGAACTTTCTTCATCTGTTCCTTGTCTTCAATGGTGTCTGGTGACTGAGTGGATGAGAGCCTAAAGTGTGCAACCAAGGGAACACTTGTAGGTTTTGCATCATCCATGTTGAACCTCTTAACCACTTTACTTAGGTAACCTTTTCGAGAAATAACTAGCTTCCCTCGATCTCTCGAATCTAGTTATTTCCATTCCGTAACTTTCTTTGCTGCCCTAAATCTTTCATATCAAATTCCCTTTTCAGCTGCTCCTTTAATATGTTGATCTGTGTGATGTCCTTACATGCAAGTAACATATCATCAACATACAATAGGAGATATATATAGGTGTCCTTTGATAATTGCTTGAAGTATACACAACAATCAAAATTACTCCTAGCATATTTATGTTTCAGCATAAAAGAATCAAACCTCAAATACCACTGCCTTGGTGATTGTTTGAGACCATATAGGGATTTTTTTCAGCTGGCAGACCCAATCCTCTCTGCCTTCAACTTCAAAACCGCTTGGTTGCTGCATCAGAATGGTTTCATTCAAATTTCCATGCAAGAAAGCTGTCTTGACATCCATTTGCTCCAATTCCATGTCATAGTGAGCTACCATGGAAAGAATTATGCGAATGGAAGAGTGTTTAACTACTGGCGAGAAGATTTCATTGTAATCTACTCCTTCCTTTTGAGTGAAACCCTTTGCAACTAGCCTGGCTTTGAATCTAGGAGCCTCAACACCTTGAATTCCTTCTTTCCTTTTGAAGATCCATTTGCTTCCTACTACCTTTGTGCCCTTAGGTTTGGGAACCAGCAACCAAGTGTTATTCTTTTCAAGTGAACTTAGCTCTTCTATCATGGCCAGTATCCATTTCTGACTGTCTTTGCCGTTTACTGCTTCTGCATAGCTTCTTGGTTCATCAAGATCAACATCTTCTGCAACCTGTAGGGCATAACTGATCATGTCTGCATAACCATATCTTTGTGGTGGCTTGATGTTCCTTCTGACTCTATCTCTGGTGAGGTTGTATTCTTGAGGAGCAGGTTGATCTTCTTCTGGTTGGATTTGTTCTTCTGCTTGATCAGTTTCTGCAGTTTGATCATTTTCTAACTGAACATCTCTGTCTCCTCTTGGCTCCACCTCCAGCTCAAATCTCTCCAAGTCCTTTTGATCAGAAAGTTGATCAATTGGACTTCTTAGAGACTTGTATAGATCATTTTCTTGAAAGGTAACATCTCTGCTTATGATGCACTTCTTTTCCTCTGGACACCATATTCTGAACCCCTTTACACCACTTGGATATCCAACAAAGTAGCCCTTCTTAGCTCTTGGAACCAGCTTCCCTTCATTAACATGATAATAGGCTGCACAGCCGAACACTCTTAAGAGACTGTAGTTGGCTGGCTTGCCTGTCCACATTTCTTTAGGAGTCTTCAGATTAATTGCAGTTGAAGGACTCATATTAATCAAGTAACAAGCTGTGTGAACAGCTTCTCCCCAAAATCTGATTGGCATGCCAGCATTTGATAGAAGGCATCTCATCCTTTCTAGCAAAGTCTTGTTCATTCTTTCAGCCAAACCATTTTGTTGAGGTGTTTTTCTAACTGTCCTGTGCCTATAAATGCCATGCTCCTTGATGAACTCATCCATGTGGTCTTCAATAGATCTCCCAGCTTGCATCTTGAAGGTGTAGAGCCTTTGTTTCAAGTAGAGTCTATTTGCCAGGGACTTTGTCATATAGAGATGTTCCAACTTGAGCCAAATTGCTGCTGCTGTAGTTTCCTTTGAGACCTCCCTGAGCACCTTGTCTCCAAGACTCAAGATTAGAGCATTATGAGCCTTGTCCATCTTTTCCTTCTTTTCTGACTCAGAAAGAGTTGGAGGGAGACTGTTTTCTCCTTTCAGTGCTTCCCCTAACCCTTGTTGAACCAAGAAAGCTCTCATTTTTAGACGCCATAGGCCAAAGTCGTTCTCCCATTGAACTTCTCCAAATCATATTTGGTTGATGCCATGCCTCTCAGAACCGCAGAACCTGAGCTCTAGATACCAGTTGTTGTAACAGAGGACACTGTTGAGTGATTCAATGCCTGAAATGCAGCAACAAATATGAAACGAAAAATGCTACTCTCTATCTAACCTGAATAGGGGCATATATACAGCCTACATCAACCCTAACAGCAAAAACAGAAAGGAGAAGAAAAGGGATCTCCCTAACCGAACAGAAGCAACAAATTCTGTTCAGAATCTAACTGATTCTGTTGGATGGAATGAGAGGCTTGAAGAAGAGAACCGGAAGCAGCTGAAGATGGGCCAGTGTGGAAGCTTCAACAAGAGGAGCAGAGCAAGATGGGCCAGAGAGGGTTTATCATTTCCTTTGGGCCAAGCCCAATGTGCCATAATACAACACTCTAATGGCCACCCCAAAAAACGTTGGCCAGCTATAGGGAGAATCACTAACATCTAGGGATGGCAAAACGGGTCAACCCGTCTGCCCCGCTGCCAACCCGCCTAAAATGGGGCGGGTTGAATGTTAAAAGGGGTTCAAAATCACCCCCGCTCCGTTTATCAACGGGTTGGCGTGTTGGGCCGCCAAAAATGAAAAAATAAAAAATTAATATAAATCCCTAAAACACCTTTAAATTAATCATGTTCCCACTTTAAAATCACACCCCACCCAGTTTGTGTGATTAATTTCTTTTTAATATGATTTTTTACTATTACAATATTGGAAATAAAATTATTGTTTATTATTCATTCGAATTCTATTAATAATATTTGAGTATTGTTACAAATTTTAAACATCGTAAACATAATAAAAATATAGATAAAAATCATTATATGGTTATCTTTATGCAGGCCTGAACAAAATATTTAAATTAATATAAAAGTTTAAAAATGTGTAAGTTGACCCGATGGATTAACCCGCCCCGCCCTCACCCGATTTTCTTGGTAGGACGGATTGATGGATTGAAAAGTATAACTAGCTCCGCCTAAAAAAAAAACGGGTTAAACGGGTTGAGCTGTTAAGTCTAACCTGTTTTGCACCCCTACTAACATCATGCAACCCCGTGTTGAAAAAACGGCTCTAATATTGCTGGGATATTAACGCATTCCAAAAAGACTCCACCACTTCATAGTCCCTCATAGCATGCATTAGAGTCTCGGGCTGATCATGATATCGAGGACAGAGCTCAGAAGCAAACGACCATGTGCCACTTGCCAAAGGAAGGTTTTATTTCTTTGAGGACCAAGCACTCAGTTCGATCTAGATCATCTTCAAATTAAATGAAGGAGGTTGGTGAAACCCTTGGGCCTTAGACAAGAAGAGATAAGCGACTTTGATGGAGAAACAACCATCATTCGAAGCAGACCAAGTAGGGTAATCACTTTTCCCGGTGCTAGGAGGCTTTATAGAAGAAATTCTTGCACAGATAAACTCAGGTACAAACTGTTTTAACAAATCCTAGTTTCATGCTTCTGAAGTCGCATAAAACGAAACTGGAAGCTCTAAATCTCTCTGAGAAAGCTCAAAGTTACAAAAAACACGGAGCCTACCAGAATCAGGAATCCATATGTATTGCCAAACACTAGTTCGTGAGCCATCTTGCATAACCCAGCATAAACCATCTTCTATATAGTGCCAAACTTTCTGAATACTACACCAAATATGAGACGTTTTCTGAGTATTTTATACGATGGGAATGGTAGAATCACCGCAACCATATTTAGCCCGAAGGACTCGAGCCCATAATTTGTCAGGATTCTCTAAAAGTTGCCAACCCAACTTCATAATCAAATATTGGTTAATAAGTCTCAGGTTTCAGAAACCCAAACCTCCCTCCTCTTTCGCTTTATAAATGGTATCCCACCAAACCAAATGACACTTACGTTGGGATTCAGTGCTGCCCCAAATAAAAATCCTACATAAGCGTTCTATCTCATCACAAATAGAGAGCGGAATGGAGGTTGTCCACATGACATAGTTTGGGAGATTCATAAGAGAAAATTGTGCAAGAGTGACTCTCCCTGCAAATGAAGGATTTCTGGCCTTCCACGAGGTGAGTTTCTTGCTAACCTTATTCACTATATAGGAGTATTGTTGCTTCAGTATCCTGCTGTGCACAATGGGGATACCCAGATACTTACCAATGCCACTCATACAAACCATACCTAAAGAATTGCTCAGCATCTCAGCTTTGTTTCTAGGCACATTATCTGAGAAGTAGACCCCGGATTTTTCAAAATTAACCTTCTGTCCCGAATGATTACAGAAAGCATCGATGACCCTTTTTATTTCATCAACCTGGTCCTGAGAAGCTTCGGCCACAAGGAGGATATATATCATCAGCAAAGAAGAGATGGGAAATCTTTGGGCCTGTACCACGGTCAAAATCAAACGGTTTCCAAGTTCCTCTATTCATTGAGTCTTCGATACAATGGGCAAGGTGCTCAAGGTAGATCACAAACAAATAAGGCGATAATGGGTCTCCTAGGCGCAAGTCCTTTGAAGGATCAAAAGAATCCGTCACACCTCCATTTCGGTTAATGGTCATCGAGGAAGAGGAAATGCAGTTTATAACCACTGAAATCACCCATGAAGGAATTCCAAGAAGTTCCAGAGAGTGATGCACAAACTGCCACTCAATCCTATCATAGGCGTTTTCTAAATCCAACTTTAATATCATGAAACCTTTTTTTTCCGTTGAGCTGTTGCATGGAATGGACCATTTCTTGAAGGATAATAGCATTATCAGTGGTATGACGCCCAGGAACAAAGCTGCTTTGCGAGGTAAAAATAACCTTTGGCATAATGACTTTTAACCGTTGGGCAATGATTTTCATGACTACCCTATAGATTACATTACATTACATAAGGCTTCCGATCTAAAATGAGTAATTCTGGATGGATCTTCACACTTAGGAATGAGTGTGAAAGATGTTTGATTCACTTCCCTGATATACGAAGGGAGAGAAAAAACTTTCTGGACAAACTCAAAAATCGAATGACCAACCACCTCCCATTGGGATTTAAAGAAAAGTGGGTGATAGCTATTCGGGTCTGGGGCTTTGTAACTGCCCGTACTGAAGAGAGCTTGACATGTTTCTTCAATGGAAACATTCTTAAGAATCAATAAGTATATTTTTATAATGTATAATTATCTATATTGTTATTTTTACTATGTAGGGAGATTTGATATATTAAAGCAATCAACAAGCTGTTGTGATAGAAGTCACGGTAGGTTAAAACTTCAACATGTATTATATGGAGCCACTTCGTGAAGCGTCGCGTCATGATGTATACAAAATAAATAAAAATATTTTTTTTGAATTTAATGTAACTTACAAAATTATTAATTTATTCCATGATATTGTTTGATGTGTCGCACCGTTAACCGCATCAACACTTAACATACGAGAACTAACAACAATGACTAATTCAATGTGCATGGATCAAAATCTAAGAAAAAGTATAGGGACCAAATCCAAAAAAAATTATATATTTTTTTAAAATGCCTTATGGCATTAAAATAAATTTATATTTAATCTTACGTGGTAGTGTTGTCGACATAGCAATCTGTTAGTCACGTGACCACTTAACGATGCATGTTGATGACATGGACTAATTTCAATATATTAAAAGTTAGAAACACCAAAATCAAACAAAGAAAAAAGGAATAAAAAAAATACTTACATTTAATGGGATTAAAAAGTTCATTAAGCCAAAAAAATTAAAGCCTTTTTCACGACTGATGACAATATTTTTGGGATTATTACTAGTTGAGACATTTCATGGGACATCTAGAATTTTATAATATATATTAGGGGTGTCTATGGGTCTGGGTAGACCCACGAACCCGACCAACCCGACCCAACCCAACCCTGATTTTGTGGGTTGGTTTGAGTGGTTGAGTTGGGTTGGGTAAAAACAAAGATGACCCATAGAGTATGAGTTGGGTAGTGGGTTTCAGAATTCACTACAAAAAAAAGGTTGTTTAGCGACCGAAAATAGTGACCGAATTCTTCGGTTGCTCTTTGCGACCGAAATGGCGACCGATTGTAGGATCTACATGAAAGGCTGATTAGAGATAATACTGCGACCGAAATAGCGACCGACATAGAGCGTAGCAGGGTTATCGGTCGCTATTTCCGTCGCTAAATAAAGGAACTTAAAAGTCAGAAATTTTATGTCTTCTTAGCGACCAAATTAAATGCAACGGTTAAATTTTATTTACATTTGCAACCGATATTAATTCGGTCGCTAAACGGCGCGCAAAAAAAATTAAAACCGCGCGTGTTAGCGACCGATTTAAAACTCCTTCGCTAAATTTATGAATTCAAATTTCAAATTAACTCATCCCGCGACCGAATTTAGCGACCATTTTTTATTTAAGTGATTGGTGATCGACTTAGCGACCGATTATTTCGGTCGCCAAATTATAAATCCCTAAAATCGTGAAATCTTTCCCTTCTTCCTCATTTCTGCCCTCTTGTTGAATGTTTGGCAAGTGTACCAAATCGTAACAAGTAATAATAGTGAGAGTAGAGTATCGTTCCCAACGAGGATTGTGTTTCAAGTATCAACTTAGCCTAGGCAATAGCTATTTGAACCAGTGAGTTTCATAGTTCCAATGAGTTTTTATGGATTTTTGTATTTAGAGTTCACAACAATGAATGAAACAATATCAATTAAAGAATATATTCAATATAAGTAAAAACGGTTAGGCATCGGAATCCTCGAATTCTTCACTTAATGTAAATTCATTCAATCCTAATTCTAATTCATTCCACTCAATTGACATTCAAATCACTAACCTAGATTTATCCCTAATTCCTTAGGTGATAATCCTTTTGTATCAATCAAGAAGCCTAATTCCTTAGGTCATTCAAGCATTTGCACAAACATTAAGCACGCGATTCATAAGAATGCATTGAAACATAGTTCTATTCCTAGAATCAATATTCCAATGGTAATCTACTTCGATTCAAACTCAATAACCAATTTTCCAATTGTGAGATTGAATCTAACATCAATCTAAAGTTGATCAATCAATAGAAGCATTAAGCATAGAAGTAAATCACTCTAATTGAATGAAACAGAATTGAATTCAGAATCAAAGTCAATTACATCAAACTCCAAATTGAAATCATCCTAACCTAACCTAAATGATCTAACAACTCATATTAGAAAGGGAAGAGAAGAAAGAACTTGAGTGGATATGAGTGGAGGAAGCCATGGAAGCTCCAAATCTTGTTCCCAAGCTTGGATCTTCAAGGAAGCAGAGAGAAGTGATGAACCTCGAGTGTGAGAAGTGAAAAATGAGCCGAAAGATCCTTTTTCAACTGCAGAAATGCGAATTTATACTGGTTCTGCTCGTCTGCCAGCGCTGGGCGCCCCTGGCCTGCGCTGGGCGCCCAAACGCTGCTCTCTGTCTTCTGCTGCTGAATCATGGGCGCTGGGCGCCCCTTCCTGGCGCTGGTCCATGCTGCCCTCCTGGCGCTGAGCGCCCCAACACCAGCGCTGGGCCCTGGTGTCTGCCCTGCATCTGTAGTCTTCTTCCGTTTCTATCTGCGCCTAGCGTCCAATTCCAGGGCTGAGCACTGGGCTACTATTCGTGCACATTTTCAACATCTTTTAAGTATATTTTCAATATAAATTGAAATCTAAGTATCAAAACTCTATTCAAATGAATGTGTGCATTTTCTTATCACTTTTCCTACAAATCCTAAGATTATTTACGAATTCTTTCCTAATTATACTTCCAAACTAACATAAATTGCACATTCATCACAACCCCAAACTTAGAAAATTTTGCTTGTCCTCAAGCAAACAATTAGATTCAAATAAGGGTTTGAGAAATGGATTTTCATGTTCAATTCTCTTGTGAAGCAAATTACTCATGCAAGACTTCAATTCCTTGACACTGTTGCAAAATGCACAAGCATCACACAATCATCCATAAATTCCAATTGATCACATGCTTCATGCTTAAGAACAATCAAACATGCTACAAAATTAGCTCCATTGAATGCACAAAATATTCTCTTGCAACCTCTCTATTTAAAATGTTTCACACATCCTCACTTGGTGATTATTTACTCTCAATTCCAATCATCATGCATTCCCTAATCCTAATCTTGACAAGATGCTAAACACACACATCACAAATGCCAATGCAACACATATCATGAGGTCTTTTATTTGGATGTAACGGGGCTTAGGTACGGGTGGATGAGAATAATGATATATATGCTATGCTACTTTGGCTTCAAGAACTATTTGGACTCTTTTGGAATTTTCAATTGCCTAGTCTAGCTACAAGCACATAAGCACACAATTTGTGCTATTTCCCTTTTTATTCAATTCCAACTATTTCTTTTTTATTTTTTTTTATTTTGTTGCTTCTTGTTTCATTTTCTTTTCTTTCTATTTTGCCTTTTTCTCGCTTTTGTATACTTTCTTTGTTTCTTTTTCTCTTTGGCTTTTTCTATTTTTTTTTCCAATTTTTTTTTCTAGTAGGCATCTTTAGTGGCCTACTCTCACCCCAAACTTTATTTGCTTGCTTGTCCCTAAGCAAGAGAACAACCTCAAACTTAAGTCCAAACATTCCTCTAAGCTAAAGTAGTGGGACAAAATGGTTTTATCGCTTTTTAGGCTTGTAATGAGCTATCATACCAAGAACCATAGGTCAAGGCTCAATAGGGCTTATCAATGGTAAATGATAGGTTGGCAATTATGGCACTAAGCTTAAACAAAGAATTATTGCCTCAATCATTTATGCATATGCAAGAACATTGCAACAATGACAAGCATTCAAGGCAAGAAAAAGTGAGGACATGCAAGTGATGGACAATCACACATGAAAGAAATCAAGTCATCTGGATAATGTGCCAGAGCATTTGGGCTCAAAAGCTCACAGTTTATGGTTATGTGCAAGAGAAAATCCATGCATTCAACATTGCATCAATCATAGCATAAAAAATTGTCACAAACAATTCACAAGGATCAATGGTTTCAATGAAATCATATGCTCAGCAAGTATAAGATGCATCATGCTAGAAATTTCAGTCAAGCAAAAGTTCTATGCTCACTAGAGAATCTACACAAAAATCCACTCAAAACACAAGTTTGTGCAAAATATGCAAGTTTGGGCAATTTATTCCTACAACTAACTAACAATCAAGGAGGACAAAAAATAAATAAATAAAGAGTTCAGAGCCCCCCCTTTCTTTTGCACAATGGATGAACATGTGCAAATTTATTTTTTTATTTTTTATTTTTTTTTCTTTTTTTGCTCCAGCGCTCAGCGCTCCACATGGGCGCCCAGCGCCTGCAGGTCTACAAATTTTTCTGTCTCTGTGCTCTATGGGCCCCCAGCGCTCACAATAGCGCCCGACGCCTGTGCAGGGCCATTTTCACCATTCCAGTGTGTCATTTCTCTCCTTCCTTTGCTCCACTTTCCTTAGATGTGCCTGCACAACAATTTAAACCAATTCCACCACATTAGATGGCCTACACATCAAGGAACCACTCAACAACTCAATGAACTACTTATTTTTCATGCTAAGGAAAAAAAAATGAAAGAAATGCAAGAAGAAAATGCTTGGGTTGCCTCCCAAGTAGCGCTTCTTTAACGTCACTAGCTTGACATATTGTCACCCCATTAGGGTGGATGATATGATAAAAAGAAAATTTCATCCTTCCGCTTCCTTCTTTTCGGTAACAATCCCATATATTTGGCATAAGGACAAGAATGTTCCCATGCTCCAACAATTAAGCATTTGGGATATGTGTTCCCCAATTTTTGAAGCATGTACAAGTCATCATGTGGAGGACTCTTCTCTTCGATCACCAAGGGTTGAGTCTTAGTCATATGAATCTCTTCTTGTATCACCCTTGGTTTCTCTTCAATGTCACTGTTTTTGTTTTTCTGTTTTTCAACTACTTCTAAAACTACAATTTCTTTTTGTTTTTCATCCACCACCTCTCTTAAGTCATGTACTTTTTCTTCTTGATCAACCATTTCCCAAACATGTGACTCTTGCTCTGCTACCAACTCTTTCTTTTTCTGCACAAAACAACCCAATTGCTTAGATAGTGTCTCAACTTGAATCTCAAGATTCTTGATTGAAGCTTGTGTGTTCTTAAAATTCGCATGAGTAGCTTCAATGAATTGAATTAAAACATTTTCAAGGTTGGCCACTCCATCTAGTGATTCATTGGATTGATGGTGAGGTGGAGCACCTTGCTCCCACATGAGGTCCTCCATGTAATAAACCCCCTCATTTGCATTGAGTTTGGCCTCACACTCTTCAAATTTATGGTGTGCACCACAAAAATCACATGTAGGTTGCAGTGGTTTCATTGCCTTCACTTGCATGAACTATAACAATGAAGGATAGTGGATACTTTCCTCACAAAACAGAAATCCAAAGCAAGGAAAAGATGAGAATATCCAATATATCAATTATTCAAACAAAAACAGAAAATAAACACAAAAAAAATGTTCAAATTAACAATGCCTTTGCTTCGTTGATATTGAAATCAACAATCCCCGGCAACGACGCAAAAAACTTGTTGAATGTTTGGCAGGTGTACCAAATCGTAACAAGTAATAATAGTGAGAGTAGAGTATCGTTCCCAACGAGGATTGTGTTTCAAGTATCAACTTAGCCTAGGCAATAGCTATTTGAACCAGTGAGTTTCATAGTTCCAATGAGTTTTTATGGATTTTTGTATTTAGAGTTCACAACAATGAATGAAACAATATCAATTAAAGAATATATTCAATATAAGTAAAAGCGGTTAGGCATCGGAATCCTCGAATTCTTCACTTAATGTAAATTCATTCAATCCTAATTCCAATTCATTCCACTCAATTGACATTCAAATCATTAACCTAGATTTATCCCTAATTCCTTAGGTGATAATCCTTTTGTACCAATCAAGAAGCCTAATTCCTTAGGTCATTCAAGCATTTGCACAAACATTAAGCACGCGATTCATAAGAATGCATTGAAACATAGTTCTATTCCTAGAATCAATATTCCAATGGTAATCTACTTCGATTCAAACTCAATAACCAATTTTCCAATTGTGAGATTGAATCTAACATCAATCTAAAGTTAATCAATCAATAGAAGCATTAAGCATAGAAGTAAATCACTCTAATTGAATGAAACAGAATTGAATTCAGAATCAAAGTCAATTACATCAAACTCCAAATTGAAATCATCCTAACCTAACCTAAATGATCTAACAACTCATATTAGAAAGGGAAGAGAAGAAAGAACTTGAGTGGATATGAGTGGAGGAAGCCATGGAAGCTCCAAATCTTGTTCCCAAGCTTCGATCTTCAAGGAGGCAGAGAGAAGTGATGAACCTCAAGTGTGAGAAGTGAAAAATGAGCCGAAAGATCCTTTTTCAACTGCAGAAATGCGAATTTATACTAGTTCTGCTCGTCTGCCAGCGCTGGGCACCCAAACGCTGCTCTCTGTCTTCTGCTGCTGAATCATGGGCGCTGGGCGCCCCTTCCTGGCGCTGGTCCATGCTGCCCTCGGCGCTGAAGCGCCTAACACCTTTTGGGCCCTGGTGTCTGCCCTGCATCTGTAGTCTTCTTCCGTTTCTATCTGCGCCTAGCGTCCAATTCCAGGGCTGAGCGCTGGGCTACTATTCGTGCACATTTTCAACATCTTTTAAGTATATTTTCAATATAAATTGAAATCTAAGTATCAAAACTCTATTCAAATGAATGTGTGCATTTTCTTATCATTTTTCCTACAAATCCTAAGATTATTTACGAATTCTTTCCTAATTATACTTCCAAACTAACATAAATTGCACATTCATCACCTCTCTTCCACCCTCACCCCTTTTCTCTTCTCTCCCTCGCGTCCGCCAGTCACCGTCGCCACCACCGCGCAGTGCGCACCGCCACCACCACCATCTCCAGTAAGCCTCCGTCCTCCTCCTCCTCTTCTTCCATCTCTTCCCTCTTCCTCTCCTCTCTTCCTTTCCCCTCTTCCCGCTTTGTTTTTAATTCCCCCCCCCCCCTCCGTTTCAGTGCTCTGTTTTTAACTCCGGCCACCAACGCGCAGCCCTCCAGTCACCACGCGCAGAGCTCCTCCTACCCTCTTCTCTCCTCATTTTGTGCATTCCCTGCTCTGCCTTGAGGTAACCATGGACTCTCTATGTATCATTTTTTATTTTGCTTCATTGTTTCATTTCAAAAATTTTGTGGATTGTATGTATTTCATTACTTGCTTTATTGCTTACTACTGTGAAGAGCTACTTGTGTATTTCATGTGAGTTGTGAGTTGTGATGATCATTTGTCTTCATGTGTCATTATTTAATCACTCCTATTAGGATTAGGAAGCTCTCATTGAGAAAGCATGAGAAATCTGTTTTTGTAACTTTTTTTTGAATGCATTGAAATATCAAAAGTCAAGACTTTGAGATTAGAATTGATGTTTACTTGAGCCATATAATGCCATTGCTTCCTGTGAGACTGCGAAACATAAACAGGTTTTGGTTTTTTGTTGATTATTGACGTACCAATTTAACGAGAAAATTTAATCTGAGAACCCTTCTAGTTTGCTTTTTGTTGAATTAGCTGTGAAATTACCTTCCATTTCAGCATCTTAGTCTTTGATTTAGATTCAGTTCTGCTTTGTGAAATGCATCTAAATTGGTTAGTGAGGATGTGTGCTATGGATTTTCAATTTGTTTTGTGCTAGGTGTCTACAATTTCAAACATGGATAGTTCATGGCTATAGTTCAAACAAATGACCAATACTGAGGCAGTTGTTTGAAGACCATTCTAGTTTAACATGTCCAAGAACAAGATTGTCCCCTGTGTTAATGATGTGTTTTCTATTAAATATGGAACTTGTAATTTCTGGTCTGTTTATCTTTCCATATCTTGGCTGAATTTATGTCTTTGAAGGTCTGTTCATTGTTACATTATATTGCCTCGGGAATATCTCACAATAGTATGGTCTATAGCCTCTGTGATGCAGCTATTTACTTGTGTGAATAATTTCATATTGTATTGTACGTGTATGCATTCTGATTGTATTGTATTTTGATTCGTTTGGAATCCATGAATTTGTTGGTTCTTGTCTGAATCTGTTTCAAAAATTTCAAAAGAGGGTTTTAGGGATTTCAAGTTCTTGTTCACTTCTTTGTAAACAAAAAAATATTCTTTGTTGGAGTATGAAATGATCTAAAAACATTATTGTAGCCTGTAATTCCAAGAGAGCTTTTCACTCATTTTGAATCGGATTCATTTGGTAATTCTACTTATCTCTTTTCTGTTTGATGATGTAAATTTATTGAAGGTGGTACTTATATCCTGAGCATGTTCATACATTTGGATTGCTATGAAGAATAGTTTATTCTCTTTAAAATAAAAATCTTTCAATAACAATGAATCAATGTAATTAGAATAATTTGATATGTATATATTGATAACTTGTTTGGAAATGATTATGGAATTATATTTGTATATATTTACATTATAAGCATTGGAATGAATTGATAAAGTGTTATTAGTTCGTAAATGGCATGACTTTGTTGTTGTTAATAAGATCATTATTCATTTACTAATTTAAAGTCCATGAGCTTAAGAAAGTCTCTTCTTGAAGCCAACAAAAGCGAGTCTCTTAGATAATGAAGGATTAAGTATAGGGTTAGATAAAATGAAGGGCTAGGCACAGTTTGCCAGGCACATGCATGGCGTGCCGTCATCATTCAAACATTATTCACATTAGAAAGCGACTCAGACACAATATTATCAAAGCAACTCTGGTTTTCTACTCATTTGTTTCACTAAGAAATGGAGCTTTCCAGAAATAGTTGTTGATGACCATCCTTACTAGGTTATCTAGGCACTTCCGGTAGGAAAAGTCCTATCTATGACCATCCTTCAAAACGACGTAAAAGCATCTGCTTTCCTGAAAACTACTATGTTTGCTAATCTGTAAAGTTGCATGTGAAGTTGCATTTCTTTGTTCTATTTTAACATGCTAGTATGCTACATGGATCTTTCCATCTTTTCTTATTATCACTTGATGAAGTTTAGACATATGACTTGTTTTCCTTATCGTTTTATCAGAAAATGGATCCGACTAAATGTTTTGAGACAGTCATCCATATAGACCAGGCATGATGATCTCATCAACTTAAGAATAACGATCGGATTCACGTAATGATGGTTAAGGCATAAACTAATCATTTACTAAATTGTTCTTGTGTATTTGCAGGATTTGATTTCAATCCCGCGATCATTCTACCGTCGTTGGGGACAACAAATACCGCGTGTTGTGACTACTGAAGACAAAAGCGGAAATCTGTTCAATGGGAATATAGTAATCCATGAGGATCGCCCATATTTTGCAACAGATACAAATGGTATCAGGGAGTTGTATTTGTTGTCCACTGGTGCATTGGCAATGTTTAAGTACCTTGGGGGTTATCGCTTCTACATGTTCATCCCTTTGGAAGATTGACGAGTTTTGATATTTTGATTAGTACTTATTGACTGTGGTGTATTTTTATGTTTTGATCGTTAATTAGTACTTATTAAACTTTTTTTTATAAATCATTATTAAACTTGCGTTAATTAATGTATATGTTTTCTTGATCATATTGACTGTGGTGTTTTGGATCGTTAGTACATTATATTTACGTTTTCTATTTATTTAAAAAAAATATTGGTGTATTTTGTTTATATCAGAAATTAAAAATCAATGGGGTAATAGTTGAAAAACAATATTTGGTCGGTAGGATTAAGTTACAGGAAAATTAAAAAAAAAATCAAAATTTACGACCGAAATAGCGACCGAATATCGGTCACCAAATTAGGCGAGTTGGGCATGCGACCAACTATACGGCGACCGAAATATATAATTTTGCGACCGAAATATCGGTCGCAGATCCGCGACCGAAATATAAGTTCGGTCGCTAAATATTTAGCGACCAGGGTTTCTGCTACCCCCTTAATTCGGTCGCTAATTCGGTCACTATACAGTATAGCAACCGAATTATCAAGTTTAGCGACCGAAATATTCGGTCTCTAAATAGGTTTTTTTGTAGTGATTGCGAACTCACTCAACCCAACCCAACCCAGTCAAAACATAGAAAGTTAAAAAAATCTAGTTTATTTCTTATCTTGGTCAGACTCTTCTTCTCTCGCTACACGACTCTTCTTCTCTCACGCACGACCCTTCTCTTCTCACACACACGACTCACTCAATCCCTCTAAGTCTCACTCACACGGCCACCACTCACTTAATGGATGATTTTTTACTTAGTTTTGTATTCATGACTTTTACATTCTCATTATAATACTTTAGACTTTTAATTGATGGTTGTTGATGATTTTAGCTTTCAGACTTTTAGACTTTTAGTTAATGGTTTAGAGTTTATACTTTCAGTTTCAATTACTTTTATCATAACATGATCTTCTTTTTAGTCTTGGATAATTAATGATTTTGACTTTTAGACTTTTAGATCATATTGTTATAACAATTTGTTGATGTAATTTAAAGTTTTAAACAGGTTTATTTGTGATTTTTGAAACTTTTTCATGATTTTTTTTCGGACAAACCCGCAGACCCGAACCAACACGACCCAAAGTTGAAAATATGTATGTTTCTTGTCAAACCCAACGACCAACCCAACCCATGAGTGTCGAGTTGAGTTGGGTTTCATGATTTTTTTTTTTTTTGCAAACCCAACCCACTCACCTTTGTCTGTGTTGGATCCTAAAACCCACTAAACCCAACCCAATTCATGGAAACCCCTGGTATATATGGTGAAATTTTGAAAATAGATATTATTATATAGTTGAAACGAAGATCAGCTGATAAAAAACAAAAACGATGTCGTTGTGTATATGATCGTTGGGGTTCAAATTTGAAAAGCCACACCTTTCTGAAAGCTGAAACCCTCAAACAGACACATGCAGATCAAAGGAAACAAAAAAGAGTGCAAAGCAGCCATGACAGCCACAAGAAGAAAGACAAAACTCAGCGATCTAGAGAAGCAAGAAATTATGAGAAGCAGCATCCCTGTGGAATCAAATTCCAGCACTGGCAGCAACAATGAAGAAGATCATCATCGTGACAACAATAGCTGCTACTACCCTGGTTGCAAGAAAGATGCAAACTGCACATGTCAAATCTGCTTGGATAGCATCTATGCCACCATTGACCTCATGCCCATCAGCATCAACACCTCCCTCTCTGCTTCCAGACCCAAACCCAATGTTGATTGCACTCCAATCTCCTTTGATCCTTCTCTTCTCTCCACACCCACATCTACATCCACTACTTCCCACGTACCATTCACTCCTGCCATCAAATCCACTGCTAGAAAAGATTTAAACCAGAAATTGAAAAAGCACAAAAAGGGACAAAATGGGTATTTCTCTGCTAGCAGGTTCTTGATTTTGCTACTGGGATTGGGTCTCCTTTTGTCTGCAGATATTAGTTTTTCATGGGTAGCTTCTGGGATCTTTCAACCTGCTTTATCACCGGATGTAGTGAAAAGGGTTGGTGAGAAATGTTTGCAAGTGCAAGATTTGAATGGAAAGTTGAAGCTTTTGCAGAAGGATTTGTCAACAAGTATTGTTGATGGGAAAGTCTCAAATTGCATCCTTTCTGATTCCACATGGAAAATCAGCCAGGTACCACTACTATTATATTATGCATTAAAAAAAGTTTTTTGATTTGTTAAAGAACTGTAGGTTTTAAAAAGATTACATATTTATTTATTCTTCAATTGCCAACAAGAGTGTTGATTGACCAGCAAAAATAAAATGCATATAGGATGGTGTGTTATTGAATTCAAGGTGCATATTATACAAAACAGCTATAGAGGAGGTTTCAATTTGGGGATGGCCTCTGCAAACAGCAGGATTGCTCACAAATGGGTTCTCTTTTAAATCATTCACTATCTTATCTGGAAGAGTCACCCAGGTAAACTAACCACTATGCCATTTTTTCCCACCTTCCATTGATTGAATTTGAAGTGGTGGACTAACTTCAAGTCATTGTCTCTCTTCTTATTTTTCTATGTTCAAAAGTGGAACAGTGGACAAGTTGGCTATGTGATTCGAAAGGCCAATACTTCATGGGTGCAACCAAAATGGGGTGCCTCCGTAGTGCAATTAGACCCCAATACATGGGTTCTTGAATATCAAAGGAGCTCTATTGTTAATGGCACAAGTTTTTATTCATCAGCATTGGAGTTCCTACAATATAGGATCCCAAGAATTATTGGCAGAGTGAAAAAATGTTTCTGGCGGCTTGCTGCATTTGAAGTTAGCCACTACAATAGGTTCACAGCAACCAATGGGATTAAAACCCCTACTTGAAGCGAACAGTAGATTTTGGATTAAACTCATCATCCTGGATCAGCAAAAATCCTGTTCTCATTTCTTGTGAGAAACTCTCATTTTCTTATGTTGTTTGGATTTTAACTTTCACTTCTGGTCTGGATATTTTGTATTTGACTACCCTGATTTGCCAAGTCACTATGCTTGAATTTGAGTATTATATAACTGCCTCTGCAAGAGAATAATAAATAAGTATATGTGATTTGGCATAGCTTTCCAGCACCGAAACCGAAATATTAAAGATCTCGACAAGATGAATTGTTTATTTAGTTTCTCCCTTAATCACTACTGTAAGTTACTAACTAGTAGCATGTTTGGATTTTCGTATGGTGCGATTCCATGCACTTTTGCGGTGTCAAGAGGCATAACTTTTCCCTTACAAACGTGGAAACTTTTTCTTGTAGTGTTTGCCACAGGTGTAGGCTTCGACAGAAATCCAAACACAACCTTGATCTATCAAAGTAGATGAATAGTTTATTTTGTTTCTCTCATTCGTTCATGTCTTAATTTCTTTCTGCAACTGTAGAACCAGAAAATTTGTGAACACTATTGCAAAGACAAATACAAATTCAAGACTTGGCAAATTAGGATAGTCAATTGATAGAGGTGTGGGTGTCTTCTTCCTCAAATACAAATACTATTGACTATCCTAAATCCTAATTTGCCAAAGTCATGCTGTTTGAAGTTTGCTTAAGTTTGCCAAGTCACACACCTCCTACGGCAAACCTCACTGTTGCAAACTTTTGCATCAAGATAGTCAATTAATTGATAGTAGTGTGGGAGTCTTATTCCTCAAATAGGTGGTTGGAAGTACCCAAGACTCCCTAGCTTCCTGATTCCTGAAAACCTAAGTCTCTATCTTCTTCAATTGTGCTAACAGCTCAAATAGTCACGATGGCTCCGAGAGACTTTGTTCTAAATGTACTACAGTCAAAAGGCCAACAAATATAGATTAATGGTTATTATTACCTCTGTATTGATATAAAGGACCTTTGACGAATAAAATAAATTGGATGGTAAGTTTGATATTTTCATTAAATCAAGAAACAAGAGGATGAAGAGTAAAACAAGATCAATGTCAATAACTGTCGCCTAATCTTTTTTTTTTTATTTTTTATAGGCAAATGTTAGTAGTTAGTGTGATATGTTAGTCAGGGAGCTGAACCCATAACCTCATTATCACTTCAAACCTCATGTCCCTCTTGCAAACCACATTGACCACCTTATAACTCCAACTGTCACCTAGTCTGCTTGAACAAAAGTAGCTTAATTAAACATAGTGACACCCAGTTGCAAGTAAACTAAGGATGCAATTGGTAGGGGGTGATAACGAGAATTACTAGAAGTGAGGAAAGAGTTATTCTTGCTTAGTATAGGAGTTTATAAGGTAAATTGAAACCGTATTTTATTGTGATTTACTTTTGTTGTGAACAATGGCAATGAGAAACCTTTTTACTGATATGAAGAAATGTTGCAGGACAGATAAAAAAACAAAAGCAAGAAATAAAGCAAATTGAAAGAAATCTAAAGAAAAGAGGCAATAATATTATCGTGATTCAGAGCTGAGGTCCAGACTCCTACATCCACATTGAGTCAATATTATCGAGGATCACTTTCTGTTTCAGGTTACAAGTATACAGCAAATTGGTGAATTTGCAATCTTACGGTACTTTACTATATGATCAGTCTTATATAGACTCCTAGCTTTCCTATTTTATGGCTTCCATATCAATCTCAAACTAACTAACTAAAATCAGTTACAGTGGTTACAACTTGCACAAGTGCCACTACAAAGAATTGATATCATGTAACTAATTAAGGAAAAACTAACAGGTCAAGCTAATTAATTGAGATTGACACGTGCTTCACAACTTTGTATGAAAGATGTCACAGATTATTATTCGTTATGGTTTTCT
This sequence comes from Sophora flavescens, assembly GCA_030762895.1. Taxonomy (NCBI): domain Eukaryota; kingdom Viridiplantae; phylum Streptophyta; class Magnoliopsida; order Fabales; family Fabaceae; genus Sophora; species Sophora flavescens. The sequence goes on from CM061067.1 coordinate 165,480,731, forward strand.
TTGGTTACATTATTCTTTTCTTGGGTTCGCTTCACAATTTATGACTGAGAAAGATTATGCATTAAGGTTTCCTATTCCTAAAATTTCTTGCACCCCAATGAAGTTTCCCTTTCCGTGCGTTGTTTTGTCACTATAGAGCCAGGAACCACTGATTTGTGAATGAGAAAAGTTTTTTAAACACCAAAATAGGACACCATATGATATATTGTTGAAATACGTGTATATAATATAATAAGGTAAAAGTAGGTGAGACAGAGATAAATATTTACGATATCATATACAGTATCCAAATTTTGATGTTAAACTGTTTGTGAATAGGCCTATTATAATTCATGGTGGAGATGGCATGCTAGTTTTGAATAATAATGCCAATATAAGTACGACAAGGATTAGGCGGATGAGATTAAGATGGAAATCAAACGACAATATAGGTGGTATACCAGAAATCCCAGATGAAGCACACGTTTATTTCATTTGATTGGACTTGGAGATTAGGGAGCAATGATCCTCTGCCTTTGGAGTTTGGTGATTTTGGTGACTTTAGGCAAAAATGAGATGAAAGAGATAGAAAAAAATGAAGGATAAAGATGATAGAGAAAATAAGAGACGAGAGAGATAGAGAGAAATACACCAAAGATAGAGAATTCAAAGGTAGATAATCCATTTCCGAGATTAGGCCTGTAGAATCAGCAAATATTTTGGCTAATTAATACGTTAAAGTTGTTATGCCTACGAGCCTTTTTCAAGTTGTGATAACTATGTTTTGAGTTCAAACTTTCAAATACTCCCTATATTGTTTTGCTTTTATTTTAGCCTGCATTTTTCGACCTACTTTATAACCAAAAATTAAAATTCCAAAAAAGAAAAGAGGTACTTCAGTTGGAAAACTACTGTTTGAAAACGAAGGTATAAGTTCTTGTTTTTTCTTTTTTCATTTTGTTAAGAACAAGACTTATGTATCATTCCATAGACACATCATGTTTTTTCAATAGCAATAGGGGCGAATAAAGTTGATTCTACACATTGATAAGATGTTACATATATCTTATGACCATTAAAAAACATTAATTTACAGGGAAGCAAGAGCCAAGAATCATTTAAAAGCACCCGTAGTGGCCCCGAGCATGATTCGGTGGTTTGACCGCACAGGGTCCCATTTTTTAGGGCCAACAAACTGTTTTTTTTACCTAGTATATATATACCAATGTATATGTTAAAATAAATTTTTTATATAATTACATTTTTTACTTGAGGGCTCAATTGTTTTTAAAAATTCAAACCCAAAACTCGACAAGCCTGATAAGTAGGAACGGGAATACGTCGGCCTGTTTACAATTAATATTATATTTTAGTTAAATGTATAATATATAATATAAAAAAATTATTTTATTATAAAATTAATATATTATTACTAAATTCTAAAAAAATTGAAACCGTGTGTGACTGTGATCACTCTCATTCTCCATTCTTCAGTTCGAATTAGAAAGTAGAAAGAAACTATTTATTTTGTCCCTCCCTCTACGTGACTGACTGACTAGGTAACTTGTTATGCACTTCTCGTCATCGTATTACATTCATTATTGTTCTAATGGAGAAGAACAATATAGGAGTTGGCTTGTATATTCAAAATAATTAGAAAGAGTTTTTTGTTTTTGTTATAAGTTATTTGGTATAAGTCATAGAACAATCCACTTAGCAAATGAAGGTTTTAACTTTTAATGATTGGAATCAAACCACTATTTTTGCTATAATCTATTGTAGTTTGATACCATAATATTTTTCTTTTATTCGGTAATATTTTCTTTTACTTGAGGTTGTATTAAAACAATTAATAGCTAGTTTTTTGTACCTCATAAACATGCATATGCATACACAGTTTTATATATATATATATATATATATATATATATATATATATATATATATATATATTCGACTTATAAAAAAAAAACATCAATTTCTCAACTTATACTGACACCCAAAATCTCAAGAAACACATGAAAAGCACTCTACTTGCATTGCAGGACAATGGAAGGTAGCTTCTGTCTCCTTTCCAATGACTAAGAGGGTACCCTACCACACGCTTTAATAAACATATCAAGCGAAGACGTTGCAAAACCTGACCATAGCTTGAATAAAAAAGGTCATTATTACTTATGTTTTTCTGCGAAGGATCATGGCAGCTTCGTTCTCTGTCTTTAACCAACCATGTGAAAACTTTATATGATCACTCCTTTTTCTAATTTTCAGAATTTGAAAAAAACTATATCTAATAAAAAAAGTTTATATTGGAAGTACTAAATATACCATTATTCAGTTTTAAAAAAAATACCATTATTCATGTCATTTTTTCTGAACGAGGATTTGATGTCTCATTTTATTATATCATATTTTGTATCCATCAATAATATTTTGCCATATTCCCGCCTGGATTGGACCATCTGGCCAAGGGCCCAATGAAGGACACGTCCAACTACGACGAATGAATGGTCCAACAAGGATGGAGACCAATCAAGACAGGAGGAAGACAACTCGATCGATTGGGACGAGTCTCAATTCCTTGAAGACTAACCCGCATCAGGCCCACTAAGAAGGTTATATAGGAAAAGCCATACCTCCTCACAAAGGGACTCCCTCTCACTTACATTATTAGCCTAAGGTTTAGCTTGTATCTAAGCCATAGGTAATAAGCTCCAATGGCTCTTGTGATCATATATGCATCTAATAAAATATTGCTCTCTCCACCTTGTTGAAATTCATTGTTCTGCCAAGAACATGTCACATATCCTACATTTTTAACATTACATGAAACTTTAACTTATGCCACAAAATATAATTGATAGGGATAGAATGTGATATACTAAAATGAGAGAGTAATTTTCAACTCATTTCTATTGTAGGTTATTATCTTGTGAGGAGGAAAACTCGGCCAGCGAGCTTGGATGCTCGATTCGATAAAAGCGGGAAAGATAAGACCATGATACTATCTCAAATAACTTTATCTGGTTACAAGAGATAAATCCCACCAATTAAGGAAATCATATATCCCGGAGAATATTTAAATATTTAAAGAGATAAGACATAAAGAGATAAACCGATCTCTAAGAGAAAATGAGACCTTATTATAAAAAGAGGAGAACCCTAAGAGAAAGGGACACTTTTGACTGACCTAAGTGAATCTCCCTTAAGCGTATTAAAGGAACCAGGCTGACCAAGAGACTATTGAAGAGTCCTTGTCCACTGGAATTCATCAGATACAAGATTAAGGGATTGAGATCACCGTATGGCCAAGGGTTGAACCTAGAACTACGTCTGACTTTGATTCCCATTGGGATACGTAGGACCGGAATACAATATTCTGTCAAGCCATAATCTAAAACAACTCGATTGTTCACTCTTGGTTTAACGTTCTACGACTAGATTCCGACAAGTCGGATCTCGGTAGGAACATTTGGCGCCCACCGTGGGACCGAGGAAAAACTTTCCCTAGTTCCATAAGAAAGTTTGATGGTGACTACACGGAACGGACCGAGGGGAGGGGCGCATAGCGCAAACCACGTTGATCATGAAGTATCAAATACAAATCAGAACCATGACAACCCTTCGCCTCCGCCCCTCGATGAAGATCATCCTCAACTGGGAGAGATTATGGCACAACTGAAACAGTTGCGTGAGGAAAACAAGGAGATTCGTGCACAGAACCAAAAATTGCTAAGAGCTCGGAGAAGGGCCAGATCGGCAACACCCGAGGAAAGCCAGGAGGATCCCTCATGCACCTTCTCACCATGAAACGAGCCGACCTGCCAGGACCAAACCAGGGCCTCAGGGTTCAGGAGCCAAATCTCGTACTGAAGAGACGGTCCAGAAAGAAAAGGTAAGAGACAAACGACCGAGGTTGCCTTTCACGGATGACGTAGATGAGGTACTCATGCTAAGACATTTTAAGCCTCTTAATATTAATAAATTCAATGGCACCACTGATCCAACTAAACACATAGAATACTATATTTCTTCTGTTTACCTGGTGTGAACACTCATTTTTGTCCGTCTTCATTTTATTTTATTCTAATTTTATTATTATGTTATTATATTTCAGGGAGACTAAAAAAATAATAGTGAAGAAAGAAAGAAGAAAAAGAAAATAATGAAGAAAGGAGGAGGTTCCATCCGTTGCATATTTAATTTTCTGTTGGATGATGAGATTCCGTCCGTTGTATATCTAATTTTCTGTTGGACGGGGAGGTTGAGTATCTAATTTTCTGTTGGACGAGGAGGTTCCGTCCATTGCATACTTAATTTTCTGTTGGACGAGGATGTCTCGTCCATTGCATACTAATTTTCTGTTGGACGAGGAGGTTCCGTCCATTGAATATTTAATTTTCTATTGGATGAAGAGGTTCTATCCGTTGCATATCTAATTTTCTGTTGGATGAGGAGGTTCCGTCCGTTACGTATTTAATTTTCTGTTGGACGAGGAGGTTCTGTCCACTGCAATTTTATTTTCAAACTGGAGACCAAAAAATAATAGTGAAGAAAGAAAGAAGAAAAAGAAAATAATGAACAAATGAGGAATAAAAGAATGAGAAAAGAACAATCAGCAAAAAGAGAAGAAAGGAGATTGAGTTACTTCTCCTAACCCTAAAAAACCCCATTTTACATATCAGACAAAACCTCTCTTCCTCCTCCCACTCTCCAACCGCCCCTACCCATTGGTCCTTCTTCTCCCTCATCTCCTCCACTATCTTAACCGCACCACACTTCCTTCTCTCTTCAAACACGCAACCTTCACATCAAATCGCCTCCTTTCCTCTGCTCGCGCCACCTCCATCTGGACACACGCGATCTCTGCTCAGAACCACCCAAGCTCCGGATTTCGTGGGACCAACCTTGTAGCCGCCGAATAAGGAGAAGCATGAAGCCCTCTCCTCCATCTATAAAAGGAAGGGGGAAGAACGAGAGGGGGGGGGGAAGGATACGAAGATAGAGGGAGAGAGAAATTTTATCTGATGTTTTCTTTGTGAAGAAAAAGAGATTAGGTTTGAGGTAGAAATGGAGGGGATCTTCGTTTTTTAATAAACAGAAGGAGGGGATTTTCGGGTTAGGGATTTGAGTTTTTTTCCTCTTCTCTGTCATTAGAGTGGTTCTAAATTTTCAGAAGAAGAGAGAGTTAAAAGAGTCAGTAAAACTGAAATGTGAGGGTTTTGATCTTAAGATTTCACTACTGGGAGAAAGCAAAATCATTGTTATTCTGTTCTCATTTGGTAATCCTTGTTCTCTTTGTTGATGTTGTTCATGAGTTTCTGTTGACATTCTTATTTTTTTGTGTCTCTGTTTATGACGAAAAGAAAATCCATAGATATTGAAACTGAATGAGTTAGTATGATGTTTGCTATATGAGTTCTTATGTCTGTTTCAGAAATGGTGTATTGTAGGGTTCCTATTTCATTGTTTACCGTCATATGCGGAAATGCATGATACACTAGTAATCTTCATATGGCTATACTGTTACTAAACACTTAAAATGTTACATTTTTGTTCTATTTTCATAAGGCAAAACTATTTTTTCACATAAAAATAAAAGATGATCGCTTAAATCCCATTCAATCGGTTTGTTCCCTTTTTACAAAACAAAGAAAATTGTCTTTTGATAAATAAATAATTGAACTTGTTTTATTTAGGGATGACCTGTGGACTTGGTTGCCATATTCAATCCCTTAGAATAAAGGTTGCCCTATGGACTTATGTGCCACGTTCAACCTATTTAGGACTTTTCAACATTTAATAAAAAAGGTAGAATAAAACAAAAAATGAGATCATGAAATAGTATTTCTCTTCCTAATTCCTATATGGCATTTTTTCTAAATACTTAATTAAATCAATGTTATTTTTGGGTTGCTCTATGACAAGTGGCATGCTCAATCCTTTAGATTTTGAGGTTGTCCTGTGGACTTACATGCCGTGATCACCCTCATTTAGGTTTAATAAAAAAATTTCACAAATATAAAACCGATAAAAATACAAAATATCTTAAAATTAAAAATGATTTTTCCTTTAAATGATTTTCGGGGTAAAATAAATATTTTCAAAGTTACTAATAATTTACACAACTAATTTTGGGTAATCATTTTTATGGATGTTCTAGGGTGCCGTGGGGATAAGTCTCCATGCCTTCCCTAAACGTAATCGACTCCCGAACCCAAAGTTATTTTTAAAGGGTTTTCCAATTTTCCCGAAATTAAATAAAATTGATGGTGACTCCATGTTTATTCTCTAAAAGAAAATAGGTTTTCTTTTTGTTCGCCGTTGCGCCGCGATCTCGGTCGTGACTGATGGCGACTCCACTAGGGATACTTTCAACAGAGTCAAGGCCGTAAAAATTAGTTTTGCAATTTTTTAATAACTTGTAGCTTATTTGTTTTACCTTTTTTTTATTGCTGTATCTTGCTTTTTTTTTTCTTACAATAATTAAATATTAAAAACAAAAACAAAAACAAATTTTTTATTTTTTTATTTTTAGTGATGTTTGTTTGGATTGTCTTTTTTTTCTTGTATATGCATTTTAACTCATGTTATTTTTGTATATGTTTCACTAACAATGTTTTTGTTTCCTCCTCCTTTCTTTTCTTTTTCCCTATATTTTAACAATAGGGTAGAGGACTTACAACCATTTTTATATATACCTATGTTTTTATTTTGCAGGTTTTTCTTGTCTTTTCTTTTCTTTTCTTTTTATTTTTTAAGTATTACAGGTTTGTATGCCTGCTTCACACACATCACTATCACATATTACGCACACTCCTGGCTCTATACTCAAGCTTGCTCAAAACCCAAGGATTAGGTCGTGCTCTGACATTATCATTGAAGAGGTGTTGTACCTCCCTGATACTTGTCGGTTCACCATTCAGATTGTACATGAGATCATGGAATAATCATATTGAGGGTTTATCCCTACTTGTGGCTAAATTCATGAATCAGATCCTTATAAGGGCAATCTGGGGACCACGACTTTTAGAGGTCTAGAACCATCCCAATTTTCACTAATAGAGCAAACCTAGTGGCCGACCTGTTTAGAGTCCTAACTTAGGGTGTGTCCATCCTTAGGTTTTACCTAGCTTAGGACAAAAGGGGGCGTACTTTTCTTTCCTCTCAGATTGTACCACTCAGATTGTACATGAGATCATGGAATAGTCATATTGAGGGTTTATCCCTACTTATGGCTAGATTCATGAATTAGATCCTTATAAGGGCAATCTGGGGACCATGACTTTTAGAGGTCTAGAACCGTCCCAATTTTCACTAATAGAGCAAACCTAGTGGCCGACCTGTTTAGAGTCCTAACTTAGGGTGTGTCCATCCTTAGGTTTTACCTGGCTTAGGACAAAAGGGGGCGTACTTTTCTTTCCTCTCTCTATCATCATAAGCATAAATTGTCATGCATGTTCATTGTGAATATTCACAAAACTAGGGGCGTCACATTGCCGCCTCAAACCTGAATGACATATTCGAATATTATTGCACATCTCACAGGCGATATGTCATAATGAAGGTGATGCGTTGGCAGCATACCCGTCAGGGTTTTTAACCCCATTGGGTCTCATACAACATGAATCATGCAAGATATATTTGTTTCATGTTGACGGATCTGGGCAAGTATACCCAGTCGTGCAAGTAATACGGTGGTAAGACCGTTTATCGTTCCCATGAGGACTGTGCCAAGTACTAGCACGTACCGAATCGATTATTATCCAAGCGGATATTTGGATTGAAGGGAGCTCGATAGTAACTACCAAGCCCAAATAAGATTTAAACCTAAACTAAACAAAATAGAGAGAAAAGTTCTTTGAGAAATTCTATCGAACACCAGGAAGGCAGTAAAAAGGATTATTCAAATATGAGAACAACGCTGGGATTAGGTTCACTAGACTTCATCCCGATGCAATGACATGACTAATAAACAGTTTCTACTTCAATTAAGACAATCAATCCACTAAATTACTCAAGCCCCGATTCCTCGGATGACAAGAGCCTAAATCCACTAATAGACCCTAATTCCTTAGGTGGCCTAGATTAGTGAATTCGCATTAAGATTAGGGATCATGCGATTGCTAATAAACCTAGTTCCATTCCTAGATACCAGATTTACTAGGTGATAAATTTCAGTTCCAGTTCTAATACGAATTTTCCAATTGCATATCAAAACACTGATCAAGTCATGGGGGTGCTAGCCACAACAGGCATTAAACACAGAAATCAATCACTCAATAACGAAGTAAAAATTGTATTACAAGATCACATCAAATACATGAGAATTCAGAGATAGCTACCCTAACCCCAACAATGGAGTTTAGCCACTCATGATCATAACCACAACAAAAGAAATAGAAATGAAAAGAGGGAAGAACACCATGGAATCCTTGTGCAGCTGCCTGGTTCAGAGACAGTCTTTTGGGTTCAAAAACTATTTTTTTATGATCTGCTAGTGCCCACTTATAGAAAGGCCATGCGTCACGGCCGTGATGGTCTCTGCCCTGGGCGCGCTTTCAAACTTTCATCTGTCACGGCCGTGACACTCATCACGGCCAGGCCGTGATAGCTTCTGTCTGTGAGGGTATAGTAGTCTCGGCCGTGAAGCTCATCACGGCTAAAGGCCGTGATGACTTCTCGACTTTTGCCTTCTTTTCTGCTCTGCTTGATCACGGCCGTGATGGTCATCACGGCCAGGTCGTGATAGGCTCTGCCCGGGTCGTTTTCTTCACTTTTCAGGTTCTGTCTTCATCCAAGCTCCACCATGGCTATTCTGAGCATTTTTCCTTGAATTCCTGCAAAACAACACCAAGAAACCGCCTCACCCGTTCCAAGGGAAAAACTAACTAAAATCAAATAAAGTATGCCTAATCTATATGAAAAATGCATGCAAAAGTGTACAGGAAACATGATGTAAAATCACACTATCAAATCACCCCAAGCTTATTCAATTGCTTGTCCTCAAGCAATCACTAAGGCCAGCAGATATAGACAATCAAATCACGGATAATGAACCAAGAACCCGAGTACATAATCCAAGTAACAGGCATCTCAAATAATTCAGCAAGAGACAATCAGTTTCAAGTCCAATTAGAGGCTTAGGTTTCTTAGACTCATATTCTCACCGATTAGGGCACTCTTTATCACCTGAAGATCACCCCAAGCTTGTTTATTTGCTTGGCTCTCTTTCTCACCTCACTCAAGTGTTAGGGATATAATACAATTCACTCCATTTTCCTCAAGGAATGAATTCTACCATAGTCTTGACTATCAACCAAATCTCTACTTTATTAATGAAAACAATTAGGAATCAAGAGGTCTTTTGCTTTGGTTGTAACGGGGCCATGGGATTTATTGTTAGGTGGGGAAGTCAAGAAAGGACATTTCAAAAGGCTAAACAAAACATCAAGCATTGCAAACATGATACCTTCTAAAATACCTTTGTGGGTTTCGATTCTTTTTCCACCTTTCTTTCTTTCTTTCTTTTTCTTTTATTTCTCATTTCTTTTTGTCATCCCCTTCTCTACATATTTTCCTTTTTCTTTTGTTTTTCTTTTGTTTGGAGAAGGGGAGATTTTTAAACTCAAGAGAAACATTTTTCTGATTCTTTCATCCCAAACTTTTTCAACTACCTTTTTACCCTTTTTGTAATACTTTAGAAGGTATCCTATCAAGCATCATTCATCCACATATTTCAGGGTACCAAGAAAAGCATTTTTTTCTTTCAGGCTCAAACTTGGGCAACTAAGGGGTAGCATTTAGTAATTCAAAGCTCAGAAGGCCAAAAAAATACCTAGTGCCTCAATCATTTTCAAAAATTTTTTAAGCTTTGATACGGTTTCAAGTCAAGTTCTAGAGAAATACCATCCAAGAGGAATAACACTCTAACACAAAGAATGGGGTAGATTTAGTGAGTACCCAGTCGGCCTAGCCTGCGGTGGCGGGCGTAACGGCCTCTCTACCCTAATAGGCTGAGGCTCCTCTCCTACCGGCACTTTCCAAGTTGCCGGGTTTGATACATCTAACAGTGTGGGGTTAGGGAGAGGAATTGGCTGCCTCAGCCTGGGGTGTTTCAGGCAGTATATGTTATCCTCCCAGACAATCATCCCCATAGCCTCACAAGCCTGCAAGGTGATATGGGTCCGTCCAGGGGCGGCCTCAAAACCATCCAAATCAAAGTTGAAGTGGTGGCATATGGTGGTGATGAGGCCACCTATGACAATAGTGCCACTTGCACTCTTGGCAACCTTTAAGAGGTGCCTAGCCAAATAGGACCCTGTGTCCACATTGCTCTCAGAGTGGAGTATGGCCCATAATATAAGGACCTCGTCCTGGAGGACGGATCCATCACTCTCGCCACGGCCAAACAGGGTATTGGCTATGACCCTGTGCATATACCTGATGCTAGGGTTAGCAAAGGCTGTGAACTTGGATGTCCGAGGGTCAAATCTCCTGCCCTCATAGTCTATCACTGACCAGAATTCAGGCGCACTAAACCCCAGGGGGTATCTTCGGTCACCCCCTATTGGAAATCCAAAGATCTCATTAAACTCTGTTAGGGTTAGTGTGAAGTCCTGGTTGAAGAGGCGGAATGTGATCCGCCCTTGTTGGTAATGCGGCCCTTGGATAATTTCCGCATCCAGGGAGCTTAGGAACTCCAGGGTAGGGCCAGCAAATGCAGGGTGTCTGGTGCGAGCGAACTCGCTCCACCCTATGTTTTGTAACATCCAATTAATGTCAGCAGTCAATCCTAGGGTATTTATGCATGCATCATCAAGATATTTTGTCTGTATTATTTTCCTATTTTTTAAGACATTAAACCTATCTTGCTAAGCATTGTCCTTAAATACTATCCCAAACCCATATCCATCAGTATCAGAATTGGAAGAGTCAGTCAGAGTTAGAGTAGTTACCTGCTCTCATCGTGAGTGCGTGAAGCCCGAGCTGCCCTTTGCCTTTTGGTTGCCATGATCCCAGAGCTTCAAAATCCAAGATCCTTGTATTGTTCAGAAATCTGGTTAGGATAGGGTTTCAATATTTGGGAAATTTTGAGGCTTCCCAAAATTGAAGGGTTTTCCCTGTGGGGATGTTTGGGTTAGGGTTAGGGAGGTAAGGGGTGGTGTTGGTTGCGAGTGGGTGCAGCGGGGAGGCTATTCTCGAGCTTTTGGCTATGGTGATTCTCGAGTTTGATGAGTGTGAGAGGAATAAGAAGAGGAGAAGGAGGGGAATCGCAGAGGAGCGTGATGGTGTTTGGGAGAAGGAGGAGAGGTCACTGCTTGCTGGTTTGAGGGGAAGGAGGTGCTGGGAAGAAGGTTGGTTGTGTGGGTATGGAGGCTGAGGGAAGATGGAGATGAAGAGTGTGAGGCCGTGATAACTGAGGCTAGGTTTTAAAAATAAGGGCACCCTCGCGTCACGGCCGTGATGGCCATCACGGCCTAGCCGTGATGCGTTCTGTTTTCAGTAAAAAGGGCCATCACGGTGTGGCTCCGGCAAGTGTACCGGGTCGTCGCAAGTAATAAAACACGGTAAGAGTCTACCGAGGTCGAACACAAGGATTGGGCTACCAATTCGACTAATTTCGGGAAATCCGATACGTTGGTCAAGTGAGAAAAGTGGTTGAGAGAGATTATGATCAAAATTTCAAGTAAGAAATCGATTAAAGCTAAGGTGATTAAATTCAGAAATTAAAATATCTAGGGTTTCAAATCCACCTACCCAATCATGCATAGTATCCAAGTGATTATGTATTCCTCCCTAGGTTTAATTACAATGTCAACTGGGACCCCCAATTTCTCCTATATTCACAGCCGTGCGCAATAGGACGTATTCAACGATTTGGATTAATTACTCACCAAGTCTCATAATCCTAATCCTCGAATTCTGTTAATTCTTGTTCCCTACGTGGTTGCACTAATCTCCTACCCACTGTCGTGCAATATTCAATTAGTGATCCCAATTCAAGTTCTAAAACGCGAATCGCCGGTCGGCCTTAACACGTTTAACTAGTTAATCATGCTAGCATATGATCAACACAATAATATCAGAATTGGAAAACATTTACGAACCCGATTCAAGTTCTAAAACGCGAATCGCCGTTCGGCCTCAAACACGTTTAACTGATTAATCACGCAATACATATGATCAAGCATTCAAATCAGAATCGGAAAACATCAATTAAAAAGAGGGGAGAAACACTTACATCATATGAACACTACACAGCCATGGGTGGCTTCATCGATCCCTCGGACGAGGGGATTAGTTCCTCATGCCCGTGACGACGCACAAACAATCGGCAATAATCCCCATAATAATAAACTAAAAGAAGAAAAGAAAAGAGAAGGGAGACGCAGCTCCAGAAACAAGGATTCGCACTCCTACTCTGCCCTAAACAAGTGGAAACAAACTTCATATCCATTCCTGATCTGAGACAGCCTTTAAATAAGGATTCTGTTCCTCGCCAGCTCGCGGGGCGAGCTTACTCTCGCGACGCGAAATTTAGTGTTGGCGCGCTTCAAATTTTGGATTTTCGCGAGGCGATCTTGTATTCGCGGGGCGAGTCTTCAAACCCTAATCTGTCACAGCCGTGATATTCATCACGGCTAAATCGTGATGGTCTCTGTCTTCCATGGTCTTCAGGGACTCGCGAGGCGAGACACCTTTCGCGGGGCGAGTCTTCAATTCTAGGCTGTGACCTTCATCACGGCTAGGCAGTGATGGTCTCTGACTTCCAAGTCTTCATGCTCTCGCGAGGCGAGCTGTCTCTCGCGGGGCGAGTCTTCAAACCTCAATTTGTCACAGCCGTGACCTTAATCACGGCTATGCCGTGATAGTCTCTGTCTTGCTGGTCTTCAGACTCTCGCGGGGCGAGAAGATTTTCGCGCGGCGATCCAGAAATGAGGACTTTTGCTGCTTTGTTGACCTTCAGTCTCGCGAGGCGAGAGTACACTCACGGGGCGAGTGTCTCCAGAATTGCAATTTCCACTATTTCTTGGCTTTCCTTGACTCCCGGAGCTTCACTTTATTGACCTGAAAACACAAAAAGCAACCAAAAGCATAATTCTATCCAAAATTAGCTAAAAACTACACAAAAGACGCAAAACGAGTCAAAGTCCAACTTAGGAACAAAACAAGGCAAAATTTGGGCGAAAATGAGAGTGAACTCGACTAATTGGCACATAAACCCTAGTTCATCTAGTCATAAAACTAGATAAGCCAGAGGCTTATCAAAACACCCCAAACTTAAACCTTGCTTGTCCCCAAGCAAGCTTAAAACTCAAAAACGACTCAAGACTTGGCAAGCCTAAAGGAATCAATCGATTTCGCACAAATTTAATGCAACTTTACAAAACAGTTTTTCTCCAATGATCTCCCCCCTACATCAATGTCATCCCCACATTCATTTACTTTAAACCATTGAGAACTTCATCATTCATGCAATCATTAGTCTAAGTTGAGGATCAGGGTCACACACAAAAGGAAGATCACCAATTTCAAACAACTGCCTTCCTCACAAGGGTATGTAAAATTTCACTCATTCGCTCAAATTCATCTAGGCTTTCAACTTTTTCACTCAATTTCACTTATCAAGAGCACTTCCCATGAATTTGATTTTCATCTCAAAAATGGTCCCCACGTAAACATGTATGCAACATCAGAAGGTCTTTTAAAGGTTGTAATGGGGCCTGGCTCAAGGTAGGATATTCAAGGATATTTAGGCTTAAGTCCCTAGGAACTAAGAGAGCATGAGCATTTTGCAACTTTTTCCACTCAAATTCCTTTTTCCATTTTTTTCATTTGGGCTCGGGTGACTACATCTTTTTCCTTGCTAATCTTTTGATTTGCCCCTTTTCTTTTGGCAATTTTTTTTTGTTTTCTTCTTTTCTTTTCTTTTCTTTTTGCCTTGGGTCAACCTTTATTTTCTTTTTCTCATCCCAATATGACATATCACCTCGTAGCCACCCCAAACTTAGATTCTCACAACCTTTCTCTTGCTCATTTCCATGCTCTCCTAATCCTAAGATTGGGTTAACATGGTTTTTTCAGATTTTGGCTCGTAATGTAGGGTCATCAAGAAACAATAGGTCAATTGGCTCAATTTGGCTAACTAGGGAACATGAATTAGGGATGGTTCTTTTCAGGCCAAGTAGTTATTCAAAGAAAATTGCCTAAATCATTTGATGCAACACATAAACATGCAAACCATAAAGAGATTCAAGCAAATTCGGGAAAGTGCAACTTAACAGCGATTCACACATTCAAAAACAGAGTTGGAGGCTCAAATCCTCACCTGGACATTTTGCAAATTGTTTGACCGAGATACGATTCCTAGTGTGTGCACCCCCCTCACCCCAAACTTATCATAAATCAAGTAATCACAACAAGGTTCTCAAAGTTCAGTTTTCAATTTTTAAGTGGGGATAAACTTTTCTAATTTCAGAACTTAGGGGAAATCATCAATGGTCAAATAATTCATGCAATCAATCTACGCTCAATCTAATTAAAATCCAACAAGCTTGCCGACACGACATTTCATACAAAAACTCTTGATCTTCTCAAATTATTCAAGAGCGACAAACAAAAACAGAACACAAAAAGCAAACACAAAAACAAAACAAAAGTTAGGAAAAGAGAGGGATACCTAGCTTGGGTTGCCTCCCAAGAAGCGCTTGTTTAACGTCCCGAGCTTGACTTATTAAGAAGCATCCACCTGGATCCCATAGTCTGTGGTACAAAGGCCAAGAGATGCTCATCATGTGAGATCCTCCACCCGGATCCCATGGTTTATGAAGTGGCCCTCGTAGGAGCAATATGACTCTATCCATACTTCCTTCTAGTCTGAGTGTGAAAACTTCTTTGACCTCCGCAATGATGAACTCACTTCCTCTCGGGTCAAAATGTGTTTTCACGAGGAAGTGTGCCAGACAAGTGGGCGGGTCTAACTTACCAATGTTCACACATGCATGCAAGCCAACATATTTATTTAACGCATCAAAATCAGGTTGCTTGGCAAGCATGGTGAAATCCTCTGCCACTTTATCTTCATTTTGCTCTCTACCCTCTTGCTCTGGTGCCTTGTCCCTTGCCAACTCCTCTTCCTTAGGTTGCTCTTTCTCAACATGTGGCTGTTCCTGGGCCTTGTCGCTTGTCAATTCCTTTTCCTCCGGTTGTTCTTCCTCATCATGTGGTAGTTCTTCCTCAACTCCCTGAGAACTAGTTACATCCCAGTCATATCCCAACACCCCACTGCTTCTAGTTGTTGTGGCATTGCATTGGTTCTTAGGGTCGTTCTCGGTATCAACTGGGAGAGTCTCTGGGGGACACTCATTTAGTTGCTTTGTGAGCTGGGCAATCTGCATCTCTAGATTCTGAAGTACCATCCCTGTCTGAGTTGCCAACTTGTCAATCGTCGCATTCATCTTCTCAAAAGATGTGGCTGTAAAAGTTGACAACTTCTCAAGAGCCAACTCCCAAGGTTGTGGTTGCCAATTCTGTTGAGGTTGCTGTTGCCCATTTTGTTGAGGTTGTGGTTGCCAGGCTAAACCATCGTCAGCATTACTCCAAGCGACATCCGGATGGTCTCTACTCATATCACCCCAATACTGATTCTGACTCTGATAGTTGTTCTGGGGCACGCTGTCATTATGCCATGGTTCCACATATACTTGAGGGAAGTAGAACGGACAACTCCAAGTGTCATGGTTCCCATCACAATATTCGCAACCCGGAAGCATTCCTTCGTGTACCTCGCATACAAAACAAGGCAAGACCAAGTGGAATCAAGGAAGTAGAGAGAGGGTAGAAAATAAAAAGAAAATAATAAAAATAAAAATAAAAATAAGAACAAAAATAACTTAACCAAATAATCAAACTTCCCTAAAACTAGGAAAATTGGTTGTGCCAATCCCCGGCAACGGCGCCAAAAACTTGTTGTGGACTCCGGCAAGTGTACCGGGTCGTCGCAAGTAATAAAACACGGTAAGAGTCTACCGAGGTCGAACACAAGGATTGGGCTACCAATTCGACTAATTTCGGGAAATCCGATACGTTGGTCAAGTGAGAAAAGTGGTTGAGAGAGAGATTATGATCAAAATTTCAAGTAAGAAATCGATTAAAGCTAAGGTGATTAAATTCAGAAATTAAAATATCTAGGGTTTCAAATCCACCTACCCAATCATGCATAGTATCCAAGTGATTATGTATTCCTCCCTAGGTTTAATTACAATGTCAACCGGGACCCCCAATTTCTCCTATATTCACGATGCAATGCGCAATAGGACGTATTCAACGATTTGGATTAATTACTCACCAAGTCTCATAATCCTAATCCTCGAATTCTGTTAATTCTTGTTCCCTACGTGGTTGCACTAATCTCCTACCCACTGTCGTGCAATATTCAATTAGTGATCCCAATTCAAGTTCTAAAACGCGAATCGCCGGTCGGCCTTAACACGTTTAACTAGTTAATCATGCTAGCATATGATCAACACAATAATATCAGAATTGGAAAACATTTGCGAACCCGATTCAAGTTCTAAAACGCGAATCGCCGTTCGGCCTCAAACACGTTTAACTGATTAATCACGCAATACATATGATCAAGCATTCAAATCAGAATCGGAAAACATCAATTAAAAAGAGGGGAGAAACACTTACATCATATGAACACTACACAGCCATGGGTGGCTTCATCGATCCCTCGGACTAGGGGATTAGTTCCTCATGCCCGTGACGACGCACAAACAATCGGCAATAATCTCCATAATAATAAACTAAAAGAAGAAAAGAAAAGAGAAGGGAGACGCAGCTCCAGAAACAAGGATTCGCACTCCTACTCTGCCCTAAACAAGTGGAAACAAACTTCATATCCAATCCTGATCTGAGACAGCCTTTAAATAAGGATTCTGTTCCTCGCCAGCTCGCGGGGCGAGCTTACTCTCGCGACGCGAAATTTAGTGTTGGCACGCTTCAAATTTTGGATTTTCGCGAGGCGATCTTGTATTCGCGGGGCGAGTCTTCAAACCCTAATCTGTCACAGCCGTGATATTCATCACGGCTAAACCGTGATGGTCTCTGTCTTCCATGGTCTTCAGGGACTCGCGAGGCGAGACACCTTTCGCGGGGCGAGTCTTCAATTCTAGGCTGTGACCTTCATCACGGCTAGGCAGTGATGGTCTCTGACTTCCAAGTCTTCATGCTCTCGTGAGGCGAGCTGTCTCTTGCGGGGCGAGTCTTCAAACCTCAATTTGTCACAGCCGTGACCTTAATCACGGCTATGCCGTGATAGTCTCTGTCTTGTTGATCTTCAGACTCTCGCGGGGCGAGAAGATTTTCGCGCGGCGATCCAGAAATGATGACTTTTGCTGCTTTGTTGACCTTCAGTCTCGCGAGGCGAGTACACTCATGGGCGAGTGTCTCCCAGTGCAATTTCCACTATTTCTTGGCTTTCCTTGACTCCCGGAGCTTCACTTTATTGACCTGAAAACACAAAAAGCAACCAAAAGCATAATTCTATCCAAAATAAGCTAAAAACTACACAAAAGACGCAAAACGAGTCAAAGTCCAACTTAGGAACAAAACAAGGCAAAATTTGGGCGAAAACGAGAGTGAACTCGACTAATTGGCACATAAACCCTAGTTCATCTAGTCATAAAACTAGATAAGCCAGAGGCTTATCGAAACACCCCAAACTTAAACCTTGCTTGTCCCCAAGCAAGCTTAAAACTCAAAAACGACTCAAGACTTGGCAAGCCTAAATGAATCAATCGATTTCGCACAAATTTAATGCAACTTTACAAAACAGTTTTTCTCCAATGATCTCCCCCCTACATCAATGTCATCCCCACATTCATTTACTTTAAACCATTGAGAACTTCATCATTCATGCAATCATTAGTCTAAGTTGAGGATCAGGGTCACACACAAAAGGAAGATCACCAATTTCAAACAACTGCCTTCCTCACAAGGGTATGTAAAATTTCACTCATTCGCTCAAATTCGTCTAGGCTTTCAACTTTTTCACTCAATTTCACTTATCAAGAGCACTTCCCATGAATTTGATTTTCATCTCAAAAATGGTCCCCACGTAAACATGTATGCAACATCAGAAGGTCTTTTAAAGGTTGTAATGGGGCCTGGCTCAAGGTAGGATATTCAAGGATAGTTAGGCTTAAGTCCCTAGGAACTAAGAGAGCATGAGCATTTTGCAACTTTTTCCACTCAAATTCCTTTTTCCATTTTTTTCATTTGGGCTCGGGTGACTACATCTTTTTCCTTGCTAATCTTTTGATTTGCCCCTTTTCTTTTGGCAATTTTTTTTTGTTTTCTTCTTTTCTTTTCTTTTCTTTTTGCCTTGGGTCAACCTTTATTTTCTTTTTCTCATCCCAATATGACATATCACCTCGTAGCCACCCCAAACTTAGATTCTCACAACCTTTCTCTTGCTCATTTCCATGCTCTCCTAATCCTAAGATTGGGTTAACATGGTTTTTTCAGATTTTGGCTCGTAATGTAGGGTCATCAAGAAACAATAGGTCAATTGGCTCAATTTGGCTAACTAGGGAACATGAATTAGGGATGGTTCTTTTCAGGCCAAGTAGTTATTCAAAGAAAATTGCCTAAATCATTTGATGCAACACATAAACATGCAAACCATAAAGAGATTCAAGCAAATTCGGGAAAGTGCAACTTAACAGCGATTCACACATTCAAAAACAGAGTTGGAGGCTCAAATCCTCACCTGGACATTTTGCAAATTGTTTGACCGAGATACGATTCCTAGTGTGTGCACCCCCCTCACCCCAAACTTATCATAAATCAAGTAATCACAACAAGGTTCTCAAAGTTCAGTTTTCAATTTTTAAGTGGGGATAAACTTTTCTAATTTCAGAACTTAGGGGAAATCATCAATGGTCAAATAATTCATGCAATCAATCTACGCTCAATCTAATTAAAATCCAACAAGCTTGCCGACACGACATTTCATACAAAAACTCTTGATCTTCTCAAATTATTCAAGAGCGACAAACAAAAACAGAACACAAAAAGCAAACACAAAAACAAAACAAAAGTTAGGAAAAGAGAGGGATACCTAGCTTGGGTTGCCTCCCAAGAAGCGCTTGTTTAACGTCCCGAGCTTGACTTATTAAGAAGCATCCACCTGGATCCCATAGTCTGTGGTACAAAGGCCAAGAGATGCTCATCATGTGAGATCCTCCACCCGGATCCCATGGTTTATGAAGTGGCCCTCGTAGGAGCAATATGACTCTATCCATACTTCCTTCTAGTCTGAGTGTGAAAACTTCTTTGACCTCCGCAATGATGAACTCACTTCCTCTCGGGTCAAAATGTGTTTTCACGAGGAAGTGTGCCAGACAAGTGGGCGGGTCTAACTTACCAATGTTCACACTTGCATGCAAGCCAACATATTTATTTAACGCATCAAAATCAGGTTGCTTGGCAAGCATGGTGAAATCCTCTGCCACTTTATCTTCATTTTGCTCTCTACCCTCTTGCTCTGGTGCCTTGTCCCTTGCCAACTCCTCTTCCTTAGGTTGCTCTTTCTCAACATGTGGCTGTTCCTGGGCCTTGTCGCTTGTCAATTCCTTTTCCTCCGGTTGTTCTTCCTCAACATGTGGTAGTTCTTCCTCAACTCCCTGAGAACTAGTTACATCCCAGTCATATCCCAACACCCCACTGCTTCTAGTTGTTGTGGCATTGCATTGGTTCTTAGGGTTGTTCTCGGTATCAACTGGGAGAGTCTCTGGGGGACACTCATTTAGTTGCTTTGTGAGCTGGGCAATCTGCATCTCTAGATTCTGAAGTGCCATCCCTGTCTGAGTTGCCAACTTGTCAATCGTCGTATTCATCTTCTCAAAAGATGTGGCTGTAAAAGTTGACAACTTCTCAAGAGCCAACTCCCAAGGTTGTGGTTGCCAATTCTGTTGAGGTTGCTGTTGCCCATTTTGTTGAGGTTGTGGTTGCCAGGCTAAACCATCGTCAGCATTACTCCAAGCGACATCCGGATGGTCTCTACTCATATCACCCCAATACTGATTCTGACTCTGATAGTTGTTCTGGGGCACGCTGTCATTATGCCATGGTTCCACATATACTTGAGGGAAGTAGAACGGACAACTCCAAGTGTCATGGTTCCCATCACAATATTCGCAACCCGGAAGCATTCCTTCGTGTACCTCGCATACAAAACAAGGCAAGACCAAGTGGAATCAAGGAAGTAGAGAGAGAGTAGAAAATAAAAAGAAAATAATAAAAATAAAAATAAAAATAAGAACAAAAATAACTTAACCAAATAATCAAACTTCCCTAAAACTAGGAAAATTGGTTGTGCCAATCCCCGGCAACGGCGCCAAAAACTTGTTGTGGACTCCGGCAAGTGTACCGGGTCGTCGCAAGTAATAAAACACGGTAAGAGTCTACCGAGGTCGAACACAAGGATTGGGCTACCAATTCGACTAATTTCGGGAAATCCGATACGTTGGTCAAGTGAGAAAAGTGGTTGAGAGAGAGATTATGATCAAAATTTCAAGTAAGAAATCGATTAAAGCTAAGGTGATTAAATTCAGAAATTAAAATATCTAGGGTTTCAAATCCACCTACCCAATCATGCATAGTATCCAAGTGATTATGTATTCCTCCCTAGGTTTAATTACAATGTCAACCGGGACCCCCAATTTCTCCTATATTCACAGCCGTGCGCAATAGGACGTATTCAACGATTTGGATTAATTACTCACCAAGTCTCATAATCCTAATCCTCGAATTCTGTTAATTCTTGTTCCCTACGTGGTTGCACTAATCTCCTACCCACTGTCGTGCAATATTCAATTAGTGATCCCAATTCAAGTTCTAAAACGCGAATCGCCGGTCGGCCTTAACACGTTTAACTAGTTAATCATGCTAGCATATGATCAACACAATAATATCAGAATTGGAAAACATTTGCGAACCCGATTCAAGTTCAAAAATGCGAATCGCCGTTCGGCCTCAAACACGTTTAACTGATTAATCACGCAATACATATGATCAAGCATTCAAATCAGAATCGGAAAACATCAATTAAAAAGAGGGGAGAAACACTTACATCATATGAACACTACACAGCCATGGGTGGCTTCATCGATCCCTCGGACGAGGGGATTAGTTCCTCATGCCCGTGACGACGCACAAACAATCGGCAATAATCTCCATAACAATAAACTAAAAGAAGAAAAGAAAAGAGAAGGGAGACGCAGCTCCAGAAACAAGGATTCGCACTCCTACTCTGCCCTAAACAAGTGGAAACAAACTTCATATCCAATCCTGATCTGAGACAGCCTTTAAATAAGGATTCTGTTCCTCGCCAGCTCGCGGGGCGAGCTTACTCTCGCGACGCGAAATTTAGTGTTGGCGCGCTTCAAATTTTGGATTTTCGCGAGGCGATCTTGTATTCGCGGGGCGAGTCTTCAAACCCTAATCTGTCATAGCCGTGATATTCATCACGGCTAAACCGTGATGGTCTCTGTCTTCCATGGTCTTCAGGGACTCGCGAGGCGAGACACCTTTCGCGGGGCGAGTCTTCAATTCTAGGCTGTGACCTTCATCACGGCTAGGCAGTGATGGTCTCTGACTTCCAAGTCTTCATGCTCTCGCGAGGCGAGCTGTCTCTCGCGGGGCGAGTCTTCAAACCTCAATTTGTCACAGCCGTGACCTTAATCACGGCTATGCCGTGATAGTCTCTGTCTTGTTGGTCTTCAGACTCTCGCGGGGCGAGAAGATTTTCGCGCGGCGATCCAGAAATGATGACTTTTGCTGCTTTGTTGACCTTCAGTCTCGCGAGTACACTCGCGGGGCGAGTGTCTCCAGAATTGCAATTTCCACTATTTCTTGGCTTTCCTTGACTCCCGGAGCTTCACTTTATTGACCTGAAAACACAAAAAGCAACCAAAAGCATAATTCTATCCAAAATAAGCTAAAAACTACACAAAAGACGCAAAACGAGTCAAAGTCCAACTTAGGAACAAAACAAGGCAAAATTTGGGCGAAAACGAGAGTGAACTCGACTAATTGGCACATAAACCCTAGTTCATCTAGTCATAAAACTAGATAAGCCAGAGGCTTATCGAAACACCCCAAACTTAAACCTTGCTTGTCCCCAAGCAAGCTTAAAACTCAAAAACGACTCAAGACTTGGCAAGCCTAAATGAATCAATCGATTTCGCACAAATTTAATGCAACTTTACAAAACAGTTTTTCTCCAATGATCTCCCCCCTACATCAATGTCATCCCCACATTCATTTACTTTAAACCATTGAGAACTTCATCATTCATGCAATCATTAGTCTAAGTTGAGGATCAGGGTCACACACAAAAGGAAGATCACCAATTTCAAACAACTGCCTTCCTCACAAGGGTATGTAAAATTTCACTCATTCGCTCAAATTCGTCTAGGCTTTCAACTTTTTCACTCAATTTCACTTATCAAGAGCACTTCCCATGAATTTGATTTTCATCTCAAAAATGGTCCCCACGTAAACATGTATGCAACATCAGAAGGTCTTTTAAAGGTTGTAATGGGGCCTGGCTCAAGGTAGGATATTCAAGGATAGTTAGGCTTAAGTCCCTAGGAACTAAGAGAGCATGAGCATTTTGCAACTTTTTCCACTCAAATTCCTTTTTCCATTTTTTTCATTTGGGCTCGGGTGACTACATCTTTTTCCTTGCTAATCTTTTGATTTGCCCCTTTTCTTTTGGCAATTTTTTTTTTGTTTTCTTCTTTTCTTTTCTTTTCTTTTTGCCTTGGGTCAACCTTTATTTTCTTTTTCTCATCCCAATATGACATATCACCTCGTAGCCACCCCAAACTTAGATTCTCACAACCTTTCTCTTGCTCATTTCCATGCTCTCCTAATCCTAAGATTGGGTTAACATGGTTTTTTCAGATTTTGGCTCGTAATGTAGGGTCATCAAGAAACAATAGGTCAATTGGCTCAATTTGGCTAACTAGGGAACATGAATTAGGGATGGTTCTTTTCAGGCCAAGTAGTTATTCAAAGAAAATTGCCTAAATCATTTGATGCAACACATAAACATGCAAACCATAAAGAGATTCAAGCAAATTCGGGAAAGTGCAACTTAACAAGATTCACACATTCAAAAACAGAGTTGGAGGCTCAAATCCTCACCTGGACATTTTGCAAATTGTTTGACCGAGATACGATTCCTAGTGTGTGCACCCCCCTCACCCCAAACTTATCATAAATCAAGTAATCACAACAAGGTTCTCAAAGTTCAGTTTTCAATTTTTAAGTGGGGATAAACTTTTCTAATTTCAGAACTTAGGGGAAATCATCAATGGTCAAATAATTCATGCAATCAATCTACGCTCAATCTAATTAAAATCCAACAAGCTTGCCGACACGACATTTCATACAAAAACTCTTGATCTTCTCAAATTATTCAAGAGCGACAAACAAAAACAGAACACAAAAAGCAAACACAAAAACAAAACAAAAGTTAGGAAAAGAGAGGGATACCTAGCTTGGGTTGCCTCCCAATAAGCGCTTGTTTAACGTCCCGAGCTTGACTTATTAAGAAGCATCCACCTGGATCCCATAGTCTGTGGTACAAAGGCCAAGAGATGCTCATCATGTGAGATCCTCCACCCGGATCCCATGGTTTATGAAGTGGCCCTCGTAGGAGCAATATGACTCTATCCATACTTCCTTCTAGTCTGAGTGTGAAAACTTCTTTGACCTCCGCAATGATGAACTCACTTCCTCTCGGGTCAAAATGTGTTTTCACGAGGAAGTGTGCCAGACAAGTGGGCGGGTCTAACTTACCAATGTTCACACATGCATGCAAGCCAACATATTTATTTAACGCATCAAAATCAGGTTGCTTGGCAAGCATGGTGAAATCCTCTGCCACTTTATCTTCATTTTGCTCTCTACCCTCTTGCTCTGGTGCCTTGTCCCTTGCCAACTCCTCTTCCTTAGGTTGCTCTTTCTCAACATGTGGCTGTTCCTGGGCCTTGTCGCTTGTCAATTCCTTTTCCTCCGGTTGTTCTTCCTCATCATGTGGTAGTTCTTCCTCAACTCCCTGAGAACTAGTTACATCCCAGTCATATCCCAACACCCCACTGCTTCTAGTTGTTGTGGCATTGCATTGGTTCTTAGGGTCGTTCTCGGTATCAACTGGGAGAGTTCTTCGGGGACACTCATTTAGTTGCTTTGTGTGTTGGGCAATCTGCATCTCTAGATTCTCAAGTACCATCCCCTGTCTGAGTTGCCAACTTGTCAATCGTCGCATTCATCTTCTCAAAAGATGTGGCTGTAAAAGTTGACAACTTCTCAAGAGCCAACTCCCAAGGTTGTGGTTGCCAATTCTGTTGAGGTTGCTGTTGCCCATTTTGTTGAGGTTGTGGTTGCCAGGCTAAACCATCGTCAGCATTACTCCAAGCGACATCCGGATGGTCTCTACTCATATCACCCCAATACTGATTCTGACTCGATAGTTGTTCGGGGCACGCCTTGTCATTATGCCATGGTTCCACATATACTTGAGGGAAGTAGAACGGACAACTCCAAGTGTCATGGTTCCCATCACAATATTCGCAACCCGGAAGCATTCCTTCGTGTACCTCGCATACAAAACAAGGCAAGACCAAGTGGAATCAAGGAAGTAGAGAGAGAGTAGAAAATAAAAAGAAAATAATAAAAATAAAAATAAAAATAAGAACAAAAATAACTTAACCAAATAATCAAACTTCCCTAAAACTAGGAAAATTGGTTGTGCCAATCCCCGGCAACGGCGCCTAAAACTTGTTGTGGACTCCGGCAAGTGTACCGGGTCGTCGCAAGTAATAAAACACGGTAAGAGTCTACCGAGGTCGAAGACAAGGATTGGGCTACCAATTCGACTAATTTCGGGAAATCCGATACGTTGGTAAAGTGAGAAAAGTGGTTGAGAGAGAGATTATGATCAAAATTTCAAGTAAGAAATCGATTAAAGGTAAGGTGATTAAATTCAGAAATTAAAATATCTAGGGTTTCAAATCCACCTACCCAATCATGCATAGTATCCAAGTGATTATGTATTCCTCCCTAGGTTTAATTACAATGTCAACCAGGACCCCCAATTTCTCCTATATTCACAGCCGTGCGCAATAGGACGTATTCAACGATTTGGATTAATTACTCACCAAGTCTCATAATCCTAATCCTCGAATTCTGTTAATTCTTGTTCCCTACGTGGTTGCACTAATCTCCTACCCACTGTCGTGCAATATTCAATTAGTGATCCCAATTCAAGTTCTAAAACGCGAATCGCCGGTCGGCCTTAACACGTTTAACTAGTTAATCATGCTAGCAT
Source organism: Sophora flavescens (assembly GCA_030762895.1). Lineage (NCBI taxonomy): Eukaryota > Viridiplantae > Streptophyta > Magnoliopsida > Fabales > Fabaceae > Sophora > Sophora flavescens. Next base: position 165,506,124 of record CM061067.1, read on the forward strand.
ATGATCAACACAATAATATCAGAATTGGAAAACATTTGCGAACCCGATTCAAGTTCTAAAACGCGAATCGCCGTTCGGCCTCAAACACGTTTAACTGATTAATCACGCAATACATATGATCAAGCATTCAAATCAGAATCGGAAAACATCAATTAAAAAGAGGGGAGAAACACTTACATCATATGAACACTACACAGCCATGGGTGGCTTCATCGATCCCTCGGACGAGGGGATTAGTTCCTCATGCCCGTGACGACGCACAAACAATCGGCAATAATCTCCATAATAATAAACTAAAAGAAGAAAAGAAAAGAGAAGGGAGACGCAGCTCCAGAAACAAGGATTCGCACTCCTACTCTGCCCTAAACAAGTGGAAACAAACTTCATATCCAATCCTGATCTGAGACAGCCTTTAAATAAGGATTCTGTTCTCGCCGGCTCGCATGGGCGAGCTTACTCTCGCGACGCGAAATTTAGTGTTGGCGCGCTTCCAATTTTGGATTTTCGCGAGGCGATCTTGTATTCGCGGGCGAGTCTTCAAACCCTGTCTATCACTGTAGTGATATTCATCACGGCTAAACTGTGTTGGTCTCTGTCTTCCATGGTCTTCAGGGACTCGCGAGGCGAGACACCTTTCGCGGGGCGAGTCTTCAATTCTAGGCTGTGACCTTCATCACGGCTAGGCAGTGATGATGGTCTCGACTTCCAAGTCTTCATGCTCTCGCGAGGCGAGCTGTCTCTCGCGGGCGAGTCTTCAAACCTCAATTTGTCACAGTAGTGACCTTAATCACGGCTATGCCGTGATAGTCTCTGTCTTGCTGGTCTTGGACTCTCGCGGGCGAGAAGATTTTCTTGGCGATCCAGAAATGATGACTTTTGCTGCTTTGTTGACCTTCAGTCTCGCAAGGCGAGAGTACATTCGCTGGGCGAGTGTCTCCAGAATTGCAATTTCCACTATTTCTTGGCTTTCCTTGTCTCCCGGAGCTTCACTTTATTGACCTGAAAACATAAAAAGCAACCAAAAGCATAATTCTATCCAAAATAAGCTAAAAACTACACAAAAGACGCAAAACGAGTCAAAGTCCAACTTAGGAACAAAACAAGGCAAAATTTGGGCGAAAACGAGAGTGAACTCGACTAATTGGCACATAAACCCTAGTTCATCTAGTCATAAAACTAGATAAGCCAGAGGCTTATCACATCACGGTCGTGATACGTATCACGGCCACCCCGTGATGGTTTCTGTCTTTTGAGGACCTGCCACTCACGGCCGTGATCTGAATCACGGCCTGCCCGTGATGGACATTGTCTTTCTCAGGCTACCTGTCACGGCCGTGACCTCCATCACTGCTAGGTCGTGATGCTCTCTGATCTTCAGGATTCTTCCATCACGCCCGTGATGGGGATCACGGCTGGGCCGTGACCCTTTCTGATCTTCAACTCTGGCTCATCACGGTCGTGACCAGTGTCACGGCCTGGGCGTGATGGTTACTGACTTTGTTGCCTCTGCCCTTTTTGTTTCTCCTTCCTCCTTTCCCTGCAAACACTTAACAAACCTATTAATCTATGATATTTTCCTCTTGATCTTCTCAAATTATTCAAGAGGGCAAAATCAAAAACAAAAACTAACTAAGGATAAGGGTTAAGAAAATTTGGGTTGCCTCCCAATAAGCGCTTCTTTAACGTCACTAGCTTGACGGGTAGATGACTTCAAGGATCATGAAGGCGCACAGCTGAGATCAATCTCTCGATGTCACCACCCAAGTAGGCCTTAAGTCTTTGGCCATTGACTTTGAAGGTCCTTTTTGAAGTAGGATCCTCCACTTCCACAGCTCCATGAGGTGAGACTTCCTTGACAATGAACGGTCCCGACCACTTAGACTTCAACTTACCCGGAAACAACCTCAGCCGGGAATTGAACAGTAAAACTTGCTGTCTCGGCCGAAATGTTTTCATCACGATCTTCTTGTCGTGGTAGGTCTTGACTCGCTGCTTGTAAATGGCTGCATTCTCATATGCATTTAGGCGCATCTCCTCTAACTCATGCAGCTGATTCACTCTTTTCTCACCCGCCAGAGTGGCATCAAAATTCAAGAACTTCAACGCCCAAAAGGCTCGATGCTCCAACTCTACGGGAAGATGACATGCCCTTCCATAGACCATCTGAAATGGGGATAACCCCACAGAAGTTTTCAGTGCAGTCCGGCAGGCCCACAAGGCATCGTCCAACTTCTTTGCCCAATCTCTTCTTGAAGCGGCCACAGTCTTTTCCAGAATTCTCTTAATCTCTCGGTTAGAGACCTCCGCTTGCCCATTTGTTTGCGGATGATAGGGGGATGCCACCTTGTGCCTCACATCATACTTGGCCAGCACATTTCCCAGTTGTGAGTTGCAGAAGTGAGATCCTCCATCACTTATAAAAACCCTTGGGACACCGAACCTGGCAAAGATATTCTTCTTAATGAACTTGATCACTATTTGGGCATAATTCTTTGGAGTTGCAATGGCCTCCACCCATTTAGAGACATAGTCCACCGCCACCAAGATATATTCATTGGAGAATGAAGGTGGAAGTGGACCCATAAAATCAATGCCCCAACAGTCAAATACCTCAACTTCCAATATATTCTGCAGTGGCATCTCATTCCTCCTTGAAATGTTCCCAGTCCTCTGGCATTTGTCACAACTCTTCACATGGTTGAAAGAGTCCTTGAATATTGAGGGCCAAAAGAACCCAGATTGGAGGACCTTTGCAGCTGTCCGATCCCCATTGTAATGTCCACCATATGGAGAGTTATGACAATGCCACAAAACTTTCCTTGCTTCCTCTTGACTAACGCACCTCCTCCATAAGACATCCGGTCCAACCTTGAACAGAAATGGGTCATTCCACATGAAATGGTTGGCATCCCGGAAGAACTTTTTCCTTTGTTGCCAAGTGAGGTGCTCTGGAACAATGTTGGCTGCCTTGAAATTTGCCATGTCGGCAAACCATGGCCTCTCATGTACCAGCAATATGGCCTCATCCGGGAACTCATCCCGAATGTCCTTTTCTTTTGCAGCCACCTCTTCATTCACCAACCGGGACAAGTGGTCAGCCACCACATTCTCGCTGCCCTTTTTATCCCCGATGACTAAGTCAAATTCCTGCAACAACAGAATCCACCTTATGAGTCTTGGTTTAGAATCTAACTTAGTCAATAAATATTTAATTGCAGCATGGTCAGTATAAACTGTGACTTGTGACCCTATTAAGTAGGAACGAAATTTTTCCAGTGCAAACACTATGGCTAGCAACTCTTTTTCGGTTGTTGCATAATTTACTTGGTTCTCATTGAGAACCTTGCTAGCATAGTGAATAGCATGGAAAAATTTGTCCCTCCGCTGTCCCAAGACTGCCCCAACTGCGTAGTCACTGGCATCACACATTAATTCAAATGGTGACTCCCAGTTGGGTGCAACAAGAATGGGAGCAGTAATCAACTTGTCTTTCAAAATTTGAAAAGAGTTAAGACAAGCAGTGTCAAACAGAAATGGAGTGTCCTTGTTCAAAAGGCTACACAGCGGCTTGGCTATCTTTGAAAAGTCCTTGATGAACCGCCGGTAAAAGCCTGCATGCCCAAGGAAACTCCTCACACCCTTGACATTCACTGGTGGAGGTAGCTTCTCAATCACATCGATCTTGGATTTATCCACTTCGATCCCCTTGGTTGAAATTTTGTGCCCAAGCACAATGCCTTCTTGCACCATAAAATGACACTTCTCCCAATTTAAGACTAAATTGGTGTCCATGCATCTCTTTAACACAGCAGCAAGGTTAGACAAACAATTATCATAAGAGGAACCGAAAACAGAAAAATCACCCATGAAAATCTCAATATACTTTTCTACCATATCAGAAAAAATGGAAAAGCATGCACCTTTGAAATGTCGCAGGCGCATTGCACAAACCGAAAGGCATCTTCCGATAGGCAAAAACTCCAAACGGGCATGTGAAAACAGTTTTCTCTTGGTCTTCCGGGTTAACCGCAATTTGGTTATAACCCGAATAACCATCCAAGAAACAATAGTATGCTTGCCCGGCTAATCTCTCCAGCATCTGGTCCATGAATGGAAGTGGGAAGTGATCCTTCCTAGTAGCTTGATTTAACTTCCGGTAATCTATACACATCCGCCAATCGGTGACCGTTCTAGTTGGAATCAACTCATTCTTCTCGTTGTGCACGACGGTCATGCCACCCTTCTTTGGAACCACTTGTACCGGACTCACCCAAGCACTATCGGAAATCAGATATATCATTCCAGCTTCAAGGAGTTTCAGCACCTCCTTCTTCACCACTTCTTTCATTGTGGGGTTGAGCCTCCTCTATGGTTGGACCACCGGTTTAAATTCAGCCTCCATCATGATCTTGTGCATGCAAAACGTGGGGCTAATACCTTTCAAATCGGAGATGGACCATCCAATAGCTGTCTTATACTCTTGAAGCACCCTTACAAGCTTCTCCTCCTCCAATTGGGACAATTCATTGCTAACTATGACAGGGTTTTCATCATTCACACCCAGGAACACATACTTCAAGTGGGGAGGCAGGGGCTTAAGCTCTAACTGGAACTTCTCTTGGACTTCATCCTTCTTGAGCTCTTCCTTCACAGTGTTGACAGCAAGTTGCTTAGGTTGGGCTTCCAGATCACACAAACACTCTTCTAATTCCTCCTCCTCTATCTCACCAAGATTTTCAATAGCATTCACAAGTACCTTATCAAGAGTAGAGGAGTGGTGCTGATGTGCACAGGTTTCCTTAGCCACTACATCCACAATGTCCATACGGAAACAGTTTTCTTCATCACTTGGGCGATGCATAGCTTCAAATACGTTGAAGGTAACCTCTTCATCTTGCACTCTGAGTCGAAGCTGGCCTTTTTGTACATCTATCAAGGCATGACCAGTTGCAAGGAAGGGTCTCCCCAGTATGAGTGGAACTTCTGCATCCTCCTCCATGTCTAAAATCACAAAATTCGCTGGGAAGATAAACTTATCTACCTTTACCAGAACATCTTCCAAGATACCATAAGGACACTTTATTGATCTATCAGCTAGTTGCAATGCCATCCTTGTTGGTTTTACCTCACCACCTCCAAGCTTATTTAAAATTGAAAGCGGCATCAAATTGATACTCTCCCAAGTCACACAAAGCCTTCCCAATAGCAATGCTCCCAATAGTGCAGGGGACCGTAAAACTACCAGGATCCTTAAGCTTTGGAGGTAGCTTCCTTTGCAGTATCGCACTGCACTCTTCAGTCAAGGTAACAGTCTCGCCTTCTTTAAACTTTCTTTTCTTTGTGAGCAACTCCTTCATGAATTTTACATAAGTGGGCATCTGCTCTAGTGCTTCAGCAAAGGGTATGTTGATCTGTAGCCTCTTGAAGATGTCAAGGAACTTGGCAAACTGCTCTTCCTTTTCCTTTTTCTTGCTCAAATGAGGATATGGTAGCTTTACGTAAGAGGGGATCACTTGAGGCTTGTCTCCATCTTTCAAAATCTGACTTTTAGTCTTCCTTAAGATTGAATTCTCATCTACTAGATTCTCCCTCTTGTCTTGTTCACTGCCCTTTTCTTCTTCCTCAACCACAACCTCTTTACCTTGTTCTTCACTCAGTTCAATTTTTTCAGCATTCATTTCTGTTTCTTCAGCCTCTCTCTGATTTTTCAACAAAGGTTCACCGTCCTCTTGCTCAAGATTTTTACCACTCCTCAAAACAATAGCCTTGCAATGCTCTTTAGGATTTGTCTGAGTGTTACCTGAAAAACTACTGCTGGATTGTTCTGCTAGTTGCTTTGCAATCTGTTCAACTTGAACCTCCAAGTTTTTTATGGATGCATCAGTGTTTTTCTGGTTTGACATGGACATCTGCATGAACTGATTGAGAGTGTTCTCCAAGATAGAAGTCCGGTCCTGAGGTGGTGGTGTGGGTTGAGGCTTGCTTGTTTGTCCGGCATCTTGCTTCCAACCAAAACTCGGTTGATTCCTCCATCCTTGGTTGTAGTTGTTGGAGTATTGGTTGTTGCCTGGCCGCCCATAGTTCCCCATATAATTAGCTTCCTCATGGGAACTAGGCGGTGCCTCACATCTTCCATTATCATGATCACTTCCACAAAAATCACATCGCATCACCTATTGGGGTGGTATGGTTGTCCCTTGAACAGTCTGGCGTTGTTGTGGGAGTTGAGCGATTTGCTTGGTAATGGACTCCAGTTGTTGTGTCATGAGTTTATTCTGAGCCAAAAGTGCAGATTGTGAATCTAACTCCAACACTCCCCTTCTTGATGTGGGACCCCGATCATGATGCATCAAATAGTCATTCGATGCCATGGCCTCTATCAAAATCAGCGCTTCTTCTGCTGTCTTTGTGTTCATGGACCCTCCAGCCGAGGCATCCAACATATACCTAGTTGACGGCCTCAGTCCATTGCAGAATGTTTGCATCTGAGTAAGATCATCGAACCCATGATTTGGACATCTTTGGAGTAAGCCTTTGAACCTGTCCCACGTGTCATGAAGAGTCTCACCTTCCTGTTGAGCAAAGCTTATGATGTCACTCCGTGTCTTCACAAATATTGAGGTGGGGAAGAATCTTGCCAGAAATTTTGCCTCTAAGTCATCCCATGTAGTGAAGCTCCCCCTTGGGTGAGATTGGAGCCAAGACTTGGCTCTATCTCTCAGAGAGAAAGGGAACAACCTTAGGCGAATTGCATCATCGGAGGCACCATTTATCTTCACCGTATCACACAACTCCAGGAAGTTGGACACATGACTGTTAGGATCTTCTTTCTCCAACCCGGCAAATTGATTATGTGAAACCATATTGATGAGAGATGGCTTGATTTCAAAATTGGTGTAGTTCACTGGAGGTCTCACTATGCTAGTGACATGCCGATTGACATTTGTATTGGCATAGTCACCAAGTGTCCTCCGTGGTGGTGGAGCACCTTCACCATTGTCTGCCATTCTGAGTCTTTCTTGCTGCACTTGAGAGGTGGAAGTCTCTTGTTCTTCTTTTTGCTGTTCTAACAGTTTCTGCTCTCTTACTTGCCTTCGATTCTTCCTAGCTGTTCTTTCAATTTCAGGATCGTGGAGTAGTTGGTCAGCTGGGACAGTACCTCGAATACACAAGCAGTCTAGCAAACAAGAGTGTTAGCAGTAAAAGTCAGCACACAACAGTAAATACCAGAAAAATGACAGCAAAAACAGAACAGAAAATTATGACAGAAAATAGATTATAACAGAATTTTTTTTTGCTTAAATTAGTAACCGAAATGGATATGCTAGTATTGAAACGCAGTCCCCGGCAACGGCGCCAAAAACTTGTTGACGGATCTGGGCAAGTATACCCAGTCGTGCAAGTAATACGGTGGTGAGACCGTTTATCGTTCCCACGAGGACTGTGCCAAGTCCTAGCACGTACCGAATCGATTACTATCCAAGCGGATATTTGGATTGAAGGGAGATCGATAGTAACTGTCAAGCCCAAATAAGATTTAAACCTAAACTAAACAAAATAAAGAGAAAAGTTCTTTGAGAAATTCTATCGAACACCAGGAAGGCAGTAAAAAGGATTATTCAAATATGACAACAACGCTGGGATTAGGTTCACTAGACTTCATACCCATGCAATGACATGACTAATAAACAGTTTCTACTTCAATTAAGACAATCAATCCACTAAATTACTCAAGCCTCGATTCCTCGGATGACAAGAGCCTAAATCCACTAATAGACCCTAATTCCTTAGGTGACCTAGATTAGTGAATTCGCATTATGATTAGGGATCATGCGATTTCTAATAAACCTAGTTCCATTCCTAGATACCAGATTTACTAGGTGATAAATTTCAGTTCCGATTCTAATACGAATTTTCCAATTGCATATCAAAACACTAATCAAGTCATGGGGATGCTAGCCATAACAGGCATTAAACACAAATCAATCACTCAATAACGAAGTAAAAACTGTATTACAAGATCACATCAAATACATGAGAATTCAGAGATAGCTACCCTAACCCCAACAATGGAGTTTAGCCACTCATGATCATAACCACAACAAAAGAAATAGAGATGAAAAGAGGGAAGAACGCCATGGAATCCTTGTGCAGCTGCCTGGTTCAGAGAGAGTCTTTTGGGTTCAAAAACTATTTTTTTATGATCTGCTCGTGCCCACTTATAGAAAGGCCATGCGTCACGGCCGTGATGGCCATCATGGCCAAGCCGTGATGGTCTCTGCCCTGGGAGCGCTTTCAAACTTTCATCTGTCACGGCCGTGACACTCATCACGGCCAGGCCGTGACACTCATCACGGCCAGGCCGTGATAGCTTCTGTCTGTGAGGGTCTGGTTGTCACGACCGTGATGCTCATCACGGCTAGGCCATGACAGCTTCTGACTTTTGCCTTCTTTTCTGCTCTGCTTGATCACGGCCGTGATGGTCATCACGGCCAGGCCGTGATAGGCTCTGCCCGGGTCGTTTTCTTCACTTTTCAGGTTCTGTCTTCATCCAAGCTCCACCATGGCTATTCTGAGCATTTTTCCTTGAATTCCTGCAAAACAACACCAAGAAATCGCCTCACCCGTTCCAAGGGAAAAACTAACTAAAATCAAATAAAGTATGCCTAATCTATATGAAAAATGCATGCAAAAGTGTACAGGAAACATGATGTAAAATCACACTATCATTTCACTATACTCATTTTTGTTTTCTCGCTTGTGCCTCTTTGAGGGAAGACTTTGGTATTCATATTATAGCAAGAAAATGGAAAAGTTTGGTTCCGAAAAGAGTACTATCAATGCGAGCTGTTCCAAGAAAAGTAACAAGATCGATGTGACACTAAATGACGTGAAGAGTTTATGTGAACTTAGCCAGCAAATGCCAGAAAAAGCACGCTCAGGCTTTGTCAGCAAGTATGGTAGAATATTGGACCTATTGCGTGTTCCGGTGGAAGCCCCCGCTCTGAGTTCGTTGGCCCAATATTGGAATTCAACTTTGAGGTGTTTTGAATTGCCTGACTTAGACATCACTTCGACCATAGAAGAGTATGCTTATATGCTAAGACTGCCAATTCAAAAGAGGACCTGTGTCTACATGTATTATGGCCAATATGTAACTGATTGGAAGATATCAATTCTATTGGAGTTTCGACCAAAACAGCTAGAGAAAGCGGAAAAAGGAACCACCAAAGGATTGAAGAAGCTATTTTTGGAAGTGTATCTCAACGAGTTGGCCCAGCAACAACGATGAGTTACTTTCAACAAAGTACTAGCCCTCATGATATATGGGTTGGTGCTTTTTCCTTTTGTACCAGATCTGATTGATCAGTCAGCCATGGATGTTTTCTATAGGGTTGAAGAATATGGTGTGAACCCGATCCCTGTTATCTTAGCTGAAGCTTTCCTCTCCCTACATGTTTGTCATCAGAATTAACAAGGGAAACTGCGATGTTGTGCATCAATATTGTATGTCTGGATCATGACTCACTTGTACGCTCGCGATAAAATTGATAGAACAGATGACCCACTGAAAGGATTCGCTCGCATGCAACTAAAGCCACGTAAGCTGTATGAATGGAAACAAGAGTTTGATCAGATCGACCCGCGATCATTTAGTTGGATGTGTCCATGGTACAATGGAGATTCAGTTGTATTCAGCTGTGGAAGTTTTTCAAATGTTCCATTGATGGGTCCCAGAGGTTGTGTATCATATTCACCGGCTTTGGTGATGGGTAAGCTCAAGTGGACACAGGATGAACCCCCCGAAGAGTTGCTCGGTCGGGCATTCTTCCTATACCAAGAAAGTGAAAGCATTAATAGTCAAACAATAGCAGTAAGGTTAGCATGGAATGATGTTCATATGAAATGACCTGATGAATTAGGAAGGCGAATCATAGCTCACACAAAAAGATCTGAAGTATGGAGAGAAGCGAGAAGAGGTTACCCCCAAGACCTGCATCCCCTCTCCGTATTGAAAATAATCCTCTTACCGAAGATCAAATGTTGAAAGAAATCAAAATTTTAAAAGCTCAGATGAGGGTTTTGGATGAGAAGAACCAAGCTGCCGAAATAACTATTGTCACGCTCCGAAGCCAAGTGCAAAAGGTAAGTTTACAGATTGAGCATTTGAAAGATGAATGCGCCGTTGCCTACAAAGCCCCGAGTCGTGCAAAAAGGGCAAGAAAAGAAAAAGAAGCAGAAATTCAAGAGCTGCTGGCAAAGATAGAATATCAAGAGAAGATGCTTGTCAAACTTCAAAGGAAGAAAAAAGAGCTCAAGGCAGATGTAGGGGTTCATGTTGAAACAATACATATACTAGAAGAGAGAGTTGAATCCCTGCAAGAATCCTTGGCCCAAACAGAACTGTACTCTGATCGAGGATGGAACGAAGCAGCCAAGTATCGCGAGCTTCTAGCGGAGGCCAACATGAGAAAAAATTGGCTTAGAGCCAAAATAAAAGACACTAAAAGAGTTGAAGCTCAACGTCACACAGAATGGGTAAGCTCCAATATCACACGTCCCAGCTGGTGGAGCGATTTGAAGAAGCATCCATTCACATTCGTATGAACCATTTCCTTCAGATACCACCAAAGGTGACCGAGTTCTTCAATCATTTTGGGAAATTAGCCAAAGGGTTCAGGAAAAAGAAGATGAGACTCTTAACATAGTGCTTTGTGGACCTCAGAGAGAGATATAAACTATCAATGTGTTTCTTTTATTTTTATCAAAGACTCGTGATTTGTATCGAAATATTTATAATGGAATGGAAGTTTTCATCAATTTCTGTCGAGCATTTTTTAGATGATATCTATCGAGGAGTGCGTTCTCCCTTAGATACGTCATCAACTATATTTTTACCATAAAAACAACGTATTTTCTGCGTAAAAATAAGAATGTTGCTAGTACGGGTATGGTCTATCGAGGAGTGGATTCTCCTTTGGACTTGACACCAACTGCATTCAAGCTAGAGGGAACCATACCACTAGATTTGATTGCAGGATGAGTATTCTTGCTATAGGTGTATACGACAGTCTTCTTAAGAGCACTCTCGCGATCAAACAAAGGGTGTTAACTTGCACATGCATACACACACAGACAAAAAAAAATTTGGGTTTACTAATGAGATTCTTGGATGCTTTATAGAGTCACATACTTCTGAGAATCCGGGAACCATTGCGCGACCTAGGAAATGTGACACCAATCAAACCCGAGTTCACAATACCAGATCTCGGACCAGGATGGCTGCCAACATGCCTGAGGAAGGAAGAAACTTAAGCTCTGAAATAGATGAAGTGAGGGAAAGGATAAATGAAATGACTGAAACCCAAGCAAGATTAGAAGCCATACTGCAGGATATGAGGGAATCTCTCGGCATGCTTAGTGCGAACAAAGATGCAAATGAACCTGGTAGGCGACGGATCTCTTTCGTGGTAACAGCACCGATGTTTTCAAACATTAGCACGGGTCTCATTTAGGGAATATCTGGCCCCGACCAGGCACATCACATGACACCAATAACACTTCCCATTGGAGAAGGATATCCCCTTTTTGAAAATGCCTATCATGAAGTTACGGGCTATACCGCACCGACATGGGAGCAACTTTATGTATCTACTCACAGTTAGTCAGCGGGAGTTCATGCTGGTAAGGATAAGATGAAAGATGAATGGATGGAGGAAATGGAAGAACAAATAAAAGCAATAAAAGGTCCAAATACATACGACATAGAAGAACTCTGTCCCACCACAGATGTCGTAATCCCCAAGGACTTCAAGATTCCTGATTTTTCCAAATATGATGGAAGTGGGAATCCACGATTTCACCTCATCAGTTATGCCACCAAGATTGCAATTTGGTCCAAGGATGACAAATTCCTTATCAGCTTTTTCCGTGAAATTTTGACTGGCCTCGCCTTAGAATGGTATCTCCAATTGGACCATTCCAAGATCTCGTGATGGACGGAATTGGCTGACTTATTCGATGTCATGCCCCACTTGCCCATGATGATAGTCACACCTTAGATCTTCGGCATACCTCCCTTCTTCTCTTGGAATTCTTACCGGTGCAACAATGTTGTATCCCGCCTTCTTTAGTTCTTCTAAGATCTTTTGCATTGGCACTCGTAATTTCAGTACCTTCTTGATTGGGGACCCTCTTACCTCCAAATTGTTCACATGATTTCCATCATTATGATTCGGTATTGGATTTTTAACAATATTAGACCCGACCTCTTCTTCAAAACCTAGCTTCCCACAAGCAATCAACTTTCTCACTACCATCTTAAAAGCTTCCCAATCCTTAATGGAATGTCCTGTGACATCCATGTGATACTTGCAAGTCTGATTTGAATTGTACCAAGCAGGAAATGGTGGTTCTAGGGGACGTACAGGGTTCCCTGCAATTAAGTGGCAGTCAAACAATTGTTGGAATAAATCCACATTAGAGATGGACAATCTCGGCAAGGGTGGCAGACTTGGATTTTGGAAACGTCCTTGGTTTTGGAAATTTGGGTGAGCCGGTGGATAGTTTGGGCGGTTTTGTGGGGGTGCAGGCGGGTAACGGGTGTATGTTGGGCGAGAAAGGTTATATGGTTGAGGGGTAGGAATATTGTTGATTTGGTTTTGTAGGTAAGTGTTGGTTTGTGAGGATGATTGTAACGGGTAAAGTGGGGTTTGTGTATGGTATGTAATATGTGGATTTGGGTTATATGGTGCTTGGTACCGAGGATTAAAGTTCTGTTGGCGTTGTACATAATTTGCCGCAACTTCTTTCTTCTTTGGCTATAATCCTTTCCGGGATGCACTTCCTTCAACATCATTCATGGGAAGCTTTCCAGCACTTGCTAAAAATTCAATCCTTTCATCGGCGGCGATCAAGTCGGAGAAATATTTATAGGCTGCCCCAGCCATGGCCCCTATAAAAGGCGCTCCAAGGGTTCCTAAAACTTATTAGCACATTTCAGATAAAGTCAATGGGGGTTGAACTTGTTCAGCCAAACTCCTCATACCTTTCATTTAAACTCGTCCACTGACATGGCATATTCTCTCGTCTATCAAGTCCTTGGACTTGCTATACCTCAGTGAGTTATCATAATATTCGTCTGGTGACGTGGCACTTAGAGCTCGTCTACTTGATTATTTTATTTCTCAGTTTATTCAATTCTACCAATTATTCTCGTTTGCTAACATGGCAAACTAGACACGTCTACTTAGAAAATTTTAAGGCTCGTCTGCTCAAACTCTTGTTTATTAAAACAAAAAGAGAGTAAAATTACCATACGTTTCCAAACAGCTCGTCTACACGATTAGACGCGAACTCACTTACTCTTTTCAAGCAGAACTTTATACAAGATATAACTTAAGTGATTTCAAATAATCCTGCAAAACTGAATAACCCTTGTTAAATAATAACTAACACTTTGCCAAGTAAATTTAATATTTTTGTTAACATCAGAACTTAGAGATTAATTAAATCCAAATCAATTTGGTTCCAACAATCTCCCCCTTTTTTATGATGACCAAAACTAATTAAATTTGAGTAGCAAAGTCTCAGAGAGCTTACAAAGCTCCCCCTAAGACAAAGCAATCAAACATTTTATATCAGATCAGGATATTATCATAGCAATTACTTATTATATCAAACAAAATGAGAAACATGTAGACTTGGAATTATCAGATTAATAAGCAAGTTATTGCAAGCAATATCAGAGCATTCAAATAAGCAGTCATAGTAGACATAGAATATTTAAAGCATAAGCAGAGACATGCACGTGCAAACAGAAATATGCTTTTTGAAAAACTGAATTATCTTATTATTAATTTAATTCTCTTCCTTTCTCCCCCTTTTTTGTCATCAGACAAAAGGTAAAAGAGTGGAACATAATTGTCAGTAAAAAAAAAAACTAAGATGAGGGTGGAGGTGGATGATGAGGGTTTTGGTTCTAGTTTGGGTTAGGTTGAGGAACAGGAATCTGAGTTGGCAAGTTCTGGCTTTGCTGAAAGCTGAGCATGATGCTCATCATTTGGTTCATCATTTGATTTGTGGGGACCAAGGCTTCTACAACGTGTTCTCTGACTTGTTCTTTGACCTTACTTTCTACTTTTTCATCTATAATTCTGCCAATAATTTCTTCAAAGTTTGGAGGCAGTGAGAGTGAGGGTCTTGAACTTTCACCACTATCTTGAACATGTGCATGACTAGGCAGGGTGTCCAATACTCTTGATTGTCGAGGTTGATCTTGTGGGTGAATTATTGTGAGAGCCAGAGGTTGAGATGAGTGCTTATCTGAAGTGCTTGGTATGGGAGTAGACTCAGTAACTTCCTCATGCTCATTTATCAAATTAACTACTTCATGCTCTACAACAGGATCCTCAATAGTGATTTCTTTTTCTATGTGCTCTGATGGAGGTGTAGGAGGTGATGAAGTAGCAGGTTCCAGCACTGGTTCAGGTAATTCCTCAAACCATTTAATTTCGTCTTCATTTTCCAGGTGAAGACTGGTGACAGGTAGTCCAAAAATGTCATTGATGATGATGAACTTGCAGTCTGAAATGCCACACCTTCCTCTGACAGTTGGAATGACTTCCTTCTCTTCATGAGTTAGTCCAGAGGTAGAGGCTTCTCTTGTACAGTGAATATCATGTGATCTCCAGAAATCAGCTGCAGGTTCTTTTTCAGATACGTCTTCATTAGAAAGTGATTGCCAAAATTTCTGTAGAGTATAGTCAAATGGTTCAGAGTTGAGGTCCAACATGATTGGCTCCTACGCTGGTTTCTTTCCTTTGAAAATTCGTCTCTTCTTGTCTTTGTCATTATTGAGATCCAGTATGGGTAGCCTAGGGCAGATCATGTATGGCCTAATCCCAATCTTGGTTTTCTCATTATGTCTTGCCAGGTTGGAGGGACAAAGTTTGCAGCTCTGTCAATTCTAAAGTGTCTAAACTCCCACTTCTGCATCTCATATATTAACTGATCAACAAAATCAGCAGCTCTGCCATAGGTACTGGGAAGCTTGAACATTTCCCAACCAGTTTTTCTGTCCATGATGAAGGGGACATTCCTGTATGATCTGGATCTCCTGTAGGTTTCGGAGATATCCTTCTTGGTAGGGTAAGTGTGCCAGTCTGAAATGATGTGCCTTTGAACTCCTTCGGTGAAGGGTTTGAAGGGTGGAGATATAATCAGATTGGGGTAAATCTTTCTAGGTGTGAATCTCTTTTATGGTAAATGGGTGAGAAGAGGTCCAAATGAATTGAATAGACAAGATGGAAATGGTCCAACAGGTATGTGTAACAGCCTGATTTTTAATTACGTTGTTTAACCGGTTAAAATATAATTAATTATATTTTAATCTGAGAGTTAGAAAGTGATTTTAAATAATTTAAAATCATATTCATAGTCTCTCTTATGGTAGAAGGTTACGGTGAAATTTTGGGTTGAAAATTCAGACGGAGCCCGGTCTGCATTTTTTAACTGATAGTATAATTTTATACTGACAGAAAACCCTAATTTGACCCGAAAAATGAAATTTTTAGATTTTTTTATATTTTGTCTGTGAGGA
The DNA here is from genome assembly GCA_030762895.1 of Sophora flavescens. Classification (NCBI taxonomy): domain Eukaryota; kingdom Viridiplantae; phylum Streptophyta; class Magnoliopsida; order Fabales; family Fabaceae; genus Sophora; species Sophora flavescens. Next base: position 165,521,725 of record CM061067.1, read on the forward strand.
AGTCTACTTTCCAAATTTATGATCAGAAATAAAATATTATGTTTATTCGGACGAATTTTGGTAAAAGTTCGGACGGAAAACAGTCGGTGTTTTCACTGACAGTAAGATTTTAATGATCAGAAAACCTAATTTTGACTCGTGAACGAAATGGTTTATATTTAAATCATATTTCCAACGAGTTTGATTAGTTTGAAAATTTTCAGTCGAAAACGAAATATTACGCTTTTATACGGGCGTAAAACCCTAATCGGGGAGTCAACGGAGTCGAAAACGGAACTGCAGAGACCCGTCAAGGGATCGAGACAACGAGTCATACATGATGACTCATGGAGGATGAGTCACCAAGCATTTATGAGCATTAAATGCTAGTAATCATGACTTTTAGGTGAAAAAGACCAAAATACCCCCAAGCTTTCGCGGGTATTAACCAGACACATCTACGCACTCTTAACCACTCATTTTACATGGTTGTAAACCTCCCACATCTCCTCAATTTCGTGAATCCATATATACTCAACCATACCTATTTCATTTTACTTTCGTTTCATTATTTTCCTCTCAAAAATCGAAATCGGGTAAACGACGGAGCTGCGTACGGAATTTCCGGGAACCGCTAACGGATAGGATCGGTGACTCATTGGTGAGTCACTTTGTGTGGCCCAAAATCAGCCTCACCTCCATCAAATGTGAGCCACATATTTATTAACCATAGTTAAGCAAAGTAACCCTAGTTAAGTTAATTATTAACTATGGTTAAGCTTATATTAATTTAATATTCACAAAACCCATTAAACCAATTCCTTATAACCAAACAAGGCATAATATTACTCCTATAAATACCCTCCAAACCGTGGCCTCCCTCACCATTTCACTCATCTTCTTCATTCTCTTCATCTTCCTCACCAACTAAGTTACAAAACCCTAAGAACACCGAATCCCCACCAAACATATGACCCTCTTACTTTCTGAAACGCGGAAAACACTCAACATAAAAGTTGTTCCTATTTCTCTCTTCTTTCCAACAAGCTAAAGATCATCAAAAACGGATAAGTTGATTGGGAGATAGGATCAAAATACCAAAACTGCCCAGAATTCTTAGCAACCCACGAAACAGCAGAAAGAAGTCCCTTTTCACCCCTGTTATGATCCGAACCAAATGAAACCTTAAACACAAAAGTTGTTCCTTTTCTTCTTATATTTCTAACAAGACAAAGTACGTGATTTTTGGATGAGTATATTGTGAGATACACTCACAATACCATCACACCCTCAAGCTGTCCAGTTTTTAACTTAGTGAAGGTTGATCATTTTCTTCATTCCTTCAATCTTCAAGAGGTAAAAGCTCTTCTCCTGAATCATATAAGTCTTCTCCTTCACTTATTTTGTAAGATCAAGCCATGATCATCAAGTTTTCATAAATTTTCATTTCTTAGATCTAGAACTTCAATTAATTCTAGAAAATTGTAGAAAAATCATAAAAATGTGAAACCAATTTCTATGATCTAGTTATGATCCCTACTTTATTTATCCAAGAGTATATGATCAAAATCATTTTCCTTCCCTATTAACCATTAATGGTCGAACCTAGGTAGGAAAATGGGTTTGGTGTTTTGTTGTTTGTTTTGAAAGTTAGTACTTGACTTAAGTTCTATAATACATGTATAGCTTAAATCCAAGAGCTTAGGTCCAACAAAAATCCCTAGCTTAAATTCCTATACATGGCCAAAACCCTAACCCTATAGGGTAGAGAATTTTGTTCCAAACTTTAGTCTTGTAATAATTAATCTATGTTAGTTAAGACTCTAGTAACTAGGATCCAAAAGATGGCATTAAGAAAATAACCCTAAACCTATTTTCTTAGTCTTGGCCGAACCTAGCCCTAAAGTGTCATAGATAGTTGTTAGTTGATTAATTATAGTTATGTTGTTTGGTTGAAGGTGGTTGTGTTAACTCGTGGCGGGATAACGAGGATTGTCGTGTACGTGTTTTCGGTGATAACTCAGGTGGGGGAAAGAATCAACCTATCGTCGGAATCGATAAGTAGTAGATTATATGATAATTGTGTAGGGCGACCTAAACCCCACTGTTAGTCGAGTAATCGACAAGACCAAAATCCCATTGGAAACCTTTTCTGTAAAACCAATGGTGATTCGGGGATTGTAGGTTTATCGACATTAAGTTGATTTTAAGTATTTGAGGATGTTTGATTTTATATTGTCAAATTTACTGTGATACGCTGGTTGAGGTATTCCATCTGCATGTGACGTATTATTTCGATGTTTGAATATTTATGATATTGAGGATGTTTATTGTCTGTCACGATCGTGATGGTTGTCATGGCCAGGCCGTGACAGGTTCTGTTTTGTAGAATTCTTGACTTTGATGTCTGTCACGGCCGTGATGGCTATCACGGCCTGGCCGTGACAGAGTCTGACTTTGTTATTTATTTGGTTTGATTATTATGAGTTGGTTGTGATAAATTGTTGTATATGATATTGAGATATTTGAATATTCTGTTGATTAATGTGTTATGCATGATCTACCTGGTTTTTAATACTATGCCTAGTTGATTTTAAGTAAGGATATATGTTGTTCGGGAGATAAGTTTTGGGTGAGAGTTTTGAATATGAATTAGAGGTGCCTCGCTATTATTTTATAGAAGTGATGTGATATAGAATGTAAGTGGAGGTTGTGAGGAAAAGCTTGAGGTACTAGGTTGCTATTGGTAAAAGTCAGTGAGAATCATATCGTGCTTATGCACTATTTCCTATGAGAGGTAAGGGAATAGGGGCGCACCGAGTTATTATTTATTATGTGCTTATGTGCTATTTCAAATGGGGGAAATAGTGACGCATATCGTGCTTATGCACTATTTCCTATGAGAGGTAAGGGAATAGGGGCGCACCGAGTTATTATTTATTATGTGCTTATGTGCTATTTCAAATGGGGGAAATAGTGACGCATATCTGCACTATTTCCTATGAGAGGTAAGGGAATAGGGGCGTACCGAGTTATTATTTGTTATGTTCTTATGTGCTATTTCCAATGGGGGCAATAGTGACGCATATTGTGCTGATGCACTATTTCCTATGAGAGATTTGGGAATAGTGGCACACCGAGTTTTGACCCTAAATAGTTCTGGACTACTGACTAATGTGACAGGAGTGAAGATGGCCACATTAGTATAAAGTTTTAGTTGCATGGGCTGAGGGTAGAGGATGATATAGTGAATTGAGGATGATTGCTAATTTTGAGTGATGCGTGTCTGTGACAATTACTGTGTAATTTACTATTACTCCTTTCCGCTTTTTGATGATGGAACTGTTTCTTATTCCCTATATCTTTCTGTATGTTGTGTTTTATTTCTGATGTGATCGTACGAGAAGACCCGATGGAGGAACCAATTGCTGAGGGGTTAGATGGAACTCCTTACGAACCAGATGCTGGAGGTCGAGCTGTGATTCATGGCGATTAGAGTATAGCCAGTATGGCCAGTGTGTCTAAGGAGTATTCATAATTCTGCTAAGTATGTCTGTAGTGAAGTTTATGCCTGTGAGGGATTCTACTGAGAGGATACCCTCAACAGTGTTTTGGTAATGTAATAAATAAACAGGTGTGTATTTATGTAATATAGTTTTGGTATGTTTTATATCTGCATAAGTTATATAATTATTAATTAAGTTTTAATTTTTACATATTTTCAACGATAAGCGAGCGATTAAGTAAATAAATATTAAGGTTTTAATGTAATAATACGATGGGGCACATCGGGGTGTCTCAGTGTGTGTGGTTCGGTGTTAACCCAATATGAGTAGATATTTGCAGGTTCATACTCATATTCTGGTAAAGGGTAACATATGGTTAGAATAGGTTCAGGTTCAGTTTGGTAGGTGTGGAAAAGAATCTTCCAGTCCCTCTTGACTTTTGCCCAATTCTCAGTTTTTCCCTCATATAATACTGATGGATCAGTATAGGGAAAGTTGATTTTCTTGATTTTTGGAAAGGGGGCACCAAGGCAAACTCCATTATCAGGATGGTTGAACCAAGGGTCATCAGCAGGGATAATGGGTTGGAAAGTTGGTTTATGAGGTAAGGCTATTTGTGGTTGGTCTGGAAGGTTTGTTTATGGTGAGAGGGGTGTGAGAATATACACATCATTTTGATCAGCAATCATAGAGGATCCGGCATCATCTACCATATGCTCAAAGCTAGAAACTAGGGCATCTACTGCTAACTTAACAGGGTCTTTGTCCTTATTGAGATCCAGTATGGGTAGCCTAGGGCAGATTATGTATGGCCTAATCCCAATCTTGGTTTTCTCATTATGTCTTAGCCAGGTTGGAGGGACAAAGTTTTCAGCTCTGTCAATTCTAAAGTGTCTAAACTCCCACTTCTGCATCTCATATATTAACTGATTAACAAAATCAGCAGCTCTGCCACACGTACTGGGAAGCTTGAACGTTTCCCAGCCAGCTTTTTTGTCCATGATGAAGGGGACATGCTTGTACAATCTGGATCTCTTGTAGGTTTCGGAGAGATCCTTCTTGGTAGGGTAAGTGTGCCAGTCTGAAATGATGTGCCTTTGAACTTCTTCAGTGAAGGGTTTGAAGGGTGGAGATTTAATCAGATTGGGGTAAATCTTTCTAGGTGTGAATCTCTTTTATGGTAAATGGGTGAGAAGAGGTCCAAATGAATTGAATAGATCAGATGGAAATGGTCCAGCAGGTGTGTGTGGTTCAGTGTTAACCCAATATGAGTAGATATTTGCAGGTTCGTACTCATATTCTGGTAAAGGGTAACATATGGTTAGAATAAGTTCAGGTTCGGTCTGGTAGGTGTGGAAAAGAATCTTCCAGACCCTCTTGACTTTTGCCCAATTCTCAGTTTTTCCCTCATATAATACTGATGGATCAGTATAGGGAAAGTTGATTTTCATGATTTTTGGAAAGGGGGCACCAAGGCAAACTCCATCATCAGGATGGTTGAACCAAGGGTCATCAGCAGGGATAATGGGTTGGAAAGTTGGGTTATGAGGTAAGGCTATTTGTGGTTGGTCTGGAAGGTTTGTTTATGGTGAGAGGGGTGTGAGAATATACACATCATTTTGATCAGCAGTCATAGAGGATCCAGCATCATCTACCATATGCTCAAAGCTAGAAACTAGGGCATCTACTGCTAACTTAACAGGGTCATTAGCAGGTAGAGTTACCTCAGTTTCAAAGACAGCTTTGGCTTTCCTCTATGGTTGCCTCCTTCTGGTTGGAATGGCAGAGGGGACAGCAGCAGCAGCAATAGTCTTCTACTTCTTTAAAATAGAACTGGTGGGAATTCTATCCTCATCACCCTCATCATCATCTTGTGACAGAACCATATTTCTTATCCTCTTTCAAGAAATGGCAGGTTGAGGGGCAGCAACAGTAAGCTCCCTGATGACAATTCCAGTAGGCCTTTTAGAGATAGGCTTCCTGGCAGCAATGGTCTTTTTCCTGATATTCTTCTTTGGCTCCACAGTCTCAGCCATGTTCTGTTCCACCATTTCTTCTTTAATCTTCATCAATTCCTCAGTCTTAGCAATAGCAGCAGCATACGTACTAAGGTTCATGTTTGCTATGTTCATTTTTCCAAAGTCGGCAACTGACATTGGTTTTTCAATCAGAATTTTGGCTTGTTCCTCAGGAGTCCTTACAGCAATATATTCATGAATTCCTTGTGCCTTGAAGATTTTTGAAAGAAGGTGACAGTAGGAAAATGCTGATAGTCTATTCTTGTCCATCACAGCATCCCTAAATCTTCCATACAGAATTCTTGGAAGATTGATCTTCATTTCAGTCATGAGGTGGCAGAGGCAGAACTTGTGTAGAGAAGAGAGGTTATCCTTGGATCCAACCTTATGAAGAACTACCTTATTAAGTAGCTGGTGTAGGATTTGAACAATATCCTTCATTTCAACAGCCTTCCATGAGTGATTTCTGACAGTGTCTTCTTTCATTAAACAGACTTCAATAGTCTCAGAACCACCCAAATCAGCTTCCCAAGTCTTGGTAAGAACTAACCCTTCTTGGGCACACAAAATAGCATCAGCAATGGTCTTTTCTGAGACTACAATCTTCTTTCTCAACACCATAGAGGAGAAAATGATGCGCAATAGCCAAGTTGAGTTTATCCACGTTGAAGGTTGAAGAAGAAGTCATTTTTGAGGTTTGAAGGTTAGGGTTCAGAGACAGGGGAAACAGAGAGCTTGAGAGTTTGATAGAGATAGTTGTCAGGGAAGATGTGTAGCGAAAGGTTTTTTAGAGGGAAAGAAGCTTACTTTAAAAAAAATTTGAATTTCAAAGGTTTTTCTTTTGGAAATTAATTAAAAGAAATTGACAAGACATGTCATAAAGAATAAAACATCGTTGGTATTTTGAAACTATAAAAAGGTCTTGATGGAATTGATGGAAGTTACTGACTCAGCAAAGAGAATATATTAGATAAATATGTCTATAAGACAAAATAAATGTATAGACGGGTTCAAGCATAAGCAAGTATAGACGCGCATATAAACATGCAATGGACGCGGCAAACAAATATAGTGGACGCGATATGTATATTAATCATACAATGAACTTGAAATGCTTTAGACGCACATGCATCAGCAAAAGATTCTCTAGGCTAGACGCCTTAATCAATCCACACATAACATATTACGATGCTTCCTAATGAAAATAAATCTGTCCTCTGCAAGAGGTTTAGTAAAGATATCTGCCTATTGATGGTCAGTATCTACAAATTGTATATCAAACACACCTTTTTGCACATAATCCCTAATAAAATGATGTTTAATCTCTATGTGCTTAGCTATAGAATGTAAAATTGGATTATTAGATAGATTTATTGCAGCAGTATTATCACACATAAGTGGAATACTACTTACAAACATATTGTAGCCCTCCAATTGATGTTTGATCCAAAGAAGTTGTGAGCAGCAACTAGCAGCTCAAATATACTTAGCTTCAGCAGTTGATAAATCAATGATACTTTGTCTTTTGCTTGACCATGAGACAAGGTTAGCTCCAATGAAGTGACATCATCCACTGGTACTTTTTCTTTCAATTCTATCTCTAGCATAGTCAGCATCATATATTCCAACTAATCTGTAATCTTCATTTTTCTTAAAACACAAACCCAGATTAGTAGTACCTTTTAAATATATAAAAATTCTCTTAACTGCTGATAAGTGAGATTCTCTAGGATCAGATTGAAATCGAGCATACAAACATATACTGAACATAATATCATGTCTGGACGCGGTAAGATATAAAGGAGATCCTATCATACCTCTATATACCTTTTGGTCTACCTTTTTCTCTTTATCATCTTTGTCTAGTATGGACATGGGGTGCATAGGAGTGCTCATTGGTTTGCAATCATCCATGTTGAACTTCTTCAAGAGTTCCTTTGTATACTTGGTTTGGTGGATAAGCACCTCTTCCATAGTTTGTTTTACTTGAAGTCCAAGAAAGAATTTGAGTTCTCCCATCATGCTCATTTCAAATTCTTTATGCATTAACTTAGAGAATTCCTTGCACATAGATTCATTAGTAGCATAAAAAATAATATCATCAACATATATTTGTACAACTATGAAATTAGACTTAATGGACTTTCTAAATAGGGTTGTATCAACCTTTCCTCTATTAAATCCATTTTCCATTAGAAATGAACTTAGCCTATCATACCATGCTCTAGGTGCTTGCTTAAGTCCATATAAAGCATTCTTAAGCTTGTAAACATGTTCTGGATGGGTTTCACTCTCAAAACCCGGAGGTTTCATTACATATACTTCTTCATTAATAAAGCCATTTATAAAGGCACTTTTAACATCCATTTGAAAAAGCATAATACTATGATGCGCAGCAAATGAAAGTAAAATTCTAGTAGCTTCTAATCTAGAAACAGGTGCAAAGGTTTTAGTATAGTCAATACCTTCTTCTTGAGAGTAACCTTAAGCAACAAGTCTTGCCTTGTTTCTCACCTCCTTATCATTTTCATCAAGTTTGTTTATGTAAACCCACTTTGCTCTTATAACTGATTTGTCCTGAGGCAGGGGAACCAGAGTCCAAACTTCACTTCTTTCAAACTGATTAAGATCTTCTTGTATAGCCATAATCCATCCATCGTCCAGGAGAGCCTCGTCTACTGTCTTTGGTTCCAACTCGGACTAATGCATAGTCTTCTTGCCCTTTGAAGGTTGATCTGGTTCTTAGCCTATCATTGGGGTTTCCAATGATCTGATCTTGTGGATGATAATTCTTGAAGTACCAAGATTTTTGAACTGTATCATGTTGAGAAGTTGAGGAGTCTGGTTGTTGAGTGGGGTCGTCTACTTGATCATCAGCCTTAATTTCAGTTTTATCTCCAGAAATATTTAGTTCAAGATCTGCAAAAGCTTCATCTAGCACTGAAAATTTCTTATCAGGCTATCATCAAACTTGACATGAATACATTCTTCTACCACTAAAGTTTTAGAATTATAAACTCTAAAGCCTTTTGAAGTTTCAGAATATCCTAACAAGATTCCATTATATACTTTTGCATCAAACTTGCCAAGTAGATCCTTAGTGTTTAGTATATAGCATTTACAACCAAAAGGGTGCAAATAAGATATGTTGGGTTTTCGTCCTTTCCACAGTTCATAAGGAGTCTTGTTCAGGAGAGGTCTAATGTATATTATGTTCTGAATGTAGCAGGCAATGTTAACAGCTTCAGCCCAAAAGTGTCTAGGGACATAGTTGTCATTGAGCATAGTACTAGCCATCTCTTGAGGAGGTTTGTTCTTTCTCTCAATCACACCATTTTGCCGTGTTGTTCTAGGTATTGAGAAGTTGTGAAGAATACCACTTTCTTCACAGAACTTATGAAATAACTCATTTTCAAACTCTCCCCCAAGGTCACTTCTGATAGAAGGTATACACATGCCTTTTTTAGTCTGTACACGTTTGCAGAATACAAAAAGGACCTTGAAAGACTCATCCTTGTGAGCTAGGAACATAACCCATGTCCATCTAGTATAGTCGTCTACTATGACAAGACCATATTTCTTACCACTGATAAAAGCGGTCCTTGTTGGACCAAAGAGATCAATGTGTAGCATTTCTAGTGGTCTATTGGTATTAACAACATTCATAGATTCAAAAGAACCTTTGACTTGTTTTCCCTTTTGACATGCATCACATAGAACATCAGATTTGAACTTAAGGTTTGGTAATCCTCTCACGAGGTTATGCTTATTTAGCTTTTAAATTAATTTCAAGCTTGCATGACCTAGCCTTTTGTGCCAAATCCATCGCTCATCTTCAACGGACACTAGGCATGAGACACTTTGATTTGAGAGATCCTATATGTCAATCTTATAAAGGTTGTTTTACCTCTTAGCAGTGAATAAAAGTGATCCATCATATTTTTTGACATTACATATGTTCTTATAAAAAGAAACAGCATATCCACTGTCACATAATTGACTTATGCTCAGCAGATTATGTTTTAGGTCATTTAATAAAAGAACATTATCAATGGAGGGAAAATGGTGTTTACCAATTTTACATATACCAGTGATCTTTCCCTTTTGATTTCCTCCAAATGTAACCCAGCCACCATCTTTGTGCCTAAGGTTTTGGAACATACACCTTTCTCCCATCATGTTACGTGAGCACCCATTGTCCAAGTACCAAGATGTGTGTTTCTTTCCTGTTGTTAAGCATATCTCAACATCAGTGTATTCCCTTTCTGATGATGTGTAAGCCATGAGACAGATATTTGCCTCTTCCTCAGCATTATCTTCTTCATCTGATGAAGACAGATCAAGATCCTCCCATGTAGCCATCAAACCTTTCTTCTTTTTTAAGAATTTCTTTTTATCTTTCAGCTCTGGGCAATCAGCTTTGAAATGACCAGGTTTCTTGCATTCAAAGCATAGGGGTGGACCTTTTTCTTTGGAATCTGACTTTTCCTTTGAGAATTTCTTGTTGAACTGCTTCCTTCTGAAACCACCCTTCTTTCTCCACATATGTTGAATCTTCCTGGAGATGAAAGACAGTTCATCCTCATCTGACCCTTCATCATTATCAGAAGGTCCAGACTCATCTGATGACTCAGCAACTTTGAGAGCTTTTGATGAACTTGTTTTCTTTACCTTTAGGGCAATAGATTTTACTTTTCTTGAATTTTATTCTTCATTAAGTTCAAGTTGATGAACCTTGAGAGATCCAAGAAGCTCTTTCAGAGAGAGTATATTTAGGTTTTTGGCTTCCTGAATAACAGTAACTTTAGGTCTCCATTGCTTGGATAAGCTCCTAAGATTTTTTCTGACATGATCTCTATTTTCATTTTTTTTCCAAGAGATCTGATACTGTTGGTGATAGTCTGAAATCTCCCAAACATTTGATCTATTATTTCATGATCAGCCATCTTAAACAGTTCATATTGGTGAACCAGCATGCTTATTTTTTATTCCTTTACTTGGGATGAACCCTCATGAGCTAGAGCAAGAGTATCACAAATTTCTTTGGCAGTATTGCAGCTATGAACTTTGTCATGTTCGGATCTGGTAATAGCACACATGAGATAGTGCTTAGCTTTCAGATTCAGCTGATGTTGATTTTTCTGCTCTTGAGTCTATTGGGCTCTAGGAACAGCAGCTCCAGCTTCACCTCTTGGCTCGGTGTAGCCGGATTCAATAAGCTCCCAGATATCTACATTCTGTGCATCTAAGAAGGCCACCATCCTCTTCTTCCAGTAGTCATAATCTGTTCCATCAAAGAGAGGAGGTCTGTTGATAGTTTGTCCTTCTGCATCCATGGTTGTTGGATCACACTCCCTCAGCACTTGTTAGATGTTCAACCCTTTCGAGGCTGAGCTCTGATACCAACTGAAGTTGACACAGGTAAACACAAGAGGGGGGGTTGAATTGTGTTTGTTAATAATTTTCGAAAACAATATTTTTCAAAACAAATTTCTCATACAAAAAGATTAACACAGAAGTAAGCACACACAAATAGATCTTTTAGAAGCTTAACAAAAGCAATATCAAAACCCCACAGTCAGTACAAACAAATAAAACGGAAGAGTTTAGGGATAGAAGATTCAAGCAAGATATTTTATCCGGATTCACTATCTTCCAACCAAGAGCTACGTCCAGTCCCTTCGACTTGAAGGTTTTATCCACTATTTCTCCAAATAGATTACAACCAAGTATTCAACACCTCTCCAGGCTTACAAGTATTCCTTTCTTACCAAGCCTCTCCAGGCTCTAAATCTAACAAATAGATTTAACTTATGATCTTCTTAACTCACTATGTGTGAGAATATGAAAGTTTAAGATCAGATGAATATTTTCACAATATTCAAACTAAAAAATTACAAACTTTTTCTTTTGAAAGAATGAAAGAATAAGAGCTTGTTCTAGCTAGTATTGTATTGGCAGAAGTTGGGCTAGCAAAAAAAAAATTTATTCTTCAGTATCTGAGGTTTTCTATTTATAATGACCTTCTTCTTCACTTTTATTTCTTCAACGGTCATTTTGAATAGTCCCGTTTAGAGATAACATTGAACGCATAATATCCGTTGTGACTGAAGGTTTTATCTTGTCAATGCTTAAATGTACTCTTGGTTATCAAGGTAGAACGAAATGGAGGCTCATTGTTCTGAGCATTGCATCTTAAAAACTGTTGTTCCTCCTTTGTGTACAATCCAGCATTTTCCAGCCACAAAGTTGTCATCGTACAGATCATGTTGCAATTTTCAATGTACTATTCTGCTTTTTGTATTTCTTTGATGGTACTACGATTTTCTCACATGGAAACAAAGCATTAACTGGATAAAACAAATGGAAATAACAATAATTCTATTGAATTAAATATCAATCATTTGAAATAAATTCATTATGGGTCATATTGCATTTATTCATTTTTAGAACAACATATACATAGGAGATAGAAGCTCGTATAATCAAAAATCTTCGTCCATACAGTTATGTGTAAGAACGAAGTCTATTCATTCTTTCATTTAAACTCGTCCACTGACGTGTCATATTCTATCGTCTATCAAGTCTTTGGACTTGCTATACCTCAGTGAGTTATCATAATCTTCGTCTGGTGATGTGGCACTTAGAGCTCGTCTACTTGATTATTTTATTTCTCAGTTTATTCAATTCTACCAATTATTCCCGTCTACTGACATGGCAAACTAGACACGTCTACTTAGAAAATTTTAAGGCTCGTCTTCTCAAACTCTTGTTTATTAAAACAAAAAGAGAGTAAAATTACCATACGTTTTCAAACATCTCGTCTACACGATTAGACGCGAATTCACTTACCCTTTTCAAGCAGAATTTTATACAAGATATAACTCAAGTGATTTCAAATAATCCTGCAAAACTGAATAACCTTTGTTAAATAACAACTAACACTTTGCCAAGCAAATTTAATCCTTTTGTTAACATCAAAACTTAGAGATTAAATCCAAATCACTTTGGTTCCAACAGAGGCTAGCTGGACGATTAACTTCTCTATCTCGCTTTCTCCCAAAATCTGCAGAAAAAGCAAGACCTTTCTTTCAGTTTCTGAAAAGACCAAAGGAGTTTACTTGGGTCAAGGAGTGTGAGAAGGCCTTTGAAGATCTGAAACTTTTTCTAGCCTTTCCCCGGATCCTAACAAGGTCATAGCTCTGCAAAGATCTGTACTTGTATCTTCCTGTCAATGATTATGCAATCAGTGCAGTAATCATCCAGGAGGAAGAAAAACAACAGATGCCGGTGTATTATGTTAGCAGAATTCTGAAAGATGTAGAAACATGGTACCAAGTAATTGAAAAGCTCGCCCTTGCTTTAGTCATGGCGGCCCAGAGGTTACGACCTTACTTTCAATCACACCAAGTTATAGTCAAAACATATCATCCAACAAAGCAAGTGCTCAGAAAATCTGATCTGGCAGGACGAATGATAGCTTGGTCAGTGGAGCTGTCAGAGTTCGGCTTGCAATATGAATCGAGGGGACCAATGAAAGCACACTGTCTCTCCGACTTCATTGCCAAGCTCTCTTTAAAGCTGAGCTCCGAACCCTTCATTTGGCTTCTTTATGTTGATGGTTCATCCAACGTGAAAGGAAGCGGAGCTGGAATAATTCTTGAAGGTCCAGGTGATCTAGTCCTTGAGCAATCCTTGAAGTTTGGCTTCAATGCCTCAAATCATCAAGCAAAGTATGAGACCCTTATTGCAGGACTAATGCTAGCTAAAGAAGTTGGAGTCAAAGAGTTGAAGTGCCGAAGTGACTCACAACTGGTAACAGGACAACTCTCGGGTGATTATAAAACAAAGGATCCACAATTGACCAGGTATCTTTGTAAAGTTAATAGTTTAATTTTATAATTTGACAATTTTACTACTGAACATATACCTCGCGAGGAAAATTCCAGGGCAAATCTATTGTCTAAGTTGGCTAGCACCAAAAAAGCTGGCCAGCTGCGAACATTTATTCAGGAAAATCTCCCTGAGCCGAGCATAAAGAGTGTCTAGGTTATGATGATCGAGCACTATGATCGGGGCTGGATGACACCCTTTTGGGATTTCCTAGCCTCGGACAAATTGCCTAATGATACCAAAGAGGCAAAGAAAACCCGACTGAAGTCTTCTCATTACACCATCCGAGATGGAGAGTTATACAAAAGAGGATTCTCGATGCCTTTGTTAAAATTCATATCAAGGGAGCAATCCGAGTATGTAATGGATGAAATGCATAGAGGAATCAGTGGAATGCACTCCAGTGGCCGATCTCTAGCAGCTTGGGTTCTGCGAACAGGTTTCTATTGGCCAACCATGAGAGCAGACTGTGCTGCCTGGACTAACAAGTGTGATCCTTGTCAAAAGTTCGCCAATGTGGCGCGAGTACCAGGAGAAGAACTCCCATTCCATGTTCTATCCTTGCCCTTTTACCATGTGGGGGATGGACATTGTTGGTCCTTTCCCTGTTGCAAAAGTCCAAGTCAGGTTCTTGCTAGTAGGGGTAGATTACTTCACTAAGTGGATTGAGGCCGAACCATTGGCTACCATAACAGCTAAAAAGGTTCAGAGTTTCATGTGGAAAAGTATCATATGCATACATGGCCTACCTTATGCAATTGTCATTGATAATGGAAAGCAATTCACTGATAATGGCCTTAAAGAGTTCTACTCCAACCTCGAAATCAAACATAAGGTGGCCTCAGTTGAGCATCCACAAACAAATGGGTAAGTCGAGGCAGCTAACAAAGTCATCCTAAACGAGCTCAAAAAAAGGTTAGATAGATCAAAAGGGGCATGGGTCGAAGAGCTACCAAGCATTCTATGGGCTTACCATTGCTCACCACAGTCATCGACTGGGGAAACACCATTCAGACTAACCTATGGAACCGATGCAATGATTCCGGTCGAGCTTGGAGAGCTATCTTTTAGAAGGCAACATCATGACCAAAGCAAAAATGAAGAAGAAATCCGAGTTGAGCTTGACATGGTAGAAGAAGTCCGAGATGAAGCAAAAATCAGGGAAGAACTATGCAAGCAGAAAGTAACTCGGAAGTACAACTCAACGTTGCGGCCAGGGGGGTTCGTGCAAGGTGACTTAGTGCTGAGACTATAGAATGATGCAAGAAAAGAATCCAAAGACGGTAAACTCGCAGCAAACTGGTCTGGCCCATTCCGAGTAGCTGAAAGTCTAGGAAATGGTGCTTATAGGCTAGAAGAGTTATCAGGAAAGGCTGTTCCAAGAACATGGAACACTTTCCACCTTAAATTTTATTTTAGTTAAAGCTTAATTATGTAAAGCAGGTGATGTACTCTTTTTCCTACCCTGGTATTTTTCCCAAGTGGTTTTGTCCAGGAAGGTTTTAACGAGGCACACCTGGGTAAATAAATGAATAAAGTCTATTTCAGTTATATTATTTCACAAGGAACTGTCATATGGCTAAGAATTCATTTGTCTTTGTAAAACTAAAAGACCTAAAATGGTTGACCGAGCTAAAATTGATCGAGTTGAAGTCGAAATTCCGGACCTAAAAAGGCAAAATTAAAGACCTAAAAAGGTTGACCGAGCTCTAAAAAGGTAAAATTAAAGACCTAAAATGGTTGACCGAGCTACAATCACCGAGTTGAAGTCGAAATGCCAGACCTGAAAAGGCAAAACTAAAAGACCAAAAAAGGTGGACCAAGCTAAAGTCGAAAGGCAGAGCCCAAGTGACCAAAAGAGCTAAAATCGAAAAGCCGAACCTAAAGGTAAATAAAAACCTAGGGACGTGAACACGAACTTAAAAAGGTCAACCGAGCTGAAATCGGCCGAGTTAAAGTCGAAATGCTTGACCTGAAAAAAGTAAAGCAACAACCTGAAAAAGGTAACCGAGCTAAATTCAACCGAGTGAATGTCGAAAGGCCAAACCTAAGAGGCAAGGAAATAACTTAAGACATGTGGTAATTAAAAACCTAGGGAAGATATATACATTGAAGGGGGCCGAGCTCAAAAGCTCAAAAAGGCTGACGTGTAATACCGAGAATTAAGGGCGAGTACAAACTTAAACTTAAAAAGTTAAGGATACGGCTTTGTAGCCGGTGAAAAACTTAGGAAATTTTCCAAGTGTTGAAGCAAGTCTCAATGCTGGAAAGTAAAGTTGTTATAACAGAAAAAGGGCATATCCCTAGGTACAAAAAGTCCCAAAAGAAAAAGGGCATTGCTCTAAAAAACAAAATACATGATGAAAAAAGAGAATATTTCTAAGTTACTCGTGGGCATCCCCATAAGCAACAGTTTCATTAGGAGTAGAGTTGAGAACATCTTCAACACCAGGGGGAACAACCGAGACCGGATCAGCCATCACCATCTCACCCTCACCGTTTCTTCCATCCTCGGCAGCTGGTTCTTCCATCCCTTCTTCTTCTTCTTCTTCTTCTTCTTCTTCTTCTTCTTCTTCTTCTTCTTCTTCTTCTTCTTCTTCTTCTTCTTCTTCTTCTTCCTCAAGTTCGGACAAAGGAACCATGACACCATCTTTGTTGAAGTCCTTGTCCACGTCGGCTCAAGAGAAGTCGGCATCAAGGTTGAAGCATTCAAGCTGCTTCATAGAACGAGAAAACCCCCTGACATGCTCTCTCATAATGCTGGCCACAGCTTCATCAACATCGTCCTGAAGCTTGCAGTTGGCCTCCCTATCAGTCTCTAAAGACTTTCGAAGTTGAGCAAGGGATGAATGCAAGTCTTCCGTAGCCTTTTGGAAGTGAGCCTTCTCTTCCTTCTCCCTATCAAGTTCAGACTGAAGAGAAGTGTAAGCCTTCTCATGCTCGACTTTCTGAGCCTTCAGCTGGCCAATAGCTCGGGCTTAGTTCTCACACTTTGCCACGGCCTGAGCCAATTCATCTCGAACCAGCAAAGCTCGAAAGGCATCGGCCTTCATTGACTCCATTTTCTTCACGTTGTCGAAGAGTTGATGACTCCAAAAACGGGTGATGGAAGTGATCCTGAGGGCATAGGCTGCAGCAGCTTCCATGCTCTCATCAGTACCTTTCTCCAACAAAAGTCGAGCATTGGAGGGTGTGAAAACTAGGCCGTCGGTGAGAGGACCAAGGTTGAATTCGTTGCTCTAGAGCGAGCCGAAGCCAGTTGTCGCGATCGTCCCGTCCAGGCACCGCGAAAAAAGGGGAGATAAAAAGACTGAGGAGTCGCCACTAAAATTTTTATTGGGAAAATCTTAGAAAACCCAATTATTTAAAGGTAAACTGGTCTAAAAAGAGAGAGATGCGGTGGAGTCCGCGACTGAGACGACTGAGACGACTGAGGCGCGGTGGTTTTTACGAGCAGGGACACAGGTCAGACTAAGTTTCTTTAACTTTCATAATTGCATTTAAGAGAAAACAATTAAAACTCGTGGTGGTTTGTTTTACTGAAAAGTGAGAACCAAAGAGAATCAAGCTATTATGGATAAGTGGCGTCATCTGTTAAAGAAACATGTGATTGTGAAAACAAAGTAAGTCAAGGGTAATAGGAAGATAAACATCAAGTAAGCCAAGGGTGATGGGTCAAACTCGAAACCGAGGTTAAGTCGGACGTGGTGATTGACGCGGCGACGGCAGAGTGAATGCATGTGTGGGGATGGGAACAGTTGAGGGTGTTGGGATGTCAGAAACAAATATTCTTTTATTGTTTTTTTTTTGAAAGCAGAAACAGAGAATGGAGAAGAAAATAAGGAAGAATCCTAAGTGTGTTTTCTGTGTTTTTTTCCTTTTCTTCCTCCTCCTTTGGTCACTGTTCAATGCAATATATAGCACAAAAAAAAAGAAGATGACAAATCTTCTTGTTAGGCCAGCTGGTGTGGGTACAAGTAGTGGGGAGCAAATCAGTCTTTGCTCCACCACCTTGCAGGGGCAGCCATGGTGCAAGGGTAGCACTGTACCATTATCCCTCTTTTCTTTGAAAAAGAAGATGACAAAGAGGGGTACAAGCATGGGAGCAGATTTTTAAAATTTTTACTTTTTTACTTTTTTTATTTTAACAAATCAGAATAATAAAAAAACAATTTTTGGTTGGGTTTGGGATAATGGGCCCAAAAGATAACTTGGAACAAAAACGAAAATGGGCTCCATTTGATGATGAATGGGCCCAGAATAAAAACATTTTATTTTTATTTTTATTTTTGTCTATTATTTTCTTCAAAACATTAATTAAAATTCCGTGCAAAAATAGGTATTCACAGCTGCCCCTCTTTACTTGTTTCTTATTAGATAGTAGGTGTAACCGTAGTTAACCTATTATCGTTATAAGAAACGAGTAAAGACATTTTCTCCAATTTTGGTCGGAGTTCACTGATAAGTAAACGGATGCATAATTAAAAGCTTACGGGATGGACTGCCCGTAGAAGCTCGAACAAAAAGATAAAAAGCTTGCGGAGTCGTTTGTCCGCTGAAGCTTGAACTAGCAGAGCTTACGGGGTACGGTACTCGTCGAAGCTTGACAGAAAGGTTAAAAGCTTGCGGAGTCGGTTATCCGCTGAAGCTTGAAAGCAAAATGGGAAAAGCTTGCGGAGTCGGGTATCCGCCAAAGCTTGAAAAGAAATGTTAAAAGCTTACGGAGTCGGTTGTCCGCTGAAGCTTGAAAGGAAGGGTTAAAAGCTTACGGATTCGGTTATCCGCTGAAGCTTGAAAGGAAGGGTTAAAAGCTTACGGAGTCGGTTGTCCGCTGAAGCTTGAAAAGGAATGTTAAAGGCTTACAGAGTCGGTGGTCCGCTGAAGCTTGAAAGAAAATAAGAAGCATGCGGAGTTGGTTATCCGCTGAAGCTTGACAAGAAATGTTAGAAGCTTACGGAGTCGGTTGTCCGCTGAAGCTTGAAAAGAAATGTTAAAAGCTTACGGAGTCGGTTATCCGCTGAAGCTTGAAAAGAAATATTAAAAGCTTACGGAGTCAGTTATCCGCTGAAGCTTGAAAGCAAAAGGATTAAAAGCTTGCGGAGTCGGTTATCCGTGGAAGCTTGAAATGAAACATTAAAAGCCTGCGATGTTTGTGCAATTTACTGAGTTTTGTGCTCACAAGAAGAGAAACAATTGCAATGCATGATGCCAGAAATGTCCTATATGCTTGATGAAAACCTCAAATGATTTCAATGCAACACAAGGAAAGCTTGTAATATTACTATTTTTATTTTTTTTCATCTTTTAGGTGGTTTTTATTGTCACCCTTGACCCCTTAAAGTGTTGATCACAGACAAGCTCTGAGATGAACTAAAACATGTTCTGTCTTCGTGGAGAATAAAGGCTAAGCGCTTTTGAAAGGGTACGCTTTCTCTGCAATGATTGTCCCTATGCTTCCTGTCAGTAGACCACGGTGCCCTTTGTCTGGAGATCATCTTGTCCTTTCGAACCTTTTGAAATTTTCAAAGAAATTCTAAATGCTTTTGAAGACACCAAAACATGTTTCACATTTCATTATATACTTATCATGATGAATGCACACACGATTGACAAAAGTTAAGAGAAAGAGATAAGGGTAAAATAATTGGGAGTTAATGTCATTATATTTGGACTGAAAAGGCATTCAAAACAGATATTACAAAGGAGTATGGACTTGCAAAAAAGGTTGTGGAGTGGAATCACATCTCCTCAAGTGACACCTCTTTCCATGACTAGTATTAGTATCCCTCATACTATCTTGACTGCTCATTAATCATCATCTGAGCGTGATATCTGCCTCAGTCTTCATGCATCTAGCCCACTGATTGCCCCAGTTCATCGGCTTGACGACACTTCCCTTGTTTATTTTATTTTTTGAACCCTAACTTTTGCCTAGACCGCCTTTTCAGGTTTTCAGCCTAGCGGGTTGCTCTAACGTTTGCTTAGACTGTCTTTTCAGATTTTCAGTCTAACGAGCTTCTCTTTTTTTCATTTTTCACTCCTTTTTTCTTTTTTTTTTCTTTTTTTTCTTTTCGAGAAATGCGTTCAAGCACAATACCTTTTGACTACATCTTAGTTTACAGGGAGTGGAAGATCCTCCCCATCCATCCTGGTGAGAATTAAAGCTCCTCCCGAGAAGGCTTTTTTCACAACATAAGGTCCTTCGTAGTTCGGGGTCCACTTCCCACGATGATCCTTTTGGACTAGTAGGATCTTTTTGAGCACTAGATCACCCTCCCGAAACTTCCGCGGGCGTACTTTCTTCTTGTAAGATCTCATCAACCTTTTTTGGTACAATTGGCCGTGACACAGTGCTGTTAATCTCTTCTCTTCAATAAGGTTCAATTGGTCGAGTCAATCTTGGACCCACTCGGCTTCTTCCAATTCTGCCTCTCTCAATACCCTTAATGAGGGGATCTCTACTTCAATCGGGAGCACTGCCTCCATCCCATACACCAAAGAATATGGCGTGCCAATCCTTATACGTCACTACCATCTTTTGGACAATCTTCTTGATATTTTTATTAGCGGCCTCAACTGCCCCATTCATCTTTGGGCGATATGGGGAGGAATTGTGATGCTTTATCTTGAAGTTTTCGCACATCTCTTTCATCATCTTGTTGTTCAAGTTAGTCGCATTATCAGTGATAATCTCACTTGGCAACCCATAACGACAAATTAATTCCTTTTTTACAAATTTGATCACGACATTCCTGGTCACATTGGCATATGATGCGGCCTCAACCCACTTTGTGAAATAATCAATGGCAACAAGAATGAATCGATACCCATTGGAGGCTTTTGGTTCGATTGGACCGATCACGTCCATTCCCCACATTGAGAATGGCCAGGGTGCCAACATGACATTCAAGGGAGCCGACGGCGCATGAACCTTATCAGCATATATTTGACACTTATGGCACTTCTTCGCATAATTAAAGCAATCAGTCTCCATTGTCAACCAGTATTAGCCAGCCCTCAAGATTTTCCTGGCCATTGCATGACCGCTCGCGTGTGTTCCAAAAGATCCTTCATGTACCTCTTCAATTATCCGTTTAGCTTCTGTTGCGTCAACACACCTCAACAACACCATATCATGATTTCTTTTGTAGAGAATACCTCCATCTAAAAAAAAACCCATTGCAAGTCTTCTTAGAGTTCTTTTGTCGCCCGGAGGGTATTCCCTTCTTTGGATGAAGCATTTGATGTCATGGTACCACGGTTTTTTATCAGACTCTCCCTCTATCACTTGACAATATATAGGATGATCACGACTTTCCATTTTGATGAGTGGTAAATTCCTCTCGTCACTTACTTTGAACATTGAGGACAAGGTAGACAGCGCGTCAGCTAATTGGTTATCTTCTCGGGGAATATGATGAAATGTGACTTCATCAAACTGCTCAATCAAACCTTTGATGTAATCATAGTACGGGATTAACTTGGCATCTCGGGTTTCCCATTCCCCTCTTAGCTGGTGGATGACTAATGCAGAATCCCCATATACCTCCAGTATCCTTGCCTTTGATTCTATCGCTGCCAGGATCCCGAGCGCACAAGCCTCATATTCGGCTATATTGTTTGTACAATCAAAGCAAAGCCTTGCAGTGACAGGGAAATAATCATTTTCCGGTGAGATTAGTATTGCCCCACTTCCATGTCCCAATGCATTAGAAGCTCCGTCAAACAACAAGGTCCACTTTTCTTTTGCTGGTGGTCGTTCGCGATCAAATAAAGCCATTATATCTTCATCGGGGAAATCACATTGCATCGATCCATAATCTTCTACTGGCTGATTGGCTAGATATTCTGCAAGAGCACTCCCTTTTATTGCTTTTTGGGTGACATAGACAATGTCATATTCTGATAGCAGGACCTGCCAGCGAGCAATTCTTCCAGTCAGAGCAGGCTTATCAAAGATATAATTGATCGGATCCATTTTGGACACCAACCAGGTAGTGTAACACAACATGTAATGCGTCAAACGGCGAGCCGCCCAAGACAAGGTACAGCAAGTGCGTTCTAGCAGTGAGTAGTTGACTTCGCAACTGGTGAATTTCTTACTTAGATAATAGATGGCGTGTTCTTTTCTTCCTGACTCATCGTGCTGCCCCAGCACGCAACCCATAGATTCATCTAGCACAGTCAAATACATGATGAGAGGTCTTCCCGGCACCGGGGGAACCAAGACCGGAGGCTCCTATAGGTATTGTTTGATCTTCTCAAAGGCTTTTTGACAATCTTCATTCCATATTACTGCCTAATTTTTGCGTAGAAATTTAAAGATTGGTTCACATGTCGCGGTCAGTTGGGAGATGAACTGGGCAATGTAGTTCAATCTTCCTAAAAATCTGCGAACTTCTTTCTCCGTTCGAGGTGCTGGCATATCGATGATTGCTCGAACTTTTTCAGGATCAACCTCTATTCCTCTTTGACTAACAATGAACCCCAGAAGCTTGCCTGATTTCACTCCAAAAGTGCACTTGGCTAGATTCAGTCGGAGCTTAAACTTTCTTAACCGCTCAAAAAGTTTCTGCATATTATCAACATGGTCATCTTCGGATCTGGACTTGGCGATCATGTCATCTACATAAACTTCTATCTCCTTATGCATCATGTCATGGAATAAAGCCACCATAGCCCGCTCATATGTTGCCCCAGCATTTTTCAAGCCAAAGGGCATAACCTTGTAGCAAAAGGTTCCCCATAAAGTGACAAATGTAGTTTTCTCCATATCTTCAGGTGCCATCTTGATCTGATTATATCCTGAGAATCCATCCATGAAAGAGAATAATGCATGTTGGGCAGTATTATCTACAAGAACATCAATATGAGGCAGAGGAAAATCATCTTTGGGGATAGCCCTGTTCAGATCTCGATAGTCGACACACATTCGAACATTTCCATCTTTCTTGGGGACAGGAACGATGTTAGCGACCCATTGAGGGTACTTTACCACTTCTAGGAAACCCACATCCAGTTGCTTCTTGACCTCCTCCTTGATCTTGAAAGACATTTCTGCTTTCATCCTTCGTAGTTTTTACTTTACTGGAGGACACTCCGGCTTTAATGGCAGTTTGTGTTCTGCTACACTAGGCTCTAAACCTGGAATGTCTTGGTACGACCATGCGAAAACATCTTTATAATCCATCAACAACCTGATCAACATGCTCTGCTCCTTGTCTTTCAGGGAAAGGCCAATCTTGACCTCTTTCTTATCATCTTCGGTTCCCAAATTGATTAGTTCACTCGTCTCTTCATAGGGTCGAATTTCCCTGGCTTCTTGTTCTACCAACCTCAATAATTCAGGAGGAACTTCCCCGTCATCATCAACAACCTCATCAGCATGATCAATAGGATAGTCAAAATTGTATGCTGAGTTATTAACACTGTCATTTTCAAGAGAGTCACTTTTAGATCTGCATTTTGGTAGTTATCAGGGAAAGATGAATGAATAATGGTTAAAGATGGGAAACTGCATTTATTGGTGAGGAACGATGAATAAAAGCGAAAGTAAAAAGGAGAGATAAGAACATAAAGATATTGAATGCATGCATTTATTGATAAGTCATACTGAAACGGAAACAAGTAAGCCCATTACAACAAAAATCCTAAAGCCTTGGGCAGAGCTAAAGGATAAGCATTACAGAATTACTTTGAAAAAAACTCTACGGTCCTGGGGAACTCAATGACCTCCCAATTGTTGAGCTCTGTATCCGGAGGGCATGGATACACCAAATTGACACCATGATCGGCGAGATAATCATCTTCAACAGCTGCTGCTTGGTCCAGGAATGTGAACCCTACACTTCGGAAGCTCTATCGAATGTCACAGATGGGAACTCTTTCGGCCTCGTATTCACGATTTTCCAGCCGAGCCAACCTCTTTCTTTTCCTCTCTTCTATAACCCTCATCTTGTCGGCCTTGGTGGGTTTATATCCTAACCCAAACCTGTCCTTGTTCTCGGTGAGCATGAGGATGTCAGTGACACCTTGGCTATTCTTCCCCAAACCGCTTCCAGGTCGGTATCCTCCTTTGAGCATAACCCTAACCATCATAACAGACGCTTTAGATGACTGAGGTTTCAAGAGTGGAGCACCGTCCCCGACATAGGTGGCATTGGCAATTTCAAGCGATTGGAAAGCGGTCTCAAGAGCTTCTTCGACAGCTTCAATGTAAGGGGTTGTTGATGGCTTACTCACTAACATAGCCTCCTATCCAGAAACAATTATCAATTTGTTATCGACAATGAACTTCACTTTCTGGTGCAGTGTGGAAGGTACAACTCCAGACAAATGGATCCATGGTCGTCCCAGGAGACAATTGTAAGTTGGCGTAATGTCCATTACTTGGAAGAGTATTTCAAAGGTGCAAGGGCCAATCTGAATGGGCAATTCAATTTCTCCCATAACTTCCCTTAGGGTGCCATCGAAAGCTCTTACAATCATTGTGCTTGGCTTCATATGAGTTCCATCGAAAGGCAACTTTGCCAGTGTTGACTTTGGCATTACATTCAAAGAAGAACCATTATCAATGAGAACCTTAGCCATGACATGATCTCGACACTTCACCGAGATGTGTAATGCCTTGTTGTGCCCCATTCCTTCAGCTGGAATTTCATCATCAGTGAAAGTGATATAATTATCAGCAACGATGTTACCCACGATATTATCAAGTTTATCAATTGTGATGTTATGAGAGACATGAGCTTGATTCAACACCTTCATCAATACTCTCCTATGTGGCTCAGAATTCATCAACAAAGACAAGAGAGATATCCGAGCTGGAGTTTGATTCAATTGATCCACCACCCTGTATTCGCTCTACTTGATGAACTTCAAAAATTCACCGACTTCTTCATCAGATACCTCCTTTTTATTAATTATCACTCCCTTTGGTATCCTCTTCGACCGGTGTTCCTTCCACCTTCTCTTTCCCCTTGCGATCTTTTTCTTCCTTTTCTGTTCCCTCCCTTCGCAATACCTCTGGAGTATAAATGCGACCACTTCTAGTCATTCCACCAATTCTCGAAATGTTGGTAATCACAGTGGTCCCGTTGGGAGGACTTTGTTGAACCTGCCTGTCATATCTCCATGGTACCGCTTTGGTGTCCCTGTAAGGGAAATGACCTGGTATTCGGATGACAACTGGTGTTGGCCCACTCAAAACCGGCATAGGTTCCTTTTTAGTATAGTGTATCACCACTGGCTTCGGAGCGACTTGCTCAGGAACCGGCTGAGGATTAATCACAACAGTATAAGGAGTTATCTTAACTGGAATTGGGGAAATTGTAGATTCAGCTACCATATTAATGCCACACTCATTCAGTTCACAACCAATTAGGATAATCTTCATATCTATTAACTGTTGCACAACCTGTCGAAATTCTGCACAGTCTTCAATTGAATGCTCCATATTCCCGTCGAAGTCACACCTTATCTCTTCATCAAGAGTCTTCTCTTCAACAATTGAAGTTTGCACCAATCCATGTTTCTGCATCTCCCTTAAAATAACTCTCATGGGAGTTCTGACATCAGCCACTTGGCTCTTAAGAGTAGGTTCCATAAAGCTATCAATGGCGTTGACTCCCGAATCCCCAGGATTTGGCATAGGACCTTGTCCCCCATTCGGAGCATCTTTCTGAAAGCTCAACCACTTAGCATCAATAAGGTCTTGTACCTTAATTTTGAAAGCCCTGCAATTCTCAGTGGAATGACCTATTGCCCCCGTATGATACTCACATTTAGCATTTGGGTCGAACCACTTAGGATAAGGAGGCCCCAATGGTTTCATTGGGATAGGAGTCAACACAGATTTATTTATAAGCTGATGCAGTAGCTCAGTGTAGGTCATGGGTATCGGGTCGAAATGTACTGGCTTTCTTTCCGAGTTATACGGTGATCTTGTTTAGCTGGTGTTTGGGTTTGGACCTAGGGGTTGAACAATTTGAGGTGGCATGGTAGGATGTGTTTGAGGCTGAGAAGGGTATGACGGTCGGTAAGGAGCCATCTGTTGAGGATTTGGAAATTATGAGGTGGCGGCGATGTATGGCTGGTTGGCTTGGTGATACGGAGGTGGGTGGTAATATGGGGCGTATTTGGCTTGGAAGGTGGGTGTTTGGTTTGGTCTATATTGATTTGGTTTCTTTTGTTCAAAGGTTACTACGTGTGCTTCTCCTTCTTTCTTTTTCACAAACGGGGCTCTCTTCTGGCCGTTCATTACTGAAGTCTCAGTGATCTTGCCATTCCTCATTCCACTTTCAATTCTCTCACCAATGATGACCATGTCATAAAAGTTTGATGACACACTCCCAATCATCCTATCATAGAAAGGTGACTGGCAAGGTTTACAAAACCGGACCGGTCATCGAACCGGTGAAGGCAGCGGTTCGAGGTTCAATGGTCCAACCGAGGTTGCACCGTGGTTGAACCGGTTATAATTAAATAATATTATTTTAATTTTTAATATAATATTTATCACAATATTAAACAAAAAAACAACATAACAACTAAAATTATTAAGCACAATTTTTATTATTTTGAAATTAAACTAAATAAATATAAAGATATATGTTAAAATCATCTTCATAGGGAAAACCAATCCAAAATCTACAATCAGCCCACATATGTTAGAAAACAAAAGAATTGGGTTTCGACTAGGATGATCCAAATCCTTTTATACTATTTTTTTTCTTTTTTTTCAAGAGAACCGGTTCAGGCCGGTTCACTACCGGTTATGACCGGTTTTACCGGTTTTGAACCGATTTTCCAGTTTTTGCACCGGTTCAGTGCATGACCGGTTTTTCCTACTGACCGGACCGGCCATGGTCCAGGTTCCCGGTCGGACCGGTCGGACCGGCCGGTCCGGTCCGGTTTTCAAAACCCTGGTGACTGGAGGGTATCAATGAACATTGCCACAATTTCTTTTTCGGTCAATGGAGGCTCTGCCTGAGCAGCCAATTCCCTCCATCGTTGTGCATACTCCTTGAAAGTCTCTGTGTATTTCTTTGCCATATTTTGGAGTTGCATCCTATCGGGAGCCATGTCAATATTGTACTTGTATTGCTTCAGGAATGCATCTACTAAATCCTTGAAGGATCGGACGTGGGCCCGTTCGAGATGCGTGTACCAATTTGAAGCTGCCCCAGTTAAACTGTCTTGGAAGAAGTGAATCAAGATCTTATCATCTTGAGCATATGATGCCATCTTCCTTACATACATGGTCAAATGGTTTTTTGGACAAGTGGTTCCCCGATATTTGTCGAAATCGGGTACCTTAAACTTGGGTGGAATCACAACATTTGGCACCAGACAAAGTTCTGAAGCATCCCGCATACCATAACTATTTACTCCTTCAATGGCACGTATCCTTTATTCTAGCACTTCCAACTTCTCTTTAGATTGGGAATTCCCTCCTGACTGATTCACTGGAGTTTCACTGTACATATTATGAGGGAAGGAGTATGGCATATAGGAGGATCCGAAGTTTGGCATCATTTGAGTCCCGTGGGGTCCATAATGTAAGGTGTATTGAGGATTTTTTGGATTGGCAGAAAGTGTCACTGTCGGGGTGTTACCATCTGTAGGGTTAATAGTTTGTGTTTGTGGCATTTCGACGGCATCAGTGGGGGTTTGTGTCTGAGTGATATGCTCGGAGTTTTGAATGCCATCTTGTGGGCTAGGGGCCGTTGGTGACACAAATCCGCGAGGCAAACCGTATGGGGGATTGTTCGGGTCAAATGAAAAATGAGTTTGGTTGCCCGGATAAATAGTGAGAGGCATCATGGCCCCTGGTTGGTTGAAGCCCTGAATAAGAATCTGAGCAAAACCAGGGGGAATGAGAGGTGTGGCCGGATGTCCTTCGTTCGAGGCTGGAGGGTTATCCTCTGTGTTCTTTTCCTTCTGCATTGCTTGTAGGATCTCCATCATCTTAGTCATCTGATCCTTGATTTGACTGACTTCATCCCTGATCTCTTGGACTTCTTCTAGTTCATCCGCCATGGCTCTCGTCTGCGACCGAGTGCGATAAGGGTGTCTTCGAGTAATTGTTTAGAAAAGTCACACACTGTTTTAATCGAAACAAAAGTGAGAACAAAATTTTGGAAAAAAATCAAAAGGCTTTTATGAAAATCACCTTTAGACCTTATTATTATATTTTTTTTGAGTTAACACCTTATAATAGACAAGAGATGGTCCCTCCATCCCACACAGAGCATTTTACTCATAAGATGTAATGGAGTTGACAACAAATCTAGGGGAGAAAAAACTCTCCACAATAGATGTTGTCTCAAACACACTAGCAATTTCTGAATTGAGACATCTCGTCCTACCCTTTGTGCAGAAGGAAGAATCCTACAAGGCAAAGATGTAGTTGACAACATACTAAAGGAAGACCATGCTCCACGTTAGGTGTCGTCGCAAGTCAAGTGCAAGAGTTGGAGTGCGAAGGAATCATAGAGGCAAGAACTGATTTCATTAAACTCCTCAAAGCAAAACAATAGAATTATGGAGGCAAGGCCATATTTCATTAAAATCTCCTCAAAACAATACATAGATTGGGATTACATCACAATTCTCGACATTGTTAAAACATTTTCATCCTAAAGTCAATAGCTTAGGTATCTTTCTTTTTAGCCCTCGAGTAAACCCTCCACACATTTGCATGAAATCATTCAACTCAGTCGGGAGACGAAGCATGGTGTCCGCACGAATTTTTTTTTTTTTTTTGCCTTTTCAAAGCTTTGGAAAAAATTCGGAATACAATGGCTTAGCTCCAAATTCATGCTCATATATCTTTTTTTCCATATCTCAATATCTATCCCTCGCTCTCGGGCCTCTTCTCTCCACCACTTCACGGCATTCATCACTTGAACCCTTTGATCGTGATAGTGTTTTGCCGAGGTCCACCCTAAATCGCACTGCTTCTTGATTTCGACTAGTAGGATATTCAGCTCTTGGACCTTTTGTACCAACTCATCAATCATCCTGTCTTGTGCACAAATTTGCTTTTGTAGGTTGGCATTGACTCCCCTTTGTCGATTGACTTCCACTTCCAATGACTTTCTCACATCTCCTTGCTGAATGACTTCTTCTTCTAGCCGACGCTTTTCTTTTCTTAGTTGATGCCTTTCTGTTGTCAAGGACAATACCTTACTTTCAAGATTCTGGATCCTAGTCATGACGCTCGACGGGACCTTGTCTGTATTCTTCTGGACTTTCAAGGTTGCGGAGATATCTGCACACAAATCCTTTAAATGTTCATTTTCCTTTGTTAACTTCTCACAACGCTTCTGACCAATGGCTACCTTCAGCTCGGCATCTTGCTTTTGCTGTTCCATTTCCTTCATTTTTGCTTTCAGGATTTTCAGTTGTTTTGCCATTTGAGTTACCGAAGGGGAGTAATCTTCAGCTTTCATGTTTTCTGCAGGAATGTTGACAAGACCTTTCCTTGATTTTCTCCATGCTTTATACTCAGCCAATGATTAGGATTGGTCGGCCCAATTATGATCTTCCCGCCATCCTCACATTTTTCCATGCATTTCTAACTTCCTTTGCCAGCAACTTGGTATTCTCACCATCCTTGTATCGGAAACAGCATCCACCAAGTTGTTCTTCTCGTGGCACGGTTTACGTCCAACAAAGTTGTCGTAAGGCTATGGCGGGTGTGTAGGATATGCACCCTTTCGGGCCCATCAAAGGAACATTTGGATAGTCACCACAACTATAAATGATATCTTGCCCCTGTTGACTTTCGTACCATGGGCATACCCACTTAAAAGAGTCTCTTTCCATTTTGTCAAACTCGCTCTTCCATTCCTCTTCATTAAGCTGTCTTATAGGGATGTTATGGAAGCCTCTTAGTGGATCTGAATGGCGGTTGACATAGCCTTTTGCGTACATGTGAGTCATGACCCATACATAGAGCAACTGTGCACAACATCTGAGCTTCCCCTTTGGATGCCGCTGGCAAAATTCTAGAGTCAAAAGCATTTCAGCCAATACTGCCGGCATGGGGTTTTTCTTTCTTTCAACTGTGAAGAACACATCCATTGCTGCTTGATCTATCATGTCTAGTGCCGATGGAAGTAGAACCAACCCATATATTGCTAGTGCCAATACACTCTCAAAGGTTTCCCAGTCTTGTCGATCCATTAGTTTCTTCAAATGATTTTCAAGAAACTTTCGGGTTAACCCTCGCGAGTTTGAGTGCCCGGTCAAGTTCACTTCAATTTCAGGAAACCCTAGTAACCCTGCTATGCTTGCAGTGGTCAAGTATTGCCCAGGTGAAAGTACACAACGTGATTTTTCTGTATTGGCAAACATAACAGGCAAGCATATTCTTCAATGGTGGGTGTAATGTCCATGTTTGGCAACTCGAAACATCTGAGATGTGGGTTCCAATACTGACTTAGAGCACTCAAAGCAGTAGCTTCAACCGGTATGAAAATTGGGTCCAAGATACCTCCATACTTCTTGACGAAGCTTTTTCGATGTTCTTGAGGTAAAGATTGGCTCAACTCTTTCAGATTCTCTAATGAGTTCAAAATCACCTTAGAGCTCTTGGTGGTGGGAGCATTGCTAGTATGTCTGACTTTTTCCATCTCTTGTTATCAAAGGTGTTATCTCTCACCAAATTATCTGTGCAAGGGAAATTTTATTTTATTAATAACATTTGGAAAGCAAAATTACTTATGCATGAGAGTGTACCAAGATGCATGAATGAATGACATATTGACGATGCATGGCCTAAAATACTACATGCACGAGCATACAATATAATATTGTGTGTAACAGGATGCACGAATGAGTGGCATGTTAAGGTGCATGTGGGATGCGTACAGAAAATCGTTATGATGCATGAGATATAAATATGATTATTCATGTTGCATAAAAAGATGGAATACGCTCCCTTTTATCCTACATAGGTCATATCCTAAAGTTGGGATTTCTGAAGTCAAGACCCTATTTTGGTAGGTTGCTAATGGCATTTTATGTGCATGACTTTTCGGGACAGATCTAGACCCCTAAACATATGGTCCTCGGATTACCCTCATCTAAAAGATAAGGATCCGAATCCATGAATCTCACCACATGGACAAATAAGTCACAATATGGTAGTCCATGTACCGGTAGCAATCCGAGCGGGAGAATCAGTGACTGTCAGGGACGCAAAAGCATCACAATAACATCACTGAAGCCCCTTCTAATCTTATGGCATTCCAAGACTCGGGTATAAAGCCCAAAAGTGTTTGCAACATGTGATAGTGATGTATGTGATGGGAGCATACAAACCTTCACAAAACCTACTAAAACAAAACTACCCCAAACCTGCAAAAAAGGAACAAACAACACCAATACAAAAATTCTCTACCCTAAGGTTGCAAGAATATACAAAAGCAGTTATGTAAGCATTAAAAAAAGAAATAAAACAAAAAGGGTAAAACAAATATTTTCAAAGCTGTTTTTTTTTTAAAAAAAAAGCACAACCAACTATGATAGGCCTGACTCTCAAAAGTCCCCAGTGGAGTCGCCAGCTATCGCGACCGTCCCATCCGGGCGCCGCGAAAAAAGGGGAGATAAAAAGACAGAGGAGTCGCAACTAAAATTTTTATTGGGAAAATCTTAGAAAATCCAATTATTTAAAGGTAAACTGGTCTAAAAAGAGAGAGATGGGGTGGAGTCCGCGACTGAGACGGCTGAGGCGCGGTGGTTTTTGCGAGCAGGGACGCAGGTCGGACTAAGTTTCTTTAACTTTCATAGTTGCATTTAAGAGAAAACAATGAAAACTCGTGGTGGTTTGTTTTACTGAAAAGTGAGAACCAAAGAGAACCAAGCTATTATGGATAAGTGGCGTCATCTGTTGAAGAAACATGTGATTGTGAAAACAAAGTAAGTCAAGGGTAATAGGAAGATAAACATCAAGTAAGCCAAGGGTGATGGGTCAAACTCGAAACTGAGGTCAAACAAGTCAGACGTGGTGATTGACGCGGCGACGGCGGAGTGAATGCACGTATGGGGATGGGAACAGTTGAGGGTGTTGGGATTTCAGAAACAAATTTTTTTTTTTTTTGAAAGCAGAAACAGAGAATGGAGAAGAAAATAAGGAAGAATCCTAAGTGTGTTTTCTGTGTTTTTTTCCTTTTCTCCCCCTCCTTTGGTCACTGTTCAATGCAATATATAGCACAAAAAAGAAGAAGATGACAAATCTTCTTGTTAGGCCAGCTGGTGTGGGTACAAGTAGTGGGGAGCAAATCAACCTTTGCTCCACCACCTTGCAGGGGCAGCCATGGTGCAAGGGTAGCACTGTACCATTATCCCTCTTTTCTTTGAAAAAGAAGAAGATAACACAGAGGGGTACAAGCATGGGAGCAGATTTTTAAAATTTTTACTTTTTTATTATTTTTTTATTTTAACAAATCAGAATAATAAAAAAACAATTTTTGGTTGGGTTTGGGATAATGGGCCCAAAAGATAACTTGGAACAAAAACGAAAATGGGCTCCATTTGATGATGTAATGGGCCCAGAATAAAAACATTTTGTTTTTATTTTTATTTTTGTCTATTATTTTCTTCAAAACATTAATTAAAAAATCTGGGCAAAATTAAGTGTTCACACCAGGGTTGCAGCAGCCATTGTACCACTTGGTATCTGAAGTAAGGTCGGTCACCATCGGGGCCTTTTCAGGCATCCGCTCAACAACAGGAGTCTCCTCGACCATCGGGAGGGGAGAAACACTTCTAGCAATCTCGGGCTGAACATCTGCCCGAGCCTATTTAGGAAGGCGAGTACTGGGATCGGAAGCTTCAACGGTCTTCTTTTTCTTATCCTTCACATCGGAGGCAGGGGCGGAACCACCGACGTAGTGAGCTGATTTCTTCATCGGGGCCTTGTAGTTAAATTTCCCATTATCACTGCAGAAAGAAATCGGTCATAGTACTACATTGAAAGAGGACAATTAAAGTACTTTCCAAAAATCTACTTACAATCAAAATCGGATTGCCGAGTAGAAGAAGGAAGTAACAAAAGTTTCCCACAAGGCAGGGGCCGAGGGTAAAGACTGAGAATCTCAATGTCAGTCCTCTCTTGAGCCATCATATAGTCGAGGTCATAACTACAAAACTTAGTGGGGTAGGGTTGCCAGTAAAGAGGGAATTTGGAGATCCCATCTGAGTCAAAAAATAGGGACTTATTTCCTACAGTAGGTCGGACTTTGAAAAAGTCTGACTTGAAAAACTTGTATGAACTCTTGTAGAGCCTAATGATTCCCCTCCGCTCAATCCCACTCAGGGAAATCCAACCGACCTGATCTCCAAACCTGACTTTATAAAAGTAAAGGAATTTAGGAGCAGTAGCCACCATTCCTATCTGCCCACAAAGAATTTGGAAAGCCTTTAAGAAGGTCCAGTTGTTTGGGTGGAGTTGAGTAGGTGCAACATTCATGATTTTCAGAACATCACACTCAAATTGGGTAAATGGCAAGGTAACTCCAATTTGCTCAAACATGGTTTTGTATACATAAGTGAAAGAAGGTTGATCCGGTGGGGCATGAAGGAAGACGTGTTCATTCTTAGAACATGGCAAACACTCTACAGTGCCACTAGAAGAAGCAACCTTAGTTTTAATGGATGAAAAGGATTCAGAATTCTTGAAGTTTGAATGAAAAGCCCCAGCATCGGGCTTCACCCAAAAATACCCAGGGATAATGATATTCGGGTAAGGGACTCTAGGCATCCTCCTAGCACGTCTGCAGTGCTTACGGGTGGTAACAGCATCAGGAGTAGCTGAGCTGCTACCAGAGGAGGAGGAGGCACCGTGGTCACCTCCGTCATTGTTAGAAGGCGGTGAAGATGGATGAGGAGAGACCCCAATAGGGTTGATTTCGGGCTCTAGGATCTGAACCTCAGAAGAAGCATCATGGGATACCTCGAATGAAGCCTCCATGGATAAGTGAGGAGAAATGAAACAATGACAAGAAGAAATTAACTAGGGCGTACCTGGAACATAAAAAAAAAAGGTGCAGAGAGGCTCGGAGAAAAAAGGCTTGGAGAAGAAGCTTCAAGAGGAAAAAGTATGAATGCAAAGGCAAGTAGGGGCCTATCCTCGGAACTTCCTCAATTTAATAGCAAGCAATATGTCGTTTCAGGAAAAATTGAAACGTTCCTTTTTGAAAGTAATGATGGTGGTTGCCTCATTGGAGAAGAGAAACGTCTCTTCAAATTCGGCACACCAATGGTGGAGCAACACGTGGCGAAGACATCGGAATACACGCTGCAACATCTAAGGATTTGAGTACGTAGCCGTAGAGAAGGCCTCAGAAATAATGTCGTAAAGGTCACGTGTCACAAGAAAGCCCTATCTTAATAACAAAAGCAACGTCTATTTTCATCTCGAGAAACTGACATACTGGCACGGACCAAAAAGTCATTATCAGCCTCCATCTCAGCATAGCTCGGTTCCTTCCGTAAAACTTTTACGCTCTTCCGAGCTTAAAGATTGGGGGGCTTGTATATGGGCCGAGGTGTCAAGGTCGGCCACCGAGCTTAACAAAAAATCAATAGGGGTCGAGTATCAAGCTCGGTCACTAGGAAATCAAAAGAATGGATTGTTAGACCCACTTTCCAAAGCCGCTAAAATCGAATGTTAGCCGATATATGAAGATTGGCCATCAAACTGTGGCAAAAATGGGAGAAGTCTTACTCAATCAATCCTGAACTCAGATAATTTTAAAGCCAAGCTCGGCTCCTGTCATGAAAACTTCTACACTCCTTTGAGCTCGAAGCTTGGGGGACTTGTGAATTGACCGAGGAGGAAAACTCAGCCAACGAGCTTGGATGCCCGATTCGATAAAAGCGGGAAAGATAAGATCATGATACTATCTCAAATAACCTTTTTTGTTTTGGCTTCAACGAATCAAGAGGGGTGTGAATTGAGCTTTCAAAAAGGTTTTCAAAAACTTTACTTTTCAAATCAGAGTTTCCTAAGGAACTTTTACAAAAACAGTGAAGGGCTTTTCATGAAATCTTGAATAGAAAGTGATGAGGATAAGAAAGATTTATTCAGAAAGATAAATCAGTTCAGGGTCGTACAGGTATTAGATACAGGCCTTAGTCAGTCAAGAACTGAAGTTACAATATATCAATTTCAGTTATCAAGAACAGTTTTAATCAACTCAGTTTTGAACAATTAATAACTCAAGATTGGTTGCAGTAATACTCTGGTTTTAATTCATATTAAACAGATCAAGAACTGATATCAATTGAAAACTTAGAACATCAAGATCACAGTTATATGCACAAGACGGAAATTAAAGAGTTTGAGTTTAGAGATACCACACAACCAGATTTATCTTGGTTCAGTCACCACCATTGTGACCTAAATCCAGTCCCCACTCCACCTGTGGGTTTTCACACACTAACACAACAAGCTTTAGCCAGGTAGCTTGAAAAACCTTTACACCACAGAGCACTCCTTCACCTCGAGATACCACACTCTTGTGAAGAGCCTCAATGTTCTTCCTTCGGGATACCTCACCCTAATCACACAGAGAGACTCCATCTCTCTTTACAATCAAATAGAACGAAAAGATTGATTCCTAAACTCTCAATAGTCAGATATACAAATTGAAGTTCTTATGAGAATTGAAACACTCTTTTTCACAATGAAGCTCAAGCAAGAAGATGAATGATTTTCACAATTGATCTCTCAAATTGATTTTTTAAAAATTTTGATCTGTTTGTTGTTGTTATTCAAAAAAGTGTTCATTTGATCCCTCTATATATAGGAAACAAGTTATAATCGTTTGGATCAATTAAAACAGATTTGGGTCTGATAACAGAATCTGTTTTCTTGATTCTGATTCATGAACAGAGGTTGAGTACATGGCTGTATTAACCAATTTCATACTGATAGTTCTCATAGTTTCTCAAAAACTTGAACTTGGTTAATCCATCAGTACACCCATTCAATACATTTATGTATTGAATCAATAACCTTAAATTCATTTATCAGTTACAGCAGCAGACATATATCTATTGATTACATGGCTGTACCTGACAAATAATTTTCTTATTTCCAAAAATCATTTTCATTAAAACTTATTCCTTTTAATGCAGGTTATGAAAATTAATTTTCTTCATGCATCTTTTTAGTTGAGCTATCTTGTGACTTTCTCTTACAAATCATCTAAGACTTAAATCTAAAATTCTCCTTTAAGCTTGGTCTTGATGATCCTTTGATCTTTGACTTTGCTCTTTTGATTTCTACATGCAGCTCCTTGATTCCTTCAAGTTCTTCATTGAATATTTTCCTTGAATTTGCTTAATGAACTTGTTGATCACTGCTTGATACCTGTCTTTGCAATTTGACACTAAAACACTTGCACACACATTAAATTGTATTTGTCATATATCAAAATCTCTAAGTCATTGAGTCTTACAAACTCCCCCTTTTTTATTATGACAAATCTTCTAACAAATTATAAGATCAGAGTATAAGTGTAGCAGAAGCTAAGTGTTTTTGACAGATTTATATCATGGTATCAGAGCAGAATTATATCAGAGCAAAAAAAATATTATCAGACCAGAATTTGATTTACTCCCCATTAATCATGTAAGCTTATAAGCTCCCCCTCAACATATGTGCATGTATAATTTGTTATTATCCTCTTTCTCTATATCATAATTTTTCCTCCCCCTTTTGGCATCATCAAAAGGTAAAGAAAAGAAACATTCAAAGCAATAGAGAAGGCAAGCATTTAAACATTCAAACATAGCATATAAAATTGTTCAAGATAGAGGGATAGGTGCAGGGACAAATCAAAAAAGCGTGTCCATCTAAAATTGTTCCTTTTGAAATAAGCGCGTACATCTTGCCACGTCAGCAGACGGAAGTACTAAAACACAAAGTAACCCAGTAGACGAGCTCCATATGCCACGTCATTGGATGAAGCTTCTCATTAAGGACTCAGCAAGTCCAAAGACTTGTGTGGACGTGGACGAGTGCTTCTGTCACTTGTGTGGACGAGCACTTCTGTCACTTGTGTGGACGAGTGCTTCTGTCACTTTAGTGGACAAGCGCTTCTCTCACTTGTGTGGACGAGCGCTTCTGTCATTTTAGTGGACGAACAGAATTAGAATCTTGTGTATTCAGATTTTATCAAACTAAAAACACAGGGGATCCATTCCTGAACCTCTATACAGCTATAGATCACATCCATGTTTAAAACAAATTTCTAGTTTTTACACATGTACATGGGTTAGGTATATAGGTGTTCCTGATCAAATCTATTTCTTCTGAAACTCTCTTTTAATCATTCATAGATATTCCAAATCAAATCATACAAGAATCAGAGCATATTTACACAAAGATATAGTCATATAAACAGTTTCTTTAGAGATTAGATATAGTATTGATCAATTATGCTCAATTCTCTTCTAATGAAAAAGAAACTTTCCTTGTTCAAGGGCTTGATAAAAATATCAGCAAGTTGTTTAGTTGTATCACATATTCAATCTCAATTTCTCTACTTTGAATAAAAGTTCTTATGATAGAAATCATGTTTAAAGTTAATTGTTGCATAGCAAGCAAAACAAATCATTTAAGGCTTCATCAATTTTCTTAGATTCAATTTGTGAACCAAAAGCCATATGATTATTCCAAGATTGATCAAATAACTTTAATACAACAATGTAGACATATTATACAATGATATATAAGTCAACACAAAGATTCACAATCATACATTAATAATGATAATTAGAAAACATATTCAATCAATATTATTTCTTTATTGTTACCCATTTTGTGTTTGGTGAAGGCTCTATATCATGATTCCAATTTTTGCTCTTGACCTTCCACCACACCTACAAAACATAATTTTATGTTTGTGTTATAGGTACCCAACTTTTCTTGGGTCCTTCATGGTTAGAGTATGCTAAAGTTCCTTTTGGAACCCATATTTGCCTTATCTGCAATGAATAATTATTTCTCAAATTGCAGAAAGCACCTATTCTATTACAATAATGACATCTAGCATATTGTGATGCATTAGCATAATGAGAAACATGAAATTTTCTAAAGGCTTTTGCCTTTCTCTCAATTTTGTACACTAAATCAACTTGGTTTTTCATTTCTTTTTGTTGTCCAAGTAATACACTCAAGTTGTCTTTATCACTAGTAATTCTAGATAGACCGTCATTCAAATTATTTATATGTTTCTCCAACTTAGGACAATTATCACATATAGGTGGTTCCAAAACAGTAGTCAATCTTTCTTTTACAGCATAATTTTCTGTTTTTAATTCATCTAACTCTTTGTTTAAAACAGAATTTTTCTCTTCTAGGTATGTGATGGTTTTCTTAGACTTAATTAGCAATCTAGCAAGTCTAATGGATTCTTTATGAAGTTCTTCAAAAGCATTTTGCAATTCATCATAAGAAGGTAATTCATCAAGGTTATAATCATTTACCTCATCATCTTCTTTATGAAGATGAGCAGTTAAGCACAAGTTTGATTTTTCATCATTGGAATCATTCCTTGAGCCAAGATTATTATCCTCCCAATCTATGTATGCACGTTTAAGTTTCTTTTCCTTCTTAAGCTTTCTGTCAACCTTTGTAGATTTTACAGCTTTGAATGTGATGATTCTATTGTTCTTGTCTTCTTCTTCACTTAGCGCCAATCTAGTCAAATCCATTTCATGTTCTTGTAGCTTTCCAAAGAGCGCTGCAATTGACATTGTTGAAAGGTCTTTGGATTCTGAAATTGCAGTTACTTTAGGATGTCATTCCCTACCTAGGCATCTCATGACTGTGTTAACTTGATCTTCATTGGAGATTGTCTTTCCAAGTGCAGTCAATTGATTCACAATGTGTGAGAATCGCATTTGCATAACCTCCATTGGTTCTCCTCGATTCATGCGAAATAACTCATTCATATGTCAATGTGTTCATTCTTGCTCTTTTGACATCTGTGGTTCCTTCATGTGTTACTTGTAATGTATCTCACATCTCCTTTGCTGATTTGCAATTTAAAACCCTAGAAAACTCATCACGGCTTAAAGCAAATGTTATAATATTCTTAGCACGTGCTGCCTCAATAAAGATTACCATTCTTTCCGTCCAATAGATATACTCAGATCCATTGAAGGCAGGAGGGCGTGCAAGGGAAGCCCCTTCATTCAAACAGTCATTGGAAGCCATATTCTTATAGCTGTTAAGTCAAACTCAAGAGTTTAGCTCGATGCCAATTGTTGTTTTGGCTTAAACGACTCAAGAGGGGGGGTGAATTAAGCTTTCAAAAAGTTTTTCAAAAACTTTACTTTTCAAATCAGAATTGACTCAGGATCTTTTACAAAAATAGTAAAGGGCTTTTTATGAAATTTTGAATAGAAGGTGATGAGGATAAGAAAGATTTATTCAGAAAGATAAATCAGTTCAGGGTAGTACAGGTATTAGATACAGGCCTTAGTCAGTTAAGAACTGAAGTTATAATATATCAGTTTCAGTTATCAAGAACGGTTTTAATCAACTCAGTTTTGAACAATTAATAACTCAAGATTGATTGCAGTAATACTCTGGTTTTAATTCATCTTAAATAGATCAAGAACTGATATCAATTGAAAACTTAGAACATCAAGATCACAGTTATATGCACAAGACAGAAATTAAAGAGTTTGAGTTTAGAGATACCACACAACCAGATTTATCCTGGTTTAGTCACCACCACTGTAACCTACATCCAGTCCCCACTTCGTCTGTGGGTTTTCACACACTAACACAACAAGCTTTAGCCAGGTAGCTTGAAAAACCTTTACACCACAGAGCTCTCCTTCACCTCGAGATACCACACTCTTGTGAAAAGCCTCAATATTCTTCCTTAGAGATAGCTCACCCTAATCACACAGAAAGCTCTCTCTCTCTTTAAAATCAAATAGAACGAAAAGATTGATTCCTAAACTCTCAATAGTCAGATATACAAATTGAAGTTCTTATGAGAATTGAAACACTCTTTTTCACAATGAAGCTCAAGCAAGAAATGAATGATTTTTACAATTGATCTCTCAAATTGATTTTTTAAAATTTCTGATCTATTTGTTGTTGTTATTCAAAAAAGTGTTCCTTTGATCCCTCTATATATAGGATACAAGTTATAGTCGTTGGAATCAATTAAAACAGATTTGGGTCTGATAACAGAATCCGTCACCAGTGCAAAATATGCTTTTTACATCGGAGTTTCCACATCGGTTTCCTTAAAAGCGATGTGTAAAACAAGGCGATGGCATTTTTGAAATTAAAAGCAAAGGATTCCACATCGGTTTAAAAGTTAACCGATGTGTAAATATTTTCCACATCGGTTATTTTTAATCGATGTTTAAAAGTAAAACAAAAAAATTTCAAAATTAGAATTTTTATCTTTTAACATCGGTTTTTAAAGAACCGATGTCTAATATATTGATTAACAACATCGGTTAAAGGATAACCGATGTATAAAATTATAAAAAAAAATAGAATTTAAAATTTTATCTTTCCACATCGGTTCCAGATGAACCGACGTGTAATATAAATTAACCACATCAGTTTCTAGATAACCGATGTAATAAATTAAAAAAAATGAAATTTTAAATTAAATCGTAAGTTTTTACATCAGTTTCCTAATAACCGATGTGAAATATTACTAACCACATCGGTTTTGGTATAACCAATGTGTAATATTTAACAAAACCCTTCTTTTTGTTTCTATTTTCATTCCCTCCATTGTCATGCGCCCTTTTCCTTTGTTCCGAGAATGTAAAGCCAAGACAGAAATGGAAAAACATCTCTCACTCACTCGCCACACATACAAACACAGACACCAACCCTAAAAATACGCACAAATTTGAAAAGCTACATTCAGATTCAGACACTGTCTTTCTCTTTTTTCCCACATCTCAACACTCTCTGGTTTCTCATTTCTACACTTCACACTCACTCACTCTCTCACAACTCCACAACAAACCTTCAAGATCTTCATTCTTCCACAAAAAAAAGGTGCGTTTTTTTCCCCGTTGAATTCCATCTTTTTTAGTTCTCCACTGTTTGATTTATGAGTGAAACACCCATTTTTTGATTTTTTGTTGTGAAAATGAAATTATGAATTCACCTTTTTTTTGTTCTTTAATTATTTTGAAAGAAAAAACTCATCTTGCTCTATCCCTTTTTGTGAATGCTTCAAAAGATTCTGTTTTTAGTTTAATTTCTGAAAATTCAAGTCTGTGGCTTTAAGGTTCTATAATTTTAAACAGTCCCATTTGCAAGATTAGTCATTTCTTCGTTTCTTGTTTAGAAAAGTTATGAACTTTGACTCCAAATGGTTGGATAAGTAAATAGGGGATGCCTGAGAATGGCACATGAAACCACTCCTCATTTTCCTGTTACTGGTTTTCAGGCTCATCACAGATGCACAAAGAAAGAGAGAATTTTGTGGAGGATATCAAAAATGAGCAGACGGTGTGGGTATGTTGTGACTTGTGAAGATATAATATTTTTATTCTAATATTCTAATGCTGGTTTTCTAAGAGGGATAAAGTTACCATAGAAGAATGGGAGAGACATGCTATCATTATTATGACTTAGCTAACAATGGGTTCACTGGCAGTGCAGAATCATTTTGGCATTTTATCTATTATGCATATACCTAAGATCCTAAAGTGTCCAAAATCCTGCTGCCCTTTCTAGTGGTTATTGCTGAGAAATTGACAATCATATGATAGACAAGTGGGTCCATCCATTAGGGTGAAAATCATATTGAACATGGGTTTCCCGAAAGACTTCATCTCACTCATTCTTATTTTTGCCCCTAACTGGCAAAGCTATCAGTCATGAGAGTAAGACAAATACAAACAAGCACCTTACTAGTACCCTCCACACATATAGGCTAACCGAGTAAGCTCAAGAACTAGGACACACATATGAGCATTGATACAAATGTTGAGTCTTACATAATAACAATATTGGTAGATGCTAATTATGTTGCCT
This sequence comes from Sophora flavescens, assembly GCA_030762895.1. Taxonomy (NCBI): domain Eukaryota; kingdom Viridiplantae; phylum Streptophyta; class Magnoliopsida; order Fabales; family Fabaceae; genus Sophora; species Sophora flavescens. Next base: position 165,563,175 of record CM061067.1, read on the forward strand.
TGTTAGTCAAGGACATGAAAACTAATTACATGACTCAAGTGGCTTCTTTCTATGCCTGTAAAAGATGAAACTAGTATTATTTGTTAATCAAAAAATTCCTTCATCTTTAAACTAATATTTCTAGCAATATTAGACAGAGAAGTGAAGCAATATAATCATAGCATGCTAGCAACAATGGCATTGCATTTTGATCTGTCAGGATGTCACTAGCATTGCTTGTACTTAGGACATAATTCCAAAATAAAAACAGTTGAATATGGCTAATAGCTGATCAGATTTTTCCTTCTAGAAAGACACAGGAAAATGTCCTAGCTCTTTACAATCTCATCTTCCCAAAACAGAACGACCATAGTAACTGTTAGGAGTGTAAAATAAAGCCTATTAGAGTTAGTTACAATTTGTTAGGAGTTGATTGTGTTAGGAGTTGTTAATATTTTGTTAGGGTGTTAATTGTGCTAGTTAGTTAGCTCTATAAATAGAGCCTCATGTATCACCTTTCATCATCTTTTTTTAATCAATCAATATGTTACCACATGAGTATCAATATGCTCTCTATCTCTCTTATGCCTATGACCTCTATTCCTCTATAATATATCATGTAGCTTTTTGGTTTCTAATTATCTTTGTTGTCTGAATGTAATTGAACGTACATATGTATTGTTCGTAATAAATTCAGTATATATTAATTTAGTGTGTTTTTGTTGTACAAAAATGATTGTGTTGAGAATATTTAGAATGTTATTCTGGTATTGACCTGCATTACTGAAGCAGGGAAAAGGAATGATAGAAATGTAAAAGAGTTTTAAAAAAAAAAGACTTTACACATCGGTTTTTAGGAAAACCGATGTGGAAATTGAAATTTTCACATCGGTTTTTTTTTAAAACCGATGTGTAAAGTCTAATTTCCACATCGGTTTTAAATAAAACCGATGTGGAAAGTCATATTTCGAATAGGTTACCCATTGACAAATGAACTTTCCACATCGGTTATTGTGAAAACCACTGTTAAAAATGTACTTTAAACATCGGTTTTAAAATCGATGTGAAAAGTAACAATAAACAACATCGGTCTTTTCAACATCAGTTTGAAAACCGATGTGAAAAGCCAAAAATAACCGATGTGGAATCCCTTTTCTGCACTAGTGTGTTTTCTTGATTCTGATTCTTGAACAGGGGTTGAGTACATGGCTGTATTAACCAATTTCATACTGATAGTTCTGATAGTTTCTCAAAAACTTGAACTTGGTTAATCCGTCAGTACACCTATTCAATACATTTATGTATTGAATCAAGAACCTTAAATTCATTTGTCAGTTACAGTAGCAGACATACATCTATTGATTACATGGTTGTACCTGACAAATAATTTTCTTATTTCCAAAAATCATTTTCATTAAAACTTATTCATTTTAATGCAGGTTATGAAAATTGATTTTCTTCATGCATCTTTTTAGTTGAGCTATCTTGTGACTATGAGATTTCTTTTTCTTACAAATCATCTAAGACTTAAATGTAAAATTCTCCTTTAAGCTTGGTCTTGATGATCCTTTGATCTTTGACTTTGCTCTTTTGATTTCTACATGCAGCTCCTTGATTCCTTCAAGTTCTTCCTTGAATATTTTCCTTGAATTTTCTTAATGAACTTGTTGATTACTGCTTGATACCTGTCTTTGCAATTTGACGTACACTAAAGCACTTGCACACACATTAAATTGTATTTGTCATATATCAAAATCTTAGTCATTGAGTCTTACAACCATATCTGGTTACAAGAGATAAATCCCACCAATTAAGGAAATCATATATTTCGGAGAATATTTAAAGATTTAAAGAGATAAGAGATAAAGAGATAAACCGGTCTCTAAGAGAAAAGGGAACCCTATTATAAAAAGAGGAGAATCCTAAGAGAAATGGACACTTTTGACTGACCTAAGTGAATCTCCCTTAAGCGTATTAGAGGAACCAGCTTGACCAAGAGACTATTGAAAAGTCATTGTCCACTGGTATTCATCAGATACAAGATTAAGGGATTGAGATTACCGTATGGCCAAGGGTTGAACCTAGAACTACGTCTGACTTTGATTCCCATTGGGATACGTAGGACCGGAATACAATATTCTGTCAAGGCATAATATAAAACAACACGATTGTTCACTCTTGGTTTGACATTCTATGGCGAGATTCCGACAAGTCGAATCTCGGCGGGAACATTTATTTTCTTCTATTTTAGAATCCAAAGAAAGAAATGCGTCAAAGTCAAATGCAAGAAAACAAACATCATGGGAAAATTGAGAATGATACGGCAAATTCTTCTATAGTTCTATTTTTTTAATGCCAAACAAATACGTGTATAAGCTTTCTATCCGAGTTTTAATACGTGATTATGGTAGGCAAACCGACGATTCATGCACAGACGTGTTATTATCAACTTGTAATCACTCTATACGACTTTGATTAAAGCAAATCTTTCTTTTTATCCCCCTTTTTTTTAGAACTTTTATCTCCTTTTCAATTATCTCCTTTTCAAGTCGGAAAAGTTTGTAATCTATTAATTATCACTTCCTCAACATTTCTATTGATCATAACATACTATCATCAATTAACGAAAGAGACAACTACTATTTAGCACACAGATTGGATTAAATCATATGATTGACTTGCGGATGCACTTCCAATTAGATCGGGCAATCCTATTATAACTAAAACTTAGGGTTTCCACATCAAATTTTAGACCTAAAAGAATTCAAGCTTTTTTGTTTGACTTGAAAGAGCACACGACACGATCAAAATCGAGTTGGGTTAGCCCTTGTGCAAATCCTCCATCAACTTTCAGTATCTAGTTCTATTTATGTTCAGATGGAATAGAAGCATTTCCATATTACTGTATTTTATTAATTACTTTTAATAAAGCTTTTATTCAGTCTTTCCCGACCTAAAATCGTTTTCCTCAATCTCTATTTCGAAACAACTCAAACAAGCTCCATCACTTGTGATGATTCTTTATGACATTTTTTAATTATTTAAAACAAAATATAAAATTTTAAAAAAAAAACATTATTTTTAATAGAGATGCTAAATATCATGAGACGAACCACCAACGAATAAGTTAGGAAATTTTAAAAAAAAAATCATCTCGAATAGGTTTCAAGAGAAAAAGCAAGGAGATGGATACAGAAAAACAGGTAATGGGCAACATGATTTTCGAAAAGGACCACTCAGATCCTTGATTGGGTTGACACGGATGAATGCGAATGATTTTTTTTTTTTTTCCTCTCTTTTTCCACGCAACCTACTTTTTGTTATTCAGCATTAACCCCACATGTCTTCCTTTTTTGGATTGATACGGATTTCAATATTTCATCTTTACTTCTTGTCCTCTGCTTCAAAGCTTGAATATTCGTAGCTAGCAATCTAGCATGTTGCAAATCGTCCTGCTCAACCTCCCATGTGTACGTGTGATTCCTCTCCTCAACAGAAGTCCCTGATTAGTTTGGTCCTATCTATTTGCTTAGTTAGTGGGAATTAAGCAGGTGTGTACGCATGCAGGAATTAAGCAGCATCTCTTGTGCATCGTTTGGATACATTAATTGATTTCTTGTGTGATTTCATAAGCAAACATGGAGTGGAAATTGTGAAGGAGGTTGGCATAGGGCCATCATTTATATACGTTCAGAGGATAGGGGAGTTTTGGAGTGTTAGTGTCAAAATCCGACTTACCGGAGTCTAGCCGGAGTGTGTATAACCGAGAATGAATACTAAAGTTGTTTTAGATTATAACTTGACAAAATGTTATATTCTGGTCCTTCGTATCCTGAAGGGAATCAAAACTAATGTAGTTCTCTATTCAACCTTAGGCGATATGGTAAACTCAATCCCTTAATTTTGTATATGGTGAATACCGGTGAACAATAACTCTTTAGTAGTCTCTTGGTTTGGCTGGTTCCTCAAGTACGCTTAAGAGAGATTCACCTAGGTTAGCAAAAGTGAGTCTTTCTCCTGGGGTTTTCCTCCTTTTATAATAAGGTCCCATGATCTCTTTACTTAGATATTAGTTCTATGTCTTCTTATCTCTTATCTTTTAAGCCAACTTCCGGATATATGATATCATTTTTTGATAGGACTTACTTCTTATATTGAGATAGGAGTAAATAGCCAATTTGGTCCCCGAAATTGTAAGATCGTATCAACTTGGCCCCTGAAATTAACGAAATTCCAAAAAGGTCCCTGAAACTGTAAAACGTTGATCAAATTAGTCCCTTCGTTAACCCAGTTGACTGACGCCGTTAACGGCGCTGAGGTGGCACTTCACGTTGCTTGACAGCTGTCCTCCACGTTAGGGACCAACCTGCACCAATTTCAGGGACGAAATTAACACTACGTTACAGGGACCAAATTGCAATCTTCTTCCTCATCATCTTCCTCCTCCTCTCACCTCCACAGAACCTCCTCCTCTCCCTCTTCTCTCTCCAAATCCAACTCCGACGCAATCCAAAGCCTCTCCTCCATCCTCAACAACCCCCATGTCGTCGCTTCTCACAACCCACAAGAACCTTTGTTCACTCCTCTCCAACCCAATAGCTATCTCCTTCAACCGAGTCTTCGAGAACCTTCCAAGGCTTCCAAAACTCAGCAACACCACGCTCTGATTCGGTTGCGAGTCAAGCCAACTCAAACACCCGTTTCGATCTTCTCCTCCCCCACATGTTTCTAAAATCACAAGTCCCACACAGAACATTGGAGGCATGGAACTTAAGGACCCATCGTTTAACGTTTTGATAGCTCTTCCTTTAATTGCATCAAACGTGTTTATGATAACACCATCACTCTCCTTTATACTTGCTGCTATGTCAAGGAACACTTTGTAAATGTGGCTCTCATGATCCTGCACAGGTTCTGGCAAATCTGATGTATAAATTCTAGTTAACCCCGGGAATCGAAGATGCATGTGAAGGTCTTTGATAGATTTTGTGGTGTTTTCGTGAATGGTTGGAATGTGATGCATCACTGCAAGAGAAGAAGCTCCTGAAGTGTAGTAAAAGTAAGTGGGGATGTGAAGGGTTGTGGTGACTTGTGTGGCAGTGTAGTTCATGAAGTCTATGACAATGCCTTTGAGGTTTGAGGTTTTGGAGATGGAATGAAGGGTATTGTGGACATTTTTGGTTCTTTGTGGCGCAGAGTTCGAGGCCGGCGACATGGGGGTTGTTGAGGATGGAGGAGAGGCTTTGGATTGTCGGAGTTGGATTTGGAGAGAGAAGAGGGAGAGGAGGAGGTTCTGTGGAGGTGAGAGGAGGAGGAAGATGATGAGGAAGAAGATTGCAATTTGGTCCCTGTAACGTAGTGTCAATTTCGTCCCTGAAATTAGGTGCAGGTTGGTCCCTAACGTGGAGGACAGCTGTCAAGCAACGTGAAATGCCACCTCAGCGCCATTAACGGCGTCAGTCAACTGGGGTTAACAGAGGGACTAATTTGATCAACGTTTTACAGTTTCAGGGACCTTTTTGAAATTTCGTTAATTTCAGGGACCAAGTTGATACGATCTTACAGTTTCGGAAACCAAATTAGCTATTTACTCATTGAGATAGGGTTGTTAGTTAGGCATAGATAAGTGTTATCTTTTAATCTTATCTTTTCCTATGTCCTTGGGAGATCAGGTCTCCAAGCTCGGTGGCCGGGCTTACCATCTCGGCCAGTACATGGAGGTTGGAGGGAAATTGAATGTAGCACTTTATTTTTTATTTTAAATAAATTTTTTTATTACTTTTTTTAATAAAAATAAAATGAAAGATAATCTCATAAACTTTCAACTAATACTTAATCAATTTTATGAAGAAAAAAAATACAATTATTTAATTTACAAGTAAAAATAAGAATTTTATTGGTATGCAGCAGGGGTGTTCGCGAATTGGAATGGATCGGCTTTGAGCTAAAAAGTCATCCGATCCAATGATCAAAACAACGTGGGGATTGGATCCGTTTGCTTCTTTAAAAAAAATCCGATCCAATCCAATCCAATCAAATGTGGTTTGGATTAGATTGGATAATTCAGTTTTTGTCATACTTTATTTTTTTATTATGTCAAATGTCATTTTTACTTATTTAATAATGGACAAAAGATAATCTTCATTTAAGTGAGCTAGTTTAGGGTGCTCAATACTTATTTTAACATCTCTTTATATTATTACAGTGGAACCTTTATGAAAGGCAGCAACTAATTGTTTCTTATTAGTGAGGGAAAAAAATCCCGAACCTTTATGAGTGAGGAAAATTCTAGAGAATTATTGACAAAATTTTAATTTGGGAGTTTGAGAAAAAATAATTATTAATATTTTTTATTCAATTTATTAATATTTTTAAAACTTCCTTTTATGTTAAATATTCTTCTATGTTAATTCTCTATATCTACTCTCATTTATCCTATTTTCTTCCTTGAATCGGTTACAAAGAAATTGTAGCTAATTATTTTTCAAATTTATTTAATTGATTTTTTATGTTTCATGTTTACTGAATCAAGTATATATATGTTATGCATCAAAACTTTTAGCAAAATATAACTTCAAAACATTAATGGTTATTCTAAATAGTATTATATATGTCATTCCAACAAAAATATTAAAGAGAATGAGGGACATAAAAGTATGAAAAACAATGCCTAAGTATGGGCAATATTATAATTTTAAAAATAATAGTATATGTATATAAAAGACGGTTTGGATTGGATTGGATTTCACTAGGGGATCCCAAATCCGATCCAATCCAATGAAAAAATAAGGGGTTTTTTTGGGAGTTTGAGAAAAAATAATCATTAATATTTTTTTATTCAATTTATTAATATTTTTTAAAACTTCCTTTTATGTTAAATATTCTTCTATGTTAGTTCTCTATATCTACTCTCACTTATCCTATTTTCTTCCTTGAATCGGCTACAAAGAAATTGTAGCTAATTATTTTTCAAATTTATTTAATTGATTTCTTATGTTTCATGTTTACTGAATCAAGTATATATATGTTATGCATCAAAACTTTTAGCAAAATATAACTTCAAAACATTAATGGTTATTCTAAATAGTATTATATATGTCATTCCAACAAAAATATTAAAAAGAATGAGGGACATAAAAGTATGAAAAACAATGCCTAAGTATGAGCAATATTATAATTTTAAAAATAATAGTATATGTATATAAAAGACGGTTTGGATTGGATTGGATTTCACTAGGGGATCCCAAATCCGATCCAATCCAATGAAAAAATAAGGGTTTTTTTTGGGAGTTTGAGAAAAAATAATTATTAATATTTTTTTATTCAATTTATTAATATTTTTTAAAACTTCCTTTTATGTTAAATATTCTTCTATGTTAATTCTCTATATCTACACTCACTTATCCTATTTTCTTCCTTGAATCGACTACAAAGAAATTGTAGCTAATTATTTTTCAAATTTATTTAATTGATTTCTTATGTTTCATGTTTACTGAATCAAGTATATATATGTTATGCATCAAAACTTTTAGCAAAATATAACTTCAAAATATTAATGGATATTCTAAATAGTATCATATATGTCATTCCAACAAAAATATTAAAGAGAATGAGGGACATAAAAGTATGAAAAACAATGCCTAAGTATGAGCAATATTATAATTTTAAAAATAATAGTATATGTATATAAAAGACGGTTTGGATTGGATTGGATTTCGGCGGATTGGATTTCACTAGGGGATCCGAAATCCGATCCAATCCAATGAAAAAAATAAGGTTTTTTTTTTCAGTTTTCGGTTTTTTCGGTTTTCGGTTTGATTTTTACGGTTTAAATCGGTTTGGATCGGTTGATGAACACTCCTAGTATGCAGTGTCAATTTAAAGATTTTTTACACTGCCAACTAATTATAAATTCTCTCATCATTTAAAAATATTTTATTCTTATCATAACTACCTTAATGTTTTATCTGAATCAGGAAAGAACTTAGGAAGAAAGAAATAGAAAGGAAAGAGATTCGAAGGAATAAAGAATATGAGTATATTTTTATGTTGTTTAATTTTAAAATTAAAAAAAAAATTAAAAAAATTCTTATAATGACATATTTGCCTCCAAGAATACATTTGCACGGCTTCCCTGGATCTTTCCAAAATTTCGACCATCATAAAGAGATTGATTTTCCACTTGGATCCCACTACATATTTCCCCCTATTTCGATTTTCTCTCCCTTATCCAAGAAAGGGAAACCACCCCCCCCCCCCCCCCTTGAGGCTCACCTTGGTCCTTGGGCCGTAAGTCTGATTCCATGTTGTCATCACCGTCAAGAAAAATGCTTTTAATAAAGAGTTATTTCATTTGAATATTAAATTTTGAATATTATATATGATTGATATATATATATATATTTTTATCTTTTTTAAACATATATCCAAAAAAAAAATACCATATGATATCCATATTCCATTGTACAAAAATCATTCTTGTTTAATAAATGGGAGGAAAAAGGGATACACATTATTTCAGGCTCATCCAATATCAATTTATACAACCACTTTTTTAAGTCTCAATTAAGGTTAGGGTCATACTAATTAATATTCTTAGGGTACTCTTTAAGGAACCCAAAAAAATAAGTTTACATTTGAAAACTAAACATTTGACTTTTTTAAATATTAAATACATCAATTCTCGATATAAATTTTTCTTTCTTGATTTCTTAACGAGTGTCTTAAAAAAAAATTAAAGGATTTCATTCTCTTTTATTCAATAGACACAACAAATAAATCTACATACTCGAGGAAAAACAAAAGCAAAAAAATCTACATACTAGTCAAAAAAATGTTTTCCTTAAACGAATACAACGTGAATAGTTAAAAGCATCTCGTCTCTTAATCAAGATTTCGAGTTCGAGTATTGAGTATAAAAAAACCTCAATTAGAAGAAATGTCATCTTTAAAGATGTCGAACAAGCTTCAACGAGAGATTAATCCCGATCTCAAATTGACAGTAGAATACTTCTAGAAATAGATCGAAATATTTTTTTTTTAAATAAGTAGATAAACGTATTCTATACCAAGTAGTACATCTCTTTTATTTCATGTATTTGTATTTTAATGCAATTGTCAAATCCTTGTCTTTATTTTTTTGCTATTTCTGTCAAAAAAAAATCTTCATTTTCTGTCAAAAAAAATCCATATCTTTATTTTCTGAGTTAAGTTTTTTGCTCTTTACGTTTGATGGTGCTTTTTACATGTTTTCCATCATTGCTTTTCTATAAATTTATGGGTTTTATAGTGTGTTTGGGAAATATTTATATTTAGCTGTTTTTAAGTAATTAAGTGGTTTTACGAAAAATTTGTATGTTTGGGTATCTAGATTATATTTTAAAAAAGATTTTTTCTCCTCATTTCAACTGTTTTCTAATAAGCTGCAAGACTCAAATGAAATAGATTAGCTTAAAATCGTTTTTCAGCAAACATATCTAAACAAAAACAGATTTTGATTATAATCGATTATCACAATAATCGACTGTTTTAAAACAGATTACCGACATAATCTTTTTTATTTCAGGTTTCTCAAACACACTCTAACTTGGATTGCCTTTTAATTGTTTTATCTTTGTTGATTTCTTTTGCGTTCATTAACAACAACAACTTTTTTTTTACAGAGTTGATTAACAGCTTGATAATAATAATGGTTAATAATATTTTATTAATAAAATATTAAGAGTATACTACAATGGAAATTATTTATTTGGCCGACATTATATACAATTTTAAGTTATTACATTAGTTTTTTTTCTAAATACCGTGTATCCCAATGTGTCAATGAAGGACTAATCACTGCTTATGGGACGTGGTTTCTACTGGTCAAACATTATTTTAATACTGTTCAGAAATCAAATCCGGGAGCAAACAAAGTCGACCCCTAGAGTATCTCCAGACATGCCAGTTATTAGTATGAGTTTAATAGATACATGTTATTAGTGTAAAAAATTTTATACTATCAATCAATCAAAAATCATAGTATGAATAATCTTTAAAATTATTATTAGGATAAAAATTAGACATTTTTAATGAAGTATTAATTTTTAATTGGTTAATAATATAAATGTGCACCAATTAATTTCTATTATTATTTCCAATTATTACCTTCTTTAACCAGAGAGAGCTTATATTCAGTTAAATCTTTAATAATTGATGGAGACAGATTTAGTAAATTTGAATAAACACTAGGGGCAACAGAGTAACATCAATCAATACCATCCTCTTCTTTTATCTGTGCAGTCATATCTCCCTTTCCCTTCTGCAATCACCAATCCATTCACACAATTTCTCAATTTTCCCCTCAGAAAACAACACAATATAAATAATAAAATATTTTCCCCCTTCACAACATAACTGCATCCTCGCGGGTGCATATTGAAAATTAGGGTTTCGATTCCCATAAATCCCAAAAAAAGCAAGGGCTGAAAAAAAACCGTTCCTTTATGGTTCTTTCTCCGATTGGAAAAGCACCTTTGATCGCGCTGTTAATATTCTCGTTGCTGGCGGTGCAATCCTCTGCGATGAAGGTTCACCCTGTTCCCAGAAAGCGCAACATCACGATCCAATACGGTAACAACAACAGGAACCCTATCTCGGAGGCTCTTGGAATCGCCGGCAAGAAGCTACGGCGGCTCCCCCATGTCTTCAGCCGCGTCCTGGAACTCCCCTTCCGCTCCGACGCCGACGTGGCCGTCGAGGAGGATCTCGATTGCTTCCGATTCGTCGCGGAGACGGACGGAATAGGCGACGTGAGGGCACAGACGGTGGAGATTCATCCTGGGGTTACCAAGATTGTGGTTAGGGTTGGTGGGTCGGTGGAATTGTCCTTGGATCACCTTGAGATCGATATGTGGAGGTTTCGGCTGCCGGAGACGACGTTGCCGGAGCTTGCCAGCGCCGTTTTCGTCAACGGGGAACTCATCGTGACGGTGCCGAAGAGGTATGGGGATGGGGATGGTGATGGTGATGTGAATGGTAATGAGAATTTCGATAGACTTGTGCTTGTACAGTGATGAATGATGATGATGATTCTTTTTTTTTTTTTTTTAGTACCTTGTTGCCTTCCAAACATGGCCTTGGTATGTTAGATTTCAGGTTGTTGTTGGAACTAGCGATCTTCTCTATGAATTTGTTTTTTGTTGCTGTTGGGTCAGAATTTCAAATAGTAAAAATATTTCTATATTCATGGCAATGGCAATTTTTCAGCATCAGTTATTTAGTTTTTTTTTTTTATTTTATGAATAGCATCAGTTATTTAGTGATGTTGTTCACTTGTTGCATACTGCAGAGTCCCTTTCCAGTTTTATTAATCCGTGTTTATGTTCTTTGATTAACAATTGGTATATATCTGCTTTGTTTATGAGATTTGTTAATTAACTTAATTTTTAAGTTGGACAAATTTTGTTGTGTTTCATTATTTGATTGAGGTGAACATCTGGACTTAAACATTTAAATGGAAGAGGAGGGAGGAAACTCTTGCTTTTTCAGACTCCTAAATTTGGGTCGTTCAGGTCAACATATTCCTTTTTATTCTATACACTAAGTAGTTTATTAACTTTTTGATCAATAATAGTTTATTAACTTTAAAATTATTGATTTAGGTCCACTGAATTCAAAATATACATTTGAATACAGCAATGATACATATGATATTTTGACAACATTAATCAAATTTTGTACATCATTAACCTTAGACCCTACAATATTATCCATCCATACATCTAGACATCATTAACCATGACTTGGACACTCGTGGGTATACAAATGACATTTTTTGTTTGATTAGATTGTACTCTTTTTCAGGCCTACAAAATAATTAGCACTTCCACACATATTGGGAGATTAAATGCAGAGGCACCGGAAAGTTGGTTTGGTTCTTCTTTTCTTTTTGATGTTTTATAGAAGGGGTTGCATCCATTTTGTTAAAAAGCAAGCATATTCTTTGCATGACGTTTGGGACATCTGTGAAAGAAATGTGTCGATCATCTATGCATCCTATCGGCGAGGAGTGTTGAAAAACTGCTTTAATTGCTGTTTGTCCACGGTCGCCTTAATTACATCGACTTTGATATATCTTCAGTATCCAGTATCTTCATTGTGCTAATTGTGTTTAGTCCCACATCATCTAGAAATATGATCTAAATAGTACTTAAGTTTGAGCAGTCCTTATCTTATAAGCCGGTTTTGTGGGATTAAGTTAGGTCCAAATCCAAATTTTAAGGAGTGTTTTCTTCTTCTTTTTACCTAAAAGCAGGATTCAGTGATGATTGTCAAAACGGATGCTTGGCGAGTCTTCTCACACTTAGACCTCGTGTTGGACTCGTTCTATAACTTAATGCCTATAGATATGCTACTTTCTGTTTCTTCGATGGAAATTTTATGATTTGATATCAAATTTTAACGGACTTCAGCTTTTTTCGTGGATTATTTATGAAAACTGTTATCGAAATTATGAAGGAAGAACTAAGATGGACTATCGTAACTAAGAGGCAAAAGTCATATGGGAAAAAACATGCTTGCTTGGTTAGATTTTTAATAAAAATTAGAAGCTGGGAAAAAAGTTGAAGTGCGTGTTTGGAAATGCATCAGGGAGAGGGAGAATCATGTCTATGAAGCATAAGCTACTGAGGGCAGCATCTAGACAAATGCACGGTGAGTAGCTTCTTAAAAAGTTATTTTTTTGTAAAATGACTTTTCTAGAGTATATTAGAATCATTTTTTAAGGGGCCTAAATATTTTGCAAGAAAGGATCTGTGGTTGCCTTCTAAATAATATTTCCTCATGCTAATATTATCTATGGTTCCAGATGGAAACAAAGGAGGGGGGAAATGTTTGTTAGGATTTAGGATACATTAAATGAAGGGTTATCAGTTAACTCTTTAAAATTTTCTTAAACTCGCAATTTTCAATTTTCTGAATTTTAAGGATATCGAGTGATATATATATATATATATATATATATATGTAAAAGCGCTTATGAACTTGTAGCAGTGTTGTCAAAAAACCGCCATGGCGGCGCCATGGCGGAAAACGGTGGCGGAATTTGAAGGAACCGCCATCCTGGGGCGGTGGCGTGGCGGATTCCGCGTGGCGGGTCGTGGCGGCCGCATGGCGCATGGCGATCGTGGCGGTCACGGCGGAAATGGCGGGCTGTTTGGGTCTTTTTGTCGCAAACCGACCCATTTAGCCGGCCGACCCTACCCGACCCAGCCCAAATGGCAAACAAACCCTAAAAGCTATCGCACGCACCCTTCCAAAGCAAACGCAAAACGCGAGAATCGCAGCACAGAGACCCTTCCCTTCCCCTTCCTCCCATTTCGTTCTTCTCCCACCACCGGCCACCCACTCTCCGGTGACACCCACCTTGGCCGACCACCGTCCGTGACCACCGACCTCCGCGACCCCCCTTGGGCCGGCGACGAGCAAGCATCTCTTCCTTTCTCCTTTTTTTCACCATTTTCGAAAATGGCAAGCGAATCCACCTTCTTTCGATGCTTCAAGGGCCTCCTCCAGAGCCGATGTTGGATGGAAATCCGCTTTCCATTGCAAGAAGGAGACACAAACTCATTGTGTGTACTTTCCGTTCAAAAGTCATGAAGGGAGGGATCACTAGAGCCAAACAACACTTAATGGGCAAGAAGGGGAATGTAGTTGCTTGTACCAAGTGTCCAAAAGAAGTTAGAGAAGAGCTTTGGACACTTTTCAAAGAGAGGAAGAATCTAGGCAAAGAACTATGTTTATGTTCCAAGTCTTGGAGCTGAATTGAGAGTCTACTCTATGTGGAGAGTAGTGAAGATGAGATGGAAATGACACCTACTAGTCTTCTTCTTTGCTGCAAGTTCCGCTTCTACGAGGGAAGAAAAAAGTTGCTAAAAAGGGGCCTATTGATCTCTTTGTCGAGAAACCATTTGCACCAAGTGCAATTGGTAAAAGGAAGAAGGAGGAAATGAGGCAAGCTAACATTAGAGAGGCATGTGAAAAGAAAGCGAGTTCTTTGGTCCATCAAAAAATTGCTCGTTTTTGGTATCATTTTGGTTTATCATTTAATCAGTATTAAGTTGGAAAGCTTTCAAGAAATGCTTGAAGCAGTTGGTGCCTTTGGTAAACATCTACCAGCTCCTACTTATCATGCTATTAGAGTTCCACTCTTACACATGGAGATGGAACACACTGAAGATTTGTTGAAAAATCACAAGGAGCAGTGGAGAAAACATGGTTGCTCTATTATGTCGGATGCATGGACTGATAGAAAGCAAAGATGCATTATTAATTTCTTGGTGAACTCTCCAGCTGGGACGATGTTGTGAAGTCAATTGATGGCTCGGCATTTGTGAAGACCGGTGAGAAACTGTTTGAGTTGCTTGATTCTATTGTAGAGGAGATTGGAGAGGAGAAAGTTGTTCAGATCATTACAGATAATGGAAGCAACTATGTTCTAGCTGGAAAGATGTTAGAAGAAAAGAGACCAAATCTTTACCAAGAGGGAATTGGTAAGGCATGGGGTTACTCGATTTGCTACCTCATTTTTATCATTGGAGAGACTTCATGGAGAAAAGGCCAATCTTAGAAAAATGTTTACTTCCGATGAGTGGAGCAAAAACAAGCTATCCAAGGAAGCTAAGGGGAGGCAAGCATCGAAGGTTGTTCTTATGCCTTCATTTTGGAAAAATGTGGTTTATATTCTTAAAGTCATGGCTCCTCTTGTACGAGTGCTTCGACTTGTTGACGGTGAAAGAAAACCAGCCATGGGATATATTTATGAAGCAATGGACAAGGCCAAAGAAGCAATTATGAAGTCTTTCAACAACAATGAAAGCAAATACAAAGATGTTTTTGAAATCATTGACAATAGATGGAATTGTCAGCTTCATCGTCCATTGCACGCAGCTGGTCACTATTTAAATCCGGAGTTCTTCTATTCCAATCCTGGCTTGGAGTTTGATTTGGAGGTTCACAATGGGTTGTATGCTTGCATCTCTAGGTTGGTGCCAAGTAAGGATGTGCAAGCTAAGATACTAGCCGAGTTGCCTATTTATAAGACTGCCAGCGGTGTCTTTGGTTCTGAATTTGCAATAACACAGAGAAAAGTCGTTGCTCCTGGTGAGAAACTAAGACCCCATCTTCTAATAATTTCACTATTTCAATTCTTTTAAGTTTAATGTTTAAATTCTAAGTCATACCACTCGATTTTGTAGCTCAATGGTGGCGAATGTATGGCTTCTCGGCTCCAAATTTGCAAAGAATTGGCTATCAAGATTTTGAGCTTGACATGTAGCGCATCCTGGATGTGAGCGCAATTGGAGTGTATTCGAGCAAGTAAGTATCTTGAGTTTATTTTATAAGTGTGGTCAAGCCTAATTAAGTATTAACACTTCAATTATATTTATGTTTTGATTCACTCAAAAAAGAGAAATAGGCTTGACCATAAGAAGTTGCATGATTTGGTATATGTCTAATATAAGCAACAACTCCATCATAGACATAGTATTAAAGATGAAATTGACCCAATTACACTCAATGACATTGATGAGTGTAATGAGTGGTTAGTTGGAGAGATGGATGATTATAATGATGATCTTTGGGAATGAGTTGGTTTTTGATGATGATGACACACTAAATTGGGGAACTGTTTATGAGGCTTCGGGGTTGGAGAGCCTACAACACTTACTAGGCAGAAAACAAGGAAAAGAAAAGGAGCATCAAGTGTTGCAATTCTTTGCCAAAGCTTCTAACAAAGGTCCAGTGCTAGTTCAACCTCTAAGGGGAGTAAGGGCAAGGGGAAAGAGATAGCGAGTTGATCCAAGTGAAGAATCGAATTTGAGGATGATTCCGAGGCATCTCAAGATGAACAAGAGTTACTTGTTTTTGAGAAATCTCGATGGAGAAGAGGAAGAGGGATATGCCCCATTAGATAACCAAGAAATTGATTATGTTGGGGTTGAGGAAGAGGAATAGCCATTTACTTTGTGTTTGTCATGTTGTTTTTATCATTTTGTTGTTATTTTGAATTATGAAGTCTTGAACTTGATGGTTTATGACATTTTCTATTTGAATTATGAGACTTATATGACATTTTCTATCAATTTAGTTTATGGTTCTTTACTTATGTTGATAGTGTTTTGGATTTTATATTTATTTCTGTAATTTTTGTTATGTATATGTATATATATATATAATTTTTTTTTGTCCGCCATGACATCCGCCATATGGCCGCATCGCCATCCGCTATGATGTATGGCGGATTTTTGGCCGGCCGCCATAGGCCGCCATCCGCCATCGATAACACTGACTTGTAGTTCAACTCCTCTGACCCCTTCTCCCTTTCTCTCAAATCTGGTTTGGGCATCTTCAGCCTCCCTTGCTACTGCCCTCTCTCTTTTTCTGTCTATTTTTCTTTCTCCCCTTCTTCCTACACCCCCCTTCCTGCCTTCTTTCTACACTTCAAACCCCATTTGTGGTGGCAGAGACTACACTTGTGGTTGACCTTGACACTTGACAGTGGTGTGGATTTTCCAGTCGCTGCCAAAGGTGGCAAGGTAGACAAAGAACTGGATCCTCTGGCTCAAGAGGGTATTCCAGTCAAACAAACTATGGATAACAAAAAATTATGCTATGATTCAACCACATGTACTATACTGTTCTCTTTGTGCCAACGTGCATCAAACATACACTACGACATGTCAATTGCCATATAACAAGGGTCTTTGGGTCGCACTCTTCACAGGCTAGCAACTAAAAATCAATCTGGAGCTTTTATTAATAATAATGAAGCAAGGAAATCAGTCTTACCTTCGTTTAAAAAAAGAATGGTTCCTTCAGTCTTGGCTTACTGAATACAGTTCAGTGCCAAAGCTTGAAAGCCACTAAAAAATAAAAAATAAAATTTCACAGCTCCAGAGAAGATATCATTTTAATCTCCAGTTTCTAAGCCGAAGTGTTCCTTCAAAATATCTTTGGATGTCCTGCCAAAACCATTGCCTACGTTTTTCATATCTTCAAATTTCAAGGTTTCTTGTCTTATTTGTTCCTCTCTTTCTGTGACGGCACGAGACAGCGCATCTAAACCAGATGAGAGTTGTTGACATGCCAAGTCAGACGTCTCCATGTCCAGTTGCTGATACAAATTTTGTAAATACTTCTTTTGTTCATGGAGTCTTTCTTCAGCCAAGTTATATTCAAATAACTGTGACTTTCTAAGACCCTCAAGAACCTGCACAACCTCAGTTTCAACTCTCAATTGATCAGGCAGATAACCAATAGATTTAGCTGCAGAATGAGCTGTAGGATTGCCATTAACATCCCAGTTATCTTCAGGATTAGTCCTACATTTAAGCTGAAGTAAAGTACCAAATTATCATATTGTCGCCTGTAAGAGAGGGAAAGCAAGAAAACTATTATTCCTATCGCCTGAAATTCAATTAACCATACCTTTGAGATGGCCACTTTAATCTGACCAAGAAGCTCGTTTGCAATGGCTTTCTGCGAACCACGTAAGATCCAAACACCAAGCTTTAAAATCTTTTCCGCAATGTCATCCTCCACATCAATAGCCTGGCATGTTTGTAGAAGCTTGTTAACATGAGGAATCAGATCAGTCCTCCCATCACAGCGTCGGCAACAGTACTCAACATCCAATCCAATACTTCCTCCAATTGTGCCAGCCATGTAAGCACGAAGACCACATTCCATATGAGCAACATGCCCACATATATAATCGCCAATCTTTACTTCACACTTGATGTAACTATAGCCCCCATAGGCTGAATTCACAGTTTTGCAACAAAGAATACAACAACAATCAACGCAAAAACCAGGTTCATCACAGCAGATATCACAAGGCATGGCTGGTAAATATTTCTCTTTTTCCAAAATCAGGCTGCTGCACATTTGATTCCCAGCTTTACATCCAACAAAGTCAGAGGAGGAATCAGTTTCTGACTGTTCTGCTGATGCTAATTGTTGAATAGGTACAGCAGCTATTGATTCTGCACTGCCTGCAAAGCAGAAAAACCTTGTTACTTATTTAGTATTACGATCATCTTAAGATGCAGATAAGTGTCGTAACACTGACAACTAGTTGGGAAATTAAAAAACAGATACAACAATTTGAAAATCTTTAAAATTTTCTACATAAAGTTAACTACTCATAAATACATATGAATTCTTCCAAAAAAATGTGTTTCACTATGCAGTATTTGTAAACAGTGGATCCACTAATCCTTCATCCCCAAGAACTGAGGTACATCAAAATTCTTAAAATCTGGTGGTTTTATGCAGAAATGACATGTGACCGTCAAAGTGTGCACACTGCACAAAAAACGAAATGAAGAAAAAAAGGAGTAAGAGAACAGAAATGGAAGCACAATGAACTCGGTGAAGACATGAATTCCATTAAATAAACCATCTTTGCATCCACATATAATTAAGGCTGGTAATATGATCCATCACCCATTATCCGTTCAGCCAACCAGACACATTTAATCCAATCAATCCATTGGTGTGAAGGATGAGCCCCCAATCCATCACACCTATTACATCTTCCATGATTAGATTTTATGTGCATCATAATTATCAATCTCGGATAGCAGCATGTAACGGCTAACCCCACAAACACTACGACGATATAGCGCACAATAAGATGGCAACTATTTAGGCATTTTTATACAGTTTAAATAAATTATAGTTTTACACTATATACATATAATGATTAAAAAAAAAAGACTAAAAATTCATGACATATTCATAATTCATAAAAAAGAAGTCATAGGTCTTAACCAAAATATGCAAGTTAAGAACAACAAAAGTGTTTAAGCCTTAGAGGATTAAAGTAACTAAACAACACTGCAGAACTGTAACAGATATGATGCAAAATCGAAAACTGAGAAGGAAGGAAGAAGGACAACCGAAAGAATCATCGTCGGTAAGTGTAGAACCATGGTCGGAAATTGTAGATCCCATGGAGCACACTTGGAACAGGCTAGAACACACCCACTATGGTTGGAAACTCGCGGAGATGACAATGAGAAATGAGAGTTGAGAGAGAGCTGCGTAGAAAGTGAGAAAGAGAAGGGTTTTTAAAACCCTAACAAAAAAGTTTGAGTCGAAAACCAAAAAATACCATTAAAAAGTGGCATCAACATCCAACGGAAAGATTTGAGGGCAAAAATTGAATTCTGGCCCATGAAGCAATAATGGCTAATAGTGCCCGATTCGCCACGATTTGATGTGATTCACCGGGCCCATTATTGATAACCATGTGCATAAATCCTTTAATAGTCAAGTTCAATTGAATAGCATTATAGTCGAGTTTAATGAGTTTCACCGTAGATTTGGGGATTTCATTTTTGAGGTTGCTCACAAGCCTTGATAAAAGGTGGGGTCTGGAGAGGGTAGCCGTACGCAACTTTTCCCTCGCAAGCGGAAATACTATTTTCAGGATTTGAACTTGTATCTTCTAGGTCCAGGTTCACGAGCCTTGATGCTTATATAAAATTGGAAAAAGATTAAAGAACCTCTATTGCATCATTTGAGGGTTGAAGATTATATTTGTATAAAGTTTTTGAAAGGGAGATGTTTTACATATAAATTTTGGAGGAGTTCGAGAAGTTTTATAGAGTGGAAAAATTTTCGGTAGAAGAAAAATAATTTTTTTAAAAAATATAACAGAATTTAAATTGATGAATCTAATATCCATCCTTTAATAAATGATCAATGGATGGTTAAATAATTATTCATTAAACAGGGTACGAATGGATTAAATTATTTTAATACTTTTTTATCAAATTACAACCGGATGAATAAACCGGATGAATGGTTTGTTTATGACTCATCCGTTATAATCCAATCCAAAATTCATCTAATCCATCCCCATCCCCTTGTAACCATGTAAACAGCATTAACGGAAACAAATTACAAAACTTTTTAGCTATGCTTGTTTGAGTAGGTGGATAATAAGGAGGATAGAAAAGTTTTGATTTCCACTCATTGTTGTCTTTGTAAAAGGTTCAAAATTCTATTGAAGTGGCTGAAATTTGTGAGGCCAAGTACAAATTAGTTGCAACAGTGTAACACAATAACAAAGCAATACACAGCGAAAATAAATCCCCCCAAACTTGCAAGAATCTGTGAGGAGCAACAACAAATATATGGCAGCAAATAGAACAACACAAACACAAAAGAGACACCAAGATTTTAACGTGAAATACCCCTTAAATCAAGTGTAAAAACCACGGGCTGTCCAGATCAAAGAAACAGCTCCACTATGATCAAATAAGGGTACAAAAGAGTCTCCAACAAGTGCACAAACCGTGCTAACAATCAACCAAAACAAACAGAGCTACCATACGAAGCCAATATCTCTCACTTCAGATCTCGTCTTGAAAATCCGAACGGTGAGAATGAAGAACCACACGTCCTGAACCTGCTCCAGAAATTTTAGCCCGATCTAACGGTGAACGAATCCTTTGTAGCGATTTTGCGGTGACTATCTGGTGGGTATGCGGGTTGGCTTTCTCTCCTCTCTTCTCTCTTGTTGGATGCTATATTCCTACTAAAATAAGACCTCTCTGCAACCCTAATTTGATCTCTCTCCGCTTAAACAAGTGAGACAAAATGGGCTTACACATTTGGGCCTTTCTCCACATAGGAAGGGAGCTTAAAACCCAACAAATCTCCCCCTTACAACTATGTGGAGATAACCGCCAAACCGGCGATATCACAACAAGTTTCAAATTTCCCTCTTGGTAGTGCTTTAGTCATCATATCAGCACCATTATCATCAGTATGAACTTTAGTCAACTCCAACAGCTTAGCATCCAAAGCATCACGTATCCAATGATACCTCACATCAATATGTTTGGACCTAGAATGAAAAGTTGGATTCTTACCAAGATGAATAGCACTCTGACTATCAACAAACAACAAATATTTGTCTTGAACAAAACCAAGCTCCTGCAAGAATTTCTTTAACCATAGCAACTCCTTGTATGCTTCGGTAATGGCAATGAACTCTGCTTCAGTAGTGGACAATGTTACACACTTCTGCAACTTAGATGGCTAAGCCACGGCTCCCCCTGTAAATCTAATCATATAGCCCGAAGTGGACTTCCTGGAATCAATGTCTCCAGCTATATTCGAGTCTGAGTACCTCACCAAAGTAGGCTTATCACCTCCAAAGCAAAGCTTCATACCAGCGGTACCACAAAGATATCTCAAAGTCCAATTCACAGCATTCCAATGATGTCTACCTGGATTAGACCAAAATCTACTGACTGTACCAACAGCATGTGCTATATCTGGTCTTGTACATACCATTACATACATCAAACTACCAACAACAGATGCACAAGGAACCCGTTCCATATCTAATTTCCCTGCTTCATTTGAAGGACTTTGTTTAGCACTCAGCTTGAAATGAGTAGCAAGAGGATTTCTTACCACATTGGCATTTTCCATTTGGAATCTCTGCAACACTCTTTTAACATAGTGTTCTTGTGATAGTCATAGTTTCTTCTCCTTTCTGTCACGCATGATTCTTATACCAAGAATCTGTTTAGAAGCTCCCATGTCTTTCATGGAAAATGACTCACCCAATTGCTTCTTTAACTTGTCAATCCTGGAAATATTTTTCCTAACAATAAGCATGTGATCAACATATAATAACAGGATAATGAAGTCATCATTAGAAAAATTTCTAACAAAGACACAATGGTCAGAAATAGTCTTCTTATATCCTTGGTTACACATAACAGACTCAAACTTCTTATACCACTGCCTTGGAGCCTGCTTCAAACCATATAGGTTTTTTCTCAACCTACACGCATAGTCTTCCTTGCCTTCAACTTGAAAACCATCAGGTTGCTTCATGTAAATCTCTTCTTCCAAATTACCATGAAGGAAAGCTGTTTTCACATCCATCTGCTCTACATCCAAATCAAGAGTAGCCGCCAAACTCAACACGGTTCTAATGGATGACATCTTTACCACAGGCGAGAAAATCTCATTAAAATCAACACCCTTTCTTTGACGGAAGCCCTTCACCACTAGTCTGGCTTTATACCTCGGAGACGTAGAGTTACTCTCATGTTTCACCCTATAAATCCACCTGTTTTCCAAGGCCCGCTTGCCTTTAGGCAACTTCACCAAATCATAAGTGTGATTATCACACAAGGATTTCATTTCATCCTGCATCGCATCCAGCCACTTTTGTTTGTCTTCACTCTCCATGGCCTCTCCAAAACGCTTAGGTTATCCCTCATCAATTAAGGTTACATACTCATCAGAATGATACCTTGTAGATTATTGTCTCTGCCTGTTAGATCTCCTGAGTTGGATTTGAGGTGGTTCGGAAGCATCACCAAGATTCTCATCCTGTGACATCTCATGTTCCTCTTCATCATCGTCACCTGGAACATCTAACTCATCTCCAAGCTGCTGATTGTTGAGTCACCGGCAAGTGTACCGGGTCGTCGTAAGTAATAAAATAAACACGGTAAGTAATTACCGAGGTCGAACACAAGGATTGGGCTACCAATTCAACTAATTCGCGAGAAGTCGATACGTTTGGTCAAGCAAGGAAAGTGGTTGAGATTGGAGAGAAAATAGGATCGCAAATTAAATTAACAAATCTAATAGAACTAAGGTATTAAAATCTGAAATTAAAATATCTAAGGTCTCAAATCCACCTACCCAATCATGCATAGTACCCAAGTGATGATGATTCTTCCCTAAGTTCAATTACAATGTCAACCAGGACCCCCAAATTCTCCTATATCCACTGTCGTGCTCAATAGGACGTATTCAATGATTGGATTACTTACTTACTAGGTCTCATAACCCTAATAATCAAACTCTATTAAATCTGGTTCCTATAAGGTTGCACCGATCTCCTACTCACTCTCGTGCAATATTCGATCGATGATCCCAATTCAAGTTCTAAAACGCGAATTGCCTCCTAAGCCTCATCACGTTTAACTAGTCAATCACGCATGCATATGATCAACACAATCAAATCATAATTGGAAAACATTAATTGAAAGAAGGGAGAAAAACATACATCACATCGAATTCTACACCGCCATGGGTGGTTTCATTGATCCCTCTGACGAGGGAATTAGTTCCTCATGCTCATAAAGACAGACAAGCAATCGGACATAACCACCATAGTAAAATCAGAAAATAAAAGAGGGAGACGCAACTCCAGAAACACAAGGATTCATCCCTAAATGCTACAAAACAGTGGTAACCAAAAGCTCTCCAATTCTGCCCTAAAACAACAATATATAGGATTCAGGACCTACGCGCGCTCGCGAGGCGAGTAGCCTCTCGCGAGGCGAATATTAAAATTGGCGCACTTTCAAATTGGACTCTCGCAAGGCGAGAGTATGTTTCGCGTGGCGAGGCTTCAAATCCTAGTCTTTCACAGCCGTGACCTTCATCACGGCTAGGCCGTGATGGTCTATGTCCTCCAGGATCTTCTTGTTTCGCGAGGCGAGCAGCCTCTCGCGAGGCGATACAGAAAGGATGATTATTGCTGCTTAGCTAATCTTCAGTCTCGCGGGGCGAGCATCCACTCGCGGGGCGAGTATCTCCAGAATGGCAATTTCCACTGTTTCTTGACTTTCCTTGACTCTCAGAGCTTCACTTCTAATCCTGAAACATAAAAAGAAACAAAAAGCGTAATTCTACTCCAAATAGACTAAAAACTACTAAAAATACATAAACCGAGTCAAAGTCTAACTTAGGAATAAAACAAGGCCAATTTGGGCGAAAACGAGATTGAACTCGAATAATTAGCACATAAACCACAGTCTTACTAGTTATAAAACTAGATAAGCCAGAGGCTTATCAAAACACCCTTATCAAAACACCCCAAACTTAAACCTTGCTTGTCCCCAAGCAAGCTAAAACTCAAAAAGACTCAAGACTTGGCAAGCTTAAAGATTCAATCAATTTCGCACAAATTTCATGTAATCTTAACAAAACAATTTTTCCTTCAATGAATTCCCCCCCTCGCATCAATGTAATCCCCACATTCATTTACTTTAAACAATTGAGAACTTCATCATTCATGCAATCATTAATCTAAGTTGAGGATCAAAGTCACACATAAAAGGAAGATTACCAATTTCAAACAATTGCCTTCCTCACAAGGGTATGTAAAATTTCACTCATTCGCTCAAATTCGTCTAGGCTATCAACTATTCACTCAATTTCACATTCCAAGAGCACTTCCCATGAATTTGATTTTCATCTCAAAAATAGTTCCCACGAGAACATGCATGCAACATCAAAAGGTCTTTTAAAGGTTATAGTGGGTCCTGGCTAAGGGTAGGATATTCAAGGATACTAGGCTTAAGTCCCTAGGAACTAAGAGAGCATGAGCATTTGACACATATTCCACTCAAATTCCTTTTTCCATTTTTCTTTTTGCCTCGGGTGACTACAGCATTTTCCTTGCTAATCTTTTTGTTTTGCCCCTTTCTTTTGGCAAATTTTTTTTTTTTTTTGCCTTGGGTTTTTCAACCTTTATTTTTCTTTTTCTCAACCCAAAATGACATATCAGCTTGTAGCCACCCCAAACTTAGTTTCTCACAACCCTTTTCTTGTTAAGCTTCCATGCTCTCCTAATCCTAAGATTGGGTTAACACGATTTTTTCCAGATTTTGGCTTATAGTATAGGGTCATCAAGAAACAATAGGCTAATTAAGCTCAATGTGGCTAACTAGGGAACATGCATTAGGGATGGTTCTTTTTAGGTCAAGTAGTTATTCAAATAAAATTGCCTAAATCATTTGATGCAATACATAAACATGCAAACCATGAAAAGATTCAAGCAAACTCGGGAAAGTGCAACTTGAAAGTGATTCACACAATCAAAAACAAAGTTGGAGGCTCAAATACTCACCTGGACATTTTGCAAATTATTTGACTGAGATACAATTCCTAGTGTGTGCACCCCTTCACCCCAAACTTGTCATAAATCAAGCAATCACAATAAAGTTTCTCAAAGTTCAATTTTCAATTTTTTACATGGGGATCAACTTTTCTATTTTCAGAACCTAGGGGGAAATCATCGATGGTCAAAATAGCTCATGCAATCAATCTATGCTAAAGTTTATTAAAATCCACAAGCATGCCGATACAACATTCATACACAAACTCTTGATCTTCTCAAATTATTCAAGAGTGACAAACAAAAAACAAAAACAAAAACAAAACAGAAACAAAACAATTGGTTCCCTCCCCCACACTTAAAGCATACATTGTCCTCAATGAAAGAACGCAAATATAAAATAACGGTGAGGAAGAGAGAGGGTGCTCCCTGATCAAGTTGTAGTGTAGGTGGCCGCTTCCACGGAAAGTGCTTCTACGGTTGCATCCTCATCCAATTGGTCCCTCGGGCACCCCCCCTGTTGCAAAGCATCCTGGAAGAATCCTGCAAATTAAAACCTTAATTGCAGATTCGCGAGGCGAGATATAACTCGCGAGGCGAATCTGGAAAAATTGTTCTTCACACTTTCCAGAATCGCGAGGCTAACAGTATCTCGCGAGGCGAATATGGAATTCCAACAACTAATGATGCCCATAATCGCGAGGCGAAAGTAGCCCTCGCGACGCGAGACAGAAGAGTGAGCAAGCCTCTGAGATTCAGGGCTTGTCTCGTGTGGCCACTGTTGATTCGCGTGGCGAATCAAGCTTCTTCTTTATATATATATATATATATATATATATATATATATATATATACATATAAATGACAGAAACTAAAAATAAAGGATACCTAGCTTGGGTTGCCTCCTAATAAGCGCTTCTTTAACGTCACTAGCTTGACTTATTAAGAAGCATCCGCCTGGATCCCATAGCCTGTGGCATAAGGGCCAAGAGACGCTCATCATGTGAGATCCTCCACCCGGATCCCATGGTTTGTGAAATGGCAATTGCAGAAGCAATACGACTCTTTCCACAATTCCACCTAGCACGTGTGTGAAAACTCCATTGACCTCTGCAATTATGAACTCAATTCCTCTCAGGTCAAATGGTGTTTTGTCGAGGAAGTGTGCAGACAAGTGGGAGGGACTAACTTACCAATGTCCACACATGCATGCAAGCCAACATATTTATTTAATGCAGCAAAATCAGATTGCTCAGCAGCATGGTGGAGTCCACTACCACTTCATCTGCACTTTGATCCACCCCCCTACCATATTCTGCTCAAACAATGCTTCATGTGGGTATTGTGCTAGCCGTTTGCAAATCTCCCCCACTTGCTCCGATGCCTTGTCACTTGTCAACTCCTCTTTCTCCGGTTGCTCTTCCTCAACATGTGGTAGTTCTTCCTCAACTTCCTGAGAACTAGTTGCATCCCTATTAGACCCCAACACCCTACCGCTTATAGTTGTTATGGCATTGCATTGGTTCTTAGGGTTTTTCTCGGTATCACCTGGGAAAGTGCTGGGAGACGCTTATTTAGTTGCTTTGCGAGCTGAGCCATCTGCGTCTCTAGATTCTGAATTGCTGACCCTGTATGCGTTGCCAACTTGTCAACTGTCACATTCATCTTCTCTAATGTTGTGCCTGTATAGATTGCCAACTTCTCAATTGCTGCATTTGTCTTCTCAAAACCCAACTCCCAAGGTTGCCTTCCACCATCTGTTATTTGCAACTAATTAGGCCCCGGAAGAGCCTGCTGAGTATTATGCTGATGGATCCCATAGTTAGGCCTCTGACCCTGTGGGGGTTGTTGTTGCCAATTCTGTTGAGGTTGTTGTTGCTCGGCTAGACCACCACTAGCATTACTCCAAGCGAAACCCGGATGATCTCTCCTCATATAACCCCTATTCTAATTCTGACTGTTCCTCTGATAGTTGTTCTGGGGCACATTGTCATAGAAATTGTGGCATGAGTCCACATGTTCTCAAGAGAAGTTGAACGGACAGCTCTGAATGTCATGATCTCCGTTACAATTTCCACAACCCGGAGGCATTCCCTCGTGTATCACATTCACCTTCTTGTTCCCAGACAATGCCGCATTCTGCATCTTCAACAATTTATTTTGCTCTAGAATGGCTTCTATTGTTGCAACACTGACTCCACTTGAGGTTTCCCTACCACGGTTGTAATCATTGTACGACATCTTCTCCAATAATGCCCATCCGTCCTCAGCTGATAAATAGGAAAATGAACCGCCAGCTGCGGCATCGCAATTCATCTGATAGCGCCCCCTCAACCCGTTAAAGAAATGTTGAACTTTGGAGACCGGGTCAAAGAACGCCGAGGGCCATCTCCTCAAGATCAATTGCTTCAAGCCTCTTTCGCTCTCTGGCTTCTTTCCTTAAGCGCTTCTCGGACTTGGTGATCTCCGAATCAAATAGCAAGTCTTCTTGTGAGAGGGTACCTCGCATACAAAAACAAGGCAAGACCAAGTGGAATCAAAGAAGTAGAGAGAAATAACATAAAATAAAAATATAAATAACTTTACCAAAGAATCAAACTTCCCTAAAAATTAGGAAAATTGGTTGTGCCAATCCCCGGTAACGGCGCCAAAAACTTGTTGAGTCACCGGCAAGTGTACCGGGTCGTCGCAAGTAATAAAATAAACACGGTAAGTAATTACCGAGGTCGAACACAAGGATTGGGCTACCAATTCAACTAATTCGCGAGAAGTCGATACGTTTGGTCAAGCAAGGAAAGTGGTTGAGATTGGAGAGAAAATAGGATCGCAAATTAAATTAACAAATCTAATAGAACTAAGGTATTAAAATCTGAAATTAAAATATCTAAGGTCTCAAATCCACCTACCCAATCATGCATAGTACCCAAGTGATGATGATTCTTCCCTAAGTTCAATTACAATGTCAACCAGGACCCCCAAATTCTCCTATATCCACTGTCGTGTTCAATAGGACGTATTCAACGATTGGATTACTTACTTACTAGGTCTCATAACCCTAAACATCAAACTCTATTAAATCTGGCTCCTATAAGGTTGCACCGATCTCCTACTCACTCTCGTGCAATATTCGATCGATGATCCCAATTCAAGTTCTAAAACGCGAATTGCCCCCTAAGCCTCATCACATTTAACTAGTCAATCACGCATGCATATGATCAACGCAATCAAATCAGAATTGGAAAACATTAATTGAAAGAAGGGAGAAAAACATACATCACATCGAATTCTACACCGCCATGGGTGGTTTCATTGATCCCTCAGACGAGGGAATTAGTTCCTCATGCTCGTAAAGACAGACAAGCAATCGGACATAACCACCATAGTAAAATAAGAAAATAAAATAGGGAGACGCAGCTCCAGAAACACAAGGATTCGTCCCTAAACGCTACAAAACAGTGGTAACCAAAAGCTCTCCAATTCTGCCCTAAAACAGCAATATATAGGATTCAGGATCTGCGCGCGCGCGCTCGCGAGGCGAATATTAAAATTGGCGCGCTTTCAAATTGGACTCTCGCGAGGCGAGAGTATGTTTCGCGTGGCGAGGCTTCAAATCCTAGTCTTTCACAGTCGTGACCTTCATCACGACTAGGCCGTGATGGTCTCTGTCCTCCAGGATCTTCATGATTCGCGAGGCGAGCAGTCTCTCGCGAGGTGAGACAGAAAGGATGACTGTTGCTGCTTAGATGATCTTCAGTCTCGCGGGGCGAGCATCCACTCGCAGGGCGAGTATCTCCAGAATGGCAATTTCCACTGTTTCTTGACTTTCCTTGACTCTCAGAGCTTCACTTCTAATCCTGAAACATAAAAAGAAACAAAAGGCGTAATTCTACTCCAAATAGACTAAAAAATACTAAAAATACATAAACCAAGTCAAAGTCTAACTTAGGAACAAAACAAGGCCAATTTGGGCGAAAACGAGATTGAACTCTAATAATTAGCACATAAACCACAGTCTTACTAGTTATAAAACTAGATAAGCCAGAGGCTTATCACTGATCATTAACATAATCATGTGGCTCGCCATTCTGAACATTACCATCAACGATGATCCGAATTATAAACAAATCGAATCGGATCAACATCAAACAAGTTGCTATCATTCTTGGGTGTAGTCTTCTCCACCTTATGAATATCTTCAATGGTTTGATCTTCCATGAACTCTATGATGAGCCTCTGTTTGACTGGTTTTATAACTAATAAAGACCTTGGCTTTGTGCTAATTTTATATCATTTTCACCCAAATTAGACTTGATTGTCCTCAAGCAGCATTTTGAGTCTGTAAAGTATTTTTAGGTTAATTTAGTTAATTTAGAGTTAAATAAAGTACTGATGCTATTTTCTGTTTTCAGGTTAATAAAAAAAGAAATAATTCTGGTTCGCCCCGCGAAGGATATCTCGCCCCGCGAGTCACCCAACCCTGAAAGTCAGAGACGATCACGGCTTGCCCGTGTTGAAGATCACGGGCGTTGCAGTTTTGAAGTTGAAGAGCCTCGCCTAGCGAGCATCCGTTCGCCTCGCGAGCCTGGAAGTCAGAAAGCATCACGGTTGACCCCTGATGTTCATAACGGGCGTAATAAGAAGACTCTTCAGATTCTCGCCTCGCGAGAATACCAAAGTTTGCAGACTGTTCACAAGATTCGCGTCGCGAGCTGTGCTTCGCCTCGCGATCCAGCGAAATCCAGAAATTGTATTTAAGCGTTTTAGACAGAACTGATGAGGGGGGGCGAGTGAGGCTAGTCTTGGCTAGTTTTAGTCAGAGCTAGTTAGTCAGTAGTTGTAGTTTATTTTCTTTTCTTTTCTTTTGTGCTTATGTCTGTAATGGAGAGCTAGTCTCCTAAATTAATCTACTGCAATTGGTTTCCATTACCACACTTGAGGTTGTGTATTTCCTGTTTTCATTTGCTTTTCTCTTTTCAATGCCATGCTATACATTTCTGTTTGTTATTTCAGGAGTGTATAGTGTTGTGTTGATTCATTTCGGTGATGTTATGTTTCTATATTTAATCGCGTTTGTTATTTCGCGTGCGTTCGTTCATGTTCGTTTGTTCATGAGAGCTTAACCCCGTTTGTTATTTCGGGAATAGGAACATACATCCGTAGTAGTAATTGCGTTGTTAATTGTTGCTACAACCGGGAGGGGATTAGAATCTGCTTAGGGCTTGGATTTATATGAACCAATGATAGTGGAAAACCGAGAACAGTAGGTTGATCGTCTTTAGTTTATTTGTTAATCTCTTTTAACTGCCTGTTTTTATTGCTTTGTTTTCTTTATTTTATCTCAATCCAAAACCCCCAAAACTGACTTTTGATTTTCTGTTAATAATAACAACACCTAAGAGTCCTTGAGAGACGATATCCGAGTTATCGCTTCCCTATCTACATTATTTTTGTAAATGCTCGTTCTTTTTGGCGTGTGGCGACAGCGCGACTAAAAATTGGCGCCATTGCTGGGGACTCTTGTTTGTTGTTATTAGCAGAAAATAAAATTTTTTAAAAAAAAATTTCTCTTTGCTGAATTAATTTTTTCTGTTTTGTCTGGTTGTGAATTTTAGCACCCCCCATGGATAATCACATATATGGTTACATGCCTAATGTTTACTATGAACCACCACCATGCATATATTTTCCTGATTTTTATGGTTTATCGCACTGGTTGCCAAGGTTTAGTGGTCTTGCAGGTGAGAATCCGCAGGAGCATCTGAGGGAATTCCAGATTGCTTGTTCTATAATGCTTTGAGACCTGCGGGAAATAAGAAGACCACATCAAGATGGAAGCTTTCCAGTTCTCACTTGAAGGGGCTGCAAGGGATTGGTTGTATTGTCTTGATGAGCATTCCATCTCAAGCTGGTTTGATTTGAAGGAAGCCTTCCTGTTTAGATACTATCCTAGCCAAGTGACCACCTCTGCACCTTCCGAACCTTCACAGAGCACCTTGGATGAGATTGCTTGTATGCTACAACAAATGGCTGAGAACACTCAATGGATGATGGAAGAGAATAATCAACGGTTGGCACAACAAAATCTTGAATTTCAACAGAGGATGGAGGCAAATAATCTTGAATACCAGAGGAGCCAAGCTGAATCTCAGAAGTTGTTCCCTCTAATTGATCAAGTTGTCGCCAACTCGGCTGCAATGCAAACTCCACAGCCCCTTGAAGAACATACAGAGTCACAAGTTATTCTTGAAAATATTTCTGATGATAATGTTGATAATGTTTCTGTTGATGAACTGTGTGTTGAATCCCCTGATTCTAATTCATGTGCTGATTGTTATTGTGATGGCACTGCTTTGTGTATATTCTGTTATGTGGCTTTATTCTGTTCAGGAAACATAGAAAATGAGGATCAGGAGGATCAGGAGGACATCTGCTTCCCTGTGCCTGAGGATAATGAAGAACCTTTGGAAGTAGATGATTCAAGTAAATCAATTGCATGTGTTGAGAGTAATAGGGTGGATGAATTAATTGCTGAATTTCCAGACATTGTAGATTTTACTGATTCATTTTATTGTGATATATGTACTGACTCTACTAACACTAACCTTTGTGTGGTGTGTGCTGAAATTTCTGCATGTATAGCAGGTGATAACTTTGTTAGTGTAGTGAATGAAGAAAGTGCAGAAAATGAAGCAGCACCAGTAACCCCAACTGACTGTTTGCCACCTCCCACTGTGGAACAACCGGTGATGGAGTTCCAGCCTTTGGATTTGTCACTGTGGCCATTTCAAGAGGTTGAACCCCACTTCTATTGGGAGGACTTTATGGACAAAGTTGAGAAAGCGGTCATCTTTGACCCAAGAGGGAGTGAGAAGTCCGCCGCACTGGAAGGAGTCATCATAATTGTCAAGTGCTCACCCCCATATCAAGGCTGCAAGTTAGGGAAGCATGGAACAAGCTTCCGTCCCTTGTTTATCACGTGGGCTTTATGCTGTAGGCCATGGGATCCGGGAGGATCATATCACAATTTGAGCATCCCGTGGCCACTGTATCACAAGCAATGGGATCCTGGTGGAATCACCCCCAATGAGTTTTTCTGAACCTTGCCCTTTTAATTTTCTTTTCCTTGCTTTATTTCTGTTTTGTTTTCAATAAAGCTCCTGAATAATTTGAGAAGCTCAGGAGTTATGTTTGAGTCTTGTGTTGGCAAGTTTGATGGATTTGGTTGAATTTTGCATAGATTGATTGCATGATAGTGTTGACTGTTTTCCCCCTAGGATTTGAATTTTTTTTGAAAAATGATCCCCATGTGATTGAAAACTGAACTTTGAGATTTTGTTATGATGGCATGACTTATGATAAGTTTGGGGTGATAGGAAGCACACACTAGGGATAGAATCTCTGTCAAACAATTTGCACATGAATGTCCAGGTGAGGTTTTGAGCCTCCAACATGTTTTTGACTGTGAGAAATCACTTTTGATTGCACTTTCCTGAATTTGCTTGAATCTCGTTTTGGTTTGCATGATTATATGTGTGTAGCAAATAATTTAGGCATTTTCTTTGTAAATAACTACTTGGCCTAAAATAACCAATTCCTAATGCATGTTCCCTAGTTAGCCCCTTTGAGCCTGATGAGCCTATTGTTCTTGATAACCTAATGTTACAAGCCCAAAAATCTGAAAAACCATGTTAACCCGATCTTAGGATTAGGAGAGCATGGAATCTTAGAATGGGTGCAAGAAACTAAAGTTTGGGGTGGCTACAAGGTGTAATGTGTTGTTGGGATTGGGAAAAAGAAAAAAAATATAATAAAAAGTTTGGAGCCAAAAAAAGAAGAAGAAAAAAAAAGTACAAAAATTTCAAAAAGACTATTTGAATAAAAAGGCTGTAGTCACCAAAGGCAAGCAAAAAGATGAATGAGAAAAGGAATTTGAGTGGAATTTCAAAGTGTAAAAATGTTCATGCTCTCTTAGTTCCTAGGGTCTTCAGCCTAGTTCCTTGTGTATATCCTACCCTTGACTAGGTCCCATTACAACCCATAAAAGACCTTTTGATGTTGCTTGCATGTTTTCTGTGGGAATCATTTGGAGATGAAAATCAAATTTATGGGAAGTGTTCTTAAAAGTGAAACTGAGTGTTAGCTTGACACAAACTGAGCGATTGAGTGAACACAAATTTCCCTTGTGAGGAAGGCAGTTGTTTGAATTTGGTGATCTCCCTCTTGTGTGTAACTTGGATCCCCTGCTTAGATTGATGATTGTTTGAATGATGAAATTCTCAATTGTTTAGAATAAATGAATGTGGGGATTGCTTTGTTTGTAAGGGGGGGAACGTTGAAGTATTTTGATAAATTGCTTGAAATCTGTGCGAAAGTTGATTGAATCTTTTGAGCTTGCCAGGTCTTGAGTCTTTTTAAGTTTTTGAGTTGTAGTTTGCTTGGGGACAAGCAAAGTTTAAGTTTGGGGTATTTTGATGAGCCTCTGTTTGACTGGTTTTATAACTAATAAAGACCTTGGCTTTGTGCTAATTTTATATCATTTTCACCCAAATTAGACTTGATTGTCCTTAAGCAGCATTTTGAGTCTGTAAAGTATTTTTAGGTTAATTTAGTTGATTTAGAGTTAAATAAAGTACTGATGCTATTTTCTGTTTCCAGGTTAATAAAAAAAAGAAATAATAGTTCTGCGATTTCGCCCCATGAGTCACCCCGACCACGAAAGTCAGAGACGATCACGGCTTGCCCGTGTTGAAGATCACGGGCGTTGCAGTTTTGAAGTTGAAGAGCCTCGCCTCGCGAGCATCCGTTCGCCTCGCGAGCCTGGAAGTCAGAAAGCATCACGGTTGACCCCTGATGTTCATAACGGGCGTAATAAGAAGACTCTTCAGATTCTCGCCTCGCGAAGGGGTGTTCGCCTCGCGAGAATACCAAAGGTTGCAGACTGTTCACAAGATTCGCGTCGCGAGCTGTGCTTCGCCTCGCGATCCAGCGAAATCAAGAAATTGTATTTAAGCGTTTTAGACAGAACTGATGAGGGGGGGCGAGTGAGGCTAGTCTTGGCTAGTTTTAGTCAGAGCTAGTTAGTCAGTAGTTGTAGTTTATTTTCTTTTCTTTTCTTTTGTGCTTATGTCTGTAATGGAGAGCTAGTCTCCTAGATTAATCTACTGCAATTGGTTTCCATTACCACACTTGAGGTTGTGTATTTCCTGTTTTCATTTGCTTTTCTCTTTTCAATGCCATGCTATACATTTCTGTTTGTTATTTCAGGAGTGTATAGTTGATTCATTTCGGTGATGTTATGTTTCTATATTTAATCGCGTTTGTTATTTCGCGTGCGTCCGTTCATGTTCGTTTGTTCATGAGAGCTTAACCCCGTTTGTTATTTCGGGAATAGGAACATACATCCGTAGTAGTAATTGAGTTGTTAATTGTTGCTACAACCGGGAGGGGATTAGAATCTGCTTAGGGCTTGGATTTATATGAACCAATGATAGTGGGAAACCGAGAACAGTAGGTTGATCGTCTTTAGTTTATTTGTTAATCTCTTTTAACTTCTTGTTTTTATTGCTTTGTTTTCTTTATTTTATCTCAATCCAAAACCCCCAAAACTGACTTTTGATTTTCTGTTAATAATAACAACACCTAAGAGTCCTTGAGAGACGATATCCGAGTTGTCGCTTCCCTATCTACATTATTTTTGTAAACGCTCGTTCTTTTTGGCGTGTGGCGACAGCGCGACCACTCTACATCACGGCTTTTGACAAGCTTTTTCTCAACATGATCATACAACCTGTAACCAAATTCATCCTGACCATAACCGATGAAGATACACTGCTTTATCTTTGCATCCAACTTGGATCTTTCATCCTTTGGAACATGCACAAAAGCCTTGCAACCAAAGACTCAAGTGACCATACCTGACATTCTTGCCAAACCAAATTTTGTCTGGCACCTCACTGTTCAAAGAAATTGTAGGACTGAGATTAATAACATGTACCACTGTGTACAGTGCCTCGCCCCAGTAATGCTTGGGCAACTTAGCTTCAGAAAGCATACATCTCACTCTCTCAATCAATGTCTTGTTCATCCTCTCTGCTAAACCATTTAGCTGAGGAGTTTTAGGAGGAGTCTTTTCATGTGCAATACCTTACTACTTGCAATAGACATCAAATGGTCCACAATACTCACCACCCTTGTCAGTACGAATGCATTTCAGCTTCTTGCCTGACTGTCTCTCAACAAAAGCCTGAAACTGTTTGAACTTCTCCAGCACTTGGCCTTTTGTCTTCAAAGCATAGACCCATAGTTTCCTGAAACAATCATCAATAAAGGTAACAAAGTAGAGGGCACCACTAAAGGATGTTACCTTCAATGGGCCACACACATCAGGATGCACCAACTGAAGCAACTATGACTTCCTTGAGGGAGGATGCTTCTTGAAGGATACTCTAGTCTGTTTACCAGCCATGCAATGAGAACACTTCTCCAACTCTGCACTCTTCAATCATGGAAGCCCATCCTTTTTGGCTAAGCAATTTAACCCTTTATCACTGATATGACTAAGCCTTCGGTGCCACAAAGATGCCTCCATATCCACAGCATTCACACTGTCTTTAGCAACCAAAGATTTTGTCCAATACAGTTTAGAAATTTTCTCCCCTCTAGCCACAACCAAGTTACCTTTGCTGAGTTTCCACTTTCCAGAACCAAAGTGATTATCATAACCACCCTCATCAAGTAATTGCACAGAGATCAAATTAAAGTGGCCATCCGGAGCATGTTTGACTGCTTTAAGCAACAACTGCATTCCCATGTTGGTTTGCAAGAAAACATCACCAACACCAATCACTTTAGACACACCATCATTACCCATCTTCAACACTCCAAAGTCACCTGATGTATAAGATGTGAAGAACTCCATCCTCGGTGTAACATGCAATGTAGCACCACTATCAATTATCCACATGCTCTCATCTGACACAAGATTAACCGACTCATGGTCACGGAGAATAACAAGATCATCACCAGTAGCAGTAGTGACATGGTCATCATCATCACGGTCCCTCTCTTTCTGCTTACCCTTCTTGTCTTTGTTCTCCTTTTTCCACAGAAAACAATTCTTATGTATGTGCCCTGTTTTGTGACAATAATGACACTCCACATTCTTGTATCGAGACTTGGACTTGCTCCTACTTTTCTCTCTACCACCCTTCGGTTCTTTTCTCTGACTTCTCCCCCTATTTTCAGTGACAAGCACCTCGGACTGAGATGAAGTACCCTGTACCTTCCTTCTCATCTCCTCATTAAGAACACTACCATTTGCCATTTCCAAAGAAACAACACCATTAGGGGCTGAACTTGTGATAGAAACCCGAAATGTCTCCCAAGACTCTGGTAGAGATAACAATAGAAATAGTCCCAAAAGCTCATCATCAAACTTGATACCCAATCCTGACATATGATCAAGGAGCCCTTGAAATTCATTCAAGTGATCTGAAATGGAAGTCCCCTCCATATACCTCAAACTAGTAAAGCTCTTCAGCAAATACTATTTATAATTCCCTGATTTAGAGGCGTACAAGGACTCTATCTTTGCACACAAAAAATTTGCATGTATCTCATTTGCAATATGATTATAAACATTATCTTCTACAAATTGCCGAATAAAACCACACACCTGTTGATGTTCAAAATCCCATTCTTCATCCGACTTGGCATCCGGCTTCTGAGTAGCAAAAACAAGAAGATGCATATTCCTCACAAAGAGCAAATCCTTCATCTTGCCCTTCCAAAAATGATAATTAGCGCCATTCAAACAGACCATCTTTGTATTTGCCTCCATCATTCAAGCAAGTCAAAATGCCCCAAGCCAAGTAGCTCTGATGCCACTCTGATGGGGGAACAACAATGCAACAGTGTAACACAATAACAAAGCAATCTGTGAGGAGCAACAACAAATATATGGCAGCAAATAGAACAACACAAACACAAAAGAGATACCAATATTTTAACGTGGAAAACCCCTTAAAGCAAGGGTAAAAACCACGGGTCGTGCAGACCAAAGAAACAGCTCCGCTATGATCAAATAAGGTTACAAAAGAGTCTCCAACAAGTGCACAAACTGTGCTAACAATCAACCAAAACAACCAAGAACCAATGCTTACAAATGAGAAACAAGAAGATGAAATTTACCCCAAAAACAGAGCTACTGTGGGAAGCCAATGTTTCTCACTTCAGACCTCGTCTTGAAAATCCGAACGGTGAGAATGAAGAACCACACGTCCTGAACCTGCTGCAGAAATTTCAGCCCAATCCAACGATGAACGAATCCTCTGTCGCAATTTTACGGGATTTTACGGTGACTGTCTGGTGGGTATGCGGGTTGGCTTTCTCTCCTCTCTTCTCTCTTGTTGGCTGCTATATTCTTACTAAAATGAGACCTTTCTGCAACCCTAATCTGACCTCTCTCCACTTAAACAAGTGAGATAAAATAGGCTTACATATTTGGGTCTTTCTCCACATAGGAAGGGAGCCCAAAACCCAACAACACACACATAGCCTGAGGTTTGTACAATTTTCACTATATGATTATGGTTGATCCATCTTGTTTCCTAACAAGCATTATTCTTCCAACCTTG
This sequence comes from Sophora flavescens, assembly GCA_030762895.1. Taxonomy (NCBI): domain Eukaryota; kingdom Viridiplantae; phylum Streptophyta; class Magnoliopsida; order Fabales; family Fabaceae; genus Sophora; species Sophora flavescens. The sequence continues at coordinate 165,600,723 of CM061067.1, forward strand.
TTATCTTTTCGTTGTAACAACTAATAACAAGCAAATGAAGTGATAATTTTCATTACAAATTTTTCAACCTAGTCAACCAAGCACACCAGAATCACAAAAAGACTCACATTCAATTCAATTCAACTAATGAAACCACAAACCAAGTAAATGAAATCAGAGAAAACAAATACAATAGAAAAAAGGGAAAAACAAAACCATACCAGAGTTCAACGCGGGAATCTTCCAGCTAACGGAAGCGAAGAAATCATCGATATCAACGTTAGGGAAGAATTTTTTGACATAGCGTTCAACCGAGAGCTTGCTTTCAAAACCGGCTTTCTGCCTCTGGCTCGAGCCCTAGTTCACGGTGTGGCGAAGACGGGTTGGAAGATAAAGGCACCGGTCCAGAAAGTGGCCATTCGAACCAACCCTTCTGCCAGTTCTCCACCCCCAAACGTCGCCGTGTTTCAGCCAATTTTTCGACGCGTAGGGCAAGCCTTTCCCCCTTTGTTCCGACGCTACCGGTGTGAGGTTCCAGAGTTTGGTCTGCGCGCCACCATTGTTAGCGGTGTTGTGATTATGACCATCGACCTCCATGAACGCTAGCTAGGGTTTATGGTTGCAGTAAAGCAGCGAAGAGGAGATTTTGTTGGGAAGATGCGGTTGAAGGAGTTTGGAAAACGTTTTCAAAAGTCTGAATGGAAGCAGAGACGCTTCAGAGTGATGTGGGAGTACGGACTGAACAACAATGGCTTTGGACAAATAAACAGAAAAGGGAGACAACAAACGGCAAAGTAAGACAACATGTCTTCTTATCACATATTTATATTGAAACATAGGGTTTATCATAAAATACGAAATTTTGTAATATTTAATTATATTATATCCATTTACAATTTTAATACAGGAGTTCCATTCATCAAATTAAAAAAAGTTTCCCATGTAGTGAATTTGTCATAGTATGTTGATTCCTAAAATTTGTTAAAAAGATGAATATAATCTAAAAAGAATTATGGGGATTCTGTTTCGTGGAAATTATTTCTCATTTTATGTATTTTTCACAAGTATTCAAAAAGTTGATGGATGATAAGACGCCTTTTTACTTCAACAAAATCAACTTTCCACTACACTTATGTAATAAAATAAAAATAAAAATAAAACATAATATAGTAGTCGATCTTGCCAAACAAACTTTTCAATGCAATAAGTAAAAAAACATGTGAATGGACCATATCAAGAAAGGTCGATTTTGAGAGAAGATTTCTCATCTACTAGTGTGTTTGGAAAACGGGTTTAGAAATGTTGGATGTGAATTTACATAAGATCCATAAGGTGACTTCTAGGTTCCGAACGTTCATAATTAAGAATATAATTAAGAAATATAATAGAAACCCATTTCCTGTTAAAACATCAATAAAAAAAATTAAATAAAAGCAAACTCATAAGTATCCTGTCATTCAAAAATAAATTACTTTCATGGAAACATATCTCACAAACTTATGTAGCAAATAATTGTTAACTTAGTATACAATTGTTCCAGCGACAAAAGTAAGATATTCTCTTATAATCTATGGAATGTTTATGTTTATGTACTCGGTATATCTTGATCCCCTTTCAAGGCACGTTAGTCCTCCTTTTATAGAACTAGTATTTTTGTATCAGTGTGATACATGGGTCATCAATTACTATTATTATTGGTAGCATTGTTATCATTAATAACTTGAATTGAGCCTCTATATCTAACGAACTTTTTTTTTTCCTTTATCCCAAATTAAATCCACTATGTCAAATATTTTCTTTACTTATTTCACACTTTGCCTTCAATATTCCCTTCTCACCCATAATGGTGGTACTCATTCATCTCCAAGGCTTTTTATTTATAGACAGAAGTGATCAGCAAAAACCTTAAAACAATCTTATCTATAATTTAAGTGCAAAAAACTGAATATTTTTTTTTATTTTAAAATGATATTACAATACGTAATGCAACACTACGTGTTAGGTGTTCCTCTTTGATTATTTCTGATGATCAACTAATCATCTTAAATCATGTGGTGCTGACACGTGTCCCTTTATTAGAAAATCAACAATCCCCCTTATTAATAAGTATAGATATAGATTTATTCTTTAAAATAGAAAAAATGAAGACAACGATGTAGAAAAAATATATATTATAAAATATGAATAGTTCTACCTCTATTTATGTCAATTCAGAGATTGCCGTGTTTGACTCCCAAAATATTGTACCTTTACTGGTTTGTAAATATTTTAAAACAAATATATATATAAATTTTAGGAAAATAAAATAAAATTCATAACTTGACATGTGGCTTGCACCATTGTGCTACACTAAAATCAATATTTCCCCTTAAAAATTAGTATAGATATAGATTTATTATTTAAAATAGAAAAAACAAAGGCAATAATGTAGCCAAAATAAAAAGAAAATATGAACAGCTCTACCTCTATTTATGTCAATTCAGAGATTGTCGTGTTTGAATCCCAAAACATGATAGCTCTACCGGTTTGTAAATATTTTAAAATAAATAATAATAATAATAATTCCATAACTTGATATGTGGCTTGTATAACACCCGGTTTTTCACTGTTTACTGCTTTTATATCAGTAAAATAAACAGAAACGTTTATAATTTTATTTTTAAATCTAGAAAATTATTTTGGATAAACCAAGGTCATATTCATACTCTAATTTACCGTAGAAAGCTACGATTCGATTTTGGGTCGAAAATTCAGACGAAACCCGATCTGCGAATATTTATTGACAGTAAGATTTTACTGCTCAAATGACCTAATTTTGACTCATGAACGAAACACTTAAGATTTTTATGAAGTTTCCAACTTCTTTGGCTATTTTAAAATTTTTCACTTAAAAAGTGAAATAATATATATTATGCGGGCGTTATACGAAATCGAGTTGCGGAGATGAAAACGGAATTTGCGGGACCCACTAACGGATAAATAGGATGTAAAATCATGATGAGTCACAAGGGGTGAGTCATGAGATGACTCCTCATGGTCATGATTAATTTTTAGGGGAAATGACCATTATGCCCTTATGGTTGATTTTAATTACAAATTAACCTAAAGCAAGATTACACCTTTGTCCTTGGATTTTTGGCATATTGACCCTTTTGCCCTTGAAACCCACGGCCTCAAGGCTGCCAAGAGGCCCAACTTCACACCTATTTAAGGAGCACTTCATCTTCTTCAAGAGTTTGCTCTTTTTCTCCATCAAAACTCTTAGTTACTTAGGCTTATTTTGTGAAGGAAGTGTTAGATTTCTAGCCATTTTCATGATTCCAAGAGGTAAACCATTCTCATCATCCTTATTTAGCATCATGTTCTTCATTGAATTTTTCATTTTGAAGTCTTTTTCAATATGATGCATTTTAGGGTTTCTAGATTCAAAAATTCATAGAAAATCATAGGAAAATCCATTTGACATGAAACCAATTTCTATAATCCTATTATTACCTATATATTATAGATATAGAAGCTTTCATCAAACAAAATTTTCGAAAATATTTAACCTAAGGAGGCAGAACCTAGGGTTTTGTGGGGGGAGGATTTTGTTCATTTTCTTTACATGATTCAATCTTATAAGCTATATAGGTATTAGATCTATGTTGTTTGGGTTAAATTAGAGTCTCTAAACCATTTTAATGGTCATAGCCGAAAATCATTTGTTGAAGGATTGGAAGATTCAATTTCAATCTTTATGACGATCATTGATTTAGGGTTTTAAGTGATTATAAATCACTAACCCAAGAGTTTTGAAATTTTAAGGATTTTGAACCCCAAAGTCAGCCCTTGGCCGAAACCAACATGTAGGATTTTAGGCTTGATTTAGTCGTTTGTTTGTTGATTGAATGTTATGTTTAATGAAAGATAAGCCAAGTTATCGGATACGTGCGTTATCGGCGTTACTTAGATTTCCGATAAACTGTTTCTCAGAGATACTGTGTTTTTGAGGTAAGGGGAAAGCTTGAGGGATTTTTCCGATAGCCATGTGTAATTGTTATTGTGTGTCTTAATTATGGTGTGTGAATATTTATTTTGTAGTTATCATTATTTGCTTATTGATTATCTGTTGTTAACTATTTGATTTAACTGCATTTAATTGTTTGTTGTATTTGGTGATATGTTTTAAATTTCTAAGTGTCATATTATTGATATGAAATAATTGTTGATGTGGATTGTGAGTTTGAAAGCTTGACAATGGTCAGAGCTCAATTAAATAAAAGTTAAAAGCAGTTAAAAGCTATTTTATGAATCAATGAGTTTAATTCAATGAAAATAGTAATATAATATTACATAGTTATTTATTTAATGAAAAATGAGAAAAAATGAAAAATAATATTATTTTAATCATTTAACAGCGAAAGAGCGTTTTATGAGCCATAGTGAGGACGTAACCGTGAAAATATTTTAGCACTACTAATTTTCACCTGAGTGATTTATAAATATTAGAAAATAATATTTTAAGCGAAAAAGTTTTGAAAATAACTTTATTACAGTGTTGGAAAAATTAATTTACGACAAAGAGTCCTATTTTTACCTAAATGCGTCTTGAAATAGCAAACGACGGACAATTCCATCAATATTTACCAAAGTGTTTTTAAAGAGGGTATTATTGAGAATTTGTCTCAAATAAGGTTTTACAGTTCAAATTATTGATTTTTGAACAAAAATAAGTTTTAAGGAATTTTGTTAAGTTTACAAAACGAATTTCCAACGTAAAAGGGTTCTCGGTAAACATAGAGTTATTTCCATCAACTTGGATAGGTTGAGGAAACTTTGATTTTGTTTTGTTTTTCACAAAACGAAAATGGTTTAAACGAACCTAGTAACTGAGACGTCGGGTCTAGAGTTCTAAGATATGGGCCTGGGGTCCGAAGAGGAAATTATGGACTATAATGTCCTATAAACCGTATATTTGGTTTTGTGCACTAAAATCTACGCGTCCAAGACTGGTGCATCGGTCCGGATTTCGTGATTTACACACCTTTTGACTTGGAATCAGTTATTTTGGAATGAGGTATTAAACTTGAAAGTTTAAATTGGTGATTAGTCGTGAGACTTTTAGCTCCGACACCTAAAGATTGATCACAAAGAAAACAACGAGAACAAAACGTTTTACATGCATTACAGGGCAGACGTGCCTTTGCATAGGACTTGAATGCTTGATGGTAAGTATTCATGCAGTTTACGTCACTATGCCTTGATGGATATACGACCACGTAGACCATGTGCTATATGTAGTCACCACTTTGCCTTGAGTTGGACTGTGGAATGGTCAATAGAACTTTGCCATATCGGGCATTGATTCTGCCTTTATTGGCAACTAGAGCATGATCAGCTCATTCACTTGTTGGTTGGAGCTCCGAAGATTAGGTCTCAAAGTTAGTTGTGGAATATTGAAGTGTCATGGTTTTTTTTAAACGGTTACGACTGTCGGGTATGAAACCCATTGATAAATATATATTGTTTATCTGTGAATATACATGTTAAGTGGTAATTGAGAGTCGTACACGTGGTTATCGTTTTAAAATCCATATATTGGTACTCACCCTTGCATGTTTTATTGTTGTTCTTCTTTCTATATGGGTATTGTTATTATCTGAGTTTAGATGGATCCGGCAATGCCGTTGGCACATAAGGGGGTTCGAAGCCTCCATTTTGAGGATGCGGATAACGTAAACACATGGGTGATCCACCCGGGAGCCCATGTAGTTCGTTATAGCGGGCACGTACACACTATAGAGGGCACGATAAAGACGAGGCCTCAGAGGGAGCGTGGATCTATTGAGACGATTGAGGTATCTCTACCTCATTTGTGGCTACTTGTACAGTATCTGGTCGATCATGGACAGCTTGAGGCTCAGCCCTTAGCTGAGGCAGCACCTGAGCCAGCTCCAGAGGAGATTGTGGTGGACCCAGAGGAGATGGTTATTGATCCCAAGGAGGATCCAGAGGAGTACGTAGAGGATGTACCTAAGTACATACCTTTGGACGATGATGACGATTCACCTGATGAGGCTGCTGCTGTGTATTCATCCGACTCATCGGCGGGGAGTGGGATTGACCCTGATCTTCCCAATGGGTACCATTAGTCTATGACCCGCTGTAGGTGGTTACATTTTTGGGGTAGTGATTTCGTCAGTCTTTCTGGCTACTGAGAGCCATGATTTTTGTATATGGCCTTAGACGTTTCACTATGTGTCCTTATGTTTTTATTTTCTTTCTTAGCTTGCATAATGGCCAGTTCCGATAAAGGCCATATATAGTTTATCCCGTGTACAAAAATGATGATGCATATAGATATATGTATATATATATATATATAGATAGATATATAGATATATAGTGTGTGTGTTTCTTATGTTGTTGTATGCTGTTAGATGTGGTCAAGTTAACAAGAAAAGGAAAAAAATTTGTCGCAAATTTTGGTATTAAGTGAAGTATTAAAAAAATATTATTTTCCGAAAGTAACCAGCATAATTGAATTTTATTTTCCGCAACGTGTTACTGTGTGAGCACCTTAGAAGGGGTGTCGCAGCTTGTACTATTTTGCTACACTAAAATCAGAATTTCCCCTTATTAATTAGTATAGATATAGACTCATTATTTAAAATAAAAAAAACGAAAGCAAGGATGTAACCAAAAAAAATATTAACAAAAAATTGAAAAAAAAAGTAGAAAAATATATTTTTAAAAAATTATTAGCAAAAAAAATTCTAAAAAATAGGGAAACAAGTAATCATAAAAAAATTATTTAAAAAAATTAGGAAAAAAAAGTAATTATAAAAAATTATTTAAAATAAATATAAAAAATATATTTAGAAAAAAATTTTAAAAATAGATAAAAACAATTTTAAAACAATTTTTTTCTAATTTAATTTTTAAAATCTATTTATTTTTATAATTTAATTTTAAAATATATTTTATTTTTATAATTAATTTTTAAAAAATTATTTTAAAAATATATTTTTTCCTAATTATTTTAAATGTTCTTGTATAATTATTTTTATTTTTCTAATTTTTTTAATTAGGAAAATAATTTTTTTAAATAATTTAGAAAAAAATTATAAAAAAGTATTTTAAAAGGAAAAAGAAAAAAGTAAATTAAAAAAAAATATTTACAAAATTAGGAAAAAAATATTTTTTAAAAAATATAAAAATAAAATTAATTATAAAAATTATTTAAAATAATTACAACAAAAATATTTAAGAAAATTGTAAAAATAATTAGGGAAAAAGAATATGTTTAAAAAATTAGAAAAATAAAATTAATTATAAATAACTTTTTAAAAAATATTTCGGAATTTTTTTTAAAGCATAGTAAAAAAATAATTAGGAAAATAATGTTTTAAAAAATATTTTAAAAAAATTATAGGAAAAAAATCATCAGAAAATGAAATATTTAAAAAAATTAGAACAAAAAAAATTAATAATAAAAAAAATATTTAAAGAATTTAATTATAAAAATAAGCATTTTTAAAAAAAATAAATTAGAAAAAATATGGAAAAAAGTAATTTTTAAAAAAATATTAGAACAATTTAATTATAAAATTAATTATAAATATATATATATTTAAAGAATAATCAAAAAAGTAATTGGGGAAAAAATATATTTAAAAAAATTAAAAAAAGTAATTATAAAACAATTTAAAAAGAAGAAAAAAGTAAATTAGGAAAAAAATAATTTGAAAACAAAATTAGAAAAAAAATTATTTGGAAAATCTATTTAAAAAAATATTTTTAAAAAATTATTTGAAAAAATATTTTTTAAAATAATGAGAATTTTTTTTATAAAAATTAGAAAAAAACAACTAATTAGAAAAAAAATTTATTTATAAAAAACATTTTTTAAAAAAAAGGGGGAAAAATTAATTAAAAAAGTTTTCAAAAAAAAATTTAATAAAAATAATGTTTTCAAAAAAAAAAACATGTGGGACTGACACGTGGCATGTATAGTCAAAAAAGGAACCAACCCTTTATATTAGTATGATTTCCGAGAGGTTTGGAAGGCATGATTTTGTTGACTCATTTGGTGGCCAGTCTATTAGTGGGATTCGCGAGGGTTCTCCCCACTTTTCGTTGCATCGCTCCTTGCAGGTGGTCTTATGTGGCTTCCCTCCTTCTGGAAGCCGGGTCGGCCACTACCCCAAGCTACTAAAGCTAGGGCTTTAGGACTGCAAATATTTTTTAGTTATTTAGGCCTCCAAATTTTTTTTGTTACTTAGGCTTAACAAAAAAAAAACCCTAAACCATAAACTATAAAAAATCTTACATGTAGTTGCATATACATACACAACAAAAATTTACATCAACCATAACAATTACACCTTAAAATTAAAAGAATTTATAAGATAAGATTTATAAAAACATAATATTTTTAATAAAATAATATTATTAGTTTTAAAAGATCTAATCTCAAATTTCACCTTATGCCTAAAAGTACGTGGCACCAGCCCTGTCTCGAAGGTCCCTCTTTTTATTCAATCTCTCATCGCCAAGGTGAGCAAGGCTTTAAATCCTTTTTGAGAAAACCCCAGTCTCGATCTCTAAGGCATGAAATCACGTTTATTCCATTTTGGTCTCTAGGACCGGCCTTAAAGGAGGAGGAGCCAACACCTCGGACAAGCCCAAGGCACTATTAGCACAAGATATTGGGGTCTAGGGGTGTGACCTTGGGTTCAAATCATTTTAACCATAGGTTTTTCATTTCCTTCTCGATATGAGTTGATCCTAATTTTAAACAAGGCATTTAAATATGCCTTACCTATAAATATGTTATAGACCTTCACTTAACAAGACGACTTTTTACCTTAACAAAATCAACTTTCCACTTTACTTCTATAATTAAAGTGGGAAAAACATAATTTAGTAGTCAATCTTGGCCAAATCGACTTTCCAATGCAACAAGTATAAAAACATGTGAATGAGCCATATCGAGAAAAGTCAGTTTTGAGAATTTATCATTTAGTGGTGTGTTTGAAAAATGGGTTTGAAAATGTTGGATGTGAATTTACAAAAGCTCCATAAGGTAGATGCTCCATAAGGTAGCTTCTAGATCCCTAACGTGCTTTTATAAGAAAAAATAGACATGGTACCAAAAACCTATTACAACGATTGTGTCGATTTCGTCCATATTCCAAATATTTTGTCTACTTGTTTTGGTTAATCATCAAGTGCATTGAATAATATTAATTAGTAAAAAAATATTTTATCAAATAAAATTAATCTTATTGATAAATATTGTATCATAAACTATGCAAATATTGGTATATATTAATTTCATAATTATTTAATAATATAATAGATACTCATTTACCTGTTAAAACATCAATCAAAATTAAATTAAATTAAATTCTTAAATATTCAGTCATTCAAAAATAAATTAGTTTAATGGAAACATATCTCACAAACTAATGTAGCAAATAATTGTTAACTTGTTATACAATTGTTATGGCGACAGAACTGGGATATTCTCATATAAGCTATTGAGTGTTTATGTGTGTGTGCTCACTATATCTTAATCCCCTTTCAAGACGAGTCAGCCCTCCTTTAGAACCCAGAGGTTTAGAAGGTGTGCCCTTGCTGACTCGTATGGGGCCCAATCCGTTAGCGGCATTCGCGGGGGTTCTTCCTATTTTTCGTTGCATCACTCCTTGCGTGGTCTTACATGGCTTCCCTCTTTAGGAGCAAACCCTCAGTCTCAATCTCTAAGGCAGGAATTCGGGTTTATTCTATTTTGGTCCCTACGTCTGGCCTTAGAGGAGGAGGAGCCAATGCCCGGGCAAGCTCGAGGCACTATTAGCGCAAGATATCGGGGGTCTCGGTGTGTGATGGGGTTTGAACCCATTTCAACTAGAACAATGCTAGTGTTTTAAATTGCAAACCGCATCACGTGATGCGACCGCAACATCTCGGTTGTGGTGGCCACCGAAACAACATCGGATCGTGATTGCGGACCGCATCAGCCGCAATATGACCTCATCGGACCGCAATACCCGCAACACAACCGTGACCACAACGTGACCGCAACCTCAATTTAAAACCTTGAATGGCGACCTAACGTATTTTTAGGCCTAATGCGAAATTTGAGATAAGACCTTGTTAATTTAAAGCTAACAATAATAATTTATTATAAATTTTATCTTTGTTATAAATTTCTATATTTTTAAAGAGTAATTATTATGGCTGATGTAAATTTTTATTTTGTGTGTACATGCAACCATATGTAAGAATATTTCTTATAGTTTATGGTTTATGATTTTAAATTATTTTTCTTGTTAAGCTTAAATAACAAAAAAAAAATTTGAAAGCCTTAATAACTAAAAAAAAAAATGGGCTAAAGTCCTTACCTTAATGACTTTGTGGTTGGGCCAGCCATGAACTAAAGGCTTTTCACTGCCTTCTCGATACGACCTGATCCTCTTGGGCCTCGCTGTGATGGGGGTATATGTTTTTGGGCTCCAACCAGAGTTGGGCTATGCGCTTCACCTACTAGGCTGAGGTGATTTGGGTATTGTCCAAATTCGGTACTTGCTAGCAATAACAACCAAAATTATCTTCTCAAGAGTTTGTGAGAATCTTTTTGTAACAGAAAGTATGTTTGAAATAAATATATTTGATTTAGAAATTATTTTTTCCTTAAAAGAGTTGTAAAGTGTGAATTCGTTTGTTTTGGTATTTTTAAATAGCTTCAGGTGGTTGGACGTGATTCTGATTGTTTTCAACATGTTTGGAAACATTTTACTAATGTGATCATCAGAAATTGCTTTTATGTTCATCAACATGCATTCATCAAAGTCAAACACATTGAAATATAGGATGTTGTAATATGATTTTTGACGCAATATTAATATATAAAGATGTATCGATAAAAACCGAATTAGCCAATCCAATCCAAACCGCACGTTATTTTCATCATTGGATCGGATGACTTTTTGGCTCAAAATCGATCCGATCCAATCCGCGAACACCCCTAATCCCAGTATATTTTATAAGCTAATTTGATTTGATTTTGATTTGATTGATAATTTACTCATTAATGTTGACATTTAATTTATTTTAATGCAAGTGTTAGAGTAAATTACCTACATAAAATCTATTCAAATCTTACTTAATATATTTCCAACATAAAAATACATTTATGGGTAAATTTGAATATTATTAATTAGTTTAATTTTTTTTTGATTTGTACTCACCCTAATTAGTCATTGGGACCGAGTAAGCCCTTGAAGTATCCCGCGGTTTAGATCCTTTGGACTCGCTATGGGACTAATATCTGAGTCGGCCGCGCGGTTAGTAAAGTCTGACCAATTGCATACCCAAGGATCAAACTCGAGCAGAGCTGGAACGATTCGTCCTTAAGTAGTAGTGCGTTAATCACTTGTACTGAACCACTTGGTTTAATTAGTTTAATTTAATTTGGCAAAAAAAATAGTTTAATTTAATTTAAATGATTTCTAGTTTTTAATAATTTTTAAAAAATATTGTATGCCTAACCTCTAAAATGTGCAAAAATAATATGCTTGTGAGGTGAGATGCACAAAATACTTAGTACTTTCCAACGCACTCTCCCTTTCTACATGTGGAGAAAGTATTAAACCCAATCATCAGAAATATCAAAATATATCTTTACTAAAATGCTCAGGCCCAACGTTATATTCAACCCAAGTGTGATGGTTTTGGATGTGTACAAACACTTGAATATCAACTCTTTATATAAGAAATCCATTAAAATTTTAGAATATCAGTCGTGAAAACCATTTCTTGAAGTCCGTCATGCGTAAGAAAGATAGGAGATTAAGGGTGCGTTTGGGTAAACAACTTAATTAAGAGTTTATCACATAAGACCTTATTGCATGAGAGCTTATGCCATAAGCGCTTAAAGAAAGAAAAAGAAAGAAAGGGGCATAAGAGGATTCGAATAGTGAAAAATACGGAGAGTGTGTTTAGTGCATAAGCTCTTATGATAATTCCATAAGCTTCTCCCAGTGACTTATGAAAATAAGTCAAAAACTCCTTATGGGATGGCATAAGTTATTTTTATAAGCTCTGCCAAACACACTGCATAAGAGTTTATGTCATCAGATAAGTCAAAAGGAGCTTAAATAAGCTCTTCCAAACGTCATCTAAACCCCACAACTCCCCGGGCATATAACATAAGATGGTTATCCAAAATTACTTGTATGATTTATTGTACCTTAAATATATTAAATTAAATTATCCTGTAAACTAAACAAAATCAAATAGTTCTTACTCCAATGTATTGTGATACAATGGAGAAGTCAAAGTCAGGTGCTTCTTTAGAAAATGAGAGATGAATAATTTATTGTAATTAATAATATATATTTAAGAGAAGAAAAATTAAACAAGTTACTTTTAAACAAAGTACATGCTAACACAATTGAAACAAACAAACAAACACAAGATAATTCAGCAGTCATGAAACACAAAACAATGAAGCACCAAGCTCTATTAACTTTTTATTATTATTATTATTATTATTATTATTATTATTATTATTATATATATATATATATATATATTATTTTTTAATTTTTTTAAGTAACTCATTATCAACAATAAGAAAAACTTTTAAAAAATAATTTAAAACACAAAGATCTTAATCCTAAAGGACTCGTTTGGTGGTCAGGATAGAATATGTGCGGATAGGATAAGAGAGCATGATAGGAGTATGATAAGATATGAGCAGGATAAACAGTTTCGAAGTTTGGTGTCCACCAGATAACCAACCGGATAACATTATAATTTTTGTATGAAATTTTAAAATTTTGTTTTTATTCTGAATATTTTCATATTTTATTAGATTTTAGATTTTTTTATAATTTTCAATTTTTTAAAATTATATAAAAAGACAAAATTTTCCTTATGATAAAATTACATATAACTTTTTAAATATATTGTTTAACTTAAAATTAAAATTTAATAATTTTAAATATTCATTTTTAGTATTTAATTTACACATAGGTAAATTATTAGAATAATATTTATATTTTTCAATTTTTAAAATAATATAAAATAATAAAATTAACCTTGTGACAAAATATTTTTTTAAAATAATTATTAATACTTTATTATTTTAAAAAAATTATTATACCTTTTTTCGGTAACCAATTGTATTTTATTATATTTTAAATTATTATTTTATTATAATTTAATTATTTTATATATAATTTTTTATATTTTATTATATCCGGTTGAGTTCTAACTCAACCCTCCTCTCATGATAGAATTTTAACTAGATGGACAGGATATGATAAGAGAAAAGTGATAGGCTTTATTTATCATATCATGCTGACTCATCAAACAATAGTTTCAGACATGATATGATAGTTTATCATATCCTGTCTCTCTTATCCTGACCACCAAATGAGAAAAAATGACTAATAAATAAAGCTAAGGGTATCTTACAGGTGCAAAAATTCTATATTTTAGAGGCTAGGTGTATAGGTACTCTCGGAGTCTTTGTTTAGCCCACAAAATCTTCTTACCAGAACCTTAGTTTTTATACTTAGTTTAACAGTTTAAGCCCGAACATTGGGAAAAGTTTCTTTAACTAGATCCTTACTAAAATCATCATGTGTATCAAACCCAAATATCATGGCTTTTGAGTATGTTGAAAAACACACACACATGAATATATTGGACAAAGAAAATGTATAAAAAAAATCAAACACAATTAAGTTAATCTTTAACATATCAAAAAGTGGTTGGTTAATACGGAAGTGGACGCCGGACGGTACCCTTAGACGAATTTTACCTGTAAGTCATGGGGTTGTATCTTGAAGTCCTCACTTTGGGGAGGATTTTACCTGCCCACCATCCCACCACAAGTGTTAGTCTCAAAACTTTGTCCGTGGATATACCAATGAAAGAACCAAAAAAAAACTTCTAACAAATTAATAGGAGAAACGAGGCAATCAATTTACATTGTTTTTAGGAAAATTAGTTTTTGAGATAAAAAATGGATTGACCGTAAGTGAGGGAGAGAATGGGTTAAGCCGAGTTAGGCCCTGACATAAATAATATATTATAATATTATAATAAAATAATTATATATATATGTATGCTTATGTGTTAAATAGGTAAGTCTGATAGATCATGGTAGGCTTTTTTAAAGCCTTAGTCTAACTTCTTTAGGTATATAAACTTTTTAAAAACCCTTGACCTAGCCTTTTTGTTAAGTAGGCTAGATCAGACTAGGCCTTAAATAGATTAGGTCATAGATCTCTGATGAACGGCCCGACTTATTCCTATCCCTAAGCATAAAAGTGATGTTCTTGATCCAAAATTCCAAACATACCGACGTGTCCAATGGTCCAATTATTGAGAACTATGAATACCATCTCAAAACCAAAAAATAAATATAAAAATAAATAAATAAATATATAGGAATAGTTGAATACCCTAACCACCACCAAGGTTTAAATTCACGATAAAAAAAAAAACTTTGTTTTGAGTAAACATCTCTCTATATCTATGTGGTCATGTCTCTATCGGATGAAAATCTCCTGCCTTATTTTCCTATATCACACCATATCCTAATCAATACCATATTGTCACATCAATTAAAATTTTACGTATTGTTAAAAGATAAAATATATGGCAAGATAATATTGATTGTGACATGATATGATGCAATAAAATAAGAAGATCTCCATCCATCCCAATATATTTGTTCATCAAAAATAGTTTACCTCGTCATCTCATGTGTAATATTTATCTTTTTTTTTTTTTTTTTATATATGATTAAATTATCCCTTATACTTTTTCAATATACTTTTACTTACAAAAAAAAAGTGTTGATTATAATGGACGGTTGTTTTTGGGGATTTGATATTCCCACCTCCCACTTTGATATTCCCACCTCTCATTTACAAAATATTTTTATGCTTTATCGACTTTACCTCTACACACTTATTACCCACTACCGTAAATCACTAAATCCTATTTCCTCAATTTTTTGCCCTACTGCTTCCCACCTCATCCTCGCCTTCTTCTCACTTTTCCCCTTTCTTTTTCTGCAACAGAGACAACTAGAGAAACGAAACAGCAAGCTTAGAGAACGAGAATGTAAAATAGAATGAGACAGACTTCAAACAGGAGGGGACGAAGAGCAGCGAGGCGATGCGAAGACGACGAGGTGGCGAACTAGTTTAAGACGTTATATAATTGTTACTAAAAAATTAATACTTACGGAAACTAGTTTCCGTAAGTGTAAGGTGAATAAAATTTAAAACGTTAATTAAATTTAATACTTGCGGAAACTAGTTTCCGTAAGTACAAATTTGTTTGACAAGTCGAAGGTGAATCCGGATCATAAGTGTGTAAGTATAGTTTCCGTAAGTTACAAGAAATTATACGCTTACGAAAATTAGATTTCGTAAGTGAACCAAAAAATTAAAATAAAGCATGGAGTTTGGAATGTTGCATGGTGAGAGGTGTGAGGAGAATGAAGAAGAACAAAATAATGAAGAGAAAGATAAACAAAAGAGAGAGAATGGGGTGGGTTGAATGAGTGAGGTAAATAAAGGGTTAGGGTTAACAAGAATATTTAGGGAATAAAAAAAATTGGAGGGATAAAAGAAGTGAGAATAATAATTTATGGGGTGGTAAAATCAAATCCCTCATTTTTGTTACGCTACAACCCATAACATCCAGCCAGCCTTTGACATCATCCTTCTACATTTTAACTTCATGATGTAAAACCAATAAGGCCCACGGTAGGAGCATAGGGCATGGAACCATTTGATCGATGAGGAAGATTTTAAGAACTTGTCATATCTAAGGTGGTCGTAATCCGATCAAACAAATTCTATATAACATAATAAAAATGCTAACCAATTTTAGCACATTGGTTAACAAATCAAAAAAAGAAAAATTTGTATGAAAAATTAATATATTTATTATATTGAAAAATGTTAAATTTATATTCTAAGTAGAAACTTCGTTTTATTGATTTCTTACACATTACTCTTAAAACACCTTATTGTTAGTAGTATCTATTGTATAAATACCCAACTTTTAACACAATCTCTTTAATAAGATAATACCAACACTTAGAGAGAACCTCTTATATGAGCACAAACCTAACAACTAAATATTAGGCAAAACCAATCAAAAAATTACAATTAATAAAAAAAATTAAAACTACAGCTGTAAGATAAGATAAAGAAAATCACGTAACATCTCATCTCCTTCTTCTCTCTCAATTATTCAGGTTTCTTGTCTTCCTCCCTTCCGGTTGGTTTCTCCTCAACGCTCCTCCCTCATCGCTAACGACGGTCGCCCTGCACCACTTTACCGCTTCTTCTTCTTCTTCTTCTTCTTCTTCTTCTTCTTCTTCTTTCTCCGACGATGATGTCGTGCGTGCACGTGCGATTCGGCAAGTGTACCGGATTCGCCGCCAAGTAATAAAAAGATATCGATCCCACAGGGACCGTGATCTCAAATCACAACTAATTATCAAATCGATAAAACTGGACTATATAAAAATGATTTTTGAAAGGGTTTTGATATTTGAAATAAGAGATAACTTAGAAAATCAGATAAGGAATGTAATCAAGTACAACAGAAAGTAAATCAATTTATGGTTTTTCAGATCTAAGGTGATTGCTAGGAATTGGGTTACCAACAAGATTGTTTATGTTACTAAATTGACCAACCCTTGTTAATTATCGAAATTGCCTTGAAGGCGAATTTATCCTCAAATAGTTAATGCTACCTCTCGGGTTACAAAAACCGTGCCCAATTAAACCAACCCCTACTCTCGTGGTAGTCGAATTTAGATTGGACCCTTTATGTTTTGTGACAATTCGTTAATCCTCGAAGGACCGCTTCTAACTCTCATGATTTAAGTCCCAAGTCTGATTCTATAGATCCGATACCTAAGTTCACCGCTAGGTTCCTCCTTAGAATATCTATGACACGCAAATAAGTGGCCACCGAATTTACGAGTAATTAAAACACTAGAAATCAGATCTAAAGCAAAATCGAAATTAACAAAGTTAAAACATCAATTTATAACATAAAAACAGATATCGGGCATAGCCCCAATCCCCAGAAATTAAGCTACTACTCAAGCATTGCCATGGTGATGACAAGCTTGATTAACAAAAACATTAATGAAAACTAAGAGAAGAAGAAGAAGAAGAGAGATCCTAAATTATTGCCTAAGTGTAGCAGCACAAAAGTCTCTCCTTGAGTCTCTGCCTGGATGCCATATTTATAGATTAGGGAAGTTTGAATCCCAATCAAACACAAATTTAGATCAAAATTTGTTGCTTCAGATCCAAGTAATGCGCGTCACGGCCGTGACGGATTCTGCCTTGGGCGTTTCTTCACTGATTGGTCTATCACGGTCGTGACCACCATCACGGCTAGACCGTGATCAGTTCTGCCTGTGAGGGTCTGGTTCAGCTGACATGTCACGGCCGTGATGCCCATCACGGCTAGGCCGTGACCAGTTCTGACTTTTGCCTTCTTTCCTTTTAGTTCTGCTAGATCATGGCCGTGATGGGTATCACGGCTAGGCCGTGATGGGCTCTGTTTGGCTCATTTTCTTCACTTTTCAAGCTCTATCTTCATGCAAGCTCCATCATGGCTGATCTTGAGCATTTTATCCTTAATTCCTGCAAAACAACACCACGAAACTGCCTTACCCGTTCCAAGGTAAAAACTAACAAAAATCAAATTAAAAATGCCTAAACTATATGAAAATGCATGCTAAATGATAAGCAAATATAAGGTGTAATCACACTCATTAGACAACGACTATCGCGCCCCAGCTTGCTGCTTCTCCTTCTTCCTCCTACGATCACTGTTGCACCGACTTCGCTGCTTCTCTTTCTTCCACATATAATGACAACTACAACACACTACCATTCCTCCTCCATTACATCGACCACCGATCCCCAAAACAGACACCATTGCGCAAGTTCGTAAACTGATTTGAAATGAGGGTGGATGCTTGTTTGAGTTTTTTAAATTTACCGCAAGTTCATAAAGACTAGATGCTTGTTTTCCAAAATCTCAAGGAAGCAATCAAAGAAATGGCTACAATGATGATTGTGTCCAATGATGATGTGTTAGGTTTGTGTTTATACAGGTCTTTCTCAGGCTTAGAATATAAAATGCCATCTTATAAAATGAAAAAAAAAATCTGCACATGCACAATGTCCAAGAGGAGTTAATATAAGCTTCCCTAGAGTGATCTCTTTCATTTTTCTTTTCTCGGACTATAGACAAATGAAAACCGATAAGAATTAGAATAACTGATAAGAAATTAGTTCATAGGTTTAGAAAAAGAATTTGACTTCTCTAAAGTTAGAAAGTGTTTAAAGTGATAAAAATAAGAATATATCTGCTCTTGGATCTTTTTTAGTGAATTAAAATCTCTATTGTACTGTTGGGGACAATTAGGCCGAGATTGACTCGAGGTCCAGCCCAATGTTTTACAAGTAGGCTAAAGGCAGTTGACATTTGACCGAGTCAATGGATGAAGAAGGAAGTTCTCAAAGCAGCACATGAAGTGGAGGGCAGTTACTTAATAGTTTGAGAGTGGAGACATGGAAAAAGGGGTTATCCGAGAATTGTGGGGGTGGGTCGAGACAGTTTTGAACTCGGCATGTAATATATATATCATTGAGTAGATGATAGGAAGATAAGCTATTCTGTAACACTGAGTCTCTGTTAAGAGAATTCTTCAATATACGAGATTAGTCTTAATAGAGAGTTTGTATGAAACGTAGCGATACTGTTCTTCGGTTTCTCGGATTATTCATTGCCGAAAATTTGTAAGAACATTTGGCGTCCACCGTGGGGTCGAGGTAAACTTTCCCTAGTCACACATCCAAAGTACGATCAATATGATAGATTCAAGGTTTCAGTGGAGATCTTCGGATTTAGTGAGATATCACGAAGTAACTGAGGATAAAAAGCTCTCTGCCTCGTCTTGTGTTGCCGAGAATAAAAAAAGAAAAGAAATCAAACGCAATTATGCCTCAGTCCAAGGAGAAAAGAGATAAGTACATTTCGATTTTGATTTGATAAAACTTCCTCGTTAAAAATAACTAACCGCTGAGAAAGTAGGCTTTGAGAAATTTTCCTACTAACACTCAATGTAGGATAACCCAAAGATATTAGTTTATACTCTTGTCTTCATATTGGTGCAGCCGTGCAGGTATGGCTACACTTGAAAAGGTTCTAAACATGGAAGAGGTTACAACGGCACATGGAGTGAGGCATGATTCATGCCATAAATTGCGCAGGAGTGGGATCAAATGAGAAAGTTATCTCTACAAATTCTGTTGGGAGTGGACTGTTTTTAAAATAAAATAAAAAATTATTTGTAACTGACCACAAGGGAGGTCAACTCAGTCAAAATCGAGAAACAAAAACTCAGGGAAGTGAATCTTCTTCCATCATTACATGCATTAATTTTCATATATTATTGTGCTGCCATATCTTCACACTCCTTCATGATCATGGCTTATCTTTCCCTGACTCATCAAGTTCGTGAAATTGATTTTAGCAAGTTGATGATTTGCCTCAAACAATAATTGATATTGTTACTATTGCTATTGATATTCCATTTAATATTTTTGTTTGACCCGTGACCAATATTTTGGGTAGTTTCATACGCCACTAGAAATTAGTAGTGTTAGAATGGCATTACTGATTATGTAGTGTTATATAATAACATGAATGATTAGGCAAAAAACAAGTCCTTGTATATGAATGTACAAACCACTAATCTTCTTGCTATAAAACATGGTAGAATATTATGTAGTTGATATTATCACACAGGTTTGAGCATTGAAGTAAGCCATCGTCTGCCGATGATGCTCCCAATCAATTCAGAACATCTGACATAAAACAAAGAAGCCGAGAAGTTGCTTACCTGAGACCACGAACCGACAACTGGATAAGTGGCTCTATGACTCTATCTATTTAATTTTATAATAGTATATATTTTAACACTTGCTTACACTTAATATCTATAAGTATATGATGTACAAGGAGCAGTGGCAATGTGTTAAAGGAGAGTGGTATCAAGTTGTTATATGCACACTCACAATGTGGAGAACTCTATAGGGTGTATCACGCATCTAAGGTCACTTTGAGGGACGTTTCCCTGTCACTCCATCTCTTTAATTACATATTTTAACTTTGCTTCTCTGCTAGGGAGCAATTGTCATATAGCATGTATTATTTGATGTTGTTGATTAATTTTTTGAAGCATGCCTACATACTCAATGAGGCATAGGCATAAAAATATTGACTTCAAATATGACACCGTGTACAAGAAAACAGAGGCAATGCAGTGAGGTGGTAAGGACTATGATATGAAAATCTCGGCAAGAGCTATGGTGATATAAAGTCCTTAAGACGAGAATGATCTCGGTAAAAGGCACTCAAAACCCTTAAGACGATAATGATCTCGGTAAAAGGTCCTTAAGACGAGAATGATCTCAGTAAAAGGTACTCAAAGCCCTTAAAACGAGAATGATCTCGATAAAAGGTATTCAAAACCCTTAAGACGAGAATGATCTCGGTAAAAGACCCTTAAGACGAGAATTATCTCTGTAAAAGGTACTCGGAGCCTTTAAAACGAGAATGGTCTCGATAAAAGGCACTCAAATCCCTTAAGACGAGAACGATCTCGGTAAAAGGCCACTTCAAATGTATGAAAAACGAGCATGAGCTCGGACAAAAGGCAAACATTCAAGGTTGTCGGTGGGTCCTATGATAACAGGGATCGGGTGAAAAAGAAGCTGAATAAAAAAAATATGAATGGAGCTGAATAAAAAAATATGAATGGATTTATAAGGAAGCAAAAATCGCGGTAAGAGCTATGGTGATATAAAGTCCTTAAAACAAGAATGATCTCGATAAAAGGAAAATTATCAAG
Organism: Sophora flavescens; assembly: GCA_030762895.1. Lineage (NCBI taxonomy): Eukaryota > Viridiplantae > Streptophyta > Magnoliopsida > Fabales > Fabaceae > Sophora > Sophora flavescens. The sequence goes on from CM061067.1 coordinate 165,621,673, forward strand.
TCCTTGAAACGAGAATGATCTCGGTAAAAGACACTCAAAACCCCTTAAGACGAGAATGATCTCGGTAAAAGGTACTCACGGCCCTTAAAGACGAGCAAGATCTCGGATAAAAGGCAAAGCGAAAGTCCCTAATCAAAGCATTATGTTTTGGCACAAATCCGTGAAAATCGGTTGAGGGTGAAGTTAAAGTTTATTTTATATTTTTGATGGCAGTACATTGATATGCCTTGGAGTTTATCTCATATGTTAGCATGGTTGATATCCCTGTTTATATCCATGATGATGTTTATTTGTTTTTCTAGTTGAAGTTGTATTTGAACAGGTATATATAAATAAAGAAGAAGAAGAAGCTCGGTTTACTCAAAGGAAGAGGAAGTGGAATACGAAATGAAGAAGAAGACAAAGAAAAGTTGAAACATGTATGATCAGCTCAGAAAGCTCGGTTTACTTGAAGATGTCTATCAAAGTCCTTTTGCGTGTGTACTCTTTTTCTTACCCCCAGGCTTTTTTCCTGAAAGGGTTTTTGCCAGGGAAGGTTTTAATGAGGCACGTCGAATGTTTCTGTGAAGACATCGACAAATCAGCATGGAAAAAGCTCTGATTTGCCTGAAGACATCTCTTAAAGCTTTCTAACCTCTTTGAAGCTCAGAGCCTGGGAGGGTTTTATGTAATATTGACAGCAGTGAAACCGAGATTGACCAAGTTACCGAGATTTATAATACCTAAAAAAGCTAAAGCTATATCACTCATTGTAGCTCATAGCAAGGGGGCTTATGTACTGTTGGGGACAATTCACTAGTGGAAAATATACATTAGACGGTAAAGGTTTACGTCAGTTAACCAAAAACTAGACGTTAAAAAGGGGGCGGTGGCAGTTTTGTAAATATCAGACTTCATTAATTCAATTTTAACGTCAGTTGTTTTAAGGACTGACGTTAAAAGTGAAGTGACTCACTTTTAACGTCAGTTCAATAAACAACTAACGTTAACAGCGAACGTTTTAACATCAGTTCTTTATAGAACTAACGTTAAAAGTGAGTCAGTTCACTATTAACGCCAGTCCTTACATCAACAGACGTTAAAGGTTATTTTAATAATTTTCTTATCTAGTATACGTACCCTTTCGCATTGCCTTCCTCAAAGTTTCAGTTTCACAATTGCTTTGATGTTTTGTGTTTCTGTTTTGAAAACTAAAATATATGTGCGAAGTATAAGTTGAATCAATAACCAAACCGGATCTCATTCATGAAGTGTAATACAGACTGATACAGAAGATTGAAAGGGTTTAAAATCCTATAAAAAGTTACATTGAAAGGGTTTAAAATCCTAAACATTAAAGCTACATCCCATCAGAGAGTTTAATGAAATATGCCAAAGGGAAAACTATACTCCGAAGACCTCAGAAAACTGGGGGGCATGAGAGAGCTCAAGAGAGGCAAAAACAAGTGCACTAGATCTGTTTCAAGCAAAGGCAGTGGTTCTAGAGACTTCCATGACGGTCACTTGCTGCCAAAGCTGAGGTTTTGGAACTGTGACGCCGGAGCACCTGATTTGCCCTCTAGCAGTTGATTCTCCGGAAGGATGATAAGGTGAGCAACTCACATAATGTGGTTTACACAAACTTATCACCCATGTAATGTGATTTACACAAACTCAGAAGTTGTTTGACCATTAAGACAAAGATCTTTGAGTCTAGGAATAGGAAGAAAGAGTGATGAAGTTAATCTCCATGGCAGAGCCATATTGTGAAGCCGAAAATTTAAAGGATGGAAGGAAGCTATTTATAGGAGCAAGGGATGAAGTTACTAAGCTATTTTGATTTTCTTGAAAACTTATCTATAAACTTAATGCTCATTAAGAGGATTAAGTTACAAGGTGCATGGGTAAGTAGCACAGTAGTCAAAGGAATGAATGTTTTTGCAGATATCTATACACTTTTAACGTCAGTTGTTTAAAAAAACTGACGTTAAAAGTGTTTAAAATAAAAAATATTTATTGTTAACGTCAGTTTTTTATACAACTGACGTTAAAAGTGTGATTTTTACTTCAGTTAAATAAATAGCTGATGTAAATAATCTCATATATTATAAACGTGCAGAATGAATATTGGAAATAATGTAATTAATATACGGGAACTTGGCAGTCATAAATTAAGTTGACGTTAAAAATGAGGTGGTGGCAGTTTGTAAATATTAAATCACTATTTGCGTCAGTTCTATAAATAACTGACGTAAATAATTATGAAACTCATTTCATTGGTTGTCATGTCCCTGTTGTCCCTCTTAACGCAGATCGCTCCATTTAGTACTGCAGTTTATTTCTAAACCTTTTTTTAAACAAGTTTATTTTTAATTTTTATTAATTATCTTGAATTAGTAAACAAATTCTTGTGCAAATTAAAATAAATAAACACTTAACATAAAACAAGTTATATGTATAATCAAATCGTATGTCATTGAAGCGATTCATAAGTTAAAATTACATGATTAAAAGATAAAAAAATTTCTGCAACATAGCCCTAAAATATAAAAAAGTTTCTGCATCAACATCATTTTATTCTCAGTCCTGTCATCAGAAACTCCAATGGATGCATCACATCCCTCACTTGAATTCCATGATGCAAAGTAAATCCTCAGTCACTAGCAGCGAAAGCAAAGTGAAATGGATCTTTACATCTTTCTTCTTCACTGGAATTCCTTGATGCATCGTCTTGAATCCACAGTCACTTGCTTCCAAAGCAAAGTGAAAGGGATGACGGGGATGAAATAAAGTGAGAGAATCACATTACGTGATTCACCCAACCTTACCATCCATGTAATTGATTTACACAACCTCAGAAATTGTTTGACCATTAAGACAAAGATCTTTGAGTCTAGGCATAGGAAGAAAGAGTGATGAAGTTAATCTCCATGGCAGAGCCATATTGTGAAGCAGAAAAAATTAAAAGGATGGAAGGAAGCTATTTATAGGAGCAGTGGATGAAGTTAATAAGCTATTCTGATTTTCTTGAAAACTTATCTATAAACTTAATGCTCATTAAGAGGATTAGGTACAAGGTGAATGGGTAAGTAGCACATTAGTCAAAGGAATGAATGTTTTTGCAGAAACTAATAAACTTTTAACGTCCGTTGTGTAATACAACTGACGTAAGAAGTGTGAGTGTTTTTAACGTCAGTTTCTTAATACAACTGACGTTAAATATATGACCTTTACGTCAGTTTTTACTAACAACTGACGTAAGAAGTGTGAGTATTTTTAACGTCAGTTTCTTAAGACAACTGACGTTAAATATATGACCTTTAACGTCAGGTTTTACTAACAAATGACGTAAAATGTTGTTTTATTTTAATTATAACGTTTACTGTAACACCCTGTTTTTCGTGTGCTTAATTATTAGTAAATGCATGCTTTAATGTATTTAATTGTGATAAAATACAGAGGATGATTTTATTTTAAATAAAATCGTTTTCTTGTGTTATTTTACTGTATGAAGTCACAGTAAAATTTTCGGTATAAAATTCAGACGAAAGCCAGTCTGGGTTTTCAAAGCCAGTACGAGTTTACTGAGCTAGAGACCTAATATTGACTCATGAACGAGACGATTAGTGTTTTTTTTATGTTTTGTGTGGGTTTGGAGTGTTTTGAGAAATCTTGTTCGGGGCCGAATTTCCGAGTATTACCCGGGCGAATCGTCAGGAAATACGATCGGGAAATTCATCTGATGCATATTGAAGCAGAGCAAAAATGGAGTAGATTGACTGATGTGAAGGCTATGACATAGGCATGTCCATGGCCATACCTTCCTTACACCAATCAAGTCAAATCACCATACTTTCTTACACACACCTTACCTACACCATACCTCCTTTCTTCTCAACCAAGTCAAGCTCTTCTCTCCCCTCCAATCTGCCCCAAAACTGACGCCCTCCCCCTCTCTTTTCCTTCTTCTATTTAAGTTTCAAAGTGTAACCATTTCACACTTTTGCTTCCTTTCACAAAAAAACACTTTTTTACAACTATTCATCTTCTTCTTCACACAACTAAAGGTACCATTTTTACTAAGTTTTTCAAGTTGTGTTCTTCATTAAAGTTGTTCATATTGGTAAGGGTAATGTCCCTATACCATTTGTTTTTCAAGTTTTGGCTTTATTTTCATAGTTGATGTTTTGAGTTCATAATATGCTTTTAAACTTCAAAAAATTCTCAAAAATTGTAGAAAACTCCGATTGAGGTGAAACCAATTTCTATATTCTTATTTTTACTTCCTATACAACATACTAAAATCTTATGGAAAACAAAAATCTCGAACACCATTTTCTGTACTGGACAGAATCTATGTCTTTTGTGCCATATGAGTTTTGTTTCATCTTTGCTTGGTTAAGCTTGTGTTTGAGTGTTATTCCAACATGATCATGACCAAGAGCTCCTATGTACATAAGGATGCTAGGTTTAAGTGATTGGAAAAGTTTAGAAACTTTTATGTATTTTCATGAAAAAGTGAAAACTCTAAGTGTTTGGTTATATGTACTTTGAGGTTTTTCCAAAGTGATCATGGATTTGGGCTCCTTGATGTATAAGGATGCTAGATCCAAGAGATTGGAAAGTTTGAAAACCTCTAACCCTCATTTTTACTCAAGGCCGAATGGTAGTGTTTGTGGCCTAGGGTATTTGATTTTTTCATTTTTCCAAAATGATCAAGGTTTTAGGCTCCTTACTAGGTATGGATGCTAACCTAAAGAGATTGGAAAATTTAGAACATCCTAACCTATTTTAGAGGATGAAAACCGAAACCCTAAGTTGATGACTTAGTGGGATTCTTGATTCAAACTTGTTAAACTTTTGGTGTTTAAGAACTCCTAGCACTTAAGGATCATAAATCCATAAGTTGCATGATTTTTGGAAACCTTAATCCAAAACCATTGTTGAAAACCAAACCTATGCCTTGTGGCTAGTGTTCTTTGATTAAAAATCTAACCTATGGTTTCATGTGTGTAACCTTAGATTCGTTTCTGCGCGGACGTTCGTGATCCTTAGTTTTCGTAGTCGGAACCCTTATCGCGTCTTTTGAGGTAAGAGGGGATTTCCCGAAAGATATTCAATAACTGTATGCATGTGTGTATTTGATTAATTGTTTACTTGACTGTTATTGAGTTCTTGGATTATCTGAAATGTTATGCTATTATATGAAGTTGAACTGTATCGTTATATATGTTGAGATGTATAACTGTGATGAACTGTGATATTGGCATTGAACTGTGAATATATATATATGTGTACATACTGCTGTTGTTGTTTGAAGTTTGCTAAGCCGGACGTGTGTCTGTGCTCAATCATTAATAAGGATTAAAAACCTTAATAAGCTTTGAAGATGAAAGGATGGGTGTTCTTTTCCAAAAAGCTTGAATGTTTAAAAGTACTTGTTTTATGTGACAATATAGTTTTAGTGATTTCTAGAATGCAAGAGAAAAACCCTTTTCGAACTATGTGTTTTAAGTGAAAACTTTCGAAAATATTTTACAATATCCTATTGGGGATTTTCAAAATTAAAAGTGTTTCAAAAACGTTTTATAAAGGATTTTCAAAAGAAAATGTTTTCTCCCAAATGATTTAGAAGCTTTCCGATAGCCAGCATAGGTTATCGAGGCTTTCGATTTCGAAAATTGTTTTCATCAAATGAAAGATAAGTACTAAAAGAATAGGAATCTAGACGTGAGACGTCGCCTCTAGTTTTCCATGCTTAGCACGTGATCTTGGATCAGTGTTAATTCGGGACCGTAAAGTCCTATTCGTAATGTTATGGACTTCAAGTCCAATTCGCGGAATCGAGGACAGTTCGTTCTGATTTCCGTTGTTGTGGGCTATTGTCCTTAGCATGATGAGTAAAACATGACTAAAAGTATATTGATTTCCATTACCACATACCTTGACTGCGGCCACGGTCTAGGTGTTGGGATTGAGCATTGATGTGTGTGTCCTATGTTTCTAAGTTTTCAAGTGATGGGGAAATAATGTTAAGTCATTAGCTTTGAGCTTTGACAATGAAATATTAACACAAAGAAAAACCTTAAAAGGAAATTTTTTATTAAAATGCATTTACCAGGCAGACGTGCCTTTGCTTATTGAGGATACCCATGGGGTATCTGAGAGTCAGTCACATTGCTAGCTGTTTCGTTAAGGGCATGTGGCGTTGTCTGACCAAGAGGCCTGGTGCATCAGGATGCGGTGGCAACAGCCCGGTGGGCAGAGCTTGACCAACTCTATCTTCTCCAGTGATAACATGGTGTTGTGATCTCATGAGATTAGGATAGAGCCTGATATTGAAGTGTCATGCACATTTTCGAAAACTGATTTTACGGGCTTGAGGACCCCTTGATATAACATTGTTATATTATGATGATTATGCATGCTTTAACTGTTGATCTGATTTCGTGTTGCATGTATCATGTATATGGTTGTTGTGGGATATATCTTATGACGGTATCTCGCTCTTGCATGTCTGTATGTTCTTTTATTTTCCTCGTACCGGGTATGCATATGCTTTAGATGGACCCTCTTGTCCCTCTTGTACCTGAGGTCACACGGACAGAGACTTTTGACGAGGCCGACAGGATTGGGAATTGGAGGATGGACGCGAATGCGACTACGGCGACGTACCGAGGGCCAATCACTACTACTGAAGCTAATATACATGGAGAGCCTGTTAGGAGGATCCACTCGGTGGAATCCAGGAACGTGATTCTTCCACCGCCATGGTTGTACCTGAACACGCTACAGGAAGCCGGTCTACTTCACCCTCACGTTGAGCCTGCCGAGCCAGAAGAGGAGGAAGATCCTGAAGAAGATCCCGAAGAGGATCCTGAGGAGGAGCCTCATGAGCTGGTAGACGACTGGTGGGATGAGGAGCTCGAGGCGGGTTATCACCCTTTGGATATTGAGGAGGAGGATGTCCCGTTGGATGACGGAAGAGAGGTGATTGACCCGGGCGAGGAGACTTCTTCTTGTGGGAGCGTTTGTGGCCACTCCGAGTGTCGTAGGCATTGGTAGTGGTTGGAGGCTTTGTTTTGAGTGGTCCGTTAGTCTTGGCTTTTGAGATTTTCTTTTGAGTTTAGATTCCCAGATTCTCATTCCCAGTTGGTGTTTTATTTACCTTATCTTCTCAGTTATGTTTCAGTTATATTTTCGTTTCTGTTGGCCATATCGATTAAGGCCGTGGTGTAATGTTAAAACCTAAGACCTTTCGAGGCAATATTATATGTATGTATCTATTGTCGTTTTCAAGTTGTGAGTTTCTTTACCTTTTACTTCTTTTCTTTAAAAAAAAAAATTAAGTACCTTTTTGGTAACCTTGTGTATGTTGAATAATCTTTTTCCGAAAGCGACCAGCATTTAAACGAGCATTTTTCCGCAAAAAGGGTAACCATGTGATGACCAAGTTAGGGTGTCACATTTACACCCGCGCGCCTTCTGCACTTCTCTGTACGTCTCTTTTCTCTTTTCATCACGCTCAACCCTCACTCTGCCCTAATCGCGAGCTCATCTCCACCGCAACCACCGCGAGGGCTTCTTCGCCACCACCGTGAGGTACACTCTTAACCCCTAACTCTGTCTTTCCCGCTCATTCTTTACAATAACTTGACATCTCTCTTTCCCATTCCCGCGCACTAACTCTCCTTGTCCCTCCGCTCTCAGTAACCACATCGAACGTTGGCCACCACTCGAGCTTCTCCCCCACCACCACGCGAGCGCCTATTTCTGGTGAGTCTTTAGGGCACATTTTTTTATTTTTGGTTTTGAGTGCATGCATGTTGCTCTGCTGGTTGAAACTGTAGTCTCAGTAGTTGAAACTTGAAACTGTGAGTTGGAGTTGTTTGGAATGTCTCTTTTTGGTTTTGAGTGTATGTTGAAACTGTAGTCTCAGTAGTTGTAACTTTAAACCGTGAGTTTGAGTTGTTTGGAATGTCTCTATTTTTGGTTTTGAGTGCATGTTGCTCTGCTGGTTGATCTGTCACGGCCGTGATGCTCATCACGGCTAGGCCGTGATCAGTTCTGCCTATGAGGGTCTGGTTCAGTTGGCACGTTACGGCCGTGATGGACATCACGGCCAGGCCGTGACCAGTGCTTGGCAATCTTCAAAAACTATAGTTTTCAATCTCCCGTATTGTCCTTATATTGCATATATAGATGTTTTGTATATCTACAGGACCTATCTAGTTATTTTTATTTATACTTCTGTATTTATTTTGAGTTATAACCTATGTTAATACATATATATTGTTTCTGAATAGGCATACATATGGATCAGTCGGATAGCCCACATGCACCGGAGGACACTGTGGGGGTTTCGCAGGACCCGATCACGCCTACGCCTGATTCGAGTGTAAGTTTACATGTTATATACTATCTTTAGTCCTTCTTTTTAATGTAAGTTTATAATATTACAGCCCTCTATTTTATCATTTTCTTGTCCATACAGACATCACAGGCTCATAGGAAACGGGGTAGAGGAGCCACCTCGTTGAAGAAACTAGAGAAGGACAGGCAAAGCGGACAGAAGCTTGAGGTGTCCTTCGATGCTAATCTAAATGCCCAGGGACCCCGTGATAAAGAATTTAATAAGTGGGTGTTTCTACAAGCGAAGCAGCACGTAAGCATCGACTACAACCACTGGAATGACGTTCCACAGAACGTTAAGGATCAGATTTGGGAGGCTATCACGGTATTTTACCTTTACATTCGTTTGATTTACATTATTAGATAATTATCCGAGTTATAATCCATCCAGTTGTTATGTATTTAATGTGTAGGTAGCTTAGACTGTGCCAAATGACGAGGATCATCGTCATAAATGTATGAAAATGGCATCAAAGCGTTGGAATGGGTTCAAGCATGATCTTACCAGGTACTATGTATCTGGGAAGAAGCGGCCTGATAAAATGTTCTCGGATTATCCCTGGATTGATCAGGATACTTGGGATATGTTTGCCAGGAGTCGACAGGATGGAGAATTTCAGGTTGGTTGATTAAGTTAATTTTGTTTGCTTATTATAGATCATTTAACTGTATTTAATTATGTGTTTTTGTTTGAATAGGCTAAGGCAAATAAGGATCGGCAGAATCAGGCGAAGAACGTCCACCGCCACACCATGTCTCAGGGTGGGTACCAGACTCGGATCTTGCAGATGATGGCGGATAGGCTGAGGGCGAAGCAGGAAGAGCACTCTGCTAGGATTGAAAGAGGAGAGGTGCCTGACGGCACACCATCAAGTCCTCCGTCGGACATCGACCGCGAGAATGTCTGGTTAGCCGGCCGCATGACAAAGACGGGATCTTTTAAAGTTGATGCCACTCATGAAGTGGCAGATAAGATTGTAAGTAAATAATTAACTTGATTTCAATTGATATTTGTATAGATATTTGCAACACTTTTCACTTGCACGTTTTTTCATTTTTTTTCATTGTAGATGGATCTTAAAGCACAATCCTCCCAGGGCGCATTCGTCCCTTCTGGACGGCAGGACGTCTTGATGACTGCTCTAGGAAAAAAAGACCATCCTGGTCGGGTTCTCGGTGTTCCTGGGAACATGACCATCAAAGAATATTATGGCAAGTCTGCTTCACGAAAGCGGGTGGTCAATGAAGCATCAATTTTGGCTGACATTACTCAACACCTCATGTCCAACCCAGCTATTACAACACATCTGATGCAAGGCTTAATATCCAACCCAGAATTCAAGCAGGCGCTTGCTAGAGAGCTTTCCTCCGTCGGTACATCCCAGGACACCACAGGGCATGCCAACCCATCACATGTGAGCACAAAAGAGAGTTTTAGTAGGGCACATGTGGAGGACGATGAGTTGGCAGCTAGGGAGCGGGAGTTGGAAGTCCAGCGCCATGAGCATGAGTTGGAAATGAAAAGGCGTGAGCTTGAGTTGGACTCCAAACGACGTGAGCTCGAAATGTTAACAAAGGTATTTATTCATTATTAATGTCCAAATTAGTCAAATAATTACTTGTGTTTTTTTTTAATTATCAACAACTTATCTAATTTATTTTTCCTAAACTGAAGGCCAAGTCGACGTCGGTGTCGCTGTCACCTATCACTCGTTTGTTCTCACTTGGTGAGGATTATGCGTTTGAGATTTTTGAATGTCCATTGGAGCACGATGGATGGGTGGCACGCCCAGATCAACGAAGGATATTTACCTTCTGTGGTGACGATCTCGGGAACGCCTGCAGAAATAACGTCTGGTTGAACAGCAATATTTTCAGTCTCTGGTGCACGTAAGTTAATTTTAATTTTATAACTTATTTATTTTTGGTATTTTTCCATTTAATAATTTATTTTATTTCAATATATATATTATGTAATTAACATCCACACCTTTTCATATCTTAGGTATCTCCATCGTCTTGACTTGATAAGGGCGTTGCATCGGTTCTGGCTTCTTAGATCCGTCGGTCCTTCCGCCCCAATTCTTTCTTTGGCGATGCATTGAGTAAATACATAGGGAACTTATTGGGAGAAAATCGGAAAGAATTATATCTGGCTCCCTTGTATGAATGACCATTGGCGGTTGTTGGTACTTCACCCGTCTAGGCATACTTGTCATATTCTTCTTCGCTCTCTCCACCAAGATCCGCCACCGAAGGTGGTGGAAGTCAGTAAATAGGTAAGTAACTAATCTTAAATTTAATTTAAGTTTTAATATCGAGTTGTTTTTAGTTTATTACACACATGATATATGAATTTGTTAATTGATCGACATGATTATTTGTTTATGATAGCACTTGAAGGCGCAGTAGCATAAGTTGCGCCAACGGGAGAAGTAGGACTTCTAAGGCTAAAGCAAATCCTGTATGGAACATCCTCAAGGTTTGGTAGTTTATTTATCAAATAATTAATATTATAATTACTAATTTATATGTATATTCAACTGACGTTGAAATTAATTTTGTTGGTAGTCTCGATTTCAAATTGACGGGTGGTCGTGCGGCTATTATGTGATGCTTCATATGCTGAACGTAGTCTCCGCATCTATTACGGATGGATGGATTAAGGTAATATTTAAACAACTTGTTAAATTATATATTATAGTTTTGAAGATGACTTGCATTGATGTTATTGTTATTATTTGAACGTGTGTAGGCATTTAGCGACCAATCGCTTATTCAAGAAGATGAGTTAAGAGACTTGAGGATGCGCTTCGCTGAATTCTTCTTCAAGTATGCGGCTGAAAAAGGAATTGACAAGATACCTCCGCAATACTTAGATAAATAGTTTTTTTGTTAGACTTTAGAAACTAATTAATAACATGTATATATATATATATATATATATATATATATATATATATCCTTAGATTGGTAGTTTTGTTTTTTAGACATTGGAACTAAGATTTATTTATATATATACATGGGTTTTGGTTTTAAGTCCCCCAATTGTTCCATTTTTCATTTGCAATTCTGTAATGTGTTGATATTCTGTTTTACTGGGATATTTACTGAATGCAGGGATAGCTGAGGGGAGTGATATTTTAAAACTGAATTTAAAAAAAAAATATTAACGTGAGTTGTATCAAACAACTGACGTTAATAGTATTTTATAAAATATACAGTACACTATTAACGTCAGTTGTAATAAACAACTGACGTTAAAATTAAACCTTTAACGTCAGTTCTTTATAACAACTGACGTTAGTTTTAACAAAATTAACGTCCGTTGTCTTAAAGAACTGACGTTAATAGTTTTATGTTTAACGTCAGTTGTTTAAAAAACTGACGTTAATTTTTTGACGTTAATTTTTAAAAAATTAACGTCAGTTGTGTTAAATAACTGACATTAATAGTTTTATATTTAACGTCAGCAGCTGTATTTACGTCAGTCAGTATTCTGACGTAAAAAATCAATTTTAACTAACGTAAAAAGTACTTATTGTACTAGTGATTAGGCCGAGATTGACTCGAGGTCCAGCCCAATGTTTTACAAGCAGGCTAAAGGCAGTTGACATTTGACCAAGTCAATGGATGAAGAAGGAAGTTCTCAAAGCAGCACATGAATTGGAAGGCAGTTACTTAATAGTTTGAGAGTGGAGACATGGAAAAAGGGGTTGTCTGAGAATTGCGGGGGTGCGCCGAGATAGTTTTGAACGCGGCATGCAATATAGATATCATTGAGTAGATGATAGGAAGATAAGCTATTCTGTAACACACTGAGTCTCTGTTAAGAGCATTCTTCAATATACGAGATTATTCTTAATAGAGAGTTTGTATGAAACATAGCGATATTATTCTTCGATTTCTCGGATTATTCATTGTCGGAAATTTATAAGAACACCAATATATTTATCAAATGGTGGGTATATATTTTCTTACTTTCTTACTTTAGAAATTTTTTCATTCTAAAGGAGCCAAATCCTCAAACTAATTCACAAGCCTTCCTAACTTCTATAATTTCTCGAAAATATATGTTTGAGTTTTTTCACTTATCAAGATGTATGAGATTACAATAACACTGATCAACTTATGGATCTGAGCCTGAGCACAACATGACGAAGGAAAAGTAGAACATACTACAACAGGAAAAAGGTATTCAAATAGAAATTAGACACTATCTTCTTATTTTTTATTTTTTTATTTAAATTTTTAGTAGGAAGGTATAGAAATATCTCGAATACCTTGATGCCATTGCCACAACTTTTAGTTTTACATATTTACTAAATTTATATTTAATTTTGTTACCAAAAAATATCTATTTAATTTATATTTAATTTTCTCAATCTAAAACAAATTAGCCTTATAATTACAAATTCTCCGTAATATAAAAGCCAGATGTAATAGTATGCAGAGCAATGCTAAACGGTTGCCAAAAGAACATGCCACGTCCCCTACCGCCACTCTTCTACTTGCCATGTGTCATGTTTTTACATGTGTCCTCCTCACCCCATCGCCGTATTAAAGAAAAATGTTAGCTCTAACATATTTTTTTAATATATTTTCTTTTATTGATTTAAATTAACGTGGATGTAATTAATTAATATCGATCTCATTTGAATTTAAATTTTAAAAGTATTGAAAAGTTTCTGTTAGATAACACTCCTCCCTTTTAAAAGCTATTTATACAGCACTTCTCCGATTCAAATTCCAAAACGTTAAAGCTACCACCTTCTATCTCAGCACTCAGCGCAATATCAGTTTCAAATTTGCAACCTGTTCTGTGATAAGTGACAACAACAACAAGAAGATGAGCCGAGAGCAGCAAATGCGCCCCCAAGCTGGCCAAGACCCCATCAAATACGGCGACGTTTTCGACGTTTCCGGCGACCTCGCTCAGAAGCCCGTTGCACCTGAAGACGCCGCAATGATGCAGAGCGCCGAAACCCGAGTTCTTGGCCTGACCCAACCTGGCGGAGCAGCCTCCGCCATGCAATCGGCTGCCACCCGGAACGAGAAGGCTGGCCTCGTCGGCCATCGTGACGTCACCGGCGACCGTGGCGTCACCGTCTCTGAAACCCAAGTCCCAGGAAGACGCATAATAACCGAATCAGTTGGTGGACAGGTTCTGCGTTTTCACTGTGTTTTCTACTTTGCCTTGGTTTGATGAGGTGTTTCATTTCACTTCACCTAATTGTGTTGTGTGTGTTGTATCATTTTCTATGTATTTTGAAGGTTGTGGGACAGTATGTTGAACCGACCCCGGTTCAGCCGGGTTTGGATGGCGCGGTCCGAGAGAGTGCGATAACCATAGGGGAGGCCCTGGAGGCGACGGCTCATGTGGTGGGTGATAAGCCGGTGGAACAGAGTGATGCCGCCGCGATACAGGCGGCGGAGGTGAGAGCCACCGGGAATAATGTTATATCGCCGGGTGGGCTGGCTGCCACGGCTCAAAAGGCAGCGGCTTACAATGCTGACTGCCAGCCTCCGGAGGAGAAGATTAAGATGGCCGACGTTCTGACGAATGCCACCGCGAAGTTACCGGCAGACAAGGCGGCGACACGTCAAGATGCCGGAGGAGTGATGGGTGCGGAGGTGAGGAACAAACCGGAAGCCACGGCCACTCCTGGTGGCGTAGCGGCTTCCGTGGCTGCAGCTGCTAGGCTCAATGAAAACGTCACCATATAGTAGTACTAGGCTCTTTCGGTGTGTGTTTTGTGAATTGTGATGTATAAGGATAAGGATGACCTAGTGTGCATATGTTACCGTACAAGTCTTCAAAATGGTGCTGCATGTGTTTCTTACTTTCTTTTCCTTGCTTGTAAGATACTGCTGCTGTGCTTTAACTATTTGTGTCAAGTGTCAGTGCTAAATAAACTACATATGTTGCAAGTTGTTAATATTATGAATATTGTAACTTTTTATATAATAATTAGTGTATTTATATATTTAAGACTTACATTTAATTGAATCACTATTTTGTTAAGAGCTTAGAATAACTGGTTTTTTTTATAATAAAAAATATATATAAATGACAAAAGTACTAGATGGACCCAAAACCATTTACAAATATAACTTAATTACAAATGTATCAAAACATCTGGAGCTATTTCAACAACCAAAAGCACGTGATAGTAGTATGGTTGAGAAATAGCGAAAGAACCAACATGAAAAGCCCTGTATGACTCACTAGGAGTGGTAAAATGATCCATTTATTCACATCTATTCAGTCCATCCATAAGAAAATCCGTCCATTTATAAAAAATAATATAAATGGATTGGATGGATTGAATTATTTTTTTAGTGAATGGTTTATGATCAATCCAATATTTTTTAAAATTCATTGGACCAACAATCAAAAATGTAATGGATCAACTTTTATCCATTCCAAAACCTTTTATATTATTTTTCACCAAATAAAAAAAACATCCATTTGTAGCAAAAAAAAAAAATACTCTATCTAATTTTCTCTTCCGTTCACTATTGTTTTTTCTTCACTATTTTTTTAATTCATTTTTTCTTCTTTTTTTTTATATTAAGTATTAACTAATTAATTGTTCTCAAGCACTGGTAATAGTCCACGTTATCACGTACGTTTTATTTTTTCGTTGTCTTTTTTTTTTTCTGAAAAACTTAAAAAAGTATAAACTAATTAAAAGCACATAAAGTCGTAACAAGTTTCATAAAACAATGTCATGGAACGTCGTGGCAAAACAACCTCTGTAAATGCACATAATCAATAACTCCCATATAATAATAGAAAAATGACCGTGATACAAAATGATCGTGACATAGAGTAGAGAGAGGATAAAGATAGAGGGAGAAGGAAAAAAAAGGAGAGAGAGAAAGGGTAGAGAGAGGAAGAAAGAGGAGAAATTGTGAGATAAAGATAATATTTTAATTTTTTTACAAATTATTTTATTTTTAAAAATATTTTATGGATGGATAAAAGAGATATAAAATTATTTAATTTCTTAAAATAAATTTTAGTGGATGGATTGAATATCCATCCATGAAAAGTTGTTAATGGATGGATCAGATGAATTTTATTTAATGGATCATGGATGCATGGATTGTATTTTTTTTAATGAATTTTTAATAGATTATAATGGATTAATGAATTATTTTTAATTCATCCGTTAATTAAGATCCGAATAAAAATTTATCCGATTCATCCATTTGGCATCCTTACCACCCACGATGTTTGCCTGCTACTATGTAATTAGATACAGTAAAAAGCAAGCTCCAAAAAAAAAAAGACCAAAAAACTGCATCTGCAAGTAAAGAAGACAGCGCCCTTAAAAAAAGGCTCCCAAATATGTGCAAGTGAACCAGAGAACCAAATTATGGCCACAACCCCTCCTTCGATAATTCCTTATCACTGTTATCCAACCCATAATAAACCAAAAAACAGCCTCCAGAACAGAACACAGTAAAATAACAGCATCAGCAACATAATCAATTTTTTACTTTTAAGCATTCAATGGGACTAACACACCAATCAGAAAAATGACCAAATCTGCCACAATAAACTGAAAACCATTCCCAAGTTCTGCTCTTATTTATATCCATCAATCTAATGAAATCGAAAACAGAATTTTTAAAAATGATTTCATTTCTTTGTAACCAAAGTGCCCAAATCACCATATGCCAAATCAAATACCCTCTTTGTTTGTTCCTCACTATAAAAAAAAAAGGTTATTTAGCGATCGAAAATAGTGATCGAATTTGTTGGTTGCTGTTTGTGATCGAAATGACGACCGATTGTAGGATCTAAATCAAACACTGATTAGAGTTGATATTACGACCGAAATAACGACCGAAATAGGGCGTAGCAGAGTTATCGGTCTCTATTTCGGTCGTAAAATAAAGGAAAGTAAAAGTAAAAAATTTATGACTTTTTAGCGACCGAAATGACGACCGAGTTAAATGCAACGGTTAAATTTATTTGTCTTTGCGACCGATATTAAATCGATCGCTAAACGTCGTGTAAAAAATTAAAATTAGAGCGTGTTAGCGACCAATTTTTAAATCGGTCGCTAAATTTATGAGTTCGAATTTCAAATCAACCCGAAATAGCGACCGAATGTTTCGGTCGCTAATATTAAAATCCCTAAATCCACCAGATCCCCCCTTTCTTCCCCATTTCTCTCATTTCTTCTCTTTTCTTCTCTCTCTTGCACGCTCTGCTCCTCCCTGCCACCATACCATGCGACGTCTGTGCTCCGGTCACCACAGGCCACCTCCGGTGAGTGATTCCACCTCCCCCCCCCCTATCTCTCTCTTTCTGATGTGTCTCTGTCTCTGTTCCTGTAGCGCACCTGAGCCGCCTCCCTTGAGCCACCACTGTCCGCGGCTCCGGTGAGACCACCACCACCAAGGGTAAGCTACCTTGTCTTCTCTCATCTTCTCTCATTCTCTGTTTCTCGCATCTGATATCAATTTTTTTCTTTGCTTCCCAGTCCCTGCTCCCAACTTCGGCTACCATTACGTGCTCACTGCCATTGCCACTCCCAATCTCCAGCCACCAGTACCACTGCTCACTGGTAATTTTGTTGTTTGGTACCTTAGAACCCTAAATTTGACGTTGCCATCATTGAAACTAACATTGATTTAGATGAACTGATTCTAATTTTTCTTGTTATCTAAACATTGTAAACCTTAGGTTGTTTTGATTTTGTGCACATTAGGAATTAAATAAAGATGCATTGTAAATGGAGTGCAAATAGGAAACACCGTAAAAACTGTGTATTTTGATTTGTTGTGTATTTTTTTAATTTTAATGCACCTTCTTTGTTCTTTGTTAACAGAGGCACATGATTGTTTAATGTTAAGTGAGTGACTTAAGGTCGATCATAATGATTTATTAATTAAAGCATAGACAAAAAAACATTAGATTGGGCAATTATTCCTATGGAGGGGGATAGATGGGTATAGAGGTGTACTTTGGAAAAAGTTAAACTAACACGGTGAGGTGATATTTCTATATGTTACGTTTATTTTGGAAAGTAAGGGATTACTTAAGAAAAAAAGGAATCACTTGATTCTGGTAGATAAAACTCGTACCAAGTTGCAAGTTGTTCTAAATTTGTAACCGTATATTATTGATTCTATTTTATATTAATTTATGTGTTTCTAGTCTTATAAATAGTTGTACTGGATTCTGTATATATAGAATAATGATTTGATTTGAAAGGACTAATTTCATTTATGCACGATAGGTCTTTGTTGTCATATTCTTCTACTCTCTGTTGGCTCCGGCTCCTCCCCTTATCCTTACTCGGTTGTGTTTTCTCTCTCAGGTAAGTTCTCTGAACACTCGGTGTAATGTGTTATGTGAATTATTGTGTTGTTTGTTAGTGGAAAGCGGAGCTCAATAGGATGTGATCCTGTTCGAAAGGCGGTATCTTGGTTTTGTGCTGATAATTTAATAATTATGCATGTGTTCCATGAAGTAATGAGTGAGTTATGGTCTATAAATTTTTCGATGAGTTGAATTTGTTATAATAAATAAAATATAAATTAAAGGAATGATATATGTTTAAAGCAGTATAAAAGATTAGAATAAGTAGACATTAGAAATAAATGTTAATAATGGTGAAGAAATTATTTTTATAATAAATACCTCTATAATGAGTGATTCGGGCAAGTTGCAAAACTACCACTTTAAGTTGGTTATTTTCAGTCAGAAAGTTGAACATTTCGATTGGTCGTTCCCCAAACAATGTCACGCGAACAAAATTATTGCTAAAGTTTGAGAAAAAAATGAAATTTGAGTATAAATTCTATGTGAAAAAAAATGTCTAGTTAAGAGTATAATAATGTAATTGGGAGGACCTTTCATCAAGAAGATTGAACTCAATTCTCTTTCCTGTTATACCTTCATGTTGATAATCCTCTAAATTTCCATGTTCGGAGACAACACCAATAGCATCTGTAGTAATAGCATATATATGAATGTTAAAAGCATAAATGAATGTATTAAGTCTAAATGTTGTCATTTCAACTCTGACACAATTATTTTTATTTATGCATTATAGGTCCTTGTCTGATCTTCGTTGTCCGCGACTCCTCCCTTATCCTTACTTGGTTTTGCTTTGTCGAATAGGTAAGTTCTCTCAATACTCTCATTTAAGGTTTTGCTTTGTCTAACAGGTACTGATATGTGTGGTGCTTCTAATGTATTATGTAAACTATCGTGTTGTTTGGTAGTGGAGAGCTGAGCTCAATAGGATGTGATCTTGTCTGATTGTATGCTGATAATTTAATGTTTATGCATGTGTTTGTCAATATGTGTTGTTTTTTAGTGGAGAGCGGAGCTCAATAGGATGTGATCCTGTCCGAAAGGCGGGATGCTGGTTGTGTGCTGATAATTTAGAAATTATGCATGTGTTTGACAATTAACTGCTACTTGTTAGTGGAGAGCGGAGCTCAATAGGATGTTTGCTACAATAGTTTATCTAAGTTTGTTTTGATTTACGCTGCAATTTATATAAGCTCAACAATGTTGTAATATTTATAGGTTAATGGTTTTATTTTCTGTTAGAGTTAATAATTAATTTACGAAAGCCTTAGTTTCCTATTTGAGATTCAATATTATTGAGCATGCGTAACTTATCAAGGTATGCATGCTCATTGTATTGAATCTTGAATTGTCCAAGTGGGATAGTTTGGGAAAAAACTTTTTCACACTCGTACAATAGTCATTTCCATGTTCAAATGCCTTATATATATACTAGTTGAAATCTCGGTCTGATTCATTTCCTTTTGTTCTCCTGGTGCATACTTGATCGCGGTGATGCTCACCGTGCTCGAGTCGTGTATTTGGAGACCGATGGGAAATGCTGTCGAAATTTTGTTAAGCATAAGGTATTTGAATAAGGGAATAACTATTATTAGCCGAGTGTGGTAAATGTTTCTTCTCGAATGGGATAGGTTCATACCTTGTCATAAGAACGAGATTGACGGAGTTATTGGAATGCACCGTAATATATAAGTGTTATTTTTTTTTTGGTCAGGCTATTTAATTACCAGCAATGGATATTCCAGAGAATCGGAAATGGATGTATCGAAGGTTGGATCGGAATAAACGTCTTAGGGAAGAGTATAGAGTTGGAGTGGGTGAGTTTATAGAGTTTGTTGTTATCCAGGAGAGATTTATACGGCTGGGCGGTGATCATTTGAGGTGTCCTTGCAAAAGATGCAAATGTCAATCTTTCAAAAGCATGGATGGAGTTGTAACCGATCTTTATGAGAAGGGCTTCATGCCTGATTACTATTGGTGGAGTAACCATGGTGAGACGTTGCCTGATTTAAACCCGATTGTGTTTGAAGGTTCGTACTATGGAAGTGGTGACCGGAGGGAAGAATTGAATCCATACGAGCAGATGATAATGGATCATGTTGGACCATCGGTTGGTGTTGTACTAGAAGAAGATGGGGGAGAAGATGGTGGAATGGGTTCCCAATACATAGAAGAGAATCCGAATCCCGAAGCTCAAAGATTCTATGATATGCTGAGTGCTACACGATCTCCATTGTGGGAAGGATGTCGGGAGTACACGGAGTTGTTGATGTGCATGGAATGGTTGAGTATCAAATCTGACTACAATATGCAAGAAGGCTGTTTTAATCGTCTCACCAGGTCAGTGTCCAAGGCGTTGCCAGAAGACAATCGGATGCCTACTAGTTTTTATCATGCTAAGAAGTCTGTGGAAAATTTGGGTCTGGGGTGTTTGAAAATTGATTGTTGCCCGAATGGATGTATGTTGTACTATAAGGATGATTCAGCGGAAAGCATCACATGTTGTCGATTTTGTGGTGCGGATCGGTATAAGACAACCACTAGGATGGACATTGAGAAGAAGAGGTCGCTAAAAAAGATGTGGTACTTTCCGCTCGTGCCAAGACTTACAAGATTGTACTCTTCGATGGCCACTGCAGCTCACATGAGGTGGCATAGTGAGCATGAGAGGGAGCAAGATGTATTGTGTCATCCATCTGATGGAGAAGCTTGGAAGCATTTTGATAGGGTTGATACGGCATTTTCACAAGACCCTCAGAATGTCCGATTGGGGTTATCTACTGATGGATTTAATCCTTTTAGGTAGTTTGGAAAAGCATACTCTTGTTGGCCGGTTATCCTGACTCCGTACAATCTTCCCCCGGGGATGTGCATGAAGCGGGAGTTTATGTTCCTAATGAAATAGACAACTATAAACACGAGAAGGGGGGGTTGAATTGTGTTTATCAGAATTTAAGCAAAGCTGAAATCTTTTCGCAAACAGAAAGCTAGCTTTGGACGAGTGGAAAAATACAGGATGGACGGGTGACTATTGCACACACACCACTTGACAGATGCAAGAAAAACTAAAGCAATTAAAGAGTTTAAGGGAAGAGATTATTCCTTTTTAATTCAGAAATTAGTTTCATACTAGCATGTCCTAGTTTCTTATGCCATAACCATCTCTCATCCTCTTTAGACATCAGACAGGTTACACTTTGATCTGAGAGATCAGACAGTTCAATCTTATAAAGATTTTGTTGCCTTTTAGCTGAAAAGAAGGTTTTGCCACTACAGTCTTTAACTATTAATACATCCTTGGTAAAGGAAACATCAAAACCACTATCACATAATTGACTTATGCTAAGCAAATTGTGTATTAATCCTTTAACCATAAGAGCATTAGATATAGAGGGAAGAGGGGGTTTACCACCAAT
This sequence comes from Sophora flavescens, assembly GCA_030762895.1. NCBI lineage: Eukaryota > Viridiplantae > Streptophyta > Magnoliopsida > Fabales > Fabaceae > Sophora > Sophora flavescens. The sequence continues at coordinate 165,642,823 of CM061067.1, forward strand.
AGTACCAATACCTATAACTTTCCCTTTCTGATTTCCTCCGAAGGCAACGTGTCCTCATTTCTTAAGTTGGAGGTCTAGGAACATAGACCTTTCTCCTGTCATAAGACGCGAGCAGCCACTGTCCAGGTACCAGCAATGATGTTTTCTTTGTCCTGTTGAGGACATCTGCAACAAAAATTATTTGATCTTTAGGTACCCATATTTTTCTGGGTCCTTTTCTGTTAGTTCTAGGAGTCTGTGAGGACTTCCTTCTCTTCTTATGGATACCCTTAGACATAACATGCCCAGTTTTTCCACAGAAGTTACAAATAGGTGTTGATTTGGTTACAGTTGACTTAACAGATACTTTAGAAGCTTTAGTTGATACTTTATGATGTGTCTGATGGACATATCAAATACCTTCTTTGTTAAGAGAGTGCTTCTGAATGCCAAGTAGCTTAGTCAGATTGTCTCTACCATTAACAAATTTGGCAAGATCAGAAGTGAGCTCTTCCACTTTCTGTTGAAGTTTTTCAACTTCTTCAGATGGTGATGTTTCACTTGAGATCTTAGCTTCATTAGACTTTTCAGTCTTCAGCTCACTGTTCTCTTTAGCCAGCTTCTCGCACTCTTGAGATTTCTGTTTATGCTCACTGGTGAGCTTTACATACTCTCTCTTGAGGGATTTGAAGGCTTTAGATAAGCAGTTGGATTCCTCCAACAACTCCTCATAAGCATCAAGTAATTCCTCATAGTCAGGATGTACCTCATCATCAGAGTCTGATTCAGTGTTGGCCATCAAACATAGATTGGCTTCTTCCTCAGTTTCTTCATCAGAAGATGTTGACTCCAGATCCTCCCAAGTAGCCATCATTCCTTTCTTCTTCTTCTTGAAGAATTTCTTGAAAGGGGCCTTCTTGAGTTGAGGACCTTCAGTCTTGAAGTGACCAAGCTTTTTGCACTCATAGCAAACAATTGGACTTTTGTCTGTTTAGGTGGATTCTTTGAAGTTCTTGTCCTTGTTGGACCTTTTGAATGGCCTATCCCTCTTGAACTTCTTTTTCTGTAGGAGAAGCTTTATCTTCCTGGTCAGGAGAGACAACTCTTCATCACTCTCAGAATCCTCGAGTTCTGATAGGTCAGCATCACTGGATGACTCATCTGCCTTCAGAGCCTTGGAACCTTTTGCTGACTTTTGATCAGCTTTCAGAGCAATTGACTTGCCCTTATTTGGTGCAGCTTCATCTCCAAGTTCTTGCTCATGAACAGTGAGTGTTCCAAGAAGTTCATCCATAGTCAAGGTAGTGAGATCCTTGGCTTGGGAGATAGCAGTGACCAAAGGACTCTACTGTTTAGGTAGACTTCTCAGAATCTTACCAACCTTCTCAGTATTGGTATAGACTTTGCCAATAGATTTTAAACTGTTGATGATAGTTTGAAATCTTCCTATCATCCGAGCAACAGATTCTCCTTCCTCCATGATGAAATGTTCATACTTTCTAACAAGTATGGCAATCTTTGACTCTTTGACCTTTGTTGTTCCTTCATGTGTGACAGCTAAGGTGTCCCATATTTCTTTTGCAGAGTCACAGGCACATACCTTCTCAAACTCCTCCGGACTGATAGCACAAATGATGTTGTATATGGCTTTGTGGTTCAGCTCCCATTTTGATTTTTCTGCAGCAGTCCACTGAGCTTTTGGTTTGTCAGTGTTATCATCATTCTTGGGAATGAATGGACCATCTGTGATGACATCCCAAAGATCAGAGTTTGTGGATAGAATAAACCACTGAAATCTATCTTTCCAGTAGTTATAATTTTCTCCATTGAAGTAAGGAGGTCTGGTTAGGGAGGCTCCTTCAGTCTGATGACTTCCACTTGTACTAGCTCCAGCCGTCATGTCTATTCTTCAGGACATTTTACCTCTACACTGTTAGATGCTCAACCCAGAGGCTGAGCTTTGATACTAACTGAAATAGACAACTATAAACACGAGAAGGGGGGGTTGAATTGTGTTTATCAGAATTTAAGCAAAGCTGAAATCTTTTCTCAAACAGAAAGCTAGCTTTGGACGAGTGGAAAAATACAGGATGGACGGGTGACTATTGCACACACACCACTTGACAGATGCAAGAAAAACTAAAGCAATTAAAGAGTTTAAGGGAAGAGAGATTGACACGGTGATTTATCCTGGTTCACTCTTCAAATCAAAGAGCTACGTCCAGTCCTTGGCAGCACCAAGATTTATCCACTATAACTGATAAGGTTACAGACTCAAGTATTATTTGCACACCTAGCCTTTTCAGGCTCAAGACAAGTATTATTTGCACACCTAGCCTCTTCAGGCTCACTCTGGTTTGTTTGAGAGATTTGGGTTTGTAATAAAAACAATTTCTCACAGGCAGATCTTTCACTAACACTCAGAGAGCGGTTTAAATGTCAGGCTCAGGAAAGTCTGTGTAATGACTTCAAAATGATTGAAGAATAAAGAATAAAAGAATGAAGAAATAAATGCTCAGAGTAATGGCGTTTTAATGCAGTGTGTATATTCTTCTTCTTCTTCAATGGCTTCTATATTTATGGTCTTCAAGCATTTAGGATCTGTTAGAGATATCCCCTCAGATGTTGGCTTCAAGCAGAACTTCATTAATTGCAATAGAGTCGTTCTGAGTAGTCATTGATGCAATAGAGTCGTTCTGGGCAGCCATTAATGCAATAGAGTTGTTGGTTGTACTCTAACATGAAGGATCATGGCTTTATTCATCGTGCTACAGCCATATCAAAGTTGAGCAGAGAGCTTTTTGTACTTTGCTGAGTACACTTCCCTTTCTGTGTAAGGACCAGAGGTACTAGGGAATAAAGCACGTTGGAAGCATTCTTTAACTGGTCTTTGGTTCTGATTATCCAAGGTTGCTTGAGAGAGTAGCTTCTGACTTTTCTTGATAATCGTGAAACTGAGTAGGAAAGAAGGCTTCAAGTCTCTTTCTTGAACTAAGATTCTGATAATCCTTAGAGAATTTACGTTCATAAGATAAGTGCTTCCATCTTGAAAATAATCACGTCTATCTAGTCATTTGAGTTTTCATTCGGGCTAGTAGACGAGCTCCATATTAAGGACTCAGCAAGTCCAAAGACTAGTGGACGAGCGCTTCTGTCACCTTTAGTGGACGAGCACTTCTGTTACTCTAGTGGACGAGATCTTCTGTCACCTTTAGTGGACGAGAGCCTCTGTTACTTTACTGGACGAGAGCCTCAGTTAGTCTGGTGGATAAGAGTCTCAGTTACTCTGGTGGATGGAAACATTCTGACCTTAATGGACGAGCACCATTTTCCACGTCATTGGACGCGTATTGCTGATACTTTATTGGACGAGCTCAAAGTGATTCCTTAATGGACAAGCTCCATCTGATTCCTTAATGGACGAGCTCCATCTGATTCCTTAATGGAAGAGCTCCATCTGATTCCTTAATGGACGAGCTCCATCTGATTCCTTAATGGAAGAGCTCCATCTGCCACGTCATTGGACGGACCTTTCTGATACCTCACTGGACGGTCTTTTCTGATATTTTGATGGACGCGCTATTCTGATACTTTGATGGACGCGCTCCAAGTGCCACGTCATTGGACGGATAATTTTGATACCTCACTGGATGGGTTTTTCTGATACTTTGAGTAGACGCGGCCTTCTGTTGTTTTTAGTTGACGCGGCCTTCTGATACTTTTAGTGGAGCGGCCTTCTGATACTTTTTAGTGGACGCGGCCTTCTGATATTTTTATTGGACGCGGGTTTCTTTCTCTTGTGTTTTGGACGTGCGCTTCAAACACTACAGTGTTGGACGACTGCTTGTTACACTTTGTTGGACGTCTTCTTGTTTCACTTTGTTGGACGTCTGATTCTATTAATTAATCTGCACACTCAATAGATAGGTTAGCAACCAATATGAAGGTTAATTAAATCATTAACCAATGTTTAGTTTTCATAAAAACTTAGGGAAATGCATATCAAACATTTTAGAGACTTAACACCTAACAGTCATAATTCCGGGTCCGTCTAATCCAAAAGGTAAGATTGATATCTACTTGCAGCCGCTGATAGATGAGTGGACGATGCTGTGGAATGATGGTGTGTTGACATATGACGTATCTTTGTGGCAGAATTTCATCATGAAAGCAGCTTTGATGAGGACGATCAACGACTTTCCCGCCTTTGGGATGATGTCGGGTTGGATGACCGCGAGGAAGCTTGGATGCCCAATATGTATGGAGCGATCGAAGGCATTCATGCTTTAAAACAGTCGAAAGATCTCATATTTTGATTGTCATCGTCAATTCCTTCCAGAAAATCATCCTTATAGGCGGAACAAGAATGCATTCGAGAAGCGTTGTGCGGAGACAACACCGCCTCCACCACGTTTGACTGGTCCTAATGTATGGCGCAGAGTACAGTACTTACCGCTCGTCCATGAATCCCAAGGAGAACATATTCCTGATTATGGCATCAACCATAATTGGACAAAACAAAGTATATTTTAGAGGTTGCCGTATTGGAGGACGCAGCTACTCCGTCACAACATTGATGTCATGCATACTGAGAGGAATGTGTTTTTGAATATGTTTGACACTGTGATAGACATCAAGGGGAGGACAAAGGATACAAATAAAGCCTGATTGGATCTGGCTGAAATTTGTAATCGGAAGGAGCTTGAGTTGCAGGACGGTGGTCATGGCAGACTTATCAAACCGAAGGCAATTATACACTAAGCAAAACATAGAAAGTGGTCGTCTGTAAGTGGGTTAAAGAACTAAAGTTACTAGATGGGTATGCTTCCAATCTGGGTAGATGTGTTGACACTAAGGAAGCAAAGTTACATGGAATGAAGAGTCATGATTGCCACGTGTTCATGCAACGGTTGCTTCCAATTGCGTTCGACGCATTACCGAAGTAAATTTGGAACCCACTTGTTGAGCTTAGCCACTTTTTCAGGGAGCTTACATCGACAACACTAAATGTGAATCAATTAAAGGATATGGAAGTCAAGATACCCGTTTTGTTATGTAAGCTGGAGCAAATCTTCCCGCCGAGTTTCTTTGATTTCATGGAACACCTGCCAGTTCATCTACCTTACGAAGCAAGAGTTGGTGGCCCAGTCCAATACCGCTTGATGTATCCATTTGAGAGGTAAACAACATCAACTATTTTACTTAATACATATGAAATTCTCGAACACGAAATCGTAGTTTAGCTTTCCCTAAAACTAGTAATTATTTGTATGTATCCTTCTTTAATAGGTTCCTGCACTCCCTTAAACACAAAGTCAAGAACAAGGAACGAGTGGAGGGCTCCATTTGTGAAGCATACTTAGTAGAGGAGACTTTCACTTTTGCCTCTTATTACTATCCGGACGAAGTTAACACGAGAAGGACAAGGATGCCTAGAAACATTGATTCGGGCGAAGGAAGTTCAACTAGTCCTCCTATATCAATATTCAACTATCCGGTAAGATTTAGTGGCAAATCAAAAGGATATTTCTTGGAGCAGCGTGACATTAATGCTGCTCATCTGTATATCCTTCAAAATTGTGAAGATGTGGTGCCATATTTAGAGTAAGTTTCTACAATGTCTTTTATAAGTTCAATTGACATTTATGATTATTAATCGTCCTACTGTTAATCTCCCATATGTAGGATGTACGACAATTTTTTAAGGGATCTCCAACCTGACATTTCAAATGATCAGGTTGATCGAGAAATTACTTCTCACTTTGCTACGTGGATCAGTAAACATGTAGGTTAAGCATCTTAATTTGTTGCAATACATTTTAACTCCTTAAATATATAGCATGTATAAGAATAATATAATATTTGATTTTTTAGGTACGAGATCCAGAAAACAATGTTCAAAATCTATTGTTGACAAATTTGGCATGGGGCCTAACAGATGGGTTACATCATGGAATACTTATATTGTAAATGGATATAAATTTAACACAAAAAACATGGAATGAAGGAATGCAGTCATGTAACTATGGTGTTTGTATGCGAGCCACTGATGGCAATGTAGAGGATGATTTCTATGGGGTTCTAACTGACATCCTTGAACTCGATTATACCGGTTTCCCCGTGATGAAGTTAGTTATCTTCAAGTATGATTGGTTTGATCCTACTCTTGACGTAGGGACAAAAATCGATAAAAAATATGGTATTGTTCAAGTTAGGCTGTCTCGAAGGTATAATAAGGCGTACGACCCATTCATTTTTTCACAACAGGCAGATCAGGTTTATTACTCGCCATATCCCGAAGGACATCAAGGCTGGTTGGGTGTTATTAAGATAAAGGCTCGCAGTATAATTACCGATAATGTAATCAACCAGCTTGAAAAAGATGTTCCGTACCAAGATGATGAGTTTTCAAGACCTCACGTACCGTTGCAAATTACGCCGGACATTATTGTTAATTCTCTGGCGGACATTTCCGGAAATGGGGAAGAAGTAGAAAGAGAGTTTATGGATCAATCCGAGTTGGACGCATCTAGAGAAGGCACATTCCGATCAAGTGAGACTGATGAGAGTGAGGGTGAATTTAGTGACAGAGATTCTACTTAGGTAATTTATTTATGTCATAATTCATTGTGTAAATTTCATTCTACTTAGGTAATTTATTTTTGTATTATTTACACTGTTGTGTAATCATCTTTTCATTTTTTACACAGATGGCAGATTCCTCTAGAGGTAGGGGTCGTCGTGGAGGTCGTGGCAGAGGTCGTGCTGTGAGAGTCCCTTCGCCGGCCAACCCACAACCTTCAGATCGAGACCACCCTACCAGCACCTCTATGGATGGACAGGACACCTCAGGGTGATGGAGTTGCACCCCCTACCCAGCCTCATGTGGTCGGGACACAGGCTGCACCCTCATCATCCACACCTATGACAGGACCATCACCATCATCGGGACAGGAGAGTCGTGGTCCATCCAACAAGAGGATTCTTCTTATCCCCAGGGGGGATAACGAGTAAGCTAATTTAATTTTTTAATATATATAAAGTATCGTTAATTTCTATTTACTTGTTTTTTAAATTTATTTATAACATTTATTAATGCTCTAATTTTGTTGCAGCATTCTGCCCATGAAGGGCCCTTCTGATTCGATATCGAAGATCCTGCGACACAAGTTTGATGGTCCATGGCCTACATGGAAGGCCATCCCAGGGGGCCATAGGGATCAATTGTTTCTAGAGTTTAAGGTAACAATTTATTAAGTTATTTAAATTAAATTTACATTATATATATATACACACACGAATTTCCTAACAACTATACGTTGCAGAAAGAGTATAGGTGGGACGTAGCTTTAGAGGGTCTCGTCAGGGACATATTTGAGCATAAAGGATCACTGATCATGAAGAATCCGACGAACAAGCTGAGGAAGGGTAAGAATAAGGGGAAGTGGGTGGATCCTGAGATCAGGAGGCAGCTAGACCAGTACTGGGCTACTGAGAAGTTCCAGGAGATCCAGGTCACAGCTCGGTGTAATCGAGCTTCTGATGGTGGCGCATGTGCTTGGACCGGCGGGTTTAAATCAGCCGCCGCCCACTACGACGAGCTGGTAATACATTAAACTTTTGACTTATTATACTATTTAATTAATTAGTTTTCATTTTTAATTATTTTTATGAATTTAAGATTATATTTTTCTGTGCATAAAGCACAGAAACAGCGGGCCCCCACTGCTATGGAGTTGGTGGAGAGGACGAAGAAGTTGAAGTCGGGGACATGGGTCAACGATAAGGCCCGTAACTATGCTGTAAGCAAAAAAACAATTTAATGTTTACTTGTAATTTATTATAAATGGTTTGTTAATATTGATTATAATTTTAACTAAATCTCTTCAACTATACTTTGTAGGTGGGCTTCAACGAGAAGAAGGACGATGCCATATCACGTACCTCACAGTCACAAGATGAGGTCTTGACTGGTGATGGGCCCAACTCTCCTATATCCGTCGATGATAATGCCATTTATTTGGAGGTCGTCGGGGGCAGGAACAAGAAGGGGCACGTGTATGGCCTCAGACACCTGGGAGGCGAGTTTAGCGCTTTATCATCCGGCACGACTGCTCCTTCCTACGCCGATACCGTCCCTCAGGAGCAGTTCAACCAAATGCAGGACACCATCACGCAGCTGAACGTGGAGCTTCGGGAGAAGAGCGAGAGAGAGCAGCAGATGACGAACCAGATTGCACAGTTGACTTAGTCACACCAGCAGCTGATGCAGACGAGCATCGAGCAGGGCCAGACACTGCGGCTGGTGTTGGAGCAGATGAGGATCCAGACTCCAGTTGCTCAGGGTGATGCTCTGACGGTTGTGCCGCCTGCTGCTGTTGCTCCTCCCGATTCGCCGCCAGCCATCGACATCGCTATCTGTAGAGGACGATCGGCAGCAGCGACGTCGGTGGAGATGACGCTGATGATGATTGGATTCCTCCACCTCCCCCTCATCATAACTGAATTTTTTTTCCTTCATATTTTTTATTTTAAACGATTATTGTATGACACTCTGGATTATTTTTTTAATATATATTCATTATTTCTTATGATTGTATATTTCATTAGTAATTTGGTGTGTTTTATTAGTATTTTTGCTAAACTTTAAAGAAAAACAGAAAAAATTTATTATTTTAAAAATTAAATTTTTTAAAAAATTAATAAAAACCAGTTTAGCGACCGAATTAGAAACCAATAATTCGGTCGCTAAACTTTAGTTACCATTAACAGATTGTGTCTAGCGACGGAAAATCCGTCGCTAATATAGGTTAACAGTAACCAACATTGGCGACCGAACTAGCGACCGATAATCGGCAGCTAAAAATGGTTACCTAAACAATGCGACCAACCGTGTAGCGACCGTTTTTTATTATTTAGCGACCGAAATTGCGGTCACCATTTAGCGACCGAATTATTATTTCGGTCTCTAAAAACTTAGCAACCAGATTATCAGCCACCACCATGAATCGGTCGCTAAACAGTTCTTTTTTTGTAGTGAGCTTTTTCTTGGAAAAATGCCTCCATGCTACTTGTATAAGTCTAAAAGATTTGATGGCAAAACTGCATTATAACCCAGCCAAGCGTATACTTGTTTCCAAACCTGTGTAGAATGTTTGCATGACTAAAAAAGGTGATCCACATTCTCTAAACTCTCAGCACAGAACACAGGAGAGATCTTGGCCTCCATGAAGAACATTTCTAGAAAATAGATTTGCTTTTGTAGGAATCCTATCCAAAAGAATTTGCCATGAAAATGCAAGCACCTTTCTAGGAACCTTGCTCTTCCAATAAAGCTTAAAACTGAAACCATCCACTCCCAAGGTTGGCACATTGCTGTCAAATTTTGCTTGCAGAAATTTGTAAGCAGACATGGACGAAAATTGCATTGAACCATCCACTATCCAAACCCAAGTATCATCAATAACCCTGGATAATAAAATCGGCTGTAACAAATTAGTTAACTCATCTAGATCAGGAGTTTCCCAAGCAAAAAACATCCTCCGCCAATTCAACTTTCATTCCCAAATCCCAACTATCCCCCGCCATTCCCGTAAGGTAGCGTTTGGTATAAGTTTTATAAAAATATTTCCGGGAATGTTAATAAGGCTATATGGGAATAAAAGTTTCTCATGTTTGCTACAAGTTTTAAAAAGTTATTCTCAGGCATAAAAGATTCTCGGGAATAAAATTAGTAAATGATAGTTAGAAACTTGGGAAAACTCTATTCCCAAGTGTGAAGGTGTGAAAGAAAGATTCCCGAAAATGTGATTCCCGGAAATATAATTTGTTGAGGAATAAAATATTTCGGATACCAAACGCCACTGAAGAAAGCTATTGTCTTCCCACTATCCACCTATACTCTAAAGAGCCTTGGAAAGTGATACTGGTTAAGACAATAAAAGCAACTTTTCTTTGAAAAGTGATCTATTTTGTTGCTGGACACGGGTTCCAATGGTTTTTTTTCTTGCATTTCTTTCATAAATATTGACTCGTTTGATGATGCAATAACTTTCAATGGAGCGGAACAGAATGAAATGGTATGGGCTTCCATTGTTCTGATTGTATAAAAAATGATGGAATGGAATGTAACTCAATAAAATCCATTCCATCATATTCCATCACTTATACTCATTTTTCTTCCCCTCCAATTTGGGAGGAATGGGATGGCCATGGAACCAAGATCTCATCAATTAAAAATAATAAAACTACTAATTTCCCCAGCCCTTTATATATATATATATATATATATATATATATATATATATATATATATATATATATATATCATAATCATCTCACTACAGCCTCCTTTGTCTTCTCCAATTACGCGACTTTCTTTCTCTTCCTCCTGGTCACATTCTGCATTCTACGGCTACACATGAACGTGAACCACTCCAGCCACATCGCAAGTCTGCTGCAGGATGTAGAAAGGGAAAATCTCTTCCATGTGATTGCTTCCCTTCTATTTAAGGTGACTAGCTTTTATTTATAAATGAAAGTAATGAAAAAAAAGTAAATATCAAACGGAGATGTTCAGTTACTTTGAATTTGGTGTTGCAATGTTGGGTCTCTACTCTGTCTCTACAATTAATTAATCTTATTGTACCATTTTTTTTCTATTGTGACTTTGTCCTTTTTTTTTGTTTCTGACCATTTAAATTTTTTTTTGCCAATCGGACCATTTAAATTAATTAATAGAAAGAATTATAATTATTATTTTTTGGGTAAATTTTATGGGGTTTAATAATTATTGTGAGGATTTGAAGCCTCAAACCTTAACAGGAAGCACAAAGATTGCAAGCAAAGATCAAAGAAATAAAGAAACGGAACTGAAATATTAAAGCAGTAAAGAATGACACCAGGGATTTGATGGTTCAGCTATATTTTCATATAGCCTACGTCCATGTGAGGAGAGCAGTCTTTTTCCACTATGATCAACCAAAGCCAAGAACAAGAGTTCTTTTACAAACAGAGCCACACCCCTGTGTGTTCTACCCTCAGCCCCTTTTACAACCAAGATTTCACACCCAAGCTCCAACTCTCTGTTTTTTCACCAGAACCCTTTCTAATTCTCTCTTGATCTTTTCTTTATCACTGATTGTAGCAAGTTACAGAATGTATCAAGGTCTGTCTCTCTCTGTGTATCTATACAACTAGTCGACATCATATATATAGGCACACTCACCAAACTCAGCTAGCATAGGAGTTAGTTAGATTAGTTTTAAATCCCATGTGATGTTAGTTGTGATCAGTAACTAACATATACCAGAAAAAAGTAATCTAACCAACTTAACCACTAACTGATTTTGAAGACACTTTAACAATTCTCCACCTTGTCTCATAAATCAGTGAAAGCTTGATCATAGACTATCCTTGCTCACCTCATTGTTCCTCACTTCTCTTCAAAACCAATCAAGTCCAAGCAATGCTTGAACTTTCCAAGAGGTAGTGACTTTGTTAAAGCATCAGCTGGATTTTCTTCTAATGCAATTTTCTCCACCTTGACCTCTTAGATTCAATCACATCTCTTATGAAATGCAGCCTCACATCAATGTGCTTAGACCTTTCATGATAGACTTGATGTTTTGATAAGTGTATAGCACTTTGGCTATCACAGTATATTGTTATACTGTCTTGAGTTATTCCAAGTTCACCAATAATTCCTCGGAACCACATAGCTTCCTTGACTGCTTCAGCAAGAGCTATGTATTCTGCCTGTGTTGTAGACAAGGCTACTACAGATTGAAGAGCTGATTTCCAGCTCACAGCAGTACCATACAAAGTGAACACATATCCTGTTAAGGACTTCCTTGTGTCTATGTTCCCTGCATAATCTAAGTCCACAGAGCCTTTTACTGCTACTTCTCCTTGTTGTTTCCTTTTGAACTTTAAACCATTTGCTAAGGTTCCATTCAGGTATCTAAGAGTCCACTTTAAAGCTCTCCAGTGGGGCTGTCCAGGATCTGCCATGAACCTGCTAATGACACTTACTGCATGTGCCAAGTTAGATCTACTGCATACCATGCCATACATTATACTTCCAACTCCACTTGCATAGGGAACCGATGCCATTTCTGCTCTTCCTTCTTCAGACTGAGGACCTTGCTGAACTGAGAGTTTATCATGCTGCCCAAGAGGTGTGGTAACTGGTTTAGCTTCATGCATTCTAAACCTCCTGACTACCTTCTTCATGTAGCCTTCTTGACTTAGGAACAATTCCCCTATTGATCTGTTTCTGATAATGTCCATTCCCAAAATCCTCTTAGCTTCACCCAGGTTTTTCATTTCAAAATTTGCATTCAATCTTGCTTTAAGATTGTCCAGTTCTTCATCACTTGAGCATGCTATCAGTATGTTATCAACATAGAGAAGTAAGTATAAAATGAGTTCACCATGCTTTCTTAATGTGTAAACACAGCTATCATAGTTGCACCTTTGAAAGCTTAGTTTCATCAAGAAGTCATCAAACCTTTTATACCATTTTTCTGGGACTTTGTTTAAGACCATATATGGATTTTTTAAGAAGACATACTTTGTTTCTGTCTTCCACAAAGCCCTCTGGTTGATGCATATAGATAGTTTCCTCAAGGTCACCATGAAGAAATGTTGTTTTTACATCTAATTGTTCTAAATTTAGATCAAGCTGAGTTACTATGCTAAGAAGGCTTCTGATGGAACAATGCTTCACAATGGGTGAGAAAATTTCATGGAAGTCCACTCCCTCAACTTGTGTGAAACCTTTGGCCACAAGTCTAGCTTTAAATCTTGCATTCTCAATGCCTGGGATTCCCTCCTTTCTCTTATAGATCCACTTACAACCAATAATTTTCTGGTTTTTAGGTGGATCTACAAGTATCCAGGTTCTATTCCTCTCCAATGATCTCATTTCTTCAGTCATTGCTTCCAGCCATTCCTTGTTGTGAGTGCTACTCAGGGCCTCCTTGTAGTTACAAGGTTTGGTTTCTTGGAGTTCATATGCTACTGTGAGATCATAGTAGATTAGGTCAGCATAGCCAAATTTCTTGGGTGGGACAATGACTCTTCTTGCTCTATCTCTGACAAGGTTGTAGTCATTTTCTGCATGTTGAGTGGAATAGTCATCAACTGCTTCATTTGGCTGGACTGCTTCATCACTTCTCTGATTAGGTAGCAGCTCCACCTCAATTTGAGTATCATCAGAACTCTTGACTTGCGGTTTTTGATTTTTATCTCTGCTGGCCATTCTTGATTCATCAAATATAACATCTCTACTAATTAAGCATTTAGGCTCTCCTGGCTCCATCCTCCAAAGTTTATAACCTTTGATGCCACGAGGATAGCCAATAAAGGCACATCTGATAGCTCTGGCTTCAAGCTTGTCTTGTTTTATATGAGCAAAAGCTAATGCTCCAAAAACTGAGTTTTGAATAATCTGCAGGCTTGCCACTCCAGAGTTCAATTGGTGTCTTAAAGCCTACTGCCGATGAAGGACACCTATTAATTAGGTAGACTGCAGTAGAGGCTGCTTCACCCCAGAAGCTTTTTTATAATCCTGAGCTAAGAAGCATGCATCTGACTCTCTCAAGGATGGTTCTGTTCATCCTCTCTGCAGTGCCGTTTTGCTGAGGTGTTCCAGCAACTGTTCTGTGCCTAGAGATGCCATTTTTCCTGCAGAATTTATTAAATTGATCTGAAACGAATTCCAGGCCATTGTCAGTTCTTAGATACTTTAGATTAGTCCCTAACTGATTGCTTATTAGAGTATGCCACTCCTCAAATTTGTCAAAGGTGTCACTCTTATGTTTTAGAATATAAATCCAAACCTTCCTAGAGTAGTCATCTATTATGGTGAGGAAGTAGAGGCCTCCTCCATGTGTCATTGTCCTAGCAGGCCCCCATAAATCTGAATGTGCATATTCGAAAGGTTTACTAGTGCTATGGAAAGCAGAACCAAAAGTGATTCTTTTTGCCTTGCCTGCTACACAATGATCACATAGATCCAGTTTCTCTATTTGATCACCATTCAGAAGATTTTGTTTAGCTAACTGGACTAATCCCTTTTCACTGACATGACCTAACCTCATATGCCACAATTGAGTTTTATTAGGTTGCATTTGGCTAGCAACAGCTGCCTGTGCAATTATTGTTGAACCACTTAAAATGTATAAGCCATTTCTTAGATTTCCCTTAGCTATGATCTGTTTTCCATTAAGGATCATCATATTACCATGTTCAATTTTAGTCACATAACCTAAACAATCAAACATGCTTAAAGATATTAGATTCCTTTTGAGTTCTGGCACATACCTGTCACCCTGCATCACATGCAGTTTCTTGTCCATTAAACATTTTTAGTCTAATGGATCCAATACCTTGTACCTTGCATGGTTTGTTGTTGCCAAGTAGAACCACTCCACCTTATTTGATGTGTAAGGACTCAAAATAGTCCTTCCTGGGGCACATGTGATATGTGTAGCCCGAGTCCATAACCCAGTCTTTCTCACTTTCAGTGTTTGAGACCACCAAGCTTTCTGCAGTTTCATATCCCTCAGATGCTATAGCTGCATCACCTGACTCCAGAGATTTCTTGAAACCTTTGTTCTTTCTTTCTGGACAGTTTTTTTTGAAGTGCCCCCTTTGATGACAGTGGAAGCATTTAAACTTGCTTTGGCCTTTGGACTTTGATCTATTTGTAGATGTCTTGCCATTCCTTTTATCAGACATTCCTCTTGAAACATTCAAACTTTCTGCATTGCTGTCAGTCTTTATTTCTTGCCTTCTTTGCAGCTCCTTGGTTCTAATGGAGGATTGAACCTCTTCAAGTGAGATGGTTTTATCCTTGTCCCTTCCAAACAAGATTGCATCTTTAAAATGCTCAAAACTGTTTGGTAATGCACTGAGCAGAATGAGTGCTTTGTCCTCATCATCCAATTTCACATCAAGATTTTCCAAATCATCCAAGATCTTATTGAAATCAGATATCACTACAAAAAAAAACCTATTTAGCGACCGAAGATTTCGGTCGCTAAACATGATAATTCGGTTTCTATACTTTGTAGCGACCGAATTAAGGGGGTAGCAGAAACCCTGGTGGCTAAATGTTTAGCGACCGAATTTGTATTTCGGTCACAAATTTGCGACCGATATTTTGGTCACAAAATTATATATTTCGGTCGTCGTATAGTTGGTCACATGCTCAGATAACCGAATTTGGTGACCGATATTGGGTCGCAAATTTTATAAAAAATTTCCTAAAACTTAATCCTACCGACCAAATTTTGTTTCTCAACTATTACCCCATTGATTTTTAATTTATGATATAAACAAAATACACCAATATTTTTTTGAATAAATAGAAAACGTAAATATGATGTACTAACGATCCAAAACACCACAATCAATATGATCAAGAAAACATATACATTAATTAACGCAATTTTAATAATTGTTTATAAAAATAAAATTTTAATAATGTACTAATTAATGATCAAAACATAAAAACACACCACAGTCAATAAGTACTAATCAAAATATCAAAACTCATCAATCTTCCAAAGGGATGAACATGTAGAAGCGAGAACCCCCAAGGTACTTAAACTTTGCCAATGCACCAGTGGACAACAAATACAACTCCCTGATACCATTTGTATCTGTTGCAAAATATGGGCGATCCTCATGGATTACTATATTCCCATTGAATAGATTTCCGCTTTTGTCTTCAATAGTCACAACACGCGGTATTTCTTGTCCCCAACGACGGTAGAATGATCGCGGGATTGAAATCAAATCCTGCAAATACACAAGAACAATTTAGTAATGATTAGTTTATGCCTTAACCATCATTACGTGAATCCGATCGTTATTCTTAAGTTGATGAGATACTGTACCTGGTCTATATGGATGGCTGTCTCAAAACATTTAGTCGGATCTATTTTCTGATAACACGATAAGGAAAACAAGTCATATGTCTAAACTTCATCAAGTGATAATAAGAAAAGATGGAAAGATCCATGTAGCATACTAGCATGTTAAAATAGAACAACGAAATGCAACTTCACATGCAACTTTACAGATTATCAAACATAGTAGTTTTCAGGAAAGCAGATACTTTTACGTCGTTTTGAAGGATGGTCATAGAGAGGACTTTTCCTACTGGAAATGCCTAGATAACCTAGTAAGGATGGTCATCAACAACTATTTCTGGAAAGCTCCATTGCCTAGTGAAACAAATGAGTAGAAAACCAGAGTTGCTTTCATAATATTGTGTACAGAGCTGCTTTCTAATGTGAATAATGTTTGAATGATGACGACACGTCATGTGCCTGGCAGATTGTGCCCCACCCTTCATTTTATCTAACCCTATACTTAATCCTTCATTATCTAAGACCTTGTCCTTAAGGCAGAATTAAAGAAAAACCTCAAACTTCAAGAATCCTTCAAGCACATCCAAAATATTGAATGAGCATGCATGCCCCGAGAAGGTACACATGCTCATTAATATCAAATCTCAAATAGGAAACAAAGGCTTTCGTAGCTTAATAATTAACTTTAGCAGAAAATATAACCATTGACTTATAAGGATTGCAGCATACTTCAACAAATATATATTGAAGCATATTTCAATACAAACTTAGATAAAATATAGTAGCAAACATCCTATTGAGCTCCGCTCTCCACTAACAAGTAACACATAATTGTCAAACACGTGCATAGCTTCTAAATTAGCAACACACAACAAGCATCCCGCCTTTTTGACAGGATCACATCCTATTGAGCTCTGCTCTCCACTAACAAACAACACATAATTGCAAATACATGCATAAATATTAAATTATCAACACACAATCAGCATCTTGCCTTTCAGGCAGGATACCTTCCTATTAAGCTCAGCTCTCCACTAACAAACAACAAGATAAATAGTGTGTATAGGCCATCATTCAACTCACGAGAAATAGAGCAATGACCTATAATGCATAAATAAAATTAATCCTGTCAAATACTAACATTTAAGAAACTAACATTTAAGAGTTTGTTGAAAGCCATTAGGCCTTTTACTTTTGTCCTCTCTTTCTGTGTTTTTTAAATCATTAGTGTGTATAGGCCATCATTACCCCTCTACATTTTATTCAGACATTATCACAGCTAACATTGGTAAGATTTCTACATTTCATACTCAATATATGCAACAGTCTCATGATTTATATTAGTCTAATTTCATCATTCATATATAAGTAGACATACCTCATTATCCTCAATATGACCCAGTGGGTGTAATTGCCATTGCACACTATATTTTACCAAGTCAGATCAGCACTACAAATGAAAGAAATACACGAATGCATCTGCCAAAAGAAAAGAAATACAAAAAGATAGCTTTCCACCTGCTGCAGCGCACAACCCCTTTATTGTTGTTCAATTATAATGCACCCAATTTACCCACTCACCTCAAGCATTCCCTGGCAACACCCAAGCAATTCATGCAACATTTCCAAATACATAGTATTCAAAACCACCAAAGTCCCTTTCATTCCAATCCTCATTCTTTGGACGTGTTTTAATTCATGGTGAACCATAGTTCAAAATAACTCAAGTAGTTGGGAACATGCAGAAATTAGAGCAAAGGAAAATTACTTTTCTCAAGTATGCTTAGTAAAGATGTATTTGGATTCACTATCCAAATCACCTCACAGTTGAAAAAACAATGTACTTGAGTAATCTAAATAAGAGAAACAAGGATGAACAAGCCTTAAAAAAAATATTACAGGACATAGATAGACTCAAGTTGTATTGCAGGGTGTAACATAATCATTTTCAAGGGACCTTGACCTTGGAATTCAACGGTTCAAGAAGTTTGAAAACAAATGTTTCCTCCCACCATCCCTCAATTACCAATCTCCATCGAAAAAAAGAATCTCAAAGGCCAACCATTAATTAGCCATCAAATTTTTATCAAACCTCCATACATTCATATACCCAAAGAACAAATATAAAGTGTTCAACTCAACAATGAAAATTTACAAAATTTACAAGTTGGGGTTAGGACCCTTGCCTCCACATTGACTTGGTCTTCAAACTCATATTAAAATAGTCTTCCTTATGTCTAATACAATGTGCCTGTAATTTACTGGAAATCTCCATTGCCTAGTGAAACAAATGAGTAGAAAACCAGAGTTGCTTTCATAATATTGTGTACAGAGCTGCTTTCTAATGTGAATAATGTTTGAATGATGATGGCACGCCATGTTCCTGGCAAATTATGCCCCACCTTTCATTTTATCTAACCCTATACTTAATCCTTCATTATCTAAGACCTTGGCCTTAAGGCAGAATTAAAGAAAAACCTCAAACTTCAAGAATCCTTCAAGCACATCCAAAATATTGAATGAGCATGTGTGCCCTGAGAAGGTACGCATGCTCATTAATATTGAATCTCAAATAGGAAACTAAGGCTTTCGTAGCTTAATAATTAACTCTAGCAGAAAATAAAACCATTGACTTATAAGGATTGCAGCATACTTCAACAAATATATATTGAAGCATATTTCAATAAAAACTTAGATAAAATATAGTAGCAAACATCATATTGAGCTCCGCTCTCCACTAACAAGTAACACATAATTGTCAAACACATGCATAACTTCTAAATTAGCAACACACAACAAGTATCCCGCCTTTTTGACAGGATCACATCCTGTTAAGCCCTGCTCTCCACTAACAAACAACACATAATTGCAAATACATGCATAAATATTAAATTATCGGCACACAATCAGCATATTGCCAAAGGGAAGAAGACTTACTGTGCTGCGGTGGTAACTGTGGCGCTGCTCTGGTGGTGCCGGTGGTGGCGCTGCTCTGGAAGTGCGGAGGAAGACGGACCTAAGAGAGAGAGAAACGGTTAGAGACGGAGAGAGAGAGAGAGACAGAGACAGAGATGAAGAGAGAGAGAAACGGAGAGGGAGAGGGAGAGGGCCGGCTTACCTGACGGCGGTGGCGTGCTGGAGGTTGGCGGTCAGAGCTCGCGAGGAAGAGAGAATGAGTGAGAGAGAGAGAAATTTCGTGAAATGGGGAAGAAAGGGGGGTTCTGGTGGATTTAGGGATTTCATTTTTAGCGACCGAATTATTCGGTCGCTAAATCGGTCTCTAAACCGGTTGATTTGAATTTTGAATCCATAAATTTAGCGATTGATTTTTAAATCGGTCGCTAACACGCGCGATATTTTAATTTTTTTCGCGCCGTTTAGTGACCGATTTAATATCGGTCGCAAAGATAAATAAAATTTTACCGTTGCATTTAATTCGATCGCCATTTCGGTTGCAAAAAAAGCCATAAATTTTTTATGTTTACTTTCCTTTATTTTGCGACCGAAATAGAGACCGATAACTCTGCTACGCTTTATTTCGGTCGCTATTTTGGTCGCAATATCAACTCTAATCAGTGTTTGATTTAGATCCTACAATCGGTCGCCATTTCGGTCGCAAACAGCAACCAACAAATTCGGTCACTATTTTCGGTCGCTAAATAACCTTTTTTTTGTAGTGTATCTGTTCTGATAGGGGCAATTCATCAGTCATCTTGAATGAGTATAGCTGCTGCTTTGAGAACAGTCGATTAGCCACTGATTTGGTCATATAAAGGGACTCTAGTTTGAGCCAAAGTGTTGCAGTAGTGTCTTCCCTGGCCACCTCTCTTAGAACTTTGTCTCCTAGGCATAGTATTATAGCACTCCTAGCCTTTTCTATCAGTTCCTTCTTTTCCCTTTCAGACAAGGTCTTGTGAAGAGCAGCATCCCCCTTCAAAGCATCAGCTAAACCATTATGCACCAAGATGGCTTGCATCTTGATTCGGCATAAGCCAAAATCATTTGAGCCCGAAAACTTTTCTATGTCAAATCTTGTTGATCCCATATTTCAGCTTCCTCTTTCAACAATCCTTTCCCATAGACGGTGCCAATTGTAAGGATTTGAAGCCTCAAACCTTGACGGGAAGCACAAAGATTGCAAGCAAAGATCAAAGAAATAAAGAAACGGAACTGAAATATTAAAGCAGTAAAGAATGACACCAGGGATTTGATGGTTCAGCTATATTTTCATATAGTCTACGTCCATGTGAGGAGAGCAGTCTTTTTCCACTATGATCAACCAAAGCCAAGAACAAGAGTTCTTTTACAAACAGAGCCACACCCCTGTGTGTTCTACCCTCAGCCCCTTTTACAACCAAGATTTCACACCCAAGCTCTAACTCTCTGTTTTTTCACCAGAACCCTTTCTAATTCTCTCTTGATCTTTTCTTTATCACTGATTGTAGCAAGTTACAGAATGTATCAAGGTCTGTCTCTCTCTGTGTATCTATACAACTAGTCGACATCATATATATAGGCACACTCACCAAACTCAGCTAGCATAGGAGTTAGTTAGATTAGTTTTAAATCCCATGTGATGTTAGTTGTGATCAGTAACTAACATATACCACAAAAAACTAATCTAACTACCTTAACCACTAACTGATTTTGAAGACACTTTAACAATTATAGTTGAAGGGTAATTCTTATTTTACTAAAGGCATAATAAATAAATATGAGTATTTTGAAGTAAAAGTAATATAGGAATAAAAAATTATAACTCATTCCATTCGGTCCACTTCCCAAATAATGGAATGAGAACTTTATTCCATTCGATCATAAAATACCCAAACTTTTGAATGATATTATTGTTCCGTTCCATTCCACTACATTTCATTATGTTCCATTCCATCATTTGCCATCAATCCAAACATAGGCTACGATGGATTATTAATTTTTTTAAAAAAAAAAAAATCTTTCATTCGCTGTTTTGAATTTGTTGTTCATGACGGAAGACAAAAACTCGATTTGTGAATACATGATGGGGTTGAAGGGATGGGAACGAAGTAGGATATGGCGGCTCTTTTGTTTTCCGACTTTCTCTAAATTTTGTTCACAAAAGTTGCGGCAGTTTTATTTTTTTGTTTTTGAAAGGGAGTTGTCGTAGTAATAATCCACAATATAGTATAACCAATTACCTAAACTGTACCTGTAATGAGATGGTAATTTTTTTTTTAACCTACAATACAATTACAACATGCAGTCTTAACTCTATACCATCGTTAGCAATGATTAATCTTATCGGGTTGTTAGACATTAAGGTGGGTTATTCACTCTTAACCTAATATTTTTCATATACAAAAGTCAGGATTCAAATCATTTATTTAAGAAGTTCAAGTTCCTTCTCACTTGGATCTATCACATGTAGGTAAATTGCATTTGATACCGAAATTTCAATCCTACGATTTTACTGCCTAATTTTAGAATTTAGAACGGTAGCAGAGGACAGAGAAAGTCTGGAGGGGAGAAAAGATTGGGATTTCTTTTAAATTAAATGAAATTGTTTAAAATATTTTTAAAAGAAAGTTTTTTTTTTTTTTTTTTGTCTAGAAGTTGAGTGTAACTTGGGTAATATGATATCTTATATAAGACCCCACACACGTACATAACTTATTTTACAGAATATATAGAAAAGGGGTCGAGCTAGCATAGTTTATTTCAGGATGGAAATCACTTGTTTTATGATAGTATCTGATTCCTTGTCACACTTGTTTAAATTGTATCATATTATTTAAAAATGGTATATTTATGAATCAATTTTACAAGTGGCATCTAAGTGAGAAGATAGTAAATATAACACCCTTTTGGAATAGGTAATCTTTCTTTCTCTAGTTACTAACTCAATGTAAGGTATATTATTTGATTGGTTAATTCTAATTTTGTCATCATTCGTAAGAGTATATGTCATACCATATATTGTATTACAATTAGTCTTTATCAATGTTTTAAATAAAGGTCTCCGTAATCTGGATCACAACGTTTTGGTTTTAGAAAACGAAAACGTGACCACAATTACGGTCGTACCGGTCACATATTCTCGCAAAGCAACAGTTACTGGAACCGCGCAATTGCAATTTAAAACTCTGGTCTTTAACTCTTTGCTTAAACTTTTGAATTAACGGCTCATATTCCATTCTGTACAATCTGTTTATATATGTTGGTGTAAATTTGTGAGTAGGGGCAGTAGAGTAGTCTACTCGGAGTCACATCCTGCTTTTAAGAACATAGAACTTGGGACACTGAATTTTTGAAACTGACAAATTGAAACGAGGCCACTGAGTCACACACACTCACACAGCACACAGCTCACCAGAGGTCCCTCTCTGTATGTTGCTAGCTTTAGCTAGAAAGTAGGAAATGCGAAGGACAAGGATGATCACGTGATTCCATTAATTAGGGCATGAAGGAGGACACAACTACAGTCACATTCACATGGGACAGCTGCATGCAGAGATGACAATGGGAGTCTCACTCACTAACAAGTTTTAAAAGGGGGGGCATTTTTGTCGCCCAGAATCCCAGTCAGAGTTTGCATGCCTGACATCCCATGCATTTTTTCTTTTTCTTTTTCTTTTTTTTCCTCTGATAACATGCCATGCATATGTACCATATGATACAAAATAATATCATTTATCTTTTGCGTTCGTTTTCATCTACTAGTGCGTGTCTATATATGCTGGTTTTCACTCCATGCTAGTCTTTGGGGGGGGGTAACGGTACTGGCTTTGAGCTACATATTAATCATAGGAAATATAGGTTACGTACGTACGGTTGATTTGAATCAGGCTTTTTTTTAATTAAAAAAACTCCTCTAAATTGAATTAAACCGAAAAGTGAAAAAATAAGTGTGCATATGCCTTTGATTAAATAATGTGAATTGAGATTTTCACACATTTTAATTAATCAAGGCGGATGCATCCTTATTTATTTTTTGACTTACTAATAAGGTGAATTGATATTTTGAGTTAACAAATGATTAAAGATGGAGAATGCTAACAAGTGTTTTAGGATATTATTTAAGGAATCAAAAAAAAAAAATTTGTGTAACAAATAATGTATTTAACATTTCGAAGAATGTGGCACTTAGTTTTTCAATATGAGTTTTTTTTCATGTGTTCCTTAACCAATATCCTTAGGGCACTCGTTAGCAAGACCTAAAATGGAGAATGCTAGCAAGTGTCCTTAAGACATTATTTAAGAAAAAAAAATTATATGAAAAATGATATATTTAACACATTTCAAAGAATATGATACTTAATTTTTTAATACGAGTTCTTTTTATGAATTTTTTAAACAATTTTTTTATTTTTTGTTTTTGCACGCCAACTCACTTTATAAAAAACAAACTAATTATAGAAGAATATGACACATGCATGTCTTATTATCCAATCAAGTGCACTGAAACTCTTGCATGGTCAGGGGAGCGCAGGACACCATTCGATCAAATCAGAATTGACGGATGCAACTAAACCCTTTTAATTTCTTAAAAAACTCAAAAATAGTAAACGTGATTTACTGAGGAGGAGAACATCTCACTTTTAAGATTTTTTTTTTTTTTGATAAGCCATCTCACTTTTAAGATTAAAAAGTCAAATTTAATTTTCAAAAATAAAAGTCAAATTTTTTTTTGAAACAAAAATATAAATGTCAAATTTAATATATAAAATTTGCATACTAAGGGATTCCACGTCGGTTATTCTTGGCTTTCCACATCGGTTTTAAAACTGATGTGGAAACGACCGATGTGGTTTATTGCCACTTTACACATCGGTTATAAAACCGATGTGTAAAGTATATTTTAAACATCGGTTTTATATTAACCGATGTGGAAAATTAATTTATCAATTGATAAGCAGTTATAAATTTAACTTTCTACATCGGTTTTGCTTAAAACCGATGTGTAAATTTGACTTTCTACATCGGTTTTATATAGAACCGATGTGTAAAGTGAAATTTACACATCGGTTCTTGGGAAAACCGATGTAGAAAGTTAAATTTACACATCGGTTATTGAGAACCGATGTGTAAAATCTCATTTTTTTAATCACTTATTTACATTTCAATCATTCCTTTCCCTGTTTCAGAATGCGGATCAATAAACAAACCAAGAAGACCACGATCAAACAAGAAACAACAACAGAACACCAAACCAGTTTTGACACAATCATTCAAAAGCAAAACATACTTCATTCAATTTTCTTAGCACAGACAATCGGCTCTTACACATATGGTTAAAAATACCGACATTTCATCAAATGACTAGTGAGCACGAGAATCCAAAACAGAGGGCATCGGGCCTAATTAATTTCGAATGAATGAAAACAACACTTTATCAAGGCTACATCAAAACACGTGAGAAGAAGAATTGAACCGGACACGAGCACTAATACATATCATCAGTCAAAGGTACACTATAGCTAGTATATGATAAGTTTTTAAACTAACTACATATATACAAACTATGGGTGGTACACTTCAAGAAAGAAGGTTGCCAAACGCCTCTTTATGATGTTGATTTCAGAATCAGATAATGGATTTTGATTGTAGAATATCTGCAAGTTTAATTGGACAAAAGATTATATCTTTTAAGTAATAAACTAACATAAAACATATAACGAATCTATACTATTACTTCTAATTGTGTCAATTAACATTTACCTCACTCCATCTTTCAGTGATCCCGGAGGAGATAATTTCCAACATCCACTGCATCACATAGTAGCCACATTCTCATGACCCACGTTGTATACGTGACTACGTACAAATGAAACCCAATTAGAATATGAGGAATTAAATAAAATAGAAATCAATTATTGTACCCACTGCATTTGATGCATTTGAACTAATAAATATCTTACGCTGGGAATAATCCATCTGATAGCCCTAGTACGCCTTTCACCACGCAACATGTGGGATGCATTAATAGACCTATCATGACAAAAACATTAATTAAAGTATATATAATAGATTTTGAGATAATTAAAACAACTGCATTCTGATTATAAAGTATTTTAACGCTTACGTTTCGATGATCGTCTTGAGTTCATTCGCCGCTTATTTCCCAATGAGCGAGAAGAAGACCACGACGTTCATTCTTGGGTACAAGAGCAACGATTTGCCAATGCCACTGTATTTGCGGAAGCGAGTTAGTGACTAAGTCATATATAGTTATACTTAAATAACCGGTACTTACTTATTGAGATAAGGCGCAAGATAGAATTGATGATCGTCTCGGGCAAGTATATCACGTATGGTAGTGACCGGGTCTTCCGATGCTACGAGAACATCACCCTGAATGAACATGGGGTCAATGAACCCATAAAGGGCGAGGTTACCATGATCGACTAACATACGATGCAGATACCTAATATATTGGAAAAACATGTTAATTATCATTGTATTTAAAAATTAATTACGTACTTAACTTATAAATAAAATGTACTTACGTGCACCAAAACGATATGTGTGCAGAACTGGCCATTTCTTTATTGAGTGCCATCTCCATAAGTTCCTTCTTTGGTATATATAGTTCACCAGGGCTGGCATCATGTTCCAACGTTACCAAGGCTGCATCATCCTCCATGGTGACAACCTGTATAGCCAGAACTTTAAAAACATCACCATGGCCAGGTGCCCCTTTGTCGATCCCCTAAACAACATAGATATATATTAGTAATCACGGATAATTAAGTTATTTAATTCGTTATTAACTAAATGGTCAAATGAATACCTTGGCGGGAGCGAGACATCTCTCGGTCTTCCTAGATCCGACCTTTTAGGCACAATATCATTTCCAACATCCTATAACAAATACAAATAAAGCATTATCTTTAAACAATAATAAATATATTTCAACTATGAATATAGAAAAACACAACTAACCGAATACCTCGGATGCAACAAGAAAGTTGACCGATCTGCTTGGCCGGAGGATGAAGTTCAGGGGCCCGACCCCTTGTTTGAACCTCCTCGGTGGGCACGGGGACTCGAGCATCGAGCATCTTGAATAATCTCAACAGACACCCTCGGATGATCATCCGGTAATAACCGATGGTGTATGATATTACCTAACTTATTATATGCCCTACCCAATGCCACTAGCGGCGATGATGATGATGATCATCAACATACGACTCACACCTATCGAGTCGTCATCATCATCATCATCATCGGCAGCAGCAGCAAAGCAGCAAGAAGATCGCCATCATCATCATTTTCGGGATGATGAGGAGGATCACATGAGCCCTTAGTGCTCACATGGACGAGAGGTTGGACAGAGGGTTGGACACACATTGTCATCTCTGGGACAAAGAAGTAAATATTGCCATCTCTTTGGGCAAACCGCTCGGCCATCTCCTGTCGAAGCTCGCCTGCAATCTCCTGGTTTAGGTGTGCTCTATCTGCAACCGAATCCCTGTGGCATTGGTGTGAAGATGAACCATGGTATTGGCGAATGCCGACTCCCCATCCAACACCAATGACACGGCCGGGTGGTGCAGTTTCTACCGATGGCGATAGATAAGATATCATTGCGTCCTCTAGGAACAAAGGTTCCTTGGGTTAGATGATCATCCAAGGCATCCTTTCATATAAAAATATCAGGTCACATTACAATTCGGTAACAATCTTAAAATGACAATTACAACAAACTATACTTACAATCCTCTCAGCTACTTGGCGGGCCTCCTCGGATGTATATTGTCCCGTTTTTCTTTGTCGGCCCCTCTTCCATGAACGATGGCGTGGGGGTGGAGGTGGATCAACAACCTCTGGAAGATTTTCAGCATTAGGATCCGCTTTGAGATCTTTGCTTTCCGACGTGCTTTCTTTTCCTCTTCAACCATTTTCTTAACAAGCTTTTTATATCCCCCACGAGACATGACATGGGGGTAGACATTCTTGCTTTGGTTTTCCTGCCCCTTTTTCCTCTTCTCCTATTATAAATAAAAAACAATTAAATTACATAAGTAAATGAAATTAATGCAATTACATAAATTTAGAGACAAATCAAATAAGTTAACCTGAAAGCTGGGATCACGTCGGCTCTGAACAAAGCGATCCCACGTCGCCTTGTCAAGAAACGGATACACCTCAAGTGGGTTCTTTTTACTTTTTGGATCGAATATATAGTATCTGCCCAGGTCGGCCTTAAAACCCCTCCAACGCTCTCCAGCATACTTCAGCAAACGCTTCTTCATAGCGTATGTATCCGGTATGTCAAATGTCAACTACATTAAGACCAAAAGAATCAACAATTCTTGTATGATATTATTAAGATAAAAATAAAGTAGATACAGACAAACACAGGATGTAGAAGTATAGATACCAGAATACTCTCCCATATCTGCTCCTTCACGTCCGCCGGTACATCTCTCTACCTATCAATGAGTATACTAGGCCTGTTCCTAGCAAGGGTCGCCACAAAACTGGTAAACTGATCTTCCATTGGCCCAAAAGGTTTGAGGTTATCATCAAAATCTACTCTTATCCTTTGATTTGACCCACGGTTGGCAGTCAAATGCCTCATCCGTGTGGCACGTCTACCCTTTCTACCGGTGAGACGGGGTCTCGACCATTTGCATGAAGGAGGTATATCCTCATGATCAGCCATGTATACTGTTTAAACACAAAAAAAAAAAAAAACTTGTTAGTATGTCAGGATAAATATCAAACATAACTTATAAATATCGATCAACGTACATAAACATAACTTATAAATATCAACGTAAACATATAATATGCCAAACTTGATGGTAATATCAAACTAAACTTACTTTGTGGTCAATTAGTAAAGTTCTCCCATAACCCTTCTTGGTGATCATCACGAGTAGCATGTACATCATCCACTTCATTTTCCTCATTGAAATTAGGCACTCGTGTTGAGAAAGAAGGAGTATCAGAAATATCAAGAGTTGAATCGTGATTTCCCTCACTACACGTTATACATGTTTTTTCCCCCTGGAGAACCACCGACCACCTTTTGTTAGAAGGATCACGGATATAAAACACTTGTTTTGCTTGGGATGCCATGATGAAAGGTTCCTCTTTATTACCTACCTTACTAAGGTCCACCAATTTGAATCCTAACTCATCGGTTTGCACACCATTGTTACTGTCGACCCACTGACATTTAAAAATAGGTACTCTAAACTTCGTGTAATCAACCTCCCATATCTCTTCAATGATTCCAAGGTATGAAACTGATGCCATAACAGGGTTTTTATCATTCGAACTAGAGAAATGCATGGACTCAGCGACGACCATAACCCCACTGTTTTGCATAGTACTTTTGTCATCCTGGGACTTTGTATAGAAGGAAAACTTATTGATATCGTACCCACTCCAGCATATGACATCAAAGTTAGGCCCCTGTGCTAGCCATTTTAATGTAGCAGAAGCAGTACCATCTTTTGCAATTTTTTCTTTAAACCAGTTCAAGAAAGTCTTGTTATGCTTGTTCAAACACCATTTTTCATTCATTCTAGGGTAAGTTTCATTGATGATGCTTTTATGCTCACATAAGTATGGTTCAACCTCATCAGTGTTATTCAATATATACAAATGTGCTTGAAGCACTTCCTCCCGATCCATGCTCTTAACAGTGATACCTTGTGTACTGATAAGCCTCTGGCTTATCTAGTTTTATGACTAGATGAACTAGGGTTTATGTGCCAATTAGTCGAGTTCACTCTCGTTTTCGCCCAAATTTTGCCTTGTTTTGTTCCTAAGTTGGACTTTGACTCGTTTTGCGTCTTTTGTGTAGTTTTTAGCTTATTTTGGATAGAATTATGCTTTTGGTTGCTTTTTGTGTTCTCAGGTCAATAAAGTGAAGCTCCGGGAGTCAAGGAAAGCCAAGAAATAGTGGAAATTGCAATTCTGGAGACACTCGCCCCGCGAGTGTACTCTCGCCTCGCGAGACTGAAGGTCAACAAAGCAGCAAAAGTCATCATTTCTGGATCGCCGCACGAAAATCTTCTCGCCCCGTGAGAGTCTGAAGACCAGCAAGACAGAGACTATCACGGCATAGCCGTGATTAAGGTCACGGCTGTGACAAATTGAGGTTTGAAGACTCGCCCCGCAAGAGACAGCTCGCCTCACGAGAGCATGAAGACTTGGAAGTCAGAGACCATCACGGCCTAGCCGTGATGAAGGTCACAGCCTAGAATTGAAGACTCGCCCCGCGAAAGGTGTCTCGCCTCGCGAGTCCCTGAAGACCATGGAAGACAGAGACCATCACGGCTTAGCCGTGATGAATATCACGGCTGTGACAGATTAGGGTTTGAAGACTCGCCCCGCGAATACAAGATCGCCTCGCGAAAATCCAAAATTTGAAGCGCGCCAATACTAAATTTCGCGTCGCGAGAGTAAACTCGCCCCGCGAGCTGGCGAGAAACAGAATCCTTATTTAAAGGCTGTCTCAGATCAGGATTGGAGGAAGTTTGTTTCCACTTGTTTAGGGCAGAGTAGTAGTGCGAATCCTTGTTTCTGGAGCTGCGTCTCCCTTCTCTTTTCTTTTCTTCTTTTAGTTTATTATTATGGAGATTATTGCCGATTGTTTGTGCGTCGTCACGGGCATGAGGAACTAATCCCCTCGTCCGAGGGATCAATGAAGCCACCCATGGCGGTGTAGTGTTCTTGTGATGTATGTTTTTCTCCCCTTCTCTTATGAATGTTTTCCAATTCTGATTTGATTGCGTTGATCATATGTGTTACGTGATTAACTAGTTAACGTGTTTGAGGCCGAACGGCGAGTCGCGTTTTAGAACTTGAATTGGAATCATTAATTGAATAATGAGACACGACCGTGGAATTATTTGATTAGTGCAACCATATAGGGAACAAGGTTTAATAGAATTCGAGATTAGGATTATGAGACCTAGTAAGTAATTAATCCAATCGTCGAATACGTCCTATTGAGCACGACAGTGGATATAGGAGAAATTGGGGGTCCCGGTTGACATTATAATTGAACTTAGGGAGGAATACATCATCACTTGGGTACTATACATGATTGGGTAGGTGGATTTGAGACCTTGGATACTTTAAATTCTGAATTTAATCACCTTAGTTTTAATCTATTTGTTACTTGAAATTTTGATCATAATCTCTCTCTCAACCACTTTTCTCACTTGACCAACGTATCGGAATTCCCGCTGATTAGTCGAATTGGTAGCCCAATCCCTGAGTTCGACCTCGGTAAATTCTTACCGTGTTTTTATTACTTGCGACGACCCGGTACACTTGCCGGAGTCACAACAAGTTTTTGGCGCCGTTGCCGGGGATTGGCACAGCCAGTTTTCCTAATTTTTAGGAAATTTGATTGATTGGTTAAGTTGATTTTTCTTTTTTCTGTTATTTCTTCATTATTTTTTCTCTACTTCTTTGATTCCACTTGGTCTTGCCGTGTTTTTGTATGCGAGGTACCCTTTCACAAGAAGACTTGCTATTTGATTCGGAGATCACCAAGACCGAGAAGCGCTTAAGGAAAGAAGCCAGAGAGCGAAAGAGGCTTGAAGCAATTGCTATCGAGAGGATGGCCGAAGAAAATCCTCCTCCTCCTCCTCCTCGTTACAAGCCTCTCTTCGAGTACGATCTACCCAGCTTGGGTGATTGTGATTCTTCTATTGTGAGGGGCAACCTGAATACAGACTCTTTCAGAGTGGAAGCATGTGTCACATTCTAGATCCGCGAGAATCAGTTTGATGGGAGTGGCAAACAGGACCCTCAGAGACACATCACTCGCTTCCTTGAAGCTTGTGACTTACAGAAGACAAGAGGAGTCTCACAAGATGAGTTTCGCTTGCGACTTTTCCCTCTCTCTCTTAGGGATGTCGCTCGTGATTGGGTTGACAGCTTGGATAGGAACAGCATCAGAACTTGGGAGCAAATGGCACAAAAGTTCCTAACCAAATATTTTCCTCCTCAGAAGGTGGCACAAGCAAGAATAGCCGTTACATCTTTCAGGCAGACAGGGGATGAAACATATAATGAAGCTTGGGAAAGGTACAATGGCTTATTGAGAAGATGCCCTTCAGCGTTCTTTGACCCCGTCTCTAAAGTTCAACATTTCTTTAATGGGTTGAGGGGACGCTATCAGATGAACTGTGATGCCGCAGCTGGCGGCTCGTTCTCGTATTTATCAGCTGAGGATGGATGGGCATTATTGGAGAAAATGTCATATAATGATTACAACCGTGGAAGGGAAACCTCAAATGGAATCAGTTCTGGGGCAATGGAGGCCATTCTTGAGCAAAACAGATTGTTGAAGATGCAAGTGGCGGCTTTGACTGAGAACAAGAAGGTTAATGCGATACACGAGGGAATGCCTCCGGGTTGTGCAAATTGTAATGGAGATCATGACACTCAGATTTGCCCGCTAAATTTCCCTCAGGAACATGTGGACTCTTGCCACAACTTTTATGACACTGTGCCCCAGAATAACTATCAGAGGAACAGACAAAATGACTACAATCAGAATCAGAATAGGGGGTACATGAGGAGAGACCATCCGGGTTTCGCTTGGAGTAATGCTAATGGTGGTCTAGCCGGTCAACAACCTCCTCAGCAGAATTGGCAACAACCTCAGCAGGGTATAAGGCCGAACATTGGAATTCAGCAGTGCAATACCCAGCAGGCTCTTCCAGGGCCTAATCAGTTGCAAATAACAGATGGTGGAAGACAACCGTGGGAGCTGGCTTTTGAGAAGTTGTCAACCTTTACAAGCACATCTTTTGAGAAGGTGAACACTGCCATTGACAAGTTGGCGACTCATACAGGATCGGCAATTCAGAATCTGGAGACACAAATAGCGCAGCTCGCGAAGCAATTAAATGAGCGTCTCCCAGGCACTTTCCCAGGTAATACCGAGAACAACCCCAAGGGACAATGCAATGTCATATCTACTAGAAGCGGAAGGGTGTTGGAACCTAACAGGGGTGCAACTAGTTCTCAGGATGACAAGGCCCCGGAACAACCACATGTTGAAGAAGAGCAACCTGAAAAAGAGAGGTTAGCAAGTGACAAGGAACCGGAGCAAGGGGGAAGGCTGAAACTTGTAGATGAAGAATTCCGAAAGAAGAAGTGGGTTGAACCCCAAGACCTCCCACCTTACATGAAGGTACCGTATCCTGAAAGATTGAAGAAGCCTCATCAGGATAAGCAGTTCAACAAATTCCTTGATGTCTTCCGAAAACTTCAGATTAACATTCCATTTTCGGAAGCCTTGGAACAGATGCCATCATATGCCTGGTTTATGAAGGATCTTCTCACCAAGAAGCGGAAATTAGTGGACGAGGAAACGGTTGCTTTGACCGAGGAGTGTAGTGCCATTCTTCAGAGAAAACTCCCTCCAAAGTTGAAGGATCCCGGTTCCTTTTCGATACCATGTACCATTGGGGAGATGACTGTAGGGAAGGCATTATGTGATCTAGGGGCAAGCATCAACTTGATGCCCCTCTCTATGATGAAGAGGTTGGGGATCCAATAAGTTAAGGATACACGGATGTCGCTCCAACTGGCCGACCGCTCTATAAAATATCCTTATGGGGTGGTCGAAGACTTGTTAGTGAAGGTGGACAAGCTTATATTTCCGGCGGACTTTGTAGTGCTTGATATGGATGAAGACACCGAGATCCCTCTCATTTTGGGTAGGCCCTTCTTGGCCACTGGGGGTGCCTTAATAGATGTGCGACAAGGGAAACCCACTCTAAGGGTGCAAGATGAGGAAGTAGTCTTCAATCTCTTTGAAACAATGAAGCACCCTGCAGAGAGGACGGAAGTGTATCGATTGGATATGGTGGATCCAACTGCTAAGGCAAGGGCAACTAGAGAAGCCCATGGTTCTTCACTTGCAAAAGTGTCGGTAAATTCCCATGATGGGGACAGTGAGGAAAAAGACCCTTTGGGGGATGAGGTCTATCTCGAGTGGTTGAAAGACATGGAAGCCTTACCGAGACTCCCAGGGGAAGAATGTGCAAAGGAAGAGCTCAGCAGCAAGGGCAAGAAAAAGAAGGGTAAAGCACCAAGGTTGAAAGGTGGCACAACCGTGGTGGTCAATGCAAACAATGAGTTGATCCCAAAAAAGACCATCACGGGGTGGAGAGTTTGTGCTGATTATAGAAGGATGCTGGACTTAGATGAGTTATCCGGGAATAGTAGGAGAGCTTATGAAAGGGCAAGAGCCTACAGAATACGGACTAAGGCATGGAATGGCAAGCAAGATCTACGTCCGGATTAACCCTTAGGGGTGACTTGAGTCAGGCTCGGGACGTTAAACAAGCGCTACTTGGGAGGCAACCCAAGCTAGGTATCCTTTGGTTTTAGTTTCTGTCGTTTTCACAAAAAAAAAAAAGAAAAAAAAAGAAAAAAAAAGAAAAAAGCTTGATTCGCCACGCGAATCCACATTGGCCGCGCGAGACAGAAGCCCTGAATCTCTGGGGTTGCTTACTTTTCTGTCTCGTGTCGCGAGGTCTACTTTCGCCTCGCGATTCTGGGCATCATCATCTATGGGAATTCCAGATTCGCCTCGAGAGATACTACTCGCCTCGCTATTCTGGAAAGTGTGAATAACAATTTTCCAGATTCGCCTCGCGACTGAACTCTCGCCTCGTGAATCTGCACTTAAGGTCTTAAATTGCATGAATTATTTTGATCATTGATGATTTCCCCCTAGGTTCTGTGTTAGTTTTTATCTTGGAACGGGTAAGACGGTTTTGTGGTGTTGTTTTGCAGAAATCAAGGGTTAAATGCTCAGGATCTCCCTAGACAAATTGAGCGAATGAGTGGATTATTAAATTTCCTTATGATGAAGGCAAATGTTTGAATTTGGTGATATCCCTTTTGAAAGGTCCAGGATTGCAATTGAATATTGATGAAAGGAATTGATTTGGTCACGTAAGTCCAGCAAGAGAAGTGAAAATTGCAAGGAGAAATTGAAATTCAATACAAAACAAAGTAGGGCCAGCAAGAAGAATGGAAGACTAAGCAAGTGTATTACAATTACACTTCAATTCTAATTACTGGAGGAGTATAACGTGAACAAAAATTAAATGCGGGACCCATGCTTCATTGAGAGGCTTGAAATAGAGAGAAGCAAAATTGC
The DNA here is from genome assembly GCA_030762895.1 of Sophora flavescens. Lineage (NCBI taxonomy): Eukaryota > Viridiplantae > Streptophyta > Magnoliopsida > Fabales > Fabaceae > Sophora > Sophora flavescens. The sequence goes on from CM061067.1 coordinate 165,676,825, forward strand.
CATGGTCCCACGTGAGTTCACTTGAATGGCAGGAGGAAACTCAATTTGATAAGGGAATTGAATTGGACTGGCAGGGTCCCACATGAGATATTTGTCTTCCAATTAGACTTGAACTTAATCAGTGAACATTGGATTACAATTGAAGTTGGTTTTGGATTTGTAGAGGCAGCAAGCCCACACATATAGAAAATGAGCGTCAGCGAGATGTAGAGAGGGGGGCATCCATCATTAATAAAAAGCGCAGCAGAGAGGGACGCAAGGGCAGCGCCGTTCTTGCGCAAAGGAGAGGAACAGGAGCGTGAACAGAAAAGAGAGGAGGAGAGCGCATCATAGGAGCAGAAGAGAAATGACGAGAGCTGTCTAGGAGGAATTCGGCAGTGCTCTTGTCAACACTATCATGAAGTTTTTCTTTCACTCTTCTTCTCTACTTTATTTTATTTTAGGGTTTAGCATGTCTCTATTAATTCCTTTTTGTTGGGGTTAGATGATAATTTTTCCGAACTTGGTTGTTTATTGATTTGGTTTAATACAAGTTTCTATTTCTTTATGAGTGTTTGATTCCACGCTTAATGCTTTTCTTGGCTTAATTACCCATGAAATGATTTGTTCTTTAATAGACAATTGAAAGATTGATGTTAAGGTATCTTTCATGAATCAAATGCCAAGTAGTTGGGGAACCCAGACATAGGTCTTGGGGTTGCAATCTTATAAATCTTGACTCTTAATGCAAAATCTCACGTATTCTCCACCTAAGACATTAGGGTTTAATTTGGGGTTTTAAGGCTCATTCCACCTAAGACATTAGGGTTTGAGTATTTTAGAAGATTTGATTGTCATAAATGAATTAGGACTTGTGTTAGTAACCATTTCATTGCAATTGAGGGGGGATTAGTGTAGTCTAACCCTGACAATTCTATCCATTTCTTTCTGCATTCCAAGTGTTTGTTAAAAATCCTAAAAGACCAAAAACATTTTATTTTTGTCTATTTTGTTTTGTTTACTTTTGCTGGGCTCGGTACTTAGTATTGAGCTCCCTTCCATCCAAACTCGATAGTCTAGATAGTTGTATAATTTGTGAAGTGGTAATTGACAACCAATCCCTGTGGACGATATTCGGTCTCACCGATTTATTACTTGCAACGACCCGGTACACTTGCCGAGTCCGTATCAAGTTTTTGGTATTTTGCATTTGCATCTTGCATGTTGCATTCATATAGTTTTGCATGATAGCTTTGCATGATCACATTATTAGATTGCCCCTTGCCTGAATTTTGCATCCAATTGTGAGAACTAAGTGCCCAATAATTTGTGATAGTGAATTGTTGAACCCAATTTGTTATTCTTGTGATATGGCTGCAAATGAAAATGTTTGAGATAATCTTGGATAGTTGATAATTAGCATATGGTTCTGAGGATTTGTGTTTTTCATTGATTCTGAACTAAAATGTGAGATCTTGAGCCAAAGGGGTACTCACTAAAATTTTACCCTATTCTTTGTGTTAGAGTGTTATTCCTCTTGGTTTGTTTTCTCTAGAACTTGACTTAAAACCATTTTGAAGCTTGAAAATTTTTGGAAACATTTTTGAAAATGATTGAGGCAATAGGTATTTTTCTGGCCTTCTGAGCTTGGAATGATGAAATGCTACCCCTTAGTTGCCCAATTTTGAGCCTACAAAAGAATAAAATGCTTTTCTTGGTACCCTGAAATGTTTTGATAAATATGTTTGATAGGGACCTTCTAAAGTATTACAAAAGGGTGAAAAAGGTAGTTGAAAGTTTGGGAAACGAATCAGAAAAAAAATGTTCTCTTGAGTTGAAAAAAATCTCCCCTTCTCCAAATAAAAAAAAAAGAAAAAAAATAATATAAAAATAAATAGAGAAGGGGATGACAAAAAGAAAAAGAAATGAAAAAAAAAACAAAAAGAAAAAGAAAGAAAAGAAAGGTGGAAAAATGAATTGAAAACCCAAGAAGGTATTTTAGAAGGTCATGTTTGAAATGTTGATACTTTGTATAACCTTTTGAAATGTCCTTTTCTTGTTATCCCCACCTAACGATTAATCCCATGGCCACGTTACAACCAAATAAAAGACATCTTGATTCTAAATTGTTTTCATTAATAAAGTAGATATTTGGTTGATAGTCAAGCTTATGGTAGGATTCATTCCTTGAGGAAAATGGAGCGAATTGTCACATACCCCTAAACACTTGAGTGAGGTAGAAAGAGAGCCAAGCAAATGAACAAGCTTGGGGTGAGCTTCAGGTAAGAAAGAGTGCCCAAATCAGTGAGAATATGAGTTTAAAGAACCTAAGCCTCTAATTGGACTTGAAATTGATTGTCTCTTGATGAATTATTTGAAAATGCCTGTCACTTGGATTATTTGTTACTCGGGTTCTTAGTTCACTATCCATGCTCTGTTTTTGTATCTTCTGGCCTTGGTGATTGCTTGAGGACAAGCAAAGTCTTAAGCTTGGGGTGATTTGATGAGTGTGATTTTACCTCATTTTTCATGTACAATTTTGCATGCATTTTCATATAGTTTAGGCATATTTAATTTGATTTTTGTTAGTTTTTATCTTGGAACGGGTAAGGCGGTTTTGTGGTGTTGTTTTGCAGAAATCAAGGGTTAAATGCTTAGGATCTCCCTAGACAAATTGAGCGAATGAGTGGATTATTAAATTTCCTTATGATGAAGGCAAATGTTTGAATTTGGTGATATCCCTTTTGAAAGGTCCAGGATTGCAATTGAATATTGATGAAAGGAATTGATTTGGTCACGTAAGTCCAGCAAGAGAAGTGAAAATTGCAAGGAGAAATTGAAATTCAATACAAAATAAAGTAGGGCCAGCAAGAAGAATGGAAGACTAAGCAAGTGTATTACAATTACACTTCAATTCTAATTACTGGAGGAGTATAACGTGAACAAAAATTAAATGCGGGACCCATGCTTCATTGAGAGGCTTGAAATAGAGAGAAGCAAAATTGCCATGGTCCCACGTGAGTTCACTTGAATGGCAGGAGGAAACTCAATTTGATAAGGGAATTGAATTGGACTGGCAGGGTCCCACATGAGATATTTGTCTTCCAATTAGACTTGAACTTAATCAGTGAACATTGGATTACAATTGAAGTTGGTTTTGGATTTGTAGAGGCAGCAAGCCCACACATATAGAAAATGAGCGTCAGCGAGATGTAGAGAGGGGGGCATCCATCATTAATAAAAAGCGCAGCAGAGAGGGACGCAAGGGCAGCGCCGTTCTTGCGCAAAGGAGAGGAACAGGAGCGTGAACAGAAAAGAGAGGAGGAGAGCGCATCATAGGAGCAGAAGAGAAATGACGAGAGCTGTCTAGGAGGAATTCGGCAGTGCTCTTGTCAACACTATCATGAAGTTTTTCTTTCACTCTTCTTCTCTACTTTATTTTATTTTAGGGTTTAGCATGTCTAGCTAATTCCTTTTTTGTTGGGGTTAGATGATAATTTTTCTGAACTTGGTTGTTTATTGATTTGGTTTAATACAAGTTTCTATTTCTTTATGAGTGTTTGATTCCATGCTTAATGCTTTTCTTGGCTTAGCTACCCATGAAATGATTTGTTGCTTTAATAGACAATTGAAAGATTGATGTTAAGGTATCTTTCATGAATCAAATGCCAAGTAGTTCGGAACCTAGACATAGGTCTTGGGGTGCTTGCAATCTTATAAATCTTGACTCTTAATGCAAAATCTCATGTTACTCCACCTAAGACATTAGGGTTTAATTTGGGGTTTTAGGCTCATTCCACCTAAGACATTAGGGTTTGAGTATTTTAGAAGATTTGATTGTCATAAATGAATTAGGACTTGTGTTAGTAACCATTTCATTGCAATTGAGGGGGGATTAGTGTAGTCTAACCCTGACAATTCTATCCATTTCTTCTCGCATTCCAAGTGTTTGTTAAAAATCCTAAAAGACCAAAAACATTTTATTTTTGTCTATTTTGTTTTGTTTACTTTTGCTGGGCTCGGTACTTAGTATTGAGCTCCCTTCCATCCAAACTCGATAGTCTAGATAGTTGTATAATTTGTGAAGTGGTAATTGACAACCAATCCCTGTGGACGATATTCGGTCTCACCGATTTATTACTTGCAACGACCCGGTACACTTGCCGAGTCCGTATCAAGTTTTTGGTATTTTGCATTTGCATCTTGCATGTTGCATTCATATAGTTTTGCATGATAGCTTTGCATGATCACATTATTAGATTGCCCCTTGCCTGAATTTTGCATCCAATTGTGAGAACTAAGTGCCCAATAATTTGTGATAGTGAATTGTTGAACCCAATTTGTTATTCTTGTGATATGGCTGCAAATGAAAATGTTTGAGATAATCTTGGATAGTTGATAATTAGCATATGGTTCTGAGGATTTGTGTTTTTCATTGATTCTGAACTAAAATGTGAGATTTTGAGCCAAAGGGGTACTCACTAAAATTTTACCCTATTCTTTGTGTTAGAGTGTTATTCCTCTTGGTTTGTTTTCTCTAGAACTTGACTTAAAACCATTTTGAAGCTTGAAAATTTTTGGAAACATTTTTGAAAATGATTGAGGCAATAGGTATTTTTCTGGCCTTCTGAGCTTGGAATGATGAAATGCTACCCCTTAGTTGCCCAATTTTGAGCCTACAAAAGAATAAAATGCTTTTCTTGGTACCCTGAAATGTTTTGATAAATATGTTTGATAGGGACCTTCTAAAGTATTACAAAAGGGTGAAAAAGGTAGTTGAAAGTTTGGGAAACGAATCAGAAAAAAAAATGTTCTCTTGAGTTGAAAAAAATCTCCCCTTCTCCAAATAAAAAAAAAAGAAAAAAAATAATATAAAAATAAATAGAGAAGGGGATGACAAAAAGAAAAAGAAATGAAAAAAAAAAACAAAAAAAAAAAAAATAAAAAAAATGGGGTAAAAATGAATTGAAAACCCAAGAAGGTATTTTAGAAGGTCATGTTTGAAATGTTGATACTTTGTATAACCTTTTGAAATGTCCTTTTCTTGTTATCCCCACCTAACGATTAATCCCATGGCCACGTTACAACCAAATAAAAGACATCTTGATTCTAAATTGTTTTCATTAATAAAGTAGATATTTGGTTGATAGTCAAGCTTATGGTAGGATTCATTCCTTGAGGAAAATGGAGCGAATTGTCACATACCCCTAAACACTTGAGTGAGGTAGAAAGAGAGCCAAGCAAATGAACAAGCTTGGGGTGAGCTTCAGGTAAGAAAGAGTGCCCAAATCAGTGAGAATATGAGTTTAAAGAACCTAAGCCTCTAATTGGACTTGAAATTGATTGTCTCTTGATGAATTATTTGAAAATGCCTGTCACTTGGATTATTTGTTACTCGGGTTCTTAGTTCACTATCCATGCTCTGTTTTTGTATCTTCGGCCTTGGTGATTGCTTGAGGACAAGCAAAGTCTTAAGCTAGGGTGATTTGATGAGTGTGATTTTACCTCATTTTTCATGTACAATTTTGCATGCATTTTCATATAGTTTAGGCATATTTAATTTGATTTTTGTTAGTTTTTATCTTGGAACGGGTAAGGCGGTTTTGTGGTGTTGTTTTGCAGAAATCAAGGGTTAAATGCTTAGGATCTCCCTAGACAAATTGAGCGAATGAGTGGATTATTAAATTTCCTTATGATGAAGGCAAATGTTTGAATTTGGTGATATCCCTTTTGAAAGGTCCAGGATTGCAATTGAATATTGATGAAAGGAATTGATTTGGTCACGTAAGTCCAGCAAGAGAAGTGAAAATTGCAAGGAGAAATTGAAATTCAATACAAAATAAAGTAGGGCCAGCAAGAAGAATGGAAGACTAAGCAAGTGTATTACAATTACACTTCAATTCTAATTACTGGAGGAGTATAACGTGAACAAAAATTAAATGCGGGACCCATGCTTCATTGAGAGGCTTGAAATAGAGAGAAGCAAAATTGCCATGGTCCCACGTGAGTTCACTTGAATGGCAGGAGGAAACTCAATTTGATAAGGGAATTGAATTGGACTGGCAGGGTCCCACATGAGATATTTGTCTTCCAATTAGACTTGAACTTAATCAGTGAACATTGGATTACAATTGAAGTTGGTTTTGGATTTGTAGAGGCAGCAAGCCCACACATATAGAAAATGAGCGTCAGCGAGATGTAGAGAGGGGGCATCCATCATTAATAAAAAGCGCAGCAGAGAGGGACGCAAGGGTAGCGCCGTTCTTGCGCAAAGGAGAGGAACAGGAGCGTGAACAGAAAAGAGAGGAGGAGAGCGCATCATAGGAGCAGAAGAGAAATGACGAGAGCTGTCTAGGAGGAATTCGGCAGTGCTCTTGTCAACACTATCATGAAGTTTTTCTTTCACTCTTCTTCTCTACTTTATTTTATTTTAGGGTTTAGCATGTCTAGCTAATTCCTTTTTTGTTGGGGTTAGATGATAATTTTTTCGAACTTGGTTGTTTATTGATTTGGTTTAATACAAGTTTTATTTCTTTATGAGTGTTTGATTCCATGCTTAATGCTTTTTCTTGGCTTAGCTACCCATGAAATGATTTGTTCTTTAATAGACAATTGAAAGATTGATGTTAAGGTATCTTTCATGAATCAAATGCCAAGTAGTTGAGGAACCTAGACATAGGTCTTGGGGTGCTTGCAATCTTATAAATCTTGACTCTTAATGCAAAATCTCATGTTACTTCCACCTAAGACATTAGGGTTTAATTTGGGGTTTTAGGCTCATTCCACCTAAGACATTAGGGTTTGAGTATTTTAGAAGATTTGATTGTCATAAATGAATTAGGACTTGTGTTAGTAACCATTTCATTGCAATTGAGGGGGGATTAGTGTAGTCTAACCCTGACAATTCTATCCATTTCTTTCTGCATTCCAAGTGTTTGTTAAAAATCCTAAAAGACCAAAAACATTTTATTTTTGTCTATTTTGTTTTGTTTACTTTTGCTGGGCTCGGTACTTAGTATTGAGCTCCCTTCCATCCAAACTCGATAGTCTAGATAGTTGTATAATTTGTGAAGTGGTAATTGGCAACCGATCCCTGAGGACGATATCCGGTCTTACCGTTTTATTACTTGCAACGACCCGGTACACTTGCCGAGTCCGTGTCATTCTGAAAGTAGAAAAGTTGATCCCCACTTAAAAATTGAAAATTGAACTTTGAGATTTATTGTGATTACTTGATTTATGATAAGTTTGGGGTGAGGGGGTGCACACACTAGGAATCGTATCTCGGTCAAACAATTTGCAAACTGTCCAGGTGAGGATTTGAGCCTCCAACTTTGTTTTTGATTGTGTGAATCACTGTTAAGTTGCACTTCCCCGGATTTGCTTGAATCTCTTCACGGTTTGCATGATTGTGTGTTGCATCAAATGATTTAGGCGATTTTTCTTTGAATAACTACTTGGCCTAAAATGAACCATCCCTAAATGCATGTTCCCTAGTCAGCCACATTGAGCCGAATTAGCCTATTGTTTCTGTATGACCCTATATTATAAGCCAAAATCTGAAAAACAATGTTAACCAAATCTTAGGATTAGGAGAGCATGAAAGCTTTGTGAGAAAAAGAGTTGTGAGAAACTAAGTTTGGGGTGGCTACAAGGGTGATGTGTCATATTGGGTTGAGAAAAAGAAAAAAAATAAAGGTTGAAACCCAAAAAAAAAAAAAATGTTGCCAAAAGAAAAGGGGCAAAACAAAAAATAGCAAGGAAAAAGCTGTAGTCACCCGGGGCAAAATGAAAAATGAAAGAAGGAATTTGAGTGGAAAATGTGTGAATGCTCATGCTCTCTTAGTTCCTAGGGACTTAAGCCTAAAATCCTTGACTATCCTACCTTTAGTCAGGCCCCATTACAACCTTTAAAAGACCTTCTGATGTTGCATGCATGTTTTCGTGGGAACCATTTTTGAGATTAAAATCAAATTCATGGGAAGTGCTCTTGATAAGTGAAATTGAGTGAAAAAGTTGAAAGCCTAGACGAATTTGAGCGAATGAGTGAAAATTTACATACCCTTGTGAGGAAGGCAATTGTTTGAAATTGGTGATCTTCTTTTTGTGTGTGACTCTGAACCTCAACTTAGATTAATGATTGCATGAATGATGAAGTTCTCAAAAGTTTAAAGTAAATGAATGTGGGGATTACGTTAATATATGGGGGGAGATCATTGGAGAAAAACTGTTTTGAGTGCATGAAATTTGTGCGAAATCGATTGGTTCCATTAGGCTTGCCAAGTCTTGAGTCGTTTTTGAGTTTTAAGCTTGCTTGGGGACAAGCAAGGTTTAAGTTTGGGGTGTTTTGATAAGCCTCTGGCTTATCTAGTTTTATGACTAGATGAACTAGGGTTTATGTGCCAATTAGTCGAGTTCACTCTCGTTTTCGCCCAAATTTTGCCTTGTTTTGTTCCTAAGTTGGACTTTGACTCGTTTTACGTCTTTTGTGTAGTTTTTAGCTTATTTTGGATAGAATTATGCTTTTGGTTGCTTTTTTGTGTTCTCGGGTCAATAAAGTGAAGCTCAGGAGTCAAGGAAAGCCAAGAAATAGTGGAAATTGCAGTGGGAGACACTCGCCCCATGAGTGTACTCGCCTCGCGAGACTGAAGGTCAACAAAGCAGCAAAAGTCATCATTTCTGGATCGCCGCGCGAAAATCTTCTTGCCCCGCGAGAGTCTGAAGACCAGCAAGACAGAGACTATCACGGCATAGCCGTGATTAAGGTCACGGCTGTGACAAATTGAGTTTTGAAGACTCGCCTCGCGAGAGACAGCTCGCCTCGCGAGAGTATGAAGACTTGGAAGTCAGAGACCATCACGACCTAGCCGTGATGAAGGTCACAGCCTAGAATTGAAGACTCGCCCCGCGAAAGGTGTCTCGCCTCGCGAGTCCCTGAAGACCATGGAAGACAGAGACCATCACGGCTTAGCCGTGATGAATATCACGGCTGTGACAGATTAGGGTTTGAAGACTCGCCCCGCGAATACAAGATCGCCTCGTGAAAATCCAAAATTTGAAGCGCGCCAATACTAAATTTCGCGTCGCGAGAGTAAGCTCGCCCCGCGAGAGTAAGCTCGCCCCGCGAGCTGGCGAGAAACAGAATCCTTATTTAATGGCTGTCTCAGATCAGGATTGGAGGAAGTTTGTTTCCACTTGTTTAGGGCAGAGTAGTAGTGCGAATCCTTGTTTCTGGAGCTGCGTCTCCCTTCTCTTTTCTTTTCTTCTTTTAGTTTATTATTATGGAGATTATTGCCGATTGTTTGTGCGTCGTCACGGGCATGAGGAACTAATCCCCTCGTCCGAGGGATCAATGAAGCCACCCATGGCGGTGTACTGTTCTTGTGATGTATTTTTTTCTCCCCTTCTCTTATGAATGTTTTCCAATTCTGATTTGATTGCGTTGATCATATGTGTTACGTGATGAACTAGTTAACGTGTTTGAGGCCGAACGGCGAGTCGCGTTTTAGAACTTGAATTGGAATCATTAATTGAATAATGAGCACGACCGTGGAATTATTTGATTAGTGCAACCATATAGGGAACAAGGTTTAATAGAATTCGAGATTAGGATTATGAGACCTAGTAAGTAATTAATCCAATCGTTGAATACGTCCTATTGAGCACGACAGTGGATATAGGAGAAATTGGGGGTCCCGGTTGACATTATAATTGAACTTAGGGAGGAATACATCATCACTTGGGTACTATACATGATTGGGTAGGTGGATTTGAGACCTTGGATACTTTAAATTCTGAATTTAATCACCTTAGTTTTAATCTATTTGTTACTTGAAATTTTGATCATAATCTCTCTCTCAACCACTTTTCTCACTTGACCAACGTATCGGATTTCCCGCTGATTAGTCGAATTGGTAGCCCAATCCCTGAGTTCGACCTCGGTAAATTCTTACCGTGTTTTTATTACTTGCGACGACCCGGTACACTTGCCGGAGTCACAACATGTACCCTTACCATCATATCTTCCTTCGTGACGAGACTTCGGAAGCCCTACAGGTTCTGCTTCTGACATGTAGTCTGTACAAAACTCAATAACTTCTTCTGCAACATACCTTTCAACAATAGATGCTTCGGGACGGTGTGGATTTTTCATATATCCTTTCAGGATCTTCATGTATCGCTCAACCGGGTACATGCACCTTAAATAAACGGGACCGCACAATCTAATCTCCCTCACTAGATGAACAATCAAATGAACCATGATGTCAAAAAATGAAGGTGGAAAATACATCTCCAATTGGCACAATACAATGGCTGCCTCATTTTCCAACTCATCCAAATTTTTAGTGTCAATGACCTTGCTACATATAGCATTGAAGAATAAGCATAACCTAGTAATGGCATGTCGACTTTTTAGGCAATATGTCACGAATGGCCACCGGTAGTAGTTGTTGCATCAAGACATGACAATCATGAGACTTTAAGCCAACTAATTTGAGATCTTTCATTGAGACAAGTCTTCTGATATTTGAAGAGTAACCCTGTGGCACTTTGACTCCCCGGAGACATTCACAGAAACTTCTTTTCTCTTTTTTTGATAAAGTATGACATGATGGGGGCAAATAAGTCTTCTTATCCCCCACTTTAAGTGGAGCTAACTGCTCTCGTATACCCATCGCAACTAGATCCAGACGAGCATTCACATCATCCTTTGTCTTGCCTTGAATGTTGAGAAGCGTTCCGATTAAACTGTCACACACATTTTTCTCTACATGCATCACCTCAATACAATGTCTTACATCAAGCTTGCACCAGTATGGAAGATCAAAGAAGATCGACCTCTTCTTCCATATTTTCTTCTCTGTAGCCTTCTTCTGGGTCTTCCCATAGATAACATTAGTGTTGTTCACCCTTTCATAAACTTGCTCTCCAGTCAAGGCCACCGGAGCAATTTCATTCTCCGGAAGTCCATTGAAAGCTTTCCTCAATCTACGATAAGGATGATTACGTCGGAGAAATCTCCGATGCCCAAGGTAAACCGTCTTCCTTCCATGTTGCAGTTGATGGTAACATGTGCCTTCTTCACATATTGGACATGCTTTATGCCCCTTAACACTATACCCACACAGGTTCCCGTATCTTTGGAAAGTCATTGATGGTGCAAAATAACATGGCACGCAATCTGAATGTCTCACGGCAATACCCGTCGATCACATCAACGCCTTCATCCCACATCATTCTCAAGTCTTCAATCAAGGGACTCAGATAAACATCAATATCATTTCCTGGCTGTTTAGGACCCGAAATCATCAGACTTAACATAATGTATTTGCGCTTCATGCACAACCAAGGAGACAGGTTGTAAATTACAAGGAGAACAGGCCATGAACTATGAATACTACTTAAGTTTCCATATGGATTCCTTCCATCGGTAGCAAGTCCAAGCCTCGAGGTTTCGGGCTCATTGCCGAAATCCGGAAACAAACTATCAATTCTCTTCCATTGCAAAGAATCACCCGGATGGCGAAGCTGTCCATCACACTTCCTCTCATCTGCATGCCATCTAATGTTCTTTGCGTCATTTACATTAGCAAACAATCGCTTGAACCGCGGAATCACGGGAAGATACCATAACACCTTCGCAGGAGGACCTTTGGTGACCACATCACAACTAGAATCACCATCCTTCACTTTGTAGCGTGATACCCCACCCCTGGGGCACTCGTGCATCTCTTCAAACTCTTTCCTGTACAATATGCAATCATTGGGGCAAGCGTGTATTTTCTTATACTCCATACCCATCGGACACAATATCTTCTTCGCCTCATAGTTTCGAGATGGCAATGTGTTGCCTTCTGGAAGCATTTCTTTCAACAACTCAAGCAATTCGGTAAAGCTTTTATCGCTCCACCCATTTCTCGCCTTCACATTGAACAATCTTAACACCGCCGACAACCGTGTGAAATTAGTGCACCCCGGATACAAAGCCACTTGCGCATCACTGCACAAAGTATCATACACATGTGCGCGCCGAAAAGACTCTTGCCCAACATCACGGATCATGTCCTCTAGTCCATCGTCCATTTCCACGTCATCAACTTCCTCTCTATCCGACACCCTCGGCCTGTCTAACGATTCACCATGGCATATCCATGTTGTATAACTCTTGCAAATCCCCTCACAAATAAGATGATCACGTATCTCCTCAGCTTCTAGTCGTCTCTCATTCAAACAGTTAACACAAGGACAATAAAACCTTCCATTACCACTATCAGGAGCATTTGTTTTTGCAAACTGTAGAAAATCTTCCACTCCATTCTCATACTCATCACTTGTCCGTCTAGCATTCATCCAACCGCGATCCAAGACTAAACCAATACCTTCGTACTTAGTCCAACATATTCATCAACCACTTCTTATGACAGGGTATGGCCTTAACTCCATTCGAGAAGAAACTTTTTCAACATTCGGTTAACAGTTAGTCCTTAACTCTCATGCTCATACTCGACAAAATTTCGGCAGCATTTCCCCGCGGTCTCCGACGTACACTACTTGAACGCGATGACATCCACCACGATAAAGTATGCACCCGGAGAACGAAAGGAAATGTATCAATCCGAACTTTCATCAAGTATATAACATTAGAACCAATGAATAACTATTTTAACTGAATTAAGAAAAAGTTTTTTCCCAAACTGTCCAACTTTGGACAATTCAAGATCCAACACAATGAGCGGTACATTAAGCACGTACACGTACGCTCATTAGTATTGCATCTCAAACGGGAAACTAAGGCTTTACTAATTATTGTGGGCATATTCTCGAATCAAATAAATTTTCAAGAAAATACATTAAAACTCCAATGAAAGCTTTTCACCCAAAACGCACCTTCCGAGAGACACGCCTAGTTGTTATTGTGCAAAGACAGCAAAGAAGTGAACAAAGCAGAGGCAAAGAGCACTATGCAACGGAGTCAAAGACACTTGTACACCTGCCAACTAAAATAAGAAATAGGTCTGTTAAATAGAAGTTAGTCATATAGACCCATTGAATAATAGAAACCACTTCTTATTTCAAGAAAAAAAAAAAGAGTGCTTGATTCTCGAGTTGTATAGCCAAAGTTATAAATTAAAGAATATGAGAAGTTGAAAACATGCGAGATAAGACACGGAATTGAACACAAAAACTGCACTAAAATTGTTAAGAGATTAAATCCAAGACTTGTTGTTTTGACCAAGTTATGTCTCGGATTTTTAACAGGATTTTTTTTTATAAGCCAAATATATATTAAAAAGGAATATTAGGTGTACTCCAATCCTTTTACAAAAAAATAGATCACCAATGTAAAGATGATCTTGTGACAAAAGTCAGCATCTAATTTACACTAGTTAGCCACTCAACAAGGATCCCAAACCAGAACAAATATTCAAAAATCCCCTAATCAAAAGAACATAGCTTACCCAAGCTAATCCCACCCACTGGAGAAACGAGACCCTCAAACCCAGCATGCCAAAACCAGAAAAACCGAACCCCAACTAATTGTATTTATCCAGATATCCAAAGTTAAAACAAAGAAGGACTTTGTCAAAACCAAAGAAACTGACTAAACAAGAAGAAGCAACATCCACCTGCAAACAAGTCAAGCTTACCCCACTATAACACCACAAAAGGGTAGCATCCACGGAAGATTTACCGATCTTTCCAAACAAATACGTGCGAGACTAGCCCAATTCCCACCCTCATCAAAATCCACATGAATATACCATAAGTGAAGAGTGAAGACCAGGATCGACTTTTTGCAAATATTACAAATCACACTCACCATATTCCCTGAAGTGCCAAGGACTTTGATTTCTTCTCTATTAACCTCCAAGACCTCACCATCTATCCAAGCTACATCAAAATCCTGCACCCAAATATGGGTCCTAACTACAGGATTAGAAGCAACAACCTAAAATGCGAGAGAGGGTCACAACTTAATTGTGCTATATACTAATGAAATTTATGCATAATCAAGCAACTAAGTGAAACTAGCAAACACTGGAAAAAGGAAAAACCAAAGTCTGTCCCTTTAAATCCCACGGAATTAATAGAAATAAACTCCATATATGCACACTAGAAAAAGCAATAAAACAGACATGAGGCACAAGCACGGGAAAGGACATAAACTTGTCCTCCTCACCTATATCAGACCTAACACTTGCTATTCTAAGAATAACTCAAAAGATGTTCAATTTCAAACACATCATTGAAGCAAACATCAAATGGAAAGTGAACCCTAAAAAAGGTATTAAACATGAAAAAAATGAAGCAAAAAACTAAAAGCATTTAGGCAAGGGAAGGGAAACAAACAATACCATTGCTCACGAGGAGAGGTGCCGATAAGGGAGACAAGTGAGGAGGGCCGCGCGAAAAATGTGAGTCGGCTTAGGGTCGCGGTGGTCCTCGCGATGGTGAGTGAAAACCGAATGAGTTGGTGTTTGGGTTACAGAGAGGCGCGGTGGTGCAAAGGGCTGCACGAAAAATGCAGGTCAGGTTAGGGTTATGGTGGTGCTCGCGGTGGTTCAAATGCAGAGATGGTGGTAGTGGTGAGTTGATGTTTGGGGGAGGAGGGGAACTAGGTCGCGGAGGAGGGAGGAACAATGTGTTGGGAAAAGCGTTAGCGAGAGAAAGAATGGGGTTTCTCGGTTTTCTTCAATGCAAAACAAACTCGAAACTGAACTGAAGAATGCAGGGATAGGGCGCGGAACTGAAGGAGGGAATGAAAAAAATAGGGAATATTACACATCGGTTATGACTAAAACCGATGTGGTTAACCATATTATACACATCGGTTAGAAAAAACCGATGTGTAAACCTTAACTTCTGAATTTTTTTTTCAATTTTATACATCGGTTAATAAAAACCGATGTGTAAAAGTAAATTTTAATTTCTATTTTTTTTTATTTATAATTTTATACATCGGTTAACTAGAAACCGATATAGTTAATCTCTATTTTACACATCGGTTCAAAGAAACCGATGTTGAATGTTAAAAATTCTGACTTTAAATTTTTTTTATTTTACTTTTAAACATCGGTTAGAAATAACCGATGTGGAAACTTTTTACACATCGGTTATTCTCTAAACCGATGTGTAATACTTTGGTTTTAATTTCAAAAATGTCGCCGCCTCATTTTACACATCGGTTTCTAAAAAACCGATGTGTAAACTCCGATGTAGAATGTCTTTTCTGCACTAGTGACGAGTTCTTTTTATGAATTTTTTAAACAATTTTTTTATTTTTTGTTTTTGCAGGCCAACTCACTTTATAAAAAACAAACTAATTATAGAAGAATATGACACATGCATGTCTCATTATCCAATCAAGTGCACTGAAACTCTTGCATGGTCAGGGGAGCGCAGGACACCATTCGATCAAATCAGAATTGACGGATGCAACTAAACCCTTTTAATTTCTTAAAAAACTCAAAAATAGTAAACGTGATTTACTGAGGAGGAGAACATCTCACTTTTAAGATTTTTTTTTTTTTTTGATAAGCCATCTCACTTTTAAGATTAAAAAGTCAAATTTAATTTTCAAAAATAAAAGTCAAATTTTTTTGAAACAAAAATATAAATGTCAAATTTAATATATAAAATTTGCATACTAAATTTAAATAAGATGAAAACTACCCAACAATTATTGGTTGCAGTGAAATGGACTACGTCTTCAAACGAATATTAATTTCAAAATCAAAGGTTTGAGTCGCCATTTTGAAGAAAACTTCATCTAATCACAACTCTCAAAAGTTAGTTAAGTTCTGAATACTACATATGTTTTTTTATATTTTTAGTGAGCATAGGATTATTGGGCTTATTTTGGTGCAGATCTCACCAACAACTTTGAGGCTCAAACTGCCTCCTTTTGGGTGGTTTTCTGCTACAGTTTCGTTATAGGTTGTAGGTGTTGTGGGATTTTGAATTCGGTGGATCAGTTAGTTTCTCTATCTTTATTGTCTTTTTTTGGCTTTGGTTGAAATTCTACCTTCTCGTACTTGTAACTTGGTTTCGTTTTCAGAATATCCCCTATACTCTTCTAATATATTTTTGATTAAAGTAATTTTTGGTCCCTATACGTAACAATAATTTTCAATTTGGTCCCCATACGTAAAAAATTATCAATTTGTTCCTTATACATGACACTGGTTTTCAATTTGGTCCTAACACTACAACAGATTAGACTTTAGATAGCGTTTCCGTATGCCTTTTAATAGCGTTTGTAACCGCTATCTATTCTACCGCTATTAAAACTCGTTAGCAAAGATAGCATTTAGGAACTGCTATTAATAGGTGACTTTAGATAGCGTTTGTACACGGAAACGCTATCTAAAGTCAGACTTTAGATAGCGTTTCCTTATACAAACGCTATCTAAAGTCTGACTTTAGATAGCGTTTGTACATGGAAACGCTATCTAAAGTCTGACTTTAGATAACGTTTCCTTATACAAACGCTATCTAAAGTCTGACTTTATATAGCGTTTGTACACGGAAACGCTATCTAAAGCCCCTTTTTTTTTTAATTTTATTTCTTAACTTTTACATCCATTATTCCTGCATATTTACACAAAAAAACCACAATTGTTGCAGTCAACACAATTGTTCAAAATATGTTCAAAATATAAGTGTTCAATGCAAGACTTGCATGTGTTTGTGCAAACAAACCAAGAACTATACAATCAAAGTGCAACACTCTATACAGCAACTATATATATATATAACCAGATATAAGTACACCACACTGTTTCTAAAGTATTCAAATTCACACGAGTAAGACAAAATCAAAGTGCAAGCAACTATACCGGATCTCAATCCTTAAGAAACCAAAATCGGAAAACCAACATACATCTACAATTAATCTACATTTACGACTTGTTTGTTTTTCATGAGACCAAGACAACACCAAAGTAATGTGTCGAAATGTGATCCAAAGACTCTGTAGCATACATATTGCATTTCCACCACAAAGACTAACTTTGTTACATTGGGATACAACGGACTAATTAGGTAAATACTATCGTAGCAAGAAACAGAATTCAAATCAAGCATTAACAAAGTGTAACAAAAATAATAAGTTTGAACTTATTTTCTCCTAGCAATGCACATCAACTCGAAAGCATGTACCAAGGAAAAACAAATACCTAGATAGTTTGGGGTTGATAAATATAAAGCATTATTCACATACCAATGAGTATTGCTGCAACTACTGTGATCAATTTGACATAATCAAACGAACTTTTCAACAATATAGCGACACCACTCTTCCTTGAATTCAGATAGTTGAGTAGTGGAGTATGTGGAGCATTTGAAGTCAGGGAAGTACTGCGACATAAAAATTAAATAAATTAAGTTACAATTGCTAAAACATTTGAACAGTCCACGAGTTAAAAGCTAAGTAAACAACATATCGCCATTGGTATTTTAACTTGGTTCTGCAAGATAGTCTCCTTCATGAAACGCATGACATAGTACCCACAATGCATCTTTGTTGGGTTGTCTTGGGCACTATAAAAAATAAAATAGTAAATCAATATAGTTTTTTTTATCTAATTGCGCATTAAGTTTTTGCAAATATACCTGTATCTGAATCCATTTAATGTTGGTTGCCTTTAAACGCGGCACCTTAGCTCCGATATTTGCGCGATAAACTTGCAAACCACTAATCACAAAATCAAACAGACTTCATTAAGAAACATATTTTCAATCATCACAAACACACGCATGCTCACGTATCGAACAGAATCATAGAAAATCAGAAATATAAAAACATGCTTACGTGTCGAAGCAGATTCTTTAATTCAGGCGATCCCTAGGATCAACATACAAGGGATCCAGATAGTAAATAATATCTTCAACAATATTTATATCGCGACAAGCACCCAATGATTCCTACAAAAATGTTGAGATAACAAATCCTAAGCACCTCAACTTTTATGTAATTCATTATTGTGAATTAAGTCCTAAAGGATAAGCGACTCACCCAACATTGCACGGCGCTAAAAACAAGGGCTGATATTC
The DNA here is from genome assembly GCA_030762895.1 of Sophora flavescens. Taxonomy (NCBI): domain Eukaryota; kingdom Viridiplantae; phylum Streptophyta; class Magnoliopsida; order Fabales; family Fabaceae; genus Sophora; species Sophora flavescens. The sequence continues at coordinate 165,694,861 of CM061067.1, forward strand.
TCTTTCTTTAGTTGCAAACCGGTCAGCTAGATACGTTGTCACGTGAATCCCTCCCGAAGTAGCCGTATGTATTTGTTTGGTGTGGGGACAAGAACAGAAACCTCCTCGTTATTTCCTTTGGAAGCAACAATTCTTCATACAAATACCTTCAATTAAAATATAAAAATGGATTACACCAATGACATCAATATTTAAATGGAAAGACTAAAAAATATTGTACACTTTAAACCTGATTTATTACGATATATGCGGAAATAACGGAGGCGGAGATACCCATTCATGATTTACAACTTCTCTACGATATTTTCAGTATTGAGCATCTCAATGAAATGGTGACCAAAAATATTTTGTTCCATCTCTACGTACAATTGGTCAGCATTTTTCATATTCTTTTGTTCATGTATTTTAAGGAAATTCAAATATTCCGGAGAAGTTGTAGTTGAACCAGTTTGTAGGTGGGTTGGCCTCGAGTTGCCTCCTTTATTTTCTGGGGTTGTAATTGACTCCTTTGTATATCCGGACACTCTGCCCTTGCCTTTAGCTTTTGCGGGTGCCCGGAAATTTTGCATTTCAATATGCCGAGTTAGTGATCAACTAATGTAATGCATATATGCCGTATATGAAAAGGTGGAAAAATGCAATTACATACCATATTAATTACAACCACGAGATCAATTGGCCATGCCACATAAGTACCTATTGCATCTCCTCTTGTCATCACATCTGCATCAACGATAGGTACCGGCAATGGCGCATCCCCCTCGGTTGCAACATCAACTCCAACTTTCACATGGTTAAGAAGTCTTGGTCTAGTGTGCGAGTGTAACACCCGGCTCATTGTATACTTTACCCATAGCAACCATACGATAGTTTGGGGTCGATAAATATAGGCGACATGAGTTGACGCCCTAATCCAATGATAGATTAATAAGTCTGTGAATTAAGGCATCCAATTGAATGTATTTAATGCGAATGCAATACTAGTAAAAAAAAAAAGGCATGCATTACCTCTCGGAAGCCTCTTTGGTGAGATGGTAGAGTGCAACTATCTTTGACGCTTGCTTGGGCTGTGAAATTAGCCTGCCTCTCCTCATCATCCTTTTGTTTCAGCTTTTCTTCCAAAATGTTCAATCTATCGGAGAGTTGAGACACCAATGTCTCCCACTTTTTCGTTTTCCGAGTTATTTCTTGCACGACCTTCGGGTGGGAAGTAATCTTTTTGTGAGACGCCGAAACCCACACCCCTAACACGCCCCAGGGTTCTCGGCACACCTATGGCTTTGGCAAGAATATCCTGGCGACCAAAGTCTTCTATCTCTCCCTCTACCGCAGATCGTGATGAGTTCCTCCTGACACATAGTTATTGGTGAAATGCAAATGTTAAAATTATTATATATTATCATATGAAAATAACAATTGATAATGTAATCGTTAGTCTACTAACACATTTATTCCACACGGTCTGCGTATTTTTGTTGTCAATTACACCCGCCTTGTTCTCGCGGGCTTTCCTCCACACAATATGGCGTTTAATTTTCTTAACTGGCCCCGCCCCTCCTATATCTGTATATTGAGATAATATAAATTAACCAAACAGTTTAAAAGTCATATTTACCACAAATGCAGTTAAATATATATATATATATACATACCAATTCATCCTCAATGTCAGCATACCCCTTACGTGATGCTTTGTAAGGGCATGCAGGATCTAACACCCTGTTGCGATTTTCATTGCTTAATTTCTATTCAGACACATATAAGTAATATTAATACATGGTTAATGTCATATGTACGTATTGCTATAAAATTATAAGGACTAACGTGATATTAAACATACCAGGAATTGAGCATCTCCTGTGTGTATTGCTATAAAATCTGTCCACTCATCCCTTGATATGTGTGGATATTGTGATGGAGGCTCCTCATTGATATTCCGTTGGCATCTCTTAGAAATTGTTTGGTCAATCTAGTTCTGAATGCCCTATGTAGGTTACCGACTTCTGAAGTACAAATTTTTTCCTAGATTCATCAACATTAAAAGACATCGCAAAACAATATAAACAACGTGTCAAAGTAAGTATGTTTACATAGTTTACAATATAATTTATAAATTTTAACAATTACCTGTACATCAGCCCATATGCTCTCTTTGAAACCATCCAAAGCTTCATCCTTCCAATTAGAACAAATAATTGGGACCGTTTGCCTAACAACGGCCCCAATGTAACTCTTCAATATTTTACCATTAGCACGAATAGGTTGGTCCAAAGAATTCCATTCAACCTAATAAAAATAATAAAGTAATTAAATCTAGATATCAAACAACATTATGAAATCCTTAGATTAGTAAGTAAATTACATCAAATTTTTGTCCTTTACTCCTAGCGCGGATGACCGCCTTCATAAGCTGTTGGCCCACGTCTCGCCGCTTTGGCATCACTAGAATTACTTGAAGATGCCATTTACCTACAAAAATATTAGATACAAGTAAAACATCAATGGACATTAATATAACATTAATTGATGCAAAATATAAAACAACTATGAATAACAAAATCAACACTAGCATTAGGAAGATGCTAACTATAATATAAAAGGATCGGAAAGTTCATTTAAACACAAACACTACATACATGTTTAAGTCAACCTTTTTCTTTTCTTCATTTGATTGAGATTTGTTTGTCCTTTATTAGTACGAAATGGTGGATTGACCAAAAGCCCCTCATCATGATCATCTCTCATATACATACCATCATCCCTAGTTGGATCAATCTCAAGTGATTGTAATGTCCCGACGAAAGGATCATCTTCAATATCAACATCTCGATGGTCTTGATCATCAACATTAGTAATTATTTTGTTAGTCAAAAGAACAATGGACCTTTTCATATCAGCTGGATCGGTGACATAGAACACTTGTTGAGCTTGAGATGCTAATATAAAAGGCTCATCTTTATACCCCACCCTATTAAGATCCACCGCATGAACCACGACTCATCAATCGGAACACCGTTATTATTGTCAACCCACTTGCAACCAAACACACCAACCTTAAACTTTGTGTAATCCAACTCCCATATGCGTTCAATGAGCCGAAGTATGACATATTTGCATATATCGGGTTTTGTCTTTGGCACTTGAGATATGCATCGACCGAGCTACTAGAGTCACACCTTTGTTTTGCATTGTACTCCGACCATCTTGTTCTTTTGTATAGAATGTGTACCCATTAATTTGATAACCGTGGTAAGAGAACACATGCAAACTTGGACCTTTGGCTAACCATCTCAATCTATTTGAAACTGAAGTATCATTTTCAGTCAACTCTGCATAAATGTGATCTCTTAGCCACGTTATAAAACAACGATTGTGTTCTCTAGTTAGCCAATTTTGATTCTTATTTGGATACAAACTCTTAAGCATGTCCTTGTGTTTTTCAACATATGGCTCAACCTCATCGGCATTGTGCAGAACATATAAGTGTGCTTGCTCCCATTCTGTCCTTGTTATAGTCACTATTTCATTTCCGGTAATTCCTTGCCCCATCATTCTCCATGTGTGACGAGACTTTGGCAGCCCTATAGATTCAGCATTGGATAGGTATTCGATGCACAGAATTCAATGACTTCTTCGACAATATACCGTTCAACAATACAACCTTCTGGTCGTGATCGGTTTTTCACATACCCTTTTAATATCTTCATATAACGCTCAATCGGGTACATCCATCTCATATAAGCTGGCCCACACAGTTGTGTCTCTCTAACAAGGTGAATGGTTAGATGAACCATTATGTCAAAGAATGAAGGTGGAAAGTACATCTCAAGCTCGCATAAAGTCACAACAATTTCTCTTTGCAATGATGGCAACTTCCCGGGGTCAATCACTTTGCTTTGCAAATTGCCTTGAAGAAGAAAGCAGAGTTTAGTTAAGGCCCCCGCACTTTGTTAGGTAAAATAGACCGTATACCAATGGGTATCAACTGCTCCATGAGAACATGACAATCGTGGGACTTTAGACCTTTTAACTTGAGATCTTTCATCGATACGAGGTTCCTAATGTTTGAAGAGTACCCTTAGGAACCTTAACTCCTTCAAGAAACTTACAAAAAACAGTTTTTTCTTTTCTAGATAGAGTGTAAGCAGTAGGAGGAAGATATGTACTTTTACCCTTCTTCGTCGGTCCCAATTCTCTTCTTATTCCCATACTAACCAAGTCCAACCTTGCATTGATGCCATCTTTAGTCTTCCCTGGCACATTGAGTAACGTACCAATGACACTATCACGGATATTTTTTTCAACGTGCATCACATCGAGGAAATGTCTTACATATAATGATTTCCAATATGGCAACTCAAAGAAAATCGACCTTTTCTTCCACCCTCTTGTGACAATATCTCTCGCAAAAGGTTTACCGAATTGGATATTCAAATCCTTTACCTTTTCAAAAAGTTGATCACCCGTCAATGGTGAAGGCGATCTACCTTATTCCGAGTTCCCATAGAACGCCTTTATCAACCACAGGTAATGATGACTTGCATGCAAAAATCTACGATGCCCAAGAAATACATTCTTCTTACAATGTTCTAACCGCATCCTATCCGTACCCTCTTCAAATATATGGCATGCAGTGTGAACCTTTATGCTATATCCTTAAAGATGACCGTAGGCTGGAAAATCATTAATTGTACCTAACAAAATAGCTGTCAAATTGAAACTTTCTTCCTTATGCCCATCATACACCTCCACACTGTCTCCCACAGTTGTTTCAAGTCTTCAATCAAAGGAGTCAAATAGACGTCTATATCATTTCCTGGTTGTTTGGGCCCCAGAAATTAACATAGATAACATCATAAATTTGCGCTTCATGCATAGCCATGGGGATAGGTTGTAAATCACCAAAATCACAGGCCATGTCTTTGTGAGAGCTACTTTGAACACCATGCGGGTTAAATCAGTCGAGTAGCCAATGCAAGTCGTAGGTTTCTTGAATCTTGCCCAAAATCGGGATAATCATGATCAAATTTCTTCCATTGCGGAGAATCTGTAGGGGTGCATGACTTGCCATCTTTGATCCTTTCATCCTCATGCCATGTCAAGTGCTTTGAATCTTTGAACTACGGTACATGCGCCTAAATCTGGGTATTATGGGAAAATACCACACAACCTTCTCTGGATCTGATTCTTTCTTCTTATATCGTGAGGCATTACATTTAGGACACATACGTAACGATGCATATTCATTCAGAAATAAAATGCAATCGTTAGGACAAGCATGTATCCTCTCGTAGCTCATGCCAATAGAGCGTAACATTTGTTTAGCCTCGTATGTCCGACTAGGAAGCACATTATCATCGGCAACATGTCTTTCAATAGTGTGAGTAAGTCCAGTAAAGCTCTTATCAGTCCATCCGTTGCCCGATTTCAAGTTATACAACTTTATCATCGCCGACAATCTTGTGAATTTAGTACATCCATCATACAATGGTTGCTCTGCATCACTTACCAACCTCCCAAACATTTGTGGACAATCCAGAAGATCCTCTTCAACAGCATTTGCAATGTCTTCAAAGCGATCGCCCTCATAAGTATTTGTGTCGGTATCGTATGATGAATATCTCACACGATTCCTCATTTCACTAGACTCGACTCTTGTCTCACCATGTTTTGTCCAACATGTATAACTTTGATCGATTCCATTACACACTAAATGTTCTTCCAAATCGGCTGCACTAACTCGCCTTGCATAACAACAATCTAAACAAGGACATATGATTGTATTAGGGTTTTTCGCATGCCGAACTGCAAAACTAATGAACTCTTTCACCCCATCCTCATACTCCTTCGTTAAACGATTGGCGGACATCCATTTCCGATCCATGCTTTTCCGATCTACAAAAATATTTATTAAACATATTTACTTTGAGTTTAGAGTGGTTGAGGTCTACATGCAATGTATCTGATTAAAGGAATGAAAGGCTGCAAACAAAACACATTGTCATTTGAGTATTCTTTGAAGGAACCGAGTGTCGACTTGTTGATGAGTGTGATTCCACATCATCTTTGTCTATCATTTTGCATGCATTTTCATGTAGTTTAGGCATATTTTTATTAGATTTTAGGTTAATTTTCCTTTGGAGCGGGTAAGGCGGTTTTTCGTGTGTTGTTTTGCAGATATCAAGGGTAAAATGCTCAAGATCAACCATGATGAAGTTTGGATAAAGATAGGGCTTTAAAAGTGCAGAAAATGAGCCAAACAGAGTCCATCACGGCCTAGCCGTGATGCCCATCACGGCCTAGCCGTGATGCCCATCACGGCCATGATCGAGCAAAACTGAAAAAGAAGAAAGGTGAAGTCGAGTGCATCACGGCCTGGCCGTGATATCCATCACGGCCGTGACCCAAAACCACCACAAGTCAGAGCACATCACGGCCCAGCCGTGAAATTCTTCACGGCCATAACAGAGGGCTCGCGACGCGAGCATAGGCTCGCCTCGCGAGAGAGGCGGAATTTCGCAGAGCAACCGAGGAAGCGAGACCGTCACGGCCTGGCCGTGATATCCATCACGGCCGTGACCCAAAACCACCAAAATCTGAGCACAGAACATTAAATTAAATGATATATAAAAGGAAAGGATCAACAAACTGAAGCAACAAAAACAAACATATGAACCCATTCTTCACATTCCGAAAAACATTGAAACAAAACAAAAGCAGGATACCAAGAACATTAGGTTCAAAATGCATACAGTCAATCCGTCAATCCATATTCATATTTTCAAATAATGATTGACACACAAACAAGTCACATTCCATTCAACACCAATCAAACCGAAAATTAAAGAGCAAGTAAAATAAAACCAAAACCTAATAGTTTTCTTGGATTTTCTTTCACTTTCTTGGCCCCTAGAATGAAGCAAAGTAGATGGAAAACTCTCGAATTCCGAGTCTCAAACATTAAGATATGACTCAAGTCTTGTTTCTTGAATGACTGACACATTTCACACTCGCTATACAAGCAACTGACCCGATCCTCATTCTTCTCTCAAGTCATATTGCATTCGCATCATGCCAATCCATCACAAGTAACAAAGTAAAATAACTTGAGTAAGTAATACTAGACTTAAAAGTCACAACACATACTACTAATATCCATTATTCTGCGAGATTAACTTACGAGTAACACATACCAGTAATGATCCATACCCATAACACTAATACCAAGTTTGAGAATTTTCCTTTCTTTCCCAACATTGTGACTTATCAATTGATCCAAAATCCACATGCATCGGGAAAACAAATGAAGAAAGCATTGAAATTGACTGACCTTGTTGCGGACTTGGATGGATTGTGAGTAGAGAAAAGAGATTGAGATAGGAAGAAGCTTGGAAAGCAATGGATCAAGCTTGGAATCGCCGCATAGAGTCAAACGAGTATGGCCACCTCTACGAGTGGTGGCTCCGACGTGTTGGGGCAGCGGAGGCGTCTATTGCACGATCTTAGAGAGAAGAAATTGAAGCTTGGAATAGTGTTACCTGAACCCAACAAGAAAGCCAAGAGAAGACCTAAGAAAATGAAAATGAGGAAGAAACAGAGAGGGACGGCCGCGCGCGCGTCTAATTTTAGTGGGAAGACCTAAGATAGCGTTTCCTACAGGAAACGCTATCTTAGGTGATACCTAAGATAGCGTTTCCTGAAGGAAACGCTATCTTAGGTATCACCTAAGATAGCGTTTCCTTGTGGAACCGCTATCTTTTCCTAAGTGACACTTTTAATAGCGGTTCCACACGGAAACGCTATCTTAGGTTATACCTAAGATAGCGTTTCCCTTAGGGAAACGCTATTAAAAGTCTCCCATCACTTTTAATAGCATTTCCACACAAAAATGCTATTAAAGGTGCGTTATTAAAAGTCTATTTTGTTGTAGTGTAATCGCTAATTGGTCCCTATATAAGAGGGGTCAAATTACAAATTATTATAATTGTCACATGTAGGAACCGCATTTTCAAAATTTTTTTGTTGGATTGGTCCCTACATGTGACAATAATTTGCAATTTAGTCCTCTTATATAGGGGTCAATTAGCGGTGAGGACCAAATTTATAACCAGTGTCACGTACATGGACCAAATTGATAACTTTTTACGTATATGGATCAAATTGAAAATCAGTGTCACGTATAGAGACCAAAAGATTACTTTAACCTATATTTTTGCTTATAAAAAAATTCACATTTATGCTGATAGGAATACTCGATCAAAATAAATAAATAAAAAGCTGAAAACTATGTAATTATTATCCTTTTCCATTTTCAAGTATTTGACAAATCTATCATGATATGAAAGAAATGCTAAAATAAAATATCTTTATCATCTGCCACTCTTGATAAATTTAGGCAGCATAAATAAAAGTATATTGATTGACTACAAAGGAATTTCAAGGAGTTTTATAAGAAAAAAGAAGTTGGTCCACAATCTCTTTTTAATTACATTACATTTTACATTATTTTCTACATCAAACATAGTTGCTACATAAATTAAAATAATTATCATTTAATATTAAGTTAATTATTACTCAATGTTAAGATATTAAAAATAAATAAAAGATGTCAACAAAACAAATTAAAAGATTTATTTTTTTGAAAAATTGTATTTGGAGATTCTGAATGAGTATCCTATCTGTTCACAAAAAAAAAAATTGAGTATCGATCTGATCTAAAAAAATTATCATATTATATTAAGGTACTTGTAACTAGGTGAAAGGTTTGTTTTTGGTGCTCAACTAGGTAAAAGGATTTTACAAAGTAAATAATAATGATAAAATTTTGATTTAGAAACAATAAACAACATATGAAAAATCAACAAAAAAAAAAATCACTTAACTCCAGATTATAGCACGTACAAAATAATTGACCACAGGTTGAGTTACATGTAAGAAACATGAGGCGACCATAACTAATCTTAGAAGGGCAATCTGAATGGTGCATGACTGCATGTAAGGAGAGAAGAGAAACCATTTTCATAATCTATATATAGTGCAAAAAACCCTTGTGATATCTCAATGGGTCAACCATGATACATATAATACTACTATAAGATAATAAAAAGGACCTCTTTATAATTAGCTTACCCATCGGGAAAAATCTCTACACACAAAAGGACCACAAATCTAAAACAACGTTATCGATGAGATTACGTGCTTAATCAATAGATCAATAACAAAATTGATAAAAAAAACCTAAACAAACATGTGCCTCACCATATATTTGACATTCAATTATAATCCGAATTTTATAAATTATACTAGTCCAGACATAAAAAAAAAATCCAACAAATGAAGAGTTTTTTTTTTTGGGAGGAAGTTCGTATCTAACTTAGTTATTATCTAACGAGTTGTGCTATTTGAACACAAATTTTAGACATTATGTATTTTTTTCTATTTCTCACTTATTTTTTATGATCTTTGTATACACGCATCTCAAAAATACATTAAAAAACAAATGGTACACCGTATGGTGTCCCAATTTTGTGCTCAAAAAATATTCATCTTATGTAACATATTATTTGGTGTTTTTTATATCAAAAAATTATTTACTTTATACAATTTTAATAAATTTCTGTTTTTTTACATCAAATAATAAAGTTCTTTTATAAAATTACTTTTGAGGTAATCCTATCAAACATAGATAAGTTGATTCAACCACTAGTGCAGGAAGCATTTTTTACGTCTGTTAAAAGTATTTTTTAACGTCACAAAAAAGTCAGGCGTTAATACAGCAGACGTTAAAAATGTGACTTTTAACGTCTGATGTGAACAGACGTAAAAGTTTACTTTTAACGTCTGTTAAGATATTTAACAGACGTTAAAAATATTTTTTTTAAATACTGGTTATGCAATATTCCAGAATACAGAATTTGCACATATTACAGAATTTGCAAACACACATCATTAACAACACATCACCATGCCATATCCATCTTGTATAATTCAAGAAAATCCCAAAATAAATAAGATGAGTACGTATATCTTTGACCGCACATTTCCTTGTATTCCAAACATTTAACATAATGACAACAGAACATTCATTTACTATTGGGAACATTCCTTTGAGCAAATTCTATAAACTCTTCCACTCCCTTCAGATACTCATCACTTGTTCATTTACAAACCATCCAACTATGATCCATAGCTAGATAGAGTCTGTAGATATACACACATATATTCAATATAAGCACAATAAGGGAGATTGGAAAAGCGCACTAGTATTTGAGAACCTAACAACCATATATATCTTAATTGAGTAATTGGCTAAAACATCATCCTAATATATCTTAATGATCATTTCAATGCCAACAATAAGCCTATTACATAGTAAACTAGAAATTCAGTACCCCAACAAAAAACTATACCCATGTTGACTTCGAATGGACATGATATATCCTCATAGCAAGTGTTTCCAATGACTTGGCTACTTTCTAAGAAACCAGAGACGATATTCATCGTTCCATTGATGTCCAACATACTTACCATTTTTCTCCTAAAAAATGAGGTTCCTATCCCTCTTTAGTAAACTTTTTGCATATATTCTCAGACTTAAAAACTGAACTAAGCAAATGACATAAAACAAAACTGAAACTTTAACATCCATTATTTTGTATAGAAATCCCATTTTTTTCATACATCACAAATCATGCTTATTTTTCACTTGACCAACCTTTATGCTTACATAACCTATGTAACAAATTGATAATATAATGAACAGGAGAAGCAACATAGATTTAAACAAAGAACAATTAAAGGAAGTGGCAACATGCCTTGAAATTAAAAAAGAAATCAGTCTCATTTGTAAGAAGTGGTGCAATTTTAGCCATGTTATACTATTAGTTCAGTAGAGGGAATTCAAAAGATTCACAGATGACAATGAGATTCACCACAGCAAAGCCAAAGAAGCCATCCTAGCCATCAAGAAAATACAATCCGGAAAGCAACTTGCATTAAATTGAGCAGTTGACTGATTTCTAGTTACAAAGAAGTATTCAAAATATCAATACAATTGCTACAATTTGAACGCCATAATATTTATTGATGTAGTTTATAAACAAAGTTTTTCCACTGTCTCTAAATCCCAATCCGGAAGATTTGAAAACACAAATATTGCAAAAAACTGAAATTTGGGGCTTACCTGCGTTCACAGAGAGGAGAAGGAGAGTGGCTCAGTTAGAATTCTCTGTAAGGGTTCACTCCAGCTACACAGAAAGGGGCGCGCACTGTGTTAGTAACAAAGATAAAAGAAAGAAAGAGTAACGGAGGGAGAAAAGAGAACTCACCAGAAATGGGAGCGCGATGGTTGCCTGAGAATAGGGCTCGCAGTTCGAATTCATGGGAGAGGGAGTGGTGACAGAGGCTCTCGCATGGTGGTGGGGAGAGGAGCTCCCATGGTGGCTGCCATTCGATATCGTTGCCGGGAGTGAGAGGGACAGAGAGAGTTAGGGCGCACAATGTTTAGAAAGAGTGTGAAGTTCAGAGAGAGAAAGGAGAAAGAGTAAGTACCTCGCGGCGGTGGTGGAGAGGAGCTCGTGGTGATGGCGGTGGAGAGGAGCTCGCAATGGTGGTGGTGGTGATCACTAAAAGAGGAAGGGTTAGGGCAGAAGGAGGAAGGAAGAGGCAGATCTAGAGTGATCAAATTGATGAAGAAGGAAGATGTGCGGGTAACGTATACTTTCTAAAAACATTGGGAATTACTTTTAACTTCTGTTGTTTAAACAATATACATTAAACGTGATTTAAATGAACCTAATAATTACGATTCTATCACTGTCTCCATTTTAATGTCTACTTTTTATTTAACAGACGTTATTCTTGCTCATTTATTTCATATTTTCCAGCAGTGAACTTCAGTTCTAACATTCTACCAAGAAAAAAAACTTCAGTTCTAACATTAAATTTTTTTTTCCTTTTTCTTTTGGAACAGTATAATATTAATTCTTTTAAAACTATTTAGTAAAATTTTATCCAAATAATTATAAATAACACTAAATAACACATCGAAAAGCTAAATGCATGCGATGAAAATTATAATTCCACACAATATTCTTTTTTATTTAAGATTAAAACCAATCCAGGGACAAGGATTGGTCTCTGACTCCTTCATAGGGACCACCCATGTGTACAAGTCCTGTGTAGGGATCATTTTTTCTTTTTTAGGTATCCGTATATAGAAGTATGTTTATATGGAAAAATCATACTTTAGTTTTATAATTTTGTGTAAGATACGTTTATCTAATTATTGTTGCAGTGGCCTATGTCTCATTCGGAAACCCACCATACATAAAATAAACATTGATGTAAAACCCTGATATAAAAATAATATGTGAGAATTAAGTGTTATAAGAATTTTTTTCATATAAACGGACTTTACTTTTTTTTTTTTTTTATAAGCCATAAGTATATTGTAAATAGTACAAGGTCGGGTACCCTTAAACCTATATACAAGAAAATCGAGTAGTATAATTGCCTAAAGTCCCCCCCAAAACTCAGTTTTCACAGGATATTACAAAGTTGCATATCCAAATCTATATAAAAACTAAGTCCCTGCAGCAGAGAAGTAGAAGCGCCCACCGGACATTTACCTTGCATTTTTCACATGTACTTTTAATACTGTTGAGATAATATACTTTTGCTTATAAAAAAAAAAGAAAAAATCCTTGCTACCCATAAACTTCAATTACAATCACCTAAAATCAATGGTAAAAATTCTTTTGAAGTAGAAGATTTTCTCCATCTAAAGAGTGTATAAAGTGGTGATCTTGGGAAATTTTTTTAAAAGAAATTTAATGTAAGCCTCCTTGTTTCCCACGGAGATCATCAAATATAAAGCTCATTTCCCTTCCTATCTTATGCAATCATAGCACTCTACTATCAACATCACACAATTTTTTTATCTTATGCATCCACGTTCCTCCTAGCAAATTTCCAAAAAGCTAACCAACATAACACAACCACTCTATATAATAACACACAAGCGCGCACAGACACTCTCTCCTTAATCATCAGTGTTGTCTCTCCCTTTCACTGTGCAAATGTTCTCCAAACACCTTCACCTCTGTTTCTTCAAGCTCAAACACCCCACCATTCTATCACAACATCATCAAGAACATCACAACTCTTCACCATCACCACCTTCAACTCCCAATTCAACCATGTTCCACTTCAACACCACCTTCACTGACGACTACTACTCTTCCTCCTCTGACTCCGACTCCATGAAGCTTCCTCCGCCAGACTTCGCCTCCGTCTTCGCCTCCCAACGCTTCTTCTTCTCCTCCCCTGGCACCTCCAACTCCATCATAGAGTCCTCTGACACTCGCCCCAACAACAACAACACGTTGATACCAAGAGGTGGTGTGAGGGTACCCAAGTACTCTCTCAACCCCTACGTGGATTTCCTGCGTTCAATGCAGGAAATGATCGATTCTCGCCAAGTGTTGGATGTGAGAAAAGACTGGGATTATCTTCACGAACTTCTCTTATGTTATCTTGCTCTCAATCCTACGCATACTCACAAGTACATCGTTCGTGCTTTCACTGACCTTGTGGTGGACCTCTTGTCATCGTCGTCGTCATCGTCGTTGTTGTCATCCTCATCTTCCTCCTCATCCTCGCCGCCTCCACCAGCAGTGAAAACCAACCCTTGCCGGAAGTACAAGTACAGGCGGCAGTGTAGTTTCTCAGGGCGGTTGGTGTAAAATAACGAGTTAATTACTTAATTAGGGAATATTTGTTTTTCTTAATTATATTTGTGTTTTATTGTTAACCCTTTTTTTATCAACCTTTTTTATCTTTCCAGAAAGAAAAAATTGGCGGGTGCGGGATCTGCTTTATGGGATTTTTTTTTTTTAAATACTTTGTGACGTTGTCTTTTGGTGAAAAGGGAATTGGGTTTCAACGATGGAGACAAAATGAGGTTTGTGTTTTGATGATAAAAATATTATGTTAGCAAAACCAAGGAGGCGTGTGTGGGAGAGGAACGTTGTGGTGTCTGTCTCGATGCTGTTTTATTAGTAATATAAAGTGATGCTTTCAATTCCTACTTGGTTATGTAAAATCGTAAAAAGAAAAAAAGCGTGTTGTAATTTCTTGGAATTATTATTGTATGAATTGTTGATGACGGAGATAGTGTGAGTGACAAGCAGAATTCGTTTATTGTCCTTGTGTTGGTTGGTGTTGTTGTGTGTGGTCCTATAATGGTAACTACATGGTACTCTGGAGGGGTTTCTGCACAAAAACTCACAAGCATGCAGCATGGTTTTCCTCTCTGTGTTAGGGTACAAGGGTGGGCTTTCATTTGTCTCTCCAGAAATATGCCTTAACAAACTCATCATGGAGCTTTGTTAAAAAAAAAAAGCATTTTTATATCTACACAAGCCAAAGTGAAAATGAATATTTATTTTTTGATACTTTATACTTCAAAGTTTTATCTATGTTTACAGGTGTCCCTTAATTGATATTATACATTCTCGAGGATTAGTCATACGATTATCAATTGTGGAGATATCCGAGTTCCATCCCGATCAAATAAGAAAATTAAAATCTCATCATATCACTTATGGACGAGGATATGCCGATCAATTTACTGGGGATTGATCAAGGGAAAGGGGCCATAAGTTGTTGAAATATTGAGAGTATTAATTAATGTTGGGAGGTGCAGTTGATGTTGCAGTGGCAGGAATTCCTTTTTTTTTCCAGCTTTTTTACTCTTGCCAAAAGTAGTGCGCCTGTCAAAAAGCAGAAACCAGTATAAAACCAAACCAATCAAGGACAAAAGAAAGAGTAAACCTGCCAAGTGACAACAAAAACTAAATAGTAACTAGATAAGATTCTTAAGCAGTTTGCCAATTATCACCAAGCTAGCCAGGAACAATGCTTAATGAATAATGGCCAAAAGATAAAAAGAACAAAAACAAAGGTTACTGAATTAATGCCCCAAGACCTGGAGGTGTCTTCCCTTCAATTTCTTTCCACTGAGCTAACCAGTATATCGATTCAAATCTACTGTTTCAAAACATGATGTCTTAGTATCACTTACCAATCAATCAAATGTTAAGAATATGAATAAGTGTTAATGGATTAAGATTTTATTTTATTTAGCGACAAATTATCATTGGTGGAGATAGATAATGTGACAGGAAAGTGGGATATCTGATGTTATATATATTACTCTATTTACAAACTTGAATGCCTTTCTATCTATTTAATGCAAATGGCAACTTCAAAACGAGTTCAATATCGTACTGAATATTTGAATCAAACGAGCTTTCTTAGTCTCTATTTATTTCTTCCAAAACTTCTTTCTAACATTCTTATCAGGAAATAATCAATTATATACATATTCTTCAAAACGAAAAACCACAAGGTCCAGTGGTGGATAGTGTCAGGTCCAAAATCCCAGTTGGTCTAGAAAGTGCCTAGCAGGAGCCAGGAGCCAGCATTGAAAAACTTAAAATTTGCGTTGGAGATATAAAAGTGTTCGGATGGTATTAGGATGACATTTTGGCTTTACTTTGCTTAATTATTGCTATTTATTTTTTTGATATGATAATTATTGCTATTTATTTTATATGGGGAGACTTGGCGACAAACCAAGAGGATCCAAAGAGAGAGCTTCAACAACTATGGCAAAAGAATGGATTCTCTTATCGTTTTATGCTAAAATAATTTTAATTATAGATTAAAGGTAGTTGGTTTAGGTAAATTTATAATACCAGACTCTTTGTCCTTAAGTGTACGCACTATTATTTAATGTTAATGTTTCATTTGGACAAGAAGCTCGTATGTTATTTTAACTTCATAATTAAGGTGGGCGTGGAGGAGGTTAATAGGCCTGGTCGAGTGTACCTAGCTAGTAGTTCCATAGTACTTCTGTTTTTTATTAGGAACATTTTTTTTTTTTTTTTGACAAAATTAGGAACATTGTTAATTAGTATATTTGTATAACAAAAAACAAGAATGATGAAGACCGCCATGACTTAATTAATATTAGGAGGAAGCAGTTTGAGTGCTCTAAAAGTCGATAGATAATTAGATATATGAGATTCTGGTGCTTCTTGTTTTTTTTTTTTTTTGGTAAAAAGATTCTGGTGCTTCTAAACAAGGACAAGGTTTTTCTCTTATATATTTTGCTGTTTTCATTTTCAAGAACACGACATTCTTGGTTTGGGTGCGAGATTAACCACTTCCATAGTGTTAGCTTGGCTTAATTAGTTGGTTGCTTTGGTTGTTAGAATTTGTTATCTAGAAGTTTGAAATTAAAGTCTCGTATAATAACTACTATATATAATAACTAATAGATGTTAATATTATTGCCAAGAAGCAGACTAATTCCATTAATAGGCAATGTCTTTTTTATTATTATTATTATTATTATTATTATTATTAGGAGAATGCTAAAAATAATTAATTTTAATAACGTGATAATGCGTAATTGGTTAATAGCAATACATTAAAATTATATTCAAATCCAAAAAATAATTTATTGTTGAAAAAACTTTTAATTGTGATAACATGTCGTAATCAAGCTGTTACCCTAATCAAATATCAAAAGATTCGTGATTGAGAAGTGTGATTTGCTAAATGTCCAACTTTTGTTTGATACTGTCAATTAGGAAATAATAATGTTTTAAAAACTGGACCGGTCCGACCGGTTCAACCGTTAACCGGCCAAGTCTACGGTCCGGTCAGGCCTTGAAAACCGTCGGTCCGAAGGAACCGAGAAAAAATCGGGAAAACCAGTTCGGATCGATCAGAACCGAAAGAACCTGCTAACCAGGACTGGTTATTAGAAACCGGGTGGTTCAAAATTGAGGAAGAGTGGAGCAAACCTTGTAAGAGAAAACAAGAGCGATTGAGACTCATCTTCCGTATTTCATCCTCTACAATTATAGGGACAACACCTAACACTCTTTTGTTGTTTCTCTCTTATACAACAAAAGAGTTACAGTCTTGGTGAAGTCAATAGAAGGGGAAGGAGATGTTGAAAGAAGAGGGTTGTTGTGCAGCGAAAGTGTGGCGGTGTTAGGAGTGAATTTTCATGTGAGTTTTCGTCAGACAGGCAGAAAGAGGCTCCATGAAAATTGAGAAGAAGTCCCAAAATTGGTATATACTGGTTTGGCTAAAAGAAAGTTGACAAGTACTAAGTTGACAGACGAAAAGTTGACAAAAAATTGGTCAAGAAAGTTAGACTGTCAAATTCATAAGGAATTCCCAAAGTAGGCAAGAGTTGGATCGAAGAGTGGAAAATTGACCAAGTTCCACTACAACAGATTAGACTTTTAATAACGCACCTTTTATAGCATTTTCGTGTGGAAATGCTATTAAAAGTGATGGGGGGACTTTTAATAGCGTTTCCTTTAGAAAACGCTATCTTAGGTATCACCTAAGATAGCGTTTCCGTGTGGAACCGCTATTAAAAGTGCCACATAGGAAAAGATAGCGGTTCCACACGGAAACGCTATCTTAGGTGATACCTAAGATAGCGTTTCCTTTAGGAAACGCTATCTTAGGTTCCCCTTTTCATCAAAACAGCAAATTAAACGTGGGACCTTGGTTTTCTTCCCTCTTTTTTCTTGCTCTCTTCATTCCACTCGACACACACAGCCCCAACCCTACTGTAGCTCGTTGCCATCGCGGGAACCCTTATTTGCCACCGTCACCACTGGTGTTGTTGACCATCCCGCCGTCGCCGCTGCTGTTGTTGACCATCCTGCAGCCGTCACCGCCCGTTCAAGCCCTTCCCTCTTCCATCGCCTTTTCCTCTTATTTTGTTTGGTAAGTCCCTCTTCCTGAATCTTAGTTATTGTAGCTCACCGTATGTATCTTTTTATGCTTTTATGAATTTGGATTACAATAATGCCTTATCACTCTTTGTGTTTTGGGTTGCTTCTATGCAACTCGAAATAAGCAACAAGTTTACGCTATTTAGTATTTACACATAATGTGGTAGCTGGTAAACATTTTGTAGTAATGTACAATATTTCTTTAGCAAAATGTGATACTGTATGCAATCTGCATGACAAATTTTTTAAGTGGTTTCAATTGAAATGCTGATTTCTTTTTCATGAAGAATGAAGATGATTCCCAGGAGCACTTTTTTCAAATGAATTTACTTGATTCGGTAGACTCAACTAAAATGAAGGTTATTGATTTTTACATTAGACATGACTAAAATCAAGAAGGAACGAGATATGCATACTTATTATTGGCTGTACAATTAGCTATTATCTCTTTCCAATAGTCAGTAAAATCATGTTGTATCCTGCTATTTGATGGAATACTTTTAATACTGTGATAAACTTATAGGGTGTTCTTGGTATGAGTGGATTGGATGAACATGAGAAACTAGAAAATGAAGAATTGAAAATGAGAGATGTATCTAAAGACATATGCAACTTACTCGTTGATTTTCTTCCATTTTCACTCTTTTCAAGCACCCTCATATATTCACAGGACCTCTTTTCATTAGGAAATTCTTAATTAACTGAAAAGCCTCAAAGCTCTAGCAGATTCTGACAGGATTAAGGTCTTCCAAGTGTCAATTCATAGGACATTTTCTTTATTGTTGCTTTTTTTTTTCCCTTCCGATTTCACTTCATACAGTTATTGAGCATGAGGTTATGCTTAGTCATATTTTGAGCATGTGTTTATGCTTAGTCATTTTAGATTCAGTCATTTTTAAATTAATGATCTGTGCTCAGATTGTGGTGGTTTTGGGTCAAGGCCCTGATGGATATCACGGCCAGGGCCGTGACGATCTCGCTTACGGTTGCTCTGCGAAATTCCAGTCTCTCGCGAGGCGAGCCTATGCTCGCGTCGCGAGCCCTCTGTTATGGCCGTGAAGAATTTCACGGCTGGGCCGTGATGTGCTCTGACTTGTGGTGGTTTTGGGTCACGGCCGTGATGGATATCACGGCCAGGCCGTGACAGACTCTGACTTCAGCCTTTCTTTTTGTTTTTCCTTGGTACATGCCTTCGAGTTGATGTGCCGCTGCTAGGAGAAAATAAGTTCAAACTTATTATTTTTGTTACACTTTGTTAATGCTTGATTTGAATTCTGTTTCTTGCTACAGTAGTATTTACCTAATTAGTCTGCTGTATCCCAATGTAACAGGTTAGTCTTTGTGGTGGAAATGCAGTATGTATGCTACAGAGTCTTTGAATCACATTTCGACACATTACTTTGGTGTTGTCTTGGTCTCATGAAAAACAAACAGAAGCTGTAAATGTAGATTAATTGTAGATGTATGTTGGTTTTCTGATTTTGGTTTCTTAAGGATTGAGATCTGGTATAGTTGCTGCACTTTGATTTTGTCTTACTCGTGTGAATTTGAATACTTTAGAAGCAGTGGTGTACTTATATCTGGTTATATATATATATATAGTTGCTTGTATAGAGTGTTGCACTTTGATTGTATAGTTCTTGGTTTCTTTGCACAAACACATGCAAAGTCTTGCATTGAACACTTATATTTTGAACACATTTTGAACAATTGTGTTGACTGCAACAATTGTGGTTTTTTTGTGTAAATATGCAGGAATAATGGATGTAAAAGTTAAGAAATAAAATTAAAAAAAAAAGGGGCTTTAGATAGCGTTTCCTTGTACAAACGCTATCTAAAGTCAGACTTTAGATAGCGTTTGTACACGGAAACGCTATCTAAAGTCTGACTTTAGATAGCGTTTCCGTGTACAAACGCTATCTAAAGTCACCTATTAATAGCAGTTCCTAAATGCTATCTTTGCTAACGAGTTTTAATAGCGGTAGAATAGATAGCGGTTACAAACGCTATTAAAAGGCATACGGAAACGCTATCTAAAGTCTAATCTGTTGTAGTGTTCAAAGTCGACAAGAATAAAGTTGACAGAAGAATGTACATAAAGAGGAACGTCAAATTCAGAAGATTATAGAATTGACAAGTGTGAAATTGACAAGAAGTTCTTCAGTTGACATGTCAAACAAGAAAAGCCGTCAAAAGGCGAAACTTAGAGTGCATCTGTCAAGGGTGAAATTTCTGATTATTGACGGATGCATTTAACTGGCTGACAAAGGAACCAGAATAATGACTGATATTTTCTAAGTATTATACTTAGTTGACAAGAAAATATTGGCCGACAGAAAGGATAAATTGACAACCCAGCTTTTTGACAGTGTTAAGAAGAGTTGTCAAACGTACAAAAGTGTGAAAATGGCCAAGTCATCAAGGCCGACAAGGCATCAGCAAGATAAGCCGTCAAAGAGCCAAACCGTTGACAACAAGCAAGTTGACACAAAGTGGTTCAAAGAATTGAGCAGTTAGAGAAGTTTGCTTGTCAAATAGTTTGAATTTGAATATGGCAAAACTGTCATACAGGTGTCAGAAAGTAGATTAGGAAGTTACCTTTAGGAAGTTATTTACTTTTTCTATAAATACTAGTTACTACAATGTAATAGGGGTTGGAACTTGAAACATCCTATACGTCTCGATCACACAGCAGACTGACGGATTAACTCAAGTACTCCTTCCACCCTTTTATCATTAATACAATGTTTAATTTCAATTCAATATTGGTTCATTTCCTTCAAGTTCTTCATGCATTTTCCAGTTTATTTATAATCATCTTCAAGTTATTTCATGTCTTTACTTTTTTTACATTTTATATCTCTTGCAATTTATCTTTCATGTTTTTTCACTTGCTTTCTTTTAATTTTATGCAATGTAAACGCTTTCTTTTACTTCCATTTAAATGTCTTTCTTTAATTGATTTCTTCCTTTAATTTACTGTCGTTTATCTTTCATTGTCATTTACAAGTTTTCAATTATTTTCCTGCAACTTACATGTTTTCCTTTAAATTAATGTATTTCTATTAATTAATGCATTTCAATTATTTTCCTTTACTCACTGCAATGTTCCCAACCATTTCAATTCTTGTTGTTTATTGCTTTCCTTTAACTTCATGTTCTTTATTTACTTTCTTCTAATTTTCTGCATTTTACATGCTTTCCTCTATTTTTATGTCATTCAATTGTTTTCCCTTAATTTTCAGTTCTTTACATGTTCTTCATTACTTTCAGTATTTCTTTCATGTTCTTCGTTTAAGATTCTTTTATTTTATTGCATCTAGTATATTTATATGAATTCATACATTTCTCTTCTACTACCAATCAAAGTAACAAATCCAGACACCAAGTTGTTGCGTGATTTTTAAGATATAAAGGCAAGTGCACCTCGTAGCAATCAAGTAATACGGTGGTGAGACCGGTTATCGTATCCACAGGGATCGGATGTCAATTACCAATTCGCAAACTTAACAACTATCTAGACTAAACTAAAGTATGAGAGATTAAAACAGAAAATAAAGAAAGCAAAACAATATTTTTGGTCTTTTGGGAATTTTATCGAACACTTGGTATGCAAACAGAGATGTGGCTAAGATTGTTAGGGTTAGACTACACTAATCCTCCCTTAATTGCAATGAAATGGTTATCAACACAAGTCCTACTTCAATTATGACAATCAAGCCTTTTCTAAAATACTCAAGCCTAATTCCTTAGGTGCATTGAGCCTAAAACCCCAAATTAAACCCTAATTCCTTAGGTGGATTAACCTGTGATTTTGCATTAAGTCAAGACTTATAAGATTGCAAGCATTCAACACCTATGTCTAGATTCTTGAACTACTTGGCATATGATTCATGAGCATGCCTTAACACCAACCTTCCAGTCATCTATCAAAGCAACATATCATTCCTATGGGTAGCTAATCCAAGGAAAGCATTAAGCACAGAATCACATACTCATAAAGAAATAGAGACTTGCATTAAAACACCAATTCAAATACAAACAAGTTCAGAAAAGCTACATCTAACCCCAACAATGGGGGATTAGTTACTCATATTTACAGAAAACCAAACCAGGGAAATAGGAGAAAAGGAGAGGAGAGACTCCATGGGAGCTTTCCTTCTTCTTCACAGCAACCCCTCTCAGCAACTCCCCTCTAGAGTCGAAACCCTAGCTCAGCCGCAGCCTCCAAGTCTCCAAGTGCTCTCTCCACCAAAAAGCTTCCCAAAACTGCCCTAAAACAGCAACTTATACCAATCAGATCTGCGCGCGTTCGCGAGGCGAGACATGTCTCGCGAGGCGAATGTTAAAAATCTGCATTCAGAGAATTGAACTCTCGCGAGGCGAGAGTTTCTTAGCGACGCGAGACCGAAAGGTTTTTCTTCAATACGCCCGTGAGGAGCATCAGGGCCTGGGCGTGATGGCTTCTGTTTCCAGACTCGCAACCAGAAAGGCTTGCATTTTCTCCAACAGTCAGCTTTCAGGGTCGTGGGGCGAATCCAGGCTCGCGGGGCGAATCACCAGAATTCTGCTTGGCTCAATTTCTTCTCTTTTCAGGCTCTTTTTCATCCAAGCTCCATCAAGGCTAATTTCTGAGCATTTTTCCATTAAATCCTGCAAAACAACACCAAGACACCGCTTCACCCGTTCCAAAGGAAAAACTATACAAAATCAACACTAAATTGGCCTAACTATATGCAAATGCATGCAGAAATGTACATGGAAAATGAGGTGAAATCACACTCATCACAAGTCATTGCCAGTATTTACTAGATTTGACTAATTTGTCAAATTCATACTTGGCAGACATACATACATACACACACCCTGACGAGATTATCGCATAACTCGTTCGCCCCACACTCGTCTGATCTTTAATTATTTGTAACAAAGGGATTTTGGACATCAACCAAAAACCAGCGTTAACAAATTGGCACGCCCAGTGGGACGAGTTTAGAGTAACTCGTACAGTGTCACGAATTTGACATACAAATTTATTTGTATGCGTTTACGGAGTGGAAAGGTGGTTCAAACATCATCTATTTCCCAAAACTCTGTGAATATGAGTAGTGCAAGTGATCCAGGCGTAGTGAGCACTAACGCCGCTGTGTCAACAGTGGATGCTATTGCACCAGTTGACAATATTCCTGCAACCGGGGCTAATGCTACTAATGCAGAGATAAATGGCACTAACGGTGTTGGTGCAAGAAGAGGCGTTTCCTACGCCCAAGTTGTCAATAGATTTGATGAGGTTGGCCAAGGAACACTCCCGTCACCAACTTCACCAGTCTTACAACAAATAAATCCACCAACTACCGGATTGTCTCCACGAAGTGTTGTGAATTCAAACCCAAGAGGGACTACACAGCCTCTCTCACAACCTTTGTGGGATGCCTTATAGGTCGACATCCGTCAATCCAAATACCCCATTTTCATACATACCATATCCAAATGGAATGACGATGGTTGCCCATACATCAGGACAGGCAGGGCCATCGACTGGGGGGCAAATTCCCAGTCATGCGAATGGGATAACAGGGTCAATGATAATATCCCATTCTCGACAAGAGCAACCGGTAGAAAGACCACATATATCCCCATTGAGACAACTCCCACAAAGTATTGTTGGTCTGTCGGAGGCTACATTAGCCAATGTCCGACAACAGATTGATTCTAGTAACCATGACATGGTGAACACATTTACTAAACAAATGAGTACAATGATTACGCCATTAATGGAAAGCACGAACAATGCATGTTTGGCGTTGGCAAATGAGATACGTAGGTTAAATAGAGCCTTGGGTGTTGTAACCCCAGGTGATAACCAAAATACTTATAGAAATCTCAATGCAAATGTCATCAGGAATAATCAACCACAAGTTGAACAACCACAAGATATACAACTTGACGGATTTGAACAAGAAGACGAGCGGCAACAGCCCCATCGTCGAATTCCTTTGAGACGTGGAAATGTACATATTCTACGACCAGAGGAAGACGAAGATTTGGTCATAAACCCGGGTGCTTTTGGAGCATTTCGTCAAAACGTTCTAAATCAAAACGTCAATCAAGTTGTCGAGCAAGCATTAAATAGGTTTGGATTTAACATAGGTTATGCCAATCAACCATTTTTTTGCATCGGCATTTCCTGATTGGGTCCAACAGGCAGAAATGCCTCGAGGATACAAAATACCCAAGTTGTCAAAATTCTCAGGAGAGAGTGGATAATCGACAGTTGAGCATATTGCTCGGTATACTACCGAGTTGGGAGACTTGGCTTTAGAAAAGGGATTAAAAATGAAATTCTTCCCAAGTTCGTTAACTAAGAATGCTTTTTCTTGGTTTTCAACCCTAAGGCCTAATTCTATACATTCCTGGAATCAATTATAAAGAAGTTTTCATGACCAATTCTTCAGGGGTGACTTGAAAATAGGGTTGACAGATTTATTTGGAATTAAAAGAATAAATAACGAATCTGTTGACGACTACCTTGCTCGATTCCGTCAAATGAGGAGTCGGTGCTTCACCCCTATCCTAGATGCAGAAATTTTAAAAATTACTGTCGGAGGTTTAGAATACCATATTAGAAAGAAATTGGTCAACCAACATTTGATAGATCTTGCCCAGTTAGGGGATAAGGTCCGTCAAATTGAACAATTAAAAGATGAAAAGGTTTTCAAGAAAAAGAGATTCCTCAAAAGAGAAAGGATTAACTTTGTCGGATGCAATGAATCTGACGAAGAGAGTAATGATTCCAAGGAATATGAGGTAGATTATGTCGAACTAAAAAATGGTCCACCTTATATATGCCAAGCTTTGAAGCCTGAGAGGGCCAAAGAAAGAATCCCTTTCGTTAATAAGAAAGTGTATACATTTGATGTGACCAAGGCCGATCAAATATTTGACATATTACTTAAAGATAAGCAATTAAAATTGTCAGATGATCATAGGCTTTTGAAAGCCCATGAGATTAAAGATCGGAAGTACTGTAAGTATCATAATACTTTTGGTCATGTGACAAATGATTGTATGCATTTCAGGGATATCATTCAGAAAGGTTTGACAGACGGGAGATTAAAGTTTTCAGACAAGAAACCAGAAATGAAGATTGACACAGAACCTTTTGGTCCTGAAGCTAACAAGGCAGACCACCAAGTCCCTATGGGAGTAGGCATGGTCAACATCATGGCCGGACAGAATATCCATATGGATCTGATGGATCCATTCGATGTTTATCCGAAGCCAGGAGAACCACTTGTTGACTACATGACACGCAAGAAATCTGAGGGCATAATTAAAGTTTGCCCAAGATGTGAAGCGTTTTATGATGAATTAGCCACCAAGAAAGCCAGGGGGCAGAAACCACCATCATATCAGCCACGAGGCAGAATTGAGCCTCGTAATGATGGCAACAAGAGTAGGTTGTCACACTCGAGTATCCATGATAGATCAAACAGTGTACACAGGAGTGTTGCGTCCGTTGTAAACAGACAGGCAAATAGTCGTCAGCAACACATGCACCAGTCAAGACCCGGACAACACAACACTGGAGGTTGACTTAAAGAGCCAATCAGAGGATCAACAGGAAATAACTTTGTCGGTGGCATATTTAATCCTGTCAAGACCAGGACACCCCCATCCAATGTAATGGTGGATCAATGGGTGAAGAATTCGGCCATGACACGATATCCAGAATTGCAAAAGCAGACATGGACTAGGAAAAACAAGTTTAGTGATCATGGTCCACCCTTTTGGAATGAAAATTACCGAAGGGGCCAATTGACTCAAAATGCTCAAATGGCAGGGCCTAGTCTGTCAGGACCCTCGAATCAATTGGCTATCTCAAAGAGCCAAAAGAGGAGGTTGCAGAGGCTCCGACAGGCTCAGAAGAAGAAGCTTGTCAGGCAAGGAGGTGTCATCATAAAAGAGATGCCTTCACGTGATACTGGTTGCTTGGTTGCTGCAGCTGACAACAAAGTTGACAAGAAAGGGGATGCCAAAATGAAAAGCATAATAGTGAACCATCCCATGGAAGCTGACGTGAAGGTACCCAGTAATCAAGCTAGGCAGAATAAGCCTACATCGCAGGTTTTCATAGAAAAGAAGAAGGTTTCAGGCCAGGCATCCTCACCAGTAAAGTCCACTGGCAAATGGCCTGTCGGGCTGACAGAAGTGGAGAAGGTTGCAGGACTCGAGAAAAAGGTTGAGGCCAGAATAGAAAAACAACAACTGACAACGTTCAGGCCTGAATGCGATTTAACCAAAGAGGAATTGTCATTCGATGCTGTCATTGAAGCACTGAATGATCCGAATGATGATATGAACATCAGCGGAGCCATGGACACGGACGGCCAGAATAAGGATTGGGCCGACATCATAGAGGCACTAGACAACTGTGGCGCAGGGATTGCCCGACCTCTGTCAGATAGGTCAGGATAAGATGACGAGAGTGATTTGAAAATAAATCATGGAAGAATGGTTGGAGGTGCATTTTTGGATGAGGATCCAGACAATGAAGTCATACTGGAACCTGGAATGAACATGAAGATAGGTTTGATTTCAGTTATTCCAGCAGAGTAGGAGGGGTATCTTGAGATGGATTTCTCTGACGATGAAGATGATGCCGTCGACAATGGAAGAGACCCAGGCGATTATTGGATGTGTGTTCAGGAGAACTTGGTTACCGTATTTGATAATGTAGCTCAGCTGGAGAAGCCCACCGATGAGCAGAAAAACCATTTGAGGCCTTTACATGTAAAAGCCATAATAGATGGAAGGCCTACTAACAGGGTTTTAGTTGACGGAGGAGCTGTTGTGAACCTGATGCCAAGAGCAATGTTCAAAAAGTTAGGAAAGGATCAGTCGGATTTAATTCCGACAGATATGGTTGTCACGGACTTCAGTGGCAAAACTTCTCCGTCAGATGGCGTTGTTTTGTTAAACATACAGGTTGGCACTGTAGAAAGGATGACATTATTTGTAATAATCCCAGCCAAGTCAAGCTACAACATATTACTAGGCAGGGATTGGATCCACGCTGTAGGAGCAGTGCCGTCAACAGTGCATCAAAAGGTAGTCTTATGGAATGACCAAGATCCGGTAGAGATCGTGGAGGCAGATGACAGTGCTTGCTATGCTCAGCAATCACATGTTGATTTCAAGGTATATGCACCAAATGTCAGGCCCATAACTGCCAATGAAGGAGTCATTGACAAGGAGGCATTGGAAGCTAGCCTTCTCAGCCAATTCGGAGTTAAGATAAAGGACGAGGCTGACAAGACTCGGCCAGAATCCGGCAATGAGCCTTGAAACTCATTTGAGAAGATTGTCGGTCTATCTGGCCGACAGAGAAGTAGACACTCTAGAGAGTGTGTTGACGGATTATATAATTGACGACGGCCCTTTGGGTTTTGAGAAAGGAGCCGAAGCAAAGCAGAATGTGGAAGTACAGGATCCTCTGGAAGAAATAAATTTGGGGACGAAAGAAAAGAAAAGACCCATTTTTGTCAGCGCTTTTCTGCCAGAGGATTACAAATAAAAACTTGTCGCATTAATTACAGAATATAAAGATTGCTTTGCATGGGACTACGATGAAATGCCGGGTTTAAGCAGAGATCTTGTCGAACACCGGCTACCACTTAGGGAAAATTGCAAGCCTGTTAAGCAGGCAAGTAGAAGGTTTGCTCCAGAGGTGGTGCATAAAATCAAAGAGGAAGTACAGAGACTGCTTAAAGCAAAGTTCATTCGAACAACCAGGTATGTCGATTGGCTTTCTAATGTAGTTCCTGTCATTAAAAAGAATGGCAAAATGAGGGTATGCATAGACTTTAGAAATTTAAATATGGCTACCCCCAAAGATGAATATCCGATGCCAATAGCCGACATGCTTGTCGACTCAGCATCGGTAAATGAGATTTTAAGTTGAATCAATGGCCATGCAGGTTATAATCAAATCTTTGTAGCCGAATAAGATGTGTCAAAGACCGCCTTCAAATGTCCAGGAGTTATTGGGGCATATGAATGGGTTGTCATGCCTTTCGGTTTAAAGAATGTAGGGGCCACCTATCAACGAGCAATGAATACAATTTTCCATGATGTTATTGGAAAATTTATAGAAGTATATATTGATGACGTGGTCGTCAAGTCCAAAACCAAAGATGACCACTTGGAGCATCTGAAGCAAGGATTTGAGAGAATGAGAAAGCATAACCTCAAAATGAACCCAGAGAAGTGTAGCTTCGGAGTGTCGGATGCCAAATTCCTAGGATTCTTAGTCCACAAAAAAGGAATTGAGGTAGACAAGAATAAAACCAGAGCGGTCATGGAAGCCTCGGCACCGACAGAGAAGAAGGAACTACAATCCTTTTTAGGGAAGGTTAACTTTCTAAGAAGATTCATATCAAATCTGTCAGGAAGGACAAGAATATTTGCACCGCTGGTCAAGTTGAAATCAGAGCAAAGCTTCATATGGGAGCCTTGCCACCAAGAGGCTTTTGACCAGATCAAGCAATATGTAGTCAATCCACCGGTCATGATGCCCGCAGTGCCTCGTCGACCGTTGAAGTTGTACATATCGGCATCTGAAGACACTATAGGATGTTTATTAACCCAGGATGATGATGACAATGTCGAAAGGGCTGTATATTATCTAAGCAGAGTCCTAAATGATGCTGAAAGAAGATATAGTGCAATAGAGAAGTTATGTCTAGCATTATATTTTTCTTGTACAAAACTTAAATATTATATGATGCCATGTCATGTATTGGTGATTTCCAAAACTGACGTTATAACGTATATGTTATCAAAACCAGTCCTTAATGGGCGTATTGGTAAATGGACCATCGCCTTGTCAGAATATTCTTTACAATACGTACCAGCTAAAGCTGTCAAAGGACAAGCAGTGGGTGACTTTTTGGTAAACCATCCAGGACTGGATGTGCCGGAAATAGATGTTGTCAGTTTACAACCCTGGAAACTCTATTTTGACGGATCAAGGCATCAAGGAGGTAGTGGAGTAGGAATTTTAATCGTGACTCCACAAGGGACTCCTACTAAGTTCATGTTTGAACTTAAGTATCCATGTTCCAACAATGAAGCTGAATATGAAGCTTTAATTGTCGGATTGGAAATATTGAAAGAAATAAAAGCACGAAATGTGCATAATTTTGGGGATTCTCAATTAGTCATCAAACAACTTACTCAAGAATACAAGTGTGTCAGCTACAACTTGACAAAATACTGTATCATAGCTAGTAAGTCGATGAAAAAATTCGATGACGTAATTGTCGAATATATTCCCAGAAATTTGAATCAAGAGGCTAATGAGTTAGCTCAGATAGACTCAGGATACAAAATATCTCAAAAGACTTTGTCAACACTAATGGAAATCAGAGAACTGCTGTATCCATTAGAAGAAAGAGATACTTTGGTTAATAATGTAACTCTACCTAATGACTGGAGGTTGCCAATAATCGAATATTTGAAAAATCCAAGTCATAATGTAGATAGGAAAATGAAATATAAAGCATTGAATTACACAATGCAAGGAGGACTGTTATATAGAAGATATGTTGACGGGACTCTACACAAGTGCCTGAGTGAGCAAGATACTTATTTGGCTCTATCAGAAGTCCATGAGGGCATATGTGTACCCCATCAGACAGGTGATAAAATGAAATGGATCCTTCGACGGAGTTTGTATTATTGGCCAACTATGATTAAAGACTGCATTTCGTTTGCCAAATCTTGTGAGCAATGTCAGAAACATGGCCATATACAAAATGTACCGGCTAACAAATTACATTCGATTGTCAAGCCTTGTCCATTCAGAGGATGGGCTCTAGATTTAATTGGCCAAATACATCCTTCTTCGTCGAAAGGACATCAATTCATTTTAGTTGGAATGGACTATTTTACCAAGTGGGTAGAGGCAGTTTGCCTTAAAACAGTCACCCAACAAGATATAATTGATTTCATTGAAAATCACATCATTTGTCGGTTTAGCATACCCCAAACTTTGACAACAGATCAAGGGTCAGTGTTTGTCGGCAAGAAAGTTGTGGAATACGCTGGTTCTAGGCATATAAAAATGCTCACATCTACTCCATATTATGCACAAGCTATCTGCCAAGTTGAGGCCATAAATAAGATCATTATTAGTCTTACTAAAAAGCATGTGGGTCGACAACCTAAGAATTGGCATAATACTCTTGATCAAATTCTGTGGGCATACAGAAGTTCACCCAGGCAGTCGACAGGAACTTCGCCATATCGGCTGACTTACGGGCACGATCCGGTGCTACCTGTCGAAATCAATCTTCAATCTACTCGCATTCAGAGGCAAAATGACTTGCCTACCGACCAGTATTGGAATGCAATGTTGGATGAATTAGATGAGTTAAGTGATGAAAGATTGATTGCATTAGAGAATTTAATTCGACAGAAAGAAAGAATTGAAAAGTTCTATGATAGTCGAGTTAAATTCAAATCATTTAAGGTAGATGATCTGGTGTGGAAAGTCATATTGCCCATGGATAAAAGTTCTCGAGAATATGGAAAATGGTCACCAAAATGGGAAGGACCATTTAGAGTTGATAAAGCGTCTTCTGGAAATGCTTATGCACTCGTCGACATTAATACTGGCTTAAGAATAAAGTCAATTAATGGCAAGTATTTGAAAAATTATAAGCTGACGATGCTATAAGTAAGAATTGATAGTAAATGAGATAGAACATAAGTTTTATTCATTGATTTGGCAATACAATTTTACATTGTCAAAAGTACATCCTGTCAGTTTAAGCTAACTTATTCCTAAGAGAGCAGGCTGGAAACTGACGGTTGGCATACACAGATGTGTGTCGAATTATGAGCATTCAAAATGATAAGTGAAAAAGATGTTCAGTTGACATACACAAAAAAAAAAAATGCCAACTAAACTAGGATTGAAAATTTCTGATTTCTTCACAAGCTTTCTCCAGAGCCTCTCTGTCAGCCTTGGCTACCAGATATTTAGATTGCATGGCTATTAGAATGTTGACAATAGTCCTGACAGTCACCCCTGACTTTTTAGATTCATCGTCAGTTTAAATGACCTTTTCTTTGCTTGCCAACAGAGTTTGTGCAAGTTGAGGTTTTTTTCTCTTTAACTTGAGTTAAAGCAACTTCTAAGTCAACAATATCTTTGTCTACTGCCAAGTCAGCTTTGACGTTGTCAGCAATGACATGAATCTCTTGTTCTCTTGTAGCCTTCATGGTGCGTAGAGTCCCCAACACACTGTCCTTGTTGATTTCTTTGACTTCAAAAGGGGACATAACATCATTGATGGTTGACAATTCGTCTGTCAGACCATCAAAGAAGTCTTGGGCAGATGCCAAAGTGACCCTGCTAGAAGTTGGCAAAATGTTCTTGATTAGATTAAGTTGTTGGAGAAGATTGGTCATGGTCGAACGGACGGCTGAATCTGGACATAAGATGCCAAGTCGATGCTTGAAAAGAGATTTAATCTCTTGGATAAACTTGACAGCTTGATAATCACTCGAATCTTGCCCTCTCAATTTTGAAAAATGGACAGATCTTGATGAACTCCGACGACCAGTCTCTGACAGAAAATTAATTAAGTCTCCAAGTTTAGAGGCAGGAACTTTCACTGGTTTGACGACAGTAGACAAGGTGTCTGTCGGAAGAGGTGGAAGATGTGTCTGAGAATTAGAGTTTGTTGAGGAGTTGGTGAAGAATGAATTGGTTGTTCAGGAGGATTGATGGCATCAAGATTGTAGACTGTCGAAGTTTTGCCTCTCTCCGTAAGCCGTCGAAAGACAAAACTTGGGGGGCATCTGTTAGGAGTGAATTTTCATGTGAGTTTTCGTCAGACAGGCAGAAAGAGGCTCCATGAAAATTGAGAAGAAGTCCCAAAATTGGTATATACTGGTTTGGCTAAAAGAAAGTTGACAAGTACTAAGTTGACAGACGAAAAGTTGACAAAAAATTGGTCAAGAAAGTTATACTGTCAAATTCATAAGGAATTCCCAAAGTAGGCAAGAGTTGGATTGAAGAGAGGAAAATTGACCAAGTTCAAAGTCGACAGGAATAAAGTTGACAGAAGAATGTACATAAAGAGGAACGTCAAATTCAGAAGATTATAGAATTGACAAGTGTGAAATTGACAAGAAGTTCTTCAGTTGACATGTCAGACAAGAAAAGCCGTCAAAAAGGCAAAACCTAGAGTGCATCTGTCAAGGGTGAAATTTCTAATTATTGACGGATGCATTTGACTGGCTGACAAAGGAACCAGAATAATGACTGATATTTTCTAAGTATTATACTTAGTTGACAAGAAAATACTGGCCGACAGAAAGGATAAATTGACAACCCAGCTTTTTGACAGTGTTAAGAAGAGTTGTCAAACGTACAAAAGTGTGAAAATGGCCAAGTCCTCAAGACTGACAAGGCATCAGCAAGATAAGCCGTCAAACAGCCAAACCGTTGACAACAAGCAAGTTGACACAAAGCGGTTCAAAGAATTGAGCAGTTAGAGAAGTTTGCTTGTCAAATAGTTTGAATTTGAATATGGCAAAACTGCCATACAGGTGTCAGAAAGTAGATTAGGAAGTTACCTTTAGGAAGTTATTTACTTTTTCTATAAATACTAGCTACTACAATGTAATAGGGGTTGGAACTTGAAACATCCTACACGTCTCGATCACACAGCAGACTGACGGATTAACTCAAGTACTCATTTCACCCTTTTATCATTAATACAATGTTTAATTTCAATTCAATATTGGTTCATTTCCTTCAAGTTCTTCATGCATTTTCCAGTGTATTTATAATCATCTTCAAGTTATTTCATGTCTTTACTTTTTTACATTTTACATCTCTTGCAATTTATCTTTCATGTTTTTTCACTTGCTTTCTTTTAATTTTATGCAAGGTAAACGCTTTCTTTTACTTCTATTTAAATGCCTTTCTTTAATTGATTTCTTCCTTTAATTTACTGTCGTTTATCTTTCATTGTCATTTACAAGTTTTCAATTATTTTCCTGCAACTTACATGTTTTCCTTTAAATTAATGTATTTCTATTAATTAATGCATTTCAATTATTTTCCTTTACTCATTGCAATGTTCCCAACCATTTCAATTCCTGTTGTTTATTGCTTTCCTTTAACTTCATGTTCTTTATTTACTTTCTTCTAATTTTCTGCATTTTACATGCTTTCCTCTATTTTTATGTCATTCAATTGTTTTCCCTTAATTTTTAGTTCTTTACATGTTCTTCATTACTTTCAGTGTTTCTTTCGTGTTCTTCATTTAAGATTCTTTTATTTTATTGCATCTAGTATATTTATATGAATTCATACACTTCTCTTCTACTACCAATCAAATGGTTTTTCAGACCATTTGAGTTCTTTTTCATGCTTTGAATGTTGTCAAATTTCACTATTGACAATATTTTGGACATCTCTTTCAAACTTATCTATTCATTTTAACATCAAGTTTTTGCAGTATTTATTAGATTTGGCTAATTTGTCAAATTCATACTTGGCAGACATACATACACACATCCTGACGAGATTACCGCATAACTCGTTCGTCCCACACTCGTCTGATCTTTAATTATTTGTAACAAAGGATTTTGGACATCAACCAAAAACCAGCGTTAACAGGTGGCTATGGTGCTACAACAAAATGGGTTTTTGACTTTTGTGATGCCGATGGTGGTTCTGGAAGCTAGAGAGACAAACTGGTTTTAATTTCTCTAACGAATCCACTCTCTTTTTATGTTTTGCTTGTATTTTAATAAGAAACCCCTTTTTTTTTGTTTAAAAATAATAAAACATTTTAAACATCAAGCCGTTAGATCACTTGAAATTATGTGTGTGGCTTCAATTACATTAAATAGCACCATTGTCTTTTGTTCTTTTATTGAAACTTTATATGTATTATTAAAACAACTTTTAGCATTCACGTGGGTTAACATCCCACAAATCTCATTGGATGAAATTTTCAGGTTACACAAATCAAAGTTATATATATATAATTTATTTATATAGATTAAATAATTTATTATTTATTATTCATCTGGTTCAATCAATGATTAAATCGATTGAACCAACTGAACCATGATTTGGAGGTCTTGTCGTTTCGACGTCCGATCCGATTTTTAAAATATTGAGAAATATAGAATGACAATTAATCTCCCGAGTGATGTAGCATATATACAAGATATATAGATATGGATTTAGTTAGATTCTCAACTGAGTACTGATCACCATGAAAGAACAACAATATTTGTATATTAAAATTCTTAAATTATTTTAATAGTTTACTTGTTTCGGTAAAATAAGGTAAAAATAGTGTTTTGGAATTTGTGTTTTCACTTGTTTATTATCAAAAATAAAAATGAAGTAAATTTTTTGGTGTACATATCATTTTTGAAGCTGAAACTTGAAACCCCCAGCATATGAATGATTCAACCATAAATAAAAATGTTGCGAGCATTATGTAATCAGTTTTTGTTTGGGCAGGATTTGACACCATGACCCCCCAATAATTGAAAATAATGGCAATATATATGGAGGTCGACAAGGAAAAACCAAGTCAAAGTATTATGAGGATAATCAGGCTAGAGTGGCCCGTCCAAATCAATTCCAAACAGATATTCAGGACTCTGAACATAGAGATCTATCTTTGATCTGGATTCTCTCACCTACACTCCTCAAACTTCAAATCCTTACTCAGTTAATCTTTTTTCATTAATTATTATAAAAATATCATATTACTTATTTTCAATTTGTTAAGCTTTTATAAAAAAAAGGATGAAAACAAAAAAATGTAAAATACTTTAGCATTATACATAACCACTTAGAAAAGATAAAATGACAATTCTAAGTCCTAAGTTTCATAATTTTTAAAAATGAATTAAAGTATTGTACCCAAAAAAAAAGAATTAAAGTAATATATATTATAAGTGTAAAAAGTTTTACACTAGCATTCACAAATAGTTTGACACCTCTACTTTTAATTTGATAATAAAGAGAAAGAAATAATAATAAAATCTATTTGTCAAAATCTTATTATATATCAGCATAAAATTCTTTTACACCGCAAGTTGACTAAATATGAGTATATGAATTTCACTAGAGCTACCAAAATAAACTCTGACGATGGTCCATTCAAGGGATGACACTTCAAGTCACGCCTAATACGTTTTAAGGCCGCATTTGGCTAGCCCAACTTAACTAGTTAGATGTAGTTTGGTTGGGTCGTTCTGTTAGTCTTCCCAACTCTTTTTTTTTTTCACTTGCTAATGATTTTTTTTATTTAAAAAAAATCAAATCAATAAAAAAAACGTTTGAGCTATTTAGTTTCACAAGTTGTTTTGTTTGGTTCAACTTTTTTTTAGGCAGGAAAATGAAGAGAAGCAAAATCTCTCTTCCCTGCCAACGAAGGTTGGTACAATTGGTATGGATAAGGCTCATAACCCACAAGGTCATGAGTTCGAATCCTACTATCGATGTAAGGACCTCGTTGAGGCCTACCTCGATCCTATGAGCCCCCGGGATCAAAGTCACATAAACTTTCGTGTACCAAAAAAAATCTCTCTTCGCTCAATTTTAGCCCCCCTCCAATATTGGGGGAATTTGAAGAGGAGGGGAGATGAGGGAGTTTAAAATATTTTGAATGCATTAATTAAAATATCCTTACTTGTGTATTTTGAATTCTAAAATTACAAGATTATAAAAGTAAATTATTTTAAAATTTCTCCCTACCATTGTGAACCAAATATGAATAGTATTATTTTTCTTCCTCTTTATTAAAATTTATCCCCCTCATTTCCTCTTGACCAAACACAATATCTAATTAAAATTTCTCTCGTCCCCTCCATTAAAATCTCTCTTCTCCTCTCATTTGAACCAAACATAGCTTAGGCCAATCCCAAATAAATTATAGAACCCCAATTATCATTTAGGTTTTAATTTTAAAAAAATAAAAATAGAATTCAATCTGATAGGCCGAGTCAGCCTGGAGCCAGCCTTATTTTGGGCCAAGTTACGTTGGGACCACACCAGGTTTGGACTCTGAATTAGGCTAGTTCAATATGCAGTTTTGGTCAAGTTATTTGGATGGGTTAGTAATTTTAACAACTTTAATTTTGAGCTCATTTTGTTGGCTTGATTGGGCATAAAAATCCCATAAGCCTAACCCTGCATGCAGGCCCAAAGTCCATAGGACACGCTTCCTTTGACAATAGAGTAATGCTACCATCACACTCCTCTTAACACAATCTGAATTTCATGTGAGACCATGTGTTTTGGTGGGTCTCACGTGAAATTCATCCTCTGATAGAGAATATGTTGATGATGAGTGTGATAAAGAGTGTGTTATTAACATTTTTCTTGACAATGCCCTGCAGAAGCCATGAGATTTCTCAGTTCATTTGTCTCTGTTTGCCATCGAACACGATAATGGGCCATATCGTCCCATAGGTCCTATTTTGGTTCTGTCTTCTTCGTTCTGTGTACACTGTAGAGTGATGATTGTGCTAAAGGTAAGTTGGGCCACGACTGTGCAGGTTTGTATATATGGCTCTAAATTGGTTGAGGTCCATTATAATGAAGTTACCAAAGATTGTTTGGCTGTTAGGTGGTGTACATATTTTAATATTACTAGGAATCTGAGTGAGAATTAAAGTTTTTTTTTTTTTACGTGAATTAAATTTCTTTTATTTGGTACGATAGATAAAAAACATTATCAGACATAATAAATGTTCAATAATAAATTTTGTGAAACAAGCTTGAAAACTTTATTTTCATATACGAAGATGAAGAAAATAATATTGCTTATAATGAAATTATCGAGAATGTAATCTATTTGGCAATAAAATATTTCCCAACCAGCTTAAGTTTTGCTTTTAAGACCTAAAATTAAAAGTTTTGTTTCTTATATATACTCGCAATTGAAGTTATGTAATGATGGTTTTAGGGGTGTGGCTATGGTGTACCACTCATATTTTACACCACACACTACACTACCCATGTGGCAAATTTTGGGTCAATCAAATTGTCATATAGGCTGGTCAAAATTTCAAACTTTCTAGTTGTATTATACTGTAATCAAACTATATGAATACAGTATATTGTAGTATAGTATATGTATTATTTGTATTCGCAAATTTAACCCATATTAAAATAACGTTTTTTGATTAAAAAAACTGATTATATTGCAAAATATTATTGACAAAGAACATTATTTTAATTCATATTAAAATATTATTTTTTAATATAATCAGTTTTTTAATCAAAAAACATTCTTTTAATATGGGTTAAATTTGCGAATACAAAGAGCACGTATACTATATTACAATATATTGTATTCATATATTTGACTACAGTAGAAATACAACTAGAAAATTTGAAATTTTGACCAAACCCATGTGACAATTTGATTGGTCCAAAATTTATCACATATAGATGATGCAGTGAATGATACAAAATATGGGTGGTACATCTTAACCCAACCCTGGTTTTAGATGCATTTATTCTCGTTTACTGTGATGATACATTCTGCTGAACCTCATTTTATCACTTCTGAGGTTGGTTTGTTTACTCATTGACGCAGCTGATTAATGACTATGATGCGTTTGAGAATAACAGTACTAATAGCAAAAAATATGTTTTACCATTGGGCTTTCTTCCTTTTTTCCTTTGTTCTATTAGATGGTTGGATAACTTAGATGCTTGGGAAAACAACCAGCACCATTATCAAAATGGAAAGTGAAACTTAATAATTGTAAGGCACTCGACCAAAAGTGAATGAATAAACAAAACCATGGAACTATGTTGCAAGTTCTTTGTCCATATAATCAATTATCAATATAAGATTAAGTTCCACCATCGCAATAATGAGACTTGTAATCCAGTCTGCATTGAGAAACAAAGCTCCAGTGGACTTCGAATTTCATATTACAACCATCCATTAAGACCAACTCTAAATATACTTGAAAATTAAGGATAAGCTCAGATGGCACGACAAAGCATTGATATATATAATATCAAGATTTAGGTCCTTACTGATGAAACGGCAGCTATACGTTGAGATTGAGCATTTGTTTTTCCATGAAAGTACAGGCCCCTATTACAAGTCATTAAAAAAACCAAGAAGAAGAAGAGTGGAACCAAATCATGCACATGACC
Organism: Sophora flavescens; assembly: GCA_030762895.1. NCBI lineage: Eukaryota > Viridiplantae > Streptophyta > Magnoliopsida > Fabales > Fabaceae > Sophora > Sophora flavescens. The sequence continues at coordinate 165,732,925 of CM061067.1, forward strand.
TAGTCAATTATGGCAAGCATAAAACAAGGCCTCATCTTACTATTATATTGATTCATTTTCTTCCTCGAAGAGACGGGAAGTATCTTCAAGTTCAAACCATAAGCCGGCACATTCAACATGGAATGAGAGGCTCAGTCACCAACCTTTGTTAATATTTTACACTTAACAAAATACATTGACTTAGTCTTGCCAAGAAGGGCACAGAGGAGTCTGTGTAATGTAAAAGCCTCTCACTCACTCAAGATCAAGTTTTTTGTTGGTTATGAGAAACAACGCGTGAGGACCGTTGACGATGATAACAAGTGGAATTATATTAGTTTTTTGTGTCCGTGGAGTCATGTATAAATTGAGTTCCCTACTTCAATCATAGCATGTGTCCTCAACCATTTGTCACCACCAATTCTCTCATTCTTAGCACACATGTTAACAAAAATGATAAACCCAAAACACAATCTGATATAGGTACACTCTCGTATCTAAAATAAAAATATCTTACTCAAACTTTGCTTTAGACTTCACTCATTCTTGGATTGACCCTGTGTATCCGCAGTTCACTCGCATTGCTCTTCGAGATGGACATTGCAAGTTTTGCATTGCTCCTATTGTTGACATGCACCATCGTTCGTTTATTCCTTGCAAGAACCACAAAACCGAAATACAAGCTTCCACCAGGACCTTCACCACTTCCCATAATCGGAAACCTGCTTGAACTAGGGCAAAAGCCACACATGTCTTTGGCCAAGCTTGCTAAGGTTCATGGCCCTATAATGAGTCTAAAGCTTGGCAAAATAACAACTATAGTAATCTCTTCAGCAGAAATGGCCAAAGAGGTGCTCCAAACACATGACCGGTTCTTATCAGATCGAACCATTCCACAATCTGTGTCAGTTGTCAATCACGAACACTATACCCTTGCCTTCATACCAGTTTCACCTCTTTGGAGAGAGTTGCGGAAAATATGCAACACTGAGTTATTTGCACACAAGACTCTTGATGGTAGCCAAGACGTGAGGCGCAAGAAAGTGCAACAACTCCTCAATGATATCAATCAAAGTAGCCAAATTGGTGAAGCTGTTGATATTGGAACAGCAGTATTCAAGACTACCATAAATTTATTATCAAATACCATTTTCTCTGTGGATTTGGTGAAGTCATCAGGTAAAGCTGGAGAGTTTAAGGACTTAGTGCAAAATATCACAAACCTGGTTGGAACACCAAACCTAGCTGATTATTTTCCTGTGTTAAAGATGGTTGACCCACAAGGCATCAAAAGAAGACAGGCTAAGAACGTTAGGAAGGTGTTGGACAGGTTTGGCCAATTGGTTAACCAACGGTTGAAGATGAGGGAAGGCCCTGATTTTGAAAACCACAATGACATGTTAGATGCTCTCCTCAACATATCTAAAGAGAATGAGATGATGGACAAAACAATGATTGAACATCTATCACATGTAAGTTCTCCTCTCCCTGTTTTTTAAGTAAATATCGCGGGTAAACACATCTTAATTCTATTGAAAAATAGTATTTAATATATTTATTAATTTTTTATAGGTAAATGTTAGTATGTTAATAATTAGTTTTTTTTTTTTGTCGAGGTTTGAACCCTGCACTCCAACTCCTTCAAATCTTTAATATCTTAAATCCTTAGTTCAAATCAGTTGAGCTACCCCATCCTCTTAATACACTTAATGTACTTATGAAATTGTAGTTTAAGTTTACTCCTTGAATATATTTACAATCTTGTTATTCAAGTTACTGACTCACTGACTTTGAATTTGTGATGATTTAATAATAGGACCTATTTGTTGCGGGAACAGATACAACAGTGTCTACCTTAGAATGGGCAATGACTGAGCTAGTTCGTAACCCACAAGTTATGTTAAAAGCCAAGAAAGATCTAGAGCAAACCATTGGTAGTGGTATCCCTCTTGAGGAGTCTCATATTTCTAAACTCCCTTACTTACAAGCAATAATAAAAGAGACACTTCGCTTGCACCCCCCAGTTCCATTTCTACTCCCACGCAAAGCTCAAAGAGATGTGGATATCAATGGCTACACTATCCCCAAAGATGCACAAGTACTAGTTAATGTGTGGACAATTTGTAGGGATCCAACCATATGGGACAATCCAACTTTATTCTCTCCAGAGAGGTTTCTAGGATCAGATATTGATGTTAAAGGACGAAATTTTGAGCTTGCACCTTTTGGTGCTGGAAGACGAATTTGCCCGGGTTTACAATTGGCCAATAGAATGTTACTCTTGATGTTGGGTTCATTGATCAACTCCTTTGATTGGAAGCTTGAAGATGATATGAAATCTGAAGATATAGACATGGAAGATAAATTTGGAATTACCTTACAAAAAGCTCAGCCCCTTCGAGTTGTTCCTATCAAAATAAGTAACTAAAAATGGCATGCATGTCTGTGTCTATCTGTATTATAATGTATAATTAGGTGGCCCACTTACCTTTTCATGCCAAGAGTTATTTCATTAATTATTTTTATTTTTTCATTTGTATTCTAAATGTAACAATGAAAATAAATGTATCCTTCATTATTTGTACAATTAAAGTCAATATCAATGTGACTCACACCCATAAAATCTTATCTTTTATTTCTGTTTCTTGAAAACAGATTTTTAAATGTATTATCCTCTTATCTCATGGGATGTACTTCAAATATCTTCTTGTACTCTACATCAGATATATGAAAATTCAAACCTTCACTTATCCTTTATATGGTATCAATCAAGAGCTGCTCTTGCCTAACAAGCATTTTTTTTCCCTGGTTAATCATGTCTTCCGCTACCCCCACCGAAAACAACCATGTCTCCCCAACCTCGTCCCCTATTCCACTGATTGAATTTAATTTTGCCTCTAATCTCCCCATCAAATTGAACCGCACCAATTATCCCACTTGGTACAGGCAGATTATGAATATGCTATCTGCCAACAATTTGGTTGGCTATATCACGGGTACTACCATTTGCAAATCGAGGAAATCAGCAACAATATCATCGCAGGAATCCGAATTCTTATCACAACACTCAGAATCGAAAATCCTCCAATTCTGATCATAATCGGCCATTAGTCACTTGTCAGTATTGTGTCAAAGATGGTCACACTGCTAGAAATTGCTATAAGATCAATGGCTACCCATCTCATTCTAAAGGGAAATCCTATGCTAATAATGTCGAAAAGAGGCCTTCATCTGATTCACCATGGTTGTTGGATTCTGGTGCCTCTCATCATGTTACAAATAAGCTTGCCAATCTTTCTATCTCCAAAGAGGTCACAGAACCTGATCATTTGTTTGTTGCTGATGGTAAACCATTATCTATCTTGAACAATGGTATTGCTCATATCTCTACACCATTTAAAAAACTTGCTTTACATGATGTCTTACACGTTCCTAATATTACTCAAAATCTTGTTTGGGTTTCACAATTATGCCAAACTAATGATGTTTCTATTGAATTTTTTCCATGACATTTTGAGATCAAGGATTTGCGAACCGTGAGGATGTTGTTGCAAGGAAGCAATGAGGATAATCTTTACAAACTGCCATTAAGCCATGTTCCATCTCAAAGTCATCATGTTGTCAAACAACCTTCCCTTGAACTTTGGCACCAACGCCTTGGTCATCCTGACTCTCGTGTCCTCCATTCTGCCCTCAAGGCTCATAATCTGCCTATTGCTTCTTCCAATAAACATTGTTCAGATTGTTCACTTAATAAGAGTCATAAGTTATCTTTCAATAAAAACACTTTAGCTAGTAGTGGTCATCTAGACATTGTGTTTTCTAATGTATGGGGCCCTGTTCCAGTTCATTCAATATATGGATTCTTATATTATGTAATTTTTATTGATCATTATTCTAAAAATGTTTGGTTGTATCCCATGAAGCAAAAGCCAAATGTCTCTCTCATTTTTCCAATGTTGAAATCCTTGGTTGAAAACAATTGCAAAATAGTATCAAAACTCTTTATTTAGACAATGGTGGTGAATACATAAAACTTCGGTCTTTTCTACAACAACATGGCATAACTCATCTTACTACTCTACCCTATACACCTGAACATAATGGGCTTTCTGAAAGTAAACATCGTCGTTTAGTTGAAACAGCTCGTTTTTTGCTTCATCGTGCTAAACTACCTCCTATGTTCTGGTGTTATGCTTTACAAACAGCTTCCTTCCTCATAAACCGACTTCCTACTCCTAGCCTCAAAATGGTCACTCCTCAAGAAAAAAATTTAAAACAAATTCCGAACTATACCAAACTCAAGACCTTTGGGTGTCTTTGCTATCCTTGGCTTGCACCTTACTCCACCAACAAACTTGTTCCAAAGTCCCAACCTTGTGTTTTTCTAGGGTATAGCCCAACTCAAAGTGCTTATTTATGCTTCAATCCAACCACTAACAAACTTTACACTTCAAGACATGTTCAGTTTGTTGAAAACGTCTTTCCTTATTCCACTCTAACTCGTTCTATCCCTTCTTCAAATTCAAATTCGTGCCCCACAAACTCTATCCCTTCATCTAATCCTCCAACCAACTTTGAATTATTCAAATCAACCACCTTATCCATTCCTCCCTTAACTGTTGATCACTTCAACTTATCTCCCTTATCTCCTACCTTATCCACTCCAACAAATTCTTCTAACCATTCCCATTCTTCTCTATCTCCTTCCATATCAGAAAATTCATCACCCGAATCTACTCATGCTCAACCATCTCCATCTCTTCCCGATCTATCCTCATCACAGCAACCAGCAACAACATCACTCCCTGCCGCAGGTCCTTCTCTACATCCCATGGTCACACGATCTAAGAATGGCATTCATAAACCGAAAAAAATTAACACTGTTAGCAAGTTTCCATTGGCTGCTCCTATATAGAACCATCTTGTCCATCACAAGCTATCAAATATCCTGAATGGAAAGCTGCAATGAGTGATGAATTCAATGCTCTTATGACCAATGGCACTTGGTCTCTTGTTCTTGCACATTCTTCTCAAAATGTCATTGGTTGTAAATGGATTTTTCGAATCAAAAGAAACCCAGATGGTTCAGTTACTCGATATAAGGCACGTTTGGTTGCCAAAGGTTTTCACCAACAACCTGGCATTGACTATAAGGACACTTCTAGTCCTGTAGTCAAACCTCAAACAATTAAGTTGGTCTTATGCATTGCTCTATATCGAGGATGGTCACTATCTCATATGGATGTCAACAATGCCTTTCTTAATGGCACAATTTCATAAGATCTTTATATGGCTCAACCTTATGGCTTTGTTCATCCCCAACATCCTCAGCATGTGTGCAAACTGCACAAGGCACTCTATGGACTAAAACAAACCCCAAGGGCTTGGTATCAGGCACTTAGAGAGTTTCTTTTGGATTTTGGCTTCACAAATGCCAAATCTGACACATCTTTGTTTACTTATGTCCATGGCAGCATTATTGCTTATTTTTTGGTTTTATGTTGATGAAATCCTACTCACAGGTGATGATCCTCAATTTTTGCATCAGTTTCAGAAGGCATTATCCAACAAGTTCTCACTTAAAACTCTTGGATTTCCAAGTCATTTTCTGGGTATTGAGTTTGTTCCTACTGCCAAAGGGTTATTTCTGTCACAACAGCACTATATTCGGGAACTCTTGCAGTCCACAAATATGATTGATGCAAAACCAGTTTGCACTCCGATGTCCACCACTTGTTCCCTCATTGTTCCTTCTGATACTCCACTTTGCGATGTTACAGATTTTAGAAGGATTGTTGGTTCTCTTCAATACTTGTCCCTTACAAGACCTGATATTTCTTTCTCTGTGAACCGGTTACCTCAGCATTTATCGGCTCCAACCAATCTACACATGCAAGCTGCTAAGCGTGTTATGAGATACTTGAAGTGTTCAATTACAAAAGGACTTCATCTTGCACGTGATAGCTCTCTTGCTCTCACTGCTTATTGCGATGTAGACTGGGCTGGTGATCAAGCTGACTATAAGTCAACTGCTGCCTATACACTGTTTATCTTGGAGCTAATCCTATTTCTTGGTCTTGCAAGAAGCAAAGTACTGTTGCTAAATCATCAACAGAAGCAGAGTACCGAACCATAGCCTCTAAAACAATGGAATTACTTTGGTTGCAGGAGTTATTTAAAGAACTACATTGTCCTATCACTACCAAGCCAACCATTTATTCAGATAATCTAGGGGCTACTTATTTATGTGCTAACCCAGTGTTTCATTCCCGAATGAAACATTTAGTCATTGATTATCATTTTGTTCGTGACCTTGTCCAAAGTGATAAGCTTCAAGTACTTCATGTTCCTACTGGTGCTCAACTTGCAGACCTTCTTACCAAACCTTTGTCCAGCTCGTGCCATTCATTATCGTCTTCGAAGATTGATGTTGTTGATCTCTCCCCCATCTTGCGGGGGCGTGTAGAAGCTGTTGCAGAAACTCAGTCAACATAAAATCTGTGAATGCCTAATTTTATCCGGATGTTTGTTTTTAATTAATATTTTAAAAAATAATAAACAAAAAAATGATAAAATAAAACAAAAAATGATTTTATTCTTGGCCCATTATAGAATTAGTGTAGCTCATTTTCATTTTATTATTACAAATGGCTTGTTGACCCATTATCTAAGCCCAACCAAAACATTTTGTTTTTTAAATCTGATTTGTCGTCAGAATAAATTTAAAAAAAATAATAAAAAGTAAAAAAAAATTAAAAAAAGAGCTAGTTTTCACTTTGCTCCTTCAAGTATGGATCAACTTTGTTTTATTTCCCCTTTCTTGTTTTCTTTTACTTTTTTACTAAAAAGGGAGGCACTATCCCTGCCCTTGCACCAGCCATACAGAGTGGTGGGAGTAAAGGCTGATTTGCTCCCCACTACTTGTACCTACACCAGCTGGCCTAACAAGAAGATTTGTCATCTTCTTCATTTTTTTTGCTACAAATTAGGCATTCAACAGTAGAAAAAGGGGGGATTCGGATCAGCAAAAACAAAAATAGAGAAATATTCAAAGAGCTCTTTCCTCTATTCTTCTCCTTCCTTGGTTTCACTTCATCTTCATCAAACTTCATCTTTTCCTTATTCTGTTTCCTCTTCTTCCTCTTTTTTTTTTCTTTTTAAAAAAAACAAAAAAACAAACGAAACAAAAAACCAAACAACAAAAGGCAACAAGAGAAGACAATATGTTTCTGAGGTAGAAGAACAGCCCAAACTTGATTTCCTCCATAGCCACTGCCACGGATTCGCCCACCACGCCGGATCCTCGCCGCCTTGAACGCATCCAGTTGCAGCCTCGCCGCCGCTCGCGCCTTCCATCACCGTCGGCTTTCGCAGATCTACTTGGACCGCTGCTGCCTTGAACAGCTCCTTTCGCGAACCAGGCCACCACTCAGCACCATCGCCACCGGCCAAAGCTCTCACACAGTCCACCACGCCTCTACCACGAGACACCGCCATCACCGTGCGATTTCCGGAGCACCACCGTCTCGAACCATCACAGTGACTTCATCCCTGTCTGCTGCGTGTTGGCAAGATTCTCCTCTTGATGGCTTTTCATTTTGCTTGAATTGTTATTATGTGGCTGCTAGGTTTTAGTGCTCATGGGTTTGTTAGTGGGCCTAAATAATTTGTTTTTTTTTTTTCTGTCCGAAAATTGGGCTTGGAGTTGTAACCAAAATTGGGCTTAGATTAGGTAGTATAATAACCCATTTTGCTTCTAAAGAGTTTTAATAAGAAATAAATAAAAAAAAATATTTTAAAAATATTTTCAATCATTGATTTAAATAAAATTATGCTACTAATATTTTGAAATAAAAAAATCTCTTTTGAGTTCACGCAACAATCTACGACGTAGATGTATGGATTTTTTTTCTCATCCTCAAGTGTCGTATGAATTGTAAGGGTTCATCGTATAGCTTTGCTAACTTTAACCCTATGCAAGAGTGAATTCCCTTTTGTAAAAAAATAATAAATGTTTTTCAGTTTACACTTTTAACCAATTTTACTCAATTTAATTTTATAAAAATATCTTTTGAATTCACGCACCAATCTACGACGTTGATGTATGGACTTATTCATCCTCAAGTGTCGTATGAATTGTAAGGGTTTATCGTATAAAGACTTCTTTATCTTGGACTCTGTGCAAGGGTGAATTTATTTTTAAATAAAATCCCTTTTTTAACAAAAAAAATCAAAAATCAAATCTTTATCAAAAATTAAAATTAACCAACCAATCAAATATTTTCTAAAAAGAACTATGTGGCTTTGAGTTTGTCATCGCACCCGGGAATACGTAGAACCAGAATCAATCATTCTGTCAAGCCAAAATTTAATTTTCTCTTTTGTTGTGTTATCTTTTAATTTAATTTAAAAAGTGGGGTAAAATAAATATTTTCAAAGACTATTAAAATTATTTTGCGCAATTAACTTGAGGTCCAGATTTTAAAGCAGGCGATGTAGGGTGCTAACACCTTCCCTACTCGTAACCGACTCCCGGACTCAAATCTCTATCTTTTTTTAAGACCAGTTTACATTAAATAAATGGTTTTTTCAATGCTTTTCTCAAATAAAATATTGGTGGCGGCTCCTCTGTTTTTACCTTTCTTTTAACGGCGCCCGGACGGGACGATCGCGACAGCTGGCGACTCCACTGGGGAGTTGGAGAGTCAGGCCCTACATAGTAGGTTGTGCATTTTTTAATAGCTTTGAAAATATTAGTTTTACCCTTCTTTGTTTTATTTATTTCGTAAATAGTTTTATCTGTTCTTATAAATGTCTTTGTATATTCCTGCAACCCTAGGGTAGAAAACTCTTTTAAATGCTGGCTGTTCTTTTGCAGGTTTGGGGATAATTTTTTTTGGTTTTGTGCAAGTTTGCTTACTCCCAGCACACACATCACCATCACATATTCATACACATTTGGGCTCTATACCCGAGTCTTGGAATGCCATAAGATTAGAAGGGGCTTCAGTGATGTTATTGTGATGCTTTTGCGTCCCTGACAGTCGCTGATTCTCCCGCTCGGATTGCTACCGGTACATGGACTACCATATTGTGACTTATTTGTCCCTGTGGTGAGGTTCAGGGAATCGGATCCTTATCTTTTAGATGAGGGTAATTCGGGGACCATATGTTTAGGGGTCTAGATATGTCCCGAAAGTCATGCACATAAAATGCCATTAGCAGCCTACCAAACTAGGGTCCTGACCTAGAAGTTCAAATTTTAGGATATGACCTACGTAGGACAAAAGGGAGCACATTCTGTCTTTTTCTGTAGCATGAATAATCACATTTATATCTCATGCATCATAAGATTTTCTTCATGCACCTTAACATGCAATTCATTCATGCATTCTGTTACACTCATTCTTATTCATTGTATGCTCGTGCATGTAGTATTTCAGGTCATGCATCGTCAATATGTCATTCGTTCATGCATTTCGGTACACTCTCATGCATAAGTAAATTTACTTTCCAAATGTTATTAATAAAATAAAATTTCCCTTGCACAGATAATTTGATGAGAGATAACACCTTTGATAACAAGAGATGGAAAAAGTCGGACACACTAGCAATGCTCCCGCCACCAAGAGCTCCAGGGTGATTTTAAACTCATTAGAGAATCTGAAAGAGTTGAGCCAGTCTTTGCCTCAAGAACATCGAAGAAGCTTCGTCAAGAAGTATGGATGGATCTTGGACCTAATTTTCATACCGGTTGAAGCTACTGCTTTGAGTGCTCTAAGTCAGTATTGGAACCCACACATTAGATATTTCGAGTTGCCAAACATGGACATTAATTACACCCACCATTGAAGAATATGCTTGCCTATTAAGGTTGCCAATACAGAAAAATCCCGCCGTGTACTTTCACCTAGGGCAATACTTGACCACTGCAAGCATAGCAGGGTTACTAAGGCTTCCTGAAATTGAAGTGAACTTGATCACAGCACTCAAACTCGCGAGGGTTAGCCCGAAAGTTTCTTGAAAATCATTTGAGGAAACTAATGGATCGACAAGACTGGGAAACCTTTGAGAGGGTATTGGCACTAGCAATATATGGGTTGGTTTTGTTTCCATCAGTGCTAGACATGATAGATCAAGCAGCAATGGACGTGTTCTTCACAATTGAAAGAAAGAAAAACCTCGTGCCGTCAGTATTAGCTGAAACGCTTTTGACTCTAGAATTTTGCCAGCGGCATCCAAAGGGGAAGCTCCGATGTTGTGCACAGTTGCTCTATGTATGGGTCATGACTCACATGTACGCAAAAGGCCATATCAACCACCATTCAGATCCCCTAAGAGGCTTCCATAACATCCCTACAAGACAGCTTAATGAAGAGGAATGGAAGAGCGAGTTTGACAAAGTGGAAAGAGACTCTTTTAAGTGGGTATGCCCATGGTACGAAAGTCAGCAGGGGCAAGATATCATTTATAGTTGTGGTGACTATCCAAATGTTCCTTTGATGGGCCCAAGAGGGTGCATATCCTACACACCCGCCATAGCCTTACGACAACTTTGTTGGACGCAAACCGTGCCACGAGAAGAACAACTCGGTGGATGCTGTTTCCGATACGAGAATGGTGAGATTACCAAGTTGTTAGCAAAAGAAGTTAGAAATGCATGGAAAAATGTAAGGATGGCGGGGAGATCACAATTGGGCCGATCAATCCTAATCATTATCTCAGAATATGAAGCATGGAGAAAATCAAGGAAAGGTCCCGTCAACATTCCTGCAGAAAACACGAAAGCTGAAGATTACTCCCCTTTGGTAACTCAAATGGCAGAACAACTGAAGGTTCTGGAAGCACAAATGAAGGAAATGGAACAACAAAAGCAAGATGCCGAGTTGAAAATAGTCATTAGTCAGAAGCGTTGTGAGAAGTTAACAAAGGAAAATGAACACTTAAAAGATTTGTGTGTAGATATCTCCGCAACCTCAAGAGTCCAGAAGAATGCAGACGAGGTCCCGCCGAGCGTCATGACTAGGATCCAGAATCTTGAAAGTAAAGTATTGTCCTTGACAGCAGAGAGGCATCAACTAAGAAAAGAAAATCGCCAGTTAGAAGTAGAAGTCATTCAGCAAGGAGATGTGAGGAAGTCATTGGAAGTGGAAGTTAATCGACAAAGGGGAGTCAATGCCAGCTTACAAAAGCAAATTTGTGCATAAGACAGGATGACTGATGAATTGGTACAAAAGGTCCAAGAGCTGAATACCCTATTAGTCGAAATTAAGAAGCAGTGCGATTTAGGGTGGACCTCAGCAAAACACTATCATGATCAAGTGGTTCAAGCAATGAATGCCGTGAAGCAGTGGAGAGAAGAGGCACGGGAGCGAGGGATAGATATTGACATATGGGAAAAAAGATATATGAGCATGAATTTGGAGCTACGCCATTGTATTCCAAAATTTGTCAAACGCTTTGAAAAGGCAGGAAAACAAATTCGTGCGGACCCTATGCTTCGTCTCCCAGCTGAGTTTGATGATTTCATGCAAATGTGTGGAGGGTTTGCTCGAGGGCTAAAAAGAAAGAGACCTAAGTTGTTGAATTTAGGATGAAAATGTTGTAACAATATCGAGAATTATGATGTAATCCCAATTTCTGTATTACTTTGAGGAGATTTGTCCTTGCCTCCATGATTCTATGTATTGCTTTGAGGAGTTTTTAATGAAATCTGTTCTTGCCTCTATGATTCCTTCGCACTCCAACTCTTGCACTTAACTTGCGACGACACCTACCGTGGAGCATGGTCTTCCTTTAATATGTGGTCAACTACATCTTTGCCTTATAAGATTCTTCCTTCTGCACAAAGGGTAGAACGAGATGTCTCAATTCATAATTGCTAGTGTGTTTGAGACAACATCTGTTATGGAGAGTTGCTTCTCCCCTAAATTTGTTGTCAACTCCATTGCATCTTATGAGCACAATGCTCTCTGTGTGGGGTGGAGGGACCATCTCTTATCTGTTATAAGGTGTTAACTCAAAAAATAATAATAAACTCCAACGGTGATTTTTATAAAAGCTTTTTTGCATTTGCCAACATTTTGTTCTCACTTTTGTTTTGATTAAAACAGTGTGGCTTTTCTGAACAATTGCTCCAAGACACCCTTATCGCACTCGGTCACAGACAAGAGCCATGACGGATGAACTAGAAGAAGTCCAAGAGATCAGGGATGAAGTCAGTCAAATCAAGGATCAGATGACTAAGATGATGGAGATCCTACAAGCAATGCAGAAGGAAAAGAACACAAAGGAGAACCCTCAAGCCTCGAATGAAGGACATCCCGCCCGGTTTTGCTCAGATTCCTATTCAAGGCTTCAACCAACCAAGGGCCATGATGCCTCTCACCATTTATCCAAGCAACCAAACTCACCTTTCATTTGACCCGAACAATCCCCCATACGGTTTGCCTCGCGGATTTGTGCCACCAACGGCCCCTAGCCCACAAGATGGCATTCAAAACTCCGAACATATCACTCATACACAAACCCCCACCGATGCTGTCGAAATGCCACAAACACAAACTGTCAACCCTGCAGATGGTAACACCCCGACGGTGACACTTTCTGCCAATCCAAAAACCCCACAATGCATCCTACATTATGGGCCCCATGGGACTCAAATAATGCCAAACTCTGGATCCTCCTACATGCCATACTCATTCCCTCAAAATATGTACGGTGAAACTCCAGTGAATCAGTCAGGAGGGAATTCCCAATCTAAAGAAAAGTTGGAAGTACTAGAGGAAAGACTACGGGCCATTGAAGGAGTAAATAGTTATGGTCTGCGGGATGCTTCGGAACTTTGTCTGGTACCAAATGTTATAATTCCACCAAAATTTAAGGTGCCCGATTTCGACAAATATCGGGGAACCACTTGTCTCAAAAACCATTTGACCATGTATGTAAGAAAGATGGCATCATACGCTCAAAATGATAAGATGGCCCCACGTCCGATCCTTCAAAGATCTAGCAGATGCATTCCTGAAGCAATACAAGTACAATATTGACATGGCTCCCGATAGGATACAACTCCAAAATATGGCAAAGAGAGACACTGAGACTTTCAAGGAGTATGCACAATGATGGAGGGAATTGGCTGCTCAAGTAGAGCCTCCATTAGCTGAGAAAGAAATTGTGGCAATGTTCATTGATACACTCCAATCGCCCTTCTATGATAGAATGATTGGGAGTGTGTCATCAAACTTTTCTGATATGGTCATCATCGGTGAGAGAATTGAAAGTGGACTGAGGAATGGCAAGATCACCGAGTCTTCAGCAGCGAACGGCCCAAAGAAAGCCCCGTTTTTGAAAAGGAAAGAGGGGGAAGCACATGCAGTAACCTTTGAACAAAAGAAACAAAACCAATATAGACCAAACCAAACACCTGCCTTCCAAGCCCAATACGCCCCATATCACCAAGCCAACCAGCCATACATCGCTGCCACCTCACAATTTCCAAATCCTCAACAGATGGCTCCTTACCGGTCATCATACCCTTCTCAGCCTCAAACGCACCCTACCATGCCACCTCAAATTTTTCAACCCCTAAGTCAAAACCCAAACACCAGCCAAACAAGACCACCGTATAACTCGGAAAGAAAGTCAGTACATTTCGACCCAATACCCATGACCTACACTGAACTACTGCATCAACTTATAAGCAAATATGTGTTGACTCCTATCCCAATGAAACCATTGGGCCCTCCTTATCCGAAGTGGTTTGACCCAAATGCTAAATGTGAGTATCATGCGGGGGCAATAGGTCATTCCACTGAGAACTGCAGGGATTTCAAATTTAAGGTACAAGATCTTATTGATGCTAAGTGGTTGAGATTTCAGAAAGATGCTCCGAATGGGGCACAAGGTCCTATGCCAAATCACGGGGGTTCGGGAATCAATGTCGTAGATAGCTTCAGGGAACCTGCTCTTAAGAGCCAAGTGACTGATGTCAGAACTCCCATGAGGGTTATTTTAAGAGAGATGTAAAAACATAGATTGGTGCAAACCTCAATCGTTGAAGAGAAGACCCTCGATGAAGAGATAAGGTGTGACTTCGATGGGAATATGGGGCATTCAATTGAATACTGTGCAGAATTTAGACAGGTTGTACAACAGTTAATAGATATGAAGATTATCCTAATTGGTCGTGAATCGAATGAGTGTGGCATTAACATGGTTGCTGAATCTACAATTTCCCCAACTCCAGTTAAGATAACTCCTTTTGCTGTTGTGGTTAATCCTTAACCGATTCCTGAGCAAGTCGCTCTGAAGCCAGTGGTGATACACTATACTGAGAAGGAACCTATGTCGGTTTCGAGTGGGCCAACACCAGTTGTCATCCGAGTCCCAGGTCCTTTCCCTTACAAGGACACCAAAGCGGTGCCATGGAAATATGATAGGCAGGTTCAACAAAGTCCTTCCAACGGGACCACTGTGGTTACCAACATTTCGGGAGTTGGTGGAGTGACTAGGAGTGGTCGCATTTATACTCCAGAGGTATTGCAAAGGAAGGGAGGGAACAGAAAAGGAAGAAAAAGATCGCAAGGGGATGGAGAAGGTGGAAGGAACTCCGGATGAAAATGATACAAAAGGGGGTGATAATAAAAAGGAGGTATCTGATGAAGAAGTCGGTGAATTCCTGAAGTTCATCAAGAAAAGCGAATACAGGGTGGTGGATCAATTGAATCGAACTCCAGCTCGGATATCTCTTTTGTCTTTGTTGATGAATTCTGAGCCACATAGGAGAGTACTGATGAAGGTGTTGAATCAGGCTCATGTCTCTCATGACATCACAATTGATAAGCTCGATAACATCATGGGTAACATCGTTGCTGATAATTATATCACTTTCACTGATGATGAAATTCCAGCTGAAGGAATAGGGCACAACAAGGCGTTCCACGTCTCTGTGAAGTGTCGAGATCATGTCATGGCTAGGATTCTCATTGATAATGGTTCTTCTTTGAATGTAATGCCAAAGTCAACACTGGAAAAGTTGCCTTTCGATGGAACTCATATGAAGCCAAGCACAATGATTGTAAGAGATTTTGATGGCACCCGAAGGGAAGTCATGGGAGAAATTGAATTGCCCATTCAGATTGGCCCTTGCACCTTTGAAATACTCTTCCAAGTAATGGACATCACACCAACTTACAGTTGTCTCCTAGGACGACCATGGATCCATTCGTTTGGAGCTGTACCTTCCACATTGCACCAGAAAGTGAAGTTCATTGTCGATAGTAAGTTGATAATTGTTTTTGGAGAGGAGGATATGTTAGTGAGTAAGCCATCAACAACCCCTTACATTGAAGCTGCCGAAGAAGCTCTCGAGTCCGCTTTCCAATCGCTTGAAATTGCCAATGCCACTTATGTTGGGGATGGTGCTCCACTCTTGAAACCTCGGTGATCTAAAACATCCATTATGATGGCTAAGGTTATGCTCGAAGGAGGATACCGACCTGGAAGCGGTTTGGGGAAGAATAGCCAAGGTGTCACTGACATCCTCATGCTCACTAAGAACAAGGACAGGTTTGGGTTGGGATATAAACCCACCAAGGCCGACAAGATGAGGGTTATAGAAGAGAAGAAAAGAAAGAGGTTGGCTCGGCTGGAAAATCGTGAATATGAGGCTGAAATGGTTCCCATCTGTGACATTCGACAAAGCTTCCGGAGTGTGGGGTTCGCATTCCTGGACCAAGCAGCAGGTGTTGAAGATGATTATCCCGCCGGTCATGGTGTCAATCTGGTGTATCCATGCCCTCCGGATACAGAGCTCAACAATTGGGAGGTCATCGAGTTCCCCAAGACCATAGAGTTTTTTTTCAAAGTAATTCTATAATGCTTATCCTTTAGCTCTGTCCAAGGCTTTAGGATTTTTGTGTAATGGGCTTACTTGTTTCCGTTTCAGTATGACTTATCAATAAATGCGTGCATTCAATATCTTTATGTTCTTATCCTTCTTTTTTTTTACTTTTGCTTTTATTCATCGTTCCTCACCAATAAATGCAGTTTCCCATCTGTAACCTTTATTCATTCATCTTTCCCTGATAACTACCAAATGCAGATCTAAAAGTGACTCTCTGGAAAATGACAGTGTTAATAACTCAGCATACAATTTTGACTATCCTATTGATCATGCTGATGAGGTTGTTGATGATGACGGGGAAGTTCCTCCTGAACTATTGAGGTTGGTAGAACAAGAAGCCAGGGAAATTCGACCCCATGAAGAGCCGAGTGAACTAATCAATTTTGGAACCGAAGATGATAAAAAAGAGGTCAAGATTGGCCTTTCCCTGAAAGAAAAGGAGCAAAGTAGGATGATCAAGTTGTTGATGGATTATAAAGATGTTTTCGCATGGTCGTACCAAAACATGCCAGGGTTAGACCCTAGTGTAGTAGAACAAAAACTGCCATTAAAGCCGGAGTGTCCTCCAATAAAGCAGAAGCTACGAAGGATGAAAACGGAAATGTCTTTAAAGATCAAGGAGGAGGTCAAGAAGCAACTGGATGCAGGTTTCCTAGAAGTTGTAAAGTACCCTCAATGGGTCGCTAATATTGTTCCTGTTCCCAAGAAAGATGGAAAGGTTTGAATGTGTGTTGACTATCGAGATCTGAACAGAGCTAGCCCCAAAGATGACTTTCCTCTGTCTCACATTGATGTTCTTGTAGATAATACTGCCCAACATGCATTATTCTCTTTCATGGATGGATTCTCGGGATATAATCAGATCAAGATGGCACCAGAAGATATGGAGAAAACTACATTTGTCACTTTATGGGGGACCTTTTGCTACAAGGTTGTGCCATTTGGCTTGAAAAATGCTGGGGCAACATATCAGCGGGCTATGGTGGCTTTGTTCCATGACATGATGCATAAAGAGATAGAAGTTGATGTAGACGATATGATCGCCAAGTCCAGATCTGAAGACGACCAGATTGATAATCTGCAGAAACTTTTTGAGCGGTTAAGGAAGTTTAAGCTCTGACTGAATCCCGCCAAATGCACTTTTGGAGTGAAATCAGGCAAGCTTCTGGGGTTCATTGTTAGTCAAAGAGGAATAGAGGTTGATTCTGAAAAATTTCGAGCAATAATCGATATGCCAGCACCTCGAATGGAGAAAGAAGTTCGTGGGTTTTTAGGAAGATTGAACTACATTGCCCGGTTCATCTCCCAACTGACCGTGACATGTGAACCAATCTTTAAATTGCTACGCAAAAATCAGGCAGTAACATGGAATGAAGATTGTCAAAAAGCCTTTGAGAAGATCAAACAATACCTACATGAGTCTCCAGTCTTGGTTCCCCCATTTCCGGGAAGACCTCTCATCATGTATTTGACTGTGCTAGATGAATCAATGGGTTGTGTGCTAGGGCAACACGATGAGTCGGGAAGAAAAGAACATGCCATCTATTATCTAAGTAAGAAGTTCACCAGTTGTGAGGCCAACTACTCACTACTGGAACGCACTTGCTGTGTTTTGGCTTGGGCGGCTCGCCTTTTGAGACATTACATGTTGTGTTACATTACCTGGTTGGTGTCCAAAATGGATCCAATCAAGTATATCTTCGATAAGCCTGCTCTGACTAGAAGAATTGCTTGCTGGCAAGTCCTGCTATCAGAATACAACATTGTTTATGTCACCCAAAAGGTAGTAAAAGGTAGCGCTCCCGCAGAATATCTAGCCAATCAGCCAGTAGAAGATTATGGATCGATGTTGGGACGCCGGCAAGTGTACCGGGTCGTCGCAAGTAATAAAATAAACACGATAAGTAATTACCGAGGTCGAACTCAGGGATTGGGCTACCAATTCGATAATCCGCGAGAAATCCGATACGTTTGGTCAAGTTACAGAAGGTGGTTGAGAGAGAGAGATTAATATCAAAAATTCAGTTAACGAATCTAATAAACTAATTAACTAAAAATCAGAAATTAAAATGTCCAAGGTCACAAATCCACCTACCCAATATGTATTCCCAAGTGATGATGAATTCCTCCCTAAGTTCAATTACAATGTCAACCAGGACCCCTAAATTCTCCTAAATCCACTCTCGTGCTCATTAGGACGTATTCGACGATTGGATTAATTACTTACTAGGTCTCATAATCCTAATCTCGAATTTGATTAATTCTTGTTCCCTATAAGGTTGCACCGATCTCCTACTCACTCTCGTGCAATATTCGATCGATGATCCCAATTCAAGTTCTAAACGCGAATCGCTGACTAGGCCTCATCAACGTTAACAAGTCAATCACGCAACACATATGATTAACACAATCAAATCAGAATTGGAAAACATTTATTGAGAAAAAGGGAGAAAGACATACATCATATCGAATCTACACTGCCATGGGTGGCTTCATCGTTCCCTCAGACGAGGGGATTAGTTCCTCATGCTCATAGACAAACAATCGGACATAATCTCCATAAGAAAAAGGGAGACGCAACTCCAAAGAGAAAAGAAATTACCCTAAACACTACTCTAAACAGTGGAAAACTACTAGGATTCGCGGCCCTCCAAAAGCCCTCCAGCCTCCTCAAGATGGATTGATCTGAAACAGCCTTTATATAGGATTCCTGATCTGCGCTCGCTCGCGAGGCGAGAATTAAAATTGGCGCGCTTTCAATTTGAACTCTCGCGAGGCGAAAGTGTGTTCGCGGTGCGAGTCTTCAATTCTAGGCAGTGACTTTCATCACGGCTGGGCCGTGATGGTCTCTGACTTCCAGGGTCTTCAAACTCTCGCGGGGCGAGATTCTTCTCGCTGGGCGAGACTTCAAACCTTAAACTGTCACGGGCGTGGTCTTCATCACGGCTTGGCCGTGATGGTCTCTGTCTTGCAGGTCTTCATGATTCGCGGGGCGAACATATTCTCGCGTGGCGAGACAGAATTGATGACCTTCTTTGTTTTATCTGTTCTTCAGGCTCGCGAGGCGATCATCCACTCGCGAGGCGAGTATCTCCAGAAGTGCTTTTTCCACTGCTTCTTGACTTTCCTTGACTCCCGGAGCTTCACTTATTGACCTGAAAACACCAAAAGCAACAAAAAGCGTAATTCTATTCAAAATAAGCTAAAAACTACACAAAAGACGCAAAACGAGTCAAAGTCCAACTTAGGAACAAAACAAGGCAAATTTGGGCGAAAACGAGATTGAACTCGAATAATTTGCACAAAAACCACGGTCCATCTAGTTATAAAACTAGATAAGCCGAAGGCTTATCAATCGATGCAATGCAATTTCCCAGATGAAGATATAATGGCTTTGTTCGATCACGTACAATCACCAGAAAAAGAAAAGTGGACTTTGTTATTTGATGGAGCTTCTAATGCATTGGGGCATGGAATCGGGGCAATACTAATCTCACCGGAAAATGATTATTTCCCCATCACTGCAAGGCTTTGCTTTGATTGTACAAACAATATAGCCGAATATGAAGCTTGTGCGCTCGGGATTCTGAGAGAGGCAGAATTGGAAGAAGCCAAATGGGTCCAAGATCGACTCGATCAATTGAACCTTATTGAAGAGAAGAGATTAACAGCACTGTGTCACGGCCAATTGTACCAGAAAAGGTTGATGAGAGCTTACGAGAAGAAAGTACGCCCCCGGCAGTTTCGGGAGGGTGATCTAGTGCTCAAAAAGATCCTACCAATCCAAAAGGATCATAATGGGAAGTGGAACTCGAACTACGAAGGACCTTAGGTTGTGAAAAAGCCCTTCTCGGGAGGAGCTTTAATTCTCACCAGGATGGATGGGGAAGATCTTCCACTCCCTGTAAACTCGGATGCAGTCAAAAAGTACTATGCTTGAACTCACTTCCCAAAAAAAATCAAAAAGAAAGAATGAAAAGAAAAAGAAATGGAAAATCTCGCTAGACTGAAAATCTGAAAAGACGGTCTAGGCAAAAGTTAGAGCTGCCCGATAGAATGAAAACTTGAAAAAGGCAGTCTAGGCAAAAGTTAGGGTTAAAAAGAAAAAACATAACAATGGAAGTGTCGTCAAGCCGATGAATTGGGGCAATCAGTGGGCTAGATGCATGAAGACTAGGGCAGATAGCATTCTCAGATGTTGATTAGTGAGCAGTCAATATGGAATGAGAGATACTAACACTAGTCATGGAAAGAGACGTCACTTGAGGAGATGTGATTCCACTCCACAACCTTTTTGCAATTCCATACTCCATTGTAATATCTGCTTTGTATACCTTTTCGGTCCAAATATAATGACATTGACTCCCAATTCTTTTTACCCTTATCTCTTTCTCTTAACTTTTGTCAATTGTGTGTGTGCATTCATCATGATAAGTATATACTGAAATGTGAAACATGTATCGATGTCTTCAAGATGCATTTAGAATTCCCTTGAAAATCTCAAAAGTTCATAAAGAACGAGATGATCTCCCGACAAAGGGCACCGTGGTCTACTGACAGGAGGCACGGGGACAATCATTGCAAAGGAAGCATACCCTTTCAAAAGTGCTTAGCCTTTATTCTCCGCGAAGACAGGACTTGTTTTAGTTCATCTCAGAGCTTGTTTGTGATCAACACTTTAACGGGTCAAGGGTGATAATAAAAACCACATAAACGATGAAAAAATTAAAAATAGTAATGTGTTACGAGTTTTCCTTGTGTTGCGTTGAAATCATTTGAGGTTTTCATCAAGCATATAGGACATTTTTGGCATCATGCATTGCAATTGTTTATCTCTTGTGAGCACAAAACCCAGTAAATTGCACAGACATCATAGGTTTTTACCAAGGTTTTGAAAACCGGACCGGACCGGCCGGTCCGACCGGTTTAACCGGGAAACGGGACCATGGCCGGTCCGGTCAGCAGGGAAACCGTCCCTGTGGTAAATCGGTGCAAAAACCGAAAAACCGATTCAAAACTAGTAAAACCGGTCATAACCGATAGTGAACCGGTTTCCATAAAAAAAAATCAGTATAAAAGGATTGGGCCATCCTAGCCAAAACACAATTCTTTTGTTTTCTAACATATGTGGGCTGGTTGTAGATTTTGGGTTGGTTTTCCCTATGAAGATGATTTTAACATATATCTTTATATTTATTTAGTTTAATTTCAAAATAAAAAAATTTGTGCTTAATAATTTTAGTTGTTATGTTGTTTTTTTGTTTAATATTGTTACAAATATTATATTAAAAATTAAAATAATATTATTTAATTATAATCGGTTCAACCTCGGTTGGACCATTGAACCTCGAACCGCTGCCTTCACCGGTTCGATGGTCGATCCGATTTTGTAAACCTTGGTTTTTACCTTTCATGTCAAGCTTCCGCGGATAACCGACTCCACAAGCTTTTTAACCTTTTTGTTTGCAAGCTTCAGCGGATACCTTACTCCACAAGCTTTTTATCTTTTCTTTAAAGCTTCAGCGGATACCCGACTCCGCATGCTTTTTACCTTTTCTGTCAAGCTTCAGTGGATAATTGACTCCGTAAGCTTTTAACCTTTTGTTTAGCGGATAACCGACTCCGCAAGCTTTTAATCCTTTTGCTTTCAAGCTTCAGCGAACAACCGACTCCGTAAGCTTTTAACCTTTCTTTTCAGGCTTCAATGGATAACCAACTCCGGAAGCTTTCTATATTTGGCAGGTACCATACCCCATAAGATCTTTTGACTTCAAGCTTCGGCAGATACCCAACTCCGCAAGCTTTCTACCTTTCTTTTCAAGCTTCAGCGGATAATCGACTCCGCAAGCTTTTAATCCTTTGTTTTCAGGCTTCAGGGGACAAACGACTCCGCAAGCTTATCTTTCTGTTCGAGCTTCTATGGGCAATCCATCCCATAAGCTCTTTTAATTATGCATCCTTTTACTTGTCAGTGAGCCCTGGCCAAAATTGGAGTTCATGTCTTTACTCGTTTCTTATAACGATAATAGGTTAACTATGGCTACACCTACTATCTAATAAGAAACAAGTAAAGAAGGGCAGCTGTGAACGCCTAATTTTGTCCGGATGTTTGTTTTTAATTAATATTTTAAAAAATAATAAACAAAAAAAGTGATAAAATAAAACAAAAAATGATTTTATTCTTGTCCCATTATAGAATTAGTGTAGCCCATTTTCATTTTATTGTTACAAATGGCTTGTTGGCCCATTATCCAAGCCCAACTAAAACATTTTGTTTTTTAAATCTGATTTGTCATCAGAATAAATTAAAAAAAATAATAAAAAGTAAAAAATTTGAAAAAAAAAAGAGCTAGCTTTCACTTTGCTCCTTCAAGTATGAATCAACTTTGTTTTATTTCTCCTTTCTTGTTTTCTTTTACTTTTTTACTAAAAAGGGAGGCACTATCCCTGCCCTTGCACCAGCCATACAGAGTGGTGGGAGTAAAGGTTGATTTGCTCCCCACTACTTGTACCTACACCAGCTGGCCTAACAAGGAGATTTGTCATCTTCTTCATTTTTTTTTTGCTATAAATTAGGCATTCAACAGTGGAAAAAGGGGGGATTCGGATCAGCAAAAACAAAAACAGAGAAATATTCTTAGAGCTCTTTCCTCTATTCTTCTCCTTCCCTAGTTTCACTTCATCTTCATCAAACTCCTTCTTTTCCTTATCCTGTTTCCTCTTCTTCCTTTTTTTTATAAAAAAAAACAAAAAAACAGAAAAAAAGGAAACAAAAAACCAAACAACAAAAGGCAACAAGAGAAGACAATATGTTTCTAAGGTAGAAGAACAGCCCAGGCTTGATTTCCTCCATAGCCACTGCTCAGCACCACCTCCTCCACGGATTCGCCCACCACGTCGGATCCTCGCCGCCTTGAACGCGTCCAGTTGCAGCCTCGCCGCCGCTCGTGCCTTCCATCATTGCCGCCGTTCGCAGATCTACTTGGTTCGCTGCTGCCTCGACCAGCTCCTTTCGAGAACCAGGCCACCACTCAGCACCATCGCCACCGCCCAAAGCTCTCACACGGTCCACCACGCCTCTGCCACGAGACACCGCCGTCACCGTGTGATTTCCGGAGCACCACCGTCTCGAACCATCACAATGACTTCATCCCTATCTGCTGCGTGTTGGCAAGCTTCTCCTCTTGATGGCTTTTCATTTTGCTTGAATTGTTATTATGTGGCTGCTAGGTTTTAGTGCTCATGGGTTTGTTAGTGGGCCTAAATAATTTGTTTTTTTTCTTTCCTAAAATTGGGCTTGGAGTTGTAACCAAAATTGGGCTTAGAGTAGGTAGTATAATAACCCATTTTGCTTCTAAAGAGTTTTAAACAAGAAATAAATAAATAAATAATCTTTTTAAAATATTTTCAATCATTTATTTAAATAAAATTATGCTACTAATATTTTGAAATAAAAAAAAATCCCTTTTGAGTTCACGCAACAATCTACGACGTTGATGTATGGATTTTTTTCTCATCCTCAAGTGTCGTATGAATTGTAAGGGTTCATCGTATAGCTTTGCTATCTTTAACCCTGTGCAAGAGTGAATTCCCTTTTGTAAAAAAATAATAAATGTTTTTCGGTTTACACTTTTAACCAATTTTACCCAATTTAATTTTATAAAAATAACTTTTGAATTCACGCAACAATCTACGACGTTGATGTATGGACTTATTCATCCTTAAGTGTCGTATGAATTGTAAGGGTTTATCGTACAGCACTGTTATCTTGGACTCTGTGCAAGGGTGAATTTATTTTAAAATAAAATCCCTTTTTAACAAAAAAAAAACAAAAATCAAATCTTTATCAAAAATTAAAATTAACCAACCAATCAAATATTTTCTAAAAAGAACTACGTGGTTTTGAGTTTCCCATCACACCCGGGAATACGTAGGAGCGGAATCAATCATTCTGTCAAGCCAAAATTTAATTTTCTCTTTTGTTGTGTTTATCTTTTAATTTAATTTAAAAAGTGGGGTAAAATAAATATTTTCAAAGACTATTAAAATTATTTTGCGCAATTAACTAGAGGTACCGTTTTTAAACGGG
Source organism: Sophora flavescens (assembly GCA_030762895.1). NCBI lineage: Eukaryota > Viridiplantae > Streptophyta > Magnoliopsida > Fabales > Fabaceae > Sophora > Sophora flavescens. Next base: position 165,756,903 of record CM061067.1, read on the forward strand.
CGATGTAGGGTGCTAACACCTTCCCTACTCGTAACCGACTCCCGGACTCAAATCTCTATCATTTTTTTAAGACCATTTTACCTTAAATAAATAATTTTTTCAATATTTTTCTCAAATAAAATATTGGTGGTAACTCCTCTGTTTTTACCTTTCTTTTAACGACGCCCGGACGAGACGGTCGCGACAAAATCTTATCTTTTGTTTCTGTTTCTATCCTTAGTTTGTAACAAGTAGGATTTAGTTTTATCTATAGTGAAAACAGATTTTCAAATGTATTTTCAAATGTATTATCCTCTTATCTCATAGGATGTACTTTAAATATCTTCTTGTACTCTTCATCAGATATATGAAAATTCAAACCTTCTCTTATCCTCTATAGTACGCCTATTTTGGATAGAGATATGTTGTCCAATTTCCAGTATCCAATCTTGTCTCGTCTAATTGAAATGTGATAATTATACATCATTTTTTATGTTTAATTTTTTTATTAACAAAATAATGACATGATAACTTTTTTTATATGTGAGATAGGAAGTGGAACATGAATTTTGGAGAGATGATTTCTATCCAATTAACTAAGTCATACAACTCCACCGAATCTAAGTTGAGTGTATAATATCAGTCTCTGTCAATGGTGATATGGCTGGTAGGATTTTTAGGCCTTCTCGTCTTGACTATCCAACAGGTGGAATCGGGCTTGAGTTCGTTGTGTTCATCTTTGTCCAATGCTTTATTTAGTGAAAGTGGTAAGAGGCAAATCATAAATGTGAAAAGAATTTCATAGATGCTACCATGATGAAATGTTGAAAAAATGAATTGTTTTCTATATATCTGAAAACAAGAGCTTTCTTTCATAAAACGGGAATTGAAAACATCCTTACAAGCACATATTCACTTTCTTTTTCTGTTTTCAATGAAAATGGAAAGAAGGAACAGTTAAAACAAATGCAACCATAGCTCTTATTGGAGCTTCAAATGTGCAAAATAGAAATAGAAATAGAAATGAATATATAGCAGCTAGCCTGTTCAGAATTAACTAGAAATGTTGTTGACTTGACTTTTTACAGAATATACGAATAAAAAACGAAAAACAACAAGGAAATGGAAACTGTGAGATCACTGGGATGGGATGGATATTTAGACTTAATTAAAGGCTGTACTAGACGTAATATATAGTTTGTAAGTACTAAAGTACTAAGCAAAGTCTCGGGAGCAAGGAAATATCATGGTCATGCACAAAATAAACAAAAACGATTTGATGCATTTAAAATACAACACATTCAAACGTTAATGTATTATTAGATTAATTACAAAAAGTGTTTGAGAGTGTCTAGAATTGATCTAACGACATATTAATACATAATTACAAGAGTGTGAAATTTTTTAAATGCAGGAAATTCGGATCCTAAAATAAATAAATAAAGCCAAATGGCCAAGTAATCAAGCATATTAAACAGATCCGGGAAATTTTTTTTAAAAGAAAAATGAAAAAAATTGAGATTACTATAATGCAACTAAAATTTGCTTACATGAAGCAGAGATTACTAATCGAACCACAGCTCACCGTTTAACATATTATATTTTTTTTATTAGCTTCTAACTGTATTATAAAGTGGGGTTGGGCCAGGTGCACCACCCACTACACCATCCATATGTCATAAATTTTGAACCAATCAAATTGTCACATGAGTTTGATCAAAATTTTAAAATTTCTAGTTGTATTTCTACTGTAGTCAAATATATAAATACAATATATTGTAGTATAGTATATATACTCTTTGTATTCGCAAATTTAACCCATATTAAAATAATATTTTTTGATTAAAAAAACTGATTATATTACAAAATAATATTTTAATATGAATTAAAATAATGTTCGTTGTCAATAATATTTTGTAATATAATCAGTTTTTTTTAATAAAAAACATTATTTTAATATGAGTTAAATTTGCAAATACAAAAAACACATATTATACTACAATATACTGTATTCATACAGTTTGGCTACAGTATAATACAACTAGAAAGTTTGAATTTTGACCAACCTATGTGGCAATTTGATTGGCCCAAAATTTTAGACATGGGTGGTGTACTGGGTGGTGTAAAATATGGGTGGTGCACCATAACCACCCCCATTATAAGTGAGAATTTCTCAATTTGCAAATTTGCACTACTTCTCTACGAGTAGCATTTTTAGTTTGTCAAAATGGTTTCTCAAACCAACGAAAGGTAATGTTCTAGATGCTAATACTCTAATACTGTTATACTGATTTCATGTTTTTCAATATCATAACTTAAGAGAAACGAAAATAAAGATATCACCTCATATGTTCCATTAATAAGCAGAGTATTTCCAATAATTTCAGGAGTCTTCTGCATACCTAACAAATTTTCTTCCTTTTATTTTGAAGTAAAATTCACCACAAGAAATCAGTAATGATATAGCTTAAAAGCATTAAACTGGAATTCAGGATTCAAATGTCAGGCTTTCAGCTTCCTTTCTAACTGATTCAAACAACACAGAAGACAGGTACCTCTCACCAAAGCTTGGGAAAACAACCTGCACCATAATATCAAAATGGAAGGTCAAACTTTCAATTGTAACATACTGATTGTGCCCCATAATCCCACTTGGCATCAGGCAAAATTGAATAAATCAACAAAACCGTGTAACTGTATTGCATTTTCTTGATCTATATAATCATCTTTATGATTATCATTAGGTAAGTTCCACCATGGCAATAATGAGACTTGTAACCCAGTCTGAATTCAAAAACAAAACTCCAGAGGACTTGAATTCCATATTACAAGCATCCATTAAGACCAACTCTGACTATACTTGAAAAGGATAAAAGCCCAGATGGCATGGCAAAGCATTGATACATAATATGTGCACAATACATTATTCAATAAACAAGTTGTCTTTATTAACTCTTTTTGTTAAAAAACAAAAATCCTCTAAACAGATCTATACAGTCAAAGGTGAGCTTGTTGCATTTATGTGTATTTATTGATAGCCCATGCAAGTTTTGCAATGCCAAGGCATCAATGTGGCCCAAGAGATAACTAATGCTAGGTCTTCTTGAATGTTATACATAAGATTATATTAGCAATTCTGTAGCTTATTCTCAACAGACATTTCTAAATATTTTCACCAGATTTTGTAGGGATACAATCAACTTACTACAATAAGCTTTCCAGCATTTTCTGGCCTTTTAGCTATCTTAATGGCAGCTGCAGCTGCAGCTCCAGATGATATTCCAACCTAAAACAATATTTAGAGTACAGGGTCAACAAATTATCCAAGTAAAGTAAAGGAAAATAACATATTTAGTTTCATTTGTTTTCCAAATTCAAATATGAATCATGAAGAGACTCAGTTGATAACAATTAGGGGCAGAATAGGCTCAAGCTTGAGAGATGTTAGAGGTTTAGAACTTACAAATAGGCCTTCTTTAAGGGCAAGAAGCTTTGCGGTTTCTATTGCTTCAGCACTTGATATCTGCCAAACCACAAATCTCAGGTTTAACAAATCATAAGCTGTCGCAAATGTCCTAAAAATATACTGCAAAATGAGGACTCAGTTATCCCTCTAATAATTATCCCTAGATGCAAATCTTTTTTTAGGATTTGAGATTACAAAATATTTATGTACTGCACTCAGATCACCGTATTTACATTTGTGGTGCAGAAATCAGTACCTAATCCTTGAAGCATCCAAGATTCCCCTTCTCCACACTATGAAGCCTAACACGATGTTATTGTAAACTGCTGTTTAAAAAGTTCATAATTGGCTATTTGCATTTTCTCCTCAAACTGGAAGTTTGCCTCAACATGGGACTTGCCCAGGAAAGGGGACAACTAAAACTATAATGTTTAATGAAGGACAAATATATATCAGAAACCGATGGAATTGGCAGCAGTGCAGCACCGCAACTCGCTTACTATCATTTTTGTAATCCGTCTCCCAAAAACAAAGAAGAATAATTCCACCCTTACAAAATTCAGCTTTGCCCAATCAAAGTATACAAAATGCAAAAGAAACTAGCAGTATCAAACCATATACATCAATACATGAATTGGATGTGAATTTCAAACGCTTTATCGATGGTCACATGCAATAACCAAACACACATGAATTATCACATTGTTTCCCAAAACTGTGCAACACCTTTCCATACAACTTTCATCAAAATAAGGTTACATTAATTATGTATGATTTCATGAAGTCTTGAATAATGTAATACAACAAACAACAACAACCAAGCCTTTTTGAACAATGTAATGATTATTCAAAAAACACTAAAAGCTTACCTGAACTACTTCATCAAGAAGACTAACTTCCAATACTCCCGGAATAAATCCAGCACCAATCCCTTGTATCTTGTGTGGACCTGGACATTCACAATGGCAATTAGCACATCAACAACAGCTTGAAAAGCAAGTTCTTACCCCCAACTCTAAGGTTTTATTATAAAGAAAAACTGATCAAACTATAGTAACTACCAGAGATCGAAACAAACGAGAAACTAAATAGAAACGGACTTATAGTCTAAAGGGATAGTTTTAAACTGAAGAAAATATGGCATAATCAAAGTAGCATCAACTTTACATGCTTGACTTAGCATGTCATAGTTTGATGCTTGACTTAGCATGTGACAGTTCGAGTGTCAATATGGTTTGGTCAAGCAACCGTGAAATGATGTGAAGAAAAATTCACAACAAGGATAGAATCAATGTCCCATGCAATAATTTTTTACCAATATGCCCAAGCAGAGCAAACCAAAAATCAGTCTTTCCTGGATGGTAGGAGGGGAGAGGAAGGGACATAATTTAACAACAGTGCAACCACTCTTTAATGCTAATACTCTTTGATAACATGGTAAAGTAAGCAATTACCTAACAATAATTCAACAAAAGACTAAATATAATATCAACTTTTCATGCAACATTTTATGGTTCTGAGAAAAAATAACTAAAGAACACATTAACACAGTTGAACAAAGCACGTATTAACTTATAACTCACCAGGTTTTCCTCCAGAGAGCACTGGACTTTCAACTGGTTCCACACCATACAACTGCAGAAAGGAAAAATGTAAACGATGAAAAGATGGGGGGCAAATAGCTACAGCAGAATCAGATTACCTCCATTATTGGGGAAAACCATGTGCACATATTCCCATATGTTTTATGTACACACATATAAGTATATAATAACTATATAAGCTAACCTTTATGTGGGGATTCTGCTCTTTAAGAAATTTCCCAGCACCTGTAATGGTACCACCAGTACCTATCCCACTAACAAGTGCATCAACTTTCCCTTCTGAGCCTTTCCATATCTCTGGACCAGTGGCTTCATAGTGTACCTACAAATACCATAATAACAAAATATGTTACCCAAAATTGTCAAGCATCCACTGCCACAGTTACAGAACAAATGTGTAGATACCTTGGGATTAGCAGGGTTTTCAAATTGCTGGAGCATGTAGGCATTGGGAGTCTTGGCCAATATCTCTTCAGCTTTCTGAACTGCCCCTTTCATTCCCTTTGCGGGATCTGTCAGAACCAACTCAGCTCCAAAAGATAAAAGAATAGTTCTTCTTTCGAGACTCATTGAAGCAGGCATTGTAATTATAAGTTTGTAACCCTTGGCAGCTGCTAGGAAGGCTAATCCAATGCCAGTATTACCGCTTGTTGGTTCAATGAGGACACTCTTCAGTAATAGAAGATAACCCACATGCAACAAAAGTAATAGTTGTTAAGTCAGAGGTACACCAAATTAGTACCGATAATTCTTTTTTTCACCTATCCTGTTCCTAGTAATCTACATGGAAGTTGTAGCAAAAGCTAAATTAACAGTGTATTCATCTAGAATTAAATAACTGCTACAAAGTTAACATAAATTTCACTTTGTAAGTATAATATGAGAAAACATGCACATTTTATTTCATTTAAGGGCCGAACGAATCATGCGTATGATGGTCCTTAAAAAACATATGATATAACCATCTAAAATGCAAAGTCCACCCAAATGGTGTCTCCTTGAAGGCAAATCACACAGGTAATTATCCTACATATATGGAATGTGTGTTTTTCATACTAAAACACTTAAGGAGCTTTGCAATTTACACACATGCACGCACACACACAATGACTCAAAGAGTTAATCATGATAACTGCATGAAGCATAATTAAACATTTGGCAGAAAAAGCAGCTTCACTTTTCTCCTAATCCGTGATATTCAAATGAAGAACCTTTACTAATTTGTTACAAGCTTCACTTTGGATGCCCGATTGTAAAGGTTTCTTTAAACTTTATCAAGTACCAACCTGTCCGGGCGTGATAAGCCCCTTCTCCTCTGCATCAGCAATCATACTATAGCCAATCCTAGTTAAAATGTAAATGACAAGAACAAAATCATAAAAACTAATTCCAAAGCACACACTGCCAAAAGCATGAATTGAATCTCAAATAATAGAGATTAGCAATGATGAAAGAAACCAAAATTTTACCTGTCTTTTACACTAGAGCATGGCTCCATCAATTCCAGTTTGGCAGCAATCCGGGCAACTGAACCCTCTGTGATTTTATTAAGATATACTAATGGGGTTTTGCCAATCAACTACACAAAATAAACACAGGCAACAGTATGTATTCTGATTAGAAGCACTACAGTAGTGGGGAAACCAATTAAAAAAATCATACAGAAAAATCCATCAAAACACACAAACTCACTTCTGTAACATCTTTGGCGATTCCAGACCTTTCGATTGCCATGATATCAGCTCACTACAATGCTGACAAGCAAAGAAAGAAACTATTAGCACCTTTACGTGCATCCACAAAGCTACCAGTTTTATGTAGTCTAAACTACCAATGGAAACTGTGACATTTCTCAGCAGAAAATCTAACAAGTTTCTGTTTGTCTTTGCCTTGAAATTTCAAACCATGTCAAAGAAACAAAAAAATTATTTCAGCTAAGAACAATTGATATATTCTAATACTTCATGACACTACCTTTCCCAGGAACCACACAGCTTGGAGGATTACAAAAATGAAAAAGTTTCAACCTTTTGCATGAAACATCAATACCCAATAAAAGAAAACCATAAATAATCCTTTAAAAAAGACTCTGATTACATTTTATTAACATAAACAATTGTCTAAATTGATTGATTTGAAATTCGTCCTGGTTCCACTGAAAATGGAAAAACCATGCAATTCCATGATGCACAAGACAATAGCTCAAGCTTAGCGTAGGACACCGAACCATGAAATTCAATTGTGATCTGATGAAGATAAATTCTAGTTTAGATACCTAATGACTAACGAGTAACACGAAATTAAGAGGCTGATTAATTGGAAAATATTAGAGAGAAGGAAGATTCAGTCACCTTTGGAAATGAAATGACGATGAGTCAGCTAAAGCCTAGCGTAGGACACTGAATTATATTACTCAACAATGTATAGCAACACGACTAAGTGGTCTATTATATATAATGTCACAATCACCTCTTGTATCTAGTTTTGGACATTTTGCTAAATTATTAGTTGTCAATTAACATATTATGAACATAACCTGTTTCTCGTCCTAATGAGAAGATTCAAAGTAGGCACCTTGATCTTTTAGCCTTTCCTCCTAGCAAAACATGGATGGGTGGTTGTGAATGCTTGCAATTAGATAGTGCCGAGATTCAAATTTGGCTTTGATTGATGATTTCAATGCCATATTTGACAAAGAAAGATCAGAGCGAAAAAGAAGGATAATACGTTATGGTCTTGGACATAATTCGCCGGACAATTTTCTACTTGAAATGCATTAAGGCACTTTATTTTTTTATTCATTTCAGTTGAAGGAAATCGGGTCTCATAAATATATAATTCTAATTTTCGATTTCAAAATTCATCTGTGAGGAGAGATTCATGTTTAAACTCGCTTGTGCGGGGCCCAACAGCAAGCGAGGTATAAAACAGATTTTGAGTAAGGTCTTTTTATTTTAAGTGAGAGAGTCTATTTGGATTCGATTATACTTCAGTTTGGACCATTTTATTAACATATACAATCTTTTTTATTCATAAAAATTAAGAGTAAATAAATTTTACTTTTTTAATATAAAAGTTTAATGACGAGATACTCTAAAAGAAAACTCCATTTTTGTTTTTTTTTAGTAAATACAGTTTAAAATTATGGTTGATGAAGTGTTGAGTTTGATTAATGGAGATATCAAGATATTGCAACTCATTAATCACCAACTAGATTTTATTAACCATGACTTTGAACGTCATTAATCATGAATATCAGGTGTTCAAATATAATATATTACATGTATATTCAAACACCTAAAAATCATGATCAATGACGTTAAAAATTATGATTAATAATGTTGAGTTGATGATTAAAGAATTACAATATCTTAGTACCAAATTCAATACTTTATAAATCATGTTTTGAAATGATATTAATCATAAAAATTATGGTTGAATTTTGTTATCCATTTTAATATTGAAATAACATTTATGTTACCAGCTAATATAAAAAAAAAGATAAGAAACATCCATGTTACCATTCATAGGAAGAAATGCAAGTGAAACTGAAACTCCAGTGGGTTATAATTTATTAAAGCAAAAAAAGTAAAATGGTTTTGTGTACAAACTACAAAGGTTAGGAAGGGCACACAAGCCTTATCCTTTCCAGCACCACAGGCGTCACCCCATCTTAGAACCCCAAGAAAGACATGGCAACTTTTCAATTCACTCCCTTCACATCATCCTTCCCACTTCTCAAACAAAAGCCCTTCACCACTGCTTTTCATCTCAACACTCGTCACTGTCCACGCCTCTCACCACCCATTGTGTGCTCCTCCTACAAAGTGGTGGTTGAGCACCAGGGCCAGTCCACGGAGCTGCAAGTGGAACCTGATGAGACCATACTATCAAAGGCTTTGGATTCTGGTTTGTCCGTGCCTCATGACTGCAAGCTTGGTGTTTGCATGACTTGCCCTGCTCGCCTTCTCAGTGGTTCTGTTGATCAAAGTGAAGGAATGCTTAGTGATGATGTTGTGGAACGTGGGTATGCACTCTTGTGTTCCGCTTATCCTCGATCAGATTGTCATATTAGGATTATCCCTGAGGATGAATTACTCTCATTGCAATTAGCAACTGCCAATGACTAATCTAATAATCATTTGTTTTTTGTTTGTTTTTTTTTGTATTGGTGTTAATTTGATAAGAATTGAGTCTCTTTGCTTGTTTTTGAGTTACTGTCAATGTCATCTTGTGCAATTTTATATGAGACATGCATAGAAGGAAGTTAAGTACTGAATCTTTTTCACATATTACAAGGGTGAGATCAAAACTGGTGAACATTTTCAAATGTTTCAAATCCTAACCAGGCTAACCTTAGTTCACAAAGCAGTAGGCTTTCCATGTGTGTAAAATAACTTATTATCCATCATATATAACTATAGACACTGCCAACTGAAAATGCACTCCCCTAATAAATGTGGCTCAAATATCTTCTTCGGTCTTCTTTGCTTAATTAGTAGTTACCTCTTCTTCACATTAATACCATTACTAATGACTGAAGAACAATATTAATTTTGAAGCTTCTGCTCCAGTCTCTCTCCTTTATTCGGAGTATAAATTATGTCATAAAAGATTATCAGCTAATGCTCTCTGAGATAGGGTTGCCCCAAGAAACAGAATGTTCCACGGCAATGTCCTTGCTAGTTACACCCTCTCTATGAAGTATGAGCGTGAGGAAGGAAGCACCAATTAGAGGCTTTTGATAAGTAAATGTCCAACCAGAATGCTTCACGATAACTGATAATTACAAAGGAGCCGTAAGGTTTTAAAAAGCAGGAACCCTGTCAGGTGTGCGCCTCTTGTTCATCATAGAAGTAGCATTGATTTCATCTAGCGGCCGGGTATAAGTGTAAAACACTTTTACTTGTGGCCTAATCAACTTAGGTGGCGTTTCGGACAAAGTTTTAAAAGATTATCCTCAGAGATATTGACAAGGTAATAAAAGTTTTTCACGTTTGATACAAGTTTTAAAAATTTATTTTCAGACATAAAACTTCATCGGGAAAAATATTAGTACATGATAGTTATAAATTTGGGAAAACTTTATTCCCATGTATGAAGGTGAGAAATAAACATTCGTGGGAATGTCATCCCTGGAATAAAATATTCCGGGAACCAAATGTTACCTTAAGGAAGCTTCTCGTCTTTGGAAGTCACATTCGTACTTGTTTTGGCTTTCTTTACATCCTTAGCATTTCCTTCTTGTTGCCTTTTTTCATTCGAATATTTCATTATTTTGAATTCTAAACTATATCCTTTGGAACTGCGCTTAAGTTTATAGAATATACTGCCACGAATTATCATATAATCTATGTCAGCGCTCAAAGGCCATTTGACCATCAACGTGCAAGGAATGACCATCAACGGGTTCACCGGTCACCACCAGACCTAAAGAACTTGCTCCTGATGCAAGGCAGTCTTTTCCTCGACAGGTTTGTGCGCCAAGCATCATGCATCATCCATGATCCCCAATATCCTTTAGAAGGATGATTAAAGTCAGAGGACGTTACTGAAAGATAAAGGCTACTAGTATAATCAGGGGCCGGTATAAAATGAGTTGCAAAACCATCTTCCTTAATGGAAATCGTGGTGAAGGACTTCAAGCAAAAAATGAATGTCCTCAAGAAAACATGTCGACTGTAAAACCAAACTAAACGTGAGAAGAAAATTTAGCAGTTTCAAGTTGCAACACGACCGACCGCTCACAATAAGCTAGCTTAATTTGTGCGGAAAAATTATACCTCCATCGTGGCAATCCTTCTAGCTTCCTTGCTACTTTTCCTGGCCTATTGCTGGAGTGAATCTTGGGATAGGTTAGCTGTTTTGTTGGGCTGAGTTAATTGTTAACGGGATTTAGCTGGCAATATTCTCCCAACTTTCACCCTGTGACGTAGCCTGGTTTACAGACTCTTTTCCCACATTTGAAATGACGCATACGGAGTATGTAAAAACAAATAACTAACACCCTAGTCGTCAAAAGTAAAATACATTCAACTCGGACAAGATTTATTCATTCCTTCATAGATTTTTTATACCATAGTCAACAGCTGCCAAGAAACAGACTACGTTTTTTTCTTCATTTTTTCCCTTCCAGTTCGATCCCAGGATAAGTAGATAATGTAAACACAGTAAATAGTAAGTCTTTCTACAACTAAACCGAACACTGGTGGTAGAGTCCCTGATGTCCTTGGCCGTCCTAGTTACTTTCCACAATCACCTAGTACTATGGGATCATTAGAAATACAACTTCTCGCCATGCAGAGCAGGAAGTGGGACAGTAGTTATAATTAACACACACAACTGCTACCGTTAAACGGTTAGTGATTACAAACAACATTGAGAAAGTAAATGGGATTAAGGTCGTCATATCAGTGGTTACCATCTTCAGGGGTTGTCATTTCTATCGGTAGTAAGCCTGCTGATAAGTTGGTGCCATAACATTCCCATAGCCACCATATGCAGGATAATTCATGGGCGCCGCTGGGTATGACCCTGCAATAGCTGGTGCTGGCTCTGGTGAATAAGCATAAGGTGGACTTCTGCTGCCATACATGTGGTGGGGTGGGGAAGGATATGGCGGAAGAGCAGCTGGATATTGCCCGTGTGATGGAGACCTGACAAATGCAGGAGCAGCAGGGAAAGATGATACATATGCATTGGTCAAACGGCCAGCTTTAGCTGGGGGCATTGGGCCTCCATTGCTGTTGCTTGCACGTGTTCTTTTGTTGGCAGGGACAACAACTGGTTTCCTTTTCTCAGGCTTGACCTTCTCCAACTGTTCAAGTCGCTTCTTCAGATTTTCTGGAGGGAACTCATCCTCGAGTTTGTACTCTTCAATGCATTTAATCACGGCCTTGAGAGCAGATTGTTCTTTCCTTGCAGCTAGGTACTGGGAAATTTTATTATGCATAATAAAAAAAAGTCAGTTTAAATGGTAAATCTACTTCTGATAAGTCCAGTAAACATAATAAAACACTTTTACCATTTCCAGCTTTTTTCTTCCAACTAATCAAGAAAAGCAGCACAAATAGATAAGAAGAAACAGAAATTAAATTAGTTTTAACAAAATATTAACACTCAGAAGGATATCAACAATCCCTTCCCTTCTCCAAACATGTCTCAGGTGCAGTCTTTTTAAGTTGCACACTCTATACAAGAAAACCAAAAATAGAAAAATCCTGAAGTTGTATCAACTATAGATTCACAAGATAACAGCACCCGTGATCCAAAGTCAGCAGTTGGACCATATACCTACTTGATGAAATTGGCAGTGAAATGAAGAGAAAGGCATGCCACTCTCGAGCACAAAAGACAGTTTAGCTTCCACAACATTGAACAAGTACACAAAAGTATTGATAAATTAAGGGTTAATAAATAAATAATGGAAAACTTACCGCAGCTCGGCCTGCATTGTTAGGATCTTCCAATATAGATGCTGCAACTTTCTTTGCATCCTTCAAAAAAGATTTCAGCAGTGGAACAGGGGGGAACTTGTCCACAAGACCTACTTCATATGTAAAGTGCACTGCATCAAGCTGCTGGCCTTTGCTGATTAACTCTTCAATCATATCTGCATAACAAGTAGATATTCACATTCAGTACTGGGTGTCCAATAGACATAACCATTATGCACACAACACACAGGATTAAATAAGATCAAGTGATCAACCACTAGGATACATAGTCCTTTCTTTTTTCTGTTTCCCTTGCTGGTATTCACAATTAAAACTAGAATTGTCGGTAAAACGATTCACAAACCACAACCAGTTTATAGATTCCGTGACTCAATTTGTAAATGTGAAAACAGGGAGTAAATAAACTTCAACAAAAATAGTAAGGAAAAAGACACTAACAAAAAAGTAGAATTGAAGGGGAAATGTCATTCATTATGTCTTAAATTAGGTTTGATAAAAAAAGCAATAATAATAAACTCTCTAACTTTGAGCCCCTTATCGCATATGTCATCTTTCCTTAAATCCAAATGAATATGACATGAAAATCAGAGAGATTAGTGGCATCATCCATGAATGATTAGCAATTCAGCATAAGCCAGGGAACCAGTTTTCAATCTAAAAAAAAAAAAACCGATTTAGGAAGAACATCGGCATGTAAAAACTAAAAATTACTAAAAACATACTTCTGAAAAAGGCAAGGTTACTAAAGCACCTTACTAATACAAGAATTCTCACAAATTAATATAAATGGCATCTATATTATTTTATAACTAATTTCCCCTAATTTTGTTTTTCAGTGGAAATTATTGAGTTTGACATGAGAAAAATCATAATAAGATAGATAGCATACCAGGCATTTGATTTGCAAGACCAAGGGAAAGTGCAAGCTTAGGCATCTGTTTCCTCCATGCAGAAGCCATCACAAGTTTCTTATATAAATCCAAATCCTCATCCTTCACAATCCCAAAAGTAACAAGATGCTGCAAGAAGGTATGCACATCAGGTGTCTTCACGTTCTCAATTCCACCTCTCTCTTCAAGGCTCGCCTTCCACGTCTCCGCAATCTCATTCGCCTTCTCCTTCACCGGCGGCGTCACCAGCAGCCTCGATTTCCCGATCACGGGGTCCACCACCACCGGAATTAGCGACTCCAGCACCAGCACACAAGCCCAACCCAAGTCATTTCCACCTTTCTCCGCTCTCTTGTCCACCGGAAACACCTCCGATATAGTTTCCAGCACGAATTTCGCCGGATCCACGCATTCCGACAGCGCCGCCGGCATCTCAGCCCTAAGAGCCTCCAATTCCTTCTTCTTCCCAATCACGAACCCCCAAAACCCTAGCGCGTCCATGGTGAGGCAGAAGGACTTCAGTTTCAGCAACAAGACGTCGCCATTGTCAACCTCGCCGTCGGGTGAGGAAGGATCTTCGTTGTCCAGGAGGACGGAGATGGCGGCGTCGCGGTGCTTCTCGAGGTTGCGGAAGGCGATCTGGAGGGTGTCGTGGAGGGAGGTCTCGCGGTGGTCGAGGTGGCGGAGGGACTCGTCGGTGCGGTGGTCGAGGGAGGTGATCTTGTGCTTGAGGGCTTCGGACTTGGAGAGGAGGTCTTGTTCGAGGGAGGAGAAGTGGTCGGAGAGTTCCTTCCAGAGGAGGGTGCAGCTGGTCATGAGAGAGGTTTGGCGTTGGAAGTCGTCGAAGCTGGGCTGAGCCAACTCGGATAGCTCGCCGGGATCGGGGAGGGACCCCATGGTGACTCAGTTGATGTAACCACACAAACCTAACTAATTATGGAGGATGGAGAAGAAAGGGTTTGATGATTGATGTGAACGATTAAACGAAAGAGAGGGAAGGAGTGAAAGAAAGAGTAAAGTTGAGGGCAGGGACAGAAAAATGGTGACGTGGAACCGAAAAAGTAACTTGAGGGGCGGTGCTAAATTGCGCTGGGAGTGCGTACGGAGGATAGGGAAGGATCATAGGATAAGATAGGGAATTAGGTATAGGCAACAGGGTGGCACATGATAACTACCTACCTATTCTGCGGGTGTGAGATTTAATAAAGAGTTATGATATTTTTACATCAAAATTTGATATCATGGGATACGTATTGAGTAGTTTATGAACCAATGAAATAAATATAGAAATAAAAAAGTGATAAACAACCTACTCAAAACTAATGTATCCCACATGATGTTAATACTTTTTGACCAAAATGGGTTCCTTTTAGAAACTATTTATCAGTTTAGGATTATTCTGAAACTATTTACCAATTGGGTCCTTTTGGACATGTGACATTTTTTTTTCCCATCTGACAGGTCAAAGACACGATCAAACGGGTGCCTACTATTATTAAAAAAAAAACAAATAGACAAAAACTGTCATGCAGCACCACGTGGCACAATGCAGGAAAGGCACCACCCCGCACCCCCCGCCCCCACACAAAAACCCCCACCCACAAAAACCCCAACACATAATCCCTCCCTCGGAGACCACTCCTCCTCTTGTAAATAGATATTAGTAAAAAAATTTATTTGATACTTGTAATATTATTTACTACTTATTATTATGGTATTTATTTTATTGTTGCTTGTTATTTTAAATAGATACGTTATTATTAATGTTATTGAAACTCCCTATACTTATAGTATAATTTTTTTATAGCATTATTCATTTAAAATTGCAAGTAACTTTCTTTTAATTCTTACTAAGGTAAAAAAAAAATTTACTACCGTAATAATTGATGAATATTTATTAGTGTAAATTGTTATTGCTATTATTTTTTTATGCCTCTTGTGATATTATTTGATATTTGTTATTAGGGGACTTTTTTATTACCTCTTGTTATTTTAAATAGATACTTTATCATTAATGTCATCGTTATTCCCTATACTTATAGTATAATTTTTTTGTAGCAGTGTTCCTTTAAAATTACTAGTAACTTTCTTTTAATTCTTACAAGGTAAAAGTTTTTTTTACTACCGTAATAATTGATGAATATTTATTGGTGTAAATTATTATTGCTATTATTTTTTTATGCCTCTCGTGATATTATTTGCTACTTGTTATTAGGAGATTTTTTTTATTGTCTCTTGTTGTTTTAAATAGATACATTAATTAAATTTATCATTGATGTCAGTATTTATTGGGGCTAAATTGATACTATAATTTTACTTAATTATATAACTCAATAGATTTTATTATATAATCTATATAATTGTAACATTTTTTTTAATGTCATGTGAAATATATGGCATCATCTAGCTCACAATCAGGGGCACGGCTGGTAAACCTCGGCCCGGTGGATGATTCACTATTGAACCTGTAAGAAAAGCATGTTTCCCAGCACGTATAGAATGGATCACCCGATCGAGTTCTTAGAGCTCGACGTGGACTGACATTTAATCATGCTATTATGGATCTCCCAGAGTCTGTTAGAGCTAATCTTCAAATAGCTGGTTTCTTGGGGGTAACCCAAATAAATATAACCCAGCTTGATCATAATTTGATTACTGCACTTGTTGATCGATGGAGACCCAAGACACATATCTTTCACATGCCATGGGGAGAATGCACCATCACACTGCAGGATGTTGCTATTCTCTTTGGACTACGCATTAACGGTCCCACTGTTATTGATGCAACTCGTATACATTGGAAGCAATATGTCGGTGAAATGGTAGGCAGAGTTCCTAACGATTTTGACATGAAAGGTTCAAGAATAAAATTGAAGTGGCTAGAAGATCATTTTTGGCACTTCTCTCAATGGGAGGATAATCAATGGTGGGGTTGTATATACACGAGCGTATATACTCAGGTTAATAGGAAACCTATTGCTTCCAGATCCCTCCGGTGCACATGTGTCACCGAGATATCTTCCACTATTAGAGAATTTTGAAGTAATAGGTCAGTATAGCTGGGGTTCGGCTGTATTGGGTTACTTGTACCGAGAGTTGTGCAAGTCTACAAATTATGAAAAGAAGGAGATTTGTGGGTTCATGCCGCTGGTTCAAATATGGGCATGGGAAATGATGTCTTCCATTGCTCCGCAGCTCATGATTGACCAACGAGATTTTGGTACACCATACGGTACACGATAAGTAGCATGTAAAATTCGTAATGCCATCATTGTTTGTAGATTATACTTGATCAGATTATCCTTTTTTTAAACAATGATAGGTGGCGTTCAGGGGTTACTTATAACAGGCAGATGCACCACCTGACGTATTATCGTGATCGATTTGACAAAATGAAGCATCGCGATGTAAGTATAAATTTTAAATTTAAATAAAATTAGGAATGTATTGTACTATTTATGTTGTCTCTATCTTAGGAATGTAATTGCATTATTTTGTTCCATGTTGGTAGATTATTTGGTGTCCCTACGACGACATAATGATGCCAACACTACTCATGGTCTGTCTAGAAGCCATGTACTTATGGAGGGTTGTTCTTCCTTTGATATGCTTCAACATTGTCGAGTGGGTTCAACCAGATCGTGTGATGCGTCAATTCGGTCTGCAGCAACATATACCCAATGAACCTTCCCAACCAGAAAATCGCCATGATCTGTCACTTAGGGGAAAACAATCAAAGAATTGGGCACTCGTGTTGCATAATGACATTAGTTTCTGGAATGATAGACACATGAAGGTGATTTATCATAATCAACCACAGATTGGTCTCCTAAATAAGCAATCAGAGTATATGCGGTGGTACTTGCGTAGGACACGACGATGGGTTGGCAGGGAAGGTGCACTCAGGATATTCGATAACATTTTGGTTTCCCAACATATTGTTTTTTGGTTGAATTATATTTTGATAAATTATTGTTAATAGTTATTAACCTTGTTGTAGGTTGATGAGATGGAGCGATTGTACTACTTAAGTACTCTTGAGGGTCAACCAGAGTTCACGTTTGGTGAACTTAATCAAGAGCTTGCAGCTATTATGGCAGCATCGGACGAGGCGGATAGCATCATTATACCTATTGTCTCAACCGTACCTCTCACACAAGCCGTGGAACCTATTCCTCCGTTTGCATGCGTGCCAGCAGCAAAAGTGGAGGGTCAGTCTCTTGGTAGGAGAAGACAGTGTCTGGAACAACATAATTTCTACACACCGCCTATACTGGGATGTGGAGAAGGATATTATTATGCGCCCACCCAAGGTCATGACTTTTCACAAGAACCCGCTCCAATGTATTTTCATACTGACACGGCAGGACCATCGTCCATGCCTGCCCATTCCTCGTCGTCCATGCATACTCATTCCCCTATGCATCCAAATTCACCCAATTTGTTCTTCACACCACCCGCATATCACTCGACTGCTAACACACCAGATGCATCCAACCCCATGATTGAGCAAATACAAAACACCCCAATATACTCTACTGGATACGTCGGTATGGGTATTGACTTGAACGTCTACTTCTTCGCAGTTTTAGACTCTAGCTTAGCAAGTGAAGGGCCAATTCAAGTTGAGCCCAATGTCAGAAGAAATCCACGTTGTGAGGCTCGGGGTAAACAACGACAGTGCATCTTGTCTCCCCTTCAGCATGATGGTGATCTCGCTCAGTAGTCACCTTACAGTTGCATTGTAATTATGTAGAATATTATCTAATTGATATTTTGTACCTAACGGAGTAATTAAAGGAGTAACTTGATATTTTGTTTCGTCTTGAAATTATAGCCATTTATTATTATAACAAAACATACTGATTATATGCCGTAACATTTTATTTATTAAAACAAAGCACTGGAAATCATACATAATAGGGTGTAATCTAAATATTTTCTTCCGTTGGGTCGGTTGTGACTCTACCCAGCCTATCTCATTACGAATGCGGGTTGACTTGGGTCCCCCTTTCGGGTGTAGCATCGACACATCCGAAACTAAGGTCCAAGGCTGCTGTATCTCGGGTATTTCTTCCTCATTTCCAATTGGAAACCACTGGGCAGCGTAAACATTAATGATATTGTGCCATTTGTATATATCATTAACATACTGATCATGGTCGAGCATCATGGCCGCACATGCAGCAATGACATGTGAACATGGCAAGTGATATGCTTGAAATTTTCCACACTGACAATATTTCGTTTATAAGTTGACCCTCCAACAACGACCCCCTCTCTAGGTGACCGGATTGAAAGCCTTTTCGACCTCGAATCGTAGATTCTGGGTGTCATATCGGCGGACCTGATGCGAAGAAGCATCTTCTTGATGTTTCAAGAGCTTCTTCATTGCCTTGTCAGAATATTGGTGACCATAACTAAGCTTGCCTTTCGCTTCCGCACCTCGCTGAACAAAATACTCGACGATCCTACCATATGAACACTAAACCAAAGCGGTGATTGGCAGATCCCTAGCACCCTTTAAAATTTTATTCACACATTCAGACAAATTGGTTGTCATGTGTCCAAATCGACGACCGCCATCATCATAAGCCAGTGACCATTTCTCCTTCCTAATGCCATCAATCCACCTTTGTATTTCAGGACTGGTTTCACGGAATTTCTCAAGCTTCTGATCGAAGTTTATCTTGCATGCGGTGTACCCTATACAAAAACGTTAACTTATTTAGGTCATCTATTATTAAAGAAAACATAAATACAAAAATTATGTAGTTTGAAAAAGACATACCTATAGTCATCAGTTCCTCCTTCAACTTTTTATTCTTGAATCTCTGGTTGAAATTATTGGCAATATGTCGAAGACAGTATACATGATAAGCATTTAGAGGCTGCCAACCTAGGTGAGGATTCGGAACGGTCGATTTAATGCTTTGGTGCCAATCGGAGATTAGACATATACCGGTCTTATTGGTAACATGTTCCCAGATCAATCCCAAAAACCAAGACCACGCATCTAAAGTTTCTCCTCCACAACAGCAAAAGCTAGTGGCAGTAAATGACAGTTTCCATCCTGTGATGTGGCAATCAATAATGTGCTACGATACTTACCATACAGAAATGTACCATCAACATGTATTATTGGTTTGCAGTGATTAAGTGCATCACAACATTATCTAAACGTCCAGAAAACACAATGACACGTGCGATATTGGTTGTTCACACGGTTGCCCGCCACATATAGATTGGTCTCGATCTTGTAGAATGAATCTGGTGAAAACAACTGCATATGTTGAAACCATCTAGGTATCATGGCATATGATTCATCCCAATCTCCAAATACATTCACTATGGCCTTTTGTTTGGCTTTCCATGCTTTTCTGTAAGATATCTTGTACTCGTAAGTACTTAGAATTCTTTCGCGTATCAAAGCGATAGTCACCGATGACGCTTCTCGAATCATACCTAGGAAGTCGATTTAAATATAAAGTTAGATTGCAATTGGAATTAACAATAAAAAAATTATCATACTAACAATCATCGTACCTAGTATGCACGAGCATACGAAGTTAGAATCCAGCTTTGTGTAGTCTTGCGACAACATCTGATTTACACAATTATGTTGACCACCCCACTTTGTAACTTCCCATTTTAGTGACTTTTTTGACAAGATAGACCTCAGCCTCCGTGAGCATCCTGTCAAATGATTTGAACACTGGACATAATACTTGGTTGATTTAGATTCAACAACTTTGAAATCCTGATGAACATTCATGGAATAATGTTTAACAGTCATTTGAACTGCCTGTTTAGTATCAAATCGCAAGCCAACATACAATTCCTGACCCACTTTCCACGATCTTGGAACATCTACGCCTTCAAATTCTATCTCCTGATCAGGATGGTCCCAGTTTATATTATTATAATGGGGAGATGAGTTAAAGAATGTACCATGTGATTGACCTATAAGTGATTAAAAATGAATAAATTGCCAATTAAAGTAAAATTAATAATATTTATACAAATAAAAATTAATAATAATAATGTCAGAATAAAATTATTAATTGTTGGTGGAAACCAACCAGCTTGATGCGGAACAAAACCACCAGGAGCCATCGATGAAACCGGAGCGGCAGCAATTCCAGGTGATGCCAATGTAGACAAAACTATGTTGGAACCCTGTTTAACCTCCTCCTCGATGTCCGATGAACCTGATGTTGGTATATCATCTTCATCCGACTCATCCTCCATCTCGCTCGCCCAATCTTCATCTTCGTCATCTGCATTTGATCCAAGGTTTACTGGCACATTTCGTTGCTCGAAATTACTACCCAATGACGACACAGGGAATGTGGAAGTGCTTGCACCATTAACATCAATGTACAACTCAAGTGTTGACATCCAGGGATTTTGGATTAAACCATTCAGCATGCACTCTACATCTCGATCATCAGCAATTTCAACAAAAATATATTTCACCGGGTTGCCACATATCATATATCTTGTCACAATTTTTGAAACTGATTGATTTGGTTGCAGCCTCAACTTCGAGTGAATCTTTGCCCTCAAACGCTCGTACCGGATGCCATTTTTTATTTGCACAATTTCTTGGTCCCCTTCAAATGTAATTCCTTCTGGTCCATCAAAGACTCTCTCGTTCGAGTACACAAATACTGCAACTTGGCTCATGACGCCTGCCCTACAATAATATCAAATACATAAAAATAACCCATAAATTTACAATTTCTAATAATATCAATATTAAAAATACACAAAAACAAATACAAATAATGGTATTAATAATATTAACATCATATTTAATATTAAATATGTAAACTTAAAAACAACATTAATATAACAACATTATTACCTCAAAATTAAAATAATAACAATAAATCATAAATTCACAATTTCTAATAATAATAATATTACAAAATAAATTTAATTACAAATTACTAATAATAAATAACAATACTAATAAAAATAATATTACTATTATATTATAATAAAAAAATAAACTTAATAATTAAAAGAAAGTAGTAAATAATATCACAAGAGACAATAAAAAAAATCCCATAATAACAAGTAGCAAATAATATCATAAGAGCATAAAAAATAATAGTAATAACAATTTACACCAATAAATATTCATTAATTATTATAGCAGTAAAAATTTTTTTACCTTGTAAGAATTAAATGAAAGTTACCAGCAATTTTAAATGAACACTGCTACAAAAAAAAATTATACTATAAGTATAGGGAGTAACGATGACATTGATGATAAAGTATCTATTTAAAATAACAAGAGGAAATAAAAAAAATCCCCTAATAACAAGTAGCAGATAATATCACAAGAGAAATAAAAAAATAATAGCAATAACAATTTACACCAATAAATATTCATCAATTATTACAGTAGTAAAAAAAATTTACCTTGTAAGAATTAAAAGAAAGTTACCTGCAATTTCAAATGAACACTGCTACAAAAAAATATATACTATAAGTATAGGGAGTAACGATGACATTAATGATAACGTATCTATTTAAAATAACAAGCAACAATAAAATAAATACCCTAATAACAAGTAGCAAATAATATCACAAGTAGTAAAAAAAATTTCCTACTGATATCTATTTATAGGAGGAGGAGTGGTCTGTTGTGGGGGGAGGGGATAAGGGAACTGGTGTTATATGAGGGAGGACGCCCCTGCAGCGCCACGTGGCGCAATTCAGGGGAGGCGCCACTGCGCCTGACATCTTTGAAGACGGCATCCGCAGTGGCGCCTCTCCTGCATTACGTCACGTGGCGCTGCAGGACAGCTTTTGTGTTTTGACTGACGTCTTTGACCCATCGGAGAGAAAATAAAATAAAATATGCCACGTGTTCAAAAGGACCCCTATTGATAAATAGTTTCAGAATAATCTTAAACTGATAAATAATTTCTAAAAGAGCCCATTTTGATAAAAAAAATTATGATCTCAAAATATCATATCTGTTTAGTAAATAAAATGTTTAAGGGCTACTGATCAATAGTATTAAAATTGCTTTTATTTATTATTTGTGTCACGAAAAAACTATGATTATATCAGACACCTACAAAAAGATAATTTTCTTAACGATATTTATTTCTTCGTAGATATGATCATAGATTGTCAATTATATTTAATAAAATGTTAAACATGCATTATCGCATTATCCATCGATAAATATTAAAGAAGTATACTAATATTTTTTAAAGTTTAACTTAATTATACAAAGCACTTGATTATTTTAAAAGTTATGCTCATCTCCCTAAAGGTACTCAATATAATATTAAATATTAAATATTAAATATCACCCTACAAAAGACCCAATTTTTTTTGACGTATAAATTTTTTTAAAAATAAGGACGGTATACGATATAACGAATTAAAATGATACTCTTTCTGAACTCAATTATAAATAAAAAAATATCTATAATTTTTGGACTCAAATATAAGTAAAATTCAACCAACTGAACTTTATTTAATGTAAGTATTAGGGGTGTCCATAGGTCTAGGTAGACCCACGAAACCGGCCAATCTGACCCAAGTCAACCCAGATTTTGTGGGTTCGTTCGGATGATTGGGTTGAGTTGGCCAAAAAGATGTAGGACTCATAGAATATGGGTTGGGCAATGAGTTTTAGAATTCTAAACTCAGTGAACCCAACCCAACCCATATTACTTAGTTTTGTGGTGATGGTTGTTGAATGTTGATGATTTTTACTTTTTCATTGTAATAATTTAAACTTTTAGTTGACGATTGTTGAATGTTGACGACTTTCAATTCATGGTTGTTGATGTTATTTAAAATTTTAAATATGTTTATTCATCATTTTTAAGATTTTTCCAGGTTTTCTACCTGACAGACCCGCGGACCCAACCCAAAATTAAACATTTGTGTATTTCTTGTCAAACCTGACGACCCACCCAACCCAACTCATAAATGGTCAATTTGAGTTGGTTTGGATTTCATAATTTATTTTGACAAACCCAATCCAACTCACTCACCTTTGATTGGGTTGGGTGTCAAAACTCACTAAACCCAACCCAATCCGATCCATGGACACCCCTAGTAAGGATTACAAAAATTAAGAAAATTAATCAATTAAATTAATTCTCTTTTTACACTTTCAAGAATATTACATATTCTCAAGATAATTAAAGGATAGTTTAATAATTATAACTATTTTTTATATAAATCAAAATAATTAAATTAAATTAATTTATTTATTTTATAAATGTGAAATTAGTTATTTTTATTTATAATTGATTAAGAGATTATATGATTATAAGTTATTGATGGTTTGGTAAAATGGGTGCGTTTGGGTAAACAACTTAATTAATAGCTTATCACATAAGACCTTATCGCATGAGAGCTTATGCCATAAGCGCTTAAAGAAAGAAAAAGAAAGGAAGGGGCATGAGAGGATTCGAATAGTGAAAAACACGGAGAGGGTGTTTAATGCATAAGCTCTTGTGATAATTTCATAAGCTTCTCCCAGCGACTCGTGAAAATAAGTCAAAAACTCCCTGGATGACATACGCTATTTTTATCAGCTCTGTCAAACACACTGTATAAGAACTTATGCCATCAAATAAATCAAAAAGAGCTTAAATAAGCTCTCACAAACACCACCAATGTCTCATCAGTATTTGACTGCGTAATAAGAATGTTGTGTGCTGTATTTGTAGAGAGAGGAACTTTCTCGGAAATCGAAGTAAGATGAAAGAGAGAGAGAGAAAGTGGGGTTGGGGTTGGGGTTGGACAAGAGTACTAGCGCCACATGCGAGGAGTCAGATAAAGTAAGAAAAGGATAAAACGGGAACAGGTGGATGGAGGAGAGTGAGAGTGGAGAAAAAGGATTAAAAACAAAAAAACATGGTATTGTGTTTGGGTACTGTCCCTGCCACCGCTAAGACACAGGCATGCGTACAAATGCATGTTCGGATAAGGTATAATTCACGCTCAGATGTTGTCACTCTTGGGAACGAATTATATTTTATTCAAAAAATTAATTATCTTCACCTCTTATATTTTATAGGGTAAATATTCATTTTGATCTCTTAAGTTTTTCGTGGATCCATTTTTGATCCCTAAAAAAATAAAATCTCAATTCAATCCCACAAATTTACTTTCGTGAGATAGTTTGGTCCCGTCAGTCAACTGTCTTTGACCTCCGTTAACTTATTGATCTGGAACGTTAAGTTGCCTAGATATCCTTTAATTAATTTTTTTTGACCTATTTTAGTCCTATTTTTTCTTTAGCGACCCACTTCAGTCCCTCCAAAAGTAATTCTGACCCAATATGGTCCTTATATGTATTCAGCTACCAGAATGACAATTTTTTATATACAAGAATGACCTCTATTTTGCACAACTAGAATGAAGGAACTTGGAAGCTGATATTTTATGTATTTAAAGAGACAACTCAATTGCCCAAGTTCATCTTCATGTTGGCACGGAGTTTGACAACCTTGAATTATTCAAAATGTTGTAAGGGATTACAAGACATGTAAATGACATGCAAGATCAAAACTTGTAAAACCAAAAAGTATAAGGAGGACAAGCAAGAAAAAAACCAACATTGAATAAGATAGAACTATGTCACAAACTGAACCATTATATTTTGAAGTACAATGAACTTATTTGTAATCTAATATTTGTTTCTAATCATTCATTTTGATTATTGTTTTAAAGTTAAGAATGACCTCATGATAATGTCCAACCTCAGACACTGTAGCAAGGTGGAACTAAGCTAAATTATGTAATTCCTCAACATGTTATTTAATATTGCATTTGTTTCATTCTTAACTATTCCGGTGAATTTGGTTCATTGTGTTGCATTTAGTTCATTTTGATGATGCAAAATAGAAGTCATTTTTGTACATGATTGTATATTGTATATAAAAGAGGTCACTCTAGCAGTCTAGTACATGCAGGGACCATATTGGGTCACGTTACTTTTTCGGGGACTAAAATGGGTCAAAAAAATTTAATTAACTGTCGTCGAAGCCATTTAATGGAGGTAAAAAATGGTTGACTGATGGAGGGACCAAATTGTCTCATGAAAGTAAATTTGGGGGACTAAATTGGGACGTTATTTTTTTCATGGACCAAAAGTGGATCCTCAGAAAATTTGAGGGATCAAAATGAGACTTTACTCTATTTTATCCTATAGGTCTTTGTTAATACTGATTACTGACTTAAAAATTTAAACATAATCTTTTTTAAATTAAAAATAGTATATTTAGTATACTTAAAATTTCATATTCTAATTTTCTAATCAAGGCCTAAGCCTATATTATTTCGTGGGGAAGGGAACACTCTAGTCTTGGACTTAAATTTAATTAATATAAATTGTTAATATAATTTTTTTTTATACTATCAATCAATCATAAATTATTATATTATAAAATATATTTAATTTTTATTCTAACAATCTTAAAAATTACACATAATTATGCTTTAATTTGTAATTAGTTCACAATATAAAAAGCCTTTTCAATGGACGGTGGCCCGCGTGGGTACGTGTAACTGTTGTTCCCTCCCAGCACTAACATGTTGATATACACTATTTTCATATAAAAAGACTAAAAAAAAACACTTTATAATTTCAAATAACTATCATTTTTCAAGATGTTTTGAAATTTTAAATAAATACACACTAATATTTTTACAATTTAAATATGCTGTAGACAAACCACCCTGATTTCGTTTTTTAGATAACATAACGAGAGACTTAAACAAGAACACAAAACACGGTACTGTCTTCAATACTCCATTGCCAATTTGGAGTTTGTATCCTCCACCATTTTATACCATAGATTTAATATTATAAAATTTCAATAGTCAAGATTAAAAAAAAGGATAAAATCATCATACCAGTTTCATTTGATTTTTCATAAACATGTAGATTCTTAATTACGCTATGTACATGTTTCATCCATCGGTGTGTTGCTGTTAGTTTGCTTTTCTAGAAACACCTAGAGATTTTTATTTATCAAGAATCATTTTTCAAATATTAAAAAACATAACACCAAAAGAAACTCATCAACAGCAAATCCAAAAATGGATTGTAGACAAACGCATGAAAACGAAGATCCACCCACAATGAGATGAACGAGTTGTCACCCACCAATTTGTTTTGGTTCAAAAAACTTGCAAAAGCTCAAAGCTTTAAAATAAATGGTTTTGCTTGCTTTGCTGCACTCCATTTTTTCTTTCTCTATTTCCACGATTTTCATTTGGGTAGCACCCAAAATGGTACAGAATGAAAGGGAAGGAAAATATGAAAATGGGATGTTAAAGGCAAAGCACAGGAGAGTGGAGTCAGTGGACCATCAAATGGAGATTCGTAGGCAACACAACTATGTCTTGGATTTGAACACAAACGCGAGCAGGACATCACTGACGAGGAACAATTTCCTGAAGCATTTTTTTTTAAAATTTTGTTATTTTATAAAAAAATACCTAAAATAACCTTAGAGCATCAAAACTCAACTATGATGATGGAGTATTATAGAATCCTCCAACAAACAGGCATGCCAAATTTTATCCGCAACAGTCTGGGCTATGCCTATTATAGCACAGTGCACCATTATTCACCAAATCATAACCCTTGTTTCAAGATACCAAGAATTGTAATACTCCCATCTTCGTTTCAAATTTATAGAAAATATTCTCAAAAAACAACTATTTTCAAGAAAGTAAAATACTCACGTTTGATCCATTTTCATTCCAAGTGAGTATTTTCTATTCTCATGAGGTGAGAATCAATTTATTATTGTAAAAATACAATACTACCACAGACTAATTGTTAACTTGCCACTTCACCACACTGATATATGATTACAAAAGAATTTAAATACTAATCGAACAAGTTTTCTTAAATACTAATCACAACTGATTCCTAGAAATATAATACAAAGCGCATCACATGGAACAAAGTACTTGTGCACCAAATTAGTTTGACTGATAATGTGCAGTCACACCATGCACTATTGCACTGTTCGCCAGGCAATATAAAATGCTAAAGTGCTGAATCTCAAATAGAATCATTTTGCGAACACATGACTGAACAGTGTATCTACCACTACTCAAATTATACCCCTCACTTGGGAACCAAGTTAATAAAAATAAGGGTACTTCAACCCTCCATATCTTAGTGCTGATCATTTCTCAGAAATAAGTTGAGCAACCTCTGAAGAGATTAGTATTAGGGTAAAAAAAATCCTTACTACCACTTGTCAATCAAACGAGAGAAGTTTGGTTTTTCTCGTCAATCTTTCTCTCTTACCTTCTCGCATAACAAACAGAGCTAATGTACCGACAATAATTATATATCTACATATAAGAGACCAGCATATCTTGCCAATATCTAGGATACCCTAAACTCACCTAACCTCCAATAGGATACACTCAAGTTTTGGTACACCACTTGATGTGCACAAAGTAGTATGTAATAATAAAGGTACGCATTTCTCAAATAGTTAGGGAGGTGAGTCAGCCAGTCAGGTGACTTCAACTTCAGAAAGCTGGACACCATTCCATTAAGCAGTGAGTGAAAGCACAACTGCAGGAAAGGGTAGATTTCGGATTCATCAATCAAACTATCTATATTGCGAAGAATCACTAGGAATGAGCTACTAGTGCTGGGTTTGGGTAGATTGCAAAAAAACCATAGGTATAACTCTAATCTCCACGCTGCCATTGTAACCCAAAAAAGGTGGGGAAAACGGGGGGACTAGACTAACCTAGACTGAAAACAAACAGTTCCCATCCAACGAGCAAGATTTGCGCGTTCCATTGGTGGAAAGGCAAGCACATCTTCCTAATGTTAGATGTCAGGAAAAATCATTCTGAATCACAACAACTCGAATAAAAGTTTTGCAATACTGTCTCCTATTATAGCATTGAAACGGTCAGTACAATATAACACTAAGCTTTTATCATCTTCAGGAAGCAGGACTGAAATGCAACTGGAAAAATATTTCCAGGACAATCCAAAAATCATTAAAATACACTGCGCCCAAAACTACATGGATTCTCTCCTGCTCTCTATGACCACCTTCTTCCTTGTGTCAAAGTCAACTTTGTCAAGATCAAAAGCAGTCCCTAGATAGCCATACAAGATCCTCCTTTTCTCTCCCTTCTTCTCATCCACCTTTACAAGGTTCGGATTGTTCTCATCATCTTTTCCTAATGTTGACTGCAAACGAGCCCAATCCCTGCGCCCATGATTTTCCTTCTCAAAGTGTTCAGCAAGCCGCATGGCCTCATTTAGGCCTGATTGGTCCCCAGCAAATTTAATCAGTGTTATGCCCAAATGACCTTCTCTTCCATATAATGACTTTGATTTGCCACCCATAAATCCGAGCTCTGGAAAACCATGCATGAAAATCAGATGGAAAAAATATATTGTCATAAGAAGTTCACTATCATCAGATATTTAAGTGGATGATTCAATGATTAAAACAAACCCTAAGATTTCAATAAGGGCTTCCTAATAATATGAGTTGTTTGCAGCTATATGACACAAACTTCCAACATGGTAGCGATGACCTTATAAATGGTGCCGTTTAAGGCACATCAACTAAGTAATTTACATTTTTGAGATCTTAATCCTAAAATAATGCTATCTCTGTCAAGGAAAACTATAAGAGTGAAGCACCGATGGATGGAGAAAATGATAGAGAAAAGTCACAAGTCGTAACATCCAAAACAGGACAAGATGTAAGGAAAGTGGACAATATGGAGGATGCTGTAGATTTTTCTACCTTATTCAAATTTCCATCCACCAACACCAGTATAGACAATTCACATTAGGACAAAACAGATTAATGTCTAATTTAATATGACAAACAAAAACAAAGGTTTAAATGAAATTAGCTTACACACTACTTGTAACAACAACTAACCAGCTAAGCACTAGTAATAAGATTACAGTCACTAAGCTCAGCTGAACTCACAAGCTAGTGGGTAATAAACTAAACACTATGAAATACCAAATGCAATAGTACTGTGCCAGAAACGCAAAAAATAAAAAAGGAAAAAGTAAAACATGGAAAAGGCCGGCCCGGTGCATGAGGCTACCACCAACCGGGGTATGGGGAAGGTGGATGTACGTGGTCTTACCCCTAGAAGCAGAGAAACTGTTTCCAGGATTTGAACACGTGACCTACAGGTCACAAGGCAAGCAACCTTAGCGTTGCTCAAAGGCTAAACCTCTAAAGAGTAAAACATAGAACAGGCCCCAAAAAGAATAAAAAATTAATCGAATAGAGCCATGCCAGGCTGAATCCAAGGATGGGTAGAACAATAATCACTGCACTTGCATGGTATTAGGTATCAAAAGTTCAAAACACTTGACCAGCACAACAAAATTCATACATTATAATAGAAACTGGGTCAAAAAGTGTGTAGTTCAAAACAATCCATTCTTACCTTTATTCAGATGAAGGCAACAGCGTCATATTGGCTAGATAATAAATTGCAAACTAACCTCAAAATATATGTCCCCCACGCTACATGCAAAAACAACATAGTTATGTATCGACTAGAACAATGTATGGAAATGATATACACAATAAGAAGAGTATCCACAATAATGTTCCAATTTTGTTTGTTGTACAATCAAATGTCATCAAAATAACAACAGGTGCATGTAGATAAATGACCGCTACATGTGTGCATACATAATTAACTGGACAGTACGTACGCACAGATGTGTGTGCATTATTCAATATTCCCCATCTCAAAATAAAGACCCCCAGTACTAGATGCAAAAACATCGTAGTTAAGCATTAACTAGAATAATGCCCAGAAACATTACACACAAAACGAGGAGCTATCCCACAGTAACATTCCCTGCTTACTTTCTTAGGTGTCCAATCTACTGTCATTAAAATATCAACAAATGCATGTGCATAAATGCACAGCTTCATTTGTGTATGCACAATTCAAAACTCTTCATCTAAAAATATATACCGTAAGCTGTTGATGTACAAACAACATAGTTAGGCAACAACTGGAACAACGTCTACATATGATACACACAATGAAGAACCATCCTACAATAATGTTCACTGCTTACAAATTTATACCCTAAGCGGTGGATGTAAAAGCCACATTCTTACAAATTTAAGCTCGGGTTCTGCCTTCTAATGCATACCGGAAGTTATCTGCTAAAAAAACATGGGTACCAAAATACACAGAATGATAAAAGTTTTCCTTGCTACTCTGGAAATTTATGCAAACATTAAATGAATACACCAATATATAATTCTCTATAATCAAATGAACAAATCAAATTAAGTAGGGTAATCCAATTAAGTCTCCCAATTTCTCACCATCTATTACATCTAAGAACAACCAGAGGACTGACAAAGTCCCACTCCCTCTAGCTCCTTCCTCATTCAAGAGTGATCGGATTGATTATTGAGGACATGAATCCTTATGGAGCTAGACAGGACATCTTAAGAAAGCCTGAGAGCTAGTATGCATTTATATACAGTCACTGCAAAATTAGCACTCCTAACTAAAAACCCAAGAAGTTTAGCATTTGGAATTGGATAAATATAGCCAATACCTAAAATATGAATTGAACCAAAACCATCTAATGATTTTAACCCATCTACACAAGTTGAATGAATCATCAATAAATCATGTCAAAATTCTAAAAGTCTAATTTAGGAAAATCCCTAAGGATAAAGTAGAACGAAACTTGAAAAATCATCAATAACTTGGTATATTCTTGTCAAAGCTAAAATGCAAATGCTGCTAAAGGTAAAAAAATTATGTTTAAGTAAAGGAGAAAACTTAGATAAAGTTCCTTATGCACAGGTTGTGTTGTTCCCCTATTATACCCGGACACGTGGAATATAATTTCCACGTCAATAACACTTTGAAAATTTTACACGGCTGCTCGCTTGCTCCCTTATTCCGTTAATCTCTGTTTCTTCTCTTCACCCTCCTTCCCCTCATTGAACCTCACAGTACCACCGTACAGAGCCCACCTTCTAGCCACTCTGTGACAGCATCTCCACTGCCTCGGACCACCACCTCGCGTCGATGCCAGAGCCATCGCCGCCATCCTCGGAATCCTGTGCAGCCTCCATCTTCATCAAACTGATGTTTCTTCTTGAAGGTTCTGTTACATTTGGGTCTTTTATTTTTGTTTCTCCCTCTCCTCTCATCTAATTAACAGAAACAATAAGTTTGCATTTTAACACATATAAAAGGATTGGTGACTAAAACTATGATTTACCTGAATATAGTTGAATATCACTGCACTATTTGTGACGTGAGACAACAATACTTCTTCCCTTCACAGCAAAGTAATGGCCAAGAGAAAAGCTGAGGGGGTGAGAAAGCTAGAGAAAGAGGAGTTTTAGAGAGGTGGAATGAAATGAATCCTTGTTCACGGTGGAGGTGAAATGTCATTCACAAAAATTAAGGAGCACATTTGAGATTCTGATAGAGTGGGTAACGGTTTTTTGGTTATACAAAGAGAAGATCACAAGGTGCTGATGTGTTAAAATTAATACATATGTCAAATTATAATTGGGCACAGCACAACCAGCACATAAGGAACTTTAGGTAAGTTTTCTCCTTAAGTAAATTGAGCTCCAACCATCAAAAACACATGGCTAGATGAAAACAAACTTGCAACACCAACATCCACACATCAAAACCTCACTTTTCCCATATATCTAAAGCACAATACCAGAAAGTTACAGCAACCCTTACAGAGTAGTTCAAAGATGAAAAAAAAGAAACATAATATAAATGAACAGCTTCAACAAAGCTGCTTTACGTTATTGTATTCAAAATCTTTCTCAGCCCCTTTCATGAGCTGTAACCAAGAATATGGACTTCAATCTAGCACAACTGACAATCAACTATATATATCAGACTGAGACATAAAAGGATGGTGAAACAAATTTACAAATGACCTGGCTTTTGATAAAACGAATTTTGAAATTCAATAGCCAAACCAGAGGAAGAACTGACCAAGGAACTTTATCATTGAGGACTTAATTCTATCCAAACCAGAAAAAAATATATGAAAGAAGCAAGCTAGAAAAATCAAATCCACGGACTCTTAAAAACACAAAAGCTGTTTTGGTTTACTATTCCTCATAATTAATCAAAAAGGCGAACCCATGATTAATAGAGATTAAATATGTCAATAGAGAAAGCAACACCAGCCAATAAGAAAAGATATGGGAAAATGATATAAGCACAAAATTTCAGCCTGCCGAGACTTCAAATTTCAATCAAATGGATGGATATAAAAACCCAATATTGGGCGAACAGAAACAGAATGCCATATATATCAGTATTTGTATACAGAAACACTTTAAAACTAAAATTCAATCCCCAGTAGGGACATAGAAAACACAAGGTAAATCTTAGCCTGACATTGGTAATCATTGCAAATGTCGAATGTGCCTTTAAAATTGGTTTAATTTTATGTTAATAGCAACTCCTATAAGATCAAAACGATTTTTCATCTCATTATCTTTAGAGATAATACCACAAGAATATTCTATTAAACCGGAGCCTAAAACAGAAGTTGGCTAACCAATAAATACTGGGAAAGGACACTAAAGGTGTTCTGCTAAAACTGCTATAAAGGACTAACTTTGCATGCATGCAAGTAGATTTACCTGAGGCCTTTAAGAGAGTCATTATATCAGAAAAAAAGAATGGAGGGTCACATTATACCTCTAATTTTATTATCCATTGTTTTGTTTCCCAAACCCTCCATACGACCATCTCTAGTTTTTCCTGTATTTGTGTTATGAATGATCACCAAAGGTGGCCACATGATCAGATCATCCAGATTGGCTGCTGCTTCATCAGCAGATAGAAATTGATATGCCTTTGAGTTATCAGGAGGCTTTGAGTAGTTCCAACCCATTAAGACACACAGTGCTTTGTGTAATCCCAAATGATCAACACGTAAATCAGCATTGTCTGAGTTGTAAGTGTGCATAATGAGGGCATGCATATCTGGAAAGTCTTTGGCAGACCTGAAAGTTGGCATACCAAGGGCATTGAAGAATACATTTCAGGTTTTCATCCCATAACCAACCTGTAAGTATATACAAAAGGCAAAGTAACAGAATACATTCACCTAATTTAATTTATATTAACACCAAAGACCGATTTTGAACTAAGTCACACGGAGAACCTAAGCCATTAGTTACATTAATGTGCCAACGGACTAGTCAAGAAAAGAAAAGTGGTACACCCCCCTCCCCCATCTAAAAAATCCCTACTCAGCACCACAATATAGGTAAAAAACTGTTGGGGATGCCTACCAAATTGACCAAAGCACCTATGCACCTTCAGAAAGCATAATTACAAATGGAATCAGTTTTTTCACATACATTGTGAATTCCAAAACATTTGCATAGGCATAATATATATTGAAGCAGCGAAATGTTGAACTATATACATGTACGCAGATACTCATATCCCAGTAAAACAAATAAAACTCTCTTAAGAAGAGATTCTAATCAGCATGAAATTGTCTTCATCAAAGGTTTCTGTTTCAGAAGGGTTGAATCATTTGCAAAGAAATCAGCAGGACAAACAAAATCCCAAAACTACTCTTGAGAAGCAATGTACTAGAGGGCACCCTCAGGGCATAACCCGGGACTTATAAAGCTACATTCCAGTAGAAAAGGGACAGCAGGTATCAGTAAGCTCTAAGATTTACATAGAACAAAAAGTCTACAATGGATTTTGAAGAAGCAAGAGACAACTTAATAAAGAAACAAGTATGGTAGCATAGTTCTAAGATTCTATAAAAATGCCCAAGATGGATGCATCATACTTACACTTTAAATAATAAAAGGCAAACATACTTCATCAAAAGCAACTTTATAACCCTTATTTGAAATACCAATGATCCTAAAGTCCTTTTCAAGAAATGCAAAACGGCCTTGGTTGTAATAAGTACTAACCAACGTAAAAAAGTTCAAATTATCTCTGAATCTAGAACATTATGGCACTGTATGATCCATGTAGCCGACTCCACCTAGTGGGATAAGGCTTGGTTGTTGTTGTATCTCTGAATCTCACCTTTCAGCCTACACAAAAGAAGATAGGTTCCTGGTTTCTATTAGTAATAGGAAAAGGCCCAATAAGATTATGATGTTCATGTTATATGGGCCAATACCCACTTTAGGAGAGGAATTAACATGTACTCAAGTAATGGGAGGGGAAATTAGTTAGAGATGAGAGAAATCAGATCTGAGATCTCTTTATAAGAAGGAAAGTGAGAGGGAGATGGGGCATCGGAATTGTATTTGGATTTTCGGCTTTTTAGCTTGGGGCTTGGAATATTCCTCCATAGCTGGGAGCATTTTGCTCTTGCTTTCTGTCTTTTCTTTGTTTCTGTAATTCTCTTCCATTTCCAATTCAATAATACATCCTCCCTTTCATATCTGTGTTCTATTTTACTTTCTTCCCTTAAGATAGGAAATAGTTCCTATCAATGGTGCTTTCAATGAGAGGTTGAGTGGAGGGAGATTTAGGTGTATGCACACTCACATGGCTTCTCAGAACACACATAATCTGGAGATACTTCTCAGTAACGTCACTAAGTCGCTTGCAGCACTGCACGCCGATATACGAGCTGGATTCAAGCACCAACGAGAAAACGAGCTAAGAAAAGGGTTCCAACACCAACAGCAGTAGGGTGATCCATCTCGCGGCTCTTTGAATGAAAATGATGGAGGAGGGACAATTTAAAACCAAACAGTCAGCAGCCGAATTGCAGCGCTCACCGTGGGAGCCAGCCGCATCGAACTCATATGTTCGAACCAATTCCAACGGGTTTCACCGATGTCGATCATCCTGATTCCAGACAAGCTTCGATGTTCAACAAAACGCAAAGAATTGCCATCACTAAATCGCGATGACCAGGCTTGACGGGTCCTGAAGGTTAAGATGCATGATCAAGTCACTTCGTGGTTTACCTCTTTGCCGGACACCAATCCCTACTCCGCGAACAGCGGGTCATTTTTCAGATTCGTTGTGGGTAGCAAAGCCGCCATGGGCAAATTCACGGGCAAGCTCGACGAGGAGGCGCCCTTCTTGTCCCAGTGAGTAACCCTATCTCGCTGTAGTCGCTGGAACCTCCAGATCTGAATTATCGAACGGCGGTTATGGAAACCCGTCACACTAGATACAACCATGCCTCCACCACCACTACCAGAGCCGACAGATCCGACGGAGCCACCTGACCCCGGATCTTGTTCGGCCGCTGCTAAGACAATGGTCATGATTAGGGATGTATATAGGGAGGGGTGGGTACGGGTAGTAGCCCCCCACTACCTGCCCCGTTGGATGAATTTCGTCCCCGCCCCATATCCGTGCGGGTATCCATGTTGCGGGTTTTAAACAAATTTATCAATATTTGTGGGTATATATGGATATTCAAACACCTCAGAATTTTTTTTATTTACACATGAAATTCAGACTAATTCCACCAATCATACTTGATTAAAGTTCCTTGCTACTACGAAAAAATTCTTATGTGCTTGAAAAGCAGGGGCGGAGCTTTTAAGTGACATAGTCTTGGCTCCCCCAAACTTTTTTTTTTTACTTTCATTTTTTATACATATTAAAAAGAGCCCAACTAAAGCCCAACCTCAATTTAATAACCCCTAAAACCTTTCTTCAAATGATTAGACTCTTAGCATCATACAATGATGAAGTTGCAAAAATTGTGTTGGAAAATGCTACATATAATTCCAAGTATACTTCACATCAAATTCAAAAGGAGATCTTGCATATTCTTTCTAGTAGAGTGAAAAAACATATCCGTGAGGAAATTGGTGATTCCAAGTTTTGTATAGTTGTTGATGAAGCTTGTGATGAATCAAAAAAGGAACAAATGGCTCTCATTTTGAGATTTGTTGATAAAAATGGTTACATAGAAGAGTGGTTTTTTGATATTGTGCATGTTAAAGACACCACAGCATTAACTCTTTAGGAAGAAGTATGTGCTATACTTTCTCTACATAATCTTGATGTTTCCAACATTCGTGGTCAAGGATATGATGGTGCTAGCAACATGAGAGGAGAATGGAATGGTTTGCAGGCACTTTTTTTGAATGAATGTCCTTATGCACACTACATTCATTGTTTTGCTCATCGGTTACAACTTGCTTTGGTTGTTGCATCAAGAGAAGTTATTCCAATACATCAATTATTTTCAAAGTTGACTCTGAATATCAATGTTGTTTGTTCTTCTACTAAGCGCCACGATGAGCTACAAGCTGCCAAGTTAGATGAAATCGCACAGTTGCTAGAGATTGATGAGCTTGAAACTGGTAGAGGGGCAAATCAAATTGGCACTTTGAAACGAGGTGGGGATACTCGTTGGGGATCACATTTCTCTTATATTTGTAGCTTGATAAATATGTATGGTGCAACTTGTTCAGTTTTGGAAAACATTATTGTTGATGGATCAAATTATTCTCAACGTGGGGATGCTGATAGTGCTTACAAGAGCTTGGCCTCATTTGATTTTATATTGATCTTGCATTCGATGAGAGATATTATGGGGATAACAGATGTTCTTTGTCAAGCTTTGCAGCAACAATCTCAAGATGTTGTCAATGCCATGCAATTAGTCCGTTCTACAAAAGCACTTATTCAGAGCTTGAGAGAAGATGGTTGGGATAAGTTGTTAAAAAATGTGACATCTTTTGTGAAAAAAGTGATATTGAGGTTCCTCAATTCAATGCTCCTTATGTAGCAAGACAGGCACGCTCTCGTCAGCAAAAGGATCAAATCACAAGAGAGCATTATTTTAGAGTGGAAGTATTTTTTATTACCATTGACAAACAATTACAAGAGTTGAATAGCAAGTTTAATGAGCAAGCAATGGAGTTGTTAACTCTAAGCTCTGTTTTGGTTCCCAAGGATATACAAAGCTTTTAACATTGATAGTATTTGCACTCTTGTAGAAAAGTATTATCCCATGGATTTCAATGAGCAGGAGAAGATTAATTTGCAATTTCAACTTCAACATTTCATTATTGATGCTCGTCGAGATCCAAGATTGAAGAATTTATCAACTATCCAAGAACTGTGTATATGATTGGCAAGAACAAAATAGTCAGAAGTTTACTACTTGATTGACAGACTACTCCGCCTTGTCACGACTCTTCCAGTCTCTACTGCTACAACTGAAAGATCTTTTTCGGCAATGAAAATTATCAAGAATAGGTTGAGAAACAAGATGGAAGCCGATTTTCTAGCCGATAGCATGACAGTTCACATTGAAAGGGAGATTGCTGAAAGTTTTAGTTCTGATTCAATTATTGATGATTTTAAATCACTCAGAAAGTAGAGCAGCACTTTAAGGTAATTCCTAGTCATTTACTTTAATATTGTTTTTTATCAACTGAGTTTACATTAGAACTTAAATTTTAGAAATGTAATATGATATTATATATTTGAATTATGCATTTATTTTGGCTCCCCCAAACTTTTGGTTCAAGCTCTGCCACTGCTGAAAAGTATTATAATAAATATACTAAACAATATGATATGCAAACATTATAATCATACATGTCATGAAAGAGTGATGAAAGGGGAAAGGGGCTTGCGAATGATAGGGTTTGGGTGGTGCGGCTGTCAAATTTCAGAAACAAAATAAAGGTACTTAAAAAATTAGGGTAATTGGTTTATACATGTACAGGGGTATTTTATTTGTTTTACCTTAACGGGTACCCGCGGGTATGGATAGTACACTACCCGTCCCCGCCCCATTAATAAGCGAGTAGAGAAAATACCCGTTTATTTTATCCGCGGATACCCATTAAGATACCCATTTTCTATCCGTTGCGGATATTATTCAGGGGTATCCGCAGGTATGGGTAAAATTTACATCCCTAGTCATGAAGGTGGAGAGAGAGGTGTTGCCGCCATATAAGGTATTAGTCCAGATGAAGATGAGAGTGTGTTTGGAAGGTGAGTCGTGTCATTTCTCAAACCT
This sequence comes from Sophora flavescens, assembly GCA_030762895.1. NCBI lineage: Eukaryota > Viridiplantae > Streptophyta > Magnoliopsida > Fabales > Fabaceae > Sophora > Sophora flavescens. Next base: position 165,795,347 of record CM061067.1, read on the forward strand.
AATGGGCTAGGCCAACGCTTTAAAGGGATAAATTTAGAGTTAGAAAGTGGAGAGGTATATCACCCAAGAATTAGAAAGCATCATTCAGAAAATATGAAATTAGGAATTGAGCCTAACCTCACATGTACAAGGCCCAATAGTTTAATTACTGAAACTTGTGTTGAACTTAAAGCCATCAGAGAAACAAAATTACAATGGTAGTCAAAGAAGGGGGCAAATGTACTGGTGCTGAAATTCTTGCCAAGTCGTGCATGAGGTTCGGCTCGAGATGTGACACGGGAAAATTGTTGTTAATATTTAGTGGGAAACAAGGAAACTCTACCTTGGTGATGCCTCCTGTTAGTTGGTCAGATGAAAAATATTACTGGGAGCAGATTCTGTCACTTTTCGGAAAGCATAAGGTGTTACACTTCGACAAAACTGATACACGTCTAGCACACAATGGTCTACCACTTGATCTATAGAAACTCAGGTGTCGTGTCAATTCTCAGGCACTTAAGTTTAATCCTGAAATTGAGAATTTGGGGCACAAATTGATTCGGATACTTCAAGGGACTTGCTGCATACCAGCTCAAGGTATTTATGGGCCCTTGATTCAAGCCTTCGATGCTTCCCCAAATTTCAATCCTACTGTCAGTAACAAACCTGCAAGCGGTAAAAAGAATAAAGCTGGTCTAATAGAGGAAATAGTGGTCGGTGTTGGAGTTGAGGTTGTAAGACCTATGATTTTCAGACCCTACAAGGCTCCGGCCAAGAGTTGGATCCACAAGAGTGTGATGCTATTTGCTCCTCCACATGCTAATTGGCTCATTTTGTGGAACTCCCAATTTGCCAAGGAAGCAACTCGAGTAGAAGAGGGCAGCACTTGTAGTCAGTTTTCTTACTTCTGCCTTGAGGACAAGGCAGCTTTTCAGGCAGATGGTACTGGTAGGTTCCTGGTTTCTATTACTAATAGGTAAAGGCCCAATAAGATTATGATGTTCATGTTATATGGGCCAATACCCACTTTAGGAGAGGTATTAACATGTACTCAAGTAATGGGAGGGGAAATTAGTCAGAGGTAAGAGAAATCAGATCTGAGATCAGTTTATAAGAAGGAAAGGGAGAGGGAGATGGGGCATCGGAATTGTATTTGGGTTTTCGGCTTTTTAGCTTGGGGCTTGGAGTATTCCTCCATAGCTGGGAGCATTTTGCTCTTGCTTTCTGTCTTTTCTCTTTGTTTCTGTAATTCTCTTCCATTTCCAATTCAATAATACATCCTCCCTTTCATATCCGTGTTCTATTTTACTTTCTGCCCTTAAGGTAGGAAATAGTTCCTATCAAAAGACTTAAAATACTATATAGTGAACAGGGAAGGGTAGACTACCTTCATACATTATAATTAATAAGAAGTCAGAAATTGATGGCAGCATCACCCATTTCATAAATTAAGTGGTATTAAAACAACAACTCCAAACATGAAAATAAAGCAGAAGTGTTGCCAATGCCATATTAGAAAACATTAGAGCTCTAACCATGTTAGACCGCAAAAGAGCTCTAACGAATGACAACAACCATAACAAAAACAAGCTACTTGCAAGTCACCAAAACAAAGATTTTGAAAGTTTCATGGAAACCTCTGAGAGACGAGCAAGCAAGACATCACAAGTATATCTCATGAAAGAATTTAGTTACTCAATCCATCAAATCCTACAGAATTACAACATGTCTGCAGATACCACTTCTCAATATTTGTAATGGAAAGATTGGAGCAACAAGCAGAAAATATAAGCTCAATAAATACACCAGTGAGTTCAGTAAGGTACTTGCTTATGAAAATGACCCCATATAAACAACAGAAAATGACATGTAAATACAAGTCCATAAACTTCTATGGCTCAAGAAGTCACTATTCTCCACTTATATCACTGTATAGAAAATCCATCCAGTATTAAATCTCATGCACAAAAAATACAACTTCTAACAAAATTAGTATCCAGTACTCTACAGTATAAAATTCAAAGCTGAGCAAACCAATCGGGGGTTTATTATAGACTATAGAGGGATAATAACAAAATTTGGCAGCCTGTTTCAAGGAAGAAGTTTCCTACGCTTCTGAACACATGCTGTTACGTTCAAATTTATTTGGGAGTAGCTGTAGCTAACAAAACAGAAGCGACACACTCCAATGGAAAGAAACAACATTAGGAGCAAAACACTAATATCTTCAAAAACCTAATCTCAAGATAAATCTAAATTCTAATGTTGTAAACCTGAAATAAAGCAATCAACTCCCACTACTCAGCTGAGCTGCTCAAGGATACAAAACACGCAAAGATGCCTCTAGTGCCTTCCAAGACTAAAGGTACTTCATTTCTTAAGAATGTAGAACTACCATAAAGGCCCCGAAATCCACAAACTTCCTTTCTCTCCTAGTTTCCCTAAGCTAAACAGGTAAGGGATAATCAAAGGTGTGTCTTAGGGGCTGAGCTGCTGAGGGGAGGCCAGAGAAGGGTCAGCTCCTCTTACTGCCTCGGAGGCATGCCTCTAGTCCTTCAGATGATAATGCTACTCTAAGAAACCGAAAAGCGCAACCATCCAACTTGTTAATAATGCTAAATTTGATAAAATAGACCTAAATAGTTGCTGTTCTTTGGAATTATCGGAGCAAGAAGCTCGGGGTTACGTATATTGAGTGTCATTGGCCTTTGAGTGCCTTCATTTTCATATTATAATAAATAAATAATAATTTCCAAGAAAGATTGATTATTGATGAGCTGAATTGTATCAAACCTGCCACAAGCAATACACTGAACCCTTCCTTGGTTTCCATCATCCAAGTAACTCTTCTTCTGTGCTGGATTATCGTTAATAAGCTTAACAAAGTGAATAAACGCTTTCTTCAACGCATCCTGATCAACCTCCTGGTGCTTAAGACCCACACTCACACCCCCATCAACCCTAAATTGCTTGGAAGGTCTCAATTCAGAATCCCCCAAATCTCGCTTGATGGGGCCGCCACTGGGACCCGCAGAAAACTCTCCCCCAGGAACCCTAGAAAACCCATTGAGATTCGCATTTCGCAGAAGCTGCTCCCTTTGTCTAGCAAGTTCAAGATCCCTACCATCCTCATCGCCGTACTTCCTCTTCGCGGACCCGTCGATCTGGGGATTCCGGTAATCGGGGTGCCGTTCGAACCTTCCGGGGCTCAGGGGTGGACCGCCGGAAGGGAAGCGCGGGGGGAAGGGGCGGAGCGGGGGAGCGAAATCCTGGTAATCGGGGGGCAGGGCGAAGTAGGATCGGACGCTGCCGTCGGCGAGGATTATGGTGCGGCGTTCGAGCATGTGGAAGCCGTAGGCAGGGGGAGGAGGTGGGCCCAAGGAGGGAGGGTCCGGGAAGGGAAACGGAGCTGCTGCTCCGGGATGGGGTGGACGATCGGATTGGTGTTTAGGGTGGGCTGGGCTAGGGTTAGGTTTGGTTTTTGGGGAGGGTTTGGGATGCTTGGGGTCGTTGGGTTTGGGATCCGACGGAGATTTGGTGTTGGTGGCGGAGTTGCCTTCCCAACGGGATTTGCGGTTGGAGGCGGTGGCGGATGTGGGGGAAGGCTTCGGATGGTTAGTGCCGGCCATGTTGCGTTGATAGTAAGAAAGGGGCGGAAGAACACCGCAAATGTTAATTCTCTACACTCCTCAACTATCCAAACCCCACTTAAACTATTCCACCAATTATTATAGGGAAAATCAAACATAGCATGCCCCCTTATGTTTTTTTTTTTTTTCCCTGCTAAGGTCCAAACAAACTACAAGGTAGAAATAGTTGGGGGATATCGACGGGACCCCAGCCACATCACAAGAAAGCAAAACACTAACAGTGGGTTTCGACGAAATAAAATTGATTTTATATAATTGATTTTGATTAAAAGTGAGTCGATAGTAAAGTAATTTAAGTTTGGATATTTTAATAAAAAAAATGATTTTATCAATTTTAATTATTTGGATAATTTGGATCTAAATTGTTTTTAGGTATACAATTATCAAAATAGGTTTTAATATGATTTTAAGTAGATTTCATTGTCATTTTAATTATATATATATATATATTAACAAGTAGCTTAAATATATTAATATAATTATTTAAATTTATGTGAAAGAACTGTTTTCATTTATAATCCGTTTGTCCTTTTTTAGATTTTTTTAAAACCATAATCCAGAAAGATGGTTAAAGTAGACTCTTTAATATTACTACCCAATGATATTTGACAAGCCCAAAATCCACGATAGCCCAACATGTTGCATCTTCCACAAAATGAATGAGAAAACAATAATAAAACATACGTGGAACAGGGGCAAACAGCAGTGGAGGATGGCAGAGCACGGTGAAGGACTATTCTTTTGATGTTGTTGATTCTCCAACCAAGGGTAAATAAGGAACCGACCTTTATCTTCAGATTTGAAATCGATTTTAATGTTAATCGATTTTTCAGAAGCTGCCCAGAGCTGCTTCAAAATAAACGTGATTATGGTGTTTCTGAAAGTGCGTTTCCAGATTCAGCCAAACACCTGGGTTTTCTCACTAGAAGCACGTTTGAGGAAGAGACATGCGTGATGGTGAAAGTAAGTGGAACCAAACACCCACTAAGGTTTAGCTAGGGGAGACTCGATAGGATGAAACCCCAAGGCCTTAGATAAACTCCAACTAGCTAGCCATTCCACACGAAGGGTATGACGAAACACAATGCACCAATCCCCGCTTTTACAGTCGAGGACGTGATCAAAGAACCTGTTCTTGCCAATACCGAGCTCTCTCTTATTGTCGTTCGACATGGAAATGATGGATAAAGAATTAGGCTCCACCACAAGTTTGTGAATGCCTCGACTCCAAGCAAGCTCCACACCTTTGAGGATGCCCCAATTGAATGCTGAGCAAGACCCAATATCCATGCAAAAACCCATCACCCATCTTCCACAATCATAATAGATCACTCCTCCACAGCCTGCCAAACACATATTTCCTTTGGAAGCCCTATCTGTGTTAATCTTCCACCAACCCTTTGAAGGAAACAACCACTTCAAGTGTTGGAGAGTGCAGGTTCTATCAGAAAAAGTGACACTGTTATCGGCAGTTGCTTCTATAATAGTATCTGCATATTGAGAAATAAAGCGAGAAGGGTCCCTAGGCCTCACAAAACTCCTCAAAGATCCCTTTATTTCTCCACTCCCAGAGAAAGAAACATGCAGCCATGAAAATATTAACCCAAGTATCATATGAAACCCTATCAAAGGACTGAGAGAGGTTATCATCCACCCATTGTTGGAGGTCTAGGCTGAAAAAATCACTGAGCTTTGAAGAGGATGCCAGAGGAATCCAAACTTGAGTCGCTACTAAGTAATCTCTTAACATGTGCAGAGTGGACTCAACCGTACCGGTGCAGGTCGCACAATTAGGGGATTGATGGCTCCAATGACACTTTCTAGCATTAGTAAGAAGGCAGCCATGCATTATCTTCCACATATAAATTTGCATTCGCATAGGTCCCTTCCACTTCCTGAGAACCTTCTAACATCTGTTATCCATACCCAAGCTAGAAGAAGCAAGGACCCAAGCATGCCCCCTTAATTAACGAGTGTTTATAAGATAGTTGTAAATTATTTATTAATCATAAATTTTGTTTATAGTTGAATTTCAGTTAACTTAATTTTTTAGCGGCACATTTAGCACATAAGTTCGTTGCTATCGTGTAGGCTCTGGCTATCGTATAAGGATAAAAATCCTCTAAAGTAAACTTGAGTATAAGTTGAGAAATGAGAAAATAAAATATAAGCATTCTTAATTAGTTAAAGTAGGTTGACATCTCAAATTTATTTCAGAATGAGTAACCTCATCATCTACATTGGCTTTCCAAATTAACGTTCACATTTTTTACTAATTAATTATAATTATAGTTTTTATTTTATAAATTTTACATTGTCAATATAAAAATATTTTATATTGTCAACCAATTATAAATTTTACATTATTATAAATGTTTAATTCTTATAATAAATATATTAAAAGTTATGCATCCTATGGTTTAATTAATTGACAATATAAAAAAATTATGCTGACAAACTACTTTGTTAATTTAGCTTTTAACTTGAGAATATTATCTTTACCATATAAACTCTTAGCCAACTAATTCCGATGCACTCAAGAATGGTGTAACATCAGATGATGGTGGATGAAGACGAGCCTTTTGTTACATTTTAGTGCCTTTTCCACCTACCAGGCTAGTTTTTTGCTCTTTTCATTTCATAGAAAGGTCATTTACATGTTGGTTCTTTTATTATAAGCCCCAGCCGCCAGCCAATGCACAAGGACCAGGAAATGAGCTACCTGATAAGCCATGAAATTCTTTCACCCAATATGTTAATCATTTGAAATTGACTCTCATCATGGCCTTTGGGTCATGACATACTATTGCAAATAAAATTACGTATTAAAAAAACAAAACCAAACGATCAAATTATCACCTTAAAAAGAATAAAGACTTCTATAACTGATTATGAAAGCCTAAGATCAAATTTTGGCTTCATCCATTTGCATTACATGAGCAAAACATAATGTATCCCCTCCCTAAGTATAGTGTATATAATAAGCCTGGGTGTGTGAGCAATTACCATTACCTTAAAAACCAGCCAATTGATTCTGAATACAATATCCTCACATTTTGTAACATCAAGACGGCAATTAAAGAGACTGAATAATTGCAATACCATGCAAATAAACAATGATGATCTTCTAAAACATAAGAGAATGATATTATAGTAGCAATGTACCATGGTAACATATTTCTCAAACAACAGTGACAAAGCTAAAAGGCATCTAGAGATCCTGAATATTCTAAACCAAGAAAATCACGGAGGAGAATTGAGACAGTAAAACTTAAGGCAGAAGAATAAGAACTTGAAGAACAGCAAACTCAACGCTTCTTAGAGACACCAACAGTCTTGCCCCTGCGTCCTGTTGTCTTGGTGTGCTGTCCACGAACTCGAAGACCCCAGTAGTGCCGCAGACCACGGTGGTTTCTGCACATCAACATATCAAATTACATCTAACAATAAGACATTAACCAGTCCTAACTGAATGATGCAAAGGGATACAAAAGATGCATGTTAAAGTCAACTCTTCAATACATGTCATGACTAGTAACTGGACATGAGAAAACAAGGGAGACCAAATTTCAGAGTGAGCAATGAGTGCTTTGAGAAAATAAAAATTAACAGACAAATGGGTGGAAGCAGTTCTTACTGTTTTAGACCATTGGAAAAGGAAAGAAGAAAAAAAAAAATTGGGACATCAAAGGGATCAAATTTAGGGTTTAGGGTTTACTCATACTAATTTACATAAAAAGCTGGACACCACAGAATGTAAACGTTTGGCACTTCTGTTATTCTGTACAGGTACCATATGAAACGGAGGAAAGCACACAATAGTTAAAAAGTTGAATAACCCAAACACCATGACCAACCTTATCTTCTTCAAACGCTCTAGATCATCCCTGAGTTTCATGTCCAATGCATTGGATACGACCTGGGAGTACTTGCCATCTTTATAATCCTTCTTCCTGTTGAGAAACCAGTCAGGAATCTTGAATTGGCGTGGATTTGCTACAATCACCATGAGTTGATCAAGTTCAGCAGCTGTTAGTTCACCAGCTCTGCTTCATTTGAAACCAAATTTAATTAGACCAAGGCAACGGTTTCCAAATGACAAACTGCATACCAGATCACAAACAACAATGTTATTCGTACATATGAGATTTTGACATCATTAACTAAAGTTTGTATATCATTAACAGCAATTCCAACATTATTAACGAACTTGCCGACCATCCACTTGGACAATAAAGATTTAAACATCCACTAACCATGTTGATAACATTTCTGAATCACAAAACATAGAAACTGAAGTACCACTTTACTGTTGTACATAATACTAATAAGGCACAATTTTTAAATCGAAAGAAACGTACATAGTGCTTTTGTGAGTCAATTATTGCCATGAACAAATTCAGTGCAAATATCATATATAGTGCTTGAAACAAGTTCTGACAAACATGCATATTAGTATATTACTCAAACCCTTCACACAGAAGGAAGATCAAGCAAAAATTTCAAATTTTCACACAACTTTCAGAAACTAAATCCTCATAGCTACTGGCATTTTTGTGATAAAAGGGGTACCCAACAATTCAGGCAGGTAAAAATTTAACAAACCAAGAATCAATTTTTATCACTTTATCTATTCAAATTGAACCAAATTCGAAAACCCAGATGAGATTGGGAGAAAAAAAAAAGTGAATGCAGAAAAAGGAACCTTTTGTTCATGTCGACATCGGCTTTCTTGCAAACGATGTTAGCGAAACGGCGACCAATACCTTTGATGGAGGTTAGGGCGAACATAATCTTCTGCTTCCCATCCACGTTCGTGTTCAGAACACGAAGAATGTGCTGGAATTCCTCGTTCGCTACCAGAGACTGCAATAACAATAACAACCCCATCAACACTCACAACACCAAGTTCCAAACTTTACATTCAAAATTGCCCCCAAAAAAAAATACAAGCGGAGCAACACGTGAATCGAAGCGAGTTGAGTTGACTCACCATGGTTGAGTCTCTCTCTCTGAAATGCTAGCAAGAGAGCACACAGGAGAGGAACAGAAACAGTGAAGACGACGCTCCTAAAAGAGCAAGAAAGAAAAACCCTAAAAAACATGGTGACCGAAACGAAGGGTATAAAGTGTGATTAAGAAAAAATTTGGGTGAAGTTTTGTAAAAATAGAAAATTTTGGGTACCTTTTAAATTTTAAAGATTTAATGTAAGGACCTTTTTAGCCTTGTTCCTTTGGATAAGCTCTGTGCCACTGTAATAATAAACAAATTATGTTGAGGCTGGAAGAGATTCTGGGGAGCCTGTGAGTTTCACTGGTAAGGGGGAAAAAAAGATTCTCGTCTCTTTCAAATGCCATGTTGTTGCTTTTAATTTTGGTGTGTCATGTTTAATTGTTCCTTTAAGATTTTAATTCCTAGAATTTAGCCATTAAGTTCTTCCACCTTTTATTGCTGTAATGTCACTGCTAGTGTATGCTTTCTGAAATGAATTCGGCACAGTTGATAAGACCCTGGATTGCAGAACTTTTTGCGTTGTGTTTCTTAATGAGGGCGAAATTCTGGTTCAGTCATGTCTCAAACTTGCTAGTTCCACATGGTGAATGGAAATTTTTATTCAATTAATTTTGGGTATGTTCTCAATTCTGTTGGTCTGCTAATTCAATAATGACATGAACTCTTTTTTTCTTTTCCTGTAAGTGAAAGTGGACTTTATTATTTGAATGAATAATCTGTATTCTTTGATACACTTTTAATGGCTCCTCCTTTTACCATGCCACTAAGGAAATTCCAGATTCTATCCCTATACAGCCTACTATCCTGTCACATGATCTTTACCACAACCAACTGGTTTATTCTGCCCTCTTGATTTTGATCATGTGATAACTTAGCATTATTATATAAACTTCAAGTATTGCTATTTATCAGATGGGGTCCTATTTTCTATTCCTCTCAAAGAAACTGCACAGGTAGCAGTTTGCATGCCACTTCTGCAAACTTCACTGGTATTGCTGCTGTGAATATTTTCATTGTTATGACCAATCAAGGTGAAATGTTATTATACTTTACTGGTAACATTGTAGATACTATTGCTGCTGCGTGTACTCAGTGGATGTAGATCGCCATTGTGGAGATTTATTTATAAAGAAGGATGGCAATTACCTTTGCAGCAAATATGTGTTCCATTACAAGTTCTAAAACAGTTGAAGGGATCAAAAGATTAGATATTGAGGGTATGTTAAAAAGTAACACTTTTTCCTTCCTTTTCCTTGTGTAAGAGAAATTAATAGCAACTTCTGTTTTGCATAGTAGTCATAGCATGACATAATGAGTAACTGTAGATCTTTCATTTATTGATCACTTCTGCAATGTAACAGATAAACTGCAATCCAGGTCTAATATTGCACTGCCTCCTCTGGAACCTTCATCAAGTCGCAGGCATCTTTTACTCAGTGTTGGCACTTCAATGGTTACCATGACATGCTGCTATGGTTTATCACCATTAATAGTATGGGCTGAAGAGAAGTCAGCTGACAAAGAGGAAGATGATGATAAAGGGATTATTGGGGGCATCAAATCATTATTTGATCCTAATGAGAAAACAAAGTCTGGAAAGGTGTTGCCAAAGGCTTACTTAAAGTCAGCAAGAGAGGTAGTGAAAACACTAAGAGAATCTTTAAATGAAGCCCCTAATGATATTGCCAAATTTAGACGGACTGCAGATGCAGCAAAGGAGTCAATTCGGGAGTATTTGGGCAGTTGGAGGGGACAGCAGAGTGTTGTTCAAGAAGTATGTACTTCTAACTGAACTCTTGAGACTTTAAGCAATGAAAATTCAATGCTTTGCTAGTATATATGTAGGCATTTTTTTGTAGATACCTTTTCATAAATATGCTTTGAATTTATTCCTTGCAGGAATCATATGTTGTGCTGGAGAAAGCAATCAGATCTTTGGCAAAATTTTACTCAAGGGCAGGGCCATCAACCCCACTGCCGGAGGAAGTTAAGTCTGAAGTATTAGATTATCTAAACACTGCTGAAGAATTTATGTAGAACTTTTGTAGAGCGTCTTCCAATAGGTGTTGTACAAACCATTTCAAACTCCCTGGACTATGAGACAATCTTATATATTATCAATTCTCCCACCTGAGACTTCTATTTTAGTCTTCTCACATATCCAAAAGTTGAAAGTGAGAAACAAGAAGGATGTATCTCTACAATGCTTGTATTAATTTTTGACACAGTATACTTTGATCTTATATGCACTTACAATCTTGTATTTACAACATAAATAATGAGTATTCTAACTTCCCAAGTACAAGAACTTATCAATACATGAACCAAATCATTTACTAATACAAATACTTGTTATTTCCAACGCCAAACCATCTTAGACGCAATTTTTTGACCATATTTTTCTCAATAGGTGTCACTCATACTTTCTCTTTAATAGATTTATATATGATCTTATCTTCTCTTATATGCCTACTTATCTAACACAACGTTATTATCTCTGCTACAATCATCTTATACTCTTATTGGCACTTTATATCCACATCGCTGGTGATATGGCTATCTGTAAAATTTTCCTTTTAACTCATTCTATCTATGCCTGCAGCACAAGATGCATATGTCGTTTTGATACAAATCAACAGATAACAATCTGATCGATCCCAACAAAAAACAAGAAAGTATATTCCACTTAAATAAGTTAAAAAAACAAAGGTACATGAAAAATAATTTTACTTCTGTGTTCTAGGATGAATGTCAGTACAACAATATTGTTTACAGAGACCAGTAACTTGTATCTCAAATACTGGCCCACAGAACCTGCATTTATCATCAGACGACACGTAAGCACTGTCATTGTCGAGCCCGGAGTAGGGATCATTTTGGATGCATATCCTTGAAGAATTGTGGAGGTCCACTTTAGTAGCTCAATCTCATCATGCACAAGGCCGAAGTTATTAACTACGTGAAAGAACCCCTTTAGAACTGCACATTTAAAAGGGTGGATAGTATTAGTATTAAATGACATGCAGATTCGCGGAAGGCACATAGTTTCCGTAGGAAAATTACAAATGTGAATGTAAAAGCATATAAGCACTACAAAACGATGACTATGCAAATTTATAATTTTTTTGGGTCTAGACCCAGTGTATCCCAACGCTGCCAACAAATGACTAATCACTGTTCGCGGGGTGTGGCTTCCACTGGCCAAGTATTATTTTAACACCGTCAGGAATCGAACCCGAGAGCAAACCGAGTCGACCCCTATAGTGTCCCAAGGCATACCTTACAACCACTGGGCCCTAGACTATGCAAATTTATAATTATCAACCAGAAGTAATGAATATGCTAATAGATATTTTGTTTCATATATAACTGCATTCTGTATCTCATGAAGAAATGGTAACAGTGATTTTAAACATGAGAAAGATTTTTTTTAAATTCTTTTCAACAAGTGAAATGGATTATTCTATCATTTGAAGATAAACAAGGAACTGGACATGTATTCATGTAATGCTAGAGCTGAGAGATCATCATGTTAACAAGAAACAACAAACAAGGGAAAAGAAGTAAATGGTTTCTAAGTAATACTAGCAGATATAATATTGTGAATTAAAGCTAATTCTTGTCAGCTTAGTATAAAATCAAAAGGCAGTTTCAAAGATACCAGACCTTGGCACAGTTCCACGGCGACGCGGATCATACTCTGTTGCTTGTCGAAGAGCCCTAGCAAAAGCTTTGAAGGTTGCCTCTATAATATGATGGGAATTTCTTCCAGCAAGCTGTGTTCAAAGGAATACATATATATTCTGTTAAAAGGTTTTCAGAATTGGAATAAATAACATCAACTAGAAGATCATAAACCGCAGAAAATTCAAGTCGGGATTTATATACAATGCATGAAGAATATAGAAAGAGCATCTCAATTTTCTAACCAATGTGGCCAGGCACAACATCTAAAACATTTCTTTTTGTTCTGTGTTTGTTGTGGGGGGGTGGGTAAAAATTCAGTTTGTTTCTTACAAAATATTATGCAAAAAAAGAAAATACTCACAAATGCAAAAACTATAAATGATTATAATAGACCTAGATTCTAATTCTATATATTATACCTGCCGAATGTGAAGTGTCATGCCAGAAGTATTCACTAAAGACTGGAAAAAATGCTCCACCAACTACAAACGAGGATATCCAGAGGATTCATTAGTAAATGGAACAGCAAAAGGAACAAGTAAAAATGATTCAAATCAAAACAATATCTGAGCTGGATACATTTGAAGCCCAAAGGTCAAAAGCTATTCGGACAAAATTTTAAACTCAATGATGAAGAAGTATATATTATATAAATAGGCATGCACTACCTGAGTGTCATATGTCCCAACTCTCTGCGTGGGTATGTCCAAATTATAACTTAGATGCGGTCGGCCAGATAAATCCTGGAAAAGGTGGAAAACTATAGTTGGTATCAACAATCGTGAAGCATATAAAACAAATTTATGGTATAAAAATAAGCTTCTAAATAGGATCAGAATGGACGGTAGAACTTTCTAATTTCAATACAACAGCCTTGTGTATGGTGCCCCTTTGTCAGGCAATAACTGAACTTTAAGCGATGCCAGAATTTCTTGATGCATGTTAATTAACATGATGATATATGATTGTTAAAATTGCAAATGTCATTCAAAAGTCATAATGTTGTTTCAAAGTTTCTTTAATCCATATATATTTGTAAGCAAGTACAAATTACACTCTTTACCCAAACACACATGTTAACTTAAACCTTGGACTATTAATTAACGATTATTTCTACAAAGCACAAACACTAAGCAAATTACCAGTGAAACATGTATTAATGCTTCATCGAGTGGAGCAGAGAAGTCACCAAACCGGTTAATACCCTTCCTATCACCAAGAGCCTGCAGCAAAGCCTGAAGAAGATGAAGTAAAAGAAACTCTTAGTTTTAATAAGATGGAAGATGAATGCAAAAAAGAGGAAAGAAAAAAATACCATAAATACAAATGGCCATTAGTACAAGATTAGGATGACATTATTAATGCTAGGTATATATGCCATTGTGCATGCAAAGGAGGAAGTGAAATGCAAAGATTTATCCTGTGCGTCAATCTTAAAGTGACATCTTCAATATAAGATAATGAAACATTTTTCAATTTCAAGGAACAAGTGTGATACAGAAGACGAAAAATTAAATAAAGAACCAGCTCATGTAGCTGTTGCCAATACCGTTCCAATGGCAAGAGCAACGTCTTCATTCGTGTGATGATCATCAATATGCACGTCACCTGTAGCCTTTACATGTACATCAAACAGCCCATGTGAAGCAAGTTGCTGAAAAATCACAACCAAGTTTAGTTCCAAAACTGTTATGTCCATTTTACACTTTTAAATCCCTAACAGCCTTAGCTTTTAGTTACAAGTTAGAAAGCAGAAAACAAAAAGCATCATCATTTATTATCAGATTCTAACAATTCAGATCTTTCCAAGGAGGCACATTCTTTTATAGACAAAGTCCATTATTGATCCCAAGCTCTTCATTTTATTGTAGCAAGAACTCCAATAGCAAAAGAAAGCAACAATGGAATATAACAAGGAAAAGAAGCAAGTAAATATTTAAAGCATCAGCAACAAGAAAATACTAAAATAGAATTGAAACTACTGACATCTAGCATATGATCAAGGAAGGGAATTCCAGTACTACTATCAGCAACCCCACAACCATCCAAGTTTATTTTGACTGATACATTAGTCTCCTTAGTGACCCTTTTCACTTCTCCAATTCTAGCACCTGGAAATTACCAAGCACGCATTCAAATTCATTGAAAAATTCAAAATTTCATTGAAAAATTCAAATCACTATACATATATGTCTTGACCTGAATCAATAACAGGCAAAGCTGTTGTAGCAGAAGTGTTGATGTCTCCCACCAAAGCAGCAGAAGAGATGTCTCTGGGACTATGCATTCGGGTGAGACTGCGATGATTGAGTGAAAAGATTGAAGCTTGGAGAGGTTGGGATGATGGGTTGAATGTTCTCTGAAAAACCCTAACCCTAGATTTCAGAAGCAAAGGAGGAGGGCATTTTGGAAGACACGGAGGTGCAGACAGCTCCATTCAGTTTGTGAAACAGAGGATGCAGGAAAGTGGAAACCGCGACTTTTTTACTCGAAAAAACAAATGCCAGGTCCCAAAAAAACAAAAAATTTGAAATGACAATAATATAGGAATTTGTTTATGCAATGATACAAAAAATAAAATGGCAGATATGTTACAAATTTTCCTAAGAAATGTCCAGGCTCAGTTTGGTTGATTTTTTTTTGCATCGAATCTCATCTAATGCCCATGGCTATGGATGTAATTATGAAAAGAGGTGTATTATTTGTACACTTAACTTGAACACCAACATCATATAAAAGTGTATATGGCCCACACATTATTTATAATTTATATCTAATCTATACTATTTTGTTATGGAAAATGTTGTACAAAATATGGTATGCAGATTAGGTGTTCATTTGAAGTGTTAGAAAATCGTTCCTCTTATGAAAATAAAAATGCATTCGTTCTTTTTATTGAACCGGATCCTCTCCATTTGTTGGAGAAATGGACAATTCCAGTTCAATGAATATCAGCCATACACGTGACAATCCATGAAATCAATGGCTGAAATTTATTTTAATTTATTTTATTATTTAATTAAATCAGAAATTAAAAAATAACATTTTCTCTCTCTCTCTCTCCCCCAATCCTTCAACCCTATCCTTCTCCCCCATTCAAAGTTCCCTCCATACTCCACCATCCACCACCAAAGCCTCGATCGTCGATTTTTCGTCGCCGTCAACCACCACCCAACCTTCGCCCCATCTCCTGCCATACGCTATCGCTTGATTTTTCATAATTACTGAAACAATCAAAATGGGCCAAAGCAATATTTGGTTTTGATTGAATCTAAGGTTGTGGGGTGACCCACCACGACCACCGAGACGGTGGCAGGGCGTGATGACTGCACTGTTCTGGTGCGGAGGAGTTTGCACGCATTGAAGGAACATCGATGGGCGATGTTGCGGTGTGTCGAGAGGGAGGCACGACGGCCGAGACGATGGCAGGGCGTCGTGGCGGCACTGTTCCGGGGCAGAGGAGTTTGCAGACATTGAAGGAACAACGATGGCGATAATAGGCGGAAGTAGGCGGAGGAAGGAGGTTGAGACTATGACAATGGTGGTCGAGACGGTGGCAGTGGTGGTCGACGACGGAAATAGGCGTCCGTGGCGGAGGCTTTGATGGTGGTCTGTGAAGTTTCTTGCGGAAGGTTTTTGAAAGGAGCAGGGTCGAAGAGGATTGGGGAGAGGGAGAGGGAGAGGAAAGAGGGTTTCTTTTTTTAATTCTGATTTAATAAAATAAAAAATAAATATTAAATGTTATCAACCATTGATTGGGAAAAGTGACACGTGTACGGTTGTGATTCACAAAACTGGAACTGTCCATTTCCTTTAGAAATGGAGAGGATCTGGTTCCTCTTTTTATAATATTTATTATTTATATCTATTATATTTATTATCAATGAAATGAAATAAGTCTTTGATTCCAAAAAAAAAAAAAAACTTTTGTTTGTACAAATCTACACACTATCAATCAAAAAAGGAGATTTTCATTTGGAAGCTCCAAAATGCACATTAAGGTAACCTTCCAGATGCATTTTGAAAGTAATTTTGAATTATTCAAATATACTTTTGTTAAATATCATGAATTAAAGAAACAAAATATTTTTTTTTAAAGGAAAAGAAACAAAATCAAAACTATAAATATATATAGACAAAATTAGTCTTTTCCCCTCTTATCTTAGTGGTTTTGTCCAACTTCGTCTCCTAACTTTTATTTGAGTAAAGTTAGTTCTATATGTTGGTAAACTTTAATTTCATATCTAAAAAATCTCTCTTTCTCTCTCTCTTACTTAATCTTTTTGTTCATTTTCTTCCTTCCACTATTTTTCCAAGGAATCCACCATTTTAAAATTTGTTATCAAATAACTTCAAAGTATAAATGTCAGATGAACTGAGTTTTATAAACTTTTCGCAAAGTTTATAACAAGATTGACCGTATAATTTTTTTTCTTCATGTTAAGGTTGACAAAGATGGATTGAAACGTGTAGCGGGAAAATGGTTAAAGTAATACTTTGGTCCCTATATCTGACACGAATTCTCGATTTGGTCCTTATACATAAAAAATTATTAAAATGATCCCTATACGTACAAAAAGTCCTCATCTGGTCCTTGCCGTACAAAATTTTAGGGATTGATTTAAGAATTTTTTGCTCGTATAGGGACCAAACGGGTAATATATAAGGACCAGATGGGGACTTTTTATACGTATAGGGATCATTTTAATAATTTTTTATGTATAGGGACCAAATCGAGAATTCGTGTCAGGTATGGGACCAAAGTATTACTTTAACCAAGAAAAAAAATAAATCTTAACTATGGTTTGCAAACGAAATGATAGAAATATCATGATATGTACAACTTAATCAAATTGACAGTTTGAGAGAAGAGTTTGCAAACCAAGATTTATGTTGGTTCATTCACACCTTGTAGCCTACGTCTAGATCATAGGCAATCTACCCAGGATTTTCCATTAGCAATCCAAGTTTTTCAACATGTATTTATTTTCTTTACAATTTAGAGCACTCTTCCTCTCTTGGAATATCTCACCCTTTGTGTAAAAGCCTCAACAACTTTTAAGCTTATATTTTGATTTTGCAATGTCCATAGCTTTTAGTCGCAAAATCTTGCTTAAACATCTCAAAACTTTGCTAATCAAATCTTCATTAGCAAATGTATTTCCCAATTAAGTAAGATGATTTACATTATGAGTAAACCACTTTTGTATATCTTGTAAACATCTTTTACCTTGTTTCGTTCCAAACAATTCATATCAGTGAGTTAATATGTCATTTCTTCCTCTCTTGACCCCACTTACACCTTCATGAGTCACTTGTAATGTCTCTCGGGTAACTTCGATTGTTTTACAATTTGAGATTCTAAAAAATTCATCGTAACTTAGAGTTGATATGACCAAGTTCTTGGCCTTCAAATTGTATTGGATCTTTTGTTTTTCCTGCTCTGTTCAAGCACTTCTGACTTTTTGATTTCTTTTCACTCAACATTGTTTACTAGCTGCAATAAATAAATAAAAAGTGCACGCTAGAAAGTGCTTCGATTTCAATAGACAGTAACAATCAAAAGCCACACAATCAATTATAATGAAAGCAAGTTTTGAATTCTAACCACTTCTAATGATACATATCTGGTCCTTTTTGATATAATTGATTTTACAGGAATTAATTTTGAAAAAAATGTTTTGATTTTTGGAAATGATATTTCAAAAGTAAGTTTAGAAGAATTAGTTTAATTTGGATGATAAAGTCAAATTATTTTTGAAGAATAAATATAAAGAATTTTGTGAATCAAACATCTAGAATCAATTATTTTCAATAGAAAAACTAGAAATTATTGCTTCTCTTAAAATCAATTCTACCCAACCCAGAATTGATTTTATTGAATGTAAATTTTAAAACAATCACCTTTGGGATTCCAAAATCACTTTCACTTGGAAGCAAATGTGATTTTGGACCTCTCAAAATCTGAAACAAACAATCACTAATTGATTATGCTCAATGAAAACATGATTTTTTACAGGGGTAAAATATAGAAAACCGTTTCAAGATCTTTTGCAAAAACTTTAAAACGTGTAAAATGATTAAAACGTTTTTAGGCCTTATTTGCCATATGTCTATCCTATCTCACATAAACTCGTAAGACGTTAAAAAACCTAACCTTAAAACTTTTATACTTTTCAAATCATCCTGAATCATGCATTCACACTATTATTATTTACTTACATACTTTTATCATATTCACATCATTTCGTGTCACATTAGTATTAAACTAGTTCGAAAGACAAAAGGCGTAATGCAAGGTCCACCCATTTTAAGGTTATGTTACTATCGCAAACTATCTTACCTAATATGTTACTTGCACACTAAACATATTACGATTTTTTTTCAACAATCAGATTAAATTATAAAAAATAAAACAATGAGGTTCCACGATCATTGGTGGACTAAACCACTAGACCCGTAGTCGGACAATTTTCAGTGTCTAAAAATAGACGAATCAGTTGCTAATAGAGCGAACTTTGTCACATTTTTCAAAAAAAAACTAGGTATACTCTTTCCACTTTAACTAAGCTAACAATGAAACATAATTTTTGTAACATGATGTCCATTCCGGACCTTCGATGCCCTTAATGAAGAGAAGGGATCCTCTACAATTTGGACGCTCCGGATCTGTCATGTCTTATAAACATATCTTTATCCAAAGTTACATGAATTTGAGATGTAAAAATTAAACTCGGTACATTTGACTCGTTATAAAATAAAGGATAACACAGCAGAAAAAATTGTGCCTTATTAATTTCTAAATTAGTCTAAGTACTGGACCAACTGAATGGTCACTTTTTTATCCCCCACTAAAGCTCTAAACGACTACAAAAGACAAAAGTACAAGAATATATTATTTGAGGCAGGATCAATTGCCGTTTGGACATCAAACGTTACCTTACCTTAGTTACAGAAAGAAAAAAAAAGGGAAAAAATCAGAACTTCACCCACCCAGACAACAATCCTTTACAAAGAAAGATCTTTAGATCCTACAAGCAGGATTGTTAATTACTGCACAGCGCACCGACAGATAAGGTTCCTGATCTATACGAAAATCCTATTCAAATGCCTTAAATTTCAAAAGAATTGTACAAACCTGAGTTCTGGTGAAAGTATTGGCATCCCCAAAAATGGGACATTAAGACCAAATTTCTGGAATAAGGAACTTGAGCAGACATGAATCACACAGCTGAGCAGAAGGTGCTAGGATTGGAATGAATAAAACAGTTTCTTGCTTCCATCAACGACCCATCAGAATGTAACAAGCCAATAAAAAATAACTGCTCGAAGTATCTGCAACTGCTGATGTCATGTGATTAATTACTATGGACACAAATAGTCAAGGGAACACATGGCTTGAGAAAGGAAGCCAAACCCACTCCACAAGATAGAGTAACGAGAGCATCATAATAATATAATAACATCTGCCTGTGTATGAAGGATTGTTGCATATTGCAGGCCAGCAACTTCACCCATTTGACCAAGTATTGAGACAGATCGAGCCAAAAGTAACCTTGAAGCATTTTGGCAGAAGAAACATTCACATCAAAATTTAACCTAGAACCTTAAAAAAATCATACTCATCAAGAGACCAATTGATACTTCCCTTGAAATCAATAGAACCTATTCATACTATCCAAGATGAAACATAAGCTCCAAAGCCTTGAAAATTGATTGCATACAAGGCATCGAATCTTTGAAAGATAACTTAAGAGGAGGGTAGCACGAGCAGAACTAAAAACATCAGCAGTACGACTTGGCCATTCTCTCATACTGGATCAGTCTCCAAACTATCACCAGAAGCATTTAGGCCAGTTTCATCAGAAATTTCTTTTGAAGCAGCTTCTCTGTCCAAATGTAATGCAATTTCACCATTCAAATCAGATCTTACCTGCAAGAAACTCTCACCAGCATGGTTAAAAGCAGAATCAGAGACATCTATATTTGCACTATTCCCCTTGGTAATTTTCTCTTGAGATAAGTTTACTGAAGGACCAGCTTCAAGAACCTCATCACAGGCATCATTCATATCAACCTCTTTAGAAGACAAGGCATTATCCGCCACTTGAGAATCCAGAACTCGATTAATGTCAAGCTCAGATGAATCACAATTCATATCAGTGAACGAGTGACATTTCCTGTCAGAAACAGGTTTAACCAGGTTTTCTGTAGAATCAGGATCAGAACAAGCAGTTTCCTGAGCCAAAGCTGAAATATCTTGGCAATCCATAGCATCTAACGGAGGACTAGTAACAGACGTGTCATTTCGTGAAGTGAGTTGACATTTGGGAGAAGGATGCAATTTATCTTCAGCAGGAGAAGCCGTCACTATTTTATTTTCCATTTCTGGTTCACCATGATTAGTACTTGAAGGAGAAACACATTTATCTGAAATGGAATCAGATAATCTTTCCTCAGACTCAGATTTGGAGCATACAGTCCTGTCAGCCAAGACTTCATTGTTTAATTGTTGAGAAGCATCACTACATTCATTGTTTATCTCATTGGCAGGATTTGAACTAGCATCGTCACTTCCATGAGGATCATGTAGAGCTGAGGAATTTTTCATTTCCTCAGTACCTGTTGGAACAGAAAAATCAAACACATGTACCATATAACATAATTTTCTGAAATTGAAAAGCAAAACCATCTACACCTGCAGTGGTTGTATTACCCTCAAGTTTTCCATGTTGCACGAGCAGCTTCTGTAACATATCTATACCAGGGAAGACCAACATATTCAATGACCTCATTTCTTGTCTGAGTGATTCCTCGAGATGTGTGAAGCCAAAAACTGTTGTCCATGTATGAATGAGTTCAGAAATTGCGGGAATAACCAGTTGCTCAACCTTCAGAGAGCAAAGAGCCTTCCACAACAGGGAAGTTGAAAAAAAGATAAAAACATGTCAGTATCATAAACAAACGCAAGCAAAAGGAAAGCTGCCAACCAGATGAAAAAGAAAATCACAAAGAACAATAGCACTCTAGGTTTACCAATTCAATGGCAGAAAAAAGCCGACGGCACATCCCCTGATGCCTATACATATGGCGAGTTCCAATGAATGGCATCTCTGCTAACTTTGTCCCATGGAACCTAAAAAAGGATAGTAAACAGCCTACAAAGTAAGTTTATTCTTATTTTTCAAGTAATAAATAAGAAAAATACAAATATTTTTTCTATTTTTTTTTTCTATTTTCCAAATAAAAGGGGAAAGGAAAGGATTCACTGAATAACGTCACACTTCATGAGTTAGTACCTGATAGATGCTGCAGAAATTATTTCATCCCCTCGCTCTAATATTACAGTATAAAAGCCACTATAATTCAACCGACTGAAGTTTGACCTACAAAAAAAATATGTAAAGGCTAAAAATTATGCATCTTACAGCAAACAACAATATCAAGAAAGTATTTGTGCTGTCAAAATAATGAAATCAACACCACAAATTTATTCAAAAGAACAGGACAAACAAAGAAAAATAATAGTCATTAAAATAAGAAAAAACAAGATGAACTAAGCCTCAGAGTATAAAGAACAACTATGGCAAAAGGGGAAAAAAAAGAGACCTGATATCCCAGTGTGGAAAAGTAGAGACCAGGGGTTGAGGATAATGATATCTCTAAAAATGTGCCATCATATCATGGTCTTGAGGGTAGATAGAACCTCCTTTTGTCAACACAGTGGCATGTCATAAGCTATCTAGGTTTCAGCATAAGACATCATTAAGTGGCTACTTGCTATGACAATGGGCCACGCACCCTAGCAAAAGCTTACATTCTGCTACTAAAACTACATCCCATTGCCCTCATCTTTAAGAGCATCTAACACACCCTGTATTTGCTTTGGGATAGGATTGTTTATGGCTTCCTTGTGGTTTTCGGTTCACGGATGTACCAAAAGGGTTTGCCTTTCCTGATTTGCAGAGAACCGATAGCCTTGCTGCATCCTTAACTTTATCTATTACCTAGCCTTCTTCATTTTTATGTTATGGACAATATCCTACCCTCCCACTAGTTGTACTTTCCCTTCTTTCTCTCAAATAACAATTTTTTTCTACAATAAAAAGACTGTTATGTACTGTTTTTTTAGACAAGAGTCAATACTTCGAATTTTGAAATTGATAGAACATCGAGCACACTGCTGACATTCATAGCAGATCATTCTGTAAGAAATTTGAAATTTTTAAGCAACAAATAGATGCATTTGGTAAAATTATTTTTATATCAATCCTGTTTCTAGTCTCTACCTACTTAAATTAGCAAACAGATAACCCAGATTACCCTAAAAGGGGAACAATAAAAAGGAAAGCAATTGCTAAGATGCAGTTTTACAAATGCTAAAAAATATAACATACAAATCAGACATAAGCATTCAACCATCATGATTGAAAATAGAGGTGCCTTGTGGATCAAACAATATATGGTTCATCCATAATGTGCTTCCTAGTTTCTTACCCACTATTATATAAAACATTATGGATTAAATTGATCCCACTCCTCCGATCAATAACAGGTAAAAAGCATTCATCCATCACAGTCAGTGCAACAGCTAGCTTAGAGTTGCATTCCACCCTCTGGGTAATTCCCCTACTAGCTGCCTCAGAGTCTTCATCTGTTCTATGAATAAGGGACCATGTAAAGCCTGCATCTAGTTCATGCTTGGTACCAAGGTACTTCTTCAAGTGCTCAAAAAGCTGTAAAAGCATAAAGAACATAATTCAGAACCAAACCTTAGTGCTAAAAGAGTTCCCTTCCGTTTTTCTGCTGCTGCTGCTTGCATTAATTTTCAGTTTAACAAACATCAAAATACATAAATTTCGAGAAAGAAGAGTTCTGCAACTCTTAAAATGTAAAGTCTATAAACTATTGCACAAAAAACAGTAAAGGGTACCTCTTTGCAGTCTTTTCCACAAAAGTAAGGCCCTGACATATTGGACTTGGTAGGAAGGGCATCCATCTCCTTAGTACAACAGTCATGATCTATGAAAACAGAAAGCTATATATTAAACCAAATAAAAAAGGAAGTAAGGGCCAAAAGCACAGGGCATATTGAAATAAATCAGATCTAAAGAAAGAGAAATTGAATACATTTTTTCTCGCATAAAGTACAAGTATGTAGGGCATATACAGCTGCATCATCTTCCTTGTTAATAGTTACACTGGCTATTCCACAAAATTTACAGGTGCAATTTGGACAATGCCATTCACCAGGGGGAAGCATCTGCAACAAAATACGAGTTCCTCATAATGAAAACAATCCTCCTGGATAAATCAATTATGTTGCCAAAATAAGGTATCCATGAGACCATTTTCTGGAAGTTACCAAAAATAAATAAATAACACCATTGTCAGCAATAAAATTATTGTAGTTTTCATGGATTTGTACACTGGACCCTACTTTTTAAGAGAAACCCGATCAACATGCCCTAAAGGTATCAAAGAAATTAAATAATTCTTAGCAGTATATCTCCTGTTGATAGCACAACACAATTCCAGGCATAAAACTATTTTAGGTAGATTATTATTTTGTTTACAGCACTTTTCCTGACAATGGATACTACCTACTACATTGTCAGTATGAAACAGTTTTCTCAGAATACCAATTGTCGGCATATCCACAAGACACTCAACAAAAGTATAATACAAGAATATAGGGTTCCCCCCTCTCCTCATGACATCTGAGAAACAAAGCACCCAATAATGAGATCTCACTGTCCTTCCAACCCCCCAGCAAAAAAAAAAAAAAAAAAAAAGAGCGAAGACAAAACCATACAGAGATCAGTAACTTATATTATATACAATAAAAATTTAAACTTGAAGAACCATAGCAAGTCATTTGGCTAATCGATGAATGCAATATAATATGTAAACATACCTGTATTTCCAAGCAACTCTGATGAAATGTTGATGGACAACCATCACAACAAATTAAATCCCCTCCATCTCCACATATACCACAAGTATCATCATTTGGATCATCACCATCAATATTTACTGAATGGAAACTGATTTTCTCAGAATTTTCTTGTCTATTCCATGCATCTATCTGGCACTGTAGAAGAGAAACTCCAGAATCCAAATATATGTTTTGATATGGCTGGGGCAATTTGCTTCCTGCATGCAGCTCAAACTTTGAAACCGTGAGGATCTTACTACAGCAGCCACAATGAATGCCATCTCTTGTGATCCAACCCTCCAGTAATATTCGCTTCCTTTTACGGTACTGAACCTTTTGGCTTAACTGCACTATCCCAGAGTCAACCAACCATGAAAGCACTGTTCTTTTACCCGAATATGGAACAAAGTCATCAGATTCTGAATTTGTTCCCTTGTTAGAACTACGGACTAATAAAGTGCACCTTCCTTGTTTTCTGCTTTTCCTTCCATGTAGGAGATGAGGATCGCTTCCAGAGAATGATTTTTCAGTTCCATCATTTGAATGCTGGGCAGCATTCTGGCTTTTAGAGCTACCACTGGTAACAGCATTTTCAATCATTTTAGTTTTCATTGACTTACTTCCCTGCTTTATAAAGGAGCTTAATTTCTCTTCATTGCTATCACTATCAATGCCATTCATATCATGTTTCTTTCTGGCAGATCTTTTAATGTAAGGCTCCTTTCCACTATCACTCTCACTATAACCCCTTTGCTTCTTCAAGTCTTTCTCCATCTTCTTCCGAGTTTTTCTTGTCAATTGACTGAGCACATCATCTGAGATAGGAGCAAAAGAAGAACTCTCACCTTTGGGCTTGACTTCAAGATCATCATCATTCAATTGCTTTTGAAGTGCATCATAGGCCTTGATGATAGACCAATAGGCCGTACCCCCTGGATTAATGTAAACTGCATCCAGATAGTCTCTATTCCTTCGAGGGCGATAGTCTATGGTCCAACCTGCATTAAGCAACATCTCCCGTATTCGTTCTCGTAGCTTCTGCTTTTCCGTACCACTACCACGCTTGATTTTGGTTTCTTTCACTTTTGTAGTTGGGACCTTTTCATGCTTAGGAGTCTGTTCATCTTCAGAAATTATCTTCTTTGAAGACTTGCGAGCTTCAGTGTTCCTCACTCCCAAATTTAGTGATATGTCACTATTATCTGAATCCTGATCATCACCTTTACCATCCTTACTAGGCAATGGTTTTCTTGCAGCTATCTGTTTCTTCTCTGGCCTTACAAGCAAGACTTGTTTCTCAACAGGTTTTGTATCCAAGTATGACGAAGGATGGATCTGAACATTCCTCTTGGATGTGCCCTCAGACCTCATATCATGTCTGCTTTCTACAGGTTTGTGATGATCAGAGTGTTCTAGTGGCTTACCTACCTTCTTTTTATTAACCATCACCTTCAAAACACCATTTTTACCCTGAACCCTAATGGATTCATCTGAATTAAACTTCTCCCTCAACAAGGGTACAGGGCTCTGAGCTCCATCTCTGTTCATCTTGTGCCTACTATGGTCAACACTATCTCCGATATACAAGCCACCTACCCTGTCATAATAAGAGTTTTTTCTCTTATCGACAGCGTGTCTGCTTGAACTGGTTTCAAATTCCCTATCAATGCCACTTCTAGCAACATGCATTGTTCCCATAAACCTCCTTCCTCCTAAACCAGCCTCATTCTCATCAAAATGCCTCCTTCTCCTCAATTCCGCATCCATACCGTCGTATTCATCGAAATCAAACACTTCCAACTTATTACGTTTCCTTTCCCTCCTCTCCAAACCATTCTCCTGAGCCATACCGTCCCCATCACGCCTAATTTGCTCGATTCTCTCCCTCTTCCTTCCAATTTCACTGCCACCAACCACACCCCGCTCCCGTTCGAAAGCAGTCAAACCAGTACAAACTCGAATAGTCTCAGGACCAAGCCTTCTAGCAGGAGGCCTCAGTAACTCATCGCTTGATTCCGAATCACTCGATTCGATCTTGGACCTTTTCCTCAGTTTCTTAGATTCATACAGCTTTCGGGAGCTGGAAGAACCCCCAATACCACCACCCAGACCATCCCCTTTCTTTCTCACAATCAAACACCCCGAAGAGCTCCTGTTCTTCACCACAACCCCAGAAGGACCACCTGATCTCGTGCCGGGTTCCATTGAGCCACCAAGAAAACCCTAAATCCCCAAGAAAAGCATCCCTAAACAATTCACCACAAAAATCCCAAACCTAATTCAACACAGAAAACCCTAAATCGAAGTCAACACAAATCCCTACGCATACAGTCCCAGATCTGATGCAAGAACAATCGGAATGCCACGAATTCTTCCCCTCGCGAGAAAGAAAACCCTCGAAAACGGTAAAAAGTGCAAGATTAGTTTTCTGATCAAGAATCTTACCTCGCCAGAAAAATTGACCGGAAACGGAACTGATCGGTGACGCAATTCGCCGGCGAAACGGAACTGATCGGAGAACGGCGCGACGCGAGTGTGAAAGAGAGAAAGAGAGAGAGATTATTGGGAATGGGATTTGCAGTGCCGATTTTGTATTTTATAAAATGCTGATGCTAATTACCAAACCATGCTGCTCTTTCTCTCTGTCAATATTGTTAATTCTTTGGTTCTTTTTTATTTCTTTTTATCTTTACGTTTCTTTCATGGAAAATTTTATTAAAATAAAAATACGTTGCTGCGGTAGAATTTATTTTCCCTCCAAAATTCCATGTTTACATCACGATTGACGTTCCTGATGGTGCCACGTCATGTGGGGCTGCAATGTTGGACATTTTTGTTGACGTGGCAGGATCAGAGTTGGTGGCTGTTTATGCAGTTCAGCTGTACTTACTGGGTTGGGAGTGGACTGGGCTATCATAACGACCATGCACGCGCCTGGATTCATTGGCCTAAATCACAAGAATTTATTAATGCCATGTTCATGTTTGCGAATATATTTATGATTTCTACTTTCACTTAATTATATGGATGAGAGAAATAGCCATAGGTATGAAAATATTTTTCAATACTTTTTGTTAAAAAACTATTTTATAATGTTTATAATATTTTTTATTCACATGTAAAAAAAAATTAAAAATTATTGCTACATAATTTTTTTGGGTACAAGTTACTACATAATTTTAATATTTTAAAATTTATAGAAAATTTAACCAATAAATTCTTTTACAGATATTTCATTTCCTCATCACTGATTAGTTCAGCCATGGTGTATGTTTGGTCCTTTTACCCCCTGATTTAATAAAGTAAGTTTGTCTCTAAATTAGGCAAGTAAGAACCTTAGTTAATGGCATAATTTTTTTTTTTATCAGGCTAATGACATAAAATGATTTGGTAACGATGAACATGTATGGATTCATTTTCCAATGATTTTGTGTGGAGATTAAATTCAAAATTTATGTTACGTATAGATACTAAATCATTAATTAAGCCGTAAGATGGAGCCAACATAAAATATCAAATAAGGGCGATTGTTTGTCTACGCAGGATTATTACTAAGAATGTTGATACCTCGAATAATGGCAAGGAACGATCTGATAACAACGATAAGTGTATGGATTGGTTTCCAAATTTTGCATGTATGGAGACTAAATCAAAATCAATGCCATTTGTTGGGATAAAAACATTAGTTTAACCTATAATTAATTTCTATTTTAATTAACACTAACATTATTTCCAAATTGCTTTCATCATAAAAAAAATTCCAAATTGCTTCCTCAACGCCACATTAGCATTTGTAACCCAAAAGAACGAGGGAAGATCACTTGAACATCAGGACGCTTGCAACATTTTTGCTGGAGAATAAAAGTTCACATTCGGAAGAAAAAAAAACAATTGTAATTGTAATGTATATAAGTTGAGAAGTTTGAGTCCAAATTGTTTAGACCTTCTGAACTATAAAGTAACTCTGAGTTATTATACAAATTAGCACACTTCCCCAGTTATGCCCAATCTTAAATACTAATATGATATAAAGTCCACTAAAAGAAATGCAAACAAAAAAATAGAGGCGTCTTATTCAAAAAAAATGGTACAAGTCAGGACAAAAAATGCACCTGCGGCCTCTTAGACTCAAAAAAGAGTACAAGCCTATAAAACAAAAACAAAAAATCAACTTGAGCAAGGCACAACTGGCCTCCCGTTAGACTTGATGGTAGGGTGGGAATAGGCTAGACCGAGCTAGGTCTTGGTAAGCAATCACTGGGCTTGAGCTTGACCTATGGCCTGATATAGGCCAATTTCTAAGGCCTGAGCCTGGCCTACTTTAAAGTCTGGCCCGGCTTGAAAACCTGCTTAAAAGCCTACTTATCAACAAGACCTTTAAATATGTCTCCATCTATAAATCTATAAATAGGTCACAACCATTCACTTGTAAATAGGCTTGTAGGTCTCTCATGACAAAGAAGTTGGTAGACATATACTAATAAATAGGTCATCACTAGGCATTCACAAATAAATAAGCAAATAGACCTCTATATTGTTAGACTCGATGACTTAGAGATTTTGATATATGACAAATACAACTTAATGTGTGTGCAAGTGTTTTAGTGTCAAATTGCAAAGACAGGTATCAAGCAGTGATCAACAAGTTCGGTGAGCAATTAAATGAAAATATTCAAGGAAGAACTTGAAGAAATCAAAAGAGCTACATGGAGGAATCAAAGAGCAAAGACAAAGATCAATGAATCTTCAAGACAAAACCTTAACGGAGAATTTTAGATTTAAGTCTTAGATGATTTGTAAGAAAAAGAAATCTCTTAGTCACAAGATAGCTCAAAAGATGCATGAATAAAATCAATTTTCATAACCTGCATTAAAAGGAATAAGATTTCGTTAATGAAAATGATTTTTTGGAAATAAGATTTCGTAAGAAGCGCTCGACCAACAAAAGTAATAGAAGCGCTCGTCCAACAAAAGTAATAGAAACGCTCGTCCAACACAAGTGACAAAAGCGCTCGTCCACTAAAGTGATACAAGCGCTCGTCCACTAAAGCGACAGAAGCGCTCGTCCACACAAGTTTTTGGACTTGCTAAATCCTAAAGGAGTATTCGTCCAATGACGTGGCATATGGAGCTCGTCTACTAGCTCGTCCGATGTAAGATCTTAATTCAAAATGACTAGATGGGCGCGCTTATTTTCAAGATGGACTCGAATGCTATAAGAGCCGATGTAGAATCTTATTTCAAGAACCAGAATCAAGAAAACATATTCTGTTATCAGATCCAAATCTGTTTTGATTGATCCCAACGACTATAACTTGTTTTCTATATAAAGAGGGATCAAAGGAACACTTTCCATATCATATCATAACAACAGAACAATACATATACCATTCATCATCTTTCTTGAGCTTATTGTGAAAAAAGTGTCTCAATACTCATAAGTGCTTCAATTTGTTTATTTGACTATTGAGAGTTAGGAATCAATTTCTTGTTTTTATTTGATTGTAAAGAGAGAGGGAGTCTCTCTGAGTGATTAGGGTGAGGTATCCTTAAGGAAGAACATTAAGGCTCTTCACAAGAGTGTGGTATCTCGAGGTGAAGGAGTGCTCTGTGGTGTAAAGGTTTTTCAAGCTACCTGGCTAAAACTTGTCGTGTTAGTGTGTGAAAACCCACAGGTGGAGTGGGGACTGGATGTAGGTCACAGTGGTGGTGACTGAACCAGGATAAATCTGGTTGTCTGGTATCTCTAAACTCAAACTCTTTTATTTCTGTTTATGTTCAAGAACCTGTGATTTTGATGTTTAAAGTTCAATATAATTTATGTTCTTGATCCGTATAAACTGTATTGAAACCCCGAGTCTGATTGTAATCAAGTTTGTGTTATCTGCGTTCAAAACTGAGTTGATCAAAACCGTTCTTGATTGCTGAAACTGAACTAAAACTGAAACTGAAACCTGCAAGTTTGTTCTTGATTGCTAATACTTGTATCTGAAACTTGCATAACTTGTTCTTAATCCTTAAAGGCTTAATCAGTTTCTGTATTTTGTTATTACTAAGTTTTGAACCCGAATCTATTCTGTCATTAATCTTTCTAAATTAATGTTTCTGAATTAATCTTTCTTATCTTCATCGCCTTCTATTCAAGATTTTATATAAACCCTTCATTGATTCTGTAAAAGATCCCGAGACCACAAATCTGAAAAGTAAAGTTTTGTGAAAAGTTTTTAAGAAGGAAATATTTTAAGAAAACTCAATTCACCCCCTCCCCTCTCTTGAGTCGTTGAAGCCAAATCAATAATTGGCATCAAAGCTAAACTCTGAAGTTTGTTTTAACAGCTATAAGAGTATGGTTTCCAATGACTAGTTGAATGAAGGGGCTTCCCTTGCACGCCCTCCTGCCTTCAATGGATCTGAGTATATCTATTGGAAGGAAAGAATGGTAATCTTTCTTGAAGCAACAGGTGTTGACATATGGGATGCAGTAGAAAACGGACCATTTGTTCCCTCCACTATAGATGCTAATGGTGCTCCAAGAAATAAGCCTAAAACTGAATGGAATGAGGATGATAAGAAAAGAGTTCAATATAATGCACGTGATAAGAATATTATAACATCTTCTTTAAGCCGTGATGAGTTTTTCAGGGTTTCAAATTGCAAATCAGCAAAGGAGATGTTGGATACATTGCAAGTAACACATGAAGGAACCACAGACGTCAAAAGAGCAAGAATGAACACCCTCACATATGAATATGAGTTATTTCGCATGAATCGAGGAGAACCAATGGAGGTTATGCAAATGCGATTCTCACACATTGTGAATCAATTGGCTGCACTTGGAAAGACAATCTCCAATAAAGATCAAGTTAACAAAGTCGTGAGATGCCTAGGTAGAGAATGGCAACCTAAAGTAACTGCAATTTCAGAATCCAAAGACCTTTCAACAATGTCAATTGCATCGCTCTTTGGAAATCTACAAGAACATGAAATGGAGTTGACTAGATTGATGCTAAGTGAAGAAGAAGACAAGAACAATAGAATCGTCACATTCAAAGCTGTAAGATCTACAAAGGTTGACAGAAAGCTTAAGAAGGAAAAGAAACTTAAACATGCATACATAGATTGGAAGGATAACAATCTTGGCTCAACGAATGATTCCAATGATGAAAAATCAAACTTGTTCTTAACTCCTCATCTTCATAAAGAAGATGGTGAGGTAAATTCTTATTCTGACCTTGATGAATTACCTTCTTATGATGAATTGCAAAATGCTATCGAATAACTTCATAAAGAATCCATTAGACTTGCTAGATTTCTAATTAAGTCTAAGAAAACCATCACATGCCTAGAAGAGAAAAATTCTGTTTTAAACAAAGAGCTGGATGAATTAAAAACAGAAAATTGTGCTATAAAAGAAAGATTGGCTACCGTTTTGAAATCACCTATATGTGATAATTGTCCTAAGTTGGAGAAACATATAAATCATTTGAATGGTGATCTATTTAGAGTTGCTAGCTCTAATTGTTATAAGTGTTGTACATTGACTAAAGAATTTGAAAAACTGAAAAATGACTTAGCCAAGTTCACAAATGGTAGAGATAACTTGAATGCTTTATTAGGACAGTAAAAATGTGTTTATAATAAGGCTGGAATAGGCTATGAACCCAAGATACATGAGAAATCTTTCAAGAAATTTTTTGCTGCACCTAAGACATCAAACACACCATTTGTTAAATGCTATTTTTGTGCTAGAAAAGGTCACACAGCTTCTACATGTCAATACAGAAAATCAACATACAATAAATCTAAGTATATATGGGTTCCTAAAGAAACTATTGCTGCAACTAACTCAAAAGGACCCAAACAGATTTGGGTACCTATAGCACAAACATGAAATTCTGTTTTGTAGGTGTGGCAGAAGGTCAAGAGCAAAAATTGGAATCATGATATAGAGCCTTCTCCAAACACAAAATGGGTAACAATAAAGAAAGAATATTGATTGGATATGTTTTCTAATTATCATTATTAATGTATGATTGTGAATCTGTGTTGACTTATATATCATTGTATTGTATGTCTACATTGTTCTATTAAAGTTATTTGATCAATCTTGAAATAATCATATGGCATTTGTGTCTCAAGTAGAACCTTAGAACATAGATGATGCTATAACTGATGAACATTGGATGATGGCTATGCAAGATGAGCTAAACCAATTTGAAAGAAACCAAGTTTGGAAACTAGTGCCTAAACCCAAGAACTGTCAAGTAATAGGTACAAAATGGGTTTTTAGGGATAAACTAGATGAAAATGGTATAATTGTAAGAAACAAGGCTAGATTGGTAGCCAAAGGGTATAACCAAGAAGAAGGCATAGATTATGATGAAACATATGCACCGGTAGCAAGATTAGAAGCTATAAGAATGCTACTTGCTTATGCTTGCATAATGGGATTTAAATTGTATCAAATGGATGTTAAGAGTGCTTTCTTAAATGGATTTATACAAGAGGAAGTGTATGTTAGTCAATCACCTGGTTTTGAGAATAATGAATTGCCTAACCATGTTTATAAATTGTCTAAAGCATTATATGGCTTAAAGCAAGCTCCTAGAGCTTGGTATGAAAGGTTAAGTAATTTTCTCATTGAAAAATGATTTAAAAGAGGTAAAGTTGACACAATTCTGTTCACTAAGAAAAAGGCACACAACATTTTAGTTGTACAAATATATGTGGATGATATAATTTTTGTGCACTAATGAGCATTTGTGCAATGAGTTTGCAAGTCTTATGCAGAGTGAGTTTGAAATGTCAATGATGGGTGAGCTGAACTTTTTCCTTAGACTGCAAATAAAACAAACTAAAAATGGAATCTTTGTTAGCCAAACCAAGTACTGCGGTGAGTTGATCAAAAAGTTTGGCATGGAAAATGCTAAGGAGATGGCTACTCCAATGAGTACCTCCTGTTATCTGGACAAGGATGAGAAAGGTAAACCTATTGATGTTTCTAAATTCAGAGGTATGATTGGCTCACTACTTTATCTTACTGCTAGTAGGCCAGATATCATGTTTAGTGTATGCATGTGTGCTAGGTATCAAGCAAATCCAAAAGAATCATACTTAATAACAGTTAAAAGGATAATTAAGTATATGTTAGGAACAAAAGACATGGGATTATGGTATCCCAAGGGAGCTACATGTACTTTAATTAGCTATTCAGACTCTGATTTTGCTGGTTGCAAACTAGATAGAAAGAGTACTAGTGGAACTTGCCATTTACTAGGAAACTTATTAGTATCATGGTTCAGTAAGAAACAATCTAGTGTGGCTTTATCCAATGCAGGGGCTGAATATGTAGCAGCCGGTAGCTGTTGTGCACGGGTTTTATGGATGAAACAACAATTAGTTGATTATGGTGTGCAACTAAACCAAGTTCCTATTAGATGTGATAATACATGTGCAATTAACCTAACTAAGAATCCCATAATGCACTCTAGAACTAAACACATAGAAATTAGACATCATTTCATTAGAGATCATATTCAAAATAGAGAAATTGAGATTAAATATATTGATACAACTAAACAAATTGCTGAAGTGAATGAAAGGATAAAAAGGGCAGAAAATGACATTGATAAGCTCAAAGATAACCCAGGAGTGGACTTTCATTTTCCAACGCCTATCCCTCTATCATGAGCAATTTTATATGCTATGTTTGAATGTTTAAATGCTTGCCTTCTCTATTACTTTGAATGTTTCTTTTCTTTACCTTTTTTATGATGCTAAAAGGGGGAGGAAAAAGTATGATATGGAGAAAGGGGATAATAACAAATTATACATGCATATGTTGGGGGGAGCTTATAAGCTTACATGATTAACGGGGAGTAAATCAAATTCTGCTCTGATAATTTTTTTTGCTCTGATATACTTCTGCTCTGATACCATGATATAAATCTGTCAAAAATGCTTAGCTTCTACTACACTTATACCCTGATCTTATAATTTGATAAAAGATTTGTCATAATAAAAAAGGGGGAGTTTGTTAGACTCAATGACTTAGATATTTTGATATATGACAAATTGATGTGATAAATTCCGGCAAGTGTACCGGATTCGTTGCCAAGTTATAAAAAGATCGATCCCACAGGGACCGTGATCCCAAATCACAACTAATTATCAAATCAATTAAACTGGACTCTATAAAAAAAGGGTTTTGAAAAGGTTTTGGTTTTTGAAATCAGAATCAAGTAGCAATCAAATTTTAATTTTGCAATTAAACAAAACAGAAAGCAATTCAAATTGGGGGTTTTCAAATTCAAATGGGTTCCCAGGAATTGGGATACCACAAAACTGTTTATGTTACTGAATCGACTCCTCTCCTTGTTAATTACCAAATTTTTTTTTGTAGGCGAATCTGTCCTAAATTAGCTAATGCTCCCTCTCGGGTTACAAAAGTTGTGCCCGATTAAATCAATCCCTACTCTCGTGGTAATTGAATTTAAATCGGACCCTTTGAGTTTTGTGACGATTCGTGAATCCTCGAAGGACCGCTTCTAACTCTCTTGATTTAAGTCCTAAGTTCGATTCCTATAGATCCGATATCTAAGTTCACCGCTAAGTTCGTCCTTAGTGTATTTATGGCACGCAAACAAGTGGCCACCGAATTCGCGAGTAATTAAAGCAATAGGGATCGAATCGAAAACAAATCTGAATTAACAAGAAATCAAAATCAATTCATCACCATAAACGAGTTTTCGGCATAGCCCCAATTCCTAGAAACTAGACTACTACTCAAGCCTTGCCATGATTGTAGCAAGCTTGGTTAAAATAACATGAACAGAAAAATCCCTAAGAGAAGAGGAGGAGAAGAAGAAGAGAATTTCTCAATTATCCTAAGGTAATCAGCCCACCAAAAGTTAAGTGCTCGGACTTGAGCCCCCAGGTCCTATTTATAAGATTGGGCAGTTTGAATCCTAAACCAATACAAAAACCAGATTAAATCAGTTGCTGAAGATCCATGGAATGCGCATCACGGCCGTGATGGCTTCTGCCTGGAACGTTGCTTCAATAAATGGTCTGTCACGGCCGTGATGGTCATCACGGCCTGGCCGTGACAGATTCTGCCTAGAAGGGGTCTGGCTCAGTTGTCCTGTCACGGCCGTGATGGGCATCACGGCTAGGTCGTGACAGCTTTTGTCTTGTTCCTTCTTCTTTTTCAGCTTCACTTAATCACAGTCGTGATGGTCATCATGGCTAGGCCGTGATCAGCTCTGTTTGCCTCATTTTCTTGTCTTCCAAGCTTCCATCTTCGTGCTAGCTCCAACGCGACTGATCCTGAGCAATTTAATCTTCTTTTCCTGCACACAAGCACCACAAACCACCTTACTCATTCCAAGGTAAAATTAACAAATAATCAAATAAAATAAGCCTAAACTATATGGAAATGCATGCAAAATGTCATGAAAATATGAGGTGAAATCACACTCATCAAACTACCCCAAGCTTAAGATTTTGCTTGTCTTCAAGCAATAACTAAGGCCAGAAAAGTTAATCAATCGAAGCATGGACAGTGAATCTAGAACCCGAGTAGTGAATTCAAGCAACATGCATATTTAATAAGAAACCAAGAGACAATCGATTTTAAGTCCAATTAGGAGCTTAGGTTCCCCAGACTCATATCTCTCACCAATTCGGGCACTCTTCTCACCTCACTCATGTGTTTGAGGGTATGTGACAATTCGCTATATTTCCTCAAGGAAGGTGCCATAAGCTTGACTATTAACCAAATCTCTACTTTATTAATGAAAGCACATAAGAATCAAGAGGTCTTTTATTTTGGTTGTAACGGGGCCATGGGATTTATCGTTAGGTGGGGAAATCAAGAAGAGGAAAATTCTAGAAGGTTAAGCAAAATCAAGCAGTGCAAAGCATGACACCTCATAAAATTCCTTTTTGGGCTTCATTTTTCCACCTTTCTTTTTCTCATCTTTTTGCTTCTTATTTCTCACTTTATTTTTCTCATCCCCTTCTCCAATTTTTTTTTTTGTTTGGAGAACGGGAGATTTTTAACTTTAGAGAAAATTTTCCAACTATTTATCCCACAATTTATTCTTCAAATTACCCTTTTTGCCCTTTGCAACACTTTAAGAGGTGTCATACTAAGCATTGTTCATTAAAATAGATCAAGGTACCAAGAAAAGTATTTTATTCTTTTAGGCTCAAAATCGGGCAACTAGGGGGGGCAATTTATCAGTCAAAGTTCAGGAGGCTAGAAAAATACCTAGTGCCTCAATCATTTTCAAATGTGTTTTAAAATTTTTTTAAGCTTCGAAACGGTTTCAAGTCAAGTTCTAGAGGGCACAATCCAAGAGGAATAAATCACTCGATCACAAGGAATGGGGTAGATTTAGTGAGTACCCCTTTTTGTCTCAAAATATCTCATTTAGTGGTTTAGAATCGATGAGAAACCTAAATCTAAGGAACCATTTGCTAATTATTAACTTTCAAAAGATTGTCTCAGGCATTTTTCATTTTTTAGTCAATCACAAGAAATCAAAAATTGGGTTCAAAAATCCACTGTCATAATTCAATTGGCTGTCCTAGTTCGATTGGCACAAAGTTTTTCACTATTGGAGGCATATCCTAAGAAAGGGATAGTCTAATCATGTGATATATGCAAAACTAGTCCTAAATGAATGCAACATGCAAGAATGCAAAATTGATACCCCTACCCCAAGCTTAAAAACTTACATTGTCCCCAATGTAAATAATTAAGCCGTAGGGAGGATAAAAATAAAAATAAAATAAAAAAGGAAAAGGAACAAAGTAACTCACTGAGGTGGTGGGTGCTGGCTCAGATGCCAGTCGTAGAGCTGCTGGAGCATAGCTCTCTGCTCGCGCTGCTCCTCCATAATGCGCTCCTGGTTCGCTAGGATGGTGTCAAAATTGGATGCGAACCATGCATAGGGGTCGTCGGATGACGAACCTGCGGAGAAAGAAGATGGGTGCCCAGACGGCCTAGCCTGCGGTGGCGGGCGTAACGACCTTTCTACCCTAATAGGCTGAGGCTCCTCTCCCACCGGCACTTTCCAATTTGCCGGGTTTGTTACATCTAAAAATGTGGGGTTAGGGAGAGGAATTGGTTGCCTGATGTGACACCTTTCTACCCCGCATGATAAAGGACATAAAATTCAAAAGTCAATTAAACAGACATGCATAACCTGAATAAGAATTCAGTGAGTTGTCCATGGGTAGAAAAGTCCCACATGAACCAAGTTTCAAAATCGCGGAAATAAATAGTTAAAGCAAATAAACATAATAAAACCCAACCCCGATGTCACATACAGAGCTGGTATAATCCTTTCGTATAACGGAAATACATCTAAACCAAAAGAATTAAAACATAAAAGCAGGCCCTAACTATGAGTGGCGGCTCCTCAGAGTCACTCCTCTCCGGGCTGCCCGTCATCCTCTGTAAATGTCGTTCAGGCCAAACACAAGCAACAAACGAAGGGGAGTAAGTTCATGTATACATGATCAGCATAGAGGTAGGAAGTAAAGTAAATCATACAAGCATGGCATCAACATAGGCATATAGTTTTTAGCATGTATCAACGTACATCAACAACAACATCATTGAATATGCTATGCAATGCAAGGCACCAACTACTCCGCTACTCCAACTATGCATGTGGATCTAGCTAACTCAAGACGAACGACTTCGGAGTTACATATCCGTATTGGCCAATAAACACCAACACCAGCAGTCCACCTAACCTCGGGTAGACCCTATGGATAGCCAACGCACCAAACCATGGATGCCTCATCACGGGGGGCCGCGGTTACCAAACCTTGGGTAACCTATCGTGGATGGTCGGATCGCCTTACTCTCGGACGATCTCCCCTATGTCGAACATCTCCCAACAACATCTCCAATGAAATGCATGTCAAACAGCAATCAACGGCAAACTCCACCACCTCCGCTTGCACCAACAAGTACTTGAGACTTAACAATAATGTTGCTTGGGCCAATAAGCACCCAAGACTTAACCATCAACAGTTATAACAACAACAGCGTTATCCAACACATTATTATGTCAACATATTCATATTAACAACAACAGCAATAGCATAATCACAAACATGTTATAATCAACAATCACAGCCTCATACGTATTAAAATCATTTAGTAACACATAAATACGGGGTTATGGGGACCCCTTTTACTTTACTCTAACTCCAAGCCTATGTAAACACTACCCTTATCCCCATACCTGGATTGAAGTTCGCGTTTAAGAAGAAGTAAGATCCACTAGGGTCCCTGAGCTTCAAGATTCACCTACGAAACACATTGTGGAAGGCACATTGTAAAGAACTTAAAATCGGCAGCAATTACCACAAAATCTGCCACTGTGTTTGCCTTATATCTCACAAATCAGACATTATTTTACCAATTTGAACGGTAAGAATAAAGATATACCTTTAATTTATCTTATGAAAAAGTTTCAGCTAGATCCAACGGTTACTGAGCACAGGATGATCCTCTCAAGTTGACTGGTCTGGAGCTACCCGAGTTGAACTCAAATCAAACTTATAAGATGAATAACTCTCACTATATGGATTAAACAGAAATTTCCACCGTTGGATATGAATTAATATAAGCCTAGGAACTCTATATGAATTTGGAACAAGATCCAACGGTATATGTAGAGGTTGTGAAGGATTTACCGAAACTGTTCCACCAAGTTTAAAGTTTTCGGCAATGGTTGTTTTGGTCTATAGGTTAAGCTTTCTTCTCCCCTCTTTAAGCATCAATAACCATCCTTTATATAAGATTAGAAACTCTATAAATCTGCCCAAAATTCGTGCTCCTTGGTGGCCTAATTAATATTCCATGGTTGGTGAATGTTCTTGCTTTTGTCTCCCACCAAACTTTGATTATTGGTTTTTCTTTCATGATGGGCTCCACTAATCCATAAATCACTCCATGATTTGCTCCACTATGAGTTGTTTTGAGGTGTTATCTGATTGTGGGATGGTTGGTGGAGTTGGTGAGTCAAAAAGAATGAAACAAAAAGCATTGCACTAATTATCCCTCCTAATCTTGCACTAATTATGTCATATGATTCCTTCACTTTTCACCTAACCCATAAATGATATTTCTGACCAATATTTCGAAATCAATTCAATACTAACAGATATATCTTCAAATAAGCTTTCCAAGTAGTGCTCATATACTTAATTTGGGTTTGAAATGGGTGAGATAGGCCCAAATTAGTGGAGGTATATCCAAAATCCGCACAAGCTGGCCTGCTCTACAATTGATTATTTTTGACAACCTAAACTTCTGAATTTGATTTATATCTCTTGATTAAAGTTGTACAAAATTCTCTTATCTTTCCAATGCCACAAATATCACCTATATCGAACATTTAGAACTCAATATATGACCAAAACGGTGAAACATGTTACTAGGACTCTAAAAGGTTTTAGTCTTTCTAAGGCTAAACTTTCCAAAAATGAACTTAGATGCCAAGAACAATCTAAAAGCCATATTCAAACATATATGTCATATATATATGAATATATTAAGGTTATTTATGAAAGAAAATGGGGTGTTACACCTGAGCCTGGGGAGTTTTAGGCAGTATATGTCATCCTCCTGGACGATCATCCCCATAGCCTCACAAGCCTGCAAGGAGATAAGGGTCCGTCCAGGGGCGGCCTCAAAACCATCTAGATCGAAGTTAAAGTGATTGCATATGGTGGTGATGAGGCCACCAATGACTAGCGCCACTGGAACTCTTGGCCACCTTTAAGAGGTGCCTAGCCAAGAATGACCCTGTGTCCATGTTGCTCAAGGTGGAGCATGGCCCATAGCATAAAGACCTCGTCCTGGCAGACGGATCCGTCACTCTCTCCAAGGCCAAACAGGGTATTGGCTATGACCCTATGCATATACCTGATGCTAGGGTTAGCAAAGGCTGTGGACTTGGATGTCCGAGGGTCAAAACTCCTGCCCTCATAGTCTATTATTGACCAGAAACTATGTGCACTAAACCCTAGGGGGTATCTTCGGTCACCCCCTACTGGTAATCCAAAAATCTCATTAAATTCGGCCAGGGTTAGTACGAAGTCCTGGTTGAAGAGTCGGAATGTGATCCGTCCTTCTTGGCAATGCGGCCCTTGGAGAATTTCCGTATTCAAGGAGCTTAGGAATTCCAGAGTAAGGCCAGCAAATGCAGGGTATCTGGTGCGAGCGAACTCGCTCCACCCTATGTTTTGCAACATCCAATTAATGTCAATAGTCAATCCTAGGGTATCTAAGCATGCATCATCAAGATATTCGGTCTGTACTATCTTCCTATTTTTTAAAGCATTAAACCTATCTTGCTGAGCAATATCCTTAAAAATAATCCCATACCCATATCCATCAGTATCAGAGTTAGAGGAGTCAGAGTCAGAGTAATTACCTGGGTTCCTGCTTCCTCTAGTGCGAGTGCGCGAGGCTTCTGTTGCCCTTTTGGTTGCCATGATCCCAGTGCACCAAAATCCAAAGTCCCTTTCACTGTTCTGCTGGTTAGGGTTTCAAAATTGGGAATTTTGAATCTCCCCAAAACTGAAGGATTTGCCCTGTGGGGCTGTTTGGGTTAGGCCAGAGAGTGAGGGAATGAGGTTGGTTGTTTGTGGGTGTCAAGGAGAGGTGATATTTCGAGCCTTGGTTATGGTGGAACGTGTGAGAGGAAGAAGAAGGAGAAGATTAGGATGAAGAGGAGGACGATGGTGCTGGGTTAATGGGGGAGGTGCGATTTTGATTGTGAGATGAGGGAAAGGAGGAATTGGGAGGAAGGGAAGAGGGTTTCCTGGCTATGGAGGTGGAGAGGAAGAAGAAGGAGATGAAGAGTGTGAGTTTTGTGGCAGAGAAGAGGTTGCGATTAGGTTTTAAAACGCCACTACCACGGCCTGGCCGTGATGGACTCTGATCTTCTGGGGCCTTCTTGTCACGCCCGTGATGTACATCACGGCTGGGCCATGATGGGTTCTGACTTTTAGCTGTTGGTTCATCACGGCCGTGATGGACATCACGGCCTAGTCGTGATGGTTGCTAACTTTTCTTTTCCATCCTCTCTTCACTCTCCATCACTTCCTGACCTGAAAACACTTGACAAATCTATTAATTTATGATCTTTTTCCTCTTGATCTTCTCAAATTATTCAAGAGTTGAATTCAAAAACAAATGAAAAGGGGAAAGAAAACTTGGGTTGTCTCCCAAGAAGCGCTTATTTACGGTCTTAAGCTTGACCATAGTCCTTTCAGTCCTTCGTTGTTGGATCTAGGAGGGGAATCACAACCTCCTGCTGTTGAGTCACCGGCAAGTGTACCGGGTCGTCGCAAGTAATAAAATAAACACGGTAAGAATTTACCGAGGTCGAACTCAGGGATTGGGCTACCAATTCGACTAATCCGTGGGAAATCCGATGCGTTTGGTCAAGTAACAGAAGGTGGTTGAGAGAGAGAGAGATTAGGATCAAAAATTCAATTAACAAATCTAATAAAATAATTAACTAAAAATCTGAAATTAAAATGTCCAAGGTCACAAATCCACCTACCCAATATGCATTCCCAAGTGATGATGAATTCCTCCCTAAGTTCAATTACAATGTCAACCGGGACCCCTAAA
This sequence comes from Sophora flavescens, assembly GCA_030762895.1. Classification (NCBI taxonomy): domain Eukaryota; kingdom Viridiplantae; phylum Streptophyta; class Magnoliopsida; order Fabales; family Fabaceae; genus Sophora; species Sophora flavescens. The sequence continues at coordinate 165,837,289 of CM061067.1, forward strand.
TTCTCCTATATCCACTGTCGTGCTCAATAGGACGTATTCGAAGATTGAATTAATTACTTACTAGGTATCATAATCCTAATCATCAAATTCTGTTAATTCGTGTTCCCTATAAGGTTGCACTAATCTCCTACCCACTGTCGTGCAATATTCAATTAGTGATCCCAATTCAAGTTCTAAAACGCGAATCGCCGTTCAGCCTCAACACGTTTAACTAGTCAATCACGCTAGCATATGATCAACGCAATCAAATCAGAATTGGAAAACATAAATTGAGACAAAGGAGAAAGACATACATCACATCGAATCTACACCGCCATGGGTGGCTTCATTGTTCCCTCAGACGAGGGGATTAGTTCCTCATGCTCATAGACAAACAATCGGACATAACCTCCATAGTGAAATAAGAAAAGAAAAAGAGGAGACGCAGCTCCAAAGAGAAAAGAAATCTTCCTAAACGCTACTCTACAGTGGAAAAACTACTAGGATTCGGATCTGCCCAGAAGCTCTCTCCAAAAGCTCCCCATAATTCTGATCTGAAACAGCCTATAAATAGGGATTCTGGTTCTCGGCCGCTCGCGGGGCGAACAATATTTCGTGAGGCGAACATTAGTTTTGGCGCGCTTCCAATTTGGATTCTCGCGAGGCGATAATGTGTTCGCGGGGCGAGTCTTCAAACCTTAATCTGTCACAGTCGTGACCTTCATCACGGCTAGGCCGTGATGGTCTCTGTCTTCCAGGGTCTTCTGACTCTCGCGAGGCGAGAAGCCCCTCGCGTGGCGAGCCAGAATTGATGACTGTTGCTGTTTTGATGATCTTCAGGCTCGCGAGGCGAGCATCTACTCGCGGGGCGAGTATCTTCAGAATGGAAATTTCCACTGTTTCCTCGACTCGAAGTGCTTCCTTGACTCTTGGAGCTTCACTTCTAACCTGAAATAATAAAAAGGAAACAAAAGGCGTAATTCTATTCAAAATAGACTAAAAACTACTAAAATTGCCTAGAACGAGTCAAAGTCTACTTAGGAACAAAACAAGGCCAAATTTGGGCGAAAACAAGATTGAACTCGAACAATTAGCACAAAAACCACGGTCCATCTAGTTATAAAACTAGATAAGCCAAAGGCTTATCAAACACCCCAAACTTAAACCTTGCTTGTCCCCAAGCAATCTAAAACTCAAAAAGGACTCAAAACTTGGCAAGCCTAAAGGAATCAATGGATTTCGCACAAATTTCATGCAATCAAAACAGTTTTTCTCCAATGATTTCCCCCCTACATTAACGTAATCCCCACATTCATTTACTTTAAACAATTGAGAACTTATTATTCATGCAAGCATTAATCTAAGTTGAGGATCAGAGTTACACACAAAAGGAAGATCACCAATTTCAAACAATTGTCTTCCTCACAAGGGTATGTAAAATTTCACTCATTCGCTCAATTTCGTCTAGGCTATCAACTTTTCCCTCAATTTCACATATCAAGAGCACTTCCCATGAATTTGATTTTCATATCAAAAATGGTTCCCACGAAAACATGCATGCAACATCAGAAGGTCTTATAAAGGTTGTAATGGGGCCTGGCTGAGGGTAGGATATTCAAGGATACTAGGCTGAAGTCCCTAGGAACTAAGAGAGCATGAGCATTTAACGCATATTCTACTCAAATTCCTTTTTCCATTTTTCTTTCTGCCTCGGGTGACTACAGCCTTTTCCTTGCTAATTTTTTTTTTGTTTTGCCCTTTTTCTTTTGGCAATTTTTTTTCTTTTTTTTTTCTTCTTTTTTTTTCTCTTTTTTTTTTTATATTGCCTTGGGTTCCAACCTTTATTTTTCTTTTTCTCAACCCAAAATGACATATCACCTTGTAGCCACCCCAAACTTAGTTTCTCACAACCCTTCTCTTGCTAAGTGTCCATGCTCTCCTAATCCTAAGATTGGGTTAACATGGTTTTTCAGATTTTGGCTTATAATATAGGGTCATTAAGAAACAATAGGCTAATTAGGCTCAATGTGGCTAACTAGGGAACATGCATTAGGGATGGTTCATTTTAGGCCAAGTAGCTATTTCAAAGAAAATTGCCTAAATCATTTGATGCAACACATAAACATGCAAACCATGAAGAGATTCAAGCAAATCCGGGAAAGTGCAACTTAAAAGTGATTCACACAATCAAAAACAAAGTTGGAGGCTCAAATCCTCACCTGGACATTTTGCAAATTGTTTGACCGAGATACAATTCCTAGTGTGTGCACCCCCTCACCCCAAACTTATCGTAAATCAAGTAATCACAATAAAATTCTCAAAGTTCAATTTTCAATTTTTCACATAGGGATCAATTTTCTATTTTCAGAACCTAGGGGGAAATCATCAATGGTCAAAATAATTCATGCAATCAATCTATGCTCAATTTAATCAAAATCCAACAAGCTTGCCGACACACATTCATACACAAACTCTTGATCTTCTCAAATTATTCAAGAGTGACAAACAAAAACAAAACAAAAACAAAAACAAAAACAAAAACAAAAACAAGAGTGAGGAAAGGAGAGGGTGCTCCCTGATCAAGTTTCAATGGTTGCATCCTCGTCCAATTGGTCTCACGGGCTCCCTTCTGTTGCATAGCATCCTGGAAGAACTCCTGCAGATTAAACCTTAAGTGCATATTCACGAGGCGAGAGACCACTCGCGAGGCTAATCTGGAAAATTGTTATTTACACTTTCCAGAATAGCGAGGCGAGTAGTATCTCGCGAGGCGAATATGGAATTCCAACAGATGATGGTGCCCAGAATAGCGAGGCGAAAGCATACCTCACGACGCGAGACAGAAACGTGAGCAAGCCTCTGAGATTCAGGGCTTCTGTCTCGCGCGACCACTGTGGATTCGCGTGGCGAATCAATTTTTTTTAATAATAATATAAATGAAAATGTCAGAAACTAAGAATAAAGGATACCTAGCTTGGGTTGCCTCCCAAGTAGCGCTTGTTTAACGTCCCGAGCTTGACTTATTAAGAAGCATCCACCTGGATCCCATAGTCTGTGGTACAAGGTCCAAGAGACGCTCATCATATCAAATCCTCCACCCGGATCCCATGGTTTGTGAAGTGGCCCTTGCAGGAGCAATACGACTCTATCATTGATTCCATCTGGCCCGTGTGTGGAAACTCCATTGACCTCTGTAATTATGAACTCACTTCCTCTCGGGTCAAATGGTGTTTTCTCGAGGAAGTGTGCCAAACAAGTGGGAGGGTCTAACTTACCAATGTCCACACATGCATGTAAGCCAACATAGTTATCTAATGCAGTAATTTCAGGTTGCTTGGCAAGCATGGTGAAATCCTCTGCCACTTTATCTGCATTTTGATCTCTATCCCTTTGCTCTGGTGCCTTGTCCCTTGCCAATTCCTCTTCCTTAGGTTGCTCTTCCTCATCTTGTGGTTGTTCCCGAGCCTTGTCACTTGTCAATTCCTCTTCCTCAGGTTGCTCTTCCTCAACATGTAGTTGCTCCGGGGCCATGTCACTTGTCCACTCCTCTTCCTCAGGTTGCTCTTCCTCGACATGTGGTGGTTCTTCCTCAACTTCCTGAGAACTAGTTGCATCCCAGTCATATCCCAACACCCCACTGCTTCTAGTTGTTGTGGCATCGTATTGGTTCTTAGGGTGGTTCTCGATATCACCTGGGAAAGTCTCTGGGAGACGCTCATTTAGTTGCTTTGCAAGCTGGGCAACCTTCATCTCTAGATTCTGAATTGCCAACCCTGTATGAGTTGCCAACTTATCAATGGATGTGCTTGTATTGATTGCGAACTTCTCAACTGCCGCATTCATCTTCTCAAGAGCCAACTCCCAAGGTTGTCTTCCACCATTCTGTTGAGGTTGTTGTTGCCAATTCTGTTGAGGTTGTGGTTGCCAAGCTAGATCATCGTCAGCATTACTCCAAGCGAAACCCGGATGGTCTCCCCTCATATCACCCCAATACTGATTCTGACTCTGATAGTTGTTCTGGGGCACGCTGTCATAGAAATTATGGCATGAGTCCATATATTCTTGAGAGAAGTAGAACGGACAGCTCCAAGTGTCATGGTCTCCATTACAATATTCGCAACCGGGAAGCATTCCCTCATGTACCTTGCATACAAAACAAGGCAAGACCAAGTGGAATCAAAGAAGTAGAGAGAGATAATAGTAAATAAAAATAAAAATAAAAATAACTAAACCAAATAATCAAACTTCCCTAAAATTAGGAAAATTGGTTGTGCCAATCCCCGGCAACGGCGCCAAAAACTTGTTGAGTCACCGGCAAGTGTACCGGGTCGTCGCAAGTAATAAAATAAACACGGTAAGAATTTACCGAGGTCGAACTCAGGGATTGGGCTACCAATTCGACTAATCCGTGGGAAATCCGATGCGTTTGGTCAAGTAACAGAAGGTGGTTGAGAGAGAGAGAGATTAGGATCAAAAATTCAATTAACAAATCTAATAAAATAATTAACTAAAAATCTGAAATTAAAATGTCCAAGGTCACAAATCTACCTACCCAATATGCATTCCCAAGTGATGATGAATTCCTCCCTGAGTTCAATTACAATGTCAACCGGGACCCCTAAATTCTCTTATATCCACTGTCGTGCTCAATAGGACGTATTCGAAGATTGGATTAATTACTTACTAGGTATCATAATCCTAATCATCAAATTCTGTTAATTCGTGTTCCCTATAAGGTTGCCCTAATCTCCTACCTACTATCATGCAATATTCAATTAGTGATCCCAATTCAAGTTCTAAAATGCGAATCGTCGTTCAACCTCAACACGTTTAACTAGTCAATCACGCTAGCATATGATCAACGCAATCAAATCAGAATTGGAAAACATAAATTGAGACAAAGGAGAAAGACATACATCACATCGAATCTACACCGCCATGGGTGGCTTCATTGTTCCCTCAGATGAGGGGATTAGTTCCTCATGCTCATAGACAAACAATCGGACATAACCTCCATAGTGAAATAAGAAAAGAAAAAGAGGAGACGCAGCTCCAAAGAGAAAAGAAATCTTCCTAAACGCTACTCTACAGTGGAAAAACTACTAGGATTCGGATCTGCCCAGAAGCTCTCTGCAAAAGCTCCCCATAATTCTGATCTGAAACAGCCTATAAATAGGGATTCTGGTTCTCGGCCGCTCGCGGGGCGAACAATATTTCGCGAGGCGAACATTAGTTTTGGCGCGCTTCCAATTTGGATTCTCGCGAGGCGATAATGTGTTCACGGGGCGAGTTTTCAAACCTTAATCTGTCACAGCCGTGACCTTCATCATGGCTAGGCCGTGATGGTCTCTGTCTTCCAGGGTCTTCAGACTCTCGCGAGGCGAGAAGCCCCTCGCGTGGCGAGCCAAAATTGATGACTGTTGCTGTTTTGATGATCTTCAGGCTCGCAAGGCGAGCATCTACTCGCGGGGCGAGTATCTTCAGAATGGAAATTTCCACTGTTTCCTCGACTCGAAGTGCTTCGTTGACTCTTGGAGCTTCACTTCTAACCTGAAATAATAAAAAAGAAACAAAAGGCGTAATTCTATTCAAAATAGACTAAAAACTACTAAAATTGCCTAGAACGAGTCAAAGTCTACTTAGGAACAAAACAAGGCCAAATTTGGGCAAAAACGAGATTGAACTCGAACAATTAGCACAAAAACCACGGTCCATCTAGTTATAAAACTAGATAAGCCAAAGGCTTATCACCTGCTCAAGTGGATGTTCTCCAAGGTAATGTTTCAGCCTCTGTCCATTGACATTGAATGCTCCAGGTTCTTGGCTCTAGACCTCGCCGGCACCATACGGGAATACTTTCATTACTTTAAATGGTCCGGACCATCTAGACTTGAGCTTCCCTGGGAATAAATGCAACCTTGAGTTATAAAGTAGCACTAGTTCTCCTTCATGGAATTCTCTACGAAGGATATGCTTATCATGCCACTTCTTTGTTCTCTCCTTGTAAGATCGTGCGGACTCATAGGCATCCAACCTTAGCTCATCGAGTTCCTGAAGTTGAAGGATTCTCCTTTCCCCAGCGGCTTTCATATCAAAGTTTAGCATCTTAATAGCCCACAAAGCTTTATGCTCAAGCTCGACTGGTAAGTGACATGGCTTACCGTAAATAAGTCTAAAGGGTGTCATCCCGATAGGAGTCTTGTAAGCTGTACGGTAGGCCTAAAGAGCGTCATCAAGCCTTAAGGACCAATCCTTTCTCGACTCCGAAACGGTCTTTTCAAGAATGCTCTTTATCTCTTGATTGGAAACTTCGACTTTCCCACTCGTCTGAGGGTGGTAAGGTGTAGCGATCCTATGAGTGACTCCATATTTGAGTAGGAGTTTCTCAAATTGTCTTTCAATGAAATGCGATCCTCCATCACTAATGACTGCCCTTGGAATCCCAAACCTTGGAAAAATCACCTTATTGAATAGTTTGATTACGGTTCTTGCATCACTTGTTGGGGAAGGAATGGCCTCCACCCATTTAGAGACCTAATCAACAACTATAAGAATGAACTTATTATTGCAAGAAGAAGGAAAGGGTCCCATGTAGTCGATTCCCCAAACATCGAATATCTCCACTTCTAGCATGGTGTTGAGTGGCATTTCATGCTTCTTAGAGATGTTTCCCGTTCTTTGACATGGATCACAAGCAAGCACGAACATCCGGGCATCTCTGAAAATATGAGGCCAATAGAAACCAGCCTGAAGCACCTTCATTGCTGTCTTCGAGGCACTAGCATGTCCCTCGTAAGATGAGGAATGACAACAACTCAAGATACTTGGAACCTCAGCTTCCGAAATAGACCTTCTGTATATGTTATCCGCACACTTGCGGGAAACATAAGGCTCATCCCATACGTAGTTCTTGAGATAAGAAAAGAACTTCTTCTTTTGTTGGTAATTGAGCTCCGGTGGTAGAATCCCGCATACAAAGTAATTCACAAAGTCCGCATACCATGGGGCATCCTCTCCCAAGATGGCAAACAGTTGCTCATCGGGGAAAGAATCATCTATCGGCAAGTTGTCCTTCTTATGTTCCCATGGTTCAAGTCTGGATAAGTGGTCCGCAACTAAGTTCTCCGTTCCTTTCCGGTCCCGAATCTCCAAATCAAATTCTTGTAGAAGGAGAATCCATCGGATGAGTCTTGGCTTGGCCTCCTTCTTAGTCATGAGGTGCTTTAGTACGGAGTGGTCCGTGTACAGTATGACTTTAGACCCCACGAGGTATGATCCAAATTTCTCGAATGCAAAGACAACCGCAAGAAACTCTTTCTCAGTTGTGGCATAATTCGCTTGGGCTACATCTATAGTTTTGCTTGCATAGTATATTGCATGAACCTTCTTGTCTCTCATCTGTCCCAATGCTGCTCCCACGACGTAGTCACTAGCATCACACATTACTTCGAACGGCTCATCCCAATTCGATGTTTGCAGAATGAGAGCGGTGGTCAGAGCTTCCTTGAACCTACAAAATGCACTCAAACATTCCTCATTAAAATCAAATGGAGCATCTTTCATTAAAAGGTTAGATAAGGGTTTAGAAATTTTCGAAAAATCTTTGATGAAACACCGGTAAAATCCGGCGTGTCCCAAGAAACTTCTAACTCCTTTCACATTTATTGGTGGGGGAAAATTTTCAATAACATCTATTTTGGCCGTGTCCACCTCAATACCTCTACCAGAAATCAAGTGCCCAAGCACTATACCTTCTTTTACCATAAAATGGCATTTCTCCCAATTCAATACCAGATTGGTTTCTTCACATCACTGCAAAATCTTAGACAAATTTGTTAAACAATCATCAAAGGTAGTTCCATATATAGAAAAATCATCCATAAAAACCTCCATGATGTTTTCAATAAATTCAGAAAAAATTGCAGTCATGCATCTTTGAAAAGTAGCTGGTGCATTACATAGACCAAAAGGCATTCTTCTATAGGCAAAAATAACATAGGGACAAGTAAACGTGGTCTTTTCTTGATCACTAGGATGTATAGGAATTTGATGAAAACCGGAATATCCATCCAAGTAACAAAAGTATGAATGCCTAGCTAACCTTTCAAGCATTTGATCAATGAATGGGAGAGGGAAGTGATCTTTCCTTGTTGCCTTATTTAGTTTCCTATAATCGATGCACATCCTCCAACCGATTACTGTCCTAGTAGGGATTAGTTCATTATTTTCATTTTGAATAACAGTCATCCCCCCTTTCTTAGGAACCACATGCACCATACTAACACATTCACTATCGGAGATCGGATAAATAACCCCTGCTTCTAACAGCTTAAGCACTTCCTTTTTAACCACCTCTTTAATATTAGGGTTCAACCTACGTTGATGCTCAATGGATGGTTTATGCTCATCTTCCATTAGAATGCGATGCATACAAAAGGAAGGATTTATGCCTTTAATATCATCAATTGTATATCCTATCACTTTCCTATGCATTCTAAGCTCCCTAAGTAATTTCTCAGTTTCCAACTCATTCAAGCTAGCATTCACAATTACCGGATAGGAAGAGTTAGGACCGAGAAATTCATACCTCAATGTGGAGGGAAGGGGTTTTAGTTCTACCTTAGGGGCCTCTTCATCTTTCAGATCCTTTTTCTCTGGTGTCAACTCAAGTTTCTCTTTCTTTGTTTTGTTGGGAGGAATTTCTGGACTAGCCTCCAGAAAGCGGGCGTAATTCCTTACTTATCCTCCATGAGCGTTTAAGTCTCCACCAATCAAACACATTTCCAACGGGTCATCAACACAAGCTTGTGTGGATTCTTCTTTCACCACTTGGTGCATTAAGTCAATCCTGCAACAAGAATCTTCAAACGAAGGGTGTTTAATAGATTTAGCTAAATCAAATTCAACTTTATCATCACCCACAGTTAAGGTTAATTTCCCATTTTTAACATCAATAATGGCTCCTGCGGTTGCCAAGAAAGACCTACCAAGAATAATGGGGATTTGGGAATCCTCTTCCATTTCAAGTACTACAAAATCCGCAGGAATGAAAAATTTACCCACTCTAATAGGAACATCCTCCAAGATGCCTATAGGGAGTTTGACGGACCGATCCGCCAATTGAAGGGAGGTTGTTGTGGGTTTTAGTTCACCCATCTCCAACTTCTTGCAAACAGAGAGTGGCATAAGACTAACACTAGCCCCCAAATCACAAAGAGCTTTATCAAAACTAGTGTTACCAATTAAGCATGGAATAGAGAAACTACCTGAATCTTTCAGTTTAGGAGGCAATTTATTTTGAATTAGAGCACTGTACTCCTCAGTTAAGGCCACCGTTTCATAGTCCTCTAGATTTCTCTTATTTGACAAGATATCCTTAAGAAATTTAGCATATGTCGGCATTTGTTGTAATGCCTCAGTGAAGGGTACATTAATGTACAATTTCTTAAGGACCTCTAGAAATTTCCCAAATTGCTTATCTAACTTGGCCTTAGCCAACCTTCGAGGAAAAGGTATCGGAGGCCAGTAAGGTGGTGGAGGGACATACTTAGACACTTTTTCACTAGGCCCTTCCTCTCCTGAAGGTTGTGTCTCAGTAGGTTCTTCCTCCTCAGCTACACTCTTGTTATCGCTCTCCCCTTTAGCCTCGGGATTTTCAAGTTTGTTACCACTCCTTAGACTCACGACTTTACATTGTTCATTGTTGGGTTCACCTCAGGTTGTCCAGGAAACTTGCCCGGTTGGCTCATCGAATTTCCAGCTTGTTGGGCAATTTGACTTTCTAACATCTTGTTATGGATGACTAAGTTATCTACCTTAGATGTTAGTTCTTTTATTGTCTCATTAACTACCCTACCTTGTTACCTAATTTCTTCGTTCTGCTTAGTTTGAGTAGCAACAAAGTTTTCCATGAGAGACTCGAGTTTAGATTTTTGTACCTGAGGATACCCCGATGCAAGTTTCCTATTACCTTGTCCTTCTTGGAATTCGTGATTCAACGTGTTGTTGTAGTTTCCGTAGGAAAGGTAAGGACTATTCCTCCTCTGGTTGTAGGGATTTGGAGGGGCATAATTCGGTAGCTTCAGGTTTGTGTCGTAGAAATTGTGACAAGAGTTCACTTGCTCCCCTAAAGCACCAGACTCAGAAGCGATACCATGTGGGCACTCCATTATGTCATGTCCCTGCATTCCACAAATCTCCCAAATAACATTAATAGCACCGATTGAACTCACACGAGCCTTTTCAAGCTTATCAAATCGTTTATTTAGTGAGTCGAATTTAGACATAATCAAATCGATACTATTCATTTCGAACTTACCCCCCGAAAGCTTTTTCGGGTTATTACCTCTTTCTGAACCCCATTGGTGGTAGTTGGTGACCGCGTTCTCAATGATGTTGAATGCTTCAGTCAGGGTTCTGTTCATGAAGGCTCCACCAGCTGCGGAGTCGATTGACACCTTTGATGAATAATCCAATCCGTTGTAGAAGGTATGCACTAACAACCACTTTTCCAATCCATGATGTGGGCAAGACTCCAGCAATCTCTTGTAGCGATCCCAAGCTTCGGATAAGCATTCTCCGTCTTTTTGGAAGAAGCCGACGATCTGAGTCCTTAGGTAAGCAGTCTTGGATGGAGGGAAGAATTTCTTCAAGAATGCTTGCTCTAGTTGATCCCAAGTTGTCAACGTGTTAGCGGGCACTTGCTTCAACCAAGCTTTCGCTTTTCCAGTCAGAGAGGAGGGGAATAACCTCAGGCGTATAGCATCGATCGGGGCACCTTGAATCCTTATCGCATCGGTGAATTCCAAGAATGTCTCCACATGATCCGTCGGGTCCTCCGAGGGTAATCCTCCAAATTGATGTTGCCTAATCATGCTAATTAAGTGAGGCGGTATAGTGTAGTTTTCCGCCTCAATTTCCGGCCTTGCAATCCCAGATCGCAGTCCCCTAGCATTTGGGGCTGCGTAGTCCTCCAGTGGTTTGATATCCGGTAGATTCGCCATGAGTGGAATAGAAACCAACTTCTCTCTCTCTCTTTGTAGTCTCCTACGTCTATGAATGGTCCTTTCGATCTCGGGGTCGGCTTCAATAAGGTTCCAAGACTTAGGGATCTTTGCATAAAAGAGGAAAATACCTATGGTAGAGAGATAGATACTCTAGAAAAAGAAAAAGAAATAAGAAATAAATTAATATATATATATATATATATATAAATGTCAAGAAAAATCAATTTAAAAATTAAATTGAAATTCAAGAAAACACAGTCCCCGGCAACGGCGCCAAAAACTTGATGTGATAAATTCCGGCAAGTGTACCGGATTCGTTGCCAAGTTATAAAAAGATCGATCCCACAGGGACCGTGATCTCAAATCACAACTAATTATCAAATCAATTAAATTGGACTCTATAAAAAAAGGGTTTTGAAAAGGTTTTGGTTTTTGAAATCAGAATCAAGTAGCAATCAAATTTTAATTTCGCAATTAAACAAAACGGAAAGCAATTCAAATTGGGGGTTTTCAAATTCAAATGGGTTCCCAGGAATTGGGATACCACAAAATTGTTTATGTTACTGAATCGACTCCTCTCCTTGTTAATTACCAAAATTTGTTTTGAAGGCGAATCTGTCCTAAATTAGCTAATGCTCCCTCTCGGGTTACAAAAGTCGTGCCTGATTAAATCAATCCCTACTCTCGTGGTAATTGAATTTAAATCGGACCCTTTGAGTTTTGTGACGATTCATGAATCCTCGAAGGACCGCTTCTAACTCTCATGATTTAAGTCCTATGTTCGATTCCTATAGATCCGATACCTAAGTTCACAGCTAAGTTCGTCCTTAGTGTATCTATGGCACGCAAACAAGTGGCCACCGAATTCGCGAGTAATTAAAGCAATAGGGATCGAATCGAAAACAAATATGAATTAACAAGAAATCAAAATCAATTCATCACCATAAACGAGTTTTGGGCATAGCCCCAATCCCTAGAAACTACTACTACTCAAGCCTTGCCATGATTGTAGCAAGCTTGGTTAAAATAACATGAACAGAAAAATCCCTAAGAGAAGAGGAGGAGAAGAAGAAGAGAATTTCTCAATTATCCTAAGGTAATCAGCCCACCAAAAGTTAAGTACCCAGACTTGAGCTCCTAGGTACTATTTATAAGATTGGGCAGTTTGAATCTTAAACCAATACAAAAACCAGATTAAATCAGTTGCTAAAGATCCATGGAATGCGCATCACGGCCGTGATGGCTTCTGCCTGGAACGTTGCTTCAATAAATGGTATGTCACGGCCGTGACAGATTCTGCCTAGAAGGGGTCTGGCTCAGTTGTCCTGTCACGGCTGTGATGGGCATCGCGGCTAGGCCGTGACAGCTTCTGTCTTGTTCCTTCTTCTTTTTCAGATTCACTCGATCATGGTCGTGATGGTCATCACGGCTAGGCCGTGATCAGCTCTGTTTGCCTCATTTTCTTGTCTTCCAAGCTTCCATCTTCGTGCCAGCTCCAACGCAACTGATCCTGAGCAATTTAATCTTCTTTTCCAGCACACAAGCACCACAAAACCACCTTACTCGTTCTAAGGTAAAATTAACAAATAATCAAATAAAATCAGCTTAAACTATATGGAAATACATGCAAAATGTCATAAAAATATGAGGTGAAATCACACTCATCACAAATACAACTTAATGTGTGTGCAAGTGTTTTAGTGTCAAATTGCAAAGACAGGTATCAAGCAGTGATCAACAAGTTCAGTGAGTAATTAAAGGAAAATATTCAAGGAAGAACTTGAAGAAATCAAAAGAGCTACATGGAGGAATCAAGGAGCAAAGACAAAGATCAATGAATCTTCAAGACAAAAGCTTAACGGAGAATTTTAGATTTAAGTGTTAGATGATTTGTAAGAGAAAGAAATCTCTTAGTCACAAGATAGCTCAAAAGATGCATGAATAAAATCAATTTTCATAACCTGCATTAAAAGGAATAAGTTTTCGTTAATGAAAATGATTTTTTGGAAATAAGATTTCGTAAGAAGCGCTCGGCCAACAAAAGTAAAAGAAGCGCTCGTTGAAACTTTGCTTGTCCTCAAGCAATTACTCAGGCCATAAGATATAAATCATTCAAAGCGTGGATAGTGAACCAAAAACCCTAGAAGCTAATCCAAGTAATAGGAATTTTTAATAAGCACTCAAGAAATAATCAAGTTCAAGTCCAATTAGAAGCTTAGGTTCTTCAAGTTCATGTTCTCACTGATTTGGGCACTCGTCTCACCTCACTCAAGTGCTTTAGGGTATATGACAATTCGCTCCATTTCCTCAAGGAAAGTATTCTACCATAGGCTTGACTATTAACCAAATCTCTACTTCATTTATGAAAACACATAAGAATCAAGAGGTCTTTCACTTTGGTTGTAATGTGGCCATGGGATTTATTGTTAGGTGGGAAAATCAAGGAAAGGGAATTTCAAGAAGGCTAAACAAATCATCAAACATTGCAAAGCATGACACCTTCTAAAATACCCCCTTTTTGGGCTTTGGTTTACTTTTCCACCTTTCTTCCTTCTATTATTTTTTTTCTTTTCTTTTTCTTTTTCTTTTCATTTCTCACTTTCTTTGTCATCCCCTTCTCCATTTTTTTCTTTCGTTTATTTCATTTTATTAGTTTAGAGAAGGGGAGATTTATAGCTCAAGAGAAATTACTTTCTAATTTTTTTCATCCCATACTTTTTCCAACTACCATTTTGCCCTTTTTGTAATACTTTAAAAGGTGTCATACCAAGCATTATTTATCAAAGTAATTCAAGGTACCAAGAAAAGTATTTTTTTCTTTAGGCTCAAAATTGGGCAACTAAGGGGTAGCATTTATCAATCAAAGATCGGGAGGCCGGAAAAATACTTAGTGCCTCCATCATTTCCCAAAAGTGTTTTCAAAAATTTTTAAGTTTTGAAATGGTTTCAAGTCAAGTTCTAGAAAATACAGTCCAAGAGGAATTACAACACTCTATCACAAGAAATGGGGTAGATTTAGTGGATACCCCCTATTTGGCTCAAAATCTTACATTTAGTAGTTCAAAAATCAGTGAGGAACACAAATCTAAGGAACCACTTGCTAATTATCAACTATCAAATGACTATCTCAAGAATTTTTATTTTTAGCCATATCACAAGAATAATGAAAAATTGGGTTCGAAAATTCACTATCTCAATTCATTTGGCTCCAAGTTCTCACAATTGGATGCATATTCTAAGTGAGGGGCAATCTAGAGAATGTGATCATACCAATCTATGCCTATGTGAATGCAATATGAATGAAACAATGCAAATGCAAAAATAAATACCCCTACCCCAAGCTTGATTACTTACATTGTCTCCAATGTAAATAATCAAGTCGGAGAGAGGAGAAAAATGGAACAACTTACCGAATCGGTAGCGGGTGTTGGCTCACATTCCAGTCAAAACTTGGGTGGAAATAGTATCACGGCCGTGAGGATCATCACGGGCAAGCCGTGATCGTTTCTGGTCCTCAGGAGTTGCCCTGTCACGGCCGTGATCTACATCACGGCTAGGCCGTGATGCTCTCTGGCCTTGGCATCCTACTCATCACGCCCGTGATGGTTGTCACGGCTAGGCCGTGATCCTTTCTGTGCTCTAGTATTAGTTCATCACGGCCGTGACCACTGTCACGGCCAGGGCGTGATGGCCTCTGACTTTATATTTTTTATGCTCTTCTTCTCTTTCTCAACCTGAAAACACTAGACAAACCTATTAATGATATTTTTGCCTCTTGATCTTCTCAAATTATTCAAGAGGTTAATTCAAAATCAAAAGGAAAAAAAAAGGAAAGAAAACTTGGGTTGCCTCCCAAGAAGCGCTTATTTATGGTCTTAAGCTTGACCATACTTCCTTCAATCAACCGGGGTCGGCTGGGCGTAGAGGTGCCGGAACACTTCTCTTCCAAGGAGCTCCTTCAAAAAGCCGTTTCTGCTCATACGGCCAGTAACGCTTCCGCTTTGCTCTTTTCTCTCGGAGCTTCCTAGCCTTCCTTCCTCCCGGCGGAAGTTTTGTTTCCGCATGGACAGCAATTCCAACTTCACCACTGCTGGGTGCATCATCAACCATGCATATCTTTGGGGTTGCTTCCATGCTAAGTTCTTTCTCTACCGCTGGAGATGTTACATCATTTCTGCACACATGGCTCTCAAAAGGAGGGTTGTTATAAGAGTTAGTCAACTGAAAATTTACCCTACCTTCCTCTACATTTAGAGAGAGTTTACCATTCCTTACGTCTATCACTGCCCCAGCGGTTGCCAAAAATGGCCTTCCTAAAATGATGGGGAATTCGGAATTTCCTTTCATGTCCAACACCAGGAAGTCGGTAGGGATGAGAATTTTCCCTACCTTTACAGGAACATTCTCTAGTATGCCTAGAGGAGTCCTAGTTGAGCCATCCGCAAATTGTAAGGAGAATTTGAATGGTCTCAACTCTTTACTTTCCAACCTTTCCATGATAGTGAGGGGCATCAAGCTCGCACTAGCCCCTAAGTCACACAAGGCTCGGTCTATTTCCACTTTTTCAATCGAGCAAGCGATAGAGAAACTACCTGGGTCCTTCAGTTTAGTAGGCATTTTAGTCTCTACATCTACTTGCTTTTTCCTGACCAACCTTTGTGGGAAAGGTATCGGGGGTTGGTACGGTGGTGGAGGGACATACTTCGGTTATGGCTCTTCCTTTTCGCTTGTGTCCTCCTCCGGTTCCACCTCCATTTCAGCTACCCCCACCCCAAGCTTATCATCCCTTAAGTGTATGACATTGCAATGCTCATTGGGATTTGCTTCGAGTTTCCCCGGGAATGCACCCTTAGGTCTCGAGTACGTGCTGGCTTGTTGGGCAATCTGGGTTTCTAGCATCTTGTTATGAGTTGCTAAGTTGTCTACCTTAGATGCTAGCTCCTTTATTGCTTCACCCACTGCCCTTCCTTGTTGTCTAAACTCCTCATTCTGTTTTGTCTGAGTTTCAACAAAACTTTCAAATAAAGTCTCGAGTTTAGATCTTTGTACCTGAGGATACCCCGGTGCTGCTCTCTTATTACCTTGACCCTCTTGGAACTCATGGTTGAGCGTGTTCTTTGTAGTTGCCGTAGGAGAGGTAAGGGTTGTTCCTTCTTTGGTTGTAGGGATTTGGGGGAGCATAGTTGGGCAGCTTCGGGTTCGTATCGTAGAAGTTGTTACAAGAGTTCACTTGCTCACCCGAAGAGCCGGATCCATGTGGGCATTCCATCATGTCATGTCCCTGCATTCCACAAATCTCACAAACAAGGTTAGTAGCACCTAATGCACTCACATTAGCTCTTTCAAGCCGATCAAAACGTTTATTAAGTGAGTCTATTTTTGACATAATAAGATCTGTGCTATTTACCTCAAACTTACCCCCCGAAATCTTGTTCGGGTTATTATTTCTTTCGGAACCCCATTGGTGGTAGTTGGTGGCGACATTCTCAATGATGTTGAATGCCTCAGTGAGAGGCCTATTCATAAATGCTCCACCCGCTGCAGAATCTAGTGACACCTTCGAAGAGTAATCCAATCCGTTATAGAAGGTGTGCACTATTAACCATCTCTCGAGTCCGTGATGTGGGCAAGACTCAAGCAGTCCCTTGTAGCGATCCCAAGCTTCTGATAATGATTCTCCGTCTTTCTGGAAGAAGCCGGTGATCTGGGTTCTTATGTAGGCCGTCTTGGATGGAGGGAAGAATTTCTCCAAGAACGCCTGCTCCAGTTGGTCCCAAGTGGTCAAAGTGTTAGCGGGAATTTGCTTAAGCCAGGCCTTCGCCTTTCCAGTGAGAGATGAGGGGAACAGTCTCAAACGCACAACATCGACTGAGGCTCCATTAATCCTGATTGCATTGGTGAACTCTAAGAATGTTTCTATATGATCGGTCGGGTCCTCCGAAGGCAATCCTCCGAATTGATGTTGCCTAATCATGTTGATTAGCATGGGCGGTATAGTGTAGTTCTCCGCCTCAATCTCTGGCCTTGCAATCCCAGTTCACAAGCCTCTCGCATTTGGGGCTGCGTAGTCCTTCAAAGGTTTTGTATCCGGTTGATTCGCCATGAGTGGAACGGGACTCAACCTTTCTCCCTCTCTTTGTAGTCTTCTACGTCTGTGGAAGGTCCTCTCGATTTCCGGATCAATCTCACTAAGTCTCCCAAGACTTAGGGATCTCTGCATATAACTCACAGAGAGATGGATACAATAGAAGGAAAAGAAATTTTTGATTTTTTTGGTTTTTTTTTTAATAAATATTTCAGAAATAAGAATCAAATAAAAAGAAAAAGGTCCAGAAAAATCAATTTAAAAACTAATTGAAATTCGAAAAGGCACAGTCCCCGGCAACGGTGCCAAAAACTTGATGTGGCGTAAGTCGACGAGCGACGACGCTCCTGCGATTCCGGCAAGTGTACCGGATTGCCGTCAAGTAATAAAAGATATCGAACCCACAGAGACTGTGTTCTCGAATCGCAATCGGTTTTCGAATCGATTAGATCTGGACTTTTTAGAGGGTTTTGAAAAAGGTTTGAATTGAGAGATAAACAAACAGAATCAAATAAAACAGAAAACAAATCTTTTTGGGGTTTTGATCTAAATGGATTCCTAGGGATTTGGGTTACCTTTGAGGTTGTTTATGTTGCTAATCTGATTTACCTTTGTTGATTACCGAAATTGCCTTGAAGGCGAGTTTATCCTCTAATAGCTTAAGCTCCCTCTCGGGTTACAAAAGCCGTGCCCAATTGACCCGACCCCTACTCTCGTGGTAGTCGATCCCAGATTGGACCCTTTGCGCTTCGTGACAACTCGTTGCTCCTCGAGGGACGGCTTCTAACTCTCGTGATTTCAGTCCCAAGTCTGACTTCTATAGGTCCGACACTTAAGTTCACCGCTAGGTTCCTCCTTAGAATGTCTAAGTCATGCAAATAACCTAAGTTCACCGCTAGGTTCTTCCTTGGATCATCCACATCTCACAAACCAGTGGCCGCCGAATTTTACGAGTGAAACACCCTAGAAATCCTAAGTTCACCGTTAGGTTCCTCCTTAGAACGTCTACGTCATGCAAATAAGCGGTTACCGAATTTACGAGTGATTAACACACTAGAAATCAGATCTAAAACAATAACGAAATCAACAACGATTTTACATCAAATAAACATCATTTACAAACCTCGGGCAGAGCCCCAATCCCTAGAAACAAACTACTACTCCAGTCTTGCCATGGAGATGACAAGCTGGGTTGACAACATAATAGAAAATACAAAAATCAGAGAAGAGAGGAGAAGAGGAGAAGAGAGGTCTATGCCTAAGTCCTTGTTGTTATGGATGTGATCCTCCTCATCCAATATGTCCCTGATGTGATCTGCCTGGTCCTTATTTATAGATGTGGGAAGTTAGAGTCCCAATCTAACTCAAATTCTGATCCAAATTCGGTTTCTTCAGGTCCAAGTAATGCGCGTCACGGCCGTGATGGCCATCACGGCCAGGTCGTGACGGTCTCTGCTTATGGTACTTTTACAAAATCCAACATTCTCGCGATGCGAAATGTTTCTCGCGACGCGAGCCTTCCTTTCATGGCCCGTGATGAATTTCACGGCTGGGCCGTGATGTGCTCTGACTTGTGGTGGTTTTGGGTCACGGCCGTGATGGCTATCACGGCCAGGCCGTGACAGACTCTGATTTCAGCCTTTGTTCTTTTTCAGTTTTGCTCGATCATGGCCATGATGGGCATCACGGCTAGGCCGTGATGGGCTCTGTTTGGCTCATTTTCTGCACTT
This sequence comes from Sophora flavescens, assembly GCA_030762895.1. Taxonomy (NCBI): domain Eukaryota; kingdom Viridiplantae; phylum Streptophyta; class Magnoliopsida; order Fabales; family Fabaceae; genus Sophora; species Sophora flavescens. The sequence goes on from CM061067.1 coordinate 165,856,089, forward strand.
TTAAAGCCCTATCTTCATCCAAACTTCATCATGGTTGATCTTGAGCATTTTACCCTTGATATCTGCAAAACAACACACGAAAACCGCCTTACCCATTCCAAAGGAAAATTAACCTAAAATCTAATAAAAATATGCCTAAACTACATGAAAATGCATGCAAAATGATGGACAAAGATGAGATGAAATCACACTCATCACTCGTCCAACAAAAGTAATAGAAACATTCGTCCAACACAAGTGACAAAAGTGCTCGTCCACTAAAGTGATACAAGCGCTCGTCCACTAAAGCGACAGAAGCGCTCGTCCACTAAAGTGACAGAAGTGCTCGTTCACACAAATGACAGAAGCGCTTATCCACACAAGTTTTTGGACTTGCTAAATCCTAAATGAGTATCCGTCCAATGACGTGGCATATGGAGCTCGTCTACTAGCTCGTCCAATGTAAGATCTTAATTCAAAATGACTAGATGGACGCGTTTATTTTCAAGATGGACTCGAATGCTATAAGAGCGGATGTAGAATCTTATTTCAAGAACCAGAATCAAGAAAACAGATTCTGTTATCAGATCTAAATCTATTTTGATTGATCCCAACGACTATAACTTGTTTTCTATATAAAGAGGGATCAAAGGAACACTTTCCATATCATATCATAACAACATAACAATACATATATCATTCATCATCTTTCTTGAGCTTATTGTGAAAAAAGTGTTTCAATACTCATAAGTGCTTCAATTTGCTTATTTGACTATTGAGAGTTAGGAATCAATTTTTCGTTTTTATTTGATTGTAAAGAGAGAGGGAGTCTCTCTGAGTGATTAGGATGAGGTATCCCTAAGGAAGAACATTAAGGCTCGTCACAATAGTGTGGTATCTCGAGGTGAAGGAGTGCTCTGTGGTGTAAAGGTTTTTCAAGCTACCTGGCTAAAACTTGTCGTGTTAGTGTGTGAAAATCCACAGGTGGAGTGGGGACTGAATGTAGGTCACAGTGGTGGTGACTGAATTAGGATAAATCTGGTTGTGTGGTATCTCTAAACTCAAACTCTTTTATTTCTGTTTATGTTCAAGAACCTGTGATTTTGATGTTTAAAGTTCAAAACAATTTATGTTCTTGAACCGTATAAACTGTATTGAAACCCCGAGTCTGATTGTAATCAAGTTTGTGTTATCTGCGTTCAAAACCGAGTTGATCAAAACCATTCTTGATTGCTGAAACTGAACTAAAATTGAAACTGAAACCTGCAAGTTTGTTCTTGATTGTTAATACTTATATCTGAAACTTGCATAACTTGTTCTTAATCCTTAAAGGCTTAATCAGTTTCTGTATTTTGTTATTACTAAGTTTTGAACCCGAATCTATTCTGTCATTAATCTTTCTAAATTAATGTTTCTGAATTAATCTTTCTTATCTTCATCACCTTCTATTCAAGATTTTATATAAACCCTTCATTGATTCTGTAAAAGATCCCGAGGCCACAAATCTGAAAAGTAAAGTTTTGTGAAAAGTTTTTAAGAAGGAAATATTTTAAGAAAACTCAATTCACCCCCTCCCCCCTCTTGAGTCGTTGAAGCTGATAAGCCTCCGGCTTATCTAGTTTTATAACTAGATGGACCGTGGTTTTTGTGCAAATTATTCGAGTTCAATCTCGTTTTCGCCCAAATTTGCCTTGTTTTGTTCCTAAGTTGGACTTTGACTCGTTTTGCGTCTTTTGTGTAGTTTTTAGCTTATTTTGGATAGAATTATGCTTTTGGTTGCTTTTGGTGTTTTCAGGTCAATAAGTGAAGCTCCGGGAGTCAAGGAAAGTCAAAAAGCAGTGGAAATTGCAAGTCTGGAGACACTCGCCTCGTGAGTGGATGCTGCCGCTGTGAGCACGAAGGTCAACAAAGCAGCAAAAGTCATCACTTCTGGCTCGCCCCGCTAAAATATTCTCGCCACGCGAAACATGAAGACCTGGAAGTCAGCGACAATCACGGCCTAGCCGTGATGAAGGTCACAACCTAGAATTGAAGTCTCGCCCCGCGAGAGGTGTCTCGCCTCGCGAGATCCTGAAGACCCTGGAAGACAGAGACCATCACGGCCTAGCCGTGATGAATATCACGGCTGTGACAGATTAGGGTTTGGAGACTCGCCTCGCCAATCACAATTCGCCACGCGATCATTCAAACTCAGGATGGAGCCAAAACTGCAATTCGCCTCGCGAATAGACGCTCGCCCCGCGAGATCCAAGATTTGAATGCGCGCCAAACTAAAATTCGCGTCGCGAGGATAAGCTCGCCCTGCGAGCGGGTGAGAAACAGAATCCTTATTTAAAGGCTGTTGCAGATCAGATTTTAGGATCCAGAGGTTTTTCCACTAGTTTAGATCAGTAGTTACGAATCCTTTTCTCTTTGGAGCTGCGTCTCCCTTTTTCTTTTTGTTTTATTTTACGATGGTGATTATGTCCGAGTGTTTGTCTATGAGCATGAGGAACTAATTCCCTCGTCCGAGGGATCAATGAAGCCGCCCATGGCGGTATAGTGTTCTTGTGATGTATGTTTTTCTCCCCTTCTCTTATGAATGTTTTCCAATTTTGATTTGATTGCGTTGATCATATGTTTTGCGTGATTAACTAGTTAAACGTGTTTGAGGCCGAACGGCGATTCGCGTTTTAGAACTTGGATTGGAATCACTAATTGAATAATGAGCACGACAGTGGATTTAGGAGATTAGTGCAACCTTATAGGGAACAAGAATTAATCAAATTCGAGATTAGGATTATGAGACCTAGTAAGTAATTAATCCAATCGTCGAATACGTCCTATTGAGCACGACAGTGGATATAGGAGAAATTAGGGGTCCCGGTTGACATTATAATTGAACCTAGGAGGGAATACATCATCACTTGGGTACTATACATGATTGGGTAGGTGGATTTGAGACCTTGGGCATTTTAATTTTAGATTTTTAGTTAATTAGTTTAATAGATTGTTAATTGAATTTCGATCCTATTCTCTCTTCTCTCTCGCTCAACCACCTTCTGTAACTTGACCAAACGTATCGGATTTCCCGCGGATTAGTCGAATTGGTAGCCCAATCCCTGAGTTCGACCTCGGTAATTACTTACCGTGTTTATTTTATTACTTGCGACGACCCGGTACACTTGCCGGCGTCACAACAGAAGCCAAATCAACAATTGGCATCAGAGCTAAACTCTGAAGTTTGGCTTAACAGCTATAAGAGTATGGTTTCCAATGACTAGTTGAATGAAGGGGCTTCCCTTGCACGCCCTCCTGCCTTCACTGGATCTGAGTATATATATTGGAAGGAAAGAATGGTAATCTTTCTTGAAGCAGCAGGTGTTGACATATGGGATGCAATAGAAAACGGACCATTTGTTCCCTCCACTATAGATGCTAATGGTGCTCCAAGAAATAAGCCTAAAACTGAATGGAATGAGGATGATAAGAAAAGAGTTCAATATAATGCACGTGATAAGAATATTATAACATCTTCTTTAAGCCGTGATGAGTTTTTCAGGGTTTCAAATTGCAAATCAGCAAAGGAGATGTTGGATACATTGCAAGTAACACATGAAGGAACCACAGACGTCAAAAGAGCAAGAATGAATACCCTCACATATGAATATGAGTTATTTCGCATGAATCGAGGAGAACCAATAGAGGTTATGCAAATGCGATTCTCACACATTGTGAATCAATTGGCTGCACTTGGAAAGACAATCTCCAATAAAGATCAAGTTAACAAAGTCATGAGATGCCTAGGTAGAGAATGACAACCTAAAGTAACTGCAATTTCAAAATCCAAAGACCTTTCAACAATGTCCATTGCATCGCTATTTGGAAATCTACAAGAACATGAAATGGAGTTGACTAGATTGATGCTAAGTGAAGAAGAAGACATGAACAATAGAATCGTCACATTCAAAGCTGTAAGATCTACAAAGGTTGACAGAAAGCTTAAGAAGGAAAAGAAACTTAAACATGCATACATAGATTGGAAGGATAACAATCTTGGCTCAACGAATGATTCCAATGATGAAAAATCAAACTTGTGCTTAACTCCTCATCTTCATAAAGAAGATGGTGAGGTAAATTCTGATTCTGACCTTGATGAATTACCTTCTTATGATGAATTGCAAAATGCTTTCGAAGAACTTCATAAAGAATCCATTAGGCTTGCTAGATTGCTAATTAAGTCTAAGAAAACCATCATATGCCTAGAAGAGAAAAATTCTGTTTTAAACAAAGAGCTAGATGAATTAAAAACAGAAAATTGTGCTATAAAAGAAAGATTGGCTACCGTTTTGAAATCACCTATATGTGATAATTGTCCTAAGTTGGAGAAACATATAAATCATTTGAATGGTGATCTATTTAGAGTTGATAGCTCTAATTGTTATAAGTGTTGTACATTGACTAAAGAAGTTGAAAAACTGAAAAATGACTTAGCCAAGTTCACAAATGGTAGAGATAACTTGAATGCTTTATTAGGACAGTAAAAATGTGTTTATAATAAGGCTGGAATAGGCTATGAACCCAAGATACATGAGAAATCTTTCAAGAATTTTTTTGCTGCACCTAAGACATCAAACACACCATTTGTAAATGCTATTTTTGTGCTAGAAAAGGTCACACAGCTTCTACATGTCAATACAGAAAATCAGCATACAATAAATCTAAGTATATATAGGTTCCTAAAGGAACTATTGCTGCAACTAACTCAAAAGGACCCAAACAGATTTGGGTACCTATAGCACAAACATGAAATTCTGTTTTGTAGGTGTGGTGGAAGGTCAAGAGCAAAAATTGGAATCATGATATAGAGCATTCTCCAAACACAAAATGGGTAACAATAAAGAAAGAATATTGATTGGATATGTTTTTTAATTATCATTATTAATGTATGATTGTGAATCTGTGTTGACTTATATATCATTGTATTGTATGTCTACTGATAAGCCTCTGGCTTATCTAGTTTTATGACTAGATGAACTAGGGTTTATGTGCCAATTAGTCGAGTTCACTCTCGTTTTCGCCCAAATTTTGCCTTGTTTTGTTCCTAAGTTGGACTTTGACTCGTTTTGCGTCTTTTGTGTAGTTTTTAGCTTATTTTGGATAGAATTATGCTTTTGGTTGCTTTTTGTGTTTTCAGGTCAATAAGTGAAGCTCCGGGAGTCAAGGAAAGCCAAGAAATAGTGGAAATTGCAATTCTGGAGACACTCGCCCCGCGAGTGTATGCTCGCCACGCGAGACTGAAGGTCAACAAAGCAGCAAAAGTCAACATTTCTTGATCGCCACGAGAAAATATTCTCGCCCCGCGAGAGTCTGAAGACCTGCAAGACAGAGACTATCACGGCATAGCCGTGATTAAGGTCACGGCTGTGACAAATTGAGGTTTGAAGTCTTGCCCCGCGAGAGACAGTTCGCCTCGCGAGATACTGAAGACCCTGGAAGACAGAGACCATCACGGCCTAGCCGTGATGAATGTCACGGCTGTGACAGATTGAAGTTGGAAGACTCGCCCCGCGAACACACCATCGCCTCACGAAAATCCAAAATTTAAAGCGCGCCAATACTAAAATTCGTGTCGCGAGAGTAAGCTCGCCCCGCGAGCTGGTGAGAAACAGAATCCTTATTTAAAGGCTGTTTCAGATCATAATTAGGGGAAGTTGTTAGCCACTGTTTAGATCAGAATAGTAGTGCGAATCCTTGTTTCTGGAGCTGCGTCTCCCTTCTCTTTTCTTTTCTTCTTTTAGTTTATTATTATGGAGATTATTGCCGATTGTTTGTGCGTCGTCACGGGCATGAGGAACTAATCCCCTCGTCCGAGGGATCAATGAAGCCACCCATGGCAGTGTAGTGTTCTTGTGATGTATGTTATTCTCCCTTTCTCTTATGAATGTTTTCCAATTCTGTTTTGATTGCGTTGATCATATGTGTTACGTGATTAACTAGTTAACGTGTTTGAGGCCGAACGGCAAGTCGCGTTTTAGAACTTGAATTGGAATCATTAATTGAATAATGAGCACGACCGTGGATTTATTTGATTAGTGCAACCATATAGGGAACAAGGTTTAATAGAATTCGAGATTAGCGTTATGAGACAGAACAAGTAATTAATCCAATCATCGAATACGTCCTATTGAGCACGACAGTAGATATAGGAGAAATTGGGGGTCCCGGTTGACATTATAATTGAACTTAGGGAGGAATACATCATCACTTGGGTACTATACATGATTGGGTAGGTGGATTTGAGACCTTGGATATTTTAATTTCTGAATTTAATCACCTTAGTTTTAATCTATTTGTTACTTGAATTGCGTTATTCTCTCTTCTCTCTCTCAACCACCTTCTTCCGTAACTTGACCAAACGTATCCAATTTCCCACGGATTAGTCGAATTGGTAGCCCAATCCCTGAGTTCGACCTCGGTAATTACTTACCGTGTTTCTTTTATTACTTGCGACGACCCGGTACACTTGCCGGTGTCACAACAAGTTTTTGGCGCCGTTGCCGGGGATTGGCACAGCCAGTTTTCCTAATTTTTAGGAAATTTGATTGATTGGTTAAGTTGATTTTTCTTTTTAATTTTCTGTTATTTCTTTATTATTTTTCTCTACTTCTTTGATTCCACTTGGTCTTGCCGTGTTTTTGTATGCGAGGTACCCTTTCATAAGAGGACTTGCTATTTGATTCGGAGATCACCAAGACCGAGAAGCGCTTAAGGAAGGAAGTCAGAGAAAGAAAGAGGCTTGAAGCGATTAATCTTGAGGACATGGCCGAAGAAAATCCTCCTCCTCCTCCTCTTTACAAGCCTCTCTTCGAGTACGATCTACCCAGCTTGGGTGATTGTGACTCTTCTATTGTGAGGGGCAACCTGAATACAGACTCTTTCAGAGTGGAAGCACGTGTCACATTCCAGATCCGCGAGAATCAGTTTGATGGGAGTGGCAAACAGGACCCTCATAGACACATCACTCGCTTCCTTGAAGCTTGTGACCTACAGAAGACAAGAGGAGTCTCACAAGATGAGTTTCGCTTGCGGCTTTTCCCTCTCTCTCTTAGGGATGTCGTTCGCGATTGGGTTGACAGCTTGGATAGGAACAACATCAGAACTTGGGAGCAAATGGCACAAAAGTTCCTAACCAAATATTTTCCTCCTCAGAAAGCGGCACAAGCAAGAATAGCCGTTACATCTTTCAGGCAGACAGAAGATGAAACTTATAATGAAGCTTGGGAGAGGTACAACGGACTTTTGAGAAGATGCCCTTCAGCGTTCTTTGACCCGGTCTCTAAAGTTCAACATTTCTTTAATGGGTTAAGGGGACGCTATCGGATGAATCTGTGATGACCATGGTTGGCGGCTCTTTTTCCTACTTATCGGTGAGGATGGATGGGCGTTATTGGAGAAAATGTCATATAATGATTACAACCGTGGAAGGGAAACCTCAAATGGAATCAGTTAGGGGCAATGGAGGCCATTCTTGAGCAAAAGCAGTTGTTGAAGATGCAAGTGGCGGCTTTGACTGAGAACAAGAAGGTTAATGCGATACACGAGGGAATGCCTCCGGGTTGTGCAAATTGTAATGGAGATCATGACACTCAGATTTGCCCGCTAAATTTCTCTCAGGAACATGTGGACTCATGCCACAACTTTTATGACACTGTGCCCCAGAATAACTATCAGAGGAACAGACAAAATGACCACAATCAGAATCAGAATAGGGGGTACATGAGGAGAGACCATCCGGGTTTCGCTTGGAGTAATGCTAATGGTGGTCTAGCCGGTCAACAACCTCCTCAGCAGAATTGGCAACAACCTCAGCAGGGTATAAGGCCGAACATTGGAATTCAGCAGTGCAATACCCAGCAGGCTCTTCCAGGGCCTAATCAGTTGCAAATAACAGATGGTGGAAGACAACCGTGGGAGCTGGCTTTTGAGAAGTTGTCAACCTTTACAAGCACATCTTTTGAGAAGGTGAATGCGACAATTGACAAATGGGCAACGCATACAGGGGCGACAATTCACAATCTAGAGACACAGATGGCCCAACTCGCAAAGCAACTAAATGAGTGTCTCCCAGGCACTTTCCCAGGTAATACCGAGAACAACCCCAAGGGACAATGCAATGTCATATCTACTAGAAGCGGAAGGGTGTTGGAACCTAACAGGGGTGCAACTAGTTCTCAGGATGACAAGGCCCCGGAACAACCACATGTTGAAGAAGAGCAACCTGAAAAAGAGAGGTTAGCAAGTCACAAGGAACCGGAGCAGGGGGAAGGCTGAAACTTGTAGATGAAGAATTCCGAAAGAAGAAGTGGGTTGAACCCCAAGACCTCCCACCTTACATGAAGGTACCGTATCCTGAAAGATTGAAGAAGCCTCATCAAGATAAGCAGTTCAACAAATTCCTTGATGTCTTCCGAAAACTTCAGATTAACATTCCATTTACGGAAGCCTTGGAACAGATGCCATCATATGCCCGGTTTATGAAGGATCTTCTCACCAAGAAGCGGAAATTAGTGGACGAGGAAACGGTTGCTTTGACCGAGGAGTGTAGTGCCATTCTTCAGAGAAAACTCCCTCCAAAGTTGAAGGATCCCGGTTCCTTTTCGATACCATGTACCATTGGGGAGATGACTGTAGGGAAGGCATTATGTGATGTAGGGGCAAGCATCAACTTGATGTCCCTCTCTATGATGAAGAGGTTGGGGATCCAAGAAGTTAAGGATACACGGATGTCGCTCCAACTGGCCGACCGCTCTATAAAATATCCTTATGGGGTGGTCGAAGACTTATTAGTGAAGGTGGACAAGCTTATATTTCCGGCGGACTTTGTAGTGCTTGATATGGATGAAGACGCCGAGATCCCTCTCATATTGGGTAGGCCCTTCTTGGCCACTGGGGGTGCCTTAATAGATGTGCGACAAGGGAAACTCACTCTAAGGGTGCAAGATGAGGAGGTAGTCTTCAATCTCTTTGAAACAATGAAGCACCCTGCAGAGAGGACGGAAGTGTATCGATTGGATATGGTGGATCCAACTGCCAAGGCAAGGGCAACTAGAGATGCCCATGGTTCTTCGCTTGCAAAAGTGTCGGTAAAATCCCATGATGGGGATAGTGAGGAAAAAGACCCTTTGGGGGATGAGGTCTATCTCGAGTGGTTGAAAGACATGGAAGCCTTACCGAGTCTCCCAGGGGAAGAATGTGCAAAGGAAGAGCTCAGCAACAAGGGCAAGAAAAAGAAGGGTAAAGCACCAAGGTTGAAAGGTGGCACAACCGTGGTGGTCAATGCAAACAATGAGTTGATCCCAAAAAAGACCATCACGGGGTGGAGAGTTCGTGCGGATTATAGAAGGATGCTGGACTTAGATGAGTTGTCCGGGAACAGTAGGAGAGCTTATGAAAGGGCAAGAGCCTACAGAATACGGACTGAGGCATGGAATGGCAAGCAAGATCTACATCCGGATTAACCCTTAGGGGTGACTTGAGTCAGGCTCGGGACGTTAAACAAGCGCTACTTGGGAGGCAACCCAAGCTAGGTATCCTTTGGTTTTAGTTTCTGTCATTTTCACACACACACACACACACACACACACACACACACATATATATATATATATATATATATATATAAAAGAAGCTTGATTCGCCACGCGAATCCACATTGTCCTCGCGAGACAGAAGCCCTGAATCTCTGGGGTTGCTTACTTTTCTGTCTCGCGTCGCGAGGTCTACTTTCGCCTCGCGATTCTGGGCATCAGCATCTGTGGGAATTCCAGATTCGCCTCGCGAGATACTACTCGCCTCGCTATTCTGGAAAGTGTGAATAACAATTTTCCAGATTCGCCTAGCGAGTTATCTCTCGCCTCGCGAATCTGCACTTAAGGGCTTAAATTGCAGGAGTTCTTCCAGGATGCTATGCAACAGAAGGGAGGCCGTGAGACCAATATTGATGAGGAGGCAACCATGGAAATTTGATCAGGGAGTATTCTCTCCTCTCCTCACTTTTGTTTTTGTTTGTGTTTTTTGTTTTGTTTGTCACTCTTGAATAATTTGAGAAGATCAAGAGTTGTTGTATGAATGTCGTGTCGGCAAGCTTGTTGGATTTTGATTAAATTGAGCATAAACTGATTGCATGAATTATTTGACCATTGATGATTTCCCCCTAGGTTGTGAAATTAGAAAAATTAATCCCCATGTTAAAAATTGAAAATTGAACTTTGAGAATTTTATTGTGATTACTTGATTTATGATAAGTTTGGGGTGAGGGGGTGCACACACTAGGAATCGTATCTCGGTCAAACAATTTGCAAAATGTCCAGGTGAGGATTTGAGCCTCCAACTCTGTTTTTGATTGTGTGAATCACTTTTAAGTTGCATTTTCCCGAATTTGCTTGAATCTCTTCATGGTTTGCATGTTTATGTGTTGCATCAAATGATTTAGGCAATTTTCTTTGAATTAGCTACTTGGCCATAAATTGAACCAACCTTGATGAATGATCCCTAGTTAGCCACATTGTGCCTTGAAGCCTATTGTTCTTGATGACCTTACATTACAAGCCATTAACTCAGAAAAACCATGATTTTCCCCTATCCTAGGATTTAGGAGAGTATGGAATTTTAGCTTTGTGAGTGTTGTTGTGGAACTAAGTTTGGGGTGGCTACAAGTTCATGAATCATAGTTGAGAAAAAGGAAAACGGAAGTAAGGGCCGAAGGCTTAAAAAAAAAAAAAAGGTGATGAAAAACATTGAATATGTGCCAAAAAGGGCAAGGAAAAATAAATTTAAAAAGGAAGAGGTGTGTAGCCACCAAATGCAAGGAAGAGAATAATATGAGAGTGAATTTAATTGTTGTGATATTAGTTTCATGCTCTCATTGATCCTAGGGACTTAGCCTCTATCCTTTGAATATCCTACCTTTAGCCAGGCCCCATTACAACCCTTGAAAGACCTATTGATGTTGCATGCATGCTTTCGTGGGAACTATGTTGAGATGAAAATCAAATTCATGGGAAGTGCTCTTAGGAAGTGAAATTGAGTGAAAAAGTTGAAAGCCTAGACGAATTTGAGCGAATGAGTGAAATTTTACATACCCTTGTGAGGAAGGCAATTGTTTGAAATTGGTGATCTTCTTTTTGTGTGTGACTATGAACCTCAACTTAGATTAATGATTGCATGAATGATGAAGTTCTCAAATGTTTAAAGTAAATGAAGTGGGGATTACGTTAATATAGGGGGGAGATCATTGGAAAAAAACTGTTTTGATTGCATTAAATTTGTGCGAAATCGATTGATTCCTTTAGGCTTGCCAAGTCTTGAGTCGTTTTTGAGTTTTAAGCTTGCTTGGGGACAAGCAAGGTTTAAGTTTGGGGTGTTTTGATAAGCCTCTGGCTTATCTAGTTTTATGACTAGATGAACTAGGGTTTATGTGCCAATTAGTCGAGTTCACTCTCGTTTTCGCCCAAATTTTGCCTTGTTTTGTTCCTAAGTTGGACTTTGACTCGTTTTGCGTCTTTTGTGTAGTTTTTAGCTTATTTTGGATAGAATTATGCTTTTGGTTGCTTTTTGTGTTTTCAGGTCAATAAGTGAAGCTCCGGGAGTCAAGGAAAGCCAAGAAATAGTGGAAATTGCAATTATGGAGACACTCGCCCCGCGAGTGTATGCTCGCCACGCGAGACTGAAGGTCAACAAAGCAGCAAAAGTCAACATTTCTTGATCGCCACGCGAAAATATTCTCGCCCCGCGAGAGTCTGAAGACCTGCAAGACAGAGACTATCACGGCATAGCCGTGATTAAGGTCACGGCTGTGACAAATTGAGGTTTGAAGTCTCGCCCTGCGAGAGACAGTTCGCCTCGCGAGATACTGAAGACCCTGGAAGACAGAGACCATCACGGCCTAGCCGTGATGAATGTCACGGCTGTGACAGATTGAAGTTGGAAGACTCGCCCCGCGAACACACCATCGCCTCGCGAAAATCCAAAATTTAAAGCGCGCAAATACTAAAATTCGCGTCGCGAGAGTAAGCTCGCCCCTCGAGCTGGCGAGAAACAGAATCCTTATTTAAAGGCTGTTTCAGATCATAATTAGGGGAAGTTGTTAGCCACTGTTTAGATCAGAATAGTAGTGCGAATCCTTGTTTCTGGAGCTGCGTCTCCCTTCTCTTTTCTTTTCTTCTTTTAGTTTATTATTATGGAGATTATTGCCGATTGTTTGTGCGTCGTCACGGGCATGAGGAACTAATCCCCTCGTCCGAGGGATCAATGAAGCCACCCATGGCGGTGTAGTGTTCTTGTGATGTATGTTATTCTCCCTTTCTCTTATGAATGTTTTCCAATTCTGTTTTGATTGCGTTGATCATATGTGTTACGTGATTAACTAGTTAACGTGTTTGAGGCTGAACGGCGAGTCGCGTTTTAGAACTTGAATTGGAATCATTAATTGAATAATGAGCACGACCGTGGATTTATTTGATTAGTGCAACCATATAGGGAACAAGGTTTAATAGAATTCGAGATTAGGGTTATGAGACAGAACAAGTAATTAATCCAATCATCGAATACGTCCTATTGAGCACGACAGTAGATATAGGAGAAATTGGGGGTCCCGGTTGACATTATAATTGAACTTAGGGAGGAATACATCATCACTTGGGTACTATACATGATTGGGTAGGTGGATTTGAGACCTTGGATATTTTAATTTCTGAATTTAATCACCTTAGTTTTAATCTATTTGTTACTTGAATTGCGTTATTCTCTCTTCTCTCTCTCAACCACCTTCTTCCGTAACTTGACCAAACGTATCCGATTTCCCGCGGATTAGTCGAATTGGTAGCCCAATCCCTGAGTTCGACCTCGGTAATTACTTACCGTGTTTCTTTTATTACTTGCGACGACCCGGTACACTTGCCGGTGTCACAACATCTACATTGTTCTATTAAAGTTATTTGATCAATCTTGAAATAATCATATGGCATTTGTGTCTCAAGTAGACCCTTAGAACATAGATGATGCTATAACTGATGAACATTGGATGATGGTTATGCAAGATGAGCTAAACCAGTTTGAAAGAAACCAAGTTTGGAAACTAGTGCCTAAACCCAAGAACTGTCAAGTAATAGGTACAAAATGGGTTTTTAGGGATAAACTAGATGAAAATGGTATAATTGTAAGAAACAAGGCTAGATTCGTAGCCAAAGGGTATAACCAAGAAGAAGGCATAGATTATGATGAAACATATGCACCGGTAGCAAGATTAGAAGCTATAAGAATGCTACTTGCTTATGCTTGCATAATGGGATTTACATTGTATCAAATGGATGTTAAGAGTGCTTTCTTAAATGGATTTATACAAGAGGAAGTGTATGTTAGTCAATCACCTGGTTTTGAGAATAATGAATTGCCTAACCATGTTTATAAACTGTCTAAAGCACTATATGGCTTAAAGCAAGCTCCTAGAGCTTGGTATGAAAGGTTAAGTAATTTTCTCATTGAAAAATGATTTAAAAGAGGTAAAGTTGACACAATTCTGTTCACTAAGAAAAATGCACACAACATTTTACTTGTACAAATATAAGTGGATGATATAATTTTTGGTGCACTAATGAGCATTTGTGCAATGAGTTTGCAAGTCTTATGCAGAGTGAGTTTGAAATGTCAATGATGGGTGAGCTGAACTTTTTCCTTAGACTGCAAATAAAGCAAACTAAAAATGGAATCTTTGTTAGCCAAACCAAGTACTGCAGTGAGTTGATCAAGAAGTTTGGCATGGAAAATTCTAAGGAGATGGCTACTCCAATGAGTACCTCCTGTTATCTGGACAAGGATGAGAAAGGTAAACCTGTTGATGTTTCTAAATTCATAGGTATGATTGGCTCACTACTTTATCTTACTGCCAGTAGGCCATATATCATGTTTAGTGTATGCATGTGTTCTAGGTATCAAGCAAATCCAAAAGAATCATACTTAACAACAGTTAAAAGGATAATTAAGTATCTTTTAGGAACAAAAGACATGGGATTATGGTATCCCAAGGGAGATACATGTATTTTAATTAGCTATTCAGACTCTGATTTTGCTGGTTGCAAACTAGATAGAAAGAGTACTAGTGGAACTTGCCATTTACTAGGAAACTTATTAGTATCATGGTTCAGTAAGAAACAATCTAGTGTGGCTTTATCCACTGCAGGGGATGAATATGTAGCAGCTGGTAGCTGTTGTGCACGAGTTTTATGGATGAAACAATAATTAGTTGATTATGGTGTGCAACTAAACCAAGTTCCTATTAGATGTGATAATACATATGCAATTAACCTAACTAAGAATCCCATAATGCACTCTAGAACTAAACACATAGAAATCAGACATCATTTCATTAGAGATCATATTCAAAATAGAGAAATTGAGATTGAATATATTGATACAACTAAATAAATTGCTGAAGTGAATGAAAGGATAAAAAGGGCAGAAAATGACATTGATAATCTCAAAGATAACCCAGGAGTGGACTTTCATTTTCCTACGCATATCCCTCTATCATGAGCAATTTTATATGCTATGTTTGAATGTTTAAATGTTTGCCTTCTCTATTGCTTTGAATGTTTCTTTTCTTTACCTTTTTTATGATGCCAAAAGGGGGAGGAAAAAGTATGATATAGAGAAAGGGGATAATAACAAATTATACATGCATATGTTGGGGGGAGCTTATAAGCTTACATGATTAATGGGGAGTAAATCAAATTCTGCTCTGATAATTTTTTTTGCTCCGATATACTTCTGCTCTGATACCATGATATAAATATGTCAAAAACGCTTAGCTTCTGCTACACTTATACTCTGATCTTATAATTTGTTAAAAGATTTGTCATAATAAAAAAGGGGGAGTTTGTTAGACTCAATGACTTAGAGATTTTGATATATGACAAATACAACTTAATGTGTGTGCAAGTGTTTTAGTGTCAAATTGCAAATACAGGTATCAAGTAGTGATCAACAAGTTCAGTGAGTAATTAAAGGAAAATATTCATGGAAGAACTTGAAGAAATCAAAAGAGCTACATGGAGGAATCAAAGAGCAAAGACAAAGATCAATGAATCTTCAAGACAAAAGCTTAATGGAGAATTTTAGATTTAAGTCTTAGATGATTTGTAAGAGAAAGAAATCTCTTAGTCACAAGATAGCTCAAAAGATGCATGAATAAAATCAATTTTCATAACCTGCATTAAAAGGAATAAGTTTTCGTTAATGAAAATGATTTTTTGGAAATAAGATTTCATAAGAAGCGCTCGTCCAACAAAAGTAATAGAAGCGCTCATCCAACAAAAGTAATAGAAACGCTCGTCCAACACAAGTAATAGAAGCGCTCGTCCAACACAGGTGACAGAAGTGCTCGTCCACTAAAGTGACAGAAGTGCTCGTCCACTAAAGTGAAGTGACATAAGTGCTCGTCCACTAAAGTGACAGAAGTGCTCGTCCATTAAAGTGATAGAAGCGCTCGTCCACACAAATCATTGGACTTGCTAAATCCTACAGGAGTATCCGTCCAATGACGTGGCATATGGAGCTCGTCTACTAGCTCGTCCCATGTAAGATCTTAATTCAAAATGGCTTGATGGACGCACTTATTTTCAATATGGATGCGAATGCTATAAAAGCCGATGTAGAATCTTATTTCAAGAACCAGAATCAAGAAAACAGATTCTGTTATCAGATCCAAATCTGTTTTGATTGATCCCAATGACTATAACTTGTTTTCTATATAAAGAGGGATCAAAGGAACACTTTCGATATCATATCATAACAACAGAACAATACACATATCATTCATCATCTTTCTTGAGCTTATTGTGAAAAGAGTGTTTCAATACTCATAAGTTATTCAATTTGTTTATCTGACTATTGAGAGTTAGGAATCAATTTTTCGTTTTTATTTGATTGTAAAGAGAGAGGGAGTCTCTCTGAGTGATTAGGGTGAGGTGTCCCTAAGGAAGAACATTGAGGCTCTTCACAAGAGTGTTGTATCTCGAGGTGAAGGAGTGCTCTGTGGTGTAAATGTTTTTGAAGCTACGAGGCTAAAGCTTATTGTGTTATTGTGTGAAAACCCACAGGTGGAGTGTTGACTGGATGTAGGTCACGGTGGTGGTGACTGAACCAGGATAAATCTGGTTGTGTGGTATCTCTAAACTCAAACTCTTTAATTTCTGTTTATGTTCAGGAACTTGTGATTTTGATGTTTAAAGTTCAATATATTTTTTGTTCTTGATCTGTATAAGCTGTATTGAAACCCGAGTCTAATTGTAATCAAGTCCGTGTTATCTGCGTTCAAAACTGAGTTGAACAAAACCATTATTGATTGCTGAAACTGAACTAAAACTGAAACTGAAACCTGCAAGTTTGTTCTTGATTGTTAATACTTATATCTGAAACTTGCATAACTTGTTCTTAATCTTTAAATGCTTAATCAGTTTCTGTATTTTGTTATTACTAAGTTTTGAACCCGAATCTATTCAGTGATTAATCTTTTTAAATTAATCTTTCTTATCTTCATCTCCTTCTGTTCAAGATTATATAAACACTTCATTGATTTTGTAAAAGATCGTGAGGCCACAAATCTGAAAAGTAAAGTTTTGCGAAATTTTTTAAGAGGAAAATATTTTAAGAAAACTCAATTTACCCCCTCTTGAGTCGTTGAAGCCAAATCAACATACATGGCCAATAAGTCTTTACCTTGAAATATTATAGTATTATATTATATTATATTTTATATATATATATATATATATATATATATATATATATATATATATATATATATATATATATATATATATATATATATATATATATATATATATAGGGCATATCCAGTGAGATGACTTTTCTTATATGAGAGTGAGAGGGATAAATCGGGCCATACAACCATACATGGATGATTATGATTAAAAGTTATTTCATGATTTTAAAATGTTACATGACTACTTAAAAAAGTCATACGACTTTGTTGTTTAATCTCGTTAGTTAAAAGTTTGATCCAATCATTTATGATATAATCCTCCCACTCTCATATAAATAAGGCCCCCTCATGATATACGATATATATATATATATATATATATATATATATATATATATATATATATATATATATATATATATATATATATGTGTGTGTGTGTATTTTTGTTAAATAGGTCGGTCTGGTAGGCCTAGTAGGCCTTTTTTAAAGTCTTATGCCTAGCTTATTTAACTAAATAGGTTTTTTATAAAGTCTTGACCTGATATTTTTACTAAATATATTAGGCCGAGCTAGACCTCAAATAGCCTAGATCATAGACTCTCATCCCGACGAACGATCTAGCATATTCCCACCTCTACGAGAGAGTGTTGGAGAATAAAGTCTCATGTCGGATAAAATAAAAATAATTATAATATATATGCATCGGGAAACAAGAGGCCAAATTGTCTGGACATTTTGGATAACAAAATAACTCACAAATTGATTGTACAAATCTGCACACTCTTAAATGCAAATAATTTTATTTTATTTTTGATCCGAACTAGTTATAAGTACACGTCAAACATGGAAATCCTCCGACATGGTTTTTGATCTAACAGAACAGAAACAGGGTCTAACACTATAGTGGTACATTTGCATGTCCAATACGCTGGTAGGGTGGTTCAGTGCAGACGGACATACGTCATACGTGCATGCCGCAAATTCTTTAGTATAATTCATTCGAGGAAGAAACAAGATTAAACCGAACAACGTGTTGGTGCGTGCTGCAAAAAAACCTGAAAAAGGTCCCCAATAACAACATCATTGGTAAAAAAAAAAAAAAAACCAAGTGAAGTGTGTGTGTCAACTCAAATGAAGTTATTCCTGTTTTTCAAACTGCTCCAACTCCCGCTACTACTACAACAATAAAGCGATTCGGTGTGAAACCAGCAACTCAAATGCTGAAAACTCCAAGCATTGGCGCTGATTCCCATTCCGATTTTTACGTTGATGTTCTCCAATCTGCAATCAAATCCAGAGACCCTTTTATCGGAAGATCCATTCATGCTCGAATCATCAAGCATGGCCTTCACCTCGGTCTCTTCTTGATGAACAATCTCCTCAACTTTTACGCCAAAACAGGGACCTTTTCCGAAGCGAACCGCCTGTTCGATGAAATGCCCCTAAAGACCACCTTCTCTTGGAACACCATTCTCTCTGCCTGTGCCAAAGGGGGCGACTTTGAAGCTGCACACCGTGTGTTCGATGAAATTCCTCAACCTGATTCTGTTTCATGGACCACCATGATTGTGGGGTATAACCAAATGGGTCTTTTTCATAATGGCATTCACATGTTTCTCAAGATGATTTCCTCTGGAATTTCGCCTACCCAGTTCACGTTTACTAATGTTCTTGCCTCGTGTGCTGCAACCCAAGCGCTGGATATTGGTAGGAAGGTTCATTCCTTCATTGTAAAACTTGGGCTATCAGGTGTTGTTCCTGTGGCAAATTCACTGGTTAACATGTATGCAAAGTCTGGTGATTCGGTAATGGCAAAGGTTGTTTTTGACCGAATGAGGCTAAAAGACAAGTCAACTTGGAATACTATGATTTCAATGCATATGCAGCTTGGTCGATTTGACCTTGCACTCGCCCTCTTTGAGCAAATAACTGATCCAGATATTGTTTCTTGGAATTCCATCATCACGGGATACATTCATCAGGGATATGCATTCAAAGCACTGGAAACATTTTCTAGTATGCTTAAGATCTCATCTATAAAGCCAGATAAGTTCACCTTGGGAAGTATTTTGTCGGCTTGTGCCAATCTTGAAAACTTGAAACTTGGGAAACAAATCCATGCACATATTGTAAGAGCCGATATTGACATCTCCGGGGCAGCGAGAAATGCTCTGATCTCAATGTATGCAAAATCGGGTGGCGTTGAAATTGCTCGAAGGATTATAGAACTCACTGGTACTTCAAGTGTTGATGTTATAGCGTTCACATCACTGCTGGATGGTTATGTCAAAATCGGGGATGTAAACCCAGCAAGAGAGATATTTGATTCATTAAAATGTCGTGATGTAGTTGCATGGACTGCCATGATTGTAGGTTACGTGCAGAATGGCTTAATTAGTGATGCTCTGGAGCTCTTCAGGTTGATGATTAGAGAAGGTCCAAAGCCAAACAGCTATACTCTGGCAACGATATTAAGTGTCCTTTCAAGCTTGGCTTCTCTCGATCATGGTAAGCAGCTTCATGCAACTGCCATAAGATTGGAAGAAGTATCATCGGTTTCTGTGGGTAATGCTTTAATTACTATGTATTCAAGATCTGGAAGCATCAAAGATGCAAAGAAAGTATTCAAACAGATAAGCTCCAATAGGGATACATTGACTTGGACTTCCATGATTATAGCTCTAGCTCAACATGGTCTTGGAAATGAGGCCATAAAACTATTTGAAAAGATGCTAGAATTTAACTTAAAGCCTGATCACATTACTTATGTTGGGGTGCTGTCTGCTTGCACACATGTGGGACTGGTAGAACAGGGTAAGTTTTATTTTAATTTGATGAAAAATGTTCATCACATCGAACCCACCCCTAGCCATTACGCATGCATGATTGACCTTTTAGGACGTGCTGGATTGCTTGAAGAAGCATACAAGTTCATAGAAAGTATGCCTATTGAACCAGATGTTATAGCTTGGGGTTCGCTTTTGTCTTCTTGTAGGGTTCATAAAAACGTGGATTTGGCTAAAGTGGCAGCTGAAAAATTGCTTCTTATTGATCCCAACAATAGCGGGGCTTACTCAGCGCTTGCTAATACACTTTCAGCTGGTGGAAAATGGGAGGATGCTGCTAAGATTAGGAAGTTAATGAAGGACAGAGCAGTGAAGAAAGAACAAGGATTCAGTTGGGTTCAAATCAACGACAAGGTCCATATTTTTGGGGTTGAAGATGGCTTTCACCCACAAAGAGATGCAATCTACCGTATGATTTCAAAAATATGGAAGGAGATAAAGAAAATGGGCTTTACTCCAGACACTGATTCTGTATTGCATGACCTAGAGCAAGAAGTGAAGGAACAGATCCTTAGACATCATAGTGAAAAACTCGCTATTGCATTTGCATTGATAAATACTCCAGGGTATACCACACTGAGGATCATGAAGAACCTCAGAGTTTGTAATGACTGCCATTCCGCCATAAAATATATCTCTAAGCTCGTGGGAAGAGAAATTATAGTAAGAGATGCAACGCGTTTTCATCATTTCAATAATGGTTCCTGTTCATGTCAGGATTACTGGTAGAAGAAACAGTGATGTCTCATTTAGAATCTGGCTACACTTTGATAAGAAGTAATTTACATGCATAGTTACCCGAAATGCGGCACATGTACAGGTATGTATTTCTTCACTTGTTGCAGGCTTGCAGCTATTTTAAAAGACTTTCCTTATGATGTATCTGGTATGCAATACGGCGAATCTAGTACGTGATTCACAAGGTTGTTGAGCGAATCTGGTAACTATTTTTACAAGTACATTCAACTGAAAATCATACAAATGTTGACGGAACCATAAATTTGCCATCACTTTCTTAGTTGGTTTTGACTAAAGTTTGGCTTCAAGTGAATGAGTGCAAGAATTTTGATGAGTATCAATTGCTTATCTGCACCGGTTCATGCCCTTCAACATGTCTTGCAGATGAAGCCTCATCTTACCAAATTGGACATTTTAAACAACTCTGGGTTTGAATCGGTCTGTTCAGATAATTCAGTGCACCCTCTTTGGCCAGTCTGCAAGGGTTCTAAATACAAGTGATGGTCCATAAACTATTCATATTGATTGATGCTGAATGAATCTGGAATTAGTATTTGCTAATTTTCACCTACTTTAGTTGACTTTCAATATCTTCCTTCTGCTTCATAGGCTTGAGGGAAATGTACTTTGTAAAGAGCCTAAGACAGATTAAGAGCTTTTTGAGGAACTTAAAACATGTATTGTTTTGATTTGGTGTTTCTATCTGTAAAGCGTACAGAGTAATAAGATGGAAATGTTCAAGAAAAATAAAGGATCAATTGCTGATGATGTGATGATGTGTGCTGTTTGTACGTAGTACATTGCCCTTGTTTCTTTCTTTCTTTCACCTTGTTTGGATAAGGAGAGAAAATGGAAGAAAAAAATTGCAAGAAGAAAAATGGAGGAAAGAGGAAATGGATAGAAGAAAAAAGAAAGATTATAGGAAAGTAAAAGAAATAAATATAAAATGTGTAAAATGACATGTATGAACATGTTTAAGTTTGAGCATAATTGTAAAATCACCCTACTAACATTCAAATTATCATTTTCTCATTTTATTCCTACTTTTGGTTTATCATTGTAAACATATTTTTGGATCTTAAAATTACGATTTCCCCAAAGGAACTTAATAATTCTTTACCTCTAACATACATTTTGTAAATCGAACATACACTTATTGTAGGTCTAAGTTTTTTTTTTTCCTTCTCACTGTCTTTTCTCTTCAACCAAATGGAGGAAAAAAAAAAATAGAAATCTATCTTATTTCCGATTTATTTCTCTCTTTTATCTCGGTTCAAAGAATGCATACGTGTAGTACATAACTTTTGCTTTTTGATTGCTTTTCTGGTTTCATATTTAACGTTTACTCTATAAAGTGCCGCTACAAACAAAGGTGAGTAAGAAAGGAAATCTGTCTACGTGTGTTTATGATGACATTCATTTCCTTTGTACGGCCTTCCCTTTTCCAAGTTCCATTTTCATACGATGCCATGTAGAAGTTGGTTGTAAAAAGTGTAAACACCACACTCCATATGCATTAATGAAGAGAGATAATGATCAAGATATCAATGTCTACATTTTTTTTTTTGCTGTTGTTATTTATGATTATTATATGGTTTTTTTTTTATACTTAACGAGGCTTAAACGCCCAAAACAAACAGAAAAACAACAGCCTTAAAAATCATTCGAGGTATAAAAACCCCACTCAAATCACGGAACACAAGAGAAGCTAGCTCTCTCCAAGGAGATTGAACCCAATGCAAACCTGAACTCTGATTAAGATTCCAATTTATCAGCTAATCAGCACAAGCATTTCCTTCCCGCAACACGTGAGAATAGGACACTACCCAATTTTACTAATTATTATTCCTAGACCATTATTATTATAAAAATGAAATATATTGCACCTTATTTTATTAATTCTAGTAGAAATCAATCTTTTTTATTCCTTATCATGAAAACGGTTAGCAAAACAATTATTATACAAATAATCTTGTATAGTCGCTTTCGAAGGTCTTTTTCTTCCAAAGCTCACTTGAAGGCAGTTAGATAACTTTGCAAATACAAGAATGTTAATTAAGTAACAAAAACTAGGAATAGTTGCTAGGATGAGAAGGACAAAGATACGCCATTATATAAAAATATGGAACATCGTAACATGATTTTGAGTGCGGGTTAGCCATAAAACAGCGAGATAAACACAAGATACTCAAGTCAATATTTGGCGTAAATCCTTTCTCTCAAACTTTATAACATGAGTGACTCTTCATTGGAAAAAGGACCTAGCCAATTTTTTTTTTTTATATAGGTAAATGTTAGTATGTTAGATTGTTAATTGTTATATTAGTTTTTATTTTTCTTAGCCGGGGTTTGAACCCTAAACCTAAAACTCTTTCAACTCCTTATACTTTTAGTTTAAACCAGTTGAGTTACCCCACCCCAAGGACATAGCTAATTCATAGTACATAAATCCAAAACCTGGAAATTCCTTCCACAGTTTTGCCAGATTAATGGGTTTGCTCATTGTTCGGCCAACAAGGGTATGCCTATTTATAAGGCAGTATTATTTTGTCTGAGCCAATATCTTATCCAAGACTTTGAAATATCTACCAAGTTGGCCACTATTCACTAGGATATGCAGCAGCAAAAAACACATGGCATGCACTGCTGTTATGTCCATGTTCTATATTTGCAGAACAGTGAACATCATGCCAAAAGATGGACCATTTCTGCCTGCTCTTTCATCAAACCGCCACACAATGGCCTCAGAGGGGTCATCTTTAGCGTTATCCATCAGAGTGTAGTGGTCAGCAACCTTTACCCAATATATATCTCAAAATTTCCCTTTCTATAGTTTGGCTAAGGTGTACTCACACCAGAACCTTTGAATATTTTATTTCCCTTTATTACATTGCTAAGGTAACTAAAAACAAGCATCTCCTTGGTTCTTTGAGACATTCCAAATTGTACAAGTATCTGGTTACATGGTATGTACAGCTTGTTTCATGTGGATAATACCTCCATTTCTGATATGACTTGGTTCATTACTCATTAGGCTAGTGGGAAACGGGTTAAAAAAAGTAATGGATAAAAATTTTAGGTTTAATGAACCTTTTAGTCCCTGCAAAGTGATGAGTTTTGATTTTGGCCTTAAATTTTTTTTTTTTTGTAGGTTTTGATCCCTATAAATTCTAGAATTTTGATTTTAGTCCCTGCCGTTAGTACCAATCTGTTAAGTGTTGACGTGGCTAACAATATGCCACATCAGCACTTAACGGATGGACACTAATGACAGGAACTAAAACCAAATTCTGGAACTTATGGGGACCAAAACGAATGAAAAAAAAATTTTGGGAGCAAAACCAAAATACACATATTTTGCAGGAGTAAAAAATTCATTAAACCAAACTTTTATCATAGTTCCTCCCTGGTTTTACATATCAAATAAATTAAGCATCTCGAACCAAAAGCATCCCATATTATCTGACAAGTATCTAGTACCTTTAGGAGATTGAGCTGCATTTCAGCAACACAGGGGAATTGTGTTAGTCTTTGTATGATTTACATCTGACATTTTTATTAACCTTACTAAAAAAAAAGTGTGCTTACGAGCTCTAAGTTACATCTAGGTTCGTTCAAGTAACTCCCATTACCTCTGGCTCTCATTTTCTCTAAATTTAACCAAACAGGTGACCTTTTATATAGTAAAAGTGGTGTCCACCTGTGAAGAGAAAATTATGAACATTAGTAGATTCTAGATTCTAGACATCTACTGCATCAACTGGAAGAGAGGTTGCCCTGTGAAGCAAGTGTGGAAGCAAAGCTCCTGCAAAGAAATCCTTGGCTGTGACCATTTGGTCAGGACTGCTAGACCCACTTGTCTCATCAACATTTTGAATCATTTGATTAGCCTCATTGGTGCACTTCTCAGCATCAATAGAAATATGCTTCTCAGAAGCCATAGACCCCAAAAATGGTTTGTTGTTCTGCATCTTCAAGGGGGATGTAACTGATAGCCTCAGAACCCCATCTTTCCCATGCTCTAATTTTTCAGTGTCAGAGGATATGCTAATAAGTTTTGGTTTGACCCCTAGTTGCTGGTCTCTAAGATCTCTTAACTGCATTTGGTACTTTGCTTTGAGCCATCTTAGTTCTTGCCTAATTTCATTCTCATAGTCTGGGAGAACACAGTTTGATGCAGGGGAAGAAGAAGGCTTTCTAGCATTAGGATCACTTTGATCATCCACAACAGTAGTTCTCTCATCCTCCTTGATGGTTGATAGGTTTGATGCCTCGTGAGCTTTGTCACAATGTATGTCTTTCAACCCCTCAGGACATAACTCCGGTTCATCTCGCCGAGCACAGATATCGGTACAATGAATGCTAGTGGATTGGCTTGATGCACCTTCTGTAGCACTATTTTCAGAACCTTCAACTTGATATGTAATCTCCTCGAATCGGCCGTGAACTGCTGCACATCCATTTTCAGAACAATGAAGAAACTGCAGATTCTTGGCACTTGGATTTTTTGAAGATACATAATCAAATAAGGAACGGTTTGTAGCACAATTGTGGCAGAAATTTGCACATTCTGGACTTTCCTCTATTCTTGGTCCTCTTTTCCACTCTGGGACTAATATTGCAATTTCTTTATCTATCATATCTGCTAATTTTGTTACATCTTGGTCAATTATGTCAAGCTCAGCCACCATTTCATTTGCAACACTCAATGCTGTATCGGTCTCAGTGTCAAATGGGAAGTAGATGTTTCGAACTCGGCCTATTTAGAGGAATGCATTGTCAATATGGTTTCTTTGCTAATTTGATTATGTAGAAAGGAGAACAACAATAAAATATGGAATAATCAAAGACTAAAAAAGTTGAAGAAGAAAATAAGAAAGGGAATTGCTAACCTTCCTTATCTGATATTCTGATTCTCAGAAAGATGCCATCATCTTCTCTTCTCCTACCTTTGATTGAGGTGTCAACTGCAGCCAAATTATCACCCTCTTCACAATCAAAGAGATCAATTTCACTCGTTTCAAAATCATCTTGATGATAATCCAATTCACATAGAGGTCCATAACCACCATTGTTATCAGTGTAACAACTCATTGAAGTGTTGTTACTGCATTGAGTTCCATTAAGAGGTTGTCTAATTATTGGGGTAACTTCATAGCAATCTCTTTGATACACCAGTGCTTTCATGTCAGATCCATAATCATCAATCTGGAGAAAAGGGTCCTCCAAGAGTTCCTTAGCTGAAAGTCTGAGTGACACAGTTGCCAAGCATTTCTCTACAAACTCCCTAACCTCAGGATCTTCTACTTTGTAAAGAGATTCTGGCTTCTTCCCCTGTAAAATATGCATGCAAATAAGTGGGGCTAGAAAGAAAAACCAAATAAGGAAAGTGAATCAAGGCAAAAACTTTTGGTTCTTACAGAGACGACTTTCTTGTAAATTTGAGCAGGGTGGTTGCATTCACTATAAGGATATTCAAAGGTGACCATCTCCAAGATGCACATTCCAAAAGAGTATATGTCAACCAATTCATTGTAATCCTCATCATACACTTCTGGAGCCATAAACTCAGGTGTGCCTGAAGTAAAACAAACAAGAAAATAAGCATTTTTTTTTAATAGAGAACTAATCATCAAAGGAAAATAAACATTTTTATATTGACCATTTTGAATAAAATTAAAGGCTTTCATGCTGTTCTACACACCAACACAGCGAGCAGCATAAGATTTTCGAAGAATTGCAGCTAGGCCAAGATCACCAATTTTGACTTCCCCTTGGTTGCCATTGATGAAAATATTATCACATTTGAGATCTCTATGGATCACAGGAGGGTCATGGCTGTGGAGATAGAGTAGCCCTTCCAAAATCTGTCTGCACCAATGCTTAACAGCTCTGATGTTAACCCTTCTGTGCTTAAGTCTGTACCTGCACAGACAATGAATATGAAAAGCCACATTAAAAGCCAAAAACAAGAAGAAGAAGAAGAAGCTGAAATCACCTGAACTTTAAGCATTGAAGGGAAGATTATACTAATGAAAAAGGACAATGCTTACTGTCTGAGAGTCCCGGAGGTAAACATCTCAGTGACAAAGTTAATGTGCCTATTGGCAGTATCAACCCAGGAAGTATAGAACTTCATGATGTTCTTGTGTTTCAATGTCTTGAGAAGATGAATTTCACTGTATAACCTCTCAAGGTCTTCAGGATTCTGCAAAAACTCATAAAGTTTTACTTGATTCCATGCTACTTCTATCCCTTCATACTCATCAAATGCTCTATAGCTGCAACAAATGGATATGACCTCATATTATGTTTGTTTTTAAATAAGAAAAAAAAACTCATTTTGGTAAAACCCCATGACTATTCCACTTAAACAAGAATAAACTAGAGAAAATCTCAAAGCAGTTGAAGATTTTTCCACTTAAACAAGAATAAACTGGAGAAAATCTCAAAGCAGTTGAAGATTTTGTTTGGAAAATTCTGAGGAGGGTATGCTGAAAACCAAAAGATTAAGGATATGAATGATGCATACACTATCTTGGAAGCTCCTTTGCCAAGAATTTCATTATACTGCCAAACAAGGAATTCAAAACATGGAATTAGAACAACAAACTTGAGAGTATAAAGAACAACAAAAAGCTTAGGAGTAACAAAGAGGGTATGTACTCTTCCATATCTTCCAGTAGGATCAACTTCCACAAACTCAGAGTACTCTTCCTCATCACTTGAAGCAGCACCATTCATTTTTTATTGCTTATTATCTGTTCTTTCTTTGTTTTTGTCTGTTTGCTCTCAACAAGTGCTTTTACTTGTTCTTGTGTGAGGTAGGGAAATAAGAACAAAGAGAGAAGAGAAAAAAATATGAGTAGTTTTTGTCAATGCATATAGCCTATAGGAGGAATCAGAGGAAACTAACTATGCTATGATGAGTGATAGAGAGAACAAAGAGAAAGAGCCTAGGAAGGTCCATCAAAATGACAAAGTTAATTGTAATTGCCAACTACCCTATACAACAAGGCAAAGACTTCACAAGGTAGGAGAGTGATATGATACCTCAGTAATACCTCTAATCTAACACCACACTTTTTTTCTCAGACAAAAACTGACAAAACAGACTCTCTTTTATTCATCTCATCACGAGCTGTAAAACTACAATCACTCTCTCAAATGCTACAGCTTGCACTATATGGACCAACCAAAATATTAGGCTCTTATTAAACAGGTTAGCTTTGCATTAAAAAATTCTACCAAGGAAAATAAAATTTGCATGTGATTGAATACTTTCATATATTATATACGAAGTTAGAATAACTACACTTTAAAGTAAGTGGGATGTCATCTAATGACACAATTTTTCTATGAAATATCTCTTGGAAATTTGGGAGCTGTTTTTGTGAATGTTTTTAATATATTTTATATACTAATTTGGGCCATCTTCCCTGTGTTACTTTTCTATAAAGATATTCTTGGATATTAAAGTTGGATGTTGTTAAATCAATTATAAAATTAATTGTAATAAATTATCATAAATATTTATTAATTAATAATTAATGTACTCCAATTTTATAGAAAAATTCCTCGCCTGGATATCTCCTTATGGCTTAATAACTGCATAACATTTCCATTTCAAGCTTTCCACTGTGGAGGACAGGTAGCCTACAAAATTTGGAGTTAGGACTACTGCTGTAGAGGAGAGTGAAGATAATTGGGTCACATGTCAGGTGGATCAATTTGGTGGGCCCCACGTTACCTAGAATAAGAGAGAGGGTTGTGGGGACCAGTGCTATTGAATTGTAGGCCTAGGCTCCAAGTTAGTGTACAGAGAACTGCTTTTGAACCTCAAATTTTATTTTTGATTATTAAAAGTAATTTTGCTATAAAACTTAATATGTTTTACATTCTTTTTCATTTTTAAACACTGGAGTGTATTTTATTGTGTATTTTTATTTTCCAAAACCAAAAATAAATTATTATTTTTAGATAGGATGCACTTTGATATATTATTTGTATCATAAACCAAAATCATATCAAGTGACCAAAAATTGTTGGTTTAAGATATTGAAGGTGTTGGAGGTCCAATGTTCAATTCTTGACAGATGATAAAAAAATTAACAACTAATATTTGTCCATAAAAAAGAAAAGTGACCAATTGTCAAGTGCTTTCTACTTTCTAGCAAGGCTATGCACATGCCTGCTGCGCCCAACAGATGTTAGTGCCTACCATCATGCAGAGGCCGGTGCCAGATAAGGCAAAAAGGGTGGTAGCATAAGGGCATAGCAGGTTAACACTACAATCTTCCAACATATGTGACAACCAATTTGTGCCTTTGGGTGGTCTACTTTGTTGGAATAAAAATAAAAGATAGTTAAGTAAACACGGATGATGTATTTTCCTTATGCAATAAAACTTAGAAAATAATTATCCAATAAAACTTAAAGTAGAAAGGTTGGCAAATGGCAATGGCCACATCGATGAGAACTGGAAATGGTTTTGGTTGTATTCAATTGTGCTTTATGGGCATAATTGAGTATACATTATGATAACCATCACTATCTCCTAATCTAAGGTTTTCACTTTTTATTGTTTAGCTTGCCTGTTTGTTCGATACTTTCTGAAAATTCAAGCTTACTTTTGATATAGCTTGTCATAGCGTGTTAAACTATTTCAATACCACAAGTAATTTATAGCCAAATAAGTTCTTTAAGCTCTTCCAAATAAGTTCCTTGTTTAACAAGCCAATCTGTACATGTATTTCATTATCTAAGCACATGTTGAAAGCATAAGGTCCATGATATAGATTTGAAACTCTAGATATGCTGAATCAAATGAGCTTAAGGATGAAAAACAGTCTCCATTAATCAAATTCAAAGCAGTTTTGGAATCTGATTCACAAATGAGATAGATATGTTTGTATGAAAAACTAGTATTTATTATATTAAAAAGTATTATCCTTAACTTTTCAATACAAACTTTTATTTCTTGTAAAAAAAAAAAATTCAAACTTTTATTTTATTGATTTCTTAAATAGTAGATTTAACACCACCCTTTAAATATTTTTGCTCTAGAGATTTGTTTGATATACTTTTCAAATACAAGAAAACTTAAGAAATGAGTTTTCAACATGAATTTTTTTAATATAATTTTTTTGTACATTAAAGTTTAGGTGAGTTGGGTGTCAGGATTCACCAAGGTCAGTGTAGACCTGACAACTCAAGCCTCAAAGAGTGCTTACAAACTTATGAGCCGATTTTTTTTTTCAAATATAAGGCTACCTAAAGTTTTTTAATTTTTCCCCCAATAAAAAGCGTAAGTGTAGAGGAAATATACATTTATTTAGAAACGGGCAGGAAAAAATATCCTCATATAAAAAGTTGTCTGATCTTGTGGAACTAAACCTTTAAAAGAAACTAATTTTGTCCTTTCCTCTAAATCAATTGTATGAGGTGAGTCATTCATCATATAAGATCTATTATCCAAAAGGTTAGAACAAAAGATAATAGAAATGCGTGTAATTTGAAAAGGAATATTATTATAGCCAAAGTGTCGAATGCAGCAGTTATATTTGTCTGTAATATGATATATATTATTAATAGTAATTTTGGACTTAGATTGTGTTGCAGAGTGATCCAATACGATTTCATCTTCGGATTTAAAATTCCGGAAATAAATTTTCGGATAGGATAATTTTTTATTTCGAAATAATATTTTGAATGTCTGGAATTTAATTTTTAGATCGTTTTCAAAAAATAATTTTCAGAAAGTACTAATATAAACACACTGACAAGAAGAAAAGAGCATTTTTGAAAAAGAAGCGTAAAATATTTTTTACAAGATATAAATAACATTATACAAGATGTTAATAACAAATCACTTTGTTCAATTAGCACAGTTTACATATTCCATTTAATAACCGAAATCTAATTGTCTTTTCCATCCTAATCTCGTGTTTTCCTAGGTTCATTTTTGACGTTCAGCTTAAAGACAACAGTCAATAGTATTGCCATGTTCGCATGTGACATTTTTAGTTTTTGTTTAGCTGGAATCTTTTATTTCCAGAATGACTTGAAACCTGGCATGTCTGCTACTAAAGGTCAATTTTTTTTTCTCATGCTGCCAAGTATTTTGAGTGTTGGTTGAGTAGTTTTTTTTTTTTTTTTCCAGATTACTCTGACATGCTACCAAGTACTTGTAGACTTTTTTATTATTATTATTATAGGGGTATCCCTCCACCAACAATTGAAGACTAATATAATCCATTTCAGAAATCACTAAAATAAGTTTTGATCATGGCATGTGTTCAACTAACGGGTGATCATATAAACTAGAAAGCTTATAACAGTTTTAGAAGTTTATTTATAATATAAAACTTTCAAATGATTTGTAAATCATACCAAACCCTTTTTTTCTAAATGCATCTTTTTTCTTACCAAACAAAAAATAAATGAATTTATAGAAGACATGTTTCATTATAATGTTCCCTTCAAGAAGCCATTTTTCATATAAACAGAGATAAACGGAAATTCATCTTCGAACTACGAGGGCTTAAATAAACGGTACCTTGTGACACCTCGATTTTTCTGTTTTTTAATAACCCGTGTTTATGTATGTGTATGTGTGATCAAATTCTAAATCTGAGAAAATATTTTGATAAACTAGAATTATTCTCATAATTAATTTTATTCTAGGAAATTGCAGTTAAAATTTCGGTTGAAAATTCAGACGAGGTCGGTCTGCATTTTCACTGTCAGTAAGATTTTACTGATTAGGAAAACGAATTTCGACTCGTAAAATGAAACTGTAGATTTCCTAACTCATTTACAACAATTCCCATGATTTTAAAACTTTTCATTTATAAATATTAAAATATAATTTTTCCGGGTGAAAATTCACGAAGAAAATAAGATCGGTTTTCACAGTCGAGAAATTAATGGAACCGGAACGAAACAACATTTATTCAAAATATATTATGTGCATATTTGAAAGGCTTGATGTGAAAAAAACTTGATAGATTTTATATGAATAGTATTTTTATTTATTACATATCATCATTTTATTCATATTTACAAGTAATTCATTATTTCAATGAAAAAAAATCAAGTTTTAATTTATAAATTTTTTTAAATCCCTCTCATTTTCCTCCACTCCAGCAGTGCCCCCCTCCCCCTTTCTTCTATAAACACCCTTCTCAACTCCAACTCTCACTTTTGCACTTTCTCTTAAGTTCACTCACCACGTACATATTCTACTACTCACACACTTACACACATTCTTCCTCCATTGTTACTCTTGGGAGCTTCAAGACCTTGTTCATCTTCAACTTCTCATCATCACCAAGGGTATATCTCTTCCCCTCTAACCTTCATTTTCTCAAATTCTCACTTATTCTTACATGCATGTTAAATTTTTTTTGTTGCATGTTCATCTTTCTAGTTAAAATTGTAAGAAAGGTTCTTAGAAACATTTTTTTTTACAAGAAATCAATTTTTATAAACTCATACTCATCTCTACTCTCATCTTGTTGGCTTGCATGTAGTGAAAAATTTCTCCAAACCTATTTTTTTAGGATAGCCGAAACCCTATTTAGAGGAAAGTTAATGTTTTTGTTAAAAAAAAAAAAAATCACATGCATGACTTAAGATCCTTGATGCATGTATTTTTAAGCTCATAAGCTTCATCAAAAATAAGTTTTCCTTCCTATTGGTGTCGACATGGCCGAAACCCTATGTCGTACAAGTTGGTATTTTTGGTTCAAATCCCACATGCATGATTTAAAGTCATTTGATAGATGCATTTTTAGTTCATGACCACACTCAAAAGAATGAGTTTTCTTCCTATTTTTGCTTGGCCAAAACTCTAACTAGGGGAGTTGAGGAGATTTTGTTTTAATTTTTAGAACACTTACTTTAATAACCATTTTAATTGCATGCATGTATTTATAAAGTTGAACATCAATTTCCTAGCCTATTTTTATGTGTAGGCCAAAACCTACTCTTGCATTGAGTAGAGGGATTAAAATTTATTTTTTAAGTTTTAAGTCTTAATTTTTTTTTTTTGTTTCTAAAATGCTTATGGATCATTGATTCAAAAGCTTGTGAAAATCTAAAATTTTTAACCTCATTTTCTTACTAAGGTCGAACCATGCATAATAGAAACAATGTGATTTTATAAAATTTTAACCTATATTACATGCTTAATTTTGTTTAGATTTGCAAACGTGAGGAGAAAACAAAGTTCGTACCTTTAAAACACGGAAAAACTACGACCTTTTTACTCGTCAAGCGAAGGTAAGGAGAGACAGTCTGAGGCATATTATTTATGATAACTATATGTCCTTGTGTGTCTTAATGTATTTGTTGGAATTTTTGATATGGTGGTTGTTTAATGTTTAATTGAGTTTGATGTGTTTGATTGTTGTTTGGCTAAATAAATATGTTTTATGCTTGGTTATTTATTTATGAATATGTGTTGTAGTTGACATATGTAAATTAATTGATGCATGCTATATTTGTTATGATATTGTTTTGGTTGTTGCATGGAAAGCCTAACTATTGGTTAGAGCTAAATTAAATTCTCAAGATAAAAGTCTTAAGAAAACCATATGAAGAGTATTGAAAATAAATATTTATCTGAAGAAATATTTTGGAAAAAGGGAAAATAAGTTTATCTTTTCAAAACATTATGAGAGTATTAGAATCAAAATAAAAGAATTTTATGAATGAAATTTATTTGAAAAATTTAAATAATTTCACACTAAGAATAATCAATTTTTGAAAATATTTTATGGAAAGAAATCATGAATGAAGAGAAAACAAATTGATTTCTGAAGTTTTAAAAAGATTTTATTTGAGAATTTCAAATGTTTTTAGAAAAAGAAAATTTCAAAATAAAATAGATTTTTTTGAAAAGGAATGGATTTTCTATAACTTAAAGTTTTTAAAAATGAATTAATAAAAAGTTTTTTCTAGAAAGGTTGTATTTAAAAGAAAATATCTGATAACTTGGATAAGTTATGGAAAGTTTTGTTTTGTATTTGTATTTCACTAAATGAAAAATAACGTTAAAAAGTGAACCTAGTAACCGAGACGTCGGGATACTAGTGTTTTAAAGCACGTCGATCTATGATCCGTGTCACGTTGTTGTGGACTGTGTTTCCTATATACGTTGTTGTGGACTGTGTGTCCTATATACATTATACTAAACATGGTGAACATAGTTAAATGTGAAAGTTGTTTTCTATGACCACAAAGTCCAAGACTGGTGCATCGATCTAGGACTATTGTGATTGAACACTTGGACTTTAACGTCCTGTGTTGATAATAAAAGTTTTAAAACGTTGAAAATTTTTGGATGGTCGTGAGCCTTGAGCCTCGATGAAGGAAAGAATGAAGCACAAAGAAAAACTGCGAAAATAAAATGTTTTAAGATGCATTTGGTAGACGTGCCCACATTGGTTTGTATGAATGCCTTGAAGGATAAGGTATTTCATGCTACGTTGTATCATTGTGCCTTGATAGACAATGAATCCATATGCCTTGGTTACTGTGCCTTGTGTTGGACAGTATGTTATGGATATCCACACACGTTGATCACTATCCTAGGAGTTTTGGGCAGTGCTGTGGAAAAATGCGTTGTGCCTTTTGGCAATGGAGTCCGATCAATTCACTTTTTTTTTAATGAAGTTGCGGTTTCCGGAGATTAGGATAGATTGTTGAATTATAGAAGTACCATATGTTTTCAAAATGACGATGATCCTTTGATGTTATATATTTTTATTTGAAAATCTTATGCTGTATATAACTGCTTATTTGTACCTGTTGTTTTTGTGTGTGTAGTACATGTAGTTGTCATAATTGATCCATATATTGATATCTCACCCTTGCATTTATTTTTCCCTGTGTGGTATATATCTGCTAGAGTATAGATGGATCCGAGCATGCCTCTGGAGCACTCGAGGGTGAGGGCCGTCATCTTTGAGAATGCACAGGATCCGATCGCGTGGGTTTTTCATCAGGGGGACCCACACTGCCGAGTACACTGGCCCTGTTTGCACGGTTGACGGTTCGGCGTTAGAAGGACCAACAAGGAGGACGGATACCTTTGAGACTATTCAAATTTCATTACTGCCGATGGAGTCCTATTTGCAGCATCTGGCTGCCCAGGGACTTATGGTGCTAAATCATCTCTCGGACGTGCCTCAGCCAGTTGTAGCACCAGCCTCACCTATTGAGGAAGATCCTCAGGAGATCGTCGAGGAGGACCCGGTTGAACTAATGGAGGAGGAACCGCAGTACCATCTGCTCAGTGATGACGACGATGATTCTCCCGATATGGGAGTTGGAGTGGTCGTGTCTTCACCAGACATACCTCCAGAGGGTGGGGATGACCACCACGGTCTCCCCAATGGGTTCGATTAGTTTGTCTGACCAGCTGTAAGATCCTTCTTTTATTTTGGGGTAATGAAGTCTTGATGGTTGTTTCTGATTTTTGAGAACCGTTTTCTTTTGAATTGTGACTCTTTTAACTTTGAACTTTTAACCCTATTAGTGTACAAATCAACTTTTCACTCATGTAAATTTCTATCAAGTGGTCTGTCTTCAAGAAGATCTTATGTTTAATATATATAAGATGTTTTACAGACCTTGTTTTATTTACGTTTCAGTCATTTATGTTTATTGATGTATGAGAGAAAAGTTCTATAATTATTAAGAATGTAAATTTTTAGGACAATCTTATATTTCTGAAAGTAATTCGACAACTTTCTAAGAAGTTTTAGTTTTCCACAAAAAAATAAAGTAGTTAATGTGATGCCCAAGTTAGGGTGCTACACCTTACAACAGTTAAAGAATTCGATTTCTCTATTTTATTTTATTTTTCATATTCTCTGTTTGGCCCCTGGCTTAGTCATTAAAGTTGTTCACAGCAATAAAATGGACATCTTCCAAGAGATCACATTGTCATTAATTCATCAACCACCAATTGAGCTAAGAATACTAAGGAATAGTTAATGTATAGGGCCAACTGAAGAAGGGGAGAAAGAGAGGATCAACTATTGTCACTTTCATCACAGCAGCATAGGAGTGCAGAGTAGGATCTTCATCATGCACATATGTTACTCATTGGGTAGCCTTCCAGAGTTGCTTTCTCCATAATCTTTTCCTATTTAAAGTAAAAACGAGCATTTTGGTTTTCTGATTGCAATGCTATGAAATATAAATTGGAAACAAGAAAGGAAAATAAAGCTTCAATGGATCAAAGCTTTTAACATTATTTAAACCTTTTTTTTTTGTCACGAGTGCACGTGGTTAAATTTACCTTTAAAATCAAATTCAAAGATCATAAACCCTGCACATGGATACTTAAATAGTGGAACATAGGTGTTTTTGCCCCATTTTTCATTTGAAATGCAGAAGTAATAAATAAACTCACCTGGATTACAGTTGTGATCATCCCAGGCTCCCCCTGCAGTTACTCACTTTGAGAAAATCTTCAATAAAAGTAATATAATTGCAGCACCAGTAGAAATTTACCACCTGAAATTGCTTCTTTGTCCATGATATTTCCTTCCAAGTTTTAGAATGGGCTGATTGCCATTCTGTTGGAACCTGAATACTATCCACATGTTGCAAAAGCCTCAAGCTATCTGCAATGCCATCAGGTCCCAAATGAATGTTAGAATATAATATAATAAAAACAAAAAAGGGGGGAGAGAGAGAGAGAGAGAGTCTTAATCTTGCGTAAGTTTGTTTAGAATAAATATTAAAGGCAATTATTCATCTAGTTTACAAAGGCTTAATATTTTGAACTGAGATACCATATGTCCCCACATGACCAAACCAGGTATACAGCCTATGCAACTAGCATCTAGAGAAAATAGCTTCCTCATGAGGAAAAGTAGTTATTAACATAGAATAACTATTTTAGATAACCGTGCCCTGGTTGTGAGTGAGTGATAGTTTTAAGGAAAAGTAGTTATTAACATAGAATAACTATTTTTAGACAGCTTTCATGAGGCTTCATTAGCCCCTTAGTTAAGATACCAAAATTTCTAGAAGAAATATCATATAACCAACCATACAAACCTCAAACAGTTGAATTCCATCCTCAATGACACCAGAAAAACAAATGAAAAGACAAGAAAAGAAAAATACTTGTGATGAATGCCTCCTCCCAGATTTCATGTTCTGACCATGATGGAGCAACTTCTCGAAATGGGATTCCTTCACTTCTGCATACCCTACAATAGTGAAATGCTCAATCACATGAGAACCAACCTACTAGTGCTTCTTAGTCTCTACCCTATACAAATATAACATTGGCCGCATTTCTTTTTATTCTTTTTGCACTTCCAGCCCGTATCACATCTTCCTGACGAAAATATTCCTTGTTTCATTTCACCCCAGCAAAGTACATTCTTGTGTGACCAAGACACTACCGATATCAGAGAAAGCAAGAATCCCTTATGGACCAAACTAGTTTTAAGAAATAAATTTAAAACTGATACAATAGTGCTAAGGACTCCATATTAGCATAAGAAAGAATTTTATTTTTTACAATGCTTAGGCAGAGAACAGGAAAAATTATGAGTCCATCGGCATTTATACAAAACAAGACAATACACCATTAGTAGATAATTCAAAGACAACAAAAAGCAGAAAGGCAATGCTTTAATCTTATTGTTAACATTATGAGATAAAGCCCCAATTTTATAATAATACCAAGCGAATTGTCCATTGTAAATAACATTTCAGCTAAAAATTCAGCACAAGGGTATAGTTCCTTTGTGGTGGAAGAAAATATAGCAGCAAAGAATTTGAAGATTTATAATAAAATCATACTCAAGCACTAGTTGGCGTATTATTCCTGGAAGAACACCATCACCGATAGGAGCTGTCCGTACTTCATAAGGATATTCATTTCCATAATCACACAGAGCCTTCCCATCATCTGAATCCCGATCCTATAATGAAAGAGAAATGAACACTAAAAGTCGTACATGCATGTGTACCACAACCAGAACGCTAAAGTAAAATCCATGAACCATAAGCTTATTCCATATAATGTTTCGATAGACAAAAGAAAAGGCAGAAAAGTAGGATAAACTCACGAAACATGGTGACTTTTTAGTTGTAAGAATGTAGTGGGCACCTAAAGGTAATGAAAGCAATAAAATCTTATTATTTTAAATAGAACATTCACTGAAAAAAGGCTTGAAACTCAAGGAGTACTGTTTTATTCAAATTGTTGGAGATGATGCAAAAGTAGGCTTACTAATAAAAAAGGCACAGAGAAATCTAATATAAGCTTGTAAATAATAAGTTAACCTAGAATTTATGCCGAGAGATCCAATAAGCTCGGTAGCCACTCACCTTGCAGCAAACAACAAAAAAATTCGTCACACAACCTTCAAGGATCTGATCACCATCATCAGACAGCAATAGTTCTGTCACTGAAGGAGGTCTGAGCTTTTCCAGAGGCTTCCTAATCCTGCATTTCAGACAAAATTTCCAGCTAATAATTTGAAGGAAAGTCAGCACTACTTAAAGCAAGAAAATGAGTGCTGTGTATTCAAAGACTGGAGCTTGCAGATAGATGCAAGGTTGCATGGTTGGGGGTGCGTTCAGGGCCAGGTTCTAAAAGTTATAACATACATGATGGAACCTATATATAAATTTCTACAAGCATGTATTCAGTCCTTCACTCTGTGGTTCCATCCCCACCCCTCCCTCCCTCTCCGAAAAGAAAAAAACAATATTCTAAAACCTCAACCAAAACAAGATGGCAGCAAAAGGCAAGGAAAAAGTATGCAATTTTCATTCCAAACAATTAATATCGATTTTTCTACTGGGTTTTATAAAAGGAGAAGTAAATCATCCTCAATTCAATACGCGAGTTCTAGGCCCTAAAAATAGGAGGGTTTATGGAGTATTCTTAAGGCAAAACTGAGAAATTTGAAATTCCACCAAAATAAGTAGAATTTATGAAATTCCTCAGCAAATGTTGGGCTTTGAGTGGTGGAAGTCACCGAGTGTAATTATCAGCAGGCTTCGACTTTGCTGGTGAGAATAAGATTCATCGTCATCATCGGATGCTTTGGCTAGGAAGAGTTTTCAGTATTCACTGTTTCTATTGTGCTCATCTTTATGGCTGCCAACAGTGCTTCTTGCAAGTGTAGAACTAGAATCTTGATGGTTTCGACCGCCGAAATCAACGTAAAATCTTCTTCAGCTCAGGACAAGATTGAGAAAAAAATTCCAAAAGTCAAAATCATGGCGAATGATTCGATGAAGTTTAGGATGTCTTCACCGATCTCAACTCCTCTGTCAGCATTGGTCCCCTATTTGAAATTCAAGCTCTTTTGATACTCTCATATGATGTTTACCATGTTTTGAAAAATTCTGAATTAAAAATCTAACCTCACAAATACTTATCCAAGCAATAAATTTTATAAATGAAGGAAATTAGATGCATCAATTTAACTCCCTCACGTTTTAAAATCTTTATGATTCTAAAATGATCCATCCAAACACAAGGTAAAGCACTTTTTTAAGCAATATACCTTTATTCGTGAACATCCTATTATTTTTCTTGTATAGGATTTAGAAAAGGCATGTAAGAGATTTAGAAAAGGCATAAACTGACCTTACCCAATCTGAATATTTTGCAGCTGCAACATGCCTCCCGTAGCCCACCACAGCCAAATGTGCACCATTTCCCCGAATACCAAATACAGAAGGAACATAAGTCTCAACATGTACATGCACATTAAGAATTTTACTCATTCTTTCCTCATCCACATTCTCACATGCATTCAGTTCCTCCAAATTACCACTAACAAGAGTTGTAATGGCTAACTCCTCAGAATCAATTCTCTCTTTCAATGCTATCGGCAAGACCTTGTGCATTGAATCATTGACAAGCATCTGCAATGTGAGTTGCCGCAATGACAAGGTCGCTGATGTTGGTAGCAAAATTTCAGAATCATTAGGTTTAAATAGAAGTTGTGGAGCCAAATTTGATAGAATTTGTATAGATTCTGAAAGTCTTTTCACGTGTCTTTCCCAAAATAACAAGCATGAAGCGTTGTCGTGAGTACGCGATGTTGTGTAAGCACCTGGACCAGAAGCTAGATAAATCACTTTTAAGATATACCGGAAAAGACATGAGAAATTTTAGTGACAGTTATTTTACTAAAATTTTACTCATTTTGAATGGACCTGGATGAGCTTCAAGGAAAACTTTGACTGGAGGAGCATCTAAGGTGTGTGAAAGGATGCCGTTACTGAAGAGAAACCTTGAACCCGACATATGTTAAGCTTTCAGACAATGAGAGGAGAATCTGAACCAAATAGCTGTCCAAAGGATGTAAATCCAGTTGACCCTTCACCCCAAAAATTGTTTAGTCTAACTATCTTCAATGACAGTAAAAACCCATGTTGACAAGGAGAGAAACATGGAACCTGATAAATGAAATAGTTATGCACTAGTTTAAGTTACAAAAAAAAAAAAAAAAAAAAAAAAACACACATTCTTGGAGATGTATTCAGTATCCACAAGGTCATAAACTGAGTACTTATTTCCTATCCTACTTTTACTTGTAGAGAAAAGAATCATATTTGTATGACACTGTACCGAGCATGAACCTATGCCACAATTTTTCAGAAAAGAGAAATATGAACCCACAATATAAAATTCAAGTGGGAAGAGGATAGATGAGGAAAATTTTTTAAAAAAAATAGATTTTTAATTGCAGAAATTTTCAACATAAACAAGAAATGGTTTTTCATTCACTTTTGAGGTTAACAAGGAAAGGAAAATGTATGCATATAAATTGGTGTGGCGGTGGGGTGCCATGCTGTACAGACAGATGAAGCACGATCCATAGTATACTTGTTAAAACATATTACTCCGCCATATCATCAAACACATGAAGTAGCGAAATTCCATAAATGACGAAGGAGATCAATTTTACCATGCAAAGGCAAAGCGCAAACACAGAGAGCACCCAACAGCTCGGAGTCAGAACAGATACATCCGAGAACGAGAAAGGAAACGGTGCCGTTTTGCGAATGACAAAAGGGGGGACAATTTAGTTATTCGGTTTGTCTCGATCCTATGATGTGTATGTTAAGTGTCCAGATAATAGTCCTGCATTCGTAATAGATCATGAAAACAATTATATGTTGATCATAAAGTCCTCAATTATTATATAAGTAACTTAATTTAGAGTATATTTGAGAAAGTTGGAAAAAAAAATCATACTGATAATTGATTATTGTGATAATCGATATAATTAGAATCTGTTTTTTTTTTTTTTATGTTTGCTGAAAAACGATTTTAAGATAATCTATTTTGTTTGAGTGATGTAAAAAAATCACTTTTATCTAGTAAATTATGAAAAATGGTATGGAGTTATTTGTTTATATTAATAATATTTAATGTTTTTTTAAAATTAGAACTTGTTTATTTTCAAAAAAAATTCTCTTAAAAAATTGAATAAAATTTCTAATATTTTTTCATGACTATGGAAAATATGTTTAAAAAAATATTATTTTTAGAAAACTTAAATAAAAACAATATATATTCTAATTCTAATTGAATAACATAGAATATTTTAATATTTAAAAAATATTATTCAGAACATTTTAAGATAAAAAAAATTCATTTCAATGAATATTATTGAAAGGATGAAGTATTAAACTGACGTTGGTTAATGGTTATGCTCAAGCTTGCTCGTTCTAGTCATTTGAATAGTTGCTGCTAGGGATATTACATGAAATGCACTTTGTCATTCCAGCATAATCCAAAAAAATTCATCAAACAGTCGTGTAGCACAGATGGTAAGAAACAGCTTAAAGTTGGGTAAAAAAAGCTTTTTATTATGGTCAGTTGTTTCCCAAAACATAAATAATTATTCATAAAATAGCTGATAGCTATAAAAACAGCTGTTTTGGGACATTTTAATTTTTCCCAAACATGCTCGTCTTTGAATTTTTATCGTGAGACAGATTAGTCTCTACATGTTACAAACAACATATCACGTGCATCAAATGCACCACATCATATGTATCAATACAAGTCACATGGACTGAGTTTAACGGATACCAGGACAAGTTAATGGTACATATCAACACTCCGTCTCTAACTATGTATTCAAGACGAAGACAAACAAAATGATTAACATGTCTATAAATTAGATATTAAGGTTGTTTTGAAATTATTTATCAAATTAGGAATATTTTGGACACTGTATAATTTTTTAATGTAATTTTTTTGACATCAAAGGTGCTAATCAAAATAGCTTCTTCAAAAGAGCTAATTGGACTAGCCCTTCACTTTTTCAAGACACAATTCACTTTCAAATGTATTCACCTTTTTTTTGACATCAATGACACTAGTGATTAGTGAAACTAGTGATGTGATTAGTGAAACTAACTACTTCAAAGAATTAGTTGGGTTGCTAATCAGGATACACTGGAACTGACACCCATGCGATGCACGGGATATTCTAATGTTTTAAATAAATATTGTTGTTATTTTATATTGTGTTTGTGAATATATTTATGTAATATAATGAATAAGCAGTTAGGTATTATATAATGTTTGTAATTATTTTGAAGAAAAAGAATTGTTGTAGTAAGAAGTATTAGAGGAATTTAGAATGAGTATTAGTCGAAGTTGAATGATTGAAACTATTATTATGACATGAATTTAGAAATTCATACTGCTTACAAAGGAAAACCTTCTGGACAATTTCTATTTTACATGTAACATTGCTTTGCGAAGTCCATGTAAGAGTTAAAGCAAACTAATAAGATCATATGGTTTATACACAAACAACCAATAAATATAATAATTTTAGGGTAACTAACATATATTAAATTTTGATACACTTCTTTATATACATCACATTTGTAGTAGTGTTTGTATTTTGGCCTTGCTAGTCACATATTAATATCTTCAATCCACTACGGGAGGTAACTCTTGATATTGCGAAATAGAGTTGTCCATGTGAAAAAATTGGTTGCAGAAGATAAATTCCGACGTGTTTGAGCGAATGTCCTTGAGTTTTATTTATAGTCATTGCAAAAGAAATAGCAATTGGAAATTGCCTCCGTTGAAATTTGAATGGAATCATGTTATCATTTGGTGTTAGTGTCAATCTTGGTATAAATACCTTTTACCCATTGTTGCTTCCTAAGATGACTTTTCCTTCAAGAACATAGCTTCCTATTTGAGTAATTATAAGTCGAGTACCATTGCATAATCCCAATGATTGGTCTATATTTCTTATAAACATTATTGGAACTCCAATTTTGAGCTTTAACCCATGTTTTGGAAGTCCAGATGATTTAATTGTGTTAAGGAACTCAGTTGTATGAACATCATCTATTGTATCAATATCTCCGTTGACGCTGCAAGGACTGTCAGAACTAAGATAAGTTTTATTATCTCTTGGAACCAAAGACATCATGTAATCATTAAACATGTCAATTATTTCATTTCTTGGGGCTAAAATTGGCCCATGTTTGAAGAATGTTGTGTCACTCATGTTTTCCAATAACGATGAATAACTAATGTTTGTAATTGAAGCAAGGGAGTCACCCATATTTTTTATGAGTAGATCATCTGGTATTTCTATTTCTCCATCGTTGTCATCATTTTGAGTAATGTTTCCATGACTAATGCTTAACAACCACTCTAAGAAATTCTCGACATCATCAACATTAGACTCTGAAATCCCACTTTGAAGTCTCATATTTTTAGTCAAGGTTAGGAGTTAACAATATTGCCATAGGTATGATGCATTAACGCTGGCATGAACGATATATTGTCTTGTCCCCTTCC
Organism: Sophora flavescens; assembly: GCA_030762895.1. Classification (NCBI taxonomy): domain Eukaryota; kingdom Viridiplantae; phylum Streptophyta; class Magnoliopsida; order Fabales; family Fabaceae; genus Sophora; species Sophora flavescens. Next base: position 165,899,263 of record CM061067.1, read on the forward strand.
GTATAACTGGTAGGATTTGTGTGAAATCACCACCAAGAATGATCGCCTTTCCTCTGATGGGAGATCAAGCTTTCTGGATTGTTGAATTAGGGTATATCCCTAAATGTTTTGTCAACCACTTCGAAGCAATGCTTGTGAGTCATTGGAGCTTCATCCCATATAATAAGCTTGGCTCTAATTATTAATAGTGCCAATGGGATGCCTTGCTTGATATTGCAAGTAGAATCCTCGTTCTCATTTATTGGAATGGCAAACCTCGAATGTGCCATCCTCCTCCTAGGGATTAGAAGGGCTGCTATTCCACTTGATGCGACCGTCAGTACAATTTCTCCTTTTGATCTTGTAGATGCCGCTATAGTCCTTCAAATTAATGTTTTACCGGTTCCACCATATCCGTGCAGGAAAAACATTCCTCTACGATCGCTTCGGCTACCCCGTACATTGTTGTATCATATATGTGCCATTGCTCTGAAGCCATTTGTGAGAGCAATTGACCGTGTTCTTTTGTTAAAGACCCCTGTCATAATTAAGTTCATCATAAATAGCCTATTATGTTCCATTGCATCTTGGTAATCTTGGAACATATAACATGCACCTCTTGTGAAAGACGATGGCAACACAATCCTTTTCCCAATCATTGAAGGATTAGTTTCTCCTCTCAAAATTGCGTCTGTTAGCCCACTGTACAATCCAACTTTGAGTTCTTGTTGGTAAGTCCTAACATATGTCAAACGTGTTGTAAGCATCAACCAAAAATTCTTGAAAGAACAATAAGCACGTTTTTTATTTTACCAAAATAAATAATGATGAAAGGATATTTTGATATCTAATAAAGAGATTTAACGTGAAAATCAAATATGAATTATTGATTTAATCATGCAATTGAAATCAGTTAGTGATTTGAATATTCACAATCAACTTAAAATCAATTGTATAATATTTGATAAAATATAAGTTATGATTTGTTTTTACGGTAAATTATAAGTAATTTTATTGTCTTCGTCAAAGAAGTCGTTATGAAATATATTATGGCCTTGAAACTTTACATCTATATCAGTATATAGTTTAATTTCTTTATATTGTCAGTGTAAATATTTTTACACTGATAACCAATTAAAAATCATGAAATTGATGATTTTTAATGTAATTAGATAAAAAGTCAAACATTTTCTATGATATATCAATTTATTATTGATTGACAATATAAAAAACTTTACATTATCAATATATACTAGTTAAATCCTATCAGTATATTTGTCACATGTATTAAATAATTGTTAGCTTTTTTTTTGTCAAATTTTTTTTTGTTACATTAGAATTTTGATAAATTTTTTACATGTATTTTTCATTTAAAGTGATAAAAATATTAGTATATTTGTAGATAAATCACCGAAAATAAAGTCATTCACCGACATAAATCTGAAACTGAATTATAATAAACATATCTATAAACCAAATAAATTATATTTATATTAGATTATTTTCATGAATATAAAATATGATGGTTACGAATTCAAATGAATATAAAACGTGGTCAATTTTCCCCCCGAAAAAAAAATCCGACTAGTTTCTAATTAAATGTCAAAGTAATTTTATAACAATTGATTAATTCGATTTTTTGAAATAGTCTACTAATTTTATTTGTCAAAAAAGAAAGAAAGAAATAGTCTACTAATTTTAATAGTCCTTGATAATTTAGGAACATTTGTAAAAAAATGGTAAAAGGAAATTTTATATGTAATCATATCTATAATTATTGATCAATCATTTTAATTATTTATATAATTGTATTTTTTTTTAAATTTATAATATGAGAGAATATGACAAGCTATGGAATGTGTTGATTGTTTCCACACATCCATGAGAAAAGTAATCACTTGATGCAGCAAATCTATTGTTTTTGGCTACATGATGTGAGTAGATTAATTATTATAGTTGAGTATTTAAGTTTATTTATATCTTATTTCATTTGCTCTATTCAGTTAATATTTATATCTTATTTCATTTGCTCTATTCAGTTAAAACTAAATGTAACAAATTTATCATAATTCTCATTATAAGTAATTTTATTGTCTATGCTTAAAAAAATGAATTAATTCTCATTAATTCATTTTTTTGAAATATTCTACTAATTTTATTTGTCAAAAAAAGGAAAAAAAAAATAGTCTACTAATTTTAATAGTCCTTGATAATTTAGGGACATTTGTAAAAAAAAATGATAAAAGGAAATTTTATATGTAATCATATCTATAATTATTGATCAATCATTTTAATTATTTATATAATTGTATTTTTTTTAAAAAAAATTAGAATATGAGAGAATATGACAAGCTATGGAATGTGTTGATTGTTTCCACACATCCATGGGAAAAGTAATCACTTGATGCAGCAAATCTATTGTTTTTGGCTACATGATGTGAGTAGATTATAGTTGAGTATTTAAGTTTATTTATATCTTATTTCATTTGTTCTAATCAGTTGATATTTCCTGTACTGGTCGAAGAGTGAAACCCAACCACCGAGCTTGAATACTCGGCCCGATCCGAAAATTAAGGATAAGAAGTTAATATCACCTTTAATTATCCTGATATTATCTGAAATAACCGTATCCGGTTAAAAGAGATAATATCCCTTAAATAAAGGGATCGGATATTGATATTATCCTTAAATAAATCCTGATATTATCTGAAATGACCTTATCTGGTTAAAAGAGATAATATCCCTTAAATTAAGCAAATCACATCTCAAAAGAGATTGAAGAGATAAAAGGAGATAAATCCAGATCTCTAAAAGATATGGGAATCCTATTATAAAAGGAAGAGTACCCCCGATAGAAACTCACTTTTCGCTAACCCCGGTAACTCTCCCTTAAGCGTATTAGAGGAATTAGCTCGACCAAGAGACTATCAGACAATCCTTGCTCGCTGGTATCCATCGGATACAAGATTAGGGGATCGAGATCACCGTACCACCAAGGGTTGAACCTAGAACTACGTCTGGCTTTGATTCCCATTGGGATACGTAGGACCGGAATATTACATTCTGTCAAGCCAAAGTCTAAAACAACCCCCATTGTTCACTCTTGGTTTAACGTTCTACGGCGAGATTCCGGCAAGTCGGATCTCGACAGGAACATTTGGCGCCCACCGTGGGGCCGAGGCAAACTTTCCCCGACCTCACATTCACCGGCATCTGTCGAGCGATTGATTAGATGAGCTATCAAACTATGGTGATGAAGCTTCTTCAAATTCTATATTTTCGTCATTATGGAATTCAGATTATTCAAATATTTCCTCTGTTAATGCCAAGCAGCGAAAGTTCATTGGTGCTAATCATAAACTCAGATATTACAATAATAAAGGTTTATCTAGAACCAGGAGAGACAAAAGTTAGCTACACTTTAAGGATGATGTGTTTGACTCAGCATCATATCATGCATATCATGCATCCTCAACATAACAATGATACCATTTTGCCAAGCTTAGAGTGAAACCCGACAATGGCAGAGGGTCTTGTTCTCCGCGGCACCATGCGTGGCCACACCGACGAAGTCACCGTCATCGCCACCCAAATCGACAACTCCGACATGATCGTTTCCTCCTCTCTCGCGACAAATCAATCATCGTCTGGCACCTCACCAAAAAGGACACCACCCACCAAACGACCCTGCATTACTCACCACCAACTCCGATGACACTCTCCGATCACCGACGCCGGAAACTTTGCCAGAGAGTTTCTCGTCGAGTCAAAGAAGCTCTGGTACCTTTGCGTACGCCATGAACTTCCCCATCCAGTACTCCCTCGGCGCAGTCACTCAGGTCTTCTCCGGCCAAGTCGGTATCCTCGAACTCGCCGCTGTCTCCGATGAAAACTCCGTCAACGCCGGCTTCTGCTTCGGTGTCACGCTTGGGATCGGAAGCGCGTTGGAAACGCTTTGTGGAAAAGCTTTTGGAGCCGGAAAAGTTGAGATGTTAGCTATATACATGCATAGATCATGGGTGATTCTCAACACCACCGCTCTATCCCTCATCTTTCTCCACGTCTTCGCCAAACCCTTTCTGAAGCTGATAGGGCAGACGGCAGTGATATCGGAGGCGGCGGGGGTGTTCGCGGTATGGATGATCCCGCAGCTATTTGCGTACGCCATGAACTTCCCCATCCAGAAGTTCCTATAGGCGCAGAGCAAGATCATGGTGATGGTGTGGATATTGGCAGCGGCACTGGTGTTGCACACGGTGGTCAGCTGGTTGCTGATGGTGGAGATGGGGTAGGGACTGGTGGGTGTTGCGGTGGTGCTGAACTCGTCGTGGCGGTTCATAGTGGTTGCTCAGGTTGTGTATATATTGAGACCTTCACCACCGGGGACACCTTTGTTTTCAACTTTGCTAATGGGCAACACCACGTTGCCAAGATTACAAAATCAGCTTTTGATGCGTGTAGCGGAGGGAGCACTTGATGCAGAAGAAAGACGAAATAGTGTACGCTTGTCAGAGAGCTGAAGAAGATATCTTAGAGAGCTCGGCCACCACACCACGGCCTCAGAGTGAAGAAGATATCTTAGAGAGCTCGGCCACCACAGCTCGACCTCAGAGAGCTGAAGAAGATGTCTTAGAGAGCTCGACCGGCACAACTCGGTCTAGGAGAGCACGACCACAGTAGCTTGAGGGAACGCCTAAATCAGAGGCCGCGAAATGCTCAGGTGATATTGTTCTTTAAATCTAGTTTAAACCTAATATGATTTGATATGTTTTGCTCCACGCCTTTAATGTTGTGATATGCAGCATCATATCATATTATTTATATGTCTGAGCAAAGTGATGTTCGGATGATACCACTCCCAGAGTCACAAAATTTGTGACTACAAAGTGGTTGAGCTCCGGCTCCCTTGAAAATAACAGGTCGAAGCCCCATGCTTCCCTTTCCAAAGGTCGAGCCAAAACTCCCTCTCAAAATTTTACTAAGAGGAAAACGAGTTGAAGCTCCTCAAATTAAAACCATGGAGACCGAGTCAGACTCCCTCTATAAAAATCATAGAGATCGAGCTCTCCCTTGGAAAACAAAATTCCACCAGCTCCAGCACTCAAACACCATACTAACTAACCTAAAGAGGCTGACCGAGCTAAAGTCTACCGAGTTGAGGTCGAAACGCCGAGCCTATAAAGGTAAACAGCTAAAGACCTAAAGAGGATGACCGAGCTAAAATCGACCGAGCTGCCGTCGAAACGCCGAGCCTATAAAGGTAAACAACTAAAGACCTAAAGAGGCTGACCGAGCTAAAGTCGACCGAGTTGAGGTCGAAATGCAGAGCCTATAAAGGTAAAAAACAGCTAAAGACCTAAAGAGGCTGACCGAGCTAAAGTCGACCAAGTTGAGTTCGAAATGCCGAGCCTATATAGGTAAACAGCTAAAGACCTAAAGAGGCTGACTGAGCTAAAGTCGACCGAGATGAGGTCGAAATGCGGAGCCTATAAAGGTAAACAGCTAATGACCTAAAGAGGCTGACCGAGCTAAAGTCGACCGAGTTGAGGTCGAAATGCCGAGCCTATAAAGGCAAAAAACAGCTAAAGACCTAAAGAGGCTGACCGAGCTAAAGTCGACCGAGTTGAGGTCGAAATGCCGAGTCTATAAAGGTAAACAGCTAAAGAGGCAAGTACCAAAAGAGGTGACCGATCTAAAATCGATCGAGCTGCCGTCGAAACGCCGGACCTAAAGAGGCAAGTGCCTAAAGAGGTGACCGAGCTAAAATCGACCGAGCTGCCGTCAAAACGCCAGACCTAAAGAGGCAAGTACCTAAAGAGGTGACCGAGTTAAAATCGACTGAGCTGCCGTCGAAACACTGGACCTAAAGAGACAAGTGCCTAAAGAGGTGACCGAGCTAAAATCAACCGAGCTGCCGTCGGAACGCCGGACCTAAAGAGGCAAGTGCCTAAAGAGGTGACCGGGCTAAAATCGACCGAGCTGCTGTCGAAACGCCGGACCTAAAGAGGCAAGTGCCTAAAGAGGTGACCGAGCTAAAGTCAACCGAGTTGAGGTCGAAATGCCAAGTCTACAACGGTAAAAACACCTTATCGCCTGAAAAGGTATTTCAAGACCTAAGAAGGTAGGTAAGAACCTACAGATATTTCGAGTTATGACTATTTCGACTAAATCGCGTAACACGCTGAAACTAAACAAGTACTAACTTAGGAAAATAATTGCAAAAAGTAAGCCGCATGTAGGTCCATTAATAACAATGGGCCAAGCCCAGAATACATAAGAGTGCAAAATAAAAAGGGCATCACCCAAAAAACAACGTGTTTCCTAACCTACTAATACAAATTCATGAGTCAAGGTCATCCTCGGCATTTGGAGGGAGGGTAGTAGACTGGCCAGGTAGGCCCACTTCACCTTCACCTTCGGGTCCCTCCTCGGCCGCTTTCCCCTTGCCCTCTTCCCCTTGAGATACGGCCTCCTAATCCTCCAGCTCGGATAATGGAATTAGGATTCCATCTCGGTTAAAATCCTTGTCCACGTCAGCACAGGAGAAGTCAGCATTCGGATTGAAACACTGAATCTCCTTCACAGCTCGGGAAAAGTCATCAACACGCTCCCTCATGATAGAAGCCTCGGCTTCAGCCAGATCAGAACGGAGCCTCAGATTATCCTCCTTCTCGGTTTCCAGCAAATTCCTCAACTCAAGACTGGCTTCCTTCTCGGTTTGAAGCCCTTCCACGACCTTCTGAAGGTTGAGCCGGTCGGCTCTTTCCATTTCCAGCTCGGCCATAAGGGTGGTATTGCCTTTTTCCAGCTCTACCTTTTGGGCTTTCAATTGCCCAATTAGCCGAGCTTGCTCTTCACACTTTGCCACGACTTTTTCAAACTCATCCCCAGTGAGCAAAGTTCGGGCAGCTTCCGCCTTCATACTTTTCATTATTAGAAAGCTCGTGGCTCGAAAAATAGGAAATGGAGGAGACTCAGAAGAGCATAAGCGACCGCAGCTTTCCTGCTCGCATCATGGCCCAATTCTAGTAAAAGCTGAGCATATGCTGGCTTAATAACTTGAGAACCCACTAAAGGGCCAGAGTTAAAATTGTCTAGGTAAGAACAAAGGGCAGAAGCCCAAAGCCCAGGTCGAGCTATGCTCCCTCGCACTATGCATCGAAAAAATTCGAGGTCGAGCAATGCTTCCTTCCTCGCAATAAAAATCCTAGGCCAAGCACAACACCTTCGCAACAAGATAAAGTCCACAGCAGATCATGCATGTTAGAGACCCAAGATTCGAAAGAAATCCTGGTAGTGTTCAACCAAATAAGCCGGAATCCCAAGTAAGACTTGGCTCCGCACAAAAATCCGAGCAGTGCTCGGCCAAGCAAGATGATAACCCAAGAAAGGCTTGGTTCTACAAAAAACAGATTTCCGAGCAATGTTCCCGCGAATCATAGTCCAAAGTCCTCGGCACCAAAAAGCGTGTTAAGACATGCGGGTTGAAATTTAAGCTCTTTTGCTTATTTCAAGCTCGGAGCTCGGGGGGCTTATGGGGATAAAGGAAGGATATTCTCGGAAATCACAGAGAAAGGATATCCCTTAGCCTACAGCCCGATTGTTGTTATGAAGAACTTGTATGAAAACTATTTTCTCATACAAATTGGAAAGGATATTAGGAAAGTTTATTCTGAGATACATCTTCAAGATCGGTAAAAATAATGACATTCAAGGTCAAGTGTCAAGTTAGTGGGTATTTCAAAATCCACCAGATGAAAGGGTTAAGAGCTACTCGAAGAAAATGTTAAGAGCTCTCATTCGGAAAAAGGTGAGTCAAGTTCAGACTCTCAAGATAACCATCTTGAAGGCATCAAAAAATTTCAGTTGAAATACAAGCCTGAGGTAAAGTCCTTATGACCGAGTTTGAGCTTGACTTTCCAAAAGATCGGTTCAAGCCCGAATCATTGATAAGTTGAATCATAGCTACCAGCTTCTAAACTTGTCTTAATAAAGGTAAGATTGAAGTATCTTCTGTTCAGAACATGTTACTGGCCGAGATGTGAACCTCAACCACTAAACTCAAGTACTGCCCGAGATGTGAAACTCGGCCACCGAGCTTGATAAGTCGAAGTAAGAGGATCCATGCAAATCCAGTACTTTATCAACACTAAGGACAAGCTCAGCTTCTTTCATAAAGCTTTTGCGCTCTTCTGAGCTCAAAGCTTGGGGAGCTTATATACTGATCGAGATGTTAAACTCGGCCACCGAGCCTACCAAACTAAAATATTGGATGAGAAGTAAAGCTAGATCTTTAAACCCAAACAAACAAAGGGAAATGATCATTAGACTCGCCCACCGAGCCCGCTGAACTTAAGAAATTGGCCGAAATGTAAAGCTCGCCAACTTGAAATGTGATGCTCGAGCTCCCTACTCGGTCGAGCTCCGGCTCCCAACTACTCGGTTGAGCTCCGGCTCCCGACTTACTGGTTTGAGCTCCGGTTCCCAACTACTCGGTTGAGCTCCGGCTCTCGACTCATCGTTTGAGCTCCGGCTACTCGCGGGGCTTGTATATGGGCCGAGGTGCAAAGCTCGGCCACTTACCTCACTAACTCGAAAGACCAAAAGATGGAACCAAGTTCCTAAGCTCGGCTAAAGTCATGAAAGCTTCTACGCTTTACTAGCTCAAAGCTTGGGGGGACTCGTATACTGGCCGAAGAGTGAAACCCGGCCACCGAGCTTGAATACCCGGCCCAATCCGGAAATTAAGGATAAGAAGTTAATATCACCTTTAATTAACCTGATATTATCTGAAATAACCGTATCCGGTTAAAAGAGATAATATCCCTTAAATAAAGGGATAGGATATTGATATTATCCTTAAATAAATCCTGATATTATTTGAAATGACCTTATCTGGTTAAAAGAGATAATATCCCTTAAATTAAGGAAATCACATCTCAAAAGAGATTGAAGAGATAAAAGGAGATAAATCCAGATCTCTAAAAGATATGGGAATCCTATTATAAAAGGAAGAGTACCCCTGATAGAAACTCACTTTTCGCTAACCCCGGTAACCCCCCCTTAAGCGTATTAGAGGAACTAGCTCGACCAAGAGATTATCAGACAGTCCTTGCTCGCTGGTATCCATCGGATACAAGATTAGGGGATCGAGATCACCGTACCACCAAGGGTTAAACCTAGAACTATGTCTGGCTTTGATTCCCATTGGGATACGTAGGACCGGAATATTACATTCTGTCAAGCCAAAGTCTAAAACAACCCCCATTGTTCACTCTTGGTCTAACGTTCTACGGCGAGATTCCGGCAAGTCGGATCTCGGCAGGAACATTTCCTTTTATATATCATATTATTATCAGCTAATATAACTGGGAAATAGAATTTTTGAAGCAATGAATTATGAAGATTTATAAAAAATTTAATTAAAATTCAATAGGCAAAATATCAGGTTGTAGCTTTTGATTGGATTTTGAGATAGTAACAACATCAAGTTTTTTGTTAAAAAAAAAAAAAACATCAAGTTTGAACCAAGGTTTACAAAACCGGACCGGTCGGTCCGACCGGTTTAACCGAGACCTAGACCGGTTCGGTTGAACTCCAGAACCGGCCTTGCTTGAAACCGGTCTCAGAACCGTCGAATCGGTTGTGGACCGGTCTGGACCGGTTTCCTGAAGAAAAAAAAGAAAGAAAATAGTATAAAAGGATTTAGGTCATCCTAGTTAAAACTCAATTCTTTTGTTTTGTAACATACGTGGGCTGATTGTAGATTTTGGATTGGCTTCCCCTATGAAGATGATTTTAATATATATATTTACATTTATTTAGTTTAATTTCAAAATTAAAAAATTGTGCTTAATAATTTTAATTGTTATGTTATTTTTTTGTTTATTATTGTTACAAATATTATATTAAAAATTAAAATAATATTATTTAATTATAACCGGTTCAACCTCGATTGGACCATTGAACCTTGAACCGCTGCCTTCATTGATTCGATGGCCGGTCCGATTTTGTAAACCTTGGTTTGAACCATTAAAAATTCTAGATGAAGTTTCTACGATAACCTCTTGTCATATGGGTAACTCAACACTCGAATCTCTCAACTCCTCATTACAAAAAAAATCCTTCAAACCAAACTAAATAAAATTAACAAACCATTGAAAATCCTTCAATTCAAACCCAATTAGAGAATGATCTCATTTCATAGAAAAGAGAAGAACAATAAAACAAAATAACTTGATGTGCCATGATAATTGATAAACACCTCCCCTCTCGCTCCACCGTCCCTGGCATCAATTACATCATAGGACGAATAAAAGTGTTTGCAGAATTAAAATCCCTTAAAAGAATTACTAAAAAAGAGAATTAGCAATCTACCATAGGATAATTACCTTCCATCATCAGCTTTAATCAAATTCACAGCCCCGTCATCACTTCTTGTGTGATAGCATCACTTCTTGTGTAATAGGCTAATAGCTCCTTCTCCCAACTCCAACCCCAGCGACCTCCAAAAGCAAAGAATCTCATAGTTATAGACGTAGAAGGGAAGAATAAATAATGGAGAAAATCTATGATTAACAAATTGTTTTGAAAGCCCAATCACGCTCCTTCTTCATATTTTGTGGCACCTGCTAGATGGTTAGCTGCAAACAGGACATATAAAAATCAAAAGCATAAATTCCTTTCATTTTGTATAATCACTTGTGGAAAATATGTAATGAATGAGCAATGTTAATGTCCGGATTATTAAAAGTAGACGTTAAAAATAAGACGGTGGCATAACCGTAATTATCAGGATCATTTTAACATCTAATTTTAAACAACAGACCTTAAAAAAATGAGTTCAAATGTTTTTTTGTGAAAGTACACGTTAACACAAACTCGTGCACCTTCCTTCTTCACCTGCACTTTCACTACTCTGCCTCTATTCTCGAACACCACCTCTTCTTCCCTAACCCTTCTCAAGCACCGCGAGCTTTTCTCCACAACCACCATTGTGAGGTCTTCTCCTCTACCACGGCGACCGTATTCTTTGGTGAGTTCTCTTCTCTCTACTCTTCTCTTCTCTCTGCCCTAACGTCTCACTGCGACCGTGTTTTCTGTCTCATTTAAGGTTCTCCATGCGCAACAAAAAAAACCCTGAGCCACTCTCCTTCACCACTGAGCCACTCTCCCTCTCCTCTTTGTGAACCCGTTGAAACACCCGTTGTGCCCCGATGTTTTATTAGATTAAAGTCTTCTTACTTAATTTCTTAATCATGTGCTTAGCGTGAATGTAAAGAATTTGATGCCTCAAGCCTTGACAGGAAGCACGATGGTTTGCAAGCAAAGATTAAAGGAATGCAGAAACACAACTGGAAGATAAAAGCAATACAGAATGACACCAGAAATTTGATGGTTCAGCTATATTTTCATATAGCCTACGTCCATGTGAGGGGAGCAGTATCTTTCCACTATGATCAACCAAAAGGAAACAAGAACAAGAGTTCTTTTACAATAGAGCCACACACTATGAGTGTTCTACCCTTAGCCCCTTTTACAACCAAGTTTTTCTTCACACACAAACTCTAACTCACTCTGTTTATGTTTTCCCTCAAGAACCCTCTCTAATTCTCTCTTGATCCTTTCTTTCACACTGATTTCAACAAGTTACAGAATGAATGCAGCTTAGCCTCTTTCCCCTGGTGCTTATACAACTAGTCGACATCATATATATAGGCACACATACCGAACTCAAATAGAAGAAATTAGTTAGATCAGTTTCAAAAACCCATGAGATGTTAGTTGTGATCAGTAACTAACATATAACAGAAAAAACTGATTTAACTAACTTAATCACTAACTGATTTCTGGAGACACATTAACAATTCTCCACCTTGTCTCATAAATCAGTGGAAGCTTGATCATAGACTATCCCTGCTCACCTCAAAGCTCCTCACTTTTCTTCAAAACCAATCAAGTCCAAGCAATTCTTGAACTTTCCAAGAGGTAGTGACTTTGTTAAAGCATCAGCTGGATTCTCCTCTGAAGCAATTTTCTCCACCTTGACCTCTTTAGATTCAATCACATCTCTTATGAAATGCAGTCTCACATCAATGTGTTTTGACCTTTCATGGTAGACTTGATGTTTTGATAAGTGTATGGCACTTTGGCTATCACAGCATATTGTTATAATGTCTTGGGTTATTCCAAGTTCACCAATAATGCCTTGGAACCACATAGCTTCCTTTGATCGCTCGCAAGGGCTATGTATTCTCGCTTGTCTTGTTGACAAGGCTACTACAGATTGAAGAACTGATTTCCAGCTCACAACAAGTACCATACAAAGTGAACACATATCCTGTTAAGGACTTCCTTGTGTCTATGTTCCCCGCATAATCTGAGTCCGCATAGTCTTTTACTGCTACTTCTCCTTGTTGTTTCCTTTTGAACTTCAAACCATTTGCCAAGGTTCCATTCAGGTATCTAAGAGTCCACTTTAAAGCTTTCCAGTGGGGCTGTCCAGGATCTGCCAAGAACCTGCTAATGACACTTACTGCATGTGCCAAATCAGGTCTGCTGCATACCATGCCATACATTATGCTGCCAACTCCACTTGCATAGGGAACCGATGCCATTTTTGCTCTTCCTTCTTCAGACTGAGGACCTTGCTGTACTGAGAGCTTATCATGCTGTCCAAGAGGTGTGGTAACTGGTTTAGCTTTATGCATTCTAAACCTCCTGACTACCTTCTTCATGTAGCCTTCTTGACTTAGGAACAATTCCCCTCTTGATCTGTTTCTGATAATGTCCATTCCCAAAATCCTCTTAGCTTCACCTAGATTTTTCATTTCAAATTCTGCATTCAATCTTGCTTTAAGATTGTCCAGTTCTTCATTACTTGAGCATGCTATCAATATGTCATCAACATAAAGAAGTAGGTCTAAAATGAGTTCACCATGCTTTCTTAATGTGTAAACACAGCTATCATAGCTGCACCTTTGAAAGATTAGTTTCATCAAGAAGTCATGAAACCTTTTATACCATTGTCTGGGACTTTGCTTAAGGCCATATAGGGATTTTTTAAGAAGACATACTTTGTTTATGTCTTCCCCAAAGCCCTCTGGTTGATGCATATAGATAGTTTCCTCAAGGTCACCCTGAAGAAATGCCGTTTTTACATCTAATTGTTCTAGATTCAAGTCAAACTGAGTTGCTATGCTAAGAAGAATTCTGATAGAGCAGTGCTTCACCACGGGTGAGAAGATTTCATGAAAGTCCACTCCCTCAACTTGTGTGAATCCTTTGGCCACAAGTCTAGCTTTAAATCTTGCATTCTCAATGCCTGGAATTCCCCCCTTTCTCTTATAGATCCACTTACAACCAATAATTTTCTGGTTTTTAGGTGGATCTACAAGTATCCAGGTTCTGTTCCTCTCCAATGATCTCATTTCTTCAGTCATTGCCTCCAGCCATTCCTTGTTGTTGATGCTTCTCAGGGCCTCCATGTAGCTACTTGGTTCAGATTCTTGGAGTTCATCTACAACTGTGAGGGCATAATGGATCAGGTCAGCATAGCCAAATTTTTTGGGTGGGACAATGACTCTTCTTGCTCGATCTCTGACAAGGTTGTAGTCATTTTCTGCCTGTTGAATGGAATACTCATCAACTGCTTCATTTGGTTGGACTGCTTCATCACTTCTCTGATTAGGCAGCAGCTCCACCTCAATTTGAGTATCATCAGTAATCTTCACCTGCTGCTTCTGATTTTTATTTCTGCTGGCCATTCTTGATTCAGCGAATATAACATCTCTGCTGATTAAGCATTTAGGCTCTCCTGGCTCCATCCTCCAAAGTTTATAACCTTTGATGCCATGAGGATAGCCAATAAAGGCACATCTGATAGCTCTGGCTTCAAGCTTGTCTTGCTTTATATGAGCAAAAGCTAATGCTCCAAAGACTCTGAGTTTTGAATAGTCTGCTGGCTTGCCACTCCAAAGCTCAATTGGAGTCTTAAAGCCTACTGTTGAGGAAGGACACCTGTTAATTAGGTAGATTGCAGTAGTGGCAGCTTCACCCCATAAGCTTTTTGATAATCCTAAGCTAAGGAGCATGCATCTGACTCTCTCAAGGATGGTTCTGTTCATCCTCTCTGCAATGCCGTTTTGCTGAGGTGTTCCAGCAACTTTTCTGTGCCTAGAGATGCCATTTTTCCTGCAGTATTTGTTAAATTTCTCTGAAACGAATTCCAGGCCATTGTCAGTTCTTAAACACTTTAGATTGGTCCCTAGCTGATTACTTATTAGAGTATGCCACTCCTTAAAATTGTCAAAGGTGTCACTCTTATGTTTTAGAATATAAATCCAAACCTTCCTAGAGTAGTCATCTATTATAGTGAGGAAATAGAGGCCTCCTCCATGTGTCATTGTCCTAGCAGGCCCCCATAAATCTGAATGAGCATATTCAAAAGGTTTACTAGTGCTATGGAAAGCAGGGCCAAAAGAGATTCTTTTTACCTTGCCTGCTACACAATGACCACGTAGGTCCAGCTTCTCTATTCGATCACAATTCAGAAGATTCTGTTTAGCTAACTGGACTAATCCCTTTTCACTGACATGACCTAACCTCATATGCCACAATTGAGTTTTATTAGGTTGCATTTGGCTAGCAACAGGTTCCTGTGCAATTATTGTTGAACCACTTAAAATGTATAAGCCATTTCTTAGATTTCCCTTAGCTATGATATGTTTTCCATTAAGGATCATCATATTTCCATGTTCAATTTTAGTCACATAACCTAAACAATCAAACATGCTTAAGGATATTAGATTTCTTTTGAGTTCTGGCACATACCTGACACCCTACAACACAGATTCTTGTCCATTGAACATTTTTAGTCTAATAGATCCAATACCTTGTACCTTGCATGGTTTGTTGTTGCCAAGTAGAACCACTCCACCTTCTTTGATGTGTAGGGACTCAAAGTAGTCCTTCCCGGGACACATGTGGTATGTGCGGCCCGAGTCCATAACCCAGTCTTTCTCACCTTCAGTGTTTGAGACCACCAAGCTTTCTATAGTTTCATATCCCTCAGATGCTATAGTTGCATCACCTGATTCCAGAGGTTTCTTGAAACCTTTGTTCTTTCTTTCTGGACAGTTTCTTTTGAAATGGCCCCTTTGATGACAGTGAAAGCATTTATACTTGCTTTGACCTTTGGACTTTGATCTATTCTTGGATGTCATGCCATTCCTTTTATCTGATCTTCCTCTAGAAACATTCAAACATTTTGCATTGTTATTAGTCTTTATTTCTTGCCTTCTTTGCAGCTCCTTGGTTCTGATGGAGTATTGAACCTCTTCAAGTGAGATGGTTTGATCCTTGTCCCTTCCAAACAAGAATGCATCTTTAAAATGCTCAAAACTGTTTGGTAATGCACTGAGCAGTATGAGTGCTTTATCCTCATCATCCAATCTCACATCAAGATTTTCCAAATCATCCAAGATCTTATTGAAATCAGGTATTTGTTCTGATAGAGGCAATTCATCAGTCATCTTGAATGAGTATAGATGCTGCTTTGAAAACAGTCGATTAGCCACTGATTTGGTCATATATAGGGACTCTAGTTTGAGCCAGAGTGCTGCAGCAGATTGTTCCCTGGCCACCTCCCTTAGAACTTTGTCTCCTAGGCATAGAATTATAGCACTCCTAGCCTTTTCTGTCAGTTCCTTCCTTTCCCTTTCAGACAAGGTCTTGGGAAGAGCAACATCCCCCTTCAAAGCATCAGCCAAACCATTATGCACCAAGATGGCTTGCATCTTGATTCGCCATAAGCCAAAATCATTTGAGCCCGAAAACTTCTCTATGTCGAATCTTGTTGATCCCATTTTTCCAGCTTCCTCTTTCAGCAACCTTCCCACAGACGGCGCCAATTGTAAAGAATTTGATGCCTCAAGCCTTGACAGGAAGCACGATGGTTTTCAAGCAAAGATTAAAGGAATGCAGAAACACAACTGGAAGATAAAAGCAGTAAAGAATGACACCAGAAATTTGATGGTTCAGCTATATTTTCATATAGCCTACGTCCATGTGAGGGGAGCAGTATCTTTCCACTATGATCAACCAAAAGGAAACAAGAACAAGAGTTCTTTTACAACAGAGCCACACACTATGAGTGTTCTACCCTTAGCCCCTTTTAAAACCAAGTTTTTCTTCACACCCAAACTCTAACTCACTCCGTTTCTGTTTTCCCTCAAGAACCCTCTCTAATTCTCTCTTGATCCTTTCTTTCACGCTGATTTCAACGAGTTGCAGAATGAATGCAGCTTAGCCTCTTTCCCCTGGTGCTTATACAACTAGTCGACATCATATATATAGACACACATACCGAACTCAGATAGAAGAAGTTAGTTAGATCAGTTTCAAAATCCCATGAGATGTTAGTTGTGATCAGTAACTAACATATAACAGAAAAAACTGATTTAACTATATCACTAACTGATTTTTGGAGACACATTAATAGTGAAAATGCATAAAAATTAAAACTTAAGTTAAATAACATACAACTTTAGTTAATAAAAAACAACACACCATATTTAGGTTATACATACACACATAAGTCTTATAAACATATTACAAAACACTGTTGAGGATATCCTCTCAGTAGTATCCCTCACAGGCATATACTTAACAAAAGTCATACTTAGCGGAAAATATAAAAATACTTCTTAGACACACTGGACATACTATCTATACTCTAATCACCATGGGTCACAGCTCGACCTTCGACCTCTGGTTCGTAAGGAGTTCCATCCAACTCCTCAGCAACCTCTGTTTCTTACAGAGTTCCGTCCAGCTCCTCGGCAACATATTCCTCCATCAGGTCTTCTAACATAAATAAAGTAGATACACAAAAATACAGAAATATAGGGGATAAGAAGCAATTATATCATAAAAAAGCGGAACATGGTCATAGTATATAATATAATAAAAGTCACAGACAAACATTACTCTAAATCAACCATCATCCATAATTCAATATATATCATCATATACCATCAACTTATGCAATCTAACACTTTATGCTAACGTGGCCACTATCAATTCCTTCACACATTCCTCGTTGGGAATGTCAGTCAGTTGTTCAAGCGACAGGTGTCAAATTCTCGGTGCACATTCTCTTCCATGGTGAGAATGCTCACGCAAAGCAATGACACTATAGCTGCACGATTATCCTGGTGCACACCCTGTCCACTCCCGAGGGTGCTCATGAAATTCAATGACACTATAGCTGCACAACCTATATCTAAGGTGGAACGGTCTAGCGAGAACTCCTGACCTCGTGTATTCCAAATGCACGGTTGTGAACAACAATGTAAACATATGAATCTCACCAACCCACATTAACAACAACATATTGCCTTAACCTTCCATCAAAACCTCAACACATGTTCTATGTCACAACTCCTCTTTGAAATAATTAGTTTAGGCTAAGCACCTCTAAATCACCATCATTCTCACACCCAAAAAATTATCCCCCGAACAATATATATATCTTTGCTTAAAATCCACTAAGCACAATATTAAAACAGCCAGATCATGCATAACACAATATCAACAACATATTCCAATATCACCACAATAACACAATATCAATTCAATAATGATAATAAAGTCAAATCAACCATAAACAATATAAAATCATCCTAACGTCGATAAACCCACAATCCCAAAATCATCATTGGTTTTTCAGAAAAGCATTCAACGTGATTTTGGTCTTGTCGACTACTCGACCACTAGTAGGGTTTAGGTCGCCCTACACAATTATTATATAATATACTACTTATCGATTCCTGTGAACACCCATTTTTGTCCGTCCTCATTTTATTCTAATTTTTATGTTATTATGTTTCAGGGAGACTAAAAATAATAGTGAAGAAAGAAAGAAGAAAAAGAAAATAACCAAGAAGCGAGGAGGAGGTTCATATTTAATTTTCTGTTGGACGAGTAAGTCTTCCATTGCATGTTTAACTTTCTGCCGGACGAGTAGGTCTTCCATTGCATGTTTAACTTTCTGTCGGACGAGTAGGTCTTCCACTGCATGTTTAACTTTCTGTCGGACGAGTAGGTCTTCCATTGCATGTTTAACTTTCAGGCTGGAGGCTAAAGAATAAAGAAAGAATAAGAAAAAGATAATGAAGAAAGGAGGAATAAAAGAAGGAGAAAAGGACAATCAACGTAAAGAAGAAAGGAGATGGAGTTAATTCTCCTAACCCTAAAACACCCCATTTTACATATCAGACAAAACCTATCTTCCTCTTCCCACTTCCAGTCGCCCCTACACCTCCTCTACCCATTGGTCCTTCTTCTTCCTCATCTCCTCCTTCATTTTAACCTAGCAGCCCCACTCCTAATCCTAAAAAAAACCCATTTTACGTATCAGACAAAACCCCATCTCCTCCACTCTCTTAACCGCACCACACTTCCTTCTCTCTTCAAACACGCAACCTTCACATCAAATCGCCTCATTTCCTCTACCCGCGCCACCTCCAACTGGGAACACGCGATCTCTGCTCAGAACTGCCCAAGCTCCGGATTTCGTGAGACCAACCTTGAAGTCGTTGGGTAAGGAGAAGCATGAAGTCCTCTCCCCTACCCATACCCCTATAAAGGGCAACACAGAAGACGGAAGAAAGGGGGGAGGGGGGGTTTCTTTGGGTTTTGAGAGAAAAGAGAGTTTTTTCCGTTTTGACAGAAAAGGGGAGTTTTTTTTGGGTTTTGACAGAAAAGGGGGTCAAGAAATTCTTTGATCTGTGTATGTCAATTTTGAAAAATTTCTCAGATTTCTTGTTCTTTTTTTTTTTCTGTGGAGAGTGTTCCGTTTCTTCTCGTTGTTTTTTTGGTTTTGTTGAGAAACTTGGAAAAAGTAGATTGAGAAGTCAGGGAGAGTCACATCTATTGTACTTAGTCACTGTTATTTGGAATTCATTCTCTGTGATTTGGGGAACATTAATGGGAATATCAAAGGAAGATCTTGTTTGATAACCTTAATTTCTTCCCCTTGACAACTGAATTAGGAACACTGTTCTTATTAGGTTTTTATTTATTTTTGTTCTTGCTAAAATGGTTCATGTTCTACTAGGATTGTATGCTGAGTTACTATAGGATTGGATATGAGTTTTGGGTTTCTTTCCCTTTGTGCTAGACCATGCACCTGTTATGGTGATTAAGGGGTGCTTTGTTTTAGTTTGCAAGCCATATGTTTGTTGGAAGCCGTGTCTGTTAGAAGACTTGAGTGAGTTCAATGCTTTATAAACTTGATTTGATAAAATTTGAAAATATGCCTTAGTTGATGAATTCCTGGGATGAGTTTTAGTCAAATGCTTAAATTGTGTGCTTAAGAAGAATCAAAACTCTGTAAATGATTTGTTGATTTTCAAGAATATTTTTAAATGACATTTTATGTTTATTGAGGCTATCATCTAAAATTTCCAGCCTTGTCATTAACTCATTATGGTGATTGCAATGTTATTAATGTAATTGATCTTCTTTTTTTTGGGTTCTTTTTTATTTTCTTAAATAATAATAAATGCTAAAGTTAGTAGTTTCTCTTCAAAATGGAAATCTTTTGAAAATAATGAATCCCTTTGATTGCATAATTGATTGATTCTAAAAAATTCAAGTAAAAAGGGTAAAGTAAATATTTTCAAAGTTACTAAAAATTTGTACAAATTAATTTGGGTAACCATTTTTAATGGATGTTCTAGGGTGCCATGGGGTTCAATCTTCATGCCTTCCCTAAACATAATCGGCTCCCGAACTCGATCTTAGTTTCAAAGACCGTTTTTAAGGGTTTTCCAATTTTTCATAAATTAAATAAAATTGGTGGCGACTTCATGTTCATTCTCTAAAAGAAAACATCAAGTTTTCTTTTTGGTCGCAACAGATGGAGACTCCACTGGGGATTCTTTTAAGAGTGTGAAGCCCATAAAAATTGGTTTTGCAAATTTTTAGTAACTTGTAGTTTATTTGTTTTACCTTTTATTGCTATATCATGCTGTTTTTTTTTTCCTTACAATAATTAAATGACAAAACTAAAAAATGTTTTTTATTTTTAGTGATGTTTGTTTGGATTGTCCTTTTTGTTTGGGTTTTCCTTTTATTTAAATGAGAAAAATTAGTTGTACATGCATTTTAACTCATGTTATTCTTATATATGTTTCACTAACAATGTTTTTGTTTCCTCCTCCTTTCTTTTCTTTTTTCCCATGTTTTAACAATAGGGTAGAGGACTTATAACCATTTTTATATATACCTATGTTTTTGTTTTGCAGGTTTTTCTTGTCTTTTATTTTATTTTTTATTTTCAAGTGTTACAGGTTTGTATGCCCCCTTCACACACATCACTATCACATATTGCACACACACTTAGCTCTATACCCGAGCTTGCTCAAAAACCCAAGGATTAGGCGGTGCTCCGACATTGTCATTGAAGAGATCTTGTACCTCCCTGATACTTGTTGGTTCACCACTCAGATTGTACATGAGATCATGTAATAGTCAAATTTAGAGGGTTTATCCATACTTGTGACTAGATTCATGAATCAGATCCTTATAAGGGCAATCTGGGGACCATGACTTTTAGAGATCTGGACTCGTCCCAATTTTCACTAATAGAACAAACCTAGTGGCCGACCTGTTTAGAGTCCTGACCTTAGGGTGTGTCCATCCTTAGGTTTTACCTGGCTTATGACAAAAGGGGCCGTACTTTTCTTTCCTTTCTCTATCATCATAAGCATAAATTGTCATGCATATTCATTGTGAATATTCACAAAACTAGGGGCGTCTCATTGCCGCCTCAAACCTGAATGACATATTCGAATATTATTGTACATCTAATAGGCGATATGTCATAATGAAGGTGATGCATTGTCAGCATACCCGTCAGGGTTTTCAACCCCATTGGATCTCATGCAACATGAATCATGCAAGATATATTTGTTTCACTATACTCATTTTTGTTGGAAGACTTTGGTATTCATCTTATAGCAAGAAAATGGAAAAGTCTGGTTCCGAAAAGAGTACTAGCAATGGAAAAGAAATACGAGAACATGATGGATAAGCTCAAATATCACACTTCCCAGCTGGTGGAGCGATTTGACCATCCACATTCGTATGAACCATTTCCTTCAGATACCACCAAAGGTGACCGAGTTCTTCAATCATTTTGGGGAACTTGCCAAAGGGTTCAGGAAAAATAAGATGAGACTCTTAACATAGTACTTTGTAGACCTCGAAGAAAGATGGAAATTATCAATGTACTTCTTTTATTTTGATCAAAGACTCATGATTTGTATCGAAATATTTATAATGGAATGAAAGTTTTCATCAATGTCCGTCGAGCGTTTTTTAGATGATATCTATTGAGGAGTGCATTCTCCCTTAGATACGTCATCAACTACATTTTTATCCTAAAAACGACGTGTTTTCTGCATAAAAATAAGGACGTTGCTAGAACGGATGTGGTCTATCGAGGAGTGGATTCTCCATTGGACTTGACACCAACTGCATTCAAGCTAGAGGGAATCATACCACTAGATTTGATTGCAGGATGAGTTTTCTTGCCATAAGTGTATACAACAGTCTTCCTAAGAGTACTCTCGCGATCAAACAAAGGATGTTAACTTGCACATGCACACACACACACACAAAATTTAGGGTTAACTAATGGTACTCTTGGATGCTTTACAGAGTCACATACTTCTGAGAATCAGGGAACCATTGCGCGACCTAGGAAAGGTAACACCAATCAAACTCGAGTTCACAATATCAGATATTGGACCAGGATGGCTGCCAATGCGTGTGAGGAAGGAAGAAACTTAAGCTCTGAGATAGATTAAGTGAGGGGAAGGGTAAATGAAATGACTGAAACCCAAGCAAGATTAGAAGCCATACTGCAGGATATGAGGGAATCTCTCAGCATGCTTAATAGAGATGCAAATGAACCTGGTAGGCGACGGATTTCTTCTGTGGTAACAGTACCGATGTTTTCAAACATTAGCACGGGTCTCATTCAGGGAATATCTGGCCCCGACCAGACACATCACACGACACCAATAACACTTCCCATTGGAGAAGGATACCCCCCTTTTGAAATGCCTATCATGAAGTTCCGGGCTATACCGCACCGACATGGGAGCAACCTCATGTATCTACTCACAGTCAGTCAGCGGGAGTTCGAGCTGGTAATGATAAGATGAGAGATGAATGGATGGAGAAAATGGAAGAACAGATAAAAGCAATAAAAGGTCCGAGTACCTACGACCCTCTTCAAATAGAAGAACTCTGTCCCGCCACAGATGTCGTGATCCCCAAAAACTTCGAGATTCCTGATTTTTCCAAATATGATGGAAGTGGGAATCCACGATTTCACCTCATCAGTTATGCCACCAAGATGGCAATTTGGTCCAAGGATGACAAATTCCTTATCAGCTTTTTCCACGAAAGTTTGACTGGCCTCTCCTTAGAATGGTATCTCCAATTGGACCATTCCAAGATCTCGCGATGGATGGAATTGACTGACTTATTCATGGACCAGTACAAGTTCAACCTAGATGCAGCTCCAAGTCGTGAACAGTTGACTGCAATGCAGAAAAGAAATGAGGAGTCCTTCAAGCAATATGCCCAAAGGTGGAGGAGTTTGGCTACACAAGTTCAACCCCCGTTGACTTTATCTGAAATGTGCTCATACTTTTTAGGAACCCTCGGACCACCTTTTATAGGGGCCATGACTAGGGCAGCCTATAAAGATTTCTCTGACTTGATTGCCGTCGGTGAAAGGATTGAATTTTTAGCAAGAGCTGGAAAGCTTCCCATGAATGATGTTGAAGGAAGTGCATCCCGGAAAGGATTCCAACCAAAGAAGAAGGAAGTTGAGGCGAATTATGTACAACGCCAACAAAACTTTCATCCTCAGTACCAAGCACCATATAACCCTAATCCACATATTCCATACCAGACACAAACCCCACTTTACCCGTTACAATCATCATCACAAACCAACACTTACCCACAAAACCAAATCAGCAATATTCCTACCCCTCATCCATATGGCCTTGCCCGCCCATCATACACCCGTTACCCGTCTGTACCTTCACAAAATCGCCCAAAATATCCTTCGCCTCCCCCAAATTTCCAAAACCAAGGACGTTTCCAAAACCCAAATCTGCCACCCTGTTTGAAATTGTCCATCTCTAACACGGATTTATTCCAACAATTGTTTGATCGTCACTTAATTGCGGGGAACCTGTACGTCCCCTAGAACCACCATTTCCTGCTTGGTACAATCCAAATTAGACTTGCAAGTATCACATGGATATTACAGGACATTCCATTGAGGATTACAAAGCTTTTAAGACGGCAGTGAGAAAGTTGATTTCTTGTGGGAAGCTAGGTTTTGAAGAAGAGGTCGGGCCTAATATTGTTAAAAATCCAATCCTAAACCATAATGATGGAAATCGGGTGAACAATTTGGAGGTAAGAGGGTCCTCAATCAGGAAGGTACTGGAACTACGAGTGCCAATGCAGAAGATCTTCGAAGATCTAAAGAAGGCGAGATACCACGTTGTTGCACCAGTAAGAATTCCAAGAGAAGAAAGGGGGTATGCCGAAGATCTAAGGTGTGACTATCATCATGGTCAAGTGGGGCACGACATCGAAACTTGTTGGGATTTCAAAGTCCGGGTTCAGGGATTACTCACCTTGGGGGTAATTCAAGCTAGACGGGTTGCTGCCGAGGAAATCAATGTAGTTGAAAAAGTTGTACTTCAAGTACCACCTATGAACAAAGCTTCAGCCCCAACCCCGGAAAGAGTCATTGTAAGGGTAAAGAAGCCAACTCCTTTTGCTTATGTTGATACACATGCTGTACCATGGAATTATGAATAGAAGGTTGAACTAGCTGGAGCTGTGGGAGAGACCTCAAAGGCCCAAGTTACTAATATTGTGAGAATTGGAGGCATTACAAGTAGCGGTCGATGCTACAACCTTGTCGAAGAAGAAATAATGAAGGAATCCAAAGAGAAGGAGAGCATGGATGAAGGAAAGGGAAAAGAAGAGGAAGAGTTTCTGAAGATCATGAAGCAAAGTGAATATGATGTGGTAGAACAGTTAAAGAAAACTCCGTCGAGGATATCTCTTTTATCGCTTGTCTTGACATCAGAGTCGCATCGTAAGACATTATTGAAGGTGTTGAATGAAACGTATGTCAAGCCTGACGTCACTCTGGAGAATGTGGTAAATATGGTGGACCCAATAAGGCATGTCAACATGATTACTTTCTCGGAAGATGAAGTGGCTTCGAAATCCCGCAGTAACACCAAAGCCTTACACATTACCCTAAAGTGTAAAGGGTTTGTGATTGCAAAGGTGCTTGTAGATGGTGGTTCGACGCTAAATGTGGTTCCAATGTCCACTCTCAAGCAACTAAATATAAGCATGGCATATTTGACACCACAAGAAATGATTGTACAAGCCTTTGATGGGATAGCAAGAGGAATCCTAGGGGAGATAACTCTGCCCCTTGAAATGGGGCCAAGTTGTTTTTCTATCCTCTTTCAGGTCATGGAGATCCAACCAGCTTATACTATGCTTCTAGGGAGACCTTGGATTCATGAAACAAGAGTTGTTCCCTCGACTTTGCATCAGTGTTTGAAGTATATTCAAGATGGGTCCGTGATTACTGTCCGTGGTGAAGAGGAAATCATGCTGACAAAACCCGTCGCAATACCTTATGTAGAAAGTACAGAACAAATGGAAGATGATTCACTGTGTAGTTTTGAGGTATTGAAGCCAGAGAACAAGAAAAGGGAGCCGCCAATGAAGAATGTGAATGAAGCGGCAATCCGCATCATGGAAAAGAATGGGTATCAAAGAGGAAAAGGCTTAGGACCTAAGCTTCAAGGGATCTCTCAACCAATTGAAGCAGCTATGAGAGAAGGAAGGCATGGATTGGGGTATCAACCCTACTTAGCAGAAAAGATGAAATTCATGACCCTCGAGGACAAGAAACAAGAAGATGATGAAGGAAGGTATCTTCCCCTTCTGACAAAGACCTTCCCAGTAGCTGCTGAAGTTATCAGTCCTGAAAAATCATTTTCCCCTCACTTCACTATCAGCACACTTGAAGAGGAGCTGGACAAGAACCATGTCATCTATCTCCCTGCTAGTAATGAAGTTCTCAATAATTGGCGGTCTGAACCGTTTGTTGATGTTATTTCCATGAAGAAATTATCTTATTGTACTAAATATGAACTGATGTTTACTTTGTTTGACACATGAATGAGAATGTAGCACTTTGTCTGGTGTTTTCCTTTTGGTTCCATCATTTCTTTTCTCTCTCTTTCATTTCTTTACTTTGTTTAAGCTTTTTTTTCATGAATAAGACTCTTGCCTACACTTCTCCTATTCCCGACTTTTTTCTTCCAGGAATACTTCTTCCACTAAAGATTTATCTCTGGAGAGGGACTTTAAAACTCATTTATTGATTCCCTCGGGCCGTTGATGAATACAACCTTGAATCCGATGAGGAAGAAGAAGACATTGAAGATTTCATGAAGACGGCGAAACGATCAGAAGAAGGGATTAGATCGAATGACGAGGTTGCAGAAGTGATCAATATGGGACCCAAGGAAGACAAAAAGGAGTTGAAAATAGTGGATAACCCAGAGCGTGAAGAAATGGTTGCACTATTCAAAGAGTACCTAGACATTTTTGAATGGTCCTACAGAGATATGCTAGGTTTAGATCCTGAGATAGCATCGCATAAAATTCCCTTATACCCAGAAGTGGTTCCAAAGAAGCAAAAATTAAGGAGGATGCATCCTGAGATGTCACTGAAGATCAAGGAAGAAGTGACCAAGCAGTTAGAGGCTGGCTTTCTGGAGGTAGCTAGACACCCGGAATGGGTAGCTAATATTGTTCCAGTACCAAAGAAGGATGGAAGTGTCAGAATGTGCGTGGACTACCAAGATCTGAATAAAGCCAGTCCAAAGGATGATTTCCCGCTA
Source organism: Sophora flavescens (assembly GCA_030762895.1). Lineage (NCBI taxonomy): Eukaryota > Viridiplantae > Streptophyta > Magnoliopsida > Fabales > Fabaceae > Sophora > Sophora flavescens. Next base: position 165,925,287 of record CM061067.1, read on the forward strand.
CCTCATATTGATGTCCTCTGTAACGCCCTTTGTTACATTAGTAATCCCAAGATAAAATCAATAAAAATCCTTTAAAACATTTAATTAAAACATATATCTCTTAAAGAAAAATTTTAAATATTTAAAGTCTGAAAATAACTCTTATTAAATAATATAGTAATAAAGTATCCAAGTAATGAATATAAATATAAATCCATACGTTCGAATAATAAATAAAAACCAAAAGCCTCAAAACCGGGCGTCTAATTACAATCCGAGAAAAATAATACGTAAACTAAAGAACGTCGTCAGCACCTTCAACCATACTACACTACTAACCAACTAGGTAACAAAAAGATGGCTCCTCAGATCTCTGGGTCCTCAACAATGATGTCCTAGGTCTCTGAAAACAACACTTATAATGAGATATAAAATCTCAGTGATCAACAATACAATTTTATAAAATATTTTTGAAAATAGTATTGTTCTCAGCCGGCGCGGTAACCGGAAAAACTGTCCATGGCACCCGCTAGTTTTCCAAAATAATATATACAAAAGAAAATACTTCTAATAACAAAAATAATCTCATCAACCCAATAGCATATAACGTAATAACTTATCTCAATGCATCACATTCCATATACCAAGTAAATTCTGGTTTAATCCAAATGGCCCGAAGACCTCCTAATTAAATTGGTCTCTTGCCGACATGCATCATGTTATCAAATAAAATTGATAGGTACAATACGATGATCATGAACATCATAATTTCAATCTTAATAACTATTCCTTCTTGCGAAATCCACAATATATATATATATATATATATATATATATATATATATATATATACATACATATATTCCCATTCAATTGATTGAATATATATATATATATATATATATATAATATTTATTCTTATCAAACCTTAATGTTTCTCTCACTACATGTGTTTCATATGTCAAGTCACTGGTTACTATAAAAATCCACAGGCACTGCGTACTTGTCTTCTTGCAGGCATCATGAAAAAATTAAACTTTAGTATCTGACACTCACTGTACAAACAGATAGTTTTTACAAACAAAGAAATTCCAATTTTAACAGTGATATTATCACCTCAAGCACAACTAACGAAAACTCTTTCTCACCCCACAAATATCATCCTCTAGCAATTGAAACATGAGATCACATATTTTAAAATTACCATAAACACAAAAATATACCATGGAAAGGGTTCATAAAAAGTATTGTTACTCACCTCTCGAAGATCTCCAAAAAGCTCTAAAAAATATCTTTTATAAAAGTTAGCGCTTCACTAAAATTCTTCCTTCTGTTTGCCAATACTCTTCGATCTGTGTGCTCCCTAGTCAACACTACAAATGAAAAAGGCATGTCTAAAAAACGCTCTCTCTGCATCCTTCACGTCCTGCCGCCGGGTCTATATCTGAGTAAAGCTAAAACCCTAAAGTTAACAACTTTATGGTGTGGGACATGATTCTATCTATTTAAGAATTGCATTAAAATTCAAATTGAATTTGTTAGCATGTGCCATGTTTTGGGGCTGTTACCAGAAAGTTGGAATTTGGATAAAACCAAATTCTCCCTCCTTTATGTGAACTTAGGAAATTAGGTGGTGGCTGACCCTTTTCTTCCTTTTTTTATTTTAAACTTTGTTTCCTTTTCTAATTTATAAACAATTTCAATGAGTTTTTGTACTAACAATACACTAAGCATTATAGTAGCTTATTCTTTTTATTAAAATAATATATTAGAACTTTAGGATGTTATATTTTCTCCCATCCTTAAAGAATTTCGTCCTTGAAATTCATCTCATACACACGCACCTATTGTAACATATGTTATATTCAAAACTAAAAGGTTACCATACCTTAGATAATAAAATTTGGGTATTGACGAACGCTGTCCTCCTCCTCCATCTCCCAAATGGCTTCCTCGAGAGTCAATCCTTCCCATAACACCTTCACCAATGAAATTGCCTTGTTCCTCAAAAAGTCTTAGTGCTCTTGTCCATGATTTGACTAGGCTTTGGCTTATAGATTAAATTATCCTTCAATTGTACATATTCGGGAGCTATCACGTGAGATTCATCGGGCACATATTTTGAGTTGCGACACATGGAAAACATCATGAAGGTTTGCCAAGCGTGGCGAGAAGAGCCAATTGATAAGCAACATGCCCGACTCTTTTAAGGATTTGGAAAGGTCCCATGAAATGAGGATTTAGCTTGCGGACTTTCATCGACCTCCCTACCCCCGTCTTAGGAGTGACTCTCAAAAATACATGCTCACTTTCCTGGAATTCTAGAGGCTTTCTCCTCTTGTCGGCATAGCTCTTTTGTCTACTTTGCGCCGTGCGCACCCTCTCCCTAATCATTTTGATTCTCTCAGAGGTTTCCTGGACCAATTCAGGTCCTATCAAGGTTTTCTCACCTATCTCACACCAACATAAAGGAGACCTACACCTTCTCTCATATAGGGCCTCATAGGGTGTCATGCCTATACTAGCGTGATAACTATTGTTATACGCAAACTCAATGAGAGATATGAATCTATCCCAACTCCCTCCTTCATCCAAGACACACGCTCTAAGCATGTCTCGGAATGGTCCGCTCTGAATGGTCCGCTCTGACTGACCATCCGTTTGGGGATGATAGGTCGTGCTAAGGTTCAACTTAGTCCCAAAGGCTTGTTGAAAAGCCCTCCAAAACCTAGAGGTAAACCTCGGGTCTCTATCTGACACTATAAATGCGGGTATCCCATGAAGCTTGACTATTTCCTTGACATAGAGGTATGCCAAGGTAGGGTCTGGGGTGCCAACCTAGTTGGGATGCCTGCCCCTATTGTGATGCCTTTGCACGCCTAGCCCTTTATTAAAAAAAAAAAAAACTTGTCTAAGCTATAGGTTGCCTTAATTGGCAAGAAGTGGGCAGACTTGGTCAGCCTATCCACTATCACCCAAATGGCGTCTAAGCCCAAACGCGTCTTAGGTAACCCCATCTCCCACTTCCATTCTGGAATCTCCAAGGACTGCAACAACCCCGAAGGCTTCTGATGTTCTATCTTAACCTTTTGGCACACTAAACACCTAGTTACGAATCTAGCCACATCCTTTTTCATTCCTGGCCACCAATACATCCTCTTAAGGTCTTGGTACATCTTAGTTATTCTAGGATGTATGGTAAACTTTCCCTTATGAGCTTCCTCTAATATCTTCTCTCTAAGGCTCCCCTCCTTAGGAACAATGATCCTATTCTTAAACTCCACTAGTCCATCAACAGACAACTCATAACCCTCTTGTCCCAACCGAGACTGCAACTCCTGGTCTAAAAGTTGTTCCCGCCTAACCCCATCTCTAAGGTCACTATTAATTTCCAACCTATTCAACTTCAAACTTAAGACATTTAAGGAGACATCCAACACCTCCAGATTCATGTCCCTAAACTCTTCCATGAGGTTCAGCTCTTGCACCATCAAGCTCGAAACGTGTAGGGACTTCCTACTCAAAGCATCTGCCACCACATTGACATTTCCCGGATGGTACTTCAACTTGAAGTCATAGTCCTTAAGGAACTCCATCCACCTTCGTTGTCTCATGTTCAACTCCTTCTGGTCGAACAGATATTTTAGGCTTTTATGGTCACTAAAAACTTCAAACTTTGCCCCGTAAAGGTAATGCCTCCAAATCTTAAGGGCAAAAACCACAGCTGCTAGCTCTAAGTCATGGGTAGGGTAATTCCCCTCATGTGGCCTAAGCTGCCTAGAGGCATATGCTACCACCTTGCCCTCCTGCATCAAGACACATCCCAAGCCATTCTTAGACGCGTTGCAGTAGACCACAAAACTCACTAAGGGATCCAGTATAGTTAAGACTGGTGATGACACCAATCTCCTCTTAAGCTCTTGGAACCCGTCCTCACACTCCTGGTCCCATACAAAAGGTTTCCCTTTCCTAGTCAACTGGGTCAAAGGTAAGGCTAATATAGAGAACCCCTCTACGAACTTCCTATAGTAACCAGCTAAGCCTAAGAAACTTCTCACTTCGGTTACTGTCTTAGGTTGTTCCCATCCCAACACCGCATCAACTTTAGAGGAATCAACCGCTACACCATACTTTGAGATTGTGTGTCCTAAAAACTTTACCTCGTCTAGCCAAAACTCACACTTCTCCGGTTTGGCATAAAGACGCTCGTCCCTCGAGATCTGCAACACCAACCTTAAGTGTTCTCTATGTTCTTCTGGTGTCCTATAGTATATTAAAATATCATCTATGAACACCACCACAAACCTGTCCAAAAAGGTCCTAAAGATCCGATTCATGTAGTCCATGAAAATGGCTGGGGCGTTGGTCACACCAAAGGGCATCACTACATACTCATAGTGCCCATACCTTGTCCTGAAGGCTGTCTTAGGGATGTCTTCGCTTCTAACTCTAATTTGACGGTATCCCGATCTTAGATCTATTTTGGAAAACACTGACGCTCCCCTTAACTGATCTAAGAGGTCATCTATCCTAGGCAAGGGATATTTGTTCTTGATGGTTACCTCTTCAGCTGTCTATAATCAACACACAACCTCATACTCCCATCCTTTTTCTTCACTAGAAGCACCGGTGCTCCCCAAGGTGACACACTAGGCCTAATAAACCCCTTTTGTAACATATCCTCTATCTGTTTCTTGAGCTCGTTCAACTCTAGAGGTGCCATCCTATAGGGTGCTACTGATACAGGTCCACTCCCAGGTACTAGATCTATGGTAAACTCAATCTCTCTATCTGGAGGTAAATTAGAGACATCCGTAGGAAACACATCTGGGAACTCACACACAATAGGCAGTGCCGCTATATCACTTTCAACCTCTATCTTAGCAGAAAAAAGAAGTATATATCCCTGAGCTCCCTCAACTAAGCACTTATGACATGAGGCAGTAGAGATAAGGGGTTTTGTCCTAGGAGAGTCAACAGACATGGACTGTGGAATGAAAGAAATAGTTCGACTAGCGCAATCAATAATAGCATTATTACGAGACAACCAGTCCATGCCCAAAATAATATCCAGACCAGACATGGGTGAACATATCAGATCAACAATACAAGTCAGGTCTTGACATAATAAAGGACATTGCAGGCAGACAGAAGAAGTAATCAATCTATCTTTAGCAGGAGTAGAAACACACAAATCATATGACAGTTTAGTAACAGGTAACTCTAAGAATTGAGCACATTTAAATGAAATGAATGAATGTGTTGCTCCCGAATCGAACAATATGATAACATCATGACCTTTAATAAAGCCCTTACCTTTGATCAAACCGTCGGACTCCTTCACCTCATCTCCTAGGATGGTAAAGACCCTTTCATGGTTCAATGATCTGGTTTGAGATTGTCCTCCTAACTTGCACATCCTAGCAAAGTGTCCCATCTTTCCGCATCCGTGGCAAGTGGTTTGTGCCGCGGGGCACACACGATCTCCATGCTGCCACCCACACTTGTAACATGCAGTCCCCTTTTCACCTTGACAACCTTGAATATGCTTACCCTTCGTGATTGTAGGCACAGGTCGTAGGCTCTTCTGGAAATTACCCCCTTTCCCATGGAGCCTCTTGCCGTCACTGAAGCTCTTCTCCTTCGACCTCCCAGCCAGTACAACTTGCGTATTCTGCTCCGCCACCCTACACTTGTTCACTAAAGTGGGGTAGTCTCGAATCTCTAGGAGCCCAATAAGGCTCTGTAGCTCTGGCTTCAAACACTGCTCGAACTTAATTACTTTCCATGGACCATCAGGATTATCCCTCACCTGTGTAGAGAACATTGCAAGCCTCTCAAACTTGGCCACATATTCCTCTACCGTCATACTCCCCTGACGAAGATGTAGAAACTCCATCTCTTTCTGTATCCGGACACTGTGCGGAAAGTACTTCTCCAAAAATACCTCCTTGAATCTTTCCCACGTGATAGGCCCGCCCAAAGCAAGCAACCCGCCCCTGGCGCAGTTCCACCAATGCTCTGTATCCGACTCTAACATATAGGTGGCAAAATCCACCTTCTGAGCATCAGAGCACACCATGGCTCGGAAGATCTAGTCTAATTTCAGTAATCATTCCTCTGCCTCAATAGGATCAGTGGTTGATGAGTGTGATTTCACCTCATTTTCCATGTAAATTTCTGCATGCATTTGCATATAGTTAGGCCAATTTAGTGTTGATTTTGTATAGTTTTTTCCTTTAGAACGGATGAGGTGGTTTCTGGTGTTGTTTTGCAGGATTTAATGGAAAAATGCCCAGAAATCAGCCTTGGTGGAGCTTGGATGAAAAAAGAGCTTAAAAGTGAAGATTATGAGCCAAGCAGAGAGTATCACGGCCTGGCCGTGATGGCCCTCACGGCCGTGAGGGAGCAGTAGCTGAAGAAAGATTGAGCCAAAAGTCAGAAGTTGTCACGGCCTGGCCGTGATGGCTATCACGGCCGTGACCTACTAGTTGGAAAAGTCAGAAACGATCACGGCCTAGCCGTGATGGATATCACGTAGTGATGAATAAGTGAATGAAGAGGCACCCAAGTCGGAGACCATCACGGCCTGGCCGTGATGGCCATCACGGCCGTGACGGGCGACTTTCCTATAAATAACATAACAGCAGACAGTAAATGGGACTAACTTATAACCTAAAATAATCTGCACTTGGAGGCAGGTGAGGTGGAGGTGGAGAGGGTTTCTACCCAAAAAGGGGGCGTTCTCTGCTCTTGGATGGAGAGAAGATTGGAGGAAGCTTGTCTATGAGTGTTCTTCATCTCTTCTCTTTTTCTATTTTGTATTTCTTTATCATGAGTAGTTAAATCCCCATTGTTGGGGTTAGATGAAACTTATGCGAACTTGTTGTATTTGAATTGGTGTTTTAATGCAAGTCTCTATTTTCTTATGAGCATGTGATTCTGTTCTTAATGCTTTCCTTGGATTAGCTACCCATAGGAATGATTTGTTGCTTTGATAGATGACTGGAAGGTTGGTATTAAGGCATGCTCATGAATCATATGCCAAGTAGTTCAAGAATCTAGGAATAGGTGTTGAATGCTTGCAATCTTATAAGTCTTGACTTAATGCAAAATCTCAGGTTAATCCACCTAAGGAATTAGGGTTTAATTTGGGGTTTTAGGCTCAATGCACCTAAGGAATTAGGCTTGAGTATTTTAGAAAAGGCTTGATTGTCATAATTGAAGTAGGACTTGTGTTGATAACCATTTCGTTGCAATTAAGGGAGGATTAGTGTAGTCTAACCCTAACAATCTTAGCCATATCTCTATTTGCCTTCCAAGTGTTCGATATAATTCCCACATATTGTTTTGCTTCTTTATTTTCTGTTTCAATCCCTCACTCTTTAGTTAAGTCTAAATAGTTGTTGAATTTGCGAATTGGTAATTGACATCCAATCCCTGTGGATACGATAACCGGTCTCACCACCGTATTACTTGATTGCGACGAGGTGCACTTGCCTTTAATTATTTATATCTTAAAAATACACGCATCAGTGGTCCCTCGAAAAGCCGGCGGATTATTATTCTTGAACTCTGACAGACCCCTGTACTGTGGATCTGGAGCTGCAACCGGTACCACGTTAAGCACGTCCCCCTTATCCCTTATTTGACGGAGAGTCTCCGTCTGCTCCTGCATAACTCTGGCCATTCGAGCCAAAGTCGCTGCAAGTGCATCATTCCTCCCTCGACTGTTCGCTTCCATAATCTACATACCACCAATCAAACAGTGGGTTGATCAAGTCCAATATCCAAAAGAATAGAATGCAGAATTATAACTCTAACAAGCATCCTATGCGCCCAAGTTTTGTTTTTGTAAAAGCCCCACTACCACAGTCCGATTTAGAATCAAACTGCACTGATACCATAAATGTAACGCCCTTTGTTACATTAGTAATCCCAAGATAAAATCAATAAAAATCCTTTAAAACATTTAATTAAAACATATATCTCATAAAGAAAAATTAAAAATATTTAAAAGTCTGAAAATACCTCTTATTAAATAATATAGTAATAAAGTATCCAAGTAATGAATATAAATATAAATCCATACGTTCGAATAATAAATAAAAACCAAAAGCCTCAAAACCGGGCGTCTAATTACAATCCGAGAAAAATAATATGTAAACCAAAGAACGTCATCAGCACCCTGAACCATACTACATTACTAACCAACTAGGTAATAAAAAGATGACTCCTCAGATCTCTGGGTCCTCAACAACGACGTTCTCGGTCTCTAAAAACAACACTTATAATGAGATATAAAATCCCAATGATCAACAATACAGTTTTATAAAATATTTTCGAAAATAATATTGTTCTTAGCCTGCGCGGTAACCAGAAAAACTGTCCATGGCACCCGCTAGTTTTCCAAAATAATATATACAAAATAAAATACTTCTAATAACAAAAATAATCTCATCAACCCAATAACATATAACGTAACAACAACTTATCTCAATGCATCACATTCCATATACCAAGTAAATTCTGGTTTAATCCAAATGGCCCGAAGACCTCGTAATTAAATTGGTCTCTTGCCGGCATGCCATAAATTCACACATCACATGACAATGGCGTCCCATTGCCCACCCCTACTTACGAGGAGTGTTTCGATGTTACCCTCATGTCAGGGACATTTCCATTTCGATACCTCCCATGTGCACATGGCGGTATTTCTCCCTTTTCGACACCCCATCGCATGGCGGTGTTACTTTCGATACCCATTTTAGGTGGTATTACTCGTTTTCGACACCCCAATTACATGGGAATGTTACTTTTGATACCCCATTACGGCGGTATTACTCTTCGATACCCCTATCACAGGCGGTATTGCAGCAAACATCATACCATATATCATAAGTCAAATATCCCATTGTTGGGAATTTGCGTATAAAACAAAATAAAACGCAGCTGAAAAATTCCCATCGAAGGATCCATGCGAATGGTCATGATTCATGATTAGAAAGTTTACCTCTTGAAGCGATGGTTGTTGGTTGAAATTCGTCTATCACGAACACCGCACGAACGGTGTCTCCAGAGGTATCCACAAGAGCGGACTCCGTGAACGTCCAACGTCACGAACCTGAAGCGTCTCTGTCTTGCAGTGCTAGCTTCAAAACCGAGACTTACTGTTCACTCTTACTCTCTCTGTGCGGCTAGGGTATCAACCTTTTTATTTGCACAACAACTTAAGTGTTCTACTTATAGTAGCGCCTCCTTAAGTGAGTTAGTGAGCAGCACTTGACCTAAGCCCATGTACTATGCGCTAGGCCCAATAGGAAAGTCCAACTCTCCTTTTAATGCTTCTTTTAATCCGCTTTTATGTGTGTGACCCTATAGGTTCCCAAAACGTTAGTAGTAACATTAAATCCCATTTAATATTACAAACAGTGAGCGGTATCTAGCAATACATCACTGCTACCTAAGTAGTGAGAAAGTCAGTGATTTGACGAAACCTTTCTGTGACAAATATTCATGTGCATTATTATCCCTTTGTCTATATATCTATATTGAACACAAGGCATAGAATGTGTCACCCTTGTATGGTTCAATATCATGTTCCCTGATACCCGAGTAGACTCAACAAAAAATGAGGTCAATATCTCATATTGACTCATTTCAGCATGGTCATGCATTTTACAGTCTCACTCTATCAGGGGGCCCACAGATATTACTCCTGTCATGTAGGAGGGACAAATTCCATCTAGGTCACTCACATCCCTCTGCATGGCTCGTGGTATGCCCAATGACCGTCTTTATAATCATCCTATTACAGATGACGTTTGACGATATTAAAGCACACGACTCCTCATGTAGGGATCGTAGTGATTTCAGGTCGAAGGATTGTATGCACCATTGTCTCTATGAGAACTACTTATGACACTCACATAACGCTCCATGTAGTGTTCTCACGGCGGGTCAATCCAGTACATCATTACTCTAATGTGTACCTATGTGTCGACTCGATATTTCATATCCATGACCCGTGAGATATGGTCATCAGTCTGCACACATAATAGTCTCAATTGTATTATTATTGTCCTTATTAATAAAATACTTGACTACGAATATTTAAGAATATGATTTCATTGTTCAATAGTGTCTCACGATCAAGTCATATACTTGATATTCTATTAAACTGAAATCTCTATTCTAAGGACTTTATTATGTTTAAACAAGTAACACAATAAACTGGAATGCCTCATATCATATATATATATATATATATATATATATATATATATATATATAAAATAGTGATGCGTGTATTTTTAGAAATATAAATAAAGGCAAGTGCACCTCGTCGCAATCAAGTAATACGGTGGTGAGACCGGTTATCGTATCCACAGGGATTGGTTGTCAATTACCAATTCACAAACTTAACAACTATCTAGACTTAACTATAATCTGAGAGTCTTTTAGGAATTATATCGAACACTTGGAAGGCAAACAGAGATATAGCTAAGATTGTTAGGGTTAGACTACACTAATCCTCCCTTAATTGCAATGAAATGGTTATCAACACAAGTCCTAATTCAATTATGACAATCAAGCCTTTTCTAAAATACTCAAGCCTAATTCCTTAGGTGCATTGAGCCTAAAACCCCAAATTAAACCCTAATTCCTTAGGTGGATTAACCTGAGATTTTGCATTAAGTCAAGACTTATAAGATTGCAAGCATTCAACACCTATTCCTAGATTCTTGAACTACTTGGCATATGATTCATGAGCATGCCTTAATACCAACCTTCCAGTCATCTATCAAAGCAACAAATCATTCCTATGGGTAGCTAATCCAAGGAAAGCATTAAGAACAGAATCACATGCTCATAAGAAAATAGAGACTTGCATTAAAACACCAATTCAAATACAACAAGTTCAGACAAGTTTCATCTAACCCCAACAATGGGGATTTAACTACTCATGATAAAGAAATACAAAATAGAAAAAGAGAAGAGATGAAGAACACTCATAGACAAGCTTCCTCCAATCTTCTCTCCATCCAAGAGCAGAGAAAACGCCCCCCTTTTTGGGTAGAAACCCTCTCCAGCCACCAGCCTCAGCCTGCCTCCAAGTGCAGATTGTTTTAGGTTAGAAGTTCGTCTTTTTTTTATAGGTCCGTCGCCCGTCACGGCCGTGACAGCCATCACGGCCAGGCCGTGATGGTCTCTGACTTGGGCGCCTCTTCATTCACTTATTCATCACGGCCGTGATATCCATCACGGCTAGGCCGTGACAGTCTCTGACTTTTCCAACTAGCAGGTCACGGCCGTGATAGCCATCACGGCCAGGCCGTGACAGCTTCTGACTTTTGGCTCAATCTTTCTTCAGCTACTGCTCCCTCACGGCAGTGAGGGCCATCACGGCCAGGCCGTGATACTCTCTGCTTGGCTCATAATCTTCACTTTTAAGCTCTTTTTTCATCCAAGCTCCACCAAGGCTGATTTCTGGGCATTTTTCCACTAAATCCTGCAAAACAACACACAAACCACCTCATCCGTTCCAAAGGAAAAACTATACAAAATCAACACTAAATTGGCCTAACTATATGCAAATGCATGCAGAAATGTACATGAAAAATGAGGTAAAATCACACTCATCAAATAGCAAGATACAAATGTAAGTCTAAAGAAATACATTGGCCTCTAGGGCTTATACCAACACCCATGCCTCATACTATAACAACTCATTAATCATAATTTATACATTCAATCTTATCATGTATGCCAAATATCACATCATGTTATCAAATAAAATTGATAGGTACAATACGACGATCATGAACATCTTTCAATCTTAATAATTATTCCTTCTTGTGAAACCCACAAAAAATATATATATATATGTGTGTGTGTGTGTGTATATATATATATATATATATATATATATATATATATATATATATATATATATATATATATATATATATATTCCCATTCAATTGATTGAAAACCTATAATATATTTATTCTTATCAAACCTTAATGTTTCTCTCACTACATGTGTTTCATATGTCAAGTCATTGGTTACTATAAAAATCCATAGGCACTGCGTACTTGTCTTCTTGCAGGCATCATGAAAAAAAATTAAACTTTAGTATCTCACACTCACTGTACAAACAGATAATTTTTACAAACAAAGAAATTCCAATTTTAACAGTGATATTATCACCTCAACCACAACTAACGAAAACTCTTTCTCACCCCGCAAATATCATCCTCTAGCAATTGAAACATGAGATCACATATTTTAAAATTACCATAAACACATAAATATACCATGGAAAGGGTTCATAAAAAGTATTGTTACTCACCTCTCGAAGATCTCCAAAAGCTCTAAAAAATATCTTTGATAAAAGTTAGCGCTTCACTAAAATTATTCCTTCTGTTTGCCAATACTTTTTGATCTATGTGCTCCTAGTCAACACTACAAATGAAAAAGGCACGTCTCAAAAATGCTCTCTCTGCATCCTTCACGTCCTGCCGCAGGGTCTATATCTGACTAAAGCTAAAACCCTAAAGTTAACAACTTTATGGTGTGGGCCATGCTTCTATCTATTTAAGAATTGCATTAAAATTTAAATTGAATTTGTTAGCATGTGCCATGTTTTGGGGCTGTTACCAGAAAGTTGGAATTTGGATAAAACCAAATTCTCCCTCCTTTACGTGAACTTAGGAAATTAGGTGGTGGCTGACCCTTTTCTTCCTTTTTTTTATTTTAAACTTTGTTTCCTTTTCTAATTTCTAAACAATTTCAATGAATTTTTGTACTAACAATACACTAACCATTACACTAGCTTATTCTTTTGATTAAAATAATATATTAGAATTTTAGGATGTTATATCCTCATAGACAATACAGCCAGAAGTCATAGGTTTTCTTTCATGGATGGGTATTCTGGGTAGAATCAGATCCTCATGGATGATGATGACAAAGAAAAGACAACTTTTATCACTCCTTGGGGAACTTTTTGTTACAAAGTGATGCCTTTTGGGTTGAAGAATGCCGGGGCCACTTACCAACGTGCTATGGTAGCATTGTTCCATGATATGATGCATAAGGCGGTAGAAGTATATGTTGATGATGTAGTGGTTAAGTCCAAGGAAGAAGAAAGCCATGTAGTAGTTTTGCGAAAGTTGTTCGAGCGGCTAAGGAAGTACAAGTTGCGGCTCAACCCTGCAAAATGTACTTTTGGTGCATCCGCAGGGAATTTACTTGACTTTGTTGTCAGTAGAGAAGGAATAAAGGTGGACCCTAACAAGGTGAAAGCAATACGTGACATGCTAGCACCTAAAAACAAGCGAGAAGTAAGGGGTTTTCTTGGAAGGTTGAACTATATCGCGCGCTTCATTGCAAATTTGACTAGCACATGCGAGCCAATCTTCAAACTCCTCAGGAAGAATAATCCGGGAAGATGGGATGATAACTGTCAAGAAGCCTTTGAAAAGGTAAAGGCATATTTACTGAATCCCTCAGTGTTGGTACCACCTACCCAAGGTCGTCCATTGTTACTCTATCTCACCATATTGCCAACCTCAATGGGGGCAATGCTGGGACAACATGATGAATCTGGCAGGAAGGAGCAGGCAATTTACTATCTGAGTAAGAAGTTTAATGCTTGTGAGGCTCGTTATATGGCAATCGAGAAGACTTGTTGTGCGCTAGTGTGGACCTCCAGAAGACTCAGACAGTACATGTTATATCACACCACTTGGCTAATTTCTCGAATGGATCCTTTGAAGTATATCTTCGAAAGTCCTCATATCTCCTTAAGAGTTTCGAAGTGGCAAGTGATGTTGTCAGAATTTGACATCAAATATGTGACTCAAAAGTCAATCAAAGGAAGTGAAATTGCTGACCATTTAGCAGAGAATCCTCTTGAGGATGGATGGCCTGTCAATTCCGAGTTCCCAGATGGAGAGATAATGTCCCTCGAGGAAGATGAAGAACAGGAAGAAGTGTGGAAAATGTATTTTGATGGATCAGTCAATATGCGTGGCAGTGGTATAGGAGCAATGGTTATCTCACCCAACGGCAAGCAGTACCCGGTGACCGTAAAACTGAAATTTGAATGTACTAATAATATGGCAGAAAACGAGGCATGTGCTGGTGGATTACAAATGGCACTTGAACTTGGTATAAATTAGTTGAAAGTCTTCGGGGATTCGACTCTAATCATTTACCAAGTCAATGGTGAATGGCAAACCAAAGACTCCAAGTTGATTCCGTATCAGAAATACTTGACTCAGTTGATTGCAAAGTTCAACGAGATTACTTTCTCGCATTTAACTCGTGACAAGAATCAGTTTGTTGATGCTTTAGCCACACTAGCTGCCATGACCAAGCTGAATATCCATACCAATGTCCAACCCATCCAAGTTAGAGTGCAAGATGAACCGGCATACTGTGCCCATGTGGAAGGAGAACCTGATGGTAAGCCTTGGTATCATGATATCAAGCAATATATTCAGAACAAGGAATACCCGGCAGAAGCGAGCGAAGCAAATAGAAAGACCATCCGAAGATTGGCTATGGCCTTTTTATTAAGCAAGGAAGTCCTGTATTAAAGAGGATATGATGGTACCCTACTCAGATGTGTGGATGCTCACGAAGCTAAATTGATCATGATCGAAGTTCATGAAGGAATCTGTGGGACTCATGTCAACGGTCACATGATGGCTAGGAAAATCTTGAGAAGTGGTTATTATTGGTCTACTATGGAGTCAGATTGTATAGAGCATGTTCGTAAATGCCAAAAATATCAAATGTATATATGTAGACCCGGTTAATGCACCTCCATTTCCACTGCACAATTTAGCATCCCCATGGCCTTTTACGATATGGGGAATAGATGTCATCGGTCCCATTAATCCCAAGGCTTCCAATGGTCATCGTTTCATTTTGGTGGCAATAGACTATTTCACTAAATGGGTAGAAATTGCTTCATATGCCAGCATAACTCAAAAGGTGTTTCTCAAGTTCCTCAAGAAGGACATCGTCTGTAGATACGGGATCCCAGAGAGGATAATCACAGATAATGCTGCTAATCTTAATGGTGCCGAGATTCAAAAATTTTGCGATGGTTTCAAAATAAAACACCACAATTCAGCTCCTTATAGACCTCAAATGAATGGTGCAGTTGAGGTAACAAACAAAAATATCAAGAAGATCGTTGCCAAAATGGTTGTAAATATTAAAGACTGGCACGAAATGCTGCCATATGCTCTACATGCTTATCGGACTAATATACGGTCAAGCACTAGGGCAACCCATTTCTCTTTGGTGTACGGGATGGAGACTGTCTCACCTATCGAAGTAGAACTCCCTTCGCTAAGAGTCTTGATGGAAGTAGATTTAGAAGAATCTGAGTGGGTGAAAACTCGATATGAGCAGTTGAACATGATAGAAGAGAAAAGACTGGCAGCTATATGTCACGAGCAATTGTATCAAAGCAGGATGGCAAGAGCATTCAATAAGAAGGTTCGCTCTAAAGAATTTTACGTAGGAGACTTGGTTTTAAAGAAAATCCTCCCTCATTAGGAAGATGCCCGAGGAAAATGAGCACCGAATTATGAAGGTCCTTATATTGTCAAACAAGCATTCTTAGTAGGAGCTTTGATTCTGCAAAACATTGACAAGGAAGAGTTACCAAGGCCGGTAAACTCTGATGCTGTGAAAAAGTTCTGTGCTTGAGGGCCCGCTAGGTTGAAAACCCGAAAGGGTAACCTGGGCAAAATTTAGGGCAAAGAACAATGAAAATAAAAGAGAAAAGAGCCCGCTAGGTTGAAAACCCGAAAGGGCGACCTAGGCAAAAGTTAGGGCAAAGAACAATGAAAATAAAAGAGGAAAAGAGCCCGCTATGTTGAAAATCCGAAAGGGTGACCTAGGCAAATGTTAGGGCAAAGAACAATGAAAATAAAATACCAAAGGCCCGCTAGGTTGAAAACCCGAAAGGGAAACCTAGGCAAAAGTTAAGGTAAAGAAACCTTAGGCTGAAAACCTGCAAAGGCAGCCTAGGAGGAGGATATGGTCCAACATTTCTGCAAGCACTCACCACACTGGGGCAATTTTATACGACTGAGTATACTGGGGCAAAATTGTTAAGGAATGATTGAATAAGGTGTGTTTGAGGAATCATAAACAGAAGCCAAAATCTGTGTCATCAAAAGGCTGAGGGGGATCAATTAAATGAAAATCAAAGGACCAACAACAGGGCAAATTTTATGTGATTCTCGTAATTTTCTTTGCTTATCTTTGCTTTTAATCTTCATGATCCCTTTTGTAATTTTGTTCTCATATTGTTATTTTCTCTTAACAAACTAAGTTCTCGTATTAAGCTAAGAGGCTTTTCTTTCACACTCCCCTGTCGTGTTCACTCTCATGTTTAATCACTACGGTCATGTCTCAATAAAAGTAAATATAAGTTTAATGGTATGATTTGATAATTCTAATGGTAGCACCAATGAATGGTTTGAACCAAAAGGACTCAATATTTCAAATTCAATGGAAGAGATAGCATGCACTGGACCACAAAAAAATTATGCAAATAAGCTTGGGAGAACAAACATAACATCCACCTCATACGTTATCAGATTCTTGTGACCAATGTTGTTAAAAGAATGAGTGATGCCTCGTCCCAGAGTGGTCGGTGAATGAGGGTTTGGTTGGTGGAAGTTTTTCCATGGAGCATTTGGTTCCGTTGTCTTCAAAAGGAAGGGATTATCATTAGTTTCAGATTACTGATTGAATCTTTTCGAGCTCTAAGGCTCACTGCAATTTTATTTTCGAGCTCTGAGGCTCACATCAAGCTTATTTCGTGCTCTGAGGCTCACTAAAATGTTATTTTCAAGCTCTGAGGCTCGCTGCAATTTTATCTTCGAGCTGAGGCTCGCTACAATTTTATTTTCGAGCTCTGAGGCTCACTGCAAGTTTATTTTCGAGCTCTGAGGCTCGCTGCATAGTTATTTTCCTGTTGGGTGAGGAGGTTTCGTCCACTGTAATTTTATTTTCGAGCTCTGAGGCTCACTGCAAGTTTATTTTAGAGCTCTGAGGCTCGATGCATATTTACTTTCCTGTTGGACGAGGAGGTTCCGTCCACTGCAATTTTATTTTTGAGCTTTGAGGCTCATTACAATTTTATTTTCGAGCTCTAAGACTCACTGCATTTTTATTTTCAGGCTCTGAGGCTCACTGCAATTTTATTTTCAAGCTCTGAGGCTCACTGCATTTTTATTTTCGAGCTCTCAGGCTCACTGCAAGTTTATTTCCGAGCTCTGAGGCTCACTGCAATTTTATTTTCGAGCTCTAAGGCTCGCTGCATATTTACTTTCCTGTTGGACGAAGAGGTTCCGTCCACTGCAAATTTATTTTCAAACTATGAGGTTTTCTTTTTGACGGGCAAAATATGTGTTCATTTTCTTTACTTGTTCATTACTACAGCACATGAAAAGTCACGACTAATCATGTCTTCTAGTATGCAAAATTTTATCCGCCTTCATTTTATTCTAATTTTTATGTTATTATGTTTCAGGGAGACTAAAAATAATAGTGAAGAAAGAAAGAAGAAAAACAAAATAACCAAGAAACGAGGAGGAGGTTCATATTTAATTTTCTGTTGGATGAGTAGGTCTTCCATTGCATGTTTAACTTTCTGTCGGACGAGTAGGTGTTTGTTGTGACACCGGCAAGTGTACCGGGTCGTCGCAAGTAATAAAAACACGGTAAGAATTTACCGAGGTCGAACACAAGGATTGGGCTTCCAATTCTACCAATTCGCGAGAAATTCGATAGGTTTAGTTAAGCGAAGAAAGTTGTTGTGAGAGGGGAGATTAAGATCGCAATTCAAATAAGAAATTGAATTAAGCTAAGGTGATTAAATTCAGAAATTAAAATATCTAGGGTTTCAATTCCACCTACCCAATCATGCATAATACCCAAATGATTATGTATTCCTCCCTAGGTTCAATTACAATGTCAACCAGGACCCCCAATTTCTCCTAAATTCACAGCCGTGCGCAATAGGACGTATTCAACGATTAGGATTAATTACTCACCAAGTCTCATAATCCTAATCCTCGAATTCTATTAAACCTTGTTCCCTACATGGTTGCACTAATCTCCTACCCACTGTCGTGCAATATTCAATTAGTGATCCCAATTCAAGTTCTAAAACGCGAATCGCCGGTCGGCCTTAACACGTTTAACTAGTTAATCACGCTAGCATATGATCAACACAATAATATCAGAATTGGAAAACATTTATTGAGAGAAGGGGAGAAAAACATACATCACGTGAACACTACACAGCCATGGGTGGCTTCATCGATCCCCTAGACGAGGGGATTAGTTCCTCATGCCCGTGACGACGCACAAACAATCGGCAATAATCTCCATAATAATAAACTAAAAGAAGAAAAGAAAAGAGAAGGGAGACGCAGCTCCGGAAACAAGGATTCGCACTACTACTCTGATCTAAACAGTGGCTAACAACTTGATACCCAATTCTGATCTGAAACAGCCTTTAAATAAGGATTCTGTTTCGCGCCCGCCATGGGCGAGCTTACTCTCGCGACGCGAAATTAAGCATTGGCGCGCTTCAAATTTTGGATTTTTGCGAGGCGAGCTTGTATTCGCGGGGCGAGTCTTCAAACCCCAATCTGTCACAGCCGTGACCTTCATCACGGCTAAGCCGTGATGGTCTCTGTCTTCCATGGTCTTCAGGGACTCGCGAGGCGAGACACCTTTCGCGGGGCGAGTCTTCAATTCGAGGCTGTGACCTTCATCACGGCTACGCCGTGATGATCTCTGACATCCAAGTCTTCATGCTCTCGCGAGGCGAGCTGTCTCTCGCGGGGCGAATCTTCAACCCTCAATTTGTCACAGCCGTGACCTTAATCACGGCTATGCCGTGATAGTCTCTGTCTTACTGGTTTTCAGACTCTCGCGGGGCGAGAATACACTCGTGGGGCGAGTGTCTCCAGAATTGCAATCTCCACTATTTCTTGGCTTTCCTTGACTCCCGGAGCTTCACTTATTGACCTGAAAACACCAAAATCAACCAAAAGCATAATTCTATCCAAAACAAGCTAAAAACTACAAAAAAGACGCAAAACGAGTCAAAGTCTAATTTAGGAACGAAACAAGGCAAATTTGGGCGAAAACGAGAATGAACTCGACTATTTGGCACATAAACCCTAGTTTATCTAGTCATAAAACTAGATAAGCCAGAGGCTTATCAGTGTTCCATTGCATGTTCAACTTTCTGTACGAGTAGGTCTTCCATTGCATGTTTAACTTTCTATTGGACGAGGAGGTTCCGTCCATTGCATGTTTAACTTTCTGTTGGACGAGTAGGTCTTCCGTTGCATGTTTAACTTTCTGTTGGACGAGTAGGTCTTCCACTGCATGTTTAACTTTCAGGCTGGAGGCTAAAGAATAAAGAAAGAAGAAGAAAAAGATAACGAAGAAAGGAGGACTAAAAGAAGGAGAAAAGGACAATCAACGTAAAGAAGAAAGGAGATGGAGTTACTTCTCCTAACCCTAAAAAACCCCATTTTACATATCAGACAAAACCTCTCTTCCTCTTCCCACTTCCAGCCGCCCCTATACCTCCTCTACCCACTGGTCCTTTTTCTTCCTCATCTCCTCCTTCATTTTAACCTAGTAGCCCCACTCCTAATCCTAAAAAAAAAACAATTTTACATATCAGACAAAACCCCATCTCCTCCACTCTCTTAACCGCACCACACTTCCTTCTCTCTTCAAACACGCAACCTTCACATCAAATCGCCTCATTTACTTTGCCCTCACCACCTCCACCTGGGTACACGCGATCTCTGCTCAGAACTGCCCAAGCTCCGGATTTCGTGAGACCAACCTTGAAGTTGTTGGGTAAGGAGAAGCATGAAGTCCTCTCCTCTACCCCTATAAAGGGTGACACAGAAGACAAAAGAAAGGGGGGTTTTCTT
Organism: Sophora flavescens; assembly: GCA_030762895.1. Lineage (NCBI taxonomy): Eukaryota > Viridiplantae > Streptophyta > Magnoliopsida > Fabales > Fabaceae > Sophora > Sophora flavescens. The sequence continues at coordinate 165,945,275 of CM061067.1, forward strand.
TGGGTTTTGAGAGAAAAGAGAGTTTTTTCCGTTTTGACAGAAAAGGGGAGTTTTTTTTGGGTTTTGACAGATAAGGGGGTCAAGAAATTCTTTGATTTGTGTGTGTCAATTTTGAAAAATTTCTCAAATTTCTTGTTTTATTTTCTTTTCTGTGGAGAGTGTTCCGTTTCTTCTCATTGTTTTTTTGGTTTTATTGAGAAACTTGGAAAAAGTAGATTGAGAAGTCAGGGAGAGTCACAGCTCTTGTACTCAGTCATTGTTATTTGGAATTCATTCTCTGTGATTTGGGGAACATTAAGAGGAATATCAAAGGAAGATCTTGTTTGGTAAATTTAATTTCTTCCCCTTGATCACTGAATTAGGAACACTGTTCTTATTGGGTTTTTATTTATTTTTGTTCTTGCTAAAATGGTTCATGTTCTGCTTGGATTGCATGCTGAGTTACTATAGGATTGGATATGAGTTTTTGGTTTCATTTCCTTTGTGCTAGACCATTAGCTTGTTATGATGATTAAGGGGTGCTTTGCTTTAGTTTGCAAGCCATATGTTTGTTGGAAGCCGTGTCTGTTAGAAGACTTGAGTGAGTTCAATGCTTTATAAACTTGATTTGATAAAATTTGAAAATATGTCTTAGTTGATGAATTCCTGGGATGAGTTATAGTCAAATACTTAAATTGTGTGCTTAAGAAGATTCAAAACTCTGTAAATGATTTATTGATTTTCAAGAATATTTTTAAATGACATTTATGTTTATCGAGGCTATCATCTAAAATTTCCATCCATGTCATTAACTCATTATGGTGATTTCAATGTTATTAATGTAATTGATCTTTTTTTTGGGTTCTTTTTTTATTTTCTTAGTTAATAATAAATGGTAAAGTTAGTAGTTTCTCTTCAAAATGGAAATCTTTTGAAAATAATGAATCCCTTTGATTGCATAATTGATTGATTCCAAAAAATTCAAGTAAAAAGGGTAAAGTAAATATTTTCAAAGTTACTAAAAATTTGTACAAATTAATTTGGGTAACCATTTTTAATGGATGTTCTAGGGTGCCGTGGGGTTCAATCTTCATGCCTTTCCTAAACATAATCGGCTCCCGAACTTGATCTTGGTTTCAAAGACCGTTTTTAAGGGTTTTCCAATTTTTCCTAAATTAAATAAAATTGGTGGCAACTCCATATTCATTCTCTAAAAGAAAACACCAAGTTTTCTTTTTGGTCGCGACAATTCCGACGGTAGATTGGTTCTTTCCCCCACCTGAGTTATCACTGGAATCCCAAATCTGACATTCCTTGTTATCACACAACAGTTTAACAGTTTCTCCTTCAACCAAACAACATAACTATAATTAATCAAACAAATCCACTTTGACACATTAATGCTAGGTTTCGTCCATCAATTCAAAAATAGGCTAGGGTCATTTTCCCATTCTAATCTTTTGGATAATAATTACTTAGATCTTAACTAGTTAGGATAAATTGCTATCCTTTGGAAATATAAACAAAATCATTTAATCCCTTTCTCTTAGGGTTTCGACCTCCAATGGCTAAATAGGTTAGAATTTTCAAATCAACTTAATCTCTTAGATAAATGATCCTAGAGTATTAGTGAGCATGAATCAAGCATTTGATTTCACGAATTAAACAAAAACACCAAACTTATTTTCCATCACAATTTCGGCCCTAATTAGATAGTTAAGCTAGGGATTTGTGTTGAACTTAAGCTCTTGGATATAAGCTATACAAGTATTGTAGAACTTAAATCAAGTACTAAGTTTTGAAAATAGAAACAAAACACCAAACCCATTTTCTCACATAGGTTCGTCCAACAATGGTTATTAGGGAAGGAAAATGTTTTTGATTCCATGCTCTTTGATTTCACATTTTTATGATTTTTCTACAATTTTCTAGAATTATTCAAAGTTTTAGATCTAAGAATATAAATTCATGAAATATGAAGATTTAGATCTTAAGAATGGAAGAGGTGATCTTGTTACCTCGAGTTAGGAAGATGAAAGAAGAATAGATGATGATCTTGACAATCTTTGTAATGGAATCACTTGGAGCTCTTGAAGAATGAAAATGGAGTTTAAGTGTTTTTGGTGAAGAAATGAAGAAGATGAAGAGAGAAATGGGGAAAGGAGGTTGCGGCCTTGAGGGACTTTTTATAGGGGAAATCTTAGGCCTTGTTTGGTTTTTAGCTTTTAGATTAATGGGTTTTGTGATTATTTAATTAATATAATAGTTAACTATGGTTAATAATTAACTTAACTAGGATTACTTTGCTAACTATGGTTAAAATAATGTGGCCAAGAATTGATGAAGGGTGTGGCTGATTTTGGTCCACAAGAATTAACCTTGGTTCCTTAACCATGGTTAAAATTTAACTCAACATTGGTTAGGTTAAGGTTAGGGGCATTTTGGTCATTTTACTTGAAAAATTCCCGATTGCTAAAATTTTAGGCCGGACTCATTGTCCTCTCTGCTACAGTAATCTCTCTTAATATCTCAGCTCCACAATCGACTCCGTCGTTTACCCGACTTAGGTTTTACGTGTTTTTTTAACGATTACGCTCGAATAAAATAATATTAATTTCATTCCTAACGAATTTTTTCGAAACTTGGAAAACACTCCAAAACAAAATATAAAACCTAATGGCTTTGTTCACGAGTTGAAATTAGGGTTTCTGCTCAGTAAAATCTTACTGTTAGTGAAAACCAGACCGGGCTCCGTCTGAATTTTCAACCCAAACTTTCACCGTAACCTTCTACCATAAAATAGACTATGAATATGATTTTATTTTATTCAAAATCACATTCTAACTCTCAGATTAAAATATAATTATTTATATTTTAACCGGTTAAACAACGTAATTAAAAATCTGGCTGTTACACCCGTCATTTTTGCTTTTTGTCATTTTGGTTGTTTTCAAATATTCTGTATTGCACTGGTTGTATGAATGATTTGTGAGACCCATTTTGATTCAAATATTTTTGTCATCAATCTTGTATATTGTTTAATGTTTTCTTTTATTCAAAGTGTCAGTTTATTAGCTTAGAACATAATGTTAGTCAAAGAGTTGCTTGGATGAGTTTTTCTCTCTTGGACCTCTGCTATCTCTGTTTCTTTCGCCACATTTGTAAGATACAAACTCTTATAAATCCTAACAGAGTCTTGAAACTGTGAATTTCTTGCCGAGCAGTGTTTAAAAATTCCATTCTTGTTGCTTTTTTGTTTTAAGATTTTTTTTTTTGTTTGGATGATGGGAAAGTTGAGGAACAAGGATCGGATTTAGAAAAGAGATAAAAAATCCAATTTATTATTATTTTTCATCTGAACAGGCATACACATGGCTAATTCAGCTGACATCCCACATGCACCGGAGGGGTCGGTGGCAGCTACGTCAGCTGATAATGTAAGTTTTATTTATACATATAATGTTAATTAATTACGCTTATATTTTTTATTTATCCATGTTATACCTAACCCTCTAATTTACTATTTTTTGTCCAAACATGCATCACAGAGTTCGAAAAAATGGGGTAAAGCAACCACTGCTTTTAAAAAATTAGAAAAGTCTAGGCTTAGTGTCAGAAGCTTCAGGTCTGGTTTGATCATGAACTGACTCCCCAGGGACCCATTGTTAAGCAATTTACTAGTTGGGTGGCTAAGGAGGCTAAAGAGCATAGTATTGTTCTGTATGATGATTGGGAACACGTACCGCAGAATGTGAAGGATCAGATTTGGGAGTCAATAACGGTATTTTACTTTTACACTCTTTTGATCTACATTATTAAAGAATTATTTGAGTTCTAATTCCTCCTTTTTGTTACGTAATTAATGAAGATCACGTGGACCGTGCCGAATACTGATCAACATAGGCAGAAATGGCTCTCACTAGCAGCTGCGCGTTGGAAGGGGTTCAAGCACGATCTACCTAGGCATTACATATTCTGAGCGAAGAGCTCCGAATCTCCTCTTGCTTGCTACTCATACCTAGATAAGGATACGTGGGATGCCTTTGTTAGGAGCCGAGGCACACCTGCCTTTCTGGCTAGTCAAAGTTAATTTAATTATCCATTTTAAAGTACATTTAAGTAAAAAAAAAATCTATTTAACTAAATTTATTTCGTGTTATTTGTAACATGTTAAAAGGGAAAAGGGTAAGCGGAATCAAGCAAAGAATGTTCATCCCACTTTGATAAAAGGGTATGATAGAGGATAAATTAAAGGTGGGGCAATAGGAGCCGAATTAGAAGATAGTAGTAGGAGAGGCACTTGAGGACTCAATTGTTGATCCTCCGTCTCCACCCGCACGCGAGGATTGTTGGGTGGAGGACCGAAAGTCAAAAAAAATGAGATTTTAAAGTTGAAGCCACACATATTGTGACATAAAAGATTGTAAGTAACAAACTAACTGTATTTCTAATTGATATTTGTAACACCTTGTCTTCTTACACGTTTTTAATTTCGTCTTTGTAGGAGGATCTTAAGGAACAAAGCTCGCAGGGATCCTTCGTCCTACATGGACGTCGGGATATCTTGATCACCGCCCTAGGCAAAGACGACCACCCTGGTCGGGTCATTGGTGTTTCAGGGACGATGGGCATCAAGAAATTCTATGGGAAATGCTCCTCACGTAGGCGGGTCGAGCAGAAGGTCGATAGGGCAGAGATCATACAAGAGCTCAATGCTGACCCGACCTTTAAGAAAAAGCTGCTGAGAGAGTTTCTAGTTGACCCAGATCTCACGGAGATATTTAGACAGCAGTTTTCTTCCATGGGTTCCCAAGAAACAGCGGGAGTTACCCAACCTTCACATGTGAGCACAAAAAAGAGCTATCAAAAGACACATGTGGAGGTGGATGAGTTGTCAAAGAGGGAGCAGGAGTCGGAGGTGAAACAGCGGGAGCTGGAGTTGGCGATGAAGGAGTTCGAGTTGTCCCATGTATATTCATAATGATCATATTTATCAATTACTTATGTTTTCTTTATTCTCAATTACTTATACTTTCTTTATTTACAATTGAAGTCAAAGCAGAAGCCGATGCCGCTTCGTCAATCTCCCGTTACTCGTATGTTCTCTCTTGGTCAGGATTTTCAGTGGGAGCCTTTTGAATGCTCGTTGGAACACGATGGATGGATTGCACGCCCAAACCAAAAATTTGAATTTAGATTCTGTGGTGATAAGCTTGGGAATTTTTGCACAGATGACCATTGGATATCTGACAATATTTTGAGTTTGTGGTGCACGTAAGTACATTTTAATTTTATAATTCATTTAATTTTTATATTTTATTTCAATTTTATAATTTATTAAGTAATTACCAATTACTTATTTCATATCTTAGGTATCTGCATCGCCTTCTGCTTGACAGGGGCATCAATGTTTATGGATTCTTAGACCCCACTATCATAACTCAGTTCTTGTCTGATGACAGTAAAGTCAGTAAATACCTTGGGGCATTAGTGGGAGGAAGTGATCGGAAAGACATATATCTGGCACCCTACTTAAAGGATAACCATTAGCAGTTGCTCATACTTTATCCTTCTAGGCATACTGTCATATTCTTATACTCTCTCCACAACGACCCGCCGAAGGATGTGGTGGCCTCTATCAATGCGTAAGTAATCAGTCTTCTATTTAATTAAATTTGTAACATTTGCTTTTATTTTATCACACATGATGAACATATAATTGACATGATCATATTTTGTTTATGATAGCACGATGAAGGCATGTCGCATATCTTGCGTCAACGGGAAGAGTAAGTCTTCAAAGTTTAAAGGAAATCCTGAATGGATTAACCTCAAGGTTACTAGTTTATTAAATAGTAATTAATATTATAATTACTATATATATATATATATATATATTTAATTGACATTAAATTTCATTTTTTTGTAGTCTCGTTATCAGTCAGATACTTAATCGTGTACCTATTATATGATACATCATATGTTGAACATCGTCGTGACATCTATTACCGAGGGATGGAGGAAGATTTAAATTCCACCATTTTTTCCCCTTTGTTTTAATTTTTCTACTTTTTTTCGTTTGTTTTAAATATCAGCATCTTTTTTTTTTTAAATTTCAGTTTTTTGTGTGAAAATAAGTGGTTAATAATAATAATTATTATTAAATTCACCAAATTACCTTAAGACAATTTACCAAATTACCCCTAAAATAACCCTAGAAAAACCTTAAACCTACTTCCTTATATATATATATATAAATAAAGAAAAGATAAAGATAAAGATACGAAAATAACATTTTTCTTTTATAAAAGTATTTATAGTATTTTCTTGCCTCGCTAAAGAAAATTTCTGAATCCGTCACTATTGGTACCAATACCATCAAAGGTTCCCGATGGAATATGCTGACAAATCTTAACCCACTGCTACTCAGCTTACGCAAAAAACAGAACGTGGTTGAGCTTAAGTGTTCAACGCCCGTTGCGTTCTCTCCTCGTACGATTACGATACCCTTCAATTCATTCATTGGTGACCAACTCTCTCAGAATCTCTTCCTCTTAAGTAGCCAACCATCATGGAAGAAGGTAAGCGAGGCACGATCATGGTCACAAATGACGATGGAATCGATGCACCTGGTCTCAGAGCTTTGGTTCATGCTCTCGTCGCCACCAATCTCTACAATGTCCAAGTCTGCGCCCCTGACAGGTATGTAGCCTAATGCTATCACCACTTCATATTTTTACATAATTAGGACTGCTTTAACGAGGGGTATGAATAGGCAATTCCAAAGTTAGTTTTTTTTAATGGAAAAGTCTATGCAAAGGAAACATTTTGATACTAACAACACGTAGTTTGCGAGTGTGAATTGGCTATTTTAATTTAGGTGTAGGTCCTAATCTATCTGGGAATTTTGAAATAGATCTCCATGCTTTACAAGTTTATAATTGGGACAGGAACTTATTAATTTAACCTTTAACTTACATTGCTAACCCATTTTTTGTTGAGTTTAATTTTGATCAAATGTGAAAAGAAGTTTTTTTTTTTTTTTGGTCTTTGTCGCAACAACTTTATTCTAGCACTAGTGGTTTGTATTGGATTACTTAACTTTTGTGGCTCCCTTTTTTCTGTTTCAAAATTGGATCATTTCCAGTGAAAAGTCAGCTGTTAGTCACAGTATTACATGGCTTCACCCTGTAGCTGCCAAGCGAGTTAACATTGATGGAACCACAGCCTATGCAGTTTCTGGTTTGTTTGTTTCCCATTCAACTATATTTTCATTCAGACACTGATTGCACATGCTCCAGCACAAATAAACACGTCTATTATCTCTTTAAGTTTTATCTTTCTTTTTAACTTTGAGTTATGAAAGGGTGATGACTGATGAATCATAGGTGGTCTCATATCATGTAATGTGTCCTGCACGACGTTAAACTTCAAATTTGAATTCACCTCTAATTTATTTGTGTTACCAGTAATATTTGGAGTAAGAAATTAAATATCTGGATTTAGAACCATATGCCTCCGTAGTTGCTAGACAATTGGGAACTCATCCATATTGGTAAAAAAACGTATTGTATTTATAGCAGATATTATTTTGTTCTTTTTCCCTTGAATTCCATGAAATGGACTGGTTTAGTTTGATAGTAAGGCAACTGGGCCTGACTGTGAGTTGTGTTGGTGCTCTACTTTTTCAGTTCTGAGTAAAAGAAATCATCCTTTCTTTCATGGCTGCTTTTCTAGCAGTTTCCAGAGCAAATCCATGTTGAGCAGACAGGAGTTTTTTATGTACTAAGTTTCAATACCCACGGGTTATGTGTATTAGTTAAAATTTAAAATGCTTACAAGTTCTTTGAATTTTTTCCCTCGTTCATTGGTTATTATATATATATATATATTTTCCTTTCATTAAACTCAAGATCTGTATATATCTTCAGTCTCTTAACAGTTTTATTTATTGGTCCTCGTTGGAAATACTAAAGGAATTTTCCAATCTTTAACATTAGAAAACAAAAAATTACATCATCATTTGAATGCTTGATAATTGCTTCTAAGTTACTTTCTTCTTGGATAGAAAAAGAAACTCTGGGAAACGAATTTTGGAAATGCTTTTAAATTAGATTTAGCTACATATTTGTCTTACATAATGTCCACATGCAAATTCTTTGCAGGGACTCCAGCTGATTGTACTTCTCTTGGAATTTCTAAAGCACTCTTTCCTACAGTTGCCGATTTGGTAGCGTTTCCATTTTTAGTTTTTGCTTCATTGCTGGAATTGATTTTGTTCCCAATCTGTTTTCATCTTGGCTATTTTTCAAAGGCGTTGTTAAACTTCTAGGACATTGGGATTTTGTCTCCCATACTCCCATTTGCACCAACACTCCTGGTTTTTGAGTTTCAATTATTTAGTTTAGAGATTCTTTTTTGCTGAGTATGGGATCTATTTGACTCAGTCATGCCAGATAAATAAATTCATCCAGCTGGTTGCTAATATTTGTTATACATGATACAGGTAGTCAGTGGCATAAACATGGGTAGCAACTGTGGTTATCACATGTACGTAGCATCCTTTTCTTGCCCCCCCCCCCCGACACCTTTAGTCATCTTAATACTTTTCTACTTCTGAACTGCAAATCAATCCTTTATAACTTGTAAAGTGAATACATGTTCCCAAGAGACAGGAAGGAGGCAAGATTTTAATCCCTCTTATTTTCCCAGGAGTAGCATCATCCATCTTCAATAGTCATTAACATGCAGCATTTTCTGGCTCGTACCTGTAATGAGTAGGTTCCCTTTTTATGCAGTGTTTACTCAGGCACAGTAGCTGGAGCTCGAGAGGCCTTCTTCAATGATATACCTTCTATCTCCGTTTCATATGACTGGTATCTTTGCAACATACTTCTGTGATTATATTGCAGGATTTATCTTGAATATTTGTTTTGAATTGAATTTTGAAAGAGATTTTGTTAACATATAATTGGAACTGTAACTGGATGAATGTCTCTAAGTGCGTGTTTGGATTCCCATTGGGAATGCCAAGGCAAACGCCAATTTGGAACCTTCCCAATGGAAATCCAAACACACCACAAGTAATATGGCTCATGGGCACTATATTATAAGCTACCCAATAATCTTTCATCTATTTACTGCTAAAGAAACTGTTGTTTATTGCTTTGTTTGACCATTCGGGGTTACTGTACATCCAGGGTTAAAGGAAAGAGTAACCTACATGACTTCACGCTTGCTGCACAAGCATGCTTACCTATCATAAGTGCTTTACTGGTTGAGATAAAGAATCATAGATACCCTCAAAGTTGTTTTTTGAATGTAGATGTGCCAAAGAATGTTGCTAATCATAAGGTATGTTGCTTTTTGTATGTTTAGCTTGTAAAAGTATTTTTAACATGAGGTAGCTAGATAATGTTAGATAGCCTTATTTGCCTTCTTTTTTTTCCCCCCACATCCTGCATATAGAAATCGTATGTCCGAGTTGAGGATTGCTATTGGCCTATTGCTAACTATGCCATGAGAGTGTATTGTTTTCCTCGCAATATCTTACAATAATTTGTTGGTTGTCTTATGTGCCTCATAAAAAGGGGTACAAACTGACTAAGCAGGGTAAAGGTATATTCAAGATGGGATGGAAGCAAGTCATCTCTGAGGCAGAAGGAAGAAAAATGTCATCTGATATGACCAATACAGATACAGCAGCACCTGCAGAATTTGACGTGTCATCTGTAATTCCCGAAAGTCTTTTATTTGCAAGAGAAGTAGGTTAATTTCTCTTACTCGTAATTCTCTATACTCATTTACGCAGTTTTTCATCCAATATCTTTAGATGAATTCCTCCTGTTGTTACCAGTGCTAAACAAGATTATCTGGTGCTTGAGTATGATGTAGTACTTTGTTTTAACTTTGCAGGTAAAAGGTGCCCAACTTGATGATGATGATGATACTGATCACAAATCTTTGCAGGAAGGATATGTGAGTATATAAAAATAAATATAAAAATTGCACACACTAATAGTGGCTAACAAAGAAATTCTCTATATTTTAGATTACTGTTACTCCTCTTGCTGCTATCTCTCATGCGGAGGTGGATTGTCAGAACTACTTTAAGGATTGGCTACCAAGTGTCTCCGAACCCCCCTCCTCATCGGCGTTATAATGCTGTAAGACCTCTCGTGTATTTATGATTTATATGACAGCTTTGATTGTAATGTATTGCTACCAATAATTGTATTTAAATTTTTAGCATCCTTTTCAGTAAGAATGTTGATGCTTCTGATATGAATGAAAAATTGAGGCAAGCTCGCACATATCTTTAAATAACATCACTGCAATTGGCATTTGATTTCGGAGCAAATAGATGGACATGTTACAAGTGTCTTACACTGTTTATGTCAATACTTGCCTGATATGCTAAGAAGTGTGGAGTGTGGACCTTATACCACATTCTACACAATGCTTACGTGCTTGAGGGGCAGTTGTAAGCTTTATATCATTCCATTGTGAAACAGTTAGTAACTATATTTATATCATCAATGGCATATTGTTCTGTCCTTGAGCAAACTCTGAAATACAACCTAATGGTTAAGACTCAAGAGTGTATGTTGGGCATCCATCTATTGGATTTGGATATGGTTTGTAGTTGGTAATGTGAGGCCTCGAGATATAGGAACCTGCAGTTTACTTCTCGTATGAATGTTATTTCCTCGTCTGCCAACTTTACAAACACATCCTGAGTCCTGCTACAGCCAGTGTCCATGAATGGAATTTTTTTTTATAAGAAAAGTGTAATAATAGGGAGTATAAGGCCATCTCCATTCCAGCATCCCATATTTTTACTTTTTGGGTTCTTAAATGGGTCCCACCTTGACACATAACTCATTTTTTACTTTTTACAATTTAAGCATCTCATCTCTCTAACCTATCAACTTCAAAAAAGTTCCTGAATGGACCCCACCAGTGATCCCACATCTTTACATTTCATCAACACTCACCTTTTTTTTTTTATTTTTAGAAAACACAAGGCTGGCCCACATAAAATGACAAGAACCGGTGCTTAGTTAAGCACCTCTGCTTGGCAAGCATCTTTGTGGAAATTCTCTCCGACGGCTAAAACTTAATAAGCATCGGTGCTTATTAAGAAAGATGCCTATTTAGATGCCCGTTTGAGATGGCCTAAGGAGTACTCAACCCATATATAAGAAGAGAACCAAAAAGACAAAAACCAATGTAAATGAAATACTGATCCTTCTACAAACAGTAATATCTTTACAAAGGTCATTGTCAAAGACCAAACCCAAAATCTAGAACACAAACACCCACAGGGCTCCCAACCAACCATCAGAACACCATAAACCCAGCACAAATGACTCAAGTGAACACACCTCAAACTTGTAAAGTTTTAATCATGCAGAATATAAGCACTGCACCTGTTATTCTTGTGGATAAAACTATAAAAAAAAAATTGTTTACATAATAAGTATGAAATTTAGAAACTTGACAATAAACTCAAAATTTGTATGAAAACAGATAAAATGATTAGATGAAAAACTAAGGCATTGATATCTTTTTTCTATATAGCAATTCATGCCATACATGAATGGAGTGGGTTTGGGAGTCTTGGTACCTTGCGCCAAGGGCCTAGTCATATAGATTGTGGGTTCTCTGAATTGCTGCCCAGAGAAAGGAGGCATGAGCTACCTAGCCTCTCCTTTTCTTTATCCAAAATGAACATGATAATGTACTAACAGTATTCTTCTTAACGTGCATTTTTACAAACCCATACTGTATTACTAAATAAATGGATGTGCCATTCACATGGCCTTTCGGAAACCATTAACTATGCATGCCTCTTACGCGCTATTATGGTCATATTGCACGATGCTTTGTATTAGCCTTTGGGCTATAAAGCATCGCAAGTAGCTATTTTGGCCTTCAAATAAAATGACATCAAGTTATCTTTTCACAAAAATCAAACAAATATTTAAATCATTAAAGTTTTCATTTATTTTTGAGAAGGTGTTAAGAGTTAGGGTTGGGGGATGGCTTCGGATTTTTGATTGAGACTTTGGTGCAATTAAGTGCAATAAATACTGATTACACACTTTGGCTAAGTAGCACTTGCACAGAAGTGTACATTGTGCGTATCGTGCTTCTGATGTTGCTCGTCAGTCTGACATTATAATTGTCATAGTATTTAATCATACCCTCCGTAGCTTAAATGTTACCTCTAGTGTTCCCAATATAATCTGATGGGTTATGATTTGTGAATTTTTTTCTCTGCATAATACACTAGTTTTCTGAAACTGATTTCAACTCAATCAGCTGCTATAAAAATCCAAATTATTATTTAGATCCCATGTCAGTTTCACTTCTACATTATTGTCAAGGGGCATGAAAGATATTTCTACACAGCTTGTCATATGATTGGATGAGAAGGCCTATTTTCTGTAACCTATTAAAATGTCAAACTATTTTCTGTAAAGTAAAATGCCAGTTTGACTATGTTAACGCCCATGCCTCCACAGGTGTCAACTACATTAAAAGAAATAAAGGATCGAACTACCATCTCAACACTCAACAGCTTAAAATAGACAGCTTAACAATAAAAAAAAACCTTACTCTGGGGAGGAAAACGCTACAATTTCCTCTTTCCTCCTCTAAAAACGTCATGACATGCTTCTTTTGGTACACCACCGTAATCTACAGGTTTCATAGATGGTTAAAAGCTTATGCAGAAACTTGAAGCATTCAAGAAATAAAGAAAAAAAAGGATGGATTTTTAAATAAGAACTTAATATTTTCTTTAAAAACAAAGATTGAAACAGAAGTATTCTATGTTGGTGCTACAAAAGTGAAGAGGGGAAAAAGAAAAGAAAACACTCTATAGTATGGACATTATAAACATAAACATTATATGTACATTACGAGCCTCCTCTCAATTGTGTACTGTGCCCATGGCCTTGCATCATTTGGATGGCAAAGGTGGTGAACGTGATTCCACTAGTATTGACCAGAGGACGTGCACGTCTTCATAGGGGCAAGACTTGACATCTTCATACAGAATGTAAATCCCTCTTCCTGAAACATTAGCAGAATATGTGAAAAAACACCAAGGAATGAGAGGAAAGGAAGAAATGCAGTTCCTCTAGAGAGAGTAGAAGCTTTATGCAAAATGCAAAGTACTTAGAAGGCAATAGCAATGCTGGATCAAAACTAGAGAGAAAACAATGAAAATGTAACAATGGACAGCATCATAAAACGTACTCTTCTTATGAGTTGAATTCAACCGGAACCACACCTTCTTCAGTGGAGAGAGGAGGGATTGCAGCCACCCCATTTGGTAAAGTGGGTGTGGCTCATGCAGATGAAGCAAACTAGAGGGAAATAATAAGAAGGGTGAGACTCGTGGCTTTGCTTAGACAAGGGTGAAGATTTTGCAAAGTCACTATTCATATTTTAGGACATTTTAAATGTAAGGCCAGTCATGAATCAACACTTGTCATTGGTGGTACAGTGTCCTTTTCAAACCTTTTCTCCCTTGTAGTAGAAGAAGAAGAAGCCACCCCACCAATAAGTTGTACATCTCACACTTTAGTCTCACCACAAAATAGATGCTTCTCTTGGTATCCATTGAACCTTTCATAATGGCTTATTCTTCAAGATACATTCCCAGTTTTCGCCATCATTTGGCATAAAAGGCACACGTTGGGAAGGATTCTTATTTTGGCATACAGGACACGCAGTCCTCTTGCATTTGAAGCAAGTACATGCCTCCATCTTTTAAAAGAAAATTTTCACCGTTAGATGTTACCTACCATATACGTCCTACTAAGACACAAACACGTAGATTAACCTAAAAATGTTGTTGGAGTGCACGGTGGAATTCCTCATCTTACACCCTCTTTATAATATATATATATATATTTATTTGCATGTTATCTAGAATATCTCCAAGTCAAAGACACAATTATATGAAAAACTAGTATTTTCTATAAGTAGAATCACAGTTTAGTTTTCTTTATCTTCAATTTCAGTGTTTTCTTTTGAACTAGATTTAATGTGTGCCAATTTTGCCCCAAAAAGGAATTAAGCCGAAGTTTCGCTGGTGCAATATATATATATATATTTTAATCATGACATAGGTATGAAGTATTCACCACCGTTAGCAGTGATTAATATCCGTCGGGAACCTGTTGGGCACATAAGGTGAGTTCTCCCCTCCCAACCAGGTTTTCTCTATTACAAGAGCCAAGATTCAAACCCCGGACCACTTGCTTAAGGCTATGTTTGGGAGGGAGGGTGGGGTGGGGTGGTGTAAACCCATTAACCCATTGTTTGAGGGTTTTTTCATTAATGGAGTGAGATGCTTTAGTTTGGTAACTCAAACCACCTAACTCCATCCAAAACTCTAATTTTTATACCCTCCACTACTAACCACTCCACTCAATTCCCAGAAAAACTTCCAAACATAGTCTAAGATATTCAAATCTCTTACCACTTAGACCAACCACGTGGTAATGCAATATACTTGAAAGCTCAACATTGTATTTCAAATTCCATAAATGTATTAATTTGTCTTCTCGTCCACTAAATAAAATGCTTTAATCTTCCTTTCGTGCACGGTAGAATTTCTCATCTTACACCCTCTTTATGATATATTATAGTACTTATTTTCATGTTATCTAGAATATCTCCAAGTCAAAGACACAATTATATATTTTCTAGAAGTAGAATCACAGTTTAGTTTTCTTTATCTTCAATTTCAGTGTTTTCTTTTGAACTGAGATTGAATTTATGTTTAGACTACAAAAATTTTGTGTGCTAATTTTGCCCGCAAAAATAAATTAAGCCCAAGTTCAGCCAATGCAATATAGTTGAAAGCCAAAGCACAACATTGTATTTCAAAATCCATAAATGTACTAATTTGTCTTCTCGTCCACTAAATAAAACGCTTTAATCTTCCTTTCGTAAAATGTTAAATTAAATTGTAGATTAACAGCAATCCAAAGATGAAATTTTTTTCATAGGCGATTTCCAGAAAAGTGTACTTCTATTGGCTTTTGACTTTCAATGAAAGACTCAAGGAGAGAACCAAAAAGGAGAACTGTGGATGCATATGAGAAGGCCTGTGTAAATTAATGCCCTGAATCTCCTATGAGCCCAATGTGACATAAGATCGTACTATAGACACGTACCCATAATTTGATTCCTGTGCAGCTCCTGTGAGGCCTAACTACTTTCCCAGATAGAAAAGAATATGAAGCCCAGTAGTTCAACCTTGTCCTATCCATGTTCACGTCAACGGATTATTTTTTACTAAAAAATGGGGTGATTTGTTTCTGCAATAGTACTAGACATGAAAGTAGACCAAAGATAAGGTTCATGCAATTTGGTTTCTTTTAAATTATTATTATTATTCGAGCAGTATAAGAGCATATTCAATTATGCAGGGGTTGACACATCTGATCAAACCTTTCGTTCATACTAGCTGTGATTTGGATTCGATTCCTAGATCTCTCATGTTGGTAGATAATATGTAAATTCACTATAAATGCTCACTGAGATTGATAATATTCTCTGATCTTATAAGAGAGCATGCATTCCCCTAATCTAAACTTTAAATTGTATATAACAAAAAAGAAACACGCAACTCATTAGAATTTCTTAATTATTCTCTGTAGATCCAACCGTGCCATATATCTATTTTTTACTTTATATTATTTTAAGGAAGTCTTCATTTTAAGTTGTTTTTAATTTATGGAGACATGGAATATTAAATATGAGACGGGATTTCAAATGTGTTTTATATATGCAATAATTTGGAGGAGACAAAAGTACATTTATTTCTCTCTTGTGGTTCTCTTATGCTCTTTGGTAAGATGTTATGCATTGACCAGTAAGGGGTGACCCTGAGTACGAGTGAGGTGGGCGACCGTTTAGGATTCCATTTTTTTGGGACATCAGATAGTAGGTAAAATATTATTATATAGTATATATAGATATTAAATAAAAAATTATATAATTATTTTTTTACCAATAAAAATAATTATTCCAAAAAAATTATAATAGAGTGATAAAAAATAATATGGTAAATGTATATGTGTATATTAGAATATCTTTTTAATTTACTATAATTTAAAATTTGATACACTCCTAATTTATTTACTATTTAGACTTTCTTTTCCCTAATTCTCTTGCTCTCTTACTTTGATTGCATAATCTTGTTTTGATTGTTATCGAAAATGACTTTTTAAAGAACCATGATTATGAACAGATTATTAATGATTTTGCAGCAGCAAATATAAGAAGGACAATTTTCAAATGATTATAAGGATACCATTTCCTTAGTTCGTTCAGGATACCAAAAATTTCAGGACCGATCCTGGACAGGCTATGAAGGGGTTTCCTGGAGACAACAAATTACAATTCCTTTGACATGCTGGCTTTCCATGGTTATATAGGAATGACATCATCTTTAAATAAAAAAAAATTTGAAATCAGAGAAATTAATTGATTTGATCAAGGTGGGTTATTGCCAAGATGATGAGTGCATATTTTTCTTATATGGACTATTTTAACAATCCTATGGAATATTTTTTGTAATATTGCATGGTTTGATCGATGTCCTAGATGCAATGGATTTGATTACCCGTGTACTCCTTTTAATAAAGTTTCTTTGTAAAATTTTTTATATGGCCATTCAAATGAATGTAGCATGGGCTACTCTTCATATCATATATTCCTACGATGCCTATCATAGCTCTGAGATATTCTTCACCTACTTAACAGAGATTTCCAAGTAATTTTTGTCTGTTATCTATACGTTTCCTGCGGGTAATTGATGTGCTGACTTAAATGGCAGAGAGGGGTGCAAGTCAAGATTATAGGTTACTGATTTGAGATTTGATATAAGTCTTCAATTCATGCTTGCTTCGAGTTTTTGGCTGATAGTGTTATGCAAATCAGGATATTTGCATGTGAACCAATATTGATTCATGACTTTGAACACAAAAGGAGTATGTGAATCAAATAAACCCAACTTGTTTTTTAAGGAAAATTTGCAGTTTTTAAATTGTAAAATTATCTTGTTGAATGAAAATTTTAAACAAAAAAAAAATCAATTAACTTATGAAAGTGGACGATCAATTTTTAATTGAACGAGTCAACTACACCTTAAATTAATGGTCTAAAATTAGGTACAGTATTATGCATGCAGTCGTTACTATCCTGGATATAAAAGTGCAATTGTTTTCATTGAATTAATATGCAGTAAATAAAGAGTACTGATCATTCTTGTTTGACAATTAGCATGCAATATCTATATAATTACTTATACTTTTAGTTAGATACTTAGATTGACAATAAGAAATGCTCAAAAATACTAAATCAAATTCGTACGTTCTACTCATGTTTTTTTTCTCTCCAATCTTAACCTTCTAATTTCTTCAATCAGTACTAGCCAAATAAACACATCTTGATTGATGGGAATCAGATTCGTTGAAATTCGTACATAAACACAACACTCAATCATAATTGTGCATGCCTCTGCACATATCATCATAACTCTTGTCACGAAATTAGGTTGAAATGGAATCAATCTCACAGGTTGGTAAACATTTAAAAAGAATTAATCCAATATGTTAGATATGGAAGAATTTATAGAGATATTGGATTGAGCAAAACTAATCACATCAGATAAAATGGGTTTCCGGCAACAAGAAGAGAGGTGCGTGTGAGAGATGCAATGCCAAAGGACCTATAATAAAAAAAAACCAAAATGCATTATGGATAGGACTATTCTGCATTTGGGGCAATATCACAATATTATCGCCCTTTCCATTATGTTTTGTCAATATCTCAAAGTTTTTTTTTAGGATTATTTTTAGTTTATCTTTTTGTTGTGTTTAATTGTATAACAAGCCAAGTTTTAACTTAGGAAAGGTGTTTAGAATATCTGAAAATATTTCAATACATCTTAATCATGCTTTACTGTTGGGGAAAACAATTCAAATTTCCAAACATTAATTCAAGTGAGTGATTACAATGCATGGTAAATTGCTATGTTAGTGGAATTCAATGAGCAGTCTACATTCATCGTAGACTCCTCATCATAGCCTGACTCATGAGGAGTCTATATTCATCTTTGGAAGAATGAGTAGATATTTTCAATGATCCTGAAATTGTCAGAAGCAATTAATATTCATTAAGTCACATTCATGAACAGTAGTCATTGTCCCTTCACTATATATAAACGGAGTCTTGTGAAGAGTTGATGTATCCCCAACCATGTCCTAGAGAGGATGACCGGTATGGGTGATCATGTGAAGAGTAGAAGCATCCCAACTAAAGCAAGAAAAGAGAGCAAGTGTATGAGTGATCACTTGTAGTGATATCTCTTGTAGTGAGAGTGTGTTATCATTTCTTGTAACTCTTAGGTGAGAGTACTCAAGTTTGTATAGTGATACACAATTTGGTGTGGGTTACGATTGTTGTAATCTTAGTTGAGATAGTGGAACACTTTGTTGAGGCATTTCCGTGAACATAGCCAAAAAATACAAATTGTATTATGTGTGTTCCATCGAAGATCCTTGGACATGCATGTAAATCTGTTGGTGTATGTGATTTTTACCCAACATTTACCAACTTCTTTCTACCTTATCGAGTTGTTTCATGATCCAAACATAGCATTAGTGATGTGATAGTCACATATTAGTTTTACATTTTCACAGAATCAGAATGACAATAATAATAATAATAATAAAAAAACAGAGATAAAATTAAGGCAATTGATGTTCATGGCGGGTCCTAGTTGCAGATCGTTTGCAGATGCTGAAGGAAAAGACGTGGGACCAGATCAATCCTCACGGAGAGAATCCACTCCTGACTCGCTGCTGCTGCTGCATCAAGTGTGCCTCAACAGTAGTTATTCACATCATCATCGATTCACCTCTGCAGACAAAATAATGGCGTGCTCCAATATTACATTACCACTAAATTGCAATATGCAAAAGATTGAGCCCTGCAAATGGTATTGGTGGGTTCTGGGGTACTAATTACCTAAACCTTTTTGCTTTTGTAACGGTTGTTTAAGAAAAGAATCAAGCATTTCAACCGTGCACATGATAAAATGTTCATATATTAAGTAATAAACTCAAAAGTTAGAACATAAATTGTTCGATGTCAATTTCGTCTCATGAGTTGCATGCGCCACCAAAGTGCAATTTCCAGGTCATACATCCATTGCTTCACTTTAAGCAACGATGATATTAGCGCACGCCATCCTGCTTTAGTTTAAAACTAGCTGCTTCAAGACCAACAACTTTTTTTTTCTTCCTAAACCCAGTATATCCCAACACTATCAATGACCAATGACTAAACACTCTTTACGAAATGTGATTTTCACTGACCAAACATTATTTTCATGCTATAAAAAATCGAACCCAAAAATAAATCGAGTCAATTTCTAAAGTATCCAAAAACAGACGTTATAGCTGTTGGCTCATAAGGCTTGGCAAACAAATCAACTGGTTAAACTAGTCAAAAGTTTTTCTATTTTTAATCATGGAAAAAGAAAATATCAGAGGGGATACGGTGCTTTAAGTTCAAAATGGAAGGAAATAATTGCTTGAAGTCTTTAAGATAAAAAAATAAAGTTTGACTAGATATGGACAATCTTTATTTTTTGTTTGGTTAAAGTAATCTTTTAGTCTCTATATGTGTTACTGATTTTTAATTTGTTTCATATACGTAAAAAGTTATCAATTTGATCCCTATACGTGATACTGGTTTTCAATTTGATCATCACCGCTAATTGGTCCCTATATAAGAGGATCAAATTGTAAATTATTGTCACAATTTGCCCCCTCACAATTTGGATCCACGTTTTTTCTATTTTGTTTCGTTACCATTTTACCCTTATTAACCTTTCCTTGCTTTTCTTTGGTGGAGTTGGGCTGGCTTCGACCTACTTGTTTAAAGTTTTTCTCAGAAGCATTAATCTTTTTTTATAATTATCATGTGATTATTAAGATATATGGTTTAACCATTCAGGCAAACAAATATATATGATTCATTATGTACTGGCCGAAGATATAAGGTCGAGGATTATCGGTACGATCGAGCTCATTCTTGTAAGTGGGC
The DNA here is from genome assembly GCA_030762895.1 of Sophora flavescens. Lineage (NCBI taxonomy): Eukaryota > Viridiplantae > Streptophyta > Magnoliopsida > Fabales > Fabaceae > Sophora > Sophora flavescens. Next base: position 165,965,399 of record CM061067.1, read on the forward strand.
TGTGACCCGAATTCCTATAAAGTCGAAGACCTATTAATGCACTTGACACCCGAGGATAACTACTCGGGCCTATTCCACAGTGGACCACGGATGAAGATATCTCGGCCCCGAGCTATCAAGTCACAACTGACTGGGTCGAATATCTCGCTGGTCCTAATATCCCTCCGCATAACTCGGAGCCTTATCCTTATCTAGTTGAGATAACAACCCGATTCTAACAAATAGGATCTCAATAACAGTCCTACTCAAACTGTTACACCAAAACATCTCTATAAATAGGGGTCCAACCCCCTCACTTAGAACTACGTTTGGTTTGATTCCCATTTGGATACGTAGGAGCAGAATTTCGATTCTGTCAAGCTAATTCTAAAACACTCCCACAAGACCTTCTCCGGACGAGTATCTCCCACCTGAGATATTTGGACGGAACACATTCCAAGAATAAAAGGAGAAAATAAACTAAAGTAAATTTAATAGTGATGGAAGTCAATTATGCTTCATTAATTTAATGTCTGTTTACATTCTTGAAAGTGGATATATTCTATTGCAGTGATCAATCTATTCCATCCCTCAAATTCAAAAGAATCTATTAGAATTTAAATAATGTCCTATTAAGTTTTTAATTTTTTTTCAGGAATGATCAAAATAGCAAACAAGCGCCTAAACATGCTCTCCAGTCGATTGATAGAAACTTCAAGATATCAACAACGCAATCAGATTAAGAAAGATATATATTATCTTCTTTTTAGAGTAGTCTTTAATTTACATTAGAGTTTGTCTCATTTGTAAATGGGTTAGGGTTATCCCAGGTACTCATATTATTAAAATCTTTTGCTTAAAAAAAAAAAAACAAGATATGTAGGAAAAAGATTTTGTAAACCAAGTTTTATACCGGGCTCGGAGACACCCGGTGATAATTTTTATAATTTTTTTCTAACTATAGAAGATATATTTTGCTGCAGATTTTATTATAATGCTACTGAGTGAAAAAGATAAAATCGAATATATAAAAAGTTTAATTTTAAAATGGCGACGTTGATCATAAATAGGGTGGTGAAACACTGAAAATAAAGAACAAAGTGAAGTAATAGTTGTCAATTTAATTAAAACAAGTATACAAAGATCCTTGAATTTTTTATACCTTCAAAGATGCAGATGGCGGCCTTTTTTGCTTGGCAGGTATTATTGGACAGAGTCCTCACTAATTGTTAATTGTTTTTGGTTTTTGTAATTAGTTGTATACGGGGTTTAGGATACTCCTCGTACTCTTTTTTTTTTTTTTTTATATGAACAAAAGGGCACTTACAAACTAAAACCCACTAGGGAAAGCAATACCCCTTCTATCAGCTAACATAGCCATAGAAAGAGATGGGGGAATAACATCGTAAATTTTACAAGGAGAAGAGATCTCAGCGCTTTCCTTGGCAAGAATATTCGCAATCTGATTAGCTTCCCGCAAAATATATGCTTCCACCTATTAGTTACCGGATGGACAATAATATTCTTTATAACTCTGATCAAATGAGAGCAAGAATGACAATTATTATCTTCTTCAGACAGGAACTTGATAGCATTAGAGGAATCAGATTTAACAACCAAATTTCTGAAACCTCTCCCCCAAACTATACTAAGGCCATGATAAATGGCCCACAACTCGGCTTCTAACACAGAGCAGCTCTACAACTTGTGCGAGAAAGCAAAGATAAAATTTCCAAAGTCATCCCTCAAGATGCCACCGCACCCTGCCATAGTTCCAGCTCCCGAAACTGCACCATCGCAGTTAAGAACATAAAAATCCAGGGGGAAGAGACCAATGAACCACCCGATCCTTCAAGGAGGAAACCATATCTCATACTCTTTAATCAATATATTTTTTGCTTATAAAAAAAAAGAACTAAACTTAATTCGGAGAGAAACGTGCTTTCCTCTTTTAATCAAGTGAGTTGTTGTGTACATTATTTTAAATAACATAACTTTGTCTATATGTCTTCAAACAAAGCAATCATACATAAAAAAAAAAATTAATGATTAAATTTTTTATGAAAAAAAAACTCAAAATTTGTTTTGCTAAGAAAAAAACTCAACATAATATATAGTTATTATATAAATTATTGAGTTGAGAGTAATTCTATCTTTAAATGATAGAAATAAAATAGTTTTAAAACTTTTAATAATATATATACACACACAAGTATATATATCTAAAAGTGATTGGTCGCAGAAGAGGTAGACCACATTCTCAGACAAACTTTACCTGTAATATTAGAGATTTTAATTTTGACCACCTTCGACTCGATAACTAGTCTCACATCTTTATTTGTGGGGATACCCAGTCAAAGACTTCAAAAATAAAAACAATTACATATAAGAGCTAACTTTTAAATTGCTATTAGTTCATAATTTATAATTATGCTTATTTGAATTTCCTTTTATGTTTTAAAGTTTTATGGGTGCTATGATTGCTTTGCTGGAGGTGGGGAACATGCCATTTATGAATATTGTGGTATATGCTTGTCCCAGAATGAAGACCTGTACACTTTCCTGAGTCCTCTCAAGATAATGTGAACCCTTGCGTCCATTGTAGGTCACGAAAGCAGACACCTAAGCCCCAACCCACTCAAATTCTTGTCAAATTAACGTTGTAGCTTCTATTATTTTAGCAAAAATCACTGTCTGTCCAATGTTCAACACAGTGAACACTACTGTTTAGACTTTAGAGAGATAGGGGGAAAAAGCAACGTACACTTTGAATTTAAAGGGTAATGATTAAACCATGATGTGGTTATAGTTAAAAAAAAAAAGTGGTGTATGTGCTGTGCAATATGCATCGGGCATTATGTTCACAAGGGCATTAGGGAGGGAGAGGGGATGGTGGTTTCAAATTTTGAAATCAGAGAAAAAGATAAACTGTTTTTCTTATATGGGTAGGGTAGGTGGGTTATAGAAGTATAGAACACAAGAGAAACAACTTTAGTACGCTTTTGCCACGTGGGATAGATATCAAGCAAGTAGTAGAGCATATCATAATATCATAATATATGTATATATCTCTTCCCAAAGAGTCACAACCAGTTCGCTCAACTAAGCCAACCTGACCCCAGAGGTATATTAATATTAAATTTATAGTTAGGCAAAAGTTCAAATATTAGTTTACTTCTGGAATCCAAGTATCAATTTGTTAAGGTTTGTTTTTAATATAAAGAATGATAAAATAAAAGAAAGAGAGAGAACAGAATCTCTGATATTTGAATGAGGACAAGTGAAACAAATGTCACACTAAATTCCACCTTTGCGAGTATTAATTTAACTAGAACGATAAAGCTTACAACTATAGCTTTGGAAAGCCCAACTTAGCACCCTAAATAGCGCTTTTGCTTGGTTAATTTCTTTGCCTCAACCCCTCAAAACGCACTGTTTTCTTTCAGTTAACAGAGACGAGCATATGCTTTGCTTCTGTATTCTAATTTTTTATATATTGACTATGGATTTCGAAATTGGGCTACATACTTCTAGATACACACACTTCATATTAAACAATACAAATGCATAGTGAGCTTTAGTTAGTTCAAATGGTTTGAGCTAAGGTTATAAGGAGTTTGAGGAGTATGTGGTTTAGGGTTCAAACTCTGGCAAAAGAGGAGAAAAAATTAATATAACAACTAACTACGAACATTTGTCTATAATAAATAAATAAATAAATAAACAATGCAGAGGTTGATAGCGCTATATAAGAAATTAATAAATTGAAAAATCGATTTATTTTCAATAAATAGAAAAAAAAATGTTTATTACTACTTTATTTGTTACGTAATATTTATCATTTAAGGTTTTTCATAAAGATTAAAAAATCAAATAAATTGTTTTAAATTTAGAAAACTATGAGTAGATTTTACTAAATTATTTTATCACTTCGCTGATATATAATCTCTCATTTTCTTTGGCAGTAAAGATATCAAGAGGCAAAGATAAAGTTATAAGGTATATATTTATTTGGATAAACGATTATAAAGCATATAAATAATGAGATTTGCTAACGTATATCCACCTATTTTTTAAAAGAAGTACTTTAACAAGCTACATCTTGGAATGTATTTTCCTTTATTTTTGGTTATAGCTTACTAATGTATTCTTCTAAAAAAATTGGGGTGTACGTTAGCAAAACGTACACCCACTCATTAGCCATTAGAAAAAGTACCTTATCAAGCTGCACCTTCAAAAATATTTTCAATTTTGTCCATTTAAAAATTTTGACATGTGGAGAATGTCGTGGGCATCGATTTCTCTCTCTTTCTTTCGCGCTTTGGTGGACACCGCCGTAAGGACAACGGAGCTTGGACTTCTATAACATGGGACTTATTTAGTGTTTCATTTATTAGTATGTTTGTGTTCTAAATAGCATGGAAGAACAAGTATCAAGGTTTTGACTTATGGTACCAAGTCACTAATTTTTGTGTGTTGAACAATATTGTTCTCCGTGTGTCTGCCAACATGATTTCACAAGCATTTATAGTCCAAGCACACTGTGCATGTACATGAGGACGAGTCATTATATTGTGCCTATTTATTTCACCTTACATTACTATGCATCCATATATATGAATTATCTTGGTTCGTTCTCATTTATGATGCACGAAGTAAATTTAAATATGATTCAATGATTGTCATTCATCAAGAGAAGCAAAATACTCCTCTCCTCCCTCGCCAAATATTACCGATCTCCTTCCTGGATCAGTTTTATCTTCTTTTTTTTTTAGAAAAAAATGTTGGAAACTAGTGAATTACAATTAAACTTCTCTGTAATTTTTCAATGAATTAAACTGGATACCATAACGTGAATACATAAGTCCCTATCACGAGTCAAACATTTGTCAGTTATTATATATCTGTTTAAAAATAACAAAGTTGATATCAATATATAAATAAAAAAATTACGCCTACTTAAAAGTGAATTGATTTGAATAAATCACATGTACATAGAAGTTTAAAATCACGAATAGCAGTAGAAACTGGTCGAATCTAGTTCTATCTTGTAGATATTTCTAGTACATTGCTGATGCATGCATGATGCATAAACCAATAAAAATCGTACAGATTCTTATATCCGAGAATAATCATTAGAAAAACAATGTATACATGCAGCATTCAAATGATTCATACAAGAATTCAGAGTTGAATGCAGAAAAATTATACTAACGTAGTAGGAAGAAGTTAAAAAGAAAAGAAGGAGAATCACATATCAAATCTAAACAGCGAGTGGTGATGGGTAAATGAATATTCCCTTTAACCCTTCCATGCAATAAGAACAAACTGAGACCAAAAAAGTGGAATTCACCGTTTTCTACTTCTAAGCGAACAACACGCTATATTCACTACTCTTGCACACACGCAAAGGTAAACCGTAAACCACAGTTCACAAAATTATCACAGGGGTAATAGCATAAAGATAGGTAGGTATAGATAGGGAAAAAAAATCAGACTCCATATTATTCAGTAACCAGTTATCACAGACAACACCATTCACTCTTTCTCTGTGACAAATACACACTGATCATACATCTACTAATCCCCGCAATATCCGTTCACGTGCCTTGGAATTGTTCTGGCCTCTTATAAATTAGTTACCTTTATTTTTTTTATAAACAAAGAGGTACTCCTATGTTGATTGGAGCACAGCCATATACAAACCAAATAGAGATCATAATTCATATGTACATACTGCTTGGAGACATAATTATAAATAAAAAAGTATTTATATTTTTTTGAACTCAAATATAAATAAAATTTAACTAAATCAACTTTATTTAATGTAAATATTCTAAATTATCAAGAAAATTAATCAATGAAACAATTTCTCCCTTTACTTTTTAAAGAATATTACACATTCCCGAGACAATTAAATGATAGTTTAGTAATTATAACTATTTTTTTACATAAATCTAAACAATTAAATTAAATTAACTAACTTTGTTAATAAATATAAAATTAGTTATTTTTGTTTATAATTGAGTTGAGAAGAAGTACTACACATCACATCATAATACAGTAGATCCATTAAAAGAAATTCTAAGCACACCAATGGAGGATAGTCATGAAACTAAACTTTTTTTTTATAATTATTTTAAGAGTTTAATTGTTTTATATTGTTAAGATATGAAACCTTTTCAGACATTCTTTATCTTGTACATTTTTTATGGATAATAAAGACAAATAAAATAAGATAAATTTAAAATATCTTTATAAATATATTATTTAATATATAAATATACAATATATAATTTTGTATAATTATGTATAGAGAGAGAGGAGAGAGAAAGAGATAAAGAGGACCAGGGGGAGAGAGAGCAAGGAGAGAGAGGGAGAGAGGGAGAGAGAGGGAGAGGAGGGAGAGAGGAGAGAGAGAGGACAATTTCTTCCCATGGTTTTGGGACAAAATTTTATTTTGTCCGCCCTCACCCTTTTGTCTCTCCCTACCCACTTTTCAGATCAAACAGGGGACAAAAATTTTTGTGTTGTCCAGTCCTCTGAATTTTTGCAAACCAAACGCACCCTAATTGTTTTATATTGTTAATGTAAAGTTTTTTATACTGTCAACCAATCAGAAATCGTGGTTTGAATGACTTTTAAGGTGGTTAGGATAAGAGTCAAAGATTTTTAATGATTTATCAAATTTTGATTGGTTGTCGATGTAAAAAATCTTTATACTGTCACTATATATCGATTAAATCCTTATTTTAAATATATACACCTATAACTTTATTTAATTATCTCATATTTACATATTTTTATTATTTAATTATAATTAATTTTATCATAGTTTTAAAACACTTGTATGTACAAGGATACGCATTCTGCATCCTGCATTCTCTTATTGTTACAATATGATCCCATTTTCCCAAAAATGATCGTGTACTTGTTCATGTAATTACTCTCCTACAGTACCACTCCTACTCAGCCTAGTTAATCCATCATTGCAGCCTTTCCCTTCTTACCATGCACTTCACACAGCACACCTACCCGTCTCCCATATCATTATTGAACTGTCACTCTGAAAATTCAATGCCAGCTTGCCAGAAACACGAGGAAAGGAATATATGCATCTGCAGGGTACAAATTAAGAAGAGTAATGTTATTTTTACGTTAAAATTGAACATTATAGGGGATATTCTATTTTTATGTGGATTATGAATCAATAAAATAGAGATAGAGAAATAGTAAAGTGGTTCATAATCTATTAAAAAGTAGGATGTTTTTTCATGATATCTAATTTTAGTATCAAAATAACATTACTTAATTAAGAAACGATAAAATAGAGAAGAAGAAAAAGGGTAACAAAGTAATTACCTGACAATGAGCATATTTATGTTTATGTTAAGACTAGGCAAACTTATTCTATTAAAATAAATTTATAACGAGGCATAAGTAATTTCTGGATTGCAATGTATATATGGAATGATGATGTTTATGAGTTGAAGTCCTTTTTTAGATTTGTTTGTTTTAAAAAAAATTGACTGCAACCATAATTTTGAAAACCTGATCGAATCGATCCGTTGGACCATGAATCACTCGGACGTTTGATCCGTTAATCTAAAAATTGGCTGGTTTTAGAATTGATAAGAACCCACTAAGAATTGATCCAAAATGGGTCAAAATCTATGATAATTAGATTTTCATGGTGTCCACTCATCCATCACAAATGATTTTAGTGCCCTACATTTAGTCTTATACAATATCATAACATCTTATATTTGTGCAGTAAATAACTTTTACACGATAAATTACGAAAAATGATACAAAGTTATTTGTTTATATCAATAATATTTATATATTTTTTACATTAAAACTTGTTTAAATACTTAACCTTTTTTGAAAAAAAATATTAACAAAAAAAAATATAAATAAATAATGAATATTAATTAAATAAACAATTAGATATGTTGCACCAACACTATGCATGAAAATAACGTTTTTTCCAAAAAAAAAAGATTTTTTTAAAAAAATATAAGCTAAATGTTAAACATAATAGATTAACCATGAAACAACTTTTTAAGGTGGAAAACGGAAATAATTCATTTTTCCCAAACACACACACAATGTACTCCCTATGATTCTTAATATAAGAAACAAAATCCTAAAACACACGGATCAAGAAAACATATTGAAATGAGTTAATTGTAATTAATATTCATATAAATTTTCAAAAATGCCCATTCTAATCTTAATTAATATTCTGAGGGTCCATAATTAATGACAGTAATTAATAAGGGCAATATTAAAAGTTAGCATATAATATGTGAAAATTGATGCATATTTCTTATATTTTGGACAAAAAAGTACTCATTTATTTCTTATATTAAGGATCGGAGAGACAATTTAATACACTGTTTTTTAACACAAAAAAATTATGTGTTAATAGCATTTATCATTTAATTTTACAATACAACTTGTTTTGTTTTTTTAATTATTATCTCCGGACTCAATTATAAGTAAAAATAATTAATTTTATATTTATTAAGAAAGTTAATTAATTTAATTAATTGCTTTGATTTATAAAAAAAATGAATTATAATTAATAAATCATATTTTAATTGTTTCAAGGATGTACAATATTCTTAAAAAAATAATGAGAGAATTAATTTGATTTTTGAAATATTTATATTAAATAGAATTGAGTTAATTTTATTTTGTTTATATTTAAGTTAAAAAAAATATAATTACTTTTTTTGTTATAACCGAATCCTGAGATAGTAATTCCTTAACAAGAGAGCAAATTAGCAAGTGCACGGCCGAAAAATGACACGAGCGCGAGCATAATTTTGACTTTTTTAAAAAAATATTCAAAAACACTCCCGAGAACGAATTTGTACTGATTCACCGGATATTTGCCATCTACCAAAATTTATTTCTCAAAAAACTCATTCAGGATAATGCACCGATATTTACGATTCACGGATATTTGCACTCTTACCAAAAATTTATTTCTCAAAACCATCCGAAATTGATCCGATATTTTACTGATTCTCGAATTTACACATCTTACCAAAAATATTCAAAAACCACCGATATCATTATATTCCTAATTAACAAAAATATTTCTCAAAACTCCACGGATAATGACGACGAATATTCCGAATTTCCCAACAAAAATATTTAAAAAAACCTTCCAAAAAATATATTTATCATTGCTAACTTACAAAAAATTTCCAAAAATCAACACCAAATAACAATTACATTTTGATTAGCAATTGTTAGTGGCTAATAAATGAGGGGTGGTGAGTGGGCGTTTTCCGTTACGTAGCCATGTCGGGGCCATCATTGCGGTGGTGAGTAGTGTCCCATTTTAGGACATTGACCCCAAAAGCACTGTGGACTCTCTCTCATGTGTTGACGTTTTCAAAACTAAAAGGTTTTTTTTTTTCCTCCCACAACAAGTGCTTTTTCCTTTCACTACTGCCTAACGGCGTTATCTGCTGTCGTTTCCCTATAAATACATTTTCCATGTTCCTCCGTCCCTTTGATATTCAACTTTCTCTTCCATCACTCTCTCTCTCTCTATGTTCTGTTTCTGAAGCTTTAGTTTTATTATTTATGGTTGCGTGAAGCAGAAGTTTGGAATATCAGTTTTTGTGTTGGAGATTTGATAATTATTGCAACCTCGTCATCGCTTTCTAAGTTGGTGTTTCTCGAAATGGGGAAGAAAGAGCTGAGAGATCATCACGATGACGACACCGCCAAAGTTGAAGCTGTTCTCCAGCTCATCAGAAAACAAACCCCTCTCACTGTAAAACAGGTTATTCTCTTTCCTCTACCTAGCTATACTCATACTCATGAGTAAACAGTCACAACTACTTTTGTTGCCTCGCCTCACTGTTAAGCACTGTTATCTTCTTCTTCTTCTTCATATATATGGGTTTGTTGTTGTTGTTTAATTAATGTGTAGGAGAAGTTCTGCAACTATGGTTGTGTGAAGCGATTTCTGAAAGCAAAGGGGGATAATGTGAAAAAAGCTGCGAAGCAACTCAGGGCTTGCCTTTCTTGGAGAGAGACTATAGTCACTGGTATATTCCCTATTCATTCTTCTTCTTTTTTTATTTTTTCCATTCCCTTAAAACTTCTCCTACTTCTGCAAAAGCTTGTTACCCGTTGTGAAAATCTGGAACCATGCCTTTTTCGGGTGATCATCGACTTCTCTTTTTGTTTTCGCTCGCCAAGGAATCTTGCTTTTCCCTTGCCTTCCAATTATATAAGCGTTAAAGTAAAATGCACACTGCTCCCTACGCAAAAACCCAAAAAAAAAAAAAAGTTGTCCTAAAAATTAAAGTTTGTCCTAGTCTTTTCTTTTCTTTTTTGAAAAAAAGAACAAGTTTTTTCGTTTATATCGAAATCGTGAGATTAAATTAATGGTTTTTTTTTTTTGGGTTTTTGAAAGCAGATCATTTCATAGCAGATGATTTCTCAGCTGAACTAGCTGATGGGTTGGCCTATGTGGCTGGTCATGACGATGAATCAAGACCTGTTATGGTAATTTCATCACCCTTCTCTGAATTTGTGCTTGAATATTTTTATACTAATTTATATTTTTATGAGGTAAAAGTTTGTAATTTGAATTGAGGTGTTGACAGATTTTCCGGATGAAACAAGACTACCAGAAGTTGCATTCTCAGAAACTGTATGTTACCAAACACGAGAGAAGAAACCTTCTCGACCCTTTCACAATTTCGTTTGTCCTAGGCTTCTACTATAGTAGAACTAAACCATGCTATTTCTTTCTTTTTGAAATTATGAAGGTTCACTCGTTTGCTGGTGTTCACACTAGAGGTGGCCATTTCGACCATGCCAAAAAACGTAGACCAATTTGTCATGCTTTTTGACGCAAGTAAGTCCAACCTACATTGCATGCCCATATTTGTAATTTCATAGAGTGCCTTTTCAGACAACATTATTGAGAAAAAAAACAAACAAGTTAATGGGAAATAGAATCAGATAGAAACAGAAAAGATTGAGGGATCAGATTCATCAGAACAATAAATGAATGAGCAGTCATGCAAGACCTCCGTTAGCCTGTTAGGATCCCCAGCCCAGCAAGACCTGGAGGGCACACAGAAAGTGTCCGGAGTGCCCCTGAGATGTCCCTGATTCTAGGCACATTAATTGCCATGCTAAAAAGGGTATTATTGGGAATTGGACTTATTATTAATATTCTCTATCACCATTGGCCCATTTCAATCTTTATTGCTTCCTTAAATAATGCTATGGATCCTCCTGTAGCGGTGGCATGAGGAATCAGAGGAACAACCCATGATTTTACTTTTTAGCTTTTTGCCAGTGCCCTGTGCTTTTTTACTTAGCCAAATTTTATAAATTATCATCAGCCCTATTAAACTACTTAAACAAAGTTAACTAGAAATGATTTTATAAATTCATACATTTGGGAGATTATTATGAATAATAAGGGGGGTGTTTGGTTACAGGCTTTTACAGGTCAGCATCTGCTTTTATGAATTTATTGAAAGCAGCACTGAAAATTGTGGCGGAGTACTACCCAGGCCGGCTATGCAAAGCGTTTGTGATAGACCCTCCCTCCCTTTTCGCTTACTTGTGGAAGGTAAAACAATTCAAAATCCTTATATGCCTAATTTTGGTAGTCTACCATGTACTGTGTAGCCAGTGCCAGTTAAACCATCCCAACAGTTTAGTTTGGTCTAACTCCGTTATGTTTTGTGTTGTGGGAGTTTGTATTCATGCATTCTATTTCTCCCACTATGCATGTTTTGTTTGACCATCGACCATCCTGGACCACATGCTCTGTCTTTTAGCTGGCCCACCCACCATCCTCCTATCCAAACCAAGTCCATATAGCATTGTACACTTTTTAGACAAAATAATACAAATTATTCATGTTGCTACTGTTTAAGATTTGAAGGAAGAAAAGGTTAATAGATTATCTTAAATTCAAATGTACGTGACCACAAATTGATCATTTTCAAATTACAATTGTGTGCCTAACAATTGGACATAAAACATACTACTCTATAAAGCTGTAGTGTCGTTTGAATTGTACGTTGTGTGGATAGATTGATAGGGTACACTATTGTTTTGCATTGTTCTAAATGGCGAGTGATTGAAAAGGACGTATTACACTTTACTCATTGGTCTTTGTTTTTGCCTATAAAAAACCAAAAACTAGAACAAGTCTTGCACAAACAAACAATAAATACCTACACTTACTATTTGATTTTAATTGGTATGTCTCGGTATTATTCTTTTAGTTTAATTAATATACATTTTCAATGTAAATGTTTTTTACACATTAAACAAATAATAAATCATCACGTTATTGACAATATTTGATTCTTATCTAAATCATCTTAAAAGTCATCCATCCATATCATGATTTGTAATTGATTGACAGTTTACACTGACAGAGCATATCAATTAAACTCTTTTTTTTTTTACATTATCAACTAATACAAATTTATGATATAATTGACTTTTAAAAAAGTTGGGATATGAGTCGAATAGTTTTGATAATTGACAATTTAATGTCTCGAATTGATTGATTAAGTAAAAAATTAATGTGCCAATCAAAATATATACCAATTAAATCTTTATTATATTTAAATAGTGAATCAAAATACAATTAATTACTTTGATATTGAGTAAATGATAGTGCGTGTTGCGGGTGCAGGGTGTTCGCCCCTTCGTTGAGCTATCACCGTGGACCACTGTTGTGTCATCGTTGGATTTCGAAGAACCTCTGGAGTTCAACGACTTCGCAGCCTACCCTCGAGCCTCGTCCCTCAGATTCGACCCTTCCACAGTGAAATCAACGGCCAAGATCGGTTCGTGCTCCTCATCCCGCTTCTCCTTCACCGTATCTCATCACTTGGACTCGCTAAAGCCCTGGTACCTGAGCCTCGCCGACACGTCAGCATCGAAGGTGGGTCCCACGCTGGGACCCTCACTCATATCCCCACTCAACGCCCGCTCACTCTCATTCGCATCGCCGGTTGCCAGGACGCCACGTGGCAGCATCAACGGCCCCCCGGCGACGAGGAAGGGACTGTTCCCGTCGACTCCGCTGCCGCAGCGGGTGACGGCTCCTCCTCGGACGCCGCGGCCCTCGTTCCTGCAGTCACCGGCGACGTTCTTCCGGCGGGAGAGCCACGTCAGCAGGGACTCGTTCTTGGCGTATTTGAAATTCTACAGGAGGCCGTACGATGAGATGGTTTACAGGTCAAAGATGAGGCCCCCACTGGGCGGACTCATCTCCATCGTCTCCCCACACCTCAGACGACGTCACGTTTCGCTATCTCAGCGTTTCTGAAAAAACGACATCGCCAAATCTCAATAACTAGCACTTTTGTTCTTATTTTCTCAGTACATATTATATTTGAATTGAATGAATTATATTATGTAGGCATGAATTAATCGTTAATTGTTTTTTGATCCTCAATTTCAAGTTCCCTCGTGCGGTTCGAATGTCAACACTCCACCGCACTAGGTCAGACTTTAGAGAAAGATATTAAAAAAACGACGACGTTCTAAGCGGGGTATGAAACGGCGTGCTTGTTTTAGACTTTAGTACTATAATTTTAGAGATTCAGAAGGGGCAATGAAAATGAAAATGCAATGGCCTTGGAAGAAGGGAGCGTGGTCGACACGGCGAACCCTTCTCCCATTGGAAATATTGTTACAATTAGACCAAGATTGCAAAAGCGTTGAAAATGAAACGACAACGTTGAACTTTGTAATTATTTTCCTCCCCCCCTTTCGTTAACAATATTTACTTACTTTATCGAAAGAAAAAAAAAACAATATTTACTTACATTGTAGTGTAGAATGGAATCTTTTTGTACCATCTCATGTTTATAATAAGGTATAAGGCTGGAACGAGTTTGAAATCTTTGGTATTGTATTGTTGTGCTTGTATTTATGGGTGGTTTGCAATAGTTTATGTTTGAGTTGGTGTCTACCATGAGAGTTTTGAGAGAGAGTAGGTAGGAATATGTGTCGGGTTTTGTTGTCTCGGTGAGAAGTCAAATAGCTGTGTAAGTTGAAATGGAGCTTCTTCGTGTGTATGTGTGCGTATTGGAAAATGGGAACTGAGTGAGAACTGAGAAATGTGGAAGGGAAAATAACAGTAAAATGGATAGATATGGTGTCGTATAGTGGGTTCGTTGAATCGTTCCTTGTCCAGTAGAATGTGTCGTTTAGGAATCAAGGTTTCTGTTACTCCAAGTGTGATGATGTTAGCAAAATCGGGTTGTTTGTTTCAGCTTTTACATCTCCCTAATCTGGGTTTTGTAGTTTAGCCCGAGATTCTGCATCCATGTGGACAGAAACACTTTCCTACTGCCACTGCTCTGCCTCAAGTATTTGGATTATGTTCCTTGTTTGGTTATGAGTTTCCAACCAAATTATAATAAAAGACACGAAAATAGCGCTGATGCTTCCTGTTCTCATGTGTGGCGTCCCTTTCAACATTGTCAACCCGTATACACTTGACGGAGCCACTTGACCTGTCCTATATTTGGGGTGGGTTCACAGTCATCTTGCTTCATTTAAATTATTAAATGAGGGTATTTTATAACTCTTCTAATATCGGTGGTTGTAAATCATTACCATATATTATCTGAATTATTTTTTTTCTTTCAAATATTGATAGATAATCCCTAAAAACAGTAATTCATGATGCATGGGATGCATTTCTATTAAATGAGCAGAGTTAAAAAGCTCGAGGAACACAATATTTGATACACAATTTATGTTATACAGTGATAAATGCACAAGAGTTGTAGCTTTTTGTGACTAATGTTGGGTTACAAGTTTTACTTTAAACGTAAAGGTATAAATTTGACCCAAGGTATAAGGCTCGTTACCGTTTTTGTTCAGACTGAGACTGTAATTTTGATATCCTCTTGGTCCACGAACCACTATCAGCTCATTGCAGCTACAGAGTCAGTAGTGTTAATAGTTAACTAGTACGATGTATATATTGCCATTGGTCAAGTTGGTTGTTACGTATGTAGGATGTATATACTAATAAGATAGTATATATTAAATTCATTCATCCAATGCATTTTATTATATACTAACAAGCTTATATGCATACATGTGCTTTTGAAGATTAATTTTTGTCTATTTTTGACGTGCAAATGTTACAACTGTAATCTCAAAGCGTACGAAATTTTGTAAAACCCAAATTTTGGTTTATATGCTTCAATTTACCATCATCTAAAAGTACACAAGTCACCTAAACACAGCCCAATATCTCAACCACAATACAAATCAACCTAGACCTTGGAAAGGCAACTATATATCAAAGGACAATATATAGTATAAGGGCCTTGGTTGGGCCGTTGGGCGGAAAGAGAGCAGGACTGGCCTAGAGAAAGTAGGTTCCAACAATATTAGAGCGGTTTAAATAAGTTTTGGTCCCTATAAATATAACATATTTGATTTTAGTCCCTTCAAAAAATTTTCTTAGGAAATCATCCCTTAACATTTCAAAAGTTTGAAAATGGTCCCTGCCACTAAGTCAACTCTACTAAGTGATGATGTGGCAAACAAACTATCATGTCATCAATGCCACGTGTACTAGAATAATATTATTTAATTAAATGTCGGATTTTTAATTATTTAAATAATCTTAAATTAATAAATAATATATATTTTTAAATATTTATAATGATTTCAGGATATTAAATATTTATTAATTTTTAAAAATTATTTTTAAATAGCTTAATTTTTTAAATATTATTTAATAATTTAAAAAGCTTATAAAAATTGTGATAATTAATTATTTAAAAATTATAATTATTTAAAAGTATAATTATTAAAAATTGACTAATTTAAAATTTATTACTGAATGATGCTTTTTAATTAATTAATTTTAAATAATTACAATTATTTCATGATATTAAAAATAATTTAACTAATTAAAAAATATAACTAATTTTTTTGAATAAAAATATAATTTTTTTGAAGAAAAAATATAATTATTAAAAATTAACTAATTTAATTATTTAAATAATATCATGACATAATTACAATTATTTAAAATTAACTAATTTAAAAATAGTCATTAATTAATAAATTTTTTAATTAGTTA
Organism: Sophora flavescens; assembly: GCA_030762895.1. NCBI lineage: Eukaryota > Viridiplantae > Streptophyta > Magnoliopsida > Fabales > Fabaceae > Sophora > Sophora flavescens. The sequence continues at coordinate 165,981,510 of CM061067.1, forward strand.
TTTTTTAATAATTATTCTATTTTAATAACTATTATTTTTTAATATTTAAATTATCATAAATTTTTAAAATAATTAAATACTTTTAGTTTTTGAAAAAATAAAATACTTTTAATCTTTAAATAATTAATAATATTTAAAATTTTTAAAAATTGTTTTAAAAATAATTTATTAAAATTTAATACTAAACTTTTAATTAGTTAATTTTCAATAATTATATATTTTTAATTAATTTAATATTTTTAAATATCCTGAAATAATTATAATTATTAAAAAAATATTATTATTTAATTATTTAAGATTATTAAATAATTGAAAATCCAATATGGAATTAAATAATATTATTTTAGTACATGTGACATTCATGACGTGGCGGTCTGTTTACCACGTCATCACCTAGCATAGCTGACTTAACGGCAGGGACCATTTTTAAAGTTTTAAAACATTAAGGGACTTTTTTCAAAGAAAATATTTTGGAGGGACTAAAACTGAATAGTATCAAATTTATAGGGACCATAAACTTATTTAAACCTATTTGAGCCACACCGATTGTTTGAGACTGGGGCAAGCAATGAAGTTGGTTTGTGAGCTACCAAGGGCTAAGTTTGCTAACTATTCAATAAATGAATCTCATGAGCTGAGGTTAAGCATGAAATTCTGGCTCATTTAATAATTGAGTTGAACTTGAGCTTTTATATATTAAGCTTATTATTTATCTATATAAGTCACCTAAACACAGCCACATATATATAAAACTCACTCTTCTTTTATTTTTATTTTTTATTTATCTATATCTCACATATATGGTCTAAACCTTGTTTATATGAAATTGCCCTTAATCCACTTCCATGATCATGCGACAACGATCTTGTAATGGATCATACCAAGACGAGAGATCAACTTGGTCAAAACCAAGATTTGGCAAGAAACAAGTCCGTTATAGTGAATGCAACGAGTAAAGACCATTCTTTTCTCTTCATTTACCTTCAATTCAATTTAGGAGAGAGACGGATGTAACACCCTATATTACTTTGTAACACTTGTAGAAATAAATTTTTAAAAAAATTACTGGTTGCTTTCGAAAAATTGATCTATTTTAAGTCAGAAAATATGGGTATAAAACAATTTCTTCCGAATACTTTGAACATAACTTGCACATCACAATAGTACAAACCATTTTATTCACAACAGAATTTCGAACCATTTAAAGGTTTTCAAAACACCTACATGGACTTTCTCAAAACATATCACCCAAAGAAAATTCTAAGCCGGTCGCTCTATAAGACACTCACTTATAAAACCTCGTGATTATCCCTATAATCACACGTCTCTTTCCACAATCCGAACTAAAGTCCCCAAGTGACTTAAGGAACACTTCTGTAACATCTGCACTCGTGTACCAAGGTATAACATCAAAACCAGAAAACATATATATGTGCAAGGGTGGGTTCCAAAATATGGGTTTTAAAACGATAATCATATGCATGACACTCAAATATTATTTAACATGTAAATTCAAAGATAAACAATAAATTTATCAAAGGGTTTCATACTCAACAATTTTCGTTATTTTAAAAACCATGGCACTTCAATATTCATCATCTAACTTTTGTACCTAATCTCCGGAACTTCCAACACCAAATAAATGAACAGATCGGGCTCTCGTTGTCAAATAAGGCAGGTTTTAATCGTTGCCGAAAAAGGCAGGTTTTAAATTAACCATATCACTATCCAAAATGAGGCACAGTGGTTACTATTTTTAGTATAAGGTTTCGTGGTCATTTGTCCATCAAGGCACAGTGATGCAAACTTCATAAATACTTGCCATCAAGAATTCAAGTCCTACACATAGGCACGTCTGCCCTAAAAATGCATGTAAAACATTTTGTTCACGTCATTTTCTCTGTGTTCATTCTTTCCTTGTCGAGGCTCAAAGGCTCACGACCAATCCAATGTTTAAACCTTTAAGTTTATCAAACATTCCAATCAAACAGACTCCAAGTCAAAATGTGCAAATCACGAAATCATGATCGATGCACCAGATTTAAATTCGTAGATTTTGGTGCACAAAAATCAATACAGATTTTTATAGGACATCTAATTCATAACTTCACGTTTAGGACCCCTGGTCCATACCATAGAACACTAGACCCCAACATATCGGTAACTAGGTTCGTCTTTCAATTTAAAAACATTTTCATTCTATGAAACACAAATCCAAAACAAAACTCCACAACTTATCCAAGTTGCCGGAAATAATATCATTGTGTAAATATACTTTACAGAAAATCCCTTTACGTTCGAAATTCGTTTTATAAAATCATCAAAATCACTTAAAACTCATTTTCTTTCAAAAAGCTATATTTTGAACCTTAGTTCCAAGAAAATATCATTTTGAGACCAATTCTCTGTTTTAACTAATATTGTTTTTAAGAATACTTTCCGTAAACATTGTCGGAATTGTCCGATATTTGACGTTTTAAAAACGTTTTAAGTCCAAAATATGACTTTTCTAATAAAATAATTTTCCCAACACCATATAAAAAATATTTTTGAAACTTATTTTTTTAAAATAACCTTTTCTAATATTTAGAAATTTCTTACGTAAAACTTAACAGTACTAAAATATTTTTACGGTTACGTCCTCACTGTGACTCATAAAACATTCTTTCGCCTTTAAATCATTAAAATAATCACATTTTTCACTGTTATCCATTGATAATCAATCAAATAATTAAGTAATATTATATTACTAATTTTCCATCAATTAAAACTCATTATTCCATAAAAAGCTTTTTATTGCTTTTATCCTCATAATTAATCGAGCACTGACCACTGTCAGGCTTTTCAATCCACAATCAACATCAATAACAATTCCATACCAATAATATAGCAATTCCATACCAATAATATAGCAATTAGCACAGTTAATGACATGCAATAAAATATAATAACAATTAAATGCAGATAATTTAAAAACAGATAAATCAAACTATGTAAAATAACAAATGCACCCAAATAAATCATACAAACCACAAACAAATTACATACAGCTATCGGAAAAATCCCTCAGGTACCCCTTACTTCTTGAAGATTTTACTCTCCGAATTAAAATTCCATCAAACGTCCTATCTCTGCAAAACACGTACACGATTCACACGACAATTTATCCTTCAACAAACCATGACAAATAATTATCAACCAAACCACTAAATACCCTATTTTCCTATATGATGGGTTCGGTCATGAGGTGATTAATTGGCAAAGAATTTCTAAAATGCCTAAACTCTTGGATTAGTGATCCTTAATCACTTAAAAACCTAAAACAATGATTAGAATACAAAGATTGAAATAAAATACTCCAACCTTTCAAGAACCCTAATTCGGTCATGAGACAAAATATAGGCTAGAGATCTCAAAATTTCACATACTCTTAGATCCATGACCTTAGAGTAGTGAAGAGTTAAGATAAATTATCATAAGTTGTAAAAATGAAACAAAATCTCTCAACTCTTCAAGAACATAATTTCAGCCATGAACAAAACAATAGGTTAGGAATTTTAGTTTGATTCAATCTTCATGGATTCAATACATACATGAATAAAAGGATTGAATCAACCAAGACTTGTAAAAAAAAAAAAGAACAAAGCTCCTTCCCCACAACAAACTAGTGTTCGGCCTTATCAAGATAAATGGGCAAGAGATTTTTGTTTGATGTATATTCTTGGATCTTAAATATAGAGGTGATACTAAGATCATAGAAATTGGAATCACTTTAAAAGGATTTTTCTATGATTTTCTAGGAATTTTCGAAGTTCTAGATCTAAGAATTGAAAAATATGATCATGATCTTGAAACATAAAAATGAATGAAGAACATGATATTTATTGAGTGAGAGGAGTATGCTATACCTCTTAGAAGTTGAAAATGAGCAAGAAATCAAGTGGTTGCTTCACAAAAAAAAAAAATGGCTATGAAAAACTTAGAGTTTTGAGAAAAATGGAGAAAGCTTCATGGAGAAGATGAAGTCTTGCTTTTATAGCAATGGAATGGGCTCACAAAGGAGGGTTTGGGCTGTGGGAATAATCATGTGGTATAAGGGTCCAAAGCATAAAGTTTTAGGGACAAAGTTGTAATCAATGGCAATTTTGTGATATAAAGACAACTTAAGGTCAAAATGGTAATTTCCCAAGAACACCATCATGACAAACATGTGGTGAGTATTGGTCGAAGGTGTGGCTGATTTATGTCCACAAATTGTTGGGACAAACTGGGCATTTCAATGAAAGTTCAAGAGTAAAATAGTCAAATGGTAAAATGGTCTTTACATTATTTTGAAGAAATATCTAGATATTTGCTAAATGTAATCATGACATTGGTGAGTCATCCATGTGACTCACCATCCTAGGTGACAATATATCTCAGAATTCGATGTCAGGTTTTTGTCGCTATACGTCCGTTCTCGACTCCGTCGATTACCCGATTTAAGGTTTTACGCCCGAATCACGTATAATAATCTATTTAATTTGAAAATTTTCAAAATAACCTATATCGTTGGAAATGATATATAAAATCTATTTATTTCGTTCTCGAGTCAAAATTAGGTTTTCATATCAGTAAAATCTTACTGTCAGTGAAAACGTAAATTGGGTTTCATCTGAATTTTTAACCAAAAATTTAACCGTATACTAATAAAAATAAGTATAATATGAATATGAATTTGATTTTCTCAAAATCAATTTCTAAGTTTCAGATAAAAATATAAACGTTTATTTATATTTATACCGATTTTAGAAAGCAGAAAAATCGGGGTGTTACATTACTACCCCACTTAAAAAAATTTCGTCCTCGAAATTTCGTGACTCAAAACTTGACAGAATTTCTTAATCCCAAAATTTTACTTTCACAAAAAAGTGTACAGAAGAACTTTGTCAATCTGAAAAGAATACAAGAATGTTCAATATGTAAAAAGATTCTTTAATAAGTTCGTGAGTGTAAAAATGCATAGCTAATACATATTTACAACCAAGACTCTAATAAAGTTCCTCATTTCACGAGAACTCCCAGAGAATTAGGAACTCCCAAAACAAATAGCTCCTAACCTTAAGAGGATTTATTCTTTGGATAAGGGATTTACAAAACGACAATTTAAAAATGACAACAGTCCAATAAAAATTCAGACTGAATCACTTTTACCAAGAGTAAAAGTGACTAGACTAAGTCTCATGTAGAAACTTCTTTTCCAAAATCTATACTGATTACATCCAATCAAAAGAAAAAGAACTGGAATAAATTTCCTTCAAGAAACCTTTATTCTCATAAAGTCATAGATATTATACATTACCGACGTCAACTGAAAAGACTAACAACATAAAAGACTTTGAAGAGTCAAATACTAAAGGATACCTACATATGATTCTACTTAGATCCCATTACAAACTTAACATGTACTAATCCTTACAGCACGCATCTTACATATAATATTCCTATGCATAACTACATCTTGGGTTCATGATCCAGGTGCTGAAATTTCCAAAGAAATCTACAACTATCTTTTATAAAACCTCTAGGTTGTGAAGCTTCAACCTTGTTCATGGTGTAAACCTTCCGCCTTTATTGCCCGTTTCTCTTTTGCCACCTTTTTAGCAGCTCGCCCTTTCTTTCTATCTGTTTCAAATTTCTTTACATTACAAACTATTGCACTATGCCCTATAATTCCACATTGATACATATAATCCCTTCAAATGGACAAGCATCTGCCAAATGGTCTGGCCTTCCACACTTTGGACATTGACGAACAGAGTCTCGGTTCTTATTACAATCCTTTGATAAGTGACCCACTCGATTACAATTGAAACATTTAAATCCTCTTGATGGGAAAGTCTTAACCCTATGGTTTAGGTCTCCACACTTGTAACATCTTTTGACTTGGCCTTGGATTTGGTTCTTTTGGCCTCCACTTCCTGATGTGGAGTCATTTTGAGGTTGCTGATTCAGATCGTTTACTGGGGGTCGGAAATAAGGTTTCCTCTGGTTTTGCTTCTCCTTCTTATTATGCTTGCAGAATTGGAATCGAGATGGTCAGTCGGTAGTACCCCAATAGTCTTTACCTTTCCCTTTCTGCTCCACCTTCCGGAACTCTTCCACTAAAGCTTGAAAGTTGCAAATTTCCAGCGGTAGCACAAACTTTTTGATTTCGTATCGTAGGCCTCCTTCGAATCGCTTACATTCCCAACCTTCATCAGATTGAGTTTGAAAGAAACGGAAATACTAGACTAGAAATTCAAACTTTGCGGTATATTCATCCACAGATAGTTCGTTTTGTTGCAATCGTAAGAACTCATGTCCCTTCTCAACTTTGGCGCTCTGAGGAAAAAACTTATCCAGGAAAACAGTGTGGAAAACACTCCAAGTATATTCCTTGTTAACCGCTTTCAGTATATGCCTAATATCCGCCCACTAGCATCCAGCATCTCCGAAAAGCAGATTAAGAGCATACAGAACCTTTGATTCTTCAGGGATGTTGATAAGCTCGAAAATCTTTTCTAGTTCTTGTATCCACAAGTCAGCCTTCTCAGAATTGTGATCTCCATAAAATCGTTGAGGGTTCTGATTTCTGAAGTTTGCTAGATTTTTCGCCTCGACTGCCAGCTCAGCCCGAACCTGGTCCAGCCCATTCTAGGCAACTACGATAGCAGCAACACTAGTCATAGCCTAAACGGCCTGGTTCATCTGTTCAATCTCATCCTTATTGCTGACATAATCATGATCACCATCACGATCATATCCACGTCCATATCCAAGTCCCGGTTCCATAACTAACCTACACGACAAACTTAGTCAGTCCGCAACCAGAAACTGAAACGTATACCAATGTGTCTAAAACACATTACTTCTAAGAAGTAATTTGGTCAATATACCATCTATTGTTCATAAATTCTTACAAGGTCTCGACTATCTCAAAACCCATTGGGACACACCTACTTGTATACCGCCACACATTGTTTCGACAAGGAAACAATTCAAGCAGGGTCTAACCAGAGATCACACAACAAAAACTTAACAGACCTATTCCCCAAGGTTCCTGAAAGACTCGATCAGCTCTGATACCACTCTGTAACACCCCTCCTTGGGCATTACATGGTAACACTTGCAGAAATAAATTAAAAGAAAATTTGCTGGTTGCTTTCGGAAAATGGATCTATTTTAAGTCAGAAAATCTGGGTATAAAACAATTTCTTCTGAATACTTCGAACATATATAACTTGCACATCACAATAGTACAAACCATTTTATTCACAACAAAATTTCAAACCATATAAACATTTTCAAAACACCTACACAGACTTTCTCAAAACATACCACCCAAAGAAAATCCTAAGTTGGTCGCTCTACAAAACACTCACTGATAAGACCTCGTGATTATCCCTATGATCACATATCTCTTTCCTCAATCCGAACTTAAGTTCCCAAGTGACTTAAGGAACACTTATGCAACATCTGCACTCGTGTACCAAGGTACAATTGCAAAGCTAGAAAAACATATATATATATATATATATATATATATATATATATATATATATATATATATATATATGCAAGGGTAAGTTCCAATATATGGATTTTAAAACGATAACCATATGCATGACACTCAAATATCATATAACATGTAAATTCAAAGATAAAAAATATATTTATCAAAGGATTTCATACCCGACAATTTTCGTTATTTTAAAAACCTTGACACTTCAATATTAATCATCTAACTTTTGTACTTAATTTTCGAAGCTTCAAATACCAAATAAATGAGCTGATCAGGCTCTCGTTGCTAAATAAGGCAGGTTTTAAATTAACCATATCACTGTCCAAAACGAGGCACGGTGGTTACTATTTTTAGTATATGGTTTCGTGGTCATTTGTCCATAAAGGCACAGTGATGCAAACTTCATGAATACTTGCCATCAAGAATTGAAGTCATATGCATAGGCACGTCTACCCCAAAAATGTATATAAAACATTTTGTTCATGTCATTTTCTTTGTGTTCGTTCTTTCCTTGTCAAGGCTCAAAGGCTCACGACTAATCCAATGTTTAAACCTTTAAGTTTATCAAACATTCCGATCAAACAGACTCCAAGTCAAAATGTACAAATCACGAAATCTAGATCGATGCACCAGATTTAGATTCATAGATTTTGGTGCACAAAAATCAATAAAGATTTTTGATGAGGGAACCCCGACCGCGCAGCAAAGAGCAATTTAGTGTGAATTGATAGTCCTTTGGAACGGATGAGGTGGTTCGGTGTTTAGAAAAGGAAAAAGCCCAGGAACAGCCGGTGGAGCGGAGAAAAAGAGATGAAGGAAGATGAGCAAGGAGACACGGGAGGAGAGAAGAAAGAAGCAAAGCGAGCGCCGGAGGCACCCCGGACCCAGGAAAAGAACGACCCCGATGACCACACCGGATGAAAAGGAAGAAAGCGCCAGCAACCACACCCCCGGAGACGCGCGGACCAAAAGAACCCCGACAGAAAAAGGCGACCAACCAAAACGCACTTGGAGGCGGCGGTGGTCGGAGAGGTTCACCCAAAAAGGGCGCCCTTGGATGGAGAGAAGAGAAACAATTTCTCATCCCCCTTCCTATTCCACAGAATAAACCCCATTGTGGGGAATACCCAACAATGATTGGTTTAAACAAGTTCATTTCGATGAGAGGATTCGAATCTTTCCTGGATACCCCATAGGAATGATGTTGCTTGATAGATGAGGAAGGTGGATAAGCATCCAATCATAGCCAAGGAACAACATAGTGTTCCAACTTATAACTACAACAAAACCCGTTATTCCAAAACATTAGGGTTTAATTTGGGGTTTTAGGCTCAACACCAAGACATTAGGTGAGAATTTAGAAAGGCGATTGGAAATAATAGACTGTGTTAAAACCATTCCAACTAAGGGAGATAGACTACCCCACAATCACCATTCCTTCATACCAATTTTGACAAAACCCAAAACAAAAATATTTTATTTCATTTTCTCAATCCCCTATTTTAATTACTAATATTTTAATTTCATGTAATTACATCCAACCCTGATACATAACCTCTCACCACTATTACTTATTCACATCACTTGCCTTTAATTATATCTCTAAAAATACACACGCATCAATTTTTATAGGACATCTAGTCCATAACTTCATGTTTAGGACCCCCAGTCCATACCACAGAACACTGGAACCGACGTCTCGGTAACTAGGTTCGTCTTTCATTTTAAAAATATTTTCGTTCTACGAAACACAAATCCAAAACAAAACTCCACAACTTATCGAAGTTGTATGAAATAATACCATTGTATAAAGTTACTTTACAGAAAATCCCTTTTACGTTAGAAATTCGTTTTATAAAATTATCAAAATCACTTAAAACTCATTTTCTTTCAAAACGCTGTATTTTGAACCTTAGTTCCATGAAAATATCGTTTTGAGACCAATTCTCTGTTTTAACTAATATTGTTGTTTTTAAGAATACTTTCCGTAAACATTGTCGGAATTGTCCGACGCTTGACGTTTTAAAAACGTTTTAAGTCCAAAATATGACTTTTCTAATAAAATAATTTTTCCAACACCATATAAAAATTATTTTTGAAACTTATTTTTTAAAATAACCTTTTCTAATATTTAGAATTTTCTTAAGTAAAACTTAGCAGTACTAAAATATTTTCACTGTTACGTCCTCACCGTGACTCATAAAATACTCTTTCGCCGTTAAATCATTAAAATAATCACATTTTTCACTGTTATCCATTGATAACCAATCAAATAATTAAGTAATATTATATTACTAATTTTCCATCAAGTAAAACTCATTATTCCATAAAAAGCTTTTTAATGCTTTTATCCTCGTAATTAATTGAGCACTGACAACTGTCAGGCTTTTCAGTCCACAATCAACGTCAATAACAATTCCATACCAATAATTTAGCAATTAGCACAGTTAATGACATGCAATAAAATATAATAATAATTAAATGCAGATAATTTAAAAACAGATAAATCTAACTACGTAAAATAACAAATGCACCCAAATAAATCATACAGACCACAAACAAATTACATACAGCTATCGGAAAAATCCCTTAGGTACCCCTTACCTCTTGAAGATTTTTCTCTCCGAATTAAAATTCCGTCAAACGTCCTATCTCCACGAAACACGTACACGATTCACACGACAATTTATCCTTCAACAAACCACAACAAATAATACAAAGATTGAAATAAAATACTCCAACCTTTCAAGAACCTTAATTCGGTCATGACACAAAATATAGGCTAGAGGTCTCAAAATTTCACATACTCTTAGATCCATGACCTTAGAGTAGTGTAGAGTTAAGATAAATTATCATAAGTTGAAAAATGAAACAAAATCTTTCAACTCTTCTAGAACATAATTTCGGCCATGAACAAAACAATAGGTTAGGAATTTTAGTTTGTTTCAATCATCATGGATTCAATACATACATGAATAAAAGGATTGAATCAAGCAAGACTTGTAAAAAAAATGAACAAAGTTCCTTCCCCACAACAAAATAGTGTTCGACCTTATCAAGATAAGTTGGCAAGAAATTTTTGTTTGATGCATATTCTTGGATCTTAAATATAGAGGTGATACTAAGATCATAGAAATTGGAATCACTTTAAAAGGATTTTTCTATGATTTTCTAGGAATTTTCAAAGTTCTAGATCTAAGAATTGAAAAATATGATCATTATCTTGAAACATAAAAATGAATGAAGAACATGATATTGATTGAGTGAGAGAGTATGGTATACCTCTTAGAAGTTGAAAATGAGCAAGAAATCAAGTGGATGCTTCACAAAAAAGAAAATGGCTATGGAAAACTTAGAGTTTTGAGAAAAATGGAGAAAGCTTCATGGAGAAGATGAAGTCTTGCTTTTATAGAAATGGAATGGGCTCACAAAGGAGGGTTTGGGCTGTGGGAATCAAGGGGTATAAGGGTCCAAAGCATAAATTTTTAGGGACAAAGTTGTAATCTTACACAATGGCAATTTTGTGATATAAAGACAACTTAACGACGAAATGGTAATTTCCCATAAAAACCATCATGACAGACATGTGGTTAGTATTGGTTGGAGGTGTGGCTGATTTGTGTCCACAAATTTTTGGGACAAACTTGACATTTCAATGAAAGTTCAAGGGTAAAATAGTCAAAGGGTAAAATGCTCTTTACAATATTTTGAAGAAATATCTAGATATTTGCTAAATGTAATCATGACATTGGTGAGTCATCCATATGACTCACCACCCTAGGTGGCAAGATATCTCAGCATCCGATGTTGGGTTTTGTCTCTGCATGTCCGTTCTCGACTCCGTCGATTACCCGATTTAGGGTTTTACGCCCGAATCACGTATAATAACCTATTTATTTTGAAAATTTTCAAAATAACCTATATCGTCGTAAATGAGATATAAAATCTATTCATTTCGTTCTCGGGTCAAAATTAGGTTTCCTTATCAGTAAAATCTTACCGTCAGTGAAAACGTAGACCGGGTTTTGTCTAAATTTTCAACAAAAAATGTAACCGTATACTTATAAAAATAAGTATAATATGAATATGACTCTGATTTTCTCAAAATCATTTTCTAAGTTTTAGATAAAAATATAATTGTTTATTTATACTTATATCGATTTTAGAAAGCAGAAAAATCGGGGTGTTACATTACTACCCCACTTAAAAAAATTTCGTCATCAAAATTTCGTGACTCAAAACTAGACAGAATTTCTTAATCACAAAGTTTTACTTTCACAAGAAAGTGTACAGAAGAACTTTGTCATACTGAAAAGAATACAGGAATGTTCAATATGTAAAAAGATTCTTTCATATGTTCGCGAGTGTAAAAATGTATAGCTAATACATATTTACAACCTTGACTCTAATAAAGTTCCTCCTTTCACGAGAACTCCTAGAAAATTAGAAACTCACAAAACGAATAGCTCCTAACCTTAAGAGGATTTATTCTTTGGATAAGGGATTTACAAAACGACAATTTTAAAATGACAACAGTCCGATAAAAACTCAGACTGAATCACTTTTACCAAAATTAAATGTGACTAGACTAAGTCCCATCTAGAAACTTCTTTTCCAAAATCTAGACTGATTACATTCAATCAAAAGAAAAAGAACTGGAATAAATTTTCTTCAAGAAACCTTTATTCTCATAAAGTCATAAATATTATACATTTCCGACGTCAACAGAAAGACTAACAACATAAAAGACTTTGAAGAGTCAAATACTCAAGGATACCTACATATGATTCTACTTAGATCCCATTACAAACATAACATGTACTAATCCTTATAGCACGCATCTTACATATAATATTCCTATGCATAACTACATCTTGGGTTCATGATCCAGTTGCTGAAATTTCCAATGAAATCTACAACTATCTTTTATAAAACCTCTAGGTTGTGAAGCTTAACCTTGTTCCCGGTGTAAACCTTCCGCCTTTGTTGCCCGTTTTGATTTTGCCACCTTTTTAGCAGCTTGCACTTTGTTTCTATATGCTTCAAATTTCTTTACATTACAAACTCTTGCACTATGCCCTATAATTCCACATTGATAACATAGAATCCATTCAAATGGACAAGCATCTGCCAAATGGTTTGGCCTTCCACACTTTGGACATTGACAAATAGTCTCGGTTCTTATTACAATCGTTTGATAAGTGACTCACTCGATTACAATTGAAACATTTAAATCCTCTTGATGGGCAATTCTTAACCCTATGGTTTAGGTCTCCACACTTGTAACATCTTTTGACTTGGCCTTGGATTTGAGTCTTTTGGCATGCACTTCCTGATGCAGAGTCATTATGAGGTTGCTGATTCAGATCATTTCCTGAGGTCAGAAATAAGGTTTCCTCTGGTTTTGATTCTCCTTCTTATTCTGCTTACGAAATTGGAATCGATATGGTCCGCCGGTAGTAACCCAATAGTCTTTACCTTTCCCTTTCTGCTCCACCTTCAAGCACTCTTCCACTAAAGCTTGAAAGCTGCAAATTTCCAGAGGTAGCACAGACTTTTTGATTTCGTATTGTAGGCCTCCTTCGAATCGCTTACATTCCCAACCTTCATCAGATTGAGTTTGAAAGAAACGGAAATACTTGACTAGAAACTCAAACTTTGCGGTATATTCATCCATAGATAGTTCATTCTATTGTAATCGAAAGAACTCGCGTCCCTTCTCAACTCTGGCGCTTTGAGGAAAAAACTTATCCAGGAAAACAGTGCGGAAAACACTCCAAATATATTCCTGGTTAACCGCTTTTAGTATGTGTCTAATATCCGCCCACCAGCATCCTGCATCTCCGAAAAGCAGAGAAAGAGCATATGGAACCTTTGATTCTTCAGGGTTGTTGATAAGCTCGAAAATCTTTTCCAGTTCTTATATCCACAAGTCAGTCTTCTCAGAGTTGTCATCTCCATAAAATCGTTGAGGGTTCTGATTTCTGAAGTTTGCTAGATTTTTTGCCTCGACTGCCAGCTCAGTACGAACCTGGTCTAGCTCATCTGGGCAACTACGATATGAACAACACTAGTCATAACCCGAACGGCCTGGTTCATCTGTTCAATCACATACTTATTGCTGACATAATCATGATCACCATCACGATCATATCCACGTCCATATCCAATTCCTGGTTCCATAACTGACCTACAAGACAAACTTAGTCAGTTCACTGATAAGCATCTGGCTTATCTAGTTTTATAACTAGTAAGGCCATGGTTTTTGTGCTAAATGTTCGAGTTTAATCTCGTTTTCGCCCAAATTTGGATTTAATTGTCATCAAGCAACATTTTGAGTCTTTTAAGTAGTTTTTAGTATTTTTTGCTATTTTTGAGTCAAATAAAGCATTTAATGTTATTTTATATTTTCAGGTTAAAAGTGAAGCTCAAGAGAACTTGGAGAATTGAAGAAAATAAACTAAAAGAAGAATTTCATGGTCTTGCCCTGCGAGCCAGAGCTGTTGCTGAGCAAGGAATTGGAACCTTTCAGTCTCGCCCCGCGAGACGATGCTCGCCCCGCGAGCCAGACACAGGAAATCTGATAGCACTCAGTCTCGCCCCCCGAGACAGTCTTCGCCCCGCGAATATTCAAAATTGCATGCAGGACCCACGTGATCGATTGAACTGAAAAAAATTTGAAGTCCAAGTAATCCAACTTGATTCACGTGAAATAAATAGTGCAAGGGCCTAATTAATGGATTTGAAGATTGGATATTAATGGCTCATCATAAAAATGGAAGATGGAGATATTGATTTGATAATTAATTCAGAGGATTTGAAGCCATTCAAGAATATCAATCGTCATAGAAATGGTGGGACCAACAGAAGAATGGAATGATATGAATTGATATTATAAAACGGTGGCCAAGAAAAACAATTGAAGACATATATTTTACAATTAAATACAATTCAATTGTAATTATTGGAAGCAACAACGTGAAGTAAGGTCAAGGGCCCACATGTTTATGAATCCAAATCAATTTGGATAGTAAATGCATTATCATAAAAGATTTGGCTTTTGGCAAATTGATAGGCAACGTGAAGATAGATGCTAACTCAATTGCCTTGGTCATCATATTAAAACCATGGTCAAAGTGAATCAATAAATTGAAAAGTTGCCTTGGGCCCGCGTCATAAATTTCAAGCCTAAGTGAATGAGGAGATTTATAACTTGCTTGCAATATTATATAGAAGGCAGCGTCCCAAAGAGAAAGGAGGGTTGCGTACAGTAACACAGCGCAGTTCCGACCGAAGAGGAACACAACACCGCAGGAGCAACACACTGACGGAGTTTTTCATAGTTATTTTTGTTCTTGTTCTTTCTTTTCTTATGAGTAGTAGTTAAATCTCCTTTTCTAGAATGATGGTGTAACTATGCCATGATGGTTTTGTGCTTTTATTTTAGTTTTCTTGATTTCTTCTTCTCATTCTTTTGTGTTTTATTCTGTGTTCTTAATGTTTCTAATTGCTTGATCACCAATTAGATGATAGGCTAATCATAATGAGATTGAGAGGAGATTTATGTGTCAAGGATATTGAGATAAAACCATAGGGTTAATACGGATAGAGATATACCGTAGGAGCTTTATGCAACTTCAATAGAGAATCATAGAACTTAATGAATTTCTTGATAAATAATCATCATAGTGATATAGTTGATTATGGATTAAGCGATGTGTTCTAGCGTACTCGGGAAAAACACTAGAATAAATTAAGATTCTTGGTTGACATTAGAAGTTGATTAGAAATTAGGAAGAATTGATATAATTGAATCAAACCAATTGTGATAAATATTTCTTGTCTATGATGGATGCGTATTCATAACGTAGGTGAAATTGGATCCCTAGGATTTTCTTTAATTGTTTGTTCCTTGTTTAGTTTTGATTTTTAGTTAATTAATTCAAAAAACCAAAAAATATCTATTTTAGTTTCTTTTCATAATTTTTATCTTAATTAAAATTCTCAATTTATTTTGGTCTAAATAATTGTTAAATTTGTGAAGTGGTACTTGGTCACCAAATCCCTGAATTCGATACTCGGTTTCTCACCGTTTTATTATTACTTGCTTCGATCCGGTATACTTGTCGGAGCCCGTCAAGTTTTTGGTGCCATTGTCGGGGATTGGTTTTGCAAATATCATTAATAACAAAGAAGACAACTACTTTAGACATTTTATCTTATTTTATTTTGTATATATTTGATCTTTTCTTTTGAACTTTATTTATGCTAGGTGGATGCAATACATGGACAAATATTATTATCCAACCTTGGATGGAATTACAAGTTATTATTTTGGTCCTATCTTGGTCATGGGAGACTACTTTCTTTGGGGAGAAAATTTCCCTCATGTACAGGCTTACAGTTTAATAATGAAGCATGAGGAAGAATGGGGATTGGATGAGCCAAATCCTTTGAAAGTTGCTCTGGAGAAATATGCACAAGAGCTATCCAACTCTGCTGTCAAAACAAGAGCCAATTATGTTGTTTGCAAGATATGATGCAAAATTTCAAGGAGCGGGTTAGGGAAATTTGCAACCAGTTAACACAAGCACCATATGAAGCACAATTGGAGAAAAACATGGTTGCAAGGATGGACCTATATGAAGATGAAGAAGTGGTAGTGGAAGATGAGGAAATATCTGCAATTGTTCCTTTCCAAAGGACAAATGAGAAGAGTCATGTGGAAAATACTTCTCTCACTATTCCTATTGAGGAGCCTAGAAATTCTGAGTTGGATAAGTACGTTGGTTTGCATGCATGTGTAGATGTTACAAAGTTGGTGCATTCTATTTGTCTACCATATTTTGTGAAAATACCAACTTTGGAGTTCGAGTCATTGCCTAAGTATTTGGAGTTTGCATCAATAGCGACAAAGGATTTGAAGTTGTCTAAAAAATTGAGCTTTTCGAGTTTCATGAAGAATTTATGCATAAAAAGGCATTACTTAGAGTCAATGATTTACCATTTGACCCGGGAGGATATGAGCTCATTATAGCACTTAAAGAAGTCAATGGAATCTCCTCAGACTTGCTTATTCCATCTTCACTCCACAAGTCATGGGATCCAGGAGGAAGGACTTATTTCTTAGGCATCTCTTGGCCGTTGTATCACAGGCAATGGGTTCCTGGTGGAAGCGTCTTCATGAGTTTTTCTAAACCCTTCTCCTATAATTTTTTTTTTCTTTTCTTTGCTTTGAGTCATATGTGTTTGGAGTATTGTGTCGGTGAGCTTAAATGAATTTTATTGAATTTAGCATAGTTGGATTGCATGATAAATGTCGACTTCTGATGATTTCCTCTTATGATTTGAAATATGAAAATTGATCTCCATGTGAAAAATTGAAAAATAAACTTTGAGAAATTTTATTGTGATTGCATGATTTATGACAAGTTTGGGGTGAAGGGGTGCACACATTAGGGATGTATCTCGGTCAAATAATTTGCTAAAAATGTCCGGTGAGGAATTTAAGCCTCCAACATTGTTTTTAATTGTGTGAATCGCTTTTAAGTTGCACTTTCCCGGATTTACTTGAATCTTTTCATGGTTTGCATGTTTATATGTTTGCATCAAATGACTTAGGCAATTTTCTTTGAAATAGCTACTTGGCCTAACTTGAACCAACCTAATGCATGTTCCCTAGTTAGTCACATTGAGCCTAATAACCTATTGTTTCTTGATGACCTTATGTTATAAGCCAAAAATACGGAAAAACCATGTTAACCCAATCTCAGGATTTAGGAGAGCGTGGATGCTTAGAAAGACAATGGTTGTAGGAAACTAAGTTTGGGGGTAGCTACAAGGGTTTAATACGTTGTTTTGGGAATGAGAAAAAAATAAATAAAAGGTTGAAGCCAAAGATTATAAAAAAAAAATGCAAACATGCCAAAAAGGGGCAAAAATGAAGAAAGGGGTGTAAAAGGGAAGAAAGGGGTGTAAAAGGGAAAAAATGTTGTGGCCACCCAAAGTAAGAAAAATAGAAAAATATAAAAAGAAATGAGATTTAAGATAAAAAATTGTAATTTCCAAATTTCATACTCTCATAAATCTTAGGGTTTTAGCCTTGTACATTTGAATATCCTACCCTTAGCCAGGCCCCATTACAACCTATAAAAGACCTTTTGATGTTGCATACATGTTTTTGTGGGAACTTTGTTTAGATGAAAATCAAATCCATGGAAAGTGCTATTGAATGGTGAAATTGAGTGAAAATTTATAGCCTAGACAATTGAGTGAATAAGTGAATTACTAAATACCTTTGTGAGGAAGGGAATTGTTTGAAATTGACGATCTCCCTTTTTGTGTGTATGTGCAACTTAGATCCTTTGCTTAGATTAATGATTGCATGAATGATTGAATTTTTCTTTGTTTAAAGTAAATGAATGTGGGAATTGCATTGATGAATAGGGGGGAACATTGAAGAAAAATTGAATTGATAAAATTTGCATGAAATTTGTGCGAAAATATTTGAGTCCATTGAGCTTACCCGGTTTTGAGTCTTTTTGAGTTTTAGTTTACTTAGGGACAAGCAAAGTTTAAGTTTTGGGTATTTTGATAAGCCTCTGGCTTATCTAGTTTTATAACTAGTAAGGCCATGGTTTTTGTGCTAAATGTTCGAGTTTAATCTCGTTTTCACCCAAATTTGGATTTAATTGTCCTCAAGCAACATTTTGAGTCTTTTAAGTAGTTTTTAGTAATTTTTGCTATTTTTGAGTCAAATAAAGCATTTAATGTTATTTTATATTTTCAAGGTTAAAAGTGAAGCTCAAGAGAACTTGGAGAATTGAAGAAAACAAACTAAAAGAAGAATTTCATGGTCTCGCCCCGCGAGCCAGAGCTGATGCTGAGCATGGAATTGGAGCCTTTCAGTCTCGCCCCACGAGCCAGACACAGGAAATCTGAGAGCGCTCAGTCTCGTCCTCCGAGACAGTCTTCGCCCCTCGAATATTCAAAATTGCATGCAGGACCCACGTGATCAATTGAACTGAAAAGAATTGAAGTCCAAGTAATCCAATTTGATTCACATGAAGTAAATGGTGCAGGGATCTAATTGATGGATTTGAAGATTGGATATTAATGGCTCATCATAAAAATAGAAGATGGAGATATTGATTTGAAAATTAATTTAGAGGATTTGAAGCCATTCAAGAATATCAATCAGCATAGAAACGGTGGGACCTGCGGAAGAATTGAATGATATGCACTGGTGCAGAAAAGGGATTTCACATCGGTTATTTTTGGCCTTTCACATCGGTTTTCAAACTGATGTTGAAATGACCGATGTGGTTTATTGTCACTTTTCACATCGGTTTTAAAACTGATGTTTATAGTATATTTTTAACATCGATTTTTACCTTAACCTATGTGGAAAATTAATTTGTCAATTGGTAAGCTATTGGAAATTTCACTTTCCACATCGGTTTTTGAAAAAACCGGTGTGAAAATTTCACTTTACACATCGGTTTTACTGAGAACCGATGTGTAAAGTCTCATTTTTTTTTATTCTGTTATTTACATTTCTATCATTCCTTTCCCCTGTTTCAGTAATGCAGATCAATACCAGAATAATATACTGTAAATATTCTCAACACAATCACTTTTGTACGACAAAAACACAGCTAATATATACTGAATTTATTACGAACAATACATATGTACGTTCAATTACATTCAGACAACAAAGATAATTAGAAACCAAAAAGCTACATGATATATTATAGATTTCATATCAAAATACATATGATCAGTCAAAAGTACACTATAGCTAGTACATGATAAGTTTTTAAACTAACTACATATATACAAACTATGGTTGGTACACTTCAAGAAAGAAAGTTGCCCAACGCCTCTTTATGTTGTTGATGTCGGAATCAGATAATGGAGTTGGATTGTTGAATATCTGCAAGTTTAATTGGACAAAAGATTATATCTTTTAAGTAATTAACTAACTTAAAACATATAACGAATCTATAACTATTACTTCTAATTGTGTCAATTAACATTTACCTCGTTCCATATTTCAGTGATCCTGGAGGAGATAATTTCCAACATCCATTGCATCACATAGTAGCCACATTCCCATGATCCACGTTGTATACGTGACTACGTACAAATGAAACCCAATTAAAATATGAGGAATTAAATAGAAATCAATAATTATACCCACTACATTTGATGCATTTGAACTAATAAATATCTTACGCTAGGAATAATCCATCTGATAGCCCGAGTACGCCTGTCACCACGCAACATGTGGTTTGCAGTAATAGACCTATCATGACAAAAACATTAACTAAAGTATATCTAATAGATTTCAGATAATTAAAACAACTGCGTTACTGATTATAAAGTATTTTAATGCTTACGTTTCGATGATCGTCTTTAGTGCATTCGCCGGCTTATTTCCCAATGAGCAGAAGAAGACCACGACGTTCATCATAGGGTACAAGATCAACAGTTGCCAATGCTGGCTATATTCACGGAACAGTTAGTGTCTAAGTCATATATAGTTATACTTAAATAACCGGTACTTACTTATTGAGATAAGGCGCAAGGTAGAATTGATGATCGTCTCGGGCAAGTATATCACGTATGGTGGTGACCGGGTCTTCTGATGCTAGGAGAACATCACCCTGAATGAACATGGGGTCAATGAACCCATAAAGGGCGAGGTTACCCTGATCAACTAACATACGATGCAGATACCTAATATATTGGAAAAACATGTTAATTATCATATTATTTAAAAATTAATTACTTAACTTATAAATAAAATGTACTTATGTGCACCATAACGATATGTGTGCAGAACTAGCCATTTCTTTATTGAGTACCATCTCCATAAGTTCCTTCTTTGGGATATACAATTCATCACCTGGACTGGCATCATGTTCCAACCTTACCAAGGTTGCGTCATTCTCCATGGTGACAACCTGTATAGCCAGAACTTTAAAAACATCACCATGGCCAGGTGCCCCTTTGTCGATCCCTTAAACAACATAGATATATATTAGTAATCACGGATAATTAAGTTATTTAATTCGCAATTAACTAAATGGTCAAATGAATACTTTGGCAGGAGCAGACATCTCTGGTCTTCCTGGATCCGACCTTTTAGGCACAATATTATTTCCAACATCCTATAACGAATAAAAATAAAGCATTATCTTTAAACAATAATAAATTATTTCAACTATGAATATAGAAAAACACAACTAACTGAATACCTCAGATGCAACAAGAAAACTGACCAGTCTTCTTGGCCAGAGGATGAAGTTATCGGGGGCCTGACCCACTGTTTGAACCTCCTCAGTGGGCACAGGGACTCGAGCATCAGCATCTCGAATAATCTCAACAACGACCCTCAGATGATCATCCGGTAATAAACGATGGTGTATGGTATTACCTAAGTTATTATGTGCCCTCCCCAATGCCACTAAGCGGCGATCATGATGATCATCAACATACAGCTCACACCTATCAGGGTCGTCATCATCATCATCATCATCATCATCATCATCATCATCATCATCATCATCATCATTTTCAGGCTGATGAGGAGGATCACATGAGCCCTTAGTGCTCACATGGATAGAGGGTTGGACAGAGGGTTGGACACCGGTTGTCATCTGCTGGGACATAGAAGTCAATATTGCCATCTGCTGGGCAAACTGCTCGGCCATATCCTGTCGAAGCTCAGCTGCAATCTCCTGTTTTAGCCGTGCTCTATCTGCATCAACATCCCTGTGGCATTGGTGTGAAGATGAACCATGGTATTGGCGAATGCCAACGCCCCATCCAACACCAATGACACGGCCTGGGTGGTCTGGTTTACCGATGGCAGCAGCTAAGATATCATCGCATCCTCTAGGAACAAAGGTTCCTTGGGTTACCTGCTCGTCCAAGGCATCCTATCACATAAAATATCAGGTCACATTACAATTCGGTAACAATCTTAAAATGACAATTACAATTCAAACTATACTCACAATCTTCTCAGCTACTTGGCGGGCCTCCTCAGATGTATATTGTCCCGTTTTTATTTGTCGGGCCCTCTTCCATTTACGATGGCGTGGGGGTGGAGGTGGATCAACAACCTCTGGACGATTTTCAGCATTAGGATCCGCTTGAGATGCTGCTTCCTGACGTGCTTTCTTTTCCTCTTCAACCATTATCTGACCAAGCTTTTTATATCCCCCACGAGACATGACATGGGGGTAGACATTCTTGCATTGGTTTTTCTGCCCCTTTTTCCTCTTCTCCTATTATAAATAGAAGACAATTAAATTACATAAGTAAATAAAATTAATGAAATTACATAAATTTAGAAACAAATCAAATAAGTTAACCTGAAAGCTGGGATCATGTCGGCTCTGAACAAAGCGATCCCACGTCACTTGGTCAAGAAACGGGTACACCTCAAGTGGGTTCTTTTTACTTTTTGGATTGAATACATAGTATCTGCCCAGGTCGGACTTAAAAGCCCTCCAACGCTCACCAGCATACTTTAGCAAACGCTTCTTCATAACGTACGTATCAGGTATGTCAACGGTCAGCTACATTAAGACCAAAAGAATCAACGAATTACTGTATGATATTATTAAGATAAAAATAAAGTAGATACAGACAAACACAGGACGTAAAAGTATAGATACCAGAATACTCTCCCATATCTGATCCTTCACGTCCACCGGTACATCTTTCCAAATATCAATGAGTATACTAGGCCTGCTCCTAGCAAGGCTCGCCACAAAACTGTTAAACTGCTCTGCCATTGGCCCAATAGGATTGCGGTTATTATCAAAGTCTATTCTTATCCTTTGATTTGAACCACGGTTGGCAGTCAAATTCCTCATTCGTGTGGCACGTCTACCCTTTCTACTAAAGAGACGGGGTCTCCGAGGCAATTTGCATGAAGGAGGGATATCCTCACGATCAGCCATGTATACCTGTTTAAACAAATAAAAAACTTGTTAGTATGCCAGGATAAATATCAAACATAACTTATAAATATCGATCAACGTACATAAACATAACTTATAAATATCAACGTCAACATATAATATGCCTTTAAACATAACTCAAACTAAACTTACTTTGTGGTCAATTAGTAAATTTCTCCCATAACCCTTCTTGGTGATCATTACGAGTAGCATGTACATCACCCACTTCATTTTCCTCATTGAAATTAGGCACTCGTGTTGAGAAAGAAGGAGTATCAGAAATATCAAGAGTTGAATCGTGATTTCCCTCACTACCATTATACATGTTTTTTCCCTGGAGAACCACTGACCACCTTTTGTTAGAAGGATCACGGATATAAAACACTTGTTTTGCTTGGGATGCCGTGATGAAAGGCTCCTCTTTATTACCTACCTTATTAAGGTCCACCAATTTGAATCCTAACTCATCGGTTTGCACACCATTGTTACTGTCGACCCACTGACATTTAAAAACAGGTACTCTAAACTTCGTGTAATCAACCTCCCATATCTCTTCAATGATTCCAAAGTATGAAACGGATGCCATAACAGGGTTTTTATCTTTCGGACTAGAGAAATGCATGGACTCAGCGACGACCATAACCCCACTGTTTTGCATAGTACTTTTGTCATCCTGGGACTTTGTATAGAAGGAAAACTTATTGATATCGTACCCACTCCAGCATATGACATCAAAGTTAGGCCCCTGTGCTAGCCATTTTAATGTATCAGAAGCAATACCATCCTTTGCAATTTTTTCTTTAAACCAGTTCAAGAAAGTCTTGTTATGGTTGTTCAAACACCATTTTTCATTAATTCTAGGGTAAGTTTCATTGATGATGCTTTTATGCTCACATAAGTATGGTTCAACCTCATCGGTGTTATTCAATATATACAAATGTGCTTGAAGCACTTCCTCCCGATCCATGCTCTTAACAATGATACCTTGTGTACCCTTACCACCATATATTCCTTCGTGACGAGACTTCGGAAGCCCTACAGGTCCCGCTTCTGACATGTAGTCTGTACAAAACTCAATAGCTTCTTCTCCAACATACCTTTCAACAATAGATGCTTCGGGACGGTGTGGATTTTTCATATATCCTTTCAAGATCTTGATGTATCGCTCAACTGAGTACATCCACCTTAAATAAACGGGGTCGCACAATCTAATCTCCCTCACTAGATGAACAATCAAATGAACCATGATGTCAAAACATGAAGGTGGAAAATACATCTCCAATTGGCACAATATAATGGCTGCCTCATTTTCCAAGTCATCCAACTTTTTAGTGTCAATGACCTTGCTACATATAGCATTGAAGAATAAGTATAACCTAGTAATGACATGTTTGACTTTTTTAGGCAATATGTCACGAATGGCCACCGGTAGTAGTTGTTGCATCAAGACATGACAATCATGAGACTTTAAGCCAACTAATTTGAGATCTTTCATTGAGACAAGTCTTTTGATATTTGAAGAGTAACCCTGTGGCACTTTGACTCCCCGTAGACATTCACAGAAACTTCTTTTCTCTTTTTTTGATAAAGTATGACATGCTGGGGGCAAATAAGTCTTCTTATCCCCCACTCTAAGTGGAGCTAACTGCTCTCGTATACCCATCGCAACCAGATCCAGACGAGCATTCACACCATCATTTGTCTTGCCTTGAATGTTGAGAAGCGTTCCGATTAAACTATCACACACATTCTCCATATGCATCACATCAATACAATGTCTTACATCAAGCTTGCACCAGTATGGAAGATCAAAGAAGATTGACCTCTTCTTCCATATTTTCTTCTCGGTAGCCTTCTTCTGGGTCTTCCCATAGATAACATTAGTGTTGTTAACCCTTTCATAAACTTGCTCTCCAGTCAAGGCCACCGGAGCAATTTCATTCTCCGGAAGTCCATTGAAAGCTTTTCTCAATCTACGATAAGAATGATTACGTTGGAGAAATCTCCGATGCCCAAGGTAAACCGTCTTCCTTCCATGTTGCAGTTGATGGTAACATGTGCCTTCTTCACATATTGGACATGCTTTATGCCCCTTAACACTATACCCACACAGGTTCCCGTATGCTCGAAAGTCATTGATGGTGCAAAATAACATGGCACGCAATCTGAATGTCTCACGACAATACCCATCGATCACATCAACGCCTCCATCCCACAACATTCTCAAGTCTTCAATCAAGGGACTCAGATAAACATCAATATCATTTCCTGGCTGTTTAGGACCCGAAATCATCATACTTAACATAATGTATTTGCGCTTTATGCACAACCAAGGAGACAGGTTGTAAATTACCAGGAGAACAGGTCATGAACTATGAATACTACTTAAGTTTCCATATGGATTCATTCCATCGGTAACAAGTCCAAGCCTGAGGTTTCTGGGCTCATTGCCGAAATCCTGAAACAAACTATCAATTCTCTTCCATTGCAAAGAATCGGCAAGATGCCGAAGCTGTCCATCACACTTCCTCTCATATGCATGCCATCTAATGTTCTTTGCATCATTTACATTAGCAAACAATCGCGAACCGCGGAATCACGTGAAGATACTATAACACCTTCGCAGGAGGACCTTTGGTGACCACATCCCAACTAGAATCATCATCCTTCACTTTGTAGCGTGATACCCCACACCTGGGGCACTCGTGCATCTCTTCAAACTCTTTCTTGTACAATATGCAATCATTGGGGCAAGCGTGTATTTTCTTATACTGCATACCCATCGGACACAATATCTTCTTCGCCTCATAGTTTCGAGATGGCAATGTGTTGCCTTCTGGAAGCATGTCTTTCAACAACTCAAGCAATTCGGTAAAGCTTTTATCGCTCCACCCATTTCTCGCCTTCACATTGAACAATCTTAACACCGCTGACAACCGTGTGAAATTAGTGCACCCCGGATACAAAGCCACTTCCGCATCACTGCACAAAGTATCATACACATGTGCGCGCCGAAAAGACTCTTGCCCAACATCACAGATCATGTCCTCTAGTCCATCATCCATTTCCACGTCATCAAATTCCTCTCTATCCGACACCCTCGGCCTGTCTAAATATTCACCATGACATATCCATGTTGTGTAACTCTTGAAAATCCCCTCACAAATAAGATGATCACGTATCTCCTCAGCTTCTAGTCGTCTATCATTCAAACAGTTAACACAAGGACAATAAAACCTTCCGTTACCACTATCAGGAGCATTTGTTTTTGCAAACTGTAGAAAATCTTTCACTCCATTCTCATACTCATCACTTGTCCGTCTAGCATTCATCCAACCGCGATCCATGACTAAACCAATAACTTCGTACTTAGTCCAACATATTCATCAACCACTTCTTATGACAGGGTATGGCCCTATCCCATTCGAGAAGAAACTTTTTCAACATTCGGTTAACAGTTAGTCCTTAACTCTCATGCTCATACTCGACAAAATTTCGGCAGCATTTCCCTTCGGTCTCCGACGTACACTACTTGAACGCGATGACATCCACCACGATAAAGTATGCACCCGGAGAACGAAATGAAATGTATCAATCCGAACTTTCATCAAGTATATAACATTAGAATCAATGAATAACCATTTTAACTGAATTAAGAAAGAGTTTTTTCCCAAACTGTCCAACTTTGGACAATTCAAGATCCAACACAATGAGCGGTACATTAAGCACATACACGTGTGCTCATTAGTATTGCATCTCAAACGGGAAACTAAGGCTTTACTAATTATTGTGGGCATATTCTCGAATCAAATAAATTTTCAAGAAAATACATTAAAACTCCAATGAAAGATTTTCAGCCAAAACGTACCTTCTGAGAGACAACCCGAGTTGTTATTGTGCAAAGACAGCAGAGAAGTGAACAAAGCAGAGGCAGTAGCGCTATGCAACGTATTCAAAGACACTTGTACACCTGCCAACTAAAAACTATTCCTTGAGTTAATCATTCTAGAATTGAGAGAATTCTGTAAATAGTCATTGAAACTTCAATAGGCAAAATACAAGATAGCAAAGCTGAAGAGATCTACAACTTAATGGTATGGTTGATTAATGGTGACACACTTGTAAGTTGTAACTAAATTTCTGAGTAACTGAATGAAACTCACTAGGAACCCTATGACTACTCCTCAAATCAGATTCGCAGTCCAGGAAAATAACACCTATCAATTTCTTGTTCTGCAAATAGAGTAAGAAAGTTGGTCAGCCTCAATGATTGGTAGAAATGCTAAATGTTAGAAATGCATAAAGTATAAAAACATTATCTTGACGTGTACATTACTAGCGCTAATCAGATCAAACACCCAAAGATCCCAAAAAACCACTAAAATATTCAAGTATTAGTTGTACATGTTGTCAAGTGGTGTGAAAGAACACCGGTCATAAACTTCAAGTTGTCAAGTGGGTACCAACTATTGGTTTGCAGTTATAAGAAGTAATCAGTCATACTCTAAGCCCATTATATGAACCCCTAAAGTTGTTCCACTATTTGGCCATAGCAGTAATATCTTATCTAACTTGACATTTTGCTTTGAAAAACATGTAGAATTCATGCTTTCCAAAGGCATCTAAGAGTGAAAGAGAAGAAACAAAGAAGTTATCATGATTTAGCTTGTTTTCAGAATGTCTATCCACAAATTTAATTAACTGTAACTATATTTTATTAGAGTTAAATGGTATGATACAATCTGATACACAAACTGTTGTTCCTGAAAACATTTACATAACAAATATACTTTGTATCCCTTGTAAACCAAAAATATACTTTCCACTAGCAAGTAATCCCAATGATGCAAATGACAATTAAATTCCCTGCCCAAACCACAGCAAACCATGAACACTTCCACTCAAGTATCAAGAGCATCCATGCAACATTTGTAATGACCACCATAGTAATAGATATCACCTTCAGGCCTTGTAACAGAAGAACAAAAAGTCCTCTTAGCAGATAGTACAAGTAATTCCAAAGAATAAGATCAGGGTACCCAAAATCCAAAAGTCCATTTACAGCCACTAAGCCAAAAGCCTACCAAATTCAAGAAAAAGAAAAGTGCAGCCAATAAACAACCCAAAGCACACAATGCAGTCCATCTATTAACAGACCACCCACACAATTTACCACAACTTGAAAATTTTTGGAGTTTGGAGATTTGATAAGAGACAAAGCCTAGAGATCTTTGCAAATTTTTGTTCTTTGTTGAAAAATCTCTAGCACAAAATTGAATTTAAATGCCTCCACTAGGATGTTTAATTCTAACAGATGAAAATCCCTACAGTAACAAAAGACCAACCAATATTGGTTCATTTGAATTGCTCAGCCTGGGGAGAAATTTCTAGAAGAAAAAGAATGGGTGGCAAGATCTAGCACTAATAGGACGACCGTGGCCAAAATAGAGTGACAACCTCTCTGTTAACACACAATGCAACTCCTCCACTGTGAAATTTCCATAACCCTCCTTTCACATAATGCTCGAAAAGTAGTAACCCTAAAGGAAGAGAGAGAGACGCATACCTGAGGGAGGAGAAGGGACGAGCAAAAATGGTGCTCTTCACGCAAACGAGGGTAGCTCGCGGATGGCCGTTCTCAGTGGTTCTTAGTGGTTCTCTTCCGAAGCAGAAAATGAAGGCTCGCAGTGGTCTTCTTCTTTGTCTACGATTAGGGATTTGCAGAGAGTTAGGGGGAAAGAGAAATCGTTATAGCTGTGAGAGGGAGAGCTTACCTGAGAGAGAGAGAGAGGTCGAAGAGAGCTCCCTCGTTGGTCCTCCGGTGGTAGCCGAAAGAAGTGGTTCTCTTTGCAATGTGACTTAGAGTAAGACCAGTGAGAGAGATGGAGAAGCAGTGACAAAGGAATGAAAAACAAATGAAATGAAAGACAACGCAAAGAGTAGGAGGGAATGAAAATAGAAACTTAGGTTATTACACATCGGTTTAAAAAAACCGATGTGGTTAGTGATATTTCACATCGGTTTCCTTATAACCGATGTAGAAACTTACAATTTATTTTAAAATTTCATTTTTTTTAATTTACTACATTGGTTATTTGAAAACCGATGTGTAATCTTACGGCTGATTAAAAAAAGTTATAATTTGTTTTCCTTTTCCACATCGGTTATTTAAAACCGATGTCTAATCTTATGTGTAATTTTTTTTTTGTTTCACTTTTCCACGTCGATTTTTTTAAAACCGATATTAAATATTTGTATCACATCGATTTATGCAATAATCGATGTTAAAATATTTCAGTTTAATTTCAAAAAAGTCACCGTCTCCTATTTCACATCGATTTTGTTAAAACCGATGTTAAAAAACTGATGTTAAATATATATTTTATACTAGTGATTATAAAATGGTGGCCAGCAAAACAATTGAAGACATATATTTTACAATTAAATGCAATTCAATTGTAATTATTGGAAGCAGCAACGTGAAGTAAGGTCAAGGGCCCACATGTTTATGAATCCAAATCAATTTGGATAGTAAATGCATTATCAGAAAAGATTTGGCTTTTGGAAAATTGATAGGCAACGCGAAGATGGATGCAAAAGGGGTTTTTGACCAAACTGGGTTCCTTTTAGAAACTATTTATCAGTTTAGGGTTATTCTAAAATTATTTATTAATGGGGGGTCATTTTGGGCACATGACATATTTTATTATTTTTCAATCTGACGGGTCAAAGGTGTCATTGCAGATGGCGCCTTTGAAGGCGCCACTGCAGATGACGCCTACCTATAAAAGAAAAAAGTCAAAAGGGGAGGCGCCACTGCAAATGGCGCCTTCCCCTGCAGTGACACCTCCCCCTGCAATGTATCACGTGGCACTGCAAGGGGCCCCTTACCAAAAATTGGACGCCTGTAATTTTAAAGGAACAACGCTACAATTTTAAAAGAACAACACTACAAAAAAAAATATACTATAAGTATAGGGAGTAACGATGACATTAATGATAAAGTATCTATTTAAAACAACATGAGGCAATAAAAAAAATCCCGTAATAATGAGTAGCAAATAATATCACATGAGCCATAAAAAAATAATAGCAATAACAATTTACACTAATAAATATTCATCAATTATTACAGTAGTAAAAAAATTTTTATTTGGATCAGACTTTCCTCGGGCATCTACTAATCAAAATTCAGAGTGTGATATAATATTTTATCAATACATAAGTCTGGTTCTTATTTGGAATTTTTAATTCGAATTCATTTAAGTTTAAATATAATTTGCTACTATCATTTATAATTATCGAATTATACTTTCATTCAATTTATTTGCAAAATTAATTCACATACTTAGATGATACAAATACCAGAAAATTAATTCACATATTCTTGTTTTTACAGTTTGCTTGTTATTAGTTTAAAATTTTAAGGGAAATTTTCCTTCTGTCATCTTAACATAATGAAACTCTGATGAGAGCATTGCAGAAAATCTCCGGAATGAATTTAAGAAGATGGGTTTGTCTGAAGATGAAAAAAGTCATCCTGAAAATGAAAAAAACCATCCTTCAAAAGAATATAATCGTTAGTTATATCTTAATCTGATTTTTAATATAAGGATTATTATTAAAATATTGAAAATATATATTAAAGTAATAATAAAATTAAAGTAATAATCGATGTGGTTAAATCATGGACATAATAAAATTGAAGTTTGCAGGTTTATAGCTGCAATGAATATGTAAATTAATTTTCTGGCATCTGTACCATCCAAGTATGTGAATTATTTTAATATATTATTTTTAATAAAGTAAATTTATTTTGGTTTTAATTATAAATAATATATTATTTATAAATTATTAAAATAATGTGTACAATAATAATTTATTTTTATATAGGTCTGTGTTATAAGTATTATGTAATTTAAATAATAATTTAATATTATAACTTTTAATATAATAAATTATTAAAATAGATTATAAAAAAATAAATTATTGGTATCATAGTTTATTCATTGAAATTAAAATTATTAAAATACTAATCAATATATGAATTATAAAATTAAAATCGTTACTTTATTATTTAAAATTTAATAAACTAAAAAACTGATATTTTATATCGTGATGTCAAATGGGTTTACTATTTATGTGATTCATATAAATAGTAAAGTCATGGTTACGGACACGCTTTCCCGCTAGGTGTAAGGAATGATTAGATATTGTGATAAACCCAACACGACACATGGCCCAGGGAAAATAAATAATATTTGGCAATATGAAAGTTAATGTGGCAAAGGAAACGTAAATAATATTATTAACATAAAATTAGTGGATTTGTCACATCAGTCACACATATTGCCACAATATCTAATCATAAGTCTATTTTGTTGTTTTAAATAGATATTTTATCATTAATGTCATCGTTACTCCCTATATTTATAGTATAATTTTTTTTGTCGTGTTGTTCCTTTAAAATTGCAGGTGACTTTCTTTTAATTCTTATAAGGTAAATTTTTTTTACTACTGTAATAATTGATGAATATTATTGATGTAAATTGTTATTGCTATTATATTTTTATGCCTCATGTGATATTATTTGCTACTCATTATTACGATATTTTTTTATTGCCTCTTGTTGTTTTAAATAGATACTTTATCATTAATGTCATCACTCCCTATACTTATAGTATAATTTTTTTTGTAGCGTTGTTCCTTTAAAATTGCAGACGTCCAATCTTTGGTTGCCCAGGCCACGTGATACACTGCAGGGGGAGGTGCCACTGCAGGGGAAGGCGGCATTTGCAGTGACGCCTCCCCTTTTGACTTTTTTTTTATAGGTAGACACCATCTGCAGTGGTGCCTTCAAAGGAGTCATCTGCAGTGGTGTCTTTGACCCGTCAGATTAAAAAATAATAAAATATGTTACGTGTCCGAAATGACCCCCATTGATAAATAGTTTCAGAATAATCATAAACTGATAAATAGTTTCTAAAAGAAATCCAGTTTGGTCAAAAACCAGATTATAAAGGCAACTTTGTCATCATATTAAAACCATGGTCAAAGTGAATCAATAAATTGAAAAGTTGCCTTGGGCCCGCGCCATAAATTTCAAGCCAAAGTGAATTAGGAGATTTATAACTTGCTTGCAATATTATATAGAAGGCAGCGTCCCAAAGAAAAAGGAGGGTTGCTCACAGTAACACAGTGCAGTTCCAACCGAAGAGGAACACAGCACCACAGGAGCAACACAGTGATGGAGTTTTTCATAATTATATTTGTTCTTTCTTTCTTTTCTTACGAGTAGTAGCTAAATCTCTTTTTCTAGGATGACATGTAACCGTGTCGTGATGGTTTGGTTATTTTATTTCAGTTTTCTTGATTTTTTCTTCTCATTCTTTTGTGTTTTATTCATTGCTTGATCACCAATTAGATGATAGGCTAATCATAATGAGACCAAGATGAGATTTATTTGTCAAGGGTATTGAGATAAATCCATAGGGTTAATACGGATAGAGATTTACCGTAGGAGCTTTATGCAACTTCAATAGAGAATTATAGAACTTAATGAATTTCTCGATAAATAATCATCATAGTGATATAGTTGATTAGGGATTAAGCGATGTGTTCTAGCGTACTCGGGAGAGACATTAGAATAAATTAAGATTCTTGGTTGACATTAGAAGTTGATCAAAAATTAGAAAGAATTGATATAATTTAATAAAACCAATTGAGATAAGTATTTCTTGTCTATGAGGGATGCGTATTCATAGCATTGGTGAAATTGGATCCCTAGGATTTTCTTTAATTGTTTCTTCCTTGTTTAGTTTTGATTTTTAGTTAATTAATTCAAAAATCCAAAAAAAATATTTATTTTAGATTCTTTTCATAATTTTTATCTTAATTAAAATCCTCAATTTCTTTTGGTCTAAATAATTATTAAATTTGTGAAGTGGTACTTGGTCACCCAATCCCTGAGTTCGATACTCGGTTTCTCACCGTTTTATTATTAGTTGCTTAGATCCAGTACACTTGCCGGAGCCCATCATCCGCAACCAAAAACTGAAACGTATACTTATGTGTCTGAAACACATTACTTCTACGAAGTAAATCGGTCAATATACCATTTACTGTTCATAAATTCTTACAAGGTCTCGACTATCTCAAAACCCATCGGAACACACCTACTTGTATACCGTCACACATTGTTTCGACAAGGAGACAATTCAAGCAAGGTCCAACCAAAGATCACACAACAAAAACTTAACAGACCTATTCCCCAAGGTTCCCGAAAGACTCGACCAGCTCTGATACCACTATGTAACACCCCCTTGGGCATTACTTTGTAACACTTGCAGAAATAAATTAAAATAAAATTTGCTGGTTGCTTTCAAAAAATTGATCTATTTTAAGTCAGAAAATCAGGGTATAAAACAATTTCTTCTAAATGCTTCGAACATAACTTTCACATCACAATAGTACAAACCATTTTATTCACAACAAAATTTCAAACCATATAAAGGTTTTCAAAACACCTACACAGACTTTCTCAAAACATACCACCCAAAGAAAATCCTAAGCTGGTAGCTCTACAAGACACTCACTGATAAGACCTCGTGATTATCCCTATGATCACACATCTCTTTCCGCAATCCGAACTTAAGTCCCTAGGTGACTTAAGGAACGCTTCTGCAACATCTGCACTCGTGTACCAAGGTACAACAGCAAAGCCAGAAAAGCATATATATATATATATATATATATATATATATGCAAGGGTGAGTTCCAATATATGGATTTTAAAACGATAACAATATGCACGACACTCAAATATCATTTAACATGTAAATTCAAAGATAAACAATATATTTATCAAAGGGTTTCATACCCGACAATTTTCGTTATTTTAAAAATCATAACACTTCAATATTCATCATCTAACTTTTGTACATAATCTCCAGAGCTTCAAACACCAAACAAATGAGCTGATCAGGCTCTCGTTGCCAAATAAGGCAGGTTTTAATCATTGTCGAATAAGATAGGTTTTAAATTAACCATATCACTGTCCAAAAGGAGGCACAGTGGTTACTATTTATAGTATATGATTTCATGGTCATTTGTCCATCAAGGCATAGTGATGCAAACTTCATGAATACTTGCCATCAAGAATTCAAGTCCTATGCATAGTCGCATTTACCCCAAAAATGCATGTAAAACATTTTGTTCACGTCATTTTCTTTGTGTTCATTTTTTCCTTGTCGAGGCTCAAAGGCTCACGACCAATCCAATGTTTAAACCTTCAAGTTTATCAAACATTCCAATCAAACAGACTCCAAGTCAAAATATGCAAATCACGAAATCTAGAACGATGAACCAGATTTAGATTCGTAGATTTTGGCGCACAAAAATCAATACAGATTTTTACAGGATATCTAGTCCACAACTTCACGTTCAGGACCCCCAATCCATACCATAAAACACTAGACCCCAACGTCTCGACAACTAGGTTCGTCTTTCAATTTAAAAACATTTTCGTTCTGTGAAACACAAATCCAAAACAAAACTCCACAACTTATCCAAGTTGTCAGAAATAATGCCATTGTATAAAGTTACTTTACAGAAAATCCTTTTACGTTGGAAATTCGTTTTATAAAATCATCAAAATCACTTAAAACTCATTTTCTTTCAAAAAGCTATATTTTGAACCTTAGTTCCAAGAAAATATAGTTTTGAGACTAATTCTGTTTTAACTAATATTATTGTTTTGAAGAATATTTTCCGTAAACATTGTCGGAATTGTCCGACGTTTAACGTTTTAAAAACGTTTTATGTCCAAAATATGACTTTTCTAATAAAATAATTTTCCCAACACCATATAAAAATTATTTTTGAAACTTATTTGTTTAGAATAAACTTTTCTAATATTTAGAAATTTCTTACGTAAAAATCAGCAGTACTAAAATATTTTCACGATTACGTCCTCACCGTGACTCATAAAACATTATTTCGCCATTAAATCATTAAAATAATCACATTTTTCACTGTTATCCATTGATAACCAATAAAATAATTAAGTAATATTGTATTACTAGTGTTCCATCAATTAAAACTCATTATTCCATAAAAAGCTTTTTAATGCTTTTATCCTCTTAATTAATTGATCACTGTATACTGTCAGACTTTTCAATCCACAATCAATATCAATAACAATTCCATACCAATAATATAGCAATTAGCATAGTTAATGACATGCAATAAAATATAATAACAATTAAATGCGGATAATTTTAAAACAGATAAATCTAACTACGTAAAATAACAAATGCGCCCAAATAAATCATACAGACCACAAACAAATTACATACAGCTATCGGAAAAATCCCTCAGGTACCCCTTACCTCTTGAAGATTTTTCTCTCCGAATTAAAATTCCGTCAAACATCCCATCTCCGCAAAACATGTACACGATTCACACAACAATTTATCCTTCAACAAACCACAAAAAATAATTATCAACCAAACAACTAAATACCCAATTTTCCTATATGATGGGTTCGTCCGTGAGGTGATTAATTGGCTAAAATTTCTAAAATTCATAAACTCTTAGATTAGTGATCCTTAATCACTTATAAACCTAAAACAATGATTAGAATACAAAGATTGAAATAAAATACTCCAACCTTTCAAGAACCCTAATTCGGCCATGACACAAAATATAGGCTAGAGATCTCAAAATTTCACATACTCTTTGTGATATAAAGACAACTTAAGGACATAATGATAATTTCCTAAAAAAACCATCATGACAAACATGTGGTGAGTATTGGTTGGAGGTGTGGCTGATTTGTGTCCACAAATTATTGGGATAAACTTGGAATTTCAATAAAAGTTCAATGGTAAAATAGTCCAAGGGTAAAATGGTCTTTACACTATTTTGAAGAAATATCTAGATATTTGCTAAATGTAATCATGACATTGGTGAGTCATCCATATGACTCACCACCCTAGGTGGCAAGATATCTCAGCATCCGATGTCGGGTTTTGTCTCTGCACGTCCGTTCTCGACTCCGTCGATTACCCGATTTAGGGTTTTACGCCCAAATCACGTATAATATCCTATTTATTTTGAAAATTTTCAAAATAACCTAGATCGTTGGAAATGAGATATAAAATCTATTCATTTCGTTCTCGGGTTAAAAATTTTTGATCAGTAAAATCTTACTGTCAGTGAAAACGCAAACCGGGTTTCGTTTGAATTTTCAACAAAAAATTTAATTGTATAATTATAAAAATTATTATAATATGAATATGACTTTGATTTCTCAAAATCATTTTCTAAATTTCAAATAAAAATATAGACGTTTATTTATATTTATACCGATTTTAGAAAGTAGAAAAAATCGGTGTGTTACAATAGACAAAAAAGGTTTTTAATTATTTAATTTTTCTTAAATGATAAAAAAAGGTTTGAAACACAAATCTCTTATTTGTATCTATCTCTTTCCTAAATGGAAGGTAAATTGAGAGGAAAAGATGGAGAACTCGAACGGAACTTGGACACGACCCATGTCCACTACCCCTGCCTTAGCATTACCAAGACCATTAAATTATGAGCGAGATTAATAAATTGTGTGAATAAATAATTAAGATTACCAGCAACCTCAATCATATGCCTACTCACAACCTGGCCTAGTGTTAGTTTATCGTCTTCTCCCCGTTAATCAAGTATTATACATTGTCAATGATTTTATTTTATTTTTAAATGAAAACAGCTGTGGCTGTTATTTGATCTGGACATTTTCCTCTTTCTTTTGCTTTAAGATCAATCCGGTTTTGTGTATGTATTAAACAATATCAAACTTCCGAACTGCTCTTAAGTATCTTTGAATATGGTCTAAATTATTATACTATATATATTGGATGTATTTTGCTTTGAAGAGACATTAATAAATAGTTAGATTAGTTAATAAAGAAATCTCCAGCTGATCATGAGGTCAAGTGATCAAACTTTGCATCCATAAGTAAAGTTTAATTTGAGGGTGTGTTTGGATCGATGGAAGGGGACGGAATGGAGGGGAATGAAAATGAATGATATGGTATTCCATTGTTTGGATTGTATAAAAAATGATGGAATAAAATAGAACTCAATGGAATCCATTCCATCATATTCCATCATTTATGCCTATTTTCCTTTCCCTCCAAATTGAGAGGAATGGGATGGAACCAAGATATGATACTTTCTAAACTTATAAAATTACCAGTTTGTCCTAAGATCATTCAATCTGCTGCAACCATCATCTTCAGTTGAAGAAAATACCATCATGTTCGGTTGAAGAAAATTTTCCAGTCAAGTTGGAGTAGTGATTGAAAAGTGAAAACAAACGAGTGCAAGGCAATGAAAGACATCTTATTTCACTGCCCGTGGAATACTGGTTTTTAGTTTTTCTCCTTCAACTAAAGACATCGTGTTTTATTGTTCTTTTTTGGGCAAGCGAATACATGTTATTGCTTAGAATAGGAAACCTGGTATAATCTCCTGTGGAATTGTGTGGTGTGGTATGTCTTTCATCTAAAGACATAATAAATTAAATATTAATTGATTTTTTTAAAATAAGGGTATTATAGGAATAAAAAAAGGTATAGCTATTACATTCCATCCACTTTTTAAATGATGATATCCAAATAATTGAATCAAAATCTTATTCCATACCGTTCCAATCCATTTCATTCTATTATATTTTATTCTATTACCTTCCATCAATTGAAACAAAACATGAGTTTCCATCTCTCTACATATATAGCGTATGCATGTACAATAATCAATAATGTGTGTGTGTGAGGGTGTCAAAATTTCTCTGTGTTGACCTGCTATTTTTATTCGAAGACTCCAATTAAAAGCATATCTGACTGTATATATAACAATGAACTGCTCAACCAAAAGAAATTAAATTCTTAGAAAGACATTGAAAAATATGTAAACTGATTTGTTAATGCCTTGTTACTTATTTATTGGGATTTATTATGGCCCACCATTATAAAATATATAGTTTGATAAAGTCTAAACAGAAGCTTCATAATCAATTCATTACTACATATAATATAATGTTATGTGTATTGCAATATAAATAAATAAATATATATATATATGTATATATATATATATATATAATTCATTACTACATAGTCTAAAGATTTTTTACATCTTCAAATAATTATAATTTGTCACTTCATTAAAATTATTAAACAATTTATGATTAATTGATAATATAATTTTTTTCTCGAATAATATATAAAAATTAAACAGAGGTATTTTATCATGGTATTCTTATCCTCATTCTTAATTAACCATTCGCTAAATGGACAGCTTCGAAGTCCTTGGCTGATCATTTCTTCGAGCCCCTTCTCACTTTTTGTTTTGTTTATAAATCAAAAGTAAATAATTTAAATCTAGCAATCTTTGACAATTTTAAAGTCTTGATCAACAAAAAAAGAAGACAATTTTAAAGGCAAAGTTTCAAGTTAGGACTGACTGGCCGGCTACAAATCAAATGTTTAAGCAACAATTCTGTCATGACGTGATATCTTTTCTATCTGTGACCACATGTCAAAATTCTATTAATTTGGTTTAAGAATATTGTATTAGATAAGATTTTGCTAGAATTTCTCTTCAATTTTTTTATTTGATAATAATGATTTGGGGTAAGACTTCTTGTATTAAACAAATGAAGCCAGTACATATCAATTTAACTAAAAGTTCTAATAATCAAATGGGGATTAAAATATTTATGCATAATGTACCAAATTATTAAGTTACTCTCAAAGCAATGAAACATAAAATGGATATGGATATGGGTCTTTTGATCAAATTGGGATCCTTTTAGAAACTATTTACCAGTTTAGGGTTATTCTGAAACTATTTACCAATGGGGGGTCGTTTTGGACACGTGGCATATTTTATTTTTTTAATCTGACGGGTCAAAGACGCCACTGCAGATGGCGCCTACCACTTAACAAAAAAAAAAGACAAAAGGGAGGTGCCACTACAAATGGCGCATTCCCCTGCAGTGGTGCCTCTCCTGCAGTGTACCACGTGGCACTGTAGGGGCCCCCCCGCCCCAACCAAAAATTGGACTCCTGTAATTTTTAAGGAACAACGCTATAATTTTGAAGGAACAACGCTACAAAAAAAATACACTATATGTATAAGGAATAACAATGACATTAATGATAAAGTATCTATTTAAAACAACAAGAGGCAATAAAAAAAATCCCGTAATAATGAGTAGCAAATAATATCACAGGAGGCATAAAAAAATAATAGCAATAACAATTTACACCAATAAATATTCAGATCAGAATTATAATTCAGATCATAAAAGTTAGTCTTCAAGGTTATAAAAGTCATAAAACGCCAAAATCTGAGTTACCAACGAACAAATCGTCGGTAAAAAAATATAGTACCTACCAAACATTTTATCGACAATGTTTTCTCTCCATAATAATAGTATTCACCGATGACTACATGATCTCGATAACTTTCCCTCAATATTTTTTAAAACTTGAATTATTTTTCTAAATCTCACACTCTTCGGAATTTGGTGATAACTTTTGTTATTTGATTTTGTAATTCCTAATTAAGCACATAAACTTGCATCTTTTTTAAAGAAAAAAGATTGACGATCATTCCAAATTAACAATATCAATTTTCTCTTGAAA
Organism: Sophora flavescens; assembly: GCA_030762895.1. NCBI lineage: Eukaryota > Viridiplantae > Streptophyta > Magnoliopsida > Fabales > Fabaceae > Sophora > Sophora flavescens. The sequence goes on from CM061067.1 coordinate 166,020,740, forward strand.
ATATTTTGGATTGGTTTTATATACACTTTTTTAATTGAAATTGTCTAATCTAATGTGTGAGTTTTATTGGGTGCATTGATGCAAGTCACCAAACCAAAAGTAGCTCCTCTTAGTGAATAATTTAGAGCTACCAGGCATTAATTGAAAGATTGGCTTTTTAAAAAACCAGCATATCTCTAATATCAGATCAAAATGATATTAGAATCAACTTTGTGTGGAAAATTATAACTAAAGTAAGCTTAAAAGCGGTAATGACAGTAAATAATTCAGGTGCAACAGACTCTACAAACAAGAAATGTGAAACCGACTCTGCACCATGCATGTGCTTGCACGTGGGTGTGTTCTGAAAAATCTCACATAATGACAGTAAATAAAGACAAACTCAACCACTCATGTTTAACAAAATTCAAAGGCTTTTATGATGGATCATGTGTAGCGTGCAGGTTGTACGGTGCTGCTACATGTATGGAGTTGGTATGACGTTTTATGACTTTTATAACCTTGAATACTAGTTTTTCTGATCTGAATTATAATTCTGATATGAATATTTATTGGTGTAAATTGTTATTGCTATTATTTTTTTATGACTCCTGTGATATTATTTGCTACTCATTATTACGGGATTTTTTTATTGCATATTGTTGTTTTAAATAGATATTTTATCATTAATGTCATCGTTACTCCCTATACTTATAGTATAATTTTTTTGTAGCGTTGTTCCTTTAAAATTGTAGCGTTGTTCCTTTAAAATTGCAGGAGTCCAATTTTTGGTTGGGGTTGGGGGCCCCCTGCAGTGCCACGTGGTACACTGCAGGGGAGGCGCCACTACAGGGGAATGCGCCATTTGCAGTGGTGCCTCCCTTTTGTCTTTTTTTTTTGTGTGTGTTAAGTGGTAGGCGCCATCTGCAGTGGCGCCTTTGACCCGTCAGATTGAAAATAAAATAAAATATGCCATGTGTCAAAAACGACCCCCATTGGTAAATAGTTTCAGAATAACCCTAAACTGGTAAATTGTTTCTAAAAGGAACCCAGTTTGGTCAAAAAGCCATGGATATGAGGCGCTGGCTAGGGTTAGCAAACTAGGAAACTTGGTCACCATGAGAAACTAATGAGCAACTAATGAGAGCCATTGGATCAAAAGGTTCACCAATTTTATCACGCACCCTTACACAGCAGATTTTTTTTTTAACATTCCTCACTCTCACAGAGCACCGTCTTCAACCTTCCCCCACCTTCAACCTTCCCACCACCAATAACCTTGCCGTCGGCCTCCTCTACCATCGATACGCAGAAGGTGGTCGATGACACCTGCTACAACTGATTACCCTATGTCCGCCACCACTACGACACCTTCCACAGCAAATAACAAACATTGGAGGTGTTGAAATCTTAAGAAAGAATCAAACCAACAATCTTAAATATTTAAAAATGAAAAAAAAAATTCAAACCCAGAAGTTGAAATATGGATCTGGAAACCCAAAAATGAAGAATGACCGGGTTTAGAGATGGTGAGTGGCATCCGGCAGGAGGTGTGACAATGGAGCTTGATGGCGGCGAATCAAAAACGCATTGAGCAATGGCGGGACGTGATTGGTGGTGATGATGCGCAACGAAGATGAAGTCTTGGGTTTCCCAACACCCACGACCATCCCAAAAAACCCAAAGAACCCAAAAACCCCATTGGGTCACGATGGGACCGTGAAGTTGGCAGAGATGCCGAACCCACGGCGTCTCCGTCCCGTTGCGAATGAGCTTGTCACATCGAAGCACTGCGACAACCGCCGCAAGTCCGAACTTCCACCGCCATCGATAACCATCGTGCAGACCTTATGATGTTTGGAGCCACGCCGAAGAGATCTGGGGAGGAGGAAGCGTGAAGGTGTCGACTGGCAGAGGTGAGCACCGCCCCTTTGCGTCGTCAGACGGAGGAGGAGGAGACAAGCACCGTCGGACGGAGATGGTCAGGGGAGGGGTAGTCAGGCAAGGATGAAAGCCAGAGAAGAGAAGGGGAGAGAAGGAAATAAAAAATATTATAGTGTGGGCAGGTGCATAATAATATTATGTGATACTACTTAATCAATGACTCTCATTAGTTGCTCATGGCGAGCAAGCCTACTGGTATCAGTATAGCTAAGATAATATTTCTGAAAATTAGAGTAAATGCGCATGGAAGGCATATGGTAGGAATAGGATATGTCATAAAGAAATATTAAAACATAAATAATATATATATATATATATATATATATATATATATATATATATTTGCAATTTCTAACTATAAGGTTTCTGCAAAAATCTATAAGTTACTTTAAGAAAGCATTCTCATCACAAATCATAGTTTGTTTTATCTAAATAACAAATCAATCAACTTTGCAACAGAACTTGTTGTTTTGCATGAACTAAAGACTTATATTTGAGTGATATCTTGTATAATTGTATATACTCCCATTTAAGTGCATGCTTGTTCTAGATTAGTTCAAAGATCGATAATAACATTATACTTCCTCCGATCCACAATATAAGAAACAAAACCCTAAAACATACAAATCAAGAAAATGTATTGAAATGAATTAATACTAATAAATTTCCAAAAACACCAATTTTAATTTTAATTAATGACAGTAATTGATACGGGTAATATTGAAAATTAATATTTAATATATATGAAAATTGATGTAGATTTATTATATTTTGAAGAAAAAAAAAGACTCATTTATTTTTTTATTATCGACCGGAAGGAGTACAACGAAATGAACCAGCGGAAAACTAGAAATGAAGTCAAGAGAATTATTGATCATTCTTAAAATCAAACATCACGTGGTTCATTGAGAAAGAGCAACATATGATATTACATATTTTTTTGATGAATATATGATATTACATATGTCCTCAAAGATAAGCACGTAAATGATCATATACTTGTTTATTTCACTATATAAATTAATCAATTATTCTTGCTGTGAACGCAAGGAAATAACAACATATACAGATAATGCTGACAATCACATCCCGCTAATTACCCCTGCTTTAAAATGAAGTCTTTTTTCATTAACAATGAAAATTAAATCGATAACCTCTGCTTAAATCTTGGCCAACTCAATTATCTGAGCTACGCATGATGACTTAAATAAGGAAGTTTACTAAATTGTTTATTGTTAGAAAATATGGTAGAGAAAAGAGAAATAATAGAGCAAGTGAAGAATGAAAAATCAAAATTTTACTGTGTAAAATATGTACAATAAGCTAATAGTATAGCTAATACTAATAGCTAAGATAAAACAATAGGAACTAATTAACTAGTAACTGACTTGCCTAACTCATCAAATTAAGGGAATTGATCATTGGTACAAAAAGAAACCTAAAGAAATCTGTGTGGCATGATATCCTTTTAAACTAAGTTGTTTTTTTTTTTTGTTGCTAAATTACTCTTTTGGTCCCCAAATTGTTTTAAAATATTCAATTTGATCATCAAGTCTTTAAAATGTTCATTTTGGTCCCTTAATTCCTAAAACTTATTCAAATAGGTTCTTCCGTCAAGTTGACTAACAACGACATCCTACCTAATGCCACGTGATATTAAATTTAATATTTTAATGCCACGTGGCAATTTCGGAAAAAGTGTTTTTTAAAAAAAATTCTAATAATTTTTTGGCTAATTTACTCTTTTGGTCCCTAAATTGTTTTAAAATGTTCAATTTGGTCCTCAAGTTTTTTAAATGTTCATTTTGGTCCTTAAGTCAACTTCATGTCATCGTTAGTCAACTTAACGGAAGGACCTATTTGAATAAGTTTTAGGAATTAAGGGACCAAAATGAACATATTAAAAACTTGATGATCAAATTGAACATTTTAAAATAATTTGGGGACCAAAAGAGTAATTTAGTTTTTTTTTTCAAAGTTAACTATCATATGGTTATTTTATTTACTTTTACATGATTCATCAAGTTCATACTTGAACTCCCTGCGAGCCTTGCTTTGCTAGGGCTTTCCCCATGTGCCATCATGGAGTTCTCTCCTCCCTTTGTGGAGGCTTGCTCCCCCATCTGTGGGGGTTTACTGGTAAGATCCCTTCCTCTCTCCCATATCATCACCCAACCCCCTTGACGCCCCTTCGTCTCCTTCATTCGACAACCTTTCCTTCCGCCACCGAAGTCTATCGCGACTGCTGGAACTCAGATCCGCCACCCTGGCTCCACCGCGCCCTCAAGCTGTCAGTCACGGACCCATCTTCCAATCCGCCTCCACCAACTCTATGGCCATATCTCTGTTTTCTCATGGAGACCAGCCTGCTCCCTTGTGGTTGGTTTCTCACCGCCACCCACCTCACTCCGGCTTCCACCAAGATGTACCCCCCTACCGACTTGTGCTCGACACCGGTGGTATGCCCACCACCAGAATCACCACCACATAACAGAGTAAGCACTCTGATGGAAACAAAGGGCCACACTTGCCACAGCGATTCCATGCTCCAACGCACTGAGGCAACTCCCCCCCTCCTGAGCAGGTCGTTCTTCGACCCCCTCCAAAACCACCCGACGTAGGTAAAAATTATCACTTCCGGTGTCTTTCTGTTGTGGCTATTGCTATGTCCCTACTGTGCAGTTTCCTTTTAGTTATTGTTCGGGCAAAGAATGCTTTTGAGATGTTTGAGAAAAAGCCCATGAATTCGGTTTTTTGGAAGACCGTAGAGTGTGTAGATACTCTGGTGGCTGATCCCGATTTCAGTGTCCTCTCCATTCTTTAATTAGATTCTGATCAAAGGGTTACATGGGATATTTCTGAGACCACCTATAGTCGAGCCGAGCCTGAACAAGCCAAAGAAATGATCCGTAACTGGATAAGTGTTAAGACTGCGGCATCTCATCTTTTCATTGTCCATAATCGAGTGAGGAAGAAATTGTTAGTCTGATTGTTAGGATATAGACTTCGGCTTGATGTCCCTTTGCTTTCTACACAATCTGTGTGTTTTATTGTTGCTGAATTGGTTGGCTTAATTTCTGGAGTTAGCCCCTTAATTTGGATGGGGAATGCCCCTATCCTGTTTACTCGACTTGATTGTAATGACCCTCCTTTTATCAATTGAATTGAATGAAGTTGTTTCCTTTAAAAAAAAAAAAAGTTCATACTTGAACTAAACAATGGTCAAAAAAAAAAACCGCTTCAACTAAACCAGGATGTTGTCAAATTAATCTAACTACTTCTAACCATATTTTAAGCATAGTAAATTTTATCTTGGTCATTAAAGTAATGGAATCGATTCCCAGGGAATAAATTAGGATACACTTCAAAATTAAGCTTTTCATGTGATACAAAATTTGGTCTATAAATACAACATGTAGGTGGTATCATATTATATCCCAACAGTGCCGTGGAAAACATTACCAAATCAAGGTTTGAAAAAGGCATTACCCATGATTACTCATTGTCTAGCTCTAGCCTTTTTCCTAAGATTCAGCTTCATAAATAGTTTGTCTCACCCTTTAGACCCTCTTTCACCAGCTGAAATCAACAAAACAAGGCATATAGTCCAAGAATCTTACCTAGGTGCTTTTCCTAACCTGACCTATCATTTTGTGGATATTGAAGAACCAGACAAAAAGAATGTCCTAAAGTGGCTATCTTCACACACAAAAGACAAGCCTAATATTCTTCGTCAAGCCAAGGTAGTTGTAAGAGCCAAGGGTGAGACTCATGAGCTTGTAGTGGACTTAACCAAAGGGTCCATTGTATCAGACAAAATCTACACAGGTCATGGATACCCTCCATTGACATTCAATGAGATTTTCCAAGCCAGCAAATTGCCTCTTAAATATCCCAAATTCAAAGAGTCAATAACCAAAAGGGGCTTGAATTTGTCTGAAGTGTCTTGTGTTCCATTTACAATTGGTTGGTATGGAGAACAAATAACAAGGAGAGCCCTCAAAGTGGAATGCTTTTATAGGGGAGGATCAGTTAATGTGTGGGCAAGGCCTATTGAAGGAATCACTGTGCTAGTTGATGTTGATTCAATGCAGATTACAATGTATAGTGATAGGTACATGGCCCCTTTGCCTAAAGCTGAAGGTACAGATTTTCAATCTTCAAGTAGCAACATGCCTCAAATATCTGCTACATCAGATATTGGGTTCACCATCAAAGGCCATGAGGTCAAATGGGCTAATTGGATTTTCCATGTTGGGTTCAATGCTCGGGCAGGAAGTATCATATCAACAGCTTCTATATTTGATCCTAAAACACGTAAGTATAGAAGAGTGCTCTATAGGGGTCATGTGTCTGAGACATTTGTTCCTTACATGGATCCTACAAAGGAATGGTATTACAGGACTTTCATGGATGCTGGGGAATTTGGTTTTGGACGTGCAGCTGATAGCTTGCAGCCAGGGATTGATTGCCCGGGGAATGCAGAGTATATGAATGGCTATATGGCTGGGCCTAATGGAGAGGTGCAACAGGTACCAAGGGCTATTTGCATTTTTGAGAGGAATTCTGGTAATGTGGCTTGGAGGCATATGGAAATCAATAATCCAAAAAAATTGGTAAGGTATTAGACTGTGTTATAGTAGTTTTTGTTTTTCATTTAGTAAAAGTAGTTTGGAAACACTTTGCTTTGTTTTTTTGCAGATAAGAAATGGTGAGCCTGAAATTACTTTGGTAGTCAGAATGATAGCTACTGTGGGTAACTATGATTATGTTCTTGATTGGGAATTTCTAAGAAGTGGCAGTATAAAAGTTGGGGTAAGATTCTTCACTACCTTAGCTAAGTAGATTCATGATATGGACATTTTACTTGAGAGGAGTTCATTTGATTTATTGAAGTGAGAAGAAAAAAGAGCCGAATTCGAGTTAAAATCTCTTTCTTTTCTTGAGCCATCAACTCCCTAATAGATCATACTAATCACATGTCTTCTCATTAAACAAAAGTTACATTACTTAATTTGGTTCTTATCTGACCATTCTGCTATAAAATTGTTAGTATTCGATTAAAACCAAAATGATAGTTTATTGTTTTATGCATAGGTGGATTTGACAGGTATAATGGAGATGAAAGCAGTTCCATATACACACAAGAATCAGATTAAAGAAAGAGTCTTTGGAACCTTAGTGGCAGAAAACACCATAGCCAATAATCATGATCACTACATAACCTACTATCTTGACCTTGACATTGATGATAATGGCAACTCATTTATCAATGCTAAGATACAAAAGGAAACAGCAAATGGTTTTGGAACACCAAGGAAGAGTTATTGGACTGTGATTAGAGAAGCCGCCAAGAGAGAAGCCGAGGCTAGAATTCGGCTCGGCTTGGAGCCAACTGAGTTGTTGATAGTCAACCCCAATAAAAGGACAAAGATAGGGAATGAAGTGGGGTACCGGCTCATCAGTGGACAACCGGTTACTTCTCTTTTGTTAGATGATGATTACCCACAAAAAAGGGCCTCTTACACCAAGTATCAATTGTGGGTCACTCTCTATAACAAGTCAGAGAGATGGGCTGGAGGGTTCTATGCTGATAGGAGCCATGGAGATGATGGCTTAGCCGTTTGGAGCCAAAGGTAACTTAACATCAACTTTTATGCCAAAACAAAAAATATTGATTTTAGAACAATATTTGATTTAAGTTCAGTTGATTATTAACACAAATTATACTATCATTTGATAAAAATGTTATATTAATGGAAAGTAATCATATTTGGATTTAATTGATATACACCGACAGTGTAAAGTTTTTTTATACTGTCAATCAATCAGAAATTGATATATCATTATAAATGTTTGATTCTTATCCTAACCACCTTAAAAGTCATCAATTCCGTGATTTCTAACTGTGCATACAAATTAAACTCATGATATTTTACTTTGTGCAAATATTCAAGAGATTTAATTGGTTGGTATGCATAAATTGTAATTGTGTGTCCTTTAAATATAGGTTTTGTTTTGACTTTAGATCAATGAATTGAAAAAGCTGCATGTTCATTCGTTCACGCAGGAACAGAGAGATTGAGAATAAAGACATAGTACTGTGGTACACTATTGGGATCCATCACATTCCTTATCAAGAAGATTTTCCAGCAATGCCAGCAGTTCATGGTGGATTCGAACTGAGGCCTGCTAACTTTTTCGAAAGCAGTCCATTACTTTGAATAAAGCTCTAGATTAATGCAAGCACGTTCATATAATTGACCGAACAAATAACATAACATGCATTATTCATGAAGACAAACAAGATGAAAGGTTTCATAAAGATTATTCAAATTAAGGCACTGTGAACACTCAATTCAATGAATAATTCGGACATGTAGTGATGGTGTTTCCAGTATAAATCATGGAGTTTTATTAACATTATAGTAATTCGGACACGTTCATATTCAAATCAATGAAAGGATTCGTTGATGGTGTTTGCAGACGAAAAACATACCTCTGTTTCGCTGCGCTCATGTCCCGTTCTTTTGTTCTTTATCTTATTTATGTTTGTTTAGGTTGTTTTAAAATGGATCTTTTATGTTAATTGAGCTTCTGAGTTTTGTATTTGGGCTCTAGTTTTATGGGTTGGTTATCGCTATTGACACCTTGTGAGTTTTCAATCAGAAGTACACGAGATAGTGTTCTATGGAGTTTAATTAAATATGCGTTTATTTTTTCTTAAGATAATTTGTTTCGATTGAAGCAATCTTTTTCTTTTGAAATTATTGGAAATACGAAAAAGATTAAGAGATGCGAAAATATAAAAACTAGGAATAATTAAACACCAAAGAAGTGTTTTGAGGTCTCAAATTATTTATGCACCAAAAAAAGATATTATTCTTTTTTAACCATCTTAATGAAAATTTTCTATTTTTTTGAATAAGCCAAAATTTTAATTAAAGAAAGGCACAACAAAAACAACTTAGCACAAGATGTACCAAGGCTGCCACCAAAAGAATACAGAATGCTGCTAAGAATTGGAATGGTGATACAGAATACACCACACTACAAGAGATTAAGATGCGCCAAGATTCTAATGAAAGCTTGATGGACAACTAATCAAGCACGGCTTTGTCTTCAATGCTCCATGACAAACTCAGAGTTTCAATACTCCATGACAAATGACCTTTGATATATTAATATATTTAATGAACGGATGAGATAAGAGTTATGCTAACCGGTTATAGATGGCAAACTAATTACTGGCAACCTGATCGAAGGGTTATTCTTTTTGTTTGGTGGCAGGTGCAACGTGGCAATGAGAGAGAAATACATATGAACTAAAGCTCACGTTCACGAGTCTTCGAACATGGATGCCTGTCCGCCTAAGGCCAAGCGGCAATGAAGGTGAAGACCTCTGCTAGCTACATATGTTCCTGGATTGCATTCCATCTACAAGAGTTTGTGGACGGCAGCATCGTGAGAGTCTGCAATAGCCGCGTACAATGTTGCACAGAACTCTGCTTCATCTTCTTGTTGGATCATGGTGCAGTCGCTAATGGCAGAAGTAATTTTAGTTGTTAAAATTTAATTGGACAGATCCTTCTGGTGTGAACGTAATGCATATAAAGAAATGACCAGATTAATAGAGTATACATTATCGGTGTTCTCTTTGATGAATACTGAACTTGGCAATTGAGTAATGAATGTGTAAAATTTGTTTTATGCTTTTAGGTGAGGATCTGATTGCTTATTTGCTTATAGTTGCTGCATTTAAATGCTCATTTGGGTAAGGTAGCCGTAAATTGAATGCCTCATGGTATGTTGTTGTTGGTTCTGATGAAAATTGATGAATAAATTCTTTATCGGTATAGGTCCTACTGAACAAGGAAATGAAGATAGTAACCGTATTCGATAGGATGTTTTAGTGAAACATGCTTTAGATGTGTTTGTACAGTATCTATGGTGGTATGTTCAGTTTCAGTTGTTTTAATGGGCGTTGTAAGGTAAGGTAGGGGAAAGATTTTTGTTTTAATGGGTGGACAATATCATAGAAAGAATATTCTCATTAAAAAGCAATAACTTAATCAAATTAAAACAATTGATTTGTTTTTAGGTTTAATTATTAAGTTGGTCCCTCAACTATTTGAGAATTTTCAATTAGCTTTCTGAACTAAAAAAATTCTAATTAGGTCCCTGAATTTGTATGAAATTTTCATTTTTTGGTCCCTAGCTAAACTAAAAAGTTTCTAATCGGGTCCCTGAACTAAAATAAAATTTTCAATTTGATCCCTAAAGTAAAAAGCTGACTATATAAAATAAAAAGTAATAAAATGATAGGTGATAAAATTTAAAAAAAAATATTGTTTGACATAATAAAATGACAAAAGATGAATATGAGAGAAAAACTCACTATTTAAAACAACAACAACAACAACAACAACAACAATAATAATAATAATAATAACAATAATAAAATGAAAAAAAAAATTAGTGAGAAAAATTATTGTTTAGCATAACAATTAAATAAAATAGATAAATTTGAGAGACAAAATTTAGTTCTTGAAATGATAATAATAAAATAATGAAATACGAAATTATGCTAAAAAAATCCATGTTTTATAAAAAAATATTAAAAGATTAAACTGATAAACTTCAATTTAAAAATATAAAAAAAATAAAATAAACCACAATTAACAATAAAGTTATTGATTGAAATAATGAATAAAATAAAGATTCTAGTTAAGTAAATATCACATCTTAGTTTGGTTGTCAATTTTATTTTGAGTTGTTTAATTTAGTTAATTATTTATTATGTTATTTTATATTTTAATTGAGATTTTTCTTAAATTATTTTAATATTTCTTAAATAATATTTTTTCTTGTTATGTCTATTGTTATTATTTTAATGTTATTTCAAATATTAAACATTTGACTCAGCTTAATATCTTAATATTTTTTTTATAAAACATGGATTTTTCAAACACAATTTCATATTTAATTATTTTTTTATTATCACTTCAAGAACTAAATTTTGTCTCTCAAATTTATTTATTTTTATTTAATTATTATGGTAAACAATAGTTTTTCTCACTAGGTTTTATTTTTTATTATTATTTTAAATAGTGAGTTTTTTCTCTCATATTCATCTTTTGTCATTTTATTATTAACAATATTATATTTTTAAATTTAATCATCTATCATTTTATTAATTTTTATTTTATATATTCACATTTTTACTTTAGGGACCTAACTGAGAATTTTATATAAGTTCAGGGACCCACTTAGAAAAAATTTAGCTCGGGGACCCACTTATGTTAAATAGCTTAATTAAAATGTTTGAATTTGTATTTATCTTTTATTTGTAAAATTAAATTATTATGTACGTATCAAAAGAATGGATTTGAAGCGTAAAAATTGTAAAAATAAACAAAAATTAATACTTAAATTCTTAACAGATGGCTATTTTTGGTTTTCAAAATCTCCTTGAATTGTTTGTGCAAACGGTCTAAATATAATTGACGTCAGTTATATTTTTTATTTATATGTATTCATCATCATCCTGAGTTCCTGACAATGCATCCACCCTTAATTGTGTATAGTCAACAGTTCCTGACACAAGTGATTGGAGCTGTTGGCAAACCAAATACAAATAATTCACAATATATATGCCAGACACATAGAGGTATGGAGTTAGTTTATTATATTTGGACACCCACTTATTAAATAAATAATAATATTTTTTTAATTTTAAAAACCGTAAAAAGGTAAAACATGTGCTCGGTCTTCATTAGACCTACTTCTTATGATAAGTGTTTTTTTTTTCAAGTAGTTATCAACCCAATTTCTTCCTCATAGTTAGTCAGACAACATGAAGCCCTTCATCGGAGAGCAGACCGGAATTGGCGGACACGGCAAGTGTCGTGGAAATAAGCTTAAGAAGAATAAAGCTTGGGTGGTGTACATCGGCAGGAAGCCAGGACTGTACACCAGCTGGGAAGAGGCTCAATGCCAGGTTAATGGATTTAGCATGGCCTGGCATGAAGCCTTTGATAATCTGGACGATGCACGCGAATGCTGGGCTCTTCACTGTGCTGAACAACGTATGAACCCAGGTGCATAAGTCATGGTGCAGTCGAGTCCAGCAAGACACCCAAGAGGCCAGCTCCACACTTCACTGAACAATGCTGAAAAAGGACTAACGAACTATCGCCATATGCCTATTGATGGTGAAGATGACAAGTTTGTGGAGGGTTTTATTCGTGGATATGTGATGGCAAGGATGATATCGCGTCTCAAAGTGTAACTATTTCAGGGCCACCATTTCAGTTCATTTGTTTGACTATCTCAGGGTTTATGGTTTGTTTTAGTTGTGTGGCTTTTGGGTTCATTGTTTTAGGCATGGTTTGTTGGTTTAGATTAACGTTTATGTTTATGTTTATAATGTTTATTTTGTGGTCCTAATATCTGCATATGCTACTATGGTGTAAGTCAACTAAATAATTAATGTTAAGAATGTGTGTGTTTATATTTACATCTCCTTAAGTTTAATGAATAATTAAATCGTTAAGTTATAAATAATGTATGTACTATTTTTTTCATCTCATTAAGTTAATATTTTAAAAAAAAAGCTACACCAATAAATAATTAAATTGTTAACAATAAATGAATAGCTATTTATATTATACACACAGATTGATGTTCGTCCTAATAAATTTTGAATGGCGGATTAATATCCACTCATTTTGGGAAATTTATTGACCATGTACTTATTACCAATAAAAAATAAAAAATCGTCATCATTACCTGACTTTGCGTGTCCTTTTCGTTTATTGATTCGACGCGTGACCCGGTGGGACTTGAAATGAGTGTATTGTCATCAAGTTTAAAATAATACTATAAGAGAAGGAAAAAACCAAAATATTGGATAACAAAGTTACATTCAATATCATTTATATTTATATTTATAGGTTACACACCCAACCACCAAGCTTTTTCTCTGTTCTACATCAATGGCGGCCCCGACGGTGTTAAGTGAAGATATACCCGTTGATGTTGAAGTCATCAATTTGGGGACTAATCCAATCAAAAGCCATCCTGAAGATGTTAGTGTCACAAACTTAGTTATGCTTCCTGTTATATTGAAAAATAAATATACCTCGATTTTGTTGACAACCATTTCCTGTTATAGTTTAACTTGGTTTGTCTCTGTTGCAGCAACCAAAGGACCATGAGGAAGATGAAGTACAGTCGGTTCATGGTACTTCAAACATGTATGACAAAATCATCAACTGAATGGAGGTTATTTACTACTCTCTTTTTAAATCTTTTCAAAAATAAAATGTTGTTTTACATACTAAAATACATATCCACAAACATACAAATTATGGAAACTCGGTTAGGTTCAATGTTGGCTGCCACGGAATGCATCTGCATTGCTGTAACTGCCTTACAAGAATTTATATGCAACAAACCAACTCCTGAAGCCACGGAAAACAACCCTCCACCTCCCCTTGTACATGTGGAAATAGATGATGGTGCTAAAGATAAACCACAAGTTGACAAGGGAAAAGGTGTTGCTGATACATCAAAAGGCAAGTTCAAGACTCCTGCTGCGACTAGAAAAATTAGCCTCCGAATTTATGCATTCAAATCACTACTCGAGGATACTTATGTCATGGATCTATCTGATGATGACATAGATCCTCAACAATGCGCCTCTCTAGGGAAGAAGCGTAAATCTACCATAGAACACAACAAAGAAAGATCTCCTACCACCTATGCACATGGGTGGGATAGGTTAAGGATGTCCCATCTCAATATTCATAGCAAATCAATTGTCAAGGTAAAACTTCCTTAACTGATTACCTAATTAACTGGCATTACTTGTCTTCTTTTCCCTTACCATATATAATGCTAATGTCGCTTGTTACTTATTAATAGGAGAAAACTGTGGATCATCTAGTCTTGGACAACGACTGGAGGAGGAAACGATTGTTTAGCTCACAGTCGGTTCCCGATTCATCAAATCCTAAGGGGAAAGGAATGGGCACTTCCAATAGTAAGGGATGTGGTAGTAAGTCCACGGGGAAGAAAAGGACAAGCAAAGACAAGGGTAAGACTAGGATGGATGGCAGTGGAGGTGTCATGCAGAAAACAAATGGCTTCATCTTTCCCAAGGTATGAAATATTTCAGCATATGGTAACCACACAAAATATTTTTTTGCATGAGTATCTCATTATTGTCAATATGTTGATTGTAAATCTTATTAGTAGCTAACAATGGTGTATGGTACTAATTATTAATGTAAACATGGTTCAATAGAATGTTATCATGAAATCCAAGTTTCGACCTAAGGAAAATATGGGTCTGTGGAAGGAGCAGATGGAGGCCTCTGCATATATATTTGGAACTGAACTGGATACTAGGTATGAAACATGACCACTATAAGTTTGTTTAGCCCCTGTCCATAACATGTACTCAACCATTTGATTGGCATTTGTTGGTAGTGAGATCATATTCAGATATAGAGGGCACGGAATGTCTAGGGGAGAGTTTCACTGCCTATGCCCAGGAAATGAAATTTCAGAAAAGGTAACATTACAATAAAACAAACCCTTGTGTGTAACTGGAGATTAATTATTTATTTTCATTATTCAAACATTTGTTACTACGTAAATAGGTAATAAAATTGGTGGCCATGAAAGCAACATGGAACGAGGCTCAATATGGATCATGCACCACATGGTTACTTCCACCAGATTTTTCAGTGAGGGATTTATCTACTCATTTATACTTTGATCCATTACCATTATTGTTTAGTGGAACCTTAGGATTGTGTTAGTAATTAAGGGATGTTTCCCTTATATGCAGGCATTAGCCCACAGGACACTCCCAAGTGATAACATATTTGAAACCTTTATGGAATATATGGTTGAATGGATGCCTAAAACCCGTCATCTTGCATATGTAAGCGTTATTTGAAAATCCCAACGTACTAATTGATGACACACATAATGGTAATGCATTAATATGATGTTGTTCAATAATAGATTTATGTCCCATATCACGAGGAATCTGGTCATTGGTGGCTCATTGTGATTAATATCATACACAAAAATTTACAGGCTTGACTCCAATCTTGAGTTGGATCAAATTTCAAAGAGGGATGAAAAAATCCGATCTGTGGTAAATTAATCTTGCATAACTTACATTCGATGTTTGACAAATTCTTTGTATAACTTACATTATATATTGGAGTGACTAATTAGTATCAATTTTTCATATTCTTCCTCAGAGTTATATGCTCATAAGGATCTTGGAATGTGGTTATTTTGAGCCAGACATGATATCAAATGGGAACAAGTTTGTGGCTTGGCCTGTTGAAGATGTGAAGGGAATTCCAAATTGTGGACACAGGTTAGCAACCATATATAATGTTCCTGCAAGGAACAAGTTTAATTATTAACCCCATTAATGTTAAAAATTTTAACCAAAGTATTACACCATCAAAACCTACTATGTCAATGGCTAACCTTATTGCTCATATCATGTGTGAAGTTTGAATTCAGCTGAATGGCTAATTTAATGGATTACTATGGGACAAGGTTTTCACACTAATCTTATAGGAGTGGTATGTTAATCACGTGTCGCGACCGTCCCGTCCGGAAGGCGCGAAAAGGGATTAAAAAAACAAACAGAGGAGTCGCCACTAAAATTTTTATTGGGAAAATCTTAGAAAACCCAGCTATTTAAAGGTAAAATGGTCTTAAAAAAAAAGATAGAGATTTGGATTCGGTAGTCGGTTACGAGTAGGGAAGGTATTAGCACCCCACTTCGCCCGTTTAAAAAACGGTACCTCAAGTTAATTGTGCAAAAAGAACATTTTAATAACCTTTTAAATATTTATTTTACCCAAAAATTATTTACAAGAAAGTGTTATTTTTAATTTTAAATATTTTATATTTTTATTAGTTTTTAATATTTTTAAATTTATTGTTTATAAAAATTAAATGAGGTTGAACATGGCACATGAGTCCACAGGGCAACCTCAAATCTAAATGACCGTGAGCATGGCAGACCGTGTCCATAGAACATACCTAAAAAGGAAAAGTTTAACTTTTTGATTAATTATTTTAACATAAAAAGGGGATGCAAAAAAAGAAAAAGAAAATTAATTAAATGAGGTTGAACGTGGCACATGAGTCCACAGGGCAACCTCAAATCTAAGGGACTGAACATGACACCGTGTCCATAGAGCATCCCTAAAAATAGAAAAGTTTAATTTTTTGATTAATTATTTTAACATAAAAAGGAGATACAAAAAATGTAAAATTTAGTTTTGGCCCGACAAGATGATTTATCTTGCTCCTACGTATTCCCGGGTGCGATGGGAAACTCAAAGCCACGTAGTTCTTTTAGAAAAGATTTGATTGGTTGGTTGATTTTAATTTTTGATAAAGATCTTGATTTATTTATTTTATTTTAAAAAAGATTTTATTTCAGAATAAATTCACTTTTGCATAGAGTCCAAGATAGCAGCGCTATACAATAAACCCTTACAATGCATACGCCACTTGAGGATGAAAAATCATACATCAACGTCGCAGATTGTTGCGTGAATTAATATAGGTTTTTTTTTATTTTATAAAACTGAAAAATTTTGTTTTAAATAAATAAATAAATAAATTGGAAACATTTAATATTTTACAAAAAGGAATTTACCCCTGCACAAGGTTAAAGATAGCGGAGCTATACGATGAACCATTACAATTCTTATGACACTTGAGGATGAAAGTTCATACATCAACGTCATGGATTGTTGCGTGAACTTAAAAGAGATTTTTATAAAAACTAAACAGGGCAAGAATTGGTTAAAGGTGTAAATTGAAAACAAATATTTTTAATTAAATTTTTATTTAAAACAATGATTGAAAATATTTTTTTTATTTTTATGTTTTGTGATTTCAAAAAAATTTTTGGTGCATTTTATAACTTAGCATCAATATATTGGAAAGAAACATGGCCCAAATATGAGAGCAAAACACTGGCCCAAAACCCAAATAAGTTAACAAATCACATAAAAACTGAAAATAAAGTTAAAAGAAAACGAAGCAACATCAACCATCAGAAGCTCTGCTTCTACATTACCAATGGAGGACCAAGGAGGAGCTGCAGACAGAAGGGAAGATGGCGACGGAGGAGGATGCTTCGTGCGGCGACTGGTCGAGGACTGCTTCACGGTGGCTCTACAACTGGTCTTGCGCGGCGGCGGAGCAGACGCAGCGAACCCGGGCGGAGACGGCAGAGAGGGACCAAAGCAGGGACTTTCTGATGCCGTTGAAACGCAGACGAAGACGGAGGAGCCAGAGACGCAGCGGCGGCGAGGCTCGAACGGCGGGGGGCGCAAACGGCGGTGGTACGCGAGGTGGTGCCGTCTTGATCTGGTGTTGATGACGGCGTGGCCGATGGGTGGAGGAGGCAGCGGCGGTGGACGCAACAACGAGCTTGATACCGTGACGGTGATGGCGACCAACGGTGGGTGAGCAGTGGCGACTCGGATCTGATGCGACGGAGGGGACGACGCACGGCTGTGCTTGCACCCGAGGGATGACGGAGACGAGTAACTGGACGGAGCTTGGGGTGCTGTCCCGCTGTTGCGTATGAAGCAAGACGGCGGAGGAGCCTTGGGATGAAATTCTGGTCAGTTTCTGTTATCTCTTTGGGTTTTGTTTATGAACAATGGTGATGGTTATGATACATTGAAGAGGATGTGGATCATAAGGGTTTGAACATTATGGAAGAAAGATGGAAAAGATGGTAGTTTCTGGAGGAGAGTGAGAGATTTTTTGAGCAAAACTCTGCTTTCTTTGTTTTTCGCCTCCCCCCTTTCTGTTCTGAACTTCCCACTTTTTAAATCCTCCTTGCTTGCAAAACTCCAAAAACAGAACCCAATGGCCACAATGGATAGTCATTTTCATTCATTTCCTTCTCAGTGTTTCTGCCTAACTGCTTCAATCTGTGTGTGCTGCAAATTTCTTTTAGTATCTTTTCTTTGGTTCATGTTTGCACGGTTGAAAGTGAGGGAGCAGTATTGCTTGTTCCAATATTTCCTTCTTGATGCTTAAATTTGAAAGCCATGTTTATTGCAAAATGCTTAACAATGCCATTGCTCTTTTGGGTGCTGATATGCATTAAAACATTTTGGCCTTTTGCTTCTTCTTCCTGCACTTGTTTGTCCCATTCTTCTTCTTCTTCTTTTTTTTCTTTTTTTTTGTATATTTTGTTTTTTCTAACTTTAAATGGGCTTTGGGATAAAGGAACAGGGACCAAGTAGATCGATTTTATTTTTGCAATTTTGGTTTTTTATCCCCTTTTTTTTATTCATTTTTTATTTATTCTAAATTTTAATCAGATAAAGTAAAACATAGCATCTGGACAAAATTGGGTATTCACAGCTGCCCCTCTTTACTTGTTTCTTATTAGATAGTAGGTGTAACCGCAGTTAACCTATTATCGTTATAAGAAACGGGTAAAGACATGAACTCCAATTTTGGCCGGAGTTCACTAACAAGTAAAGAGATGCATAATTAAAAGCCTACGGGATGGACCGCCTGCAGAAGCTCGAGCAGAAAGATAAAAGCTTGCGGAGTCGTTTGTTCGCTGAAGCTTGAACAAGCAGAGCTTACGGGGTACGGTACCCGTCGAAGCTTGACAAAAAGTTTAAAAGCTTGCGGAGTTGGTTATCCGCTGAAACTTGAAAGCAAAATGCGACAAGCTTGCGGAGTCGGGTATCCGCTGAAGCTTGAAAACAAAATGATTAAAAGCTTGCGGAGTTGGTTATCCACTGAAGCATGAGAAGAAAAGTTGAAAGCTTGCGGAGTCGGTTGTCCGCTGAAGCTTGACAGAAAAGGTAAAAAACTCGTGGAGTCGGTTATCCACTGAAGCTTGAAAGCAAAATGCGAAAAACTTGCGGAGTCGAGTATCTGCCGAAGCTTGGAAAGAAATTTTGAAAGCTTACGGAATCGGTTGTCCGCTAAAGCTTGAAAGCAAAAGAATTAAAAGCTTGCGGAATCGGTTATCCACTGAAGCTTGGAAAGAAATGTTGAAAGCTTACGGAGTCGGTTGTCCGCTGAAGCTTGAAAGCAAAAGAATTAAAAGCTTGCGGAGTCGGTTATCCACTGAAGCTTGGAAAGAAATGTTGAAAGTTTACGGAGTCGGTTGTCTGCTGAAGCTTGAAAGCAAAAGAATTAAAAGCTTGCGGAGTTGGTTGTCCGCTGAACTTGAAAGCAAAAGAATTAAAAGCTTGCGGAGTCGGTTATCCACTGAAGCTTGAAAATAAAATGATTAAAAGCTTGTGGAGTCGGTTATCCACTGAAGCTTGAGAAGAAAAGATGAAAGCTTGCGGAGTCGGTTGTCCGCTGAAGCTTGACAGAAAAGGTAAAAAACTTGTGGAGTCGGTCATCCACCGAAGCTTGAAAGCAAAAATGCGAAAAACTTGCGGAGTCGAGTATCCGCCGAAGCTTGGAAAGGAATGTTAAAAGCTTACGGAGTCGGTTGTCCGCTGAAGCTTGAAAAGAAAAGGTAAAAGGCATGCGGAGTCGGGTATCCGCTGAAGCTTGAAAACAAGCAGAGCTTACGGGGTACGGTACCCCTCGAAGCTTGACAAAAAGGTTAAAATCTTGCGGAGTTGTGCAATTTACTGGGTTTTGTACCCACAGGAGATAAACCATTGCAATGCATGATGCCAGAAATGTCCTATATGCATGATGGAAACCTCAAATTATTTCAATGCAACACAAGGAAAGCTTGTAACACGTTGCTATTTTTTTATTTTATTTTATTTTAAAAAAAAAAATTTATCGCTTAGGTGTTTCTTATTATCACCCTTGACCCCTTGAAGTATTGATCACAGACAAGCCCGGAGGTGAACTAAAACGTGCCCTGTCTTCGTGGAGAATAAAGGCTAAGCGCTTTTGGAAGGGTACGCTTTCTCTGCAGTGATTGTCCCTATGCTTCCTGTCAGTAGACCACGGTGCCCTTTGTCGGGAGGTCATCTTGTTCTTTACGAACCTTGGAGATTTTCAAAGAAGTTCTAAATGCTCTTGAAGACACCAAATACATGTTTCACATCTCAGTATATACTTATCATGATGAATGCACACACACAATTGACAAAAGTTAAGAGAAAGAGATAAGGATAAAAAAGAATTGAGAGTCAATGTCATTATATTTGGACTAAGAAGGTATACAAAGCAGATATTACAATGGAGTATGGAATTGCGGAAAGGTCGTGGAGTGGAAACACATCTCCTCAAATGACATCTCTTTCCATGACTAGTGTTAATATCCCTCATACTTTCTCGACTGCTTACTAATCAACATCTGAGAATGCTATCTGCCCCGATCTTCATGCATCTAGCCCACTGATTGCCCCAGTTCATCGGATTGACGAAACTTCCCTTGTTTATTTTATTTTTTGAACCCTAACTTTTGCCTAGACCGCCTTTTTAGGTTTTCAGTCTAGCGGGTTGCTCTAACTTTTGCCTAGACTGTCTTTTCAGATTTTCAGCCTAGCGAGCTTTTCTTTTTTCATTTTTCACCTTTTTTCTCGGGAAATGCATTCAAGCATAATACCTTTTGACTGCATCTGAGTTTACAGGGAGTGGAAGATCTTCCCCATCCATCCTTGTGAGAATTAAACTCCTCCCGAGAAAGCCTTTTTCACAACGTAAGGTCCTTCGTAGTTCGGGGTCCACTTTCCCCGATGATCCTTTTGGATCGGTATGATCTTTTTGAGCACTAGATCACCCTCCCGAAACTGCCGCGGGCGTACCTTCTTCTCGTAAGCTCTCATCAATCTTTTCTGGTACAATTGACCATGACACAATGCCCCTAATCTTTTTTCTTCAATGAGATTCAATTGGTCGAGTCGGTCCTGAACCCACTCAGCTTCTTCCAGTTCTGCTTCTCTCAGTACCCTTAATGAGGGGATCTCTACTTCAATCGGAAGTACTGCTTCCATCCCATAAACTAAAGAATACGGAGTTTCCCCTGTCGAGGTATGAATGGAGGTACGGTAGCCGTGCAAAGGAAAAGGTAACATCTCGTGCCAATCCTTATATGTCACCACCATCTTCTGGACAATCTTCTTGATATTTTTGTTGGCGGCCTCAACTGCCCCATTCATCTTTGGGCGATACGGGGAGGAATTGTGATGTTTTATCTTGAAGTTTTCACACATCTCTTTCATCATCTTGTTGTTCAAGTTAGTCGCATTATCAGTGATGATCTCGCTTGGCAACCCATAACGACAAATTAATTCCTTTTTTACGAATTTGATCACGACATTCCTGGTCACATTGGCATACGATGCAGCCTCAACCCATTTTGTGAAATAATCAATGGCAACAAGAATGAAGCGATGCCCATTTGAGGCTTTTGGTTCGATTGGCCCGATCACATCCATTCCCCACATTGAGAATGGTCATGGTGCCGTCATGACATTCAAGGAAGCTGGCGGCGCATGACCCCTATAAGCATATATTTGACACTTATGGCACTTTTTGGCGTAATTAAAGCAATCTGTCTCCATTGTCAACCAGTATTGACCAACCCTCAAGATTTTTCTTGCCATTGCATGGCCGCTCGCTTGTGTTCCGAAAGATCCTTCATGTACCTCCTCGATTATCAGTTTAGCTTCGTTTGCGTCAACGCACCTCAACAGCACCATGTCATGGTTTCTTTTGTAAAGAATATCTCCATCTAAATAGAAACCCATTGCAAGTCTTCTTAGAGTTCTTTTGTCATTTTCTGAAGCGCCCGGAGGGTACTCCCTTCTTTGGATGAAGCATTTGATATCATGGTACCACGGTTTTTGATCAGACTCCTCCTCTATCACTTGACAATACGCAGGATGATCATGACTTTCCATTTTAATGAGTGGTAAGTTCCTCTCGTCATTTACTTTGAACATCGAGGACAAGGTAGACAAAAGCGTCGCCTAATTGGTTATCTTCTCGGGGAATATGATGAAATGTGACTTCATCAAGCTGCTCAACCAAACCTTTGATGTAATCATGGTACGGGATTAACTTGGCATCTCGGGTTTCCCATTCCCCTCTTAGCTGGTGGATGACTAATGCAGAGTCCCCATATACCTCCAGTATCCTTGCCTTTGATTCTATCGCTGCCAGGATCCCAAGCGCATAAGCTTCATATTCGGCTATATTGTTTGTACAATCAAAGCAAAGCCTTGCAGTGACAGGGAAATAATCATTTTCCTGTGAGATTAGTATTGCCCCGATTCCATGCCCCAATGCATTAGAAGCTCCATCAAATAACAAAGTCCACTTTTCTTTTTCTAGTGATTGCTCGCGATCAAACAAAGCCATTATATCTTCATCTGGGAAATCGCATTGCATCGATCCATAATCTTCCACTGGCTGATTGGCTAGATATTCCGCGAGAGCACTACCTTTTACTGCTTTTTGGGTGACATAGACAATGTCGTATTCCGATAGGAGGACTTGCCAGCGAGCAATTCTTCCAGTCAGAGCAGGCTTATCAAAGATGTACTTGATCGGATCCATTTTGGACACCAACCAGGTAGTGTAACACAACATGTAATGCCTCAAACGGCGGGCCGCCCAAGCTAAAGCACAGCAAGTGTGTTCCAACAATGAGTAGTTGGCTTCACAACTGGTGAACTTCTTGCTTAGATAATAGATGGCATGTTCCTTCCTTCCTAACTCATCGTGTTGCCCCAGTACACAACCCATTGATTCATCTAGCACAGTCAAATACATGATAAGAGGTCTTCCCGGAACTGGGGGAACCAAGACCGGAGGCTCCTGTAGGTATTGTTTGATCTTCTCGAAGGCTTTTTGACAATCTTCATTCCATGTTACTGCCTGATTTTTGCGTAGCAATTTAAAGATTGGTTCACACGTCGCGGTCAGTTGGGAGATGAACCGGGCAATGTAGTTCAATCTTCCTAAAAACCCACGAACTTCTTTCTCTGTTCGAGGTGCTGGCATATCGATGATTGCTCGCACTTTTTCAGGATCAACCTCTATTCCTCTTTGACTAACAATGAACCCCAGAAGCTTGCCTGATTTCACTCCAAAAGTGGATTTGGCTGGATTCGATCGAGCTTAAACTTTCTTAAACGCTCAAAAAGTTTCGCAGATTATCAACATGGTCATCCTCGGATCCGGACTTGGCGATCATGTCATCTACATAAACTTCTATCTCCTTATGCATCATGTCATGGAATAAAGCCACCATAGCCCACTGATATGTTGCCCCAAAGATTTTTCAAGTCAAAGGGCATAACCTTGTAGCAAAAGGTTCCCCATAAAGTAACAAATGTAGTTTTCTCCATATCTTCAGGTGCCATCTTGATCTGATTATACCCGGAGAATCCATCCATGAAAGAGAATAATGCATGTTGGGCAGTATTGTCTACAAGAACATCAATGTGAGGCAGAGGAAAGTCATCTTTTGGGCTAGCTCTGTTCAGATCTCGATAGTCAACACACATTCGAACCTTTCCATCTTTCTTGGGAACAGGAACGATGTTAGCAACCCATTGAGGGTACTTCACAACTTCTAGAAAACCTGCATCCAGTTGTTTCTTGACCTCCTCCTTGATCTTTAGAGACATTTCTGCTTTCATCCTTCGTAGCTTCTGCTTTACTGGAGGACACTCCGGCTTTAATGGCAGTTTGTGTTCTGCTACACTAGGGTCTAACCCTGGCATGTCTTGGTAGGACCATGCGAAAACATCTTTATAATCCATCAACAACTTGATCAATCTACTTCGCTCATTTTCTTTCAGGGAAAGACCGATCTTGACCTCTTTTTTATCATCTTCGGTTCCCAAATTGATTAGTTCACTCGGCTCTTCATGGGGTCGAATTTCCCTAGCTTCTTGCTCTACCAACCTCAATAATTCAGGAGGGACTTCCCCATCATCATCAACAACATCATCAGCATGATTAATAGGATAGTCAAAATTGTATGCTGAGTTATTAACACTGTCATTTTCAAGAGAGTCACTTTTAGATTTTGAAATAAACTCTACGGTCCTGGGGAACTCAATGACCTCCCAATTGTTGAGCTCTGTATCCGGAGGGCATGGATACACCAGATTGACACCATGATCGGCGAGATAATCATCTTCAACAGCCGCTGCTTGGTCCAGGAATGCGAATCCTACACTTCGAAAGCTCTGTCGAATGTCACAGATGGGAACCCTTTCAGCCTCGTATTCACGATTTTCCAGCCGAGCCAACCTCTTTCTTTTCTTCTCTTCTATAACCCTCATCTTGTCAGCCTTGGTGGGTTTATATCCCAACCCAAACCTATCCTTGTTCTCGGTGAGCATGAGGACGTCAGTGACACCTTGGTTATTCTTCCCCAAACCGCTTCCAGGTCGGTATCCTCCTTCGAGCATAACCCTAGCCATCATAACAGACGCTTTAGATGACTGAGGTTTCAAGAGTGGAGCACCGCCCCCGACATAAGTGGCATTAGCAATTTCAAGCGATTGGAAAGCGGTCTCAAGAGCTTCTTCGGCAGCTTCAATGTAAGGGGTTGTTGATGGCTTACTCACTAACATATCCTCCTCTCCAGAAACAATTATCAACTTGCTATCGACAATGAACTTCACTTTCTGGTGCAGTGTGGAAGGTACGGCTCCAGACGAATGGATCCATGGTCGTCCCAAGAGACAACTGTAAGTTGGCGTAATGTCCATTACTTGGAAGAGTATTTCAAAGGTGCAAGGGCCAATCTGAATGGGCAATTCGATTTCTCCCATAACTTCCCTTCGGGTGCCATCGAAAGCTCTTACAATCATTGTGCTTGGCTTCATATGAGTTCCATCGAAAGGCAACTTTGCCGGTGTTGACTTTGGCATTACATTCAAAGAAGAACCATTATCAATGAGAACCCTAGCCATGACATGATCTCGACACTTCACCGAGATGTGTAACGCCTTGTTGTGCCCCATTCCTTCAGCTGGAATTTCGTCATCAGTGAAAGTGATATAATCGTTAGCAACGATGTTACCCACGATGTTATCAAGCTTATCAATTGTGATGTCATGAGAGACATGAGCTTGATTCAACACCTTCATCAGTACTCTCCTATGTGGCTCAGAATTCATCAACAAAGACAAGAGGGATGTCCGAGCTGGAGTTTGATTCAATTGATCCACCACCCTGTATTCGCTTTGCTTGATGAACTTCAAGAATTCGCCGACTTCTTCATCAGATACCTCCTTTTTATTATCACCCCCTTTGGTATCTTCTTCGGCCGGTGTTCCTTCCACCTTCTCTTTCCCCTTGCGATCTTTTTCTTCCTTTTCTGTTCCCTCCCTTCGCAATACCTCTGGAGTATAAATGCGACCACTCCTAGTCATTCCACCAATTCCCGAAATGTTGGTAACCACAGTGGTCCCGTTGGGAGGACTTTGTTGAACCTGCCCATTATATTTCCATGGTACCGCTTTGGTGTCCTTGTAAGGGAAAGGACCTGGGATTCGGATGACAACTGGTGTTGGTCCACTCGAAACCGGCATAGGTTCCTTTTCAGTGTAATGTATCACCACTGGCTTCGGAGCGACTTGCTCAGGAACCGGTTGAGGATTAATCACAACGGTATAAGGAGTTATCTTAACTGGAGTTGGGGAAATTGTAGATTCAGCAACCATGTTAATGCCACGCTCATTCAGTTCACAACCAATTAGGATAATCTTCATGTCCATCAACTGTTGAACAACCTGTCGAAATTCTGCACAGTCTTCAATTGAATGCCCTATATTCCCGTCGAAGTCGCAACTTATCTCTTTATCAAGAGTCTTCTCTTCAACCATTGAGGTTTGCACCAATCCATGTTTTTGCATCTCCCTTAAAATAACTCTCATGGGAGTTCTGACATCAGCCACTTGGCTCTTAAGGGTAGGTTCCATAAGGCTATCAATGGCGTTGACTCCCGAATCTCCATGATTTGGCATAGGACCTTGTCCCCCATTCGGAGCATCCTTTTGAAAGCTCAACCACTTAGCACCAATAAGGTCTTGTACCTTAAATTTGAAAGCCCTGCAGTTCTCGGTGGAATGACCTATTGCCCCCGCATGGTACTCACATTTAGCATTTGGATCAAACCACTTCGGATAAGGAGGCCCCAATGGTTTCATCGGGATTGGAGTCAACACAGATTTGCTTATAAGCTGATGCAGTAGCTCGGTGTAGGTCATGGGTATTGGGTCGAAATGTACTGGCTTTCTTTCCGAGTTGTATGGTGGTCTTGTTTGTCTAGTGTTCGGGTTTGGACCTAGGGGATGGACAATTTGAGGTGGCATGGCAGGGTGTGTTTGAGGCTGAGAAGGGTATGATGGTCGGTAAGGAGCCATCTGTTGAGGATTTGGAAATTGTGAGGTGGCAGCGATGTATGGCTGGTTGGCTTGGTGGTATGGAGGTGGTTGGTAATATGGGGCGTATTGGGCTTGGAAGGCGGTTGTTTGGTTCGGTCTCCATTGGTTCGGTTTCTTCTGTTCAAAGGTTACTGCATGTGCTTCTCCCTCTTTCTTTCTCACAAACGGGGCTTTCTTTGGGCTATTCCCTACTGAAGTCTCGGCGATCTTGCCATTCCTCATTCCACTTTCAATTCTCTCGCCGTTGATGACCATATCAGAAAAATTTGATGACACACTCCCAATCATTCTATCATAGAAGGGCGACTGGAGGGTATCAATGAACATTGCTACGATTTCTTTCTCGGCTAAGGGGGGCTCCACCTGAGCAGCCAGTTCCCTCCATCGTTGTGCATACTCTTTGAAAGTCTCTACGTCCCTTTTTGACATATTTTGGAGTTGCATCCTATCGGGAGCCATGTCAATATTGTACTTGTACTGCTTCAGGAATGCATCTGCTAGATCTTTGAAGGATCGAATGTGTGCCCGCTCGAGATGCGTATACCAATTTGAAGCTGCCCCTGTCAAACTGTCTTGGAAGAAGTGAATCAAGAGTTTATCATCTTGGGCATGTGACGCCATCTTCCTAACATACATGGTCAAATGGTTCTTGGGACAAGTGGTTCCCCGATATTTGTTAAAATCGGGCACCTTAAATTTCGGCGGAATTACAACATTTTGCACCAGACAGAGTTCCGAGGCATCCCGAAGACCATAACTATTTACCCCTTCAATGGCCCGCAATCTTTCCTCTAGTACTTCCAGCTTTTCTTTAGATTGGGAATCCCCTCCCGACTGATTCACTGGAGTTTCTCCGTACATATTATGGGGAAATGAATATGGCATGGAGGAGGAACCGAAGTTTGGCATCATGTGAGCCCCCTGGGGTCCATAATGTAGGGTGTATTGTGGGGGCCTTGGATTGGCAGAAGGTGTCACTATCGGGGTGTTACCATCTGTAGGGTTGACATTTTGTGCTTGCGGTATTTCGACAGCATTGGTGGGAGTTGTGTTCGAGTGATGTGCTCGGAGTTCTGAATTCCATCTTGTTGACTGGGGGCTGTTGGTGGTACAAATCCACGAGGCAAACCATATGGGGGATTGTTCGGGTCAAATGAAAAATGGGTTTGGTTGCTTGGATAAATAGGGAGAGGCATCATGGCCCCTGGTTGGTTGAAGCCCTGAACAGGAATCTGAGCAAAACCCGGGGGAATGAGAGGTGTGGCCGGATGATGAGTGTCACCGGCAAGTGTACCGGGTCGTCGCAAGTAATAAAATAAACACGGTAAGTAATTACCGAGGTTGAACTCAGGGATTGGGCTACCAATTCGACTAATCCGCGGGAAATCAGATACGTTTGGTCAAGTTACAGAAGGTGGTTGAGAGAAAAGATAAAATAGGATTGAAATCTAAATTAACAAATCTAATAAAATAATTAACTAAAAATCTGAAATTAAAATGTCCAAGGTCACAAATCCACCTACCCAACATGCATACCCAAGTGATGATGAATTCCTCCCTAAGTTCAATTACAATGTCAACCGGGACCCCCAAATTCTCCTATATCCACTTTCGTGCTCAATAGGACGTATTCGATGATTGAATTAATTACTTGTTAGGTCTCATAATCCTAATCTCGAATTCTGTTAATTCTTGTTCCCTATAAGGTTGCACTAATCTCCTACTCACTCTCGTGTAATATTCAATTAGTGATCCCAATTCAAGTTCTAAAACGCGAATCGCCTCTCGGCCTCAACACGTTTAACTAGTCAATCACGCTAGCACACGATCAACGCAATCAAATCAGAATTGGAAAACATAAATTGAGACAAGGGAGAAAGACATACATCACATCGAATCTACACCGCCATGGGTGGCTTCATTGTTCCCTCAGACGAGGGGATTAGTTCCTCATGCTCATAGACAAACAATCGGACATAATCTCCATAAGAAAATAAAAAGAAAAGAGGAGACGCAGCTCCAAAGAGAAACAAGGATTCGTAACTACTGATCTAAATAAGTGGAATCAAACCTACTTCCTTTTTTCAATCTGATCTGAAACAACCTATAAATAAGGATTCTGAATCTTTCCCGCTCGCGAGGCGAACAATCATTCGCGAGGCGAATTTTAGTTTTGGCGCGCATTCAAGTTTGGATTTTCGCGAGGCGATAGTGTGTTCGCGGGGCGAGTCTTCCAACTTCAAACTGTCACAGCCGTGACCTTCATCACGGCTAGGCCGTGATTGTCTCTATCTCCCAATGTCTTCAAACTCTCGCGTGGCGAGATGCTTTCGAGGGGCGAGATTCAATTCTAGAGCCGTGATGGTCTCTGACTTCCAGGTCTTCATGATTCGCGAGGCGAGTAGACTGTTCGCGGGGCGAACCAGAGTGATGACTGTTGCTGCTTTATCTGATGTTCGGGCTCGCGAGGTGAACATCCACTCGCGAGGCGAGTATCTCCAGAAGTGCTTTTTCCACTGCTTGTTGACTTTCCTTGACTCCCGGAGCTTCACTTATTGACCTGAAAACACCAAAAGCAACCAAAAGCATAATTCTATCCAAAATAAGCTAAAAACTACACAAAAGACGCAAAACGAGTCAAAGTCCAACTTAGGAACAAAACAAGGCAAATTTGGGCGAAAACGAGAGTGAACTCGACTGATTGGCACATAAACCCTAGTTCATCTAGTCATAAAACTAGATAAGCCAGAGGCTTATCACCGGATGTCCTTCGTTCGAGACTGGAGGGTTCTCCTCTGTGTTCTTTTCTTTCTGCATTGCCTGCAGGATCTCCATCATCTTAGCCATCTGATCCTTGATTTGACTGAACTCATCCCTGATCTCTTGGACTTCTTCTAGTTCATCTGCCATGGCTCTTGTCTGTGACCGAGTGCGATAAGGGTGTCTTCGAGCATTTGTTCAGAAAAGCCACACACTGTTTTAAAACCACAATAGAAATGAGAAAAAAATGTTTGAAAAAACGAAAAACTTTTAAGAAAATCACCTTTGGAATTTTTTTTTATTATTTTTATTATTATTATTATTATATTTTTTTTTGAGTTAACACCTTATAACAGACAAGAGATGGTCCCTCCATCCCGCACAGAGAGCATTTTGCTCATAAGATGGAATGGAGTTGACAACAAATCTAGGGGAGAAACAACTCTCCACAATAAATGTTGTCTCAAACACACTAGCAATTTCTGAATTGAGACACCTCGTCCTACCCTTTGCGCAGAAGGAAGAGTCCTATAAGGCAAAGATGTAGTTGACAACATACTAAAGGAAGACCATGCTCCACGATAGGTGTCGTCACAAATCAAGTGCACGAGTTGGAGTGCGAAGGAATCATAGAAGCAAGAACTGATTTCATTAAAAACTCCTCAAAGCCAATACATAGATTGGGATTACATCACAATTCTCAACATTGTTTCAACATTTTCATCCTAAAGTCAATAGCTTAGGTCTCTTTCTTTTTAGCCCTCGAGCAAATCCTCCACACATTTGCATGAAATCATCCAACTCAGCCGGGAGACGAAGCATAGGGTCTGCACGAATTTGTTCTTTTGCCCTCTCAAAGCTTTGGACAAAATTCGGAATACAATGGCTTAGCTCTAAATTCATGCTCATATATCTTTTTTTCCATATGTCAATATCTATCCCTCGCTCTCGGGCCTCTTCTCTCCACCACTTCACGGCGTTCATTACTTGAACCCTTTGATCATGATAGTGTTTCGCTGAGGTCCACCCTAGATCGCACTGCTTCTTGATTTCGACTAGTAGGATATTCAGCTCTTGGACCTTTTGTACCAACTCATCAATCATCCTGTCTTGTGCACAAAATTGTTTTTGTAAGTTGGCATTGACTCCCCTTTGCCGATTGACTTCCACTTCCAATGACTTTCTCACATCTCCTTGCTGAATGACTTCTTCTTCTAACTGGCACTTTTCTTTTCTTAGTTGATGCCTCTCTGTTGTCAAGGACAATACTTTGCTTTCAAGATTCTGGATCCTAGTCATGACGCTCGACGGGACCTTGTCTGTATTCTTCGGGACTTTTGAGGTTGCGGAGATGTCTGCACACAAATCTTTTAAATGTTCATTTTCTTTTGTTAACCTCTCACAACGCTTCTGACCAACGGCTATTTTCAGCTCGGCATCTTGCTTTTGTTGCTCCATTTCCTTCATTTGTGCCTCCAGGATTTTTAGTTGTTCTGCCATTTGAGTTACCGAAGGGGAGTAATCTTGACTTTCATGTTTTTCTGCAGGAATGTTGACAAGACCTTTCCTTGATTTTCTCCATGCTTCATACTCTGAGACAATGATTAGGATCGGTCGGCCCAATTGTGATCTCCCCACCATCCTCACATTTTTCCATGCATCTCTAACTTCTTTTGCCACCAACTTGGTATTCTCACCATCCTCGTATCGAAAACAGCATCCATCGAGTTGTTCTTCTCGTGGCACGGTTTGCGTCCAACAAAGTTGTCGTAAGGCTATGGCGGGTGTGTAGGATATGCAACCTCTTGGGCCCATCAAAGGAACATTTGGATAATCACCACAACTGTAAATGATATCTTGACCCTGTTGACTTTCGTACCATGGGCATACCCACTTAAAAGAGTCTCTTTCTACCTTGTAAAACTCGCTCTTCCATTCCTCTTCATTAAGCTGTCTTGTAGGGATGTTATGGAAGCCTCTTAGTGGATCTGAATGGCGGTTGATATAGCCTTTTGCGTACATGTGAGTCATGACCCATACATAGAGCAACTGTGCACAACATCTGAGCTTCCCCTTAGGATGCCGCTGGCAAAATTCTAGAGTTAAGAGTGTTTCAGCCAATACTGCCGGCACGGGGTTTTTCTTTCTTTCAACTGTGAAGAACATATCCATTGCTACTTGATCTATCATGTCTAGCTACGATGGAAATAGAACCAACCCATATATTGCTAGTGCCAATACCCTTTCAAAGGTTTCCCAGTCTTGTCGATCCATTAGTTTCCTCAAATGATTTTCAAGGAACTTTCGGGTTAACCCTCGCGAGTTTGAGTGCCCGGTCAAGTTCACTTCAATTGCAGGAAGCCCTAGTAGCCCTGCTATGCTTGCGGTGGTCAAGTATTGCCCCAGGTGAAAGTACACAACGGGATTTTTCTGCATTGGCAAACTTAACAGGCAAGCATATTCTTCAATGGTGGGTGTAATGTCCATGTTTGGCAACTCGAAACATCTGAGACGTGGGTTCCAATACTGAATTAGAGCACTCAAAGCAGTAGCTTCAACCGGTACGAAAATTAGGTCCAATATCCCTCCATATTTCTTGACGAAGCTTTTTGTTGACGAATCTGGGCAAGTATACCCAGTCGTGCAAGTAATACGGTGGTGAGACCGGTTTATCGTATCCATGGGGATTGGATGTCAACTACCAATTCACAAACTCAGCAACTATCTAGACTCAACTATAAATCAAGGGAAATGAAAATAAACAACTGAAATGTTTTTGGTCTTTTTGGGGACTTTTAACAAACACTTGGCGTGCAGAAGGATATGTTGGGACTAGACTTCACCAAACATCTGTCTCATGTACTATCAGGACTAGATACCTCCCATTCATGCTTCAAATATCAAAATCAATCCACTAAAATACTCAAACCCCGATCCCTCGGATGGCAAGAGCCTAAATCCACTAATAGACCCTAATTCCTTAGGTGACCTAGATTAATGAATTTGCATTAAGATTAGGGATTACGCGATTACTAGTAAACCTAACTCCATTCCTAGATGAAAGGGTTACTAGGTGATTAAATTCAATTCCGGTTCTAATACGAATTTCCCAATTGCATACCAAAACACAAATCAAGCCATGGGGGTGCTAGCCACAACAAGCATTAAGCACAGAAAATTAATCACTAATATGAAGACATGAACATAGAATAATCAGTCAAGATAAATACATAATAATAAGTTTGATTACATCTAATCCCAACAAACAGAGATTAGCTACTCATAATTAAAGAGAAAGCCAAACCAGAGGAATAGGAGAAAAGGAGAGAAGAGGCTCCATGGGAGCTTTCCTTCTTCTTCACAACAACCCCTCTTGGCTCCTTTCTAGGGTTGAAACCCTAGTCCAGCCGCAGCTCCAAGTGCCTCCCTTCCAAAACCCAAAAACCTAAACTCAAAAACTCCTCTTGGCTCCATTCTAGGGTAGAAACCCTAGCCCAGCCACAGCCTCCAAGTGCCTCCAAATGCCTCCCTCTGGACCCTTTGTTTTGTCTGCTGCGCTCTTATTTATAGGTCTGCTGCGCGTCATGGCCGTGATGGCCATCACGGCCAGGCCGTGACGCGTTCTGGAGTGGGCGTACTTGCACAAAATGGAGTCTCGCGAGGCGAGCCCTATGTTCGCGACACGAAACCCTAATTTTTACTCTATCACGGCCGTGATGCATATCATGGGCAGGCCGTGACAGATTCTGACTTTTGCCTTCTGTTCTGCTTGATCATGGTCGTGATGGTCATCACGGGTAGGCCGTGATGGGCTCTGTTTGGCTCATATTTTTCACTTTTCAAGCTTTATTTCATCCAGGCTCCATTATGGCTAATTTTGAGCATTTTTACATTAATTCCTGCAAAACAACACCAAGAAACCGCTTCACCCGTTCCAAGGGAAAATCTAATAAAAACCAAATAAAGAATGCCTAATCTATATGCAAAATGCATGCAAAAGAGTACAGAAAATATCATGTAAAATCACACTATCATTTTTTCGATGCTCTTGAGGCAAAGATTGGCTCAACTCTTTCAGATTCTTTAATGAGTTCAAAATCACCTTGGAGCTCTTGGTGGCAAGAACATTGCTAGTGTGTCTGACTTTTTCCATCTCTTGTTATTAAAGGTATTTTCCCTTACCAAATTATCTGTGCAAAGGAAATTTATTTTATTAATAACGCTTGGAAAGCAAAATTACTTATGCACGAGAGCGTACCAAGATGTATGAATGAATGACATATTGAATATGCATGACCTAAAATACTACGTGTACGAGCATACAATATAATGAGAATGAGTGTAACAGAATGCATGAATGAATTCGATGTTAAGGTGCATGTGGGATGCGTGTAGAAAATCGTTATGATGCATGTGATATAAAATGTGACTATTCATGTTGCAGAAAAAGATGGAATGCGCTCCCTTTTGTCCTACATAGGTCATATCCTAAAGTTGGGACTTCTGAAGTCAAGACCCTATTTTGGTAGGCTGCTAATGGCATTTTATGTGCATGACTTTCGGGATAGATCTAGACCCCTAAACATATGGTCCCCGGATTACCCTCATCTAAAAGATAAGGATCCGAATACATGAATCTCACCATAGGGACAAATAAGTCACAATGTGGCAGTCCATGTACCGGTAGCAATCCGAGCGGGAGAATCAATGACTGTCAGGGACACAAAAGCATCACAATAACATCACTGAAGCCCCTTCTATTCTTATGGCATTCCAAGACTCGGGTATAGAGTCCAAAAGTGTGTGCAACATGTAAGAGTGATGTGTGTGACGGGAGCATACAAACCTTCACAAAAACCTACTAAAACACAACTACCCCAAACCTGGAAAAAGGAACAAACAAATACCAATACAAAAAATTCTCTACCCTAAGGTTGCAAGAATATATAAAAGCAATTATGAGAGCATAAAAAGAAATGAAACAAAAAGGGTAAAACAGATATTTTCAAAGTTGTTAAAAAAAAATTGCAGTCAACTAGGATAGGCCTGACTCTCAAAAGTCCCCAGTGGAGTCGCCAGCTGTCGCGACCGTCCCGTCCGGGAGGCGCGAAAAGGGATTAAAAAAAACAAACAGAGGAGTCGCCACTAAAATTTTTATTGGGAAAATCTTAGAAAACCCAGCTATTTAAAGGTAAACTGGTCTTAAAAAAAAAGATAGAGATTTGGATTCGGGAGTCGGTTACGAGTAGGGAAGGTGTTAGCACCCCACATTGCCCGTTTAAAAAACGGTACCTCAAGTTAATTGTGCAAAAAAAACATTTTAATAACCTTTTAAATATTTATTTTACCCAAAAATTATTTACAAGAAAGTGTTATTTTTAATTTTAAATATTTTAGATTTTTATTAGTTTTTAATATTTTTAAATTTATTGTTTATAAAAATTAAATGAGGTTGAACATGGCACATGAGTCCACAGGGCAACCTCAAATCTAAGGGACTGAGCATGGCACCGTGTCCATAGAACATACCTAAAAAGGAAAAGTTTAACTTTTTGATTAATTATTTTAACATAAAAAGGGGATGCAAAAAAAGAAAAAGAAAATTAATTAAATGAGGTTGAACGTGGCACATGAGTCCACAGGGCAACCTCAAATCTAAGGGACTGAACATGGCACCGTGTCCATAGAGCATCCCTAAAAATAGAAAAGTTTAATTTTTTGATTAATTATTTTAACATAAAAAGGAGATACAAAAAATGGAAAATTTAGTTTTGGCCCGACAAGATGATTTATCTTGCTCCTACGTATTCCCGAGTGCGATGGGAAACTCAAAGTCACGTAGTTCTTTTAGAAAAGATTTGATTGGTTGGTTGATTTTAATTTTTGATAAAGATCTTGATTTATTTATTTTATTTTAAAAAAGATTTTATTTCAGAATAAATTCACTTTTGCATAGAGTCCAAGATAGCAGCGCTATACGATAAACCCTTACAATGCATACGCCACTTGAGGATGAAAAATCATACATCAACGTCGCAGATTGTTGCGTGAATTAATAAAGGTTTTTTTTTTATTTTATAAAACTGAAAAATTTTGTTTTAAATAAATAAATAAATAAATTGGAAACATTTAATATTTTACAAAAAGGAATTTACCCCTGCACAAGGTTAAAGATAGCGGAGCTATACGATGAACCATTACAATTCTTATGACACTTGAGGATGAAAGTTCATATATCAACGTCATGGATTGTTGCGTGAACTCAAAAGAGATTTTTATAAAAACTAGACAGGGCAAGAATTGGTTAAAGGTGTAAATTGAAAACAAATATTTTTAATTAAATTTTTATTTAAAACAATGATTGAAAATATATTTTTTATATTTTTATGTTTTGTGATTTAAAAAAAAATTTTGGTGCATTTTATAACTTAGCATCAATATATTGG
This sequence comes from Sophora flavescens, assembly GCA_030762895.1. Lineage (NCBI taxonomy): Eukaryota > Viridiplantae > Streptophyta > Magnoliopsida > Fabales > Fabaceae > Sophora > Sophora flavescens. Next base: position 166,056,297 of record CM061067.1, read on the forward strand.
AAAGAAACATGGCCCAAATATGAGAGCAAAACACTGGCCCAAAACCCAAATAAGTTAACAAATCACATAAAAACTGAAAATAAAGTTAAAAGAAAACGAAGCAACATCAACCATCAGAAGCTCTGCTTCTACATTACCAATGGAGGACCAAGGAGGAGCTGCAGACAGAAGGGAAGATGGCGACGGAGGAGGAGGCTTCGTGCGGCGACTGGTCGAAATCATCGCTTCACGGTGGCTCTACAAATGGTCTTTGGCGGCGGAGCGAACCACGCGGACCGCGGCGAGAGAGCAGTAGAGGGACCAAAGCAGGGACTTTCTGATGCCGCTGAAACGCAGACGAAGACGGAGGAGCCAGAGACGCAGCGGCGGCGAGGCTCGAACGGCGGGGGGCGCAAACGGCGGTGGTACGCGAGGTGGTGCCGTCTAGATCTGGTGTTGATGACGGCGTGGCCGATGGGTGGAGGAGGCAGCGGCGGTGGACGCAACAACGAGCTTGATGCCGTGACGGTGATGGCGACCAACGGTGGGTGAGCAGTGGCGAATCGGATCTGATGCGGCGGAGGGGACGACGCACGGCTGTGCTTGCACCCGAGGGATGACGGAGACGAGTAATCGGGATTCGGAGCTTGGGGTGCTTTGTCTTGCCATTGCGTATGAAGCAAGACGGCGGAGCACGGCGGAGGAGCCTTGGGATGAAATTCTGGTCAGTTTATGTTATCTCTTTGGGTTTTGGTTATGAAAAATGGTGATGGTTATGATACATTGAAGAGGATGTGGATCATAAGGGTTTGAACATTATGGAAGAAAGATGGAAAATATGGTAGTTTCTGGAGGAGAGTGAGAGATTTTTTGAGCAAAACTCTGCTTTCTTTGTTTTTCGCCTCCCCCCCTTTCTGTTCCGAACTTCCCCCTTTTTAAATCCTCCTTGCTTGCAAAACTCCAAAAACAGAACCCAATGGCCACAATGGATAGTCATTTTCATTCATTTCCTTCTCAGTGTTTCTGCCTAACTGCTTCAATCTGTGTGTGCTGCAAATTTCTTTTAGTATCTTTTCTTTGGTTCATGTTTGACTCTGGTTGAAAGTGGGGGAGCAGTATTACTTGTTCCAATATTTCCTTCTTGATGCTTAAATTTGAAAGCCATGTTTATTGCAAAATGCTTAACAATGCCATTGCTCTTTTTGGTGCTGATATGCATTAAAACATTTTGGCCTTTTGCTTCTTCTTCCTGCACTTGTTTGTCCCATTCTTCTTTTTTTGTTTTTTTTTTGTTTTTTTTTGTTTTGTATATTTTGTTTTTTCTATCTTTAAATGGGCTTTGGGATAAAGGAACAGGGACCAAGTAGATGGATTTTATTTTTGCAATTTTGGTTTTTTATCCCTTTTTTTTATTCATTTTTTATTTATTCTAAATTTTAATCAGATAAAGTAAAACATAGCATCTGGACAAAATTGGGTATTCACATCACGTTAATTTAATACCTTGACATATTTCCCAATAATGGATGCTTAATTAATACCTACTCGTTACAGGTGCACTAGCATAATGTGAGAATGCTAACTGCTTTGGCTTTGGTAATCACTCCAATGAATGAATTGCATTGGGTTGTTGAAAAAAATACTACAGTGATGTGGGCTGCTGCCCCAAAAGCATCCAAGTTTTAATGCTTCTCTCTTTGTAGGCCTGATTTTATTTTGGTGTGTAATTATCATTTTGTGGGGTGGTCAAGCTCCAAATGTCCATTATAGTGTAATACAAATGCCCCATATTTTGGTTGTAACCATTTAGTCATATATTTTTTGTTGGCTGTGTAAATTAAGGCCGGTATGTGTGATAAACTTATAATGTAATTAGGATGGGTGGTTGTTTTTTGCTTACTATAGTTGTAAACGATATGTACACCATCATGCTTAAGTTATCAACTAATCGTATTATATTCTCTACATGCTTATTGTATTGTATACATGACATTGTATGTAACTTTCCTTAAAGACACCAAAAAGTTAAGTTTAAATACTATTTCGGTCCTTAGCCCATTAAATCTACTTAAAAATTGCAGGTGTAAATATAAGCACGTCCTAGGTACATTTTGTTGGAACCAAAGTGGTTTTGGATTTAATAATCTCTAAGTTTTGATGTTAACAAAAGGATTAAATTTGCTTGGCAAAGTGTTAGTTGAGATCTAACAAGTGAGTTCAGTTTATGCAAGAATATTCAAAATAATATAAGGTATACAATGTTTGGACTCATGCAAAGAATTACCCGTCCAAAAGTTATTTAAACTGTTTATAATTTAATTGATAAGTACACTGGTTTTTCCTTAGTGGACGAGGCCATAAATGAATACCTAAATAACTTGATAAGAACAGCAAGTCCAAAGACTTGAAAATAAGCGCGTCCATGTTGCCACATCAGCAGACGAGGATTATTCTTGTAACTCAAGTATACATCCATAATGTCTAACTAAAATTTAGTAGACGTCCACAGTGCCACGTCACTGGACGGATTTTCTCTTAAGGGCTTAGCAAGTCCGAAAACTTGTGTGGACGAGCGCTTCTGCCACTTGTGTGCAGGAGCGCTTCTGTCACTTTAATGGACGAGCGCTTCTGTCACTTGTGTGGACGAGCGCTTCTACCACATCAGTGGACGAGCAGAATAAAATCTTGTATAGACTCATTCTTAAAACTAAGTAGACGGCTATATATCTTTACTACCTTGAATATGATTTAATGCAATGTGGTCCACGATGAATTTATTTCAAATGATTGATATTTATTTCAAAGGAATATATGTTCTTTATTATTATTAACATCTTGTTCCTTTATGAGAAAGTTCATAGTACTATCAAGGAAATACAAAAAGCAAATAGTACAATTGGAATTGCAAAACGATCTGTACGATGACATCTTTATTGCTGGGCAAAAGTTGGGTTATACATAAAGGAGGAAAGAAAGCTTTTAAGGTACAAACTGCTCAGAACAGTGAGCCTCCATTTTGTGATTCTCTGATAACCAAGTATACTTTTCAACTCGCCAAAATCAAGCTACCAGTCTCAACGGATATCATGCATTTAACGCTATCTCTAAACGGGATTATTCAAAGTAACCGTTGAAGAAATACAAGAGAAGAAGAATGTCACTATATAATTAGAAGACCTCAGATACTGAAGAATAACTTTTGCTAGCCGAACTTCTGCCAATACATTTCTTGAGAAGACAAGCTCTTATTCTTTCTTTCTTTCAAAAGCAAAAGTCTGTAATCATTTAGTTTGAATATTGTTGTAATATTCAACTGATCTTAAACTGTCATACTCTCACACTTAGTGAGTTAAGAAGATCAACTTTTAAATCTCTGTGATAGAGTTAGAGCCTGAAGAGGCTTGGTAAGAAAGGAATACTTGTAGCCTGAAGAGGTATTGAATACTTGTTGTGTAATCTATTTGGAGAAATAGCGGAAAATTCCTTCAAGACGAAGGGACTGGACTTAGCTCTTGGTTGGAAGAGAGTGAACCAGGATAAAATCTCTTGTGTGGATTTTCTATCCATAAACTCCTCAGTTTTTATTTGCTTATACTAATTGTGGGGTTTTGATATTGCTTTTGTTAATCTTTTAAAAAGGATTTCTTGTGTACTTAATCTTTTTATCTTCTACTTGCGAAACCCCCCTCTTGTGTTTGCCTATGCCAAATTCACATTTTTATGCTTGTTATCCACATAAATTACGGTGCTTCCATTTAGACATATTACAACCATTATACCAGAAAAGTTATAATTTTTTTTCCCAAATATTACTTATGATTCCCCCCTTTTCCACCAATTTCACTCACCTTATTCTTGAATCCGGATCACAGAAATAAAATTAAAATAACGCAGGGGTATACACATACAATAAAAGTGTGAATGGTTATTACAATCTCAAGTATTATTGATTAAAGAGTCATCGCAAACTATACCATCTACTGTACATGTGGTGTGTTTTATAATAAAAGTTTAGGGTTGTATTAATAGGGTAGGCGGTAATTAAGGAAAGGTATAATATAATTGGGTATAATTTGGTGAGTTGGAGTTATATGTGGTGTGAAAAGAATATCCCGAAAATTATGTAAAGTCATGTCTGCTAATTGTATTACTGGGCAAGCCCACCCATCTAATCGGATGTGAATATCTAAAATCGGTTATGCAAGTTAGATGGCCTTGACATCTAAGCTAGTCCAAAACAACTTAAAGCATCCTGTGAGTACACACACAAGAGATTAAAGCAAATCCTGCATTGGTTCCGAACAACCACCAAATTAATAAAGCTACACATCCAATAAAAACCTCACATATACCTTAACATAAAAACTTTAAAAAACCACTTAAACATTACTTGTCCTTGGTAATGGAACCTACTGAATTTCGAAACATACAGAATACTTAATGTGGATTTCACATAGGGTTTTCCATAGTCTGCAAAAAAGGAATCATAGCTGATCTCAGGCTTTTTCATTCAACAACATCTTGTAGCCTATTCTGAAAAAGCAGTCCCCGAATCTACAAATCACCCTGCAACGAATGGGAGAAACAATATTTACTATTTCCAACCACACTTGCTATAACTAAATCTAAAATATTAAACAAAGATTCTTATAAGACATAGTCACATATGTTAATTAACATAGTCACATATGCTAAGCAATTTGAAGGTAAATTTCTACATCACTGTGCTGTATGATTGAATGGAATATATTGTTAGGAGTCAACTAATGGTTTGCCTATGTATTATATATGGTATTTCTCTTGTGATGAGTGCTGGTGCCTCTCAAGTAACCCTATTAATTGTGTCTATATTAAATTTTAATACTCCCATCAATGGTTCTCAATTAAGTTTTTCTTTTAACTTTATTTCTAGATATATTAATAACAACATACCCACTTAAACAAATATTATTCTTATGCAGGAAAATATTCTTGGCATAAGGAATCTTACTAGTCAGGTTCAATGGTGTCCCCTTGTACGTCGAGAGCACCCTATTCCACCATCCGAATTCAGAATGTCTCCAATCCTACTCGCATGTGGACAGGTTTTTCTGGTGTGACCATAAACCTTATAGCACCCGCATCGTGTCTGATTCTTGCCTGTGCCCCCCAGATCCAGGACCACGTGGTTGGCTCCCAGTTGCTATGGGTTGTCCAACAAATCCATCAACATTCCCATCATTGGCTTGGATTGCCTCTTTGGTCCTTAATTTTGAGCTGTTCAACCTCAAAAGCAATCTTCTCCCTATATAATTAAAATCTTCTTCATTCTTGCTCGCATAAGTACACAACCTTCGATAACTATCCATCAATGCCGTATACCGGCCATTCTGCACCGCATTTTGACCGCTCATGCTTCCCATGTGATATCTACTTTTAACCCCTTTCTTTGCAACCTTGGTCCAACGATCTAAAACGAGGCACTTTGGAATGTGATCAAAGTCAAGAAACATCAGTACCCTAATAATGTGTACACAAGGAATCCCATCCGATTCCATTCCAAGACATGAACACCGGACATCCTCTTCTGACGGGTAAAAAGAAACATGCCACCTCAATGCAGGACTACCATACTTTACGACAACAAATATTTTTGACGACATACTTTCTATGCAATCGATGACATTAATGGCCAACGACCTTAATAGCCTTTTACGAAAAATAGTTAACAATTCCCAAGTATAGACTACTGGAGCGTTTATCTCCAAGGCCACCAATTCAGTTTGCATGACTGGGACATCATAATCAGATTTGAAATCCGCCTCAATCTCATTGCTACGAATGTATTCAACACATCTCTGGAAATGAAATACAAATTCAGACAAAGTAAACCGCGATTGTACATACCTACCCATTTGGGCATGCAATGCCTCACAACGAGATGTCGTTCTCATCCCATCAAAAAATTTGCCCTTTATATGTGCAATTGCCCACATTAATTTCTTTTCATACAACTGTGCTACCTATTCATTGTCGGTCAACCCACACTCTTGAACAGCTGCTACCCACCTATCTTCAAAGTCATGTACATCATAGTTACCAAGCGTACATTTCTTAAAAAGTTGAGTGAACTTTATATCATTAACATTGGATGTGACATTCCTGATCATATGCCAACCACACAATCTATGGTGACCATCTGGAAACACCAACGATATTGCATTCTTCATAGCCAAATCACCATCGGTTATCACACACTTTGGAGACTTTCCCTTCATTGCTGATTTGAATTGTTCCAACAACCAGACATAAGTTTCTTCTTTCTCATCCGACACAATACCACAACCAAAGACACATGTCTTCTTGTGATGGTTAACACCTGAGAAGACCACAATCGGACACTTATACTTATTTCGCACATACGTGGCATCAAATGCCAATACATCCCTGAAAACATCGTAGTCAACTTGACAGTCCCCATCACACCAAAATAGGTTCAGTAATCTACCATCTACTCCAACCTTGTGTTTCCAAAATAAAGTTGGGTCTTTACTGTGCAAGCCCTCAAGGAACTTGAAAGCTTCCTTAACATCACCTTGTTGCATTCTTCTATCCTTTTGAATCCAATTGTACATTTCTTTTTTCCGGAAGGCAACCATATGGTAACCACCCAATTGACTAGCAAATGAACCATAAATCTGCGGGACACTAATGCCACTCTTCCTCATGCTATCAAACTGTGCAACATCTGCTGTTGACAATTTCCTGTGAGACCTAAGTAGCCCAATATACTTATATCCAAGTAAGTCATGATTGTGCTCAACAGAAAAACAAGACACATGCCACCGACCACTGCGTGCATCTAAAGCAACACGCAACTCAGCACCACAACCAAACCTCGTAATAACCCGATGCTCCCTCTATCGATTTGACATATTGATGTACTTCAATTGACGAAACCCCTGACTTGAACATACAAATTACTGCCATGTAACCTCCTTATTCTTGTTTTTCCCACGCTTGCCTTTCCTTACACTAAAGCCATTCATTTTTGCATACTCATTGTAAAATGCATAAGCATCAGCAACATCAGCAAATACCAGTACGTGTACCTGACTTGCGGGTTTTTTGTTGAAATCTATATCTGACAAATTCTGATAAACATTATCATCCTCCCCGCTTCCTTGATCGTCCCCACTAGTTTGATCCTCAGCACTTTTTTCCTCCTCACCACCTGCTTCCTCCTCACAACTTTCTTCCTCCTCACCACTTCCTTCATCCTCATCACTTTCTTCATTGTCACCATTTTCTTTATCCTGCACACCGTCGTCGGCATCCCCACTTGATTCATCCTGCCCACTGTCGTCGGCATCCCCACTTGATTCAAACTCTGCACTAGAAGCACTACCATCTCGATCAAATGATGTCAGGTCACCACTCAACGAAACATCTTCTAGGCCCTGCATTGCATCACAGACAAATTCAGTCACCTATATTTATGTTTAATGGGCAACAAAAAAAGCATAAACCAGAAAACCCCACCATCAACAACAATGCAATCCAAAGTTTTATTATCTTCACCCATTTAATAACCATTCCCAGACTTTAGCAAGTACGATTATTAATTCTACAAATATAATAATATGAAGACACATAAATTAGTATGAACCTGACAATAACCTGAGTATAAAACAAATCCAACCACGTTCAACAAAAAGGAATCCACTTCATGTATTTTCACTAATCTCAGAAAATAGGTGGTCTTTTTAGAAAGGTGATGTACAAATCCAAGGCTTTGCAAAATGACAGTAGTACAATAACAAATAATTTGGGTTATCAAAATTTAACAAACAACTAACATCTTGATTTATACCATCCTCCATGTTGCTGTTCCAAAACTTTTCCTCCCTCTTGCTTCTGGAAATTGAGATCTGAAACAACAACTCTCCGGATGCTTCGCAACTTGGTCACAGCGGTTCAATCCTGGGTTTATCACCTCTGTCGCATGAGAAACTTTCTGATTCAAACCAGAAACTAATATGAGAACAATGTTCAAAGACTCGGTGGTGGGCTGCTGCCTTCGTATTTCGATTTCAAACCCTACTCCTAGAAACAAGAAAAGTGTTTTATTTTCTACTTTTAATATTATGTGATTTTTTAACAATTATTTTAAACTTCACCACTTCTTACCAGTTATATAACTTGAAGAAATAAAGAAGAACATACCAGTAGTTAAAAAAAAGGTACCATTCCACATATAACAGGTTGGACCATTACAGAATTCTCCATCAAGCACTCCAAGGACATTAACATAATGGAGCACCAACAGAAAAGGAGATGCGCATAGAAACTCCAAATCAGACTGGCCATAAACCACACACCAGCACGCAAAGATGTAAACCCCTGGCCCAAATTAGATTTCAGACAGCCACATACTGACGCCACTTTAACCACAACAAACTTTTCTATTTCCATCCACTCCTCACCCTTCTCTTCCATTCAAAGTAGTTGAAGAAAAACAATAAACGCAATAATATATTCATGATTAAATAAGTCAAGAGCAGACTTGTATGGTCATGAGAAGAAAAAAAGAAAATACCTTTAACTAGTTAAAAAACATATAAGAATATTTTAATTTTATTAATTAAATTAATTTAAAAAATCAAATAATTTTGATTAATTTAATTGATTTAAGTTATTTTAATTAATAAATTTATTAGTTTAATATAATTTTTTTATTAATTTCAATTTAGTTAAATTACTAATCTAATTTAATGAAATAATTGATTATTTAATTTAATTTGGATGATAATTGAAAAAAAGGATTGAAGAGTAATTTAATTTATCAATCTCTTTTTTTCTTTATTTTCTTTTCATCTTTGAAGATAATAAAATTTTGGATACATCTTACCCAATTTCTTCTCTCTTCTCTATTTGTCTGATTTACCAAATAAGAGAAAATCATTTTTTTTTTCTTATTTTCTCTCCTATACTTTTCTCTCTTCTTATTTTCTCCAATATCAAACACCCTAACGAAAAGTAAAGATTTGACATTTCTTCTCATGCAAATACAAATATCTGGCAAAGGACAATTCAAGACGGTAGCAATCACTTTTCAACTCTCACCTTATCTAGATATCACTAGGTAGTAGGTACCAACCAAAAGAATATAGAAGTGCTGACTTAGTCTCTTACTTAGACATATAGTACTACAGTACAGTAACCAAATTAAGACGACTTAGACAAGTTCTTGTCATGGAATTTTAACCTTGATTCGTTTAAAGCACCGTTTAAAATACGTAATTGGCAAATTGGGTTTTGAAATGTCAAACAAAGCATTACTGATACGTTGTACTACTACTATAGTCTAGTGATAAAGGCGAAAGAAAGAAGGGTTAGAAAAAATCATGTCCGGTCTGTCTGAATTTTCTGCGCGCGTCACAATGGGAAGACTATTCCACTCTCCGATGATTATAATGTATGTGAAAGCTTATAACTCCAGCTTCAGCTTCAACTTCCACTATATTCTCCATTTCCTCCCAAAAATGGATGTAACCACTAAATTCTTCGTTTCTTTTGTTGCATTTTCTTTGCTCTTCATGTGCTCTATAGCTCAAAGGGGGACTAATAATTCAATTGAATTGGGCTCCAGCATTGTTGCTGGCACTAATTCATCATGGCAATCACCCTCTAAGGATTTTGCCTTTGGATTCTACCCTCTTGCTAGTGGACGTTATCTTGTTGGAATCTGGTTTGATAAGATTCCACAGAAAACGCTAGTTTGGTCTGCAAACCGTGATGATCCAGCTCAAGTTGGCTCAACGATCAATCTTACACTGAGTGGTCAATTTGTGCTGCAACATGCTAACAAGACTTCAGTTGCAATCTACAATGGTACCAATGCAACTTCTGCTACGATGCAGGATGGTGGGAATTTCATCTTGAGGAACTCTCTTTCAAGCATCATATGGGAGAGCTTTGATTCGCCAACAGATACTATTCTACCATGCCAAACTTTGGATATGGGTCAGATGCTCTATTCCAATGCCAATGGAACAAAAGACTACTCAACTGGGCAATACAAGTTGGAGGTTCAAGGTGATGGTAACATTGTAATGTCTGCCTTTCGGTTTGCTGGTTTTGGATACTGGGACACTTCAACTCTATATAATACAGGTGTGAAACTTGTTTTTGACAACACAACAGCTTTTCTTTATGTTGTCAATGGCACGCACAATAATATACACAATATGACCACAGCTACACAAGTGCCTAATCCAATAGAAAATTACTATCATCGATCAACGATCAACGACCTTGGAAATTTTCAACAGCTGATTTACCATAAAGAAAGTCGAGATGAATGGTCAGTTATATGGGAGGCCATAACACAGCCTTGCACAGTGAATGCCATTTGTGGGGTGTATAGTTTTTGCACTTCACCTGACAACAGAACGATCAACTGTGATTGTTTACCTGGATACACACCTTTGGATCCAGATGTTCCCACCAAAGGGTGCTACCCCAGTGTGGTCTTGGATTTCTGTGCTGCTAATTCCTCTTCATCAGACTTTACTGTGGAAGAAATTCATGATGCTGCTATACCAAACAGTATTTTTGTTGATCTGCAAAGCATAGACTCTTCTAATTTGGACAGTTGCAGGAAGGAGCTGATCAATGACTGTTTCTGCATGGCTGCTGTTTTTAGTGAATCTGTATCTGTATGTTATAAAAAAAAGATACCTCTTTCAAATGCCATAAAAAACACCCCTGCCACTAGCAATACAGTGGTACTGATTAAAATTGCACAGGTTCATCGAGACAATCAAAATGATTCACCTTCTAAGGTTGTTTTGCTAGTAGCCCTATCAGCATGCTCCTTCCTTGCTATTGTATTTGCAACTATTGCTATCTATTATCACCCAACATTTCACCATCTCATCCATAAAGGGTCACCCCCAAAGCCAAAGCCTTTGGACATCAATCTAAAGGCATTTTCATTCCAAGAGTTGAGAGAGGCAACAAACTGGTTCAAGAACAAACTTGGCCAAGGAGCCTTTGGTACAGTCTATAGTGGGGTTTTAACCTTGGAAAGTGAACAGGTTGAGGTTGCTGTGAAACAACTTGAAAAAGTAGAAGAAAAGGGTGAGAAAGAATTTGTGAATGAAGTTCAAGTAATTGGTATGACTCATCATAGGAATCTTGTAAGGTTATTGGGTTTCTGCAATGAGCAGAAACATCGTCTTCTGGTTTATGAGATGATGACAAACGGGGCATTATCCAATTTCCTTTTTGGGGAGGGGGATAAACCAAGTTGGGAACATAGAGCCAAAATTGTTCTTGAAATTGCTAGAGGCTTGCTGTATTTGCATGAAGACTGTGATCCCAAGATCATCCACTGTGACATAAAGCCACAAAATGTTCTTCTTGACTCAAATTATAGAGCAAAAATTGCAGATTTTGGACTGGCAAAGTTACCAATGAAAGACAGGACACAAACAAGTACACATGTTAGAGGTACTATGGGATATATGGCACCAGAATGGCTCAAAAGTGCACCTATCACTGCAAAAGTGGATGTCTACAGCTTTGGCGTCATGATGTTGGAAATCTTGTTTTGCAGAAGGCACATTGAGTTGCATCAAATTGAAGATGGAACCGAGGGTGGTGATGGCATGATTCTCATAGACTGGGTTCTGTATTGGGCAAAAGAAGGGAATCTAAGAGTAATTGTGAGCCATGATCTAGAAGTTGTTAACGATTTCAACAGGTTTGAGAGAATGGCAATGGTTGGATTATGGTGCCTATGTCCTAACCCAACTCTTAGACCGTCTATGATAAAGGTGATACAGATGTTGGAAGGAAATGCAGAAGTTGGTGTTCCACCACTTTTTGAAGGGCAAATGTTGTAAGACTAATATGTAATCTTCTTAATTTTGTATCATTGGTTATTAATTTGGACTTAGATCCATTATTTTCTACTAGTTCAATCAACAAAATTTGTCCCAAAGATTCTTTGAAGGATGGTTATTTTTTCAGAGTTGGTAAAGGAAATGTCTCCCTTTGGTGTGATACATGGAACACTCATGGGCCACGAATACTCCAAAAATACAAATGTATTCATGTCGTATCTGTGTTCCATATCGGTACTCGTAGGATACTTCTAGATACGCATCCAAGAAGTATCCTCCTTTTTTATTTTATTTTTAAATTTTCTTTTACCCGATACTCATAGGACACTTCTAGATAGATGCGTATCCAAGAAGTATCCCTTTGACAGATGTGTCTTTTGATGAACCACACTCAAAAGTTATGCCTTTTCTAAATGACAGTAAAAAGGGAGAGGAGACCGAATCAGTTAGTATGAGACAATAATTTCAGTAAAGATGTTTTTCAATTGTTGGCTAGTGTATAAAGTCGAGACTTGTTCTGAGTTCTACTAAAGATGTTTTTGTTGATATTTCGAAAAGGAAACAATATATTATGATATAGGTAGCACTGTATTTTTGTTGTTATTATGATCTCAGACTGACTGACCTCCGATTGAAGGATCTTTGGGGAAAATGGACTTGGTATCTGTTAGAAATTGAGATTTTTCTATATACTTTAAGTTAATATTAGTTTATTGTTAAAGTATTTTGGTTAGGTGAAAAGGAGAGATACTCCTTGATTTATGGAGATTTGTATCAGTTTTTTGTACTTTCTATAGGGTGGCTATCTTAGCCTTTTGTTTACATTTTTTTCTGCTTGTATATGTAAGAACTTTGTACGTGAATGAATTGCAATTCACATACCTTCTTCCATTTTTGTTCTCTGCTGCTCCTTCATAACTTCTCTGCTTCAGTTTTACAAAACCTCTCTTCTCTGTTCTGTTTTTGCTAACATGGTATCAAGAGCCTCATTGATCTTAAAGGGTCTGTGAGAAAAAAAACCAGTGGGCAAGACAGTGTCTAAGAGAAAACCAGCAAGAAATCCTCCACAAAAAATTAAAAAAAAACCTTCAAACACCAAAATGGCTTCTAGCAATAGTTCTTTACCTCCATCCCCTATATTTGCAGGAGAAAACTATCATTTGTGGCAGCAAAAATGAGAACCTACCTCAGAGCTCAGAGTTTATAGGATGTGGTGGAAAATGGCAGCAATCCACCTCCTTTACCAAACAACCCAACAGTAGCTCAAATGAGGAATCATAATGATGAAGTGGCAAAGGAAGGCAGAGCACTTGCCATCATACATGCTGCACTAAATGATGATGTATTTATCAAGATCTTGAATCTTGAAACTGCAAAAGAAGCTTGGGAGAAGCTGAAGGAGGAGTTTCAAGGGAGTGAAAGAACAAAGAGGATGCAGATGCTGCACTTGAGAAGAGAATTTGAAGCATTGAAGATGAAAGAAACTGAAACTATTAAGGATTTTTCAGATAGACTTTCAAAGGTAGTCACACAAACCAGATTGCTAGGTGAGGAGCTTAGTGATCAACGGGTGGTGGAGAAAATTCTGGTGTGTCATCCAGAGAGGTTTGAGTCAAAAATATCCTCTTGAAGAAAATAAAGATATTTATCAAATTTCAGTTGTAGAGCTTGTGAATGCTTTGCAAGCTACTGAACATAGAAGATCTTTGAGAATGGAAGAAAATGTAGAAGGTGCTCTTGTGGCTAGCAACAAAGGCAAAGTCCAAGGCTCTAGTAGTCATAGGAAAAATCCATTTGGAGGGAAGAAAGGAAAAGAAAAAAGAAGAAGTAGAAAGCAGCAAAGGAGGAGGTTGGAAAACAAAGTTTTCACCTTGCCCCCACTGTAAGAAGGACAACCATACAGAAAAATATTGTTGGTACAGGCCAGGAGTTAAATGTAGGGCCTGCAATCAACTTGGTCATGTGGAGAAGGTTTTCAAAAATAAATCAAACCAACAGGGACAACAAGCTCAAGTTGTTGAGCATCAACAAGATGAGGAGCAACTGTTTGTTGCTACTTGTTATTCAGCAAGCAGTAGCAAAGAAGCATTGGCAATGGAGAGTGTGTTGATGTCAAAGGCAAAGGAGTTGTTGCTGTTGAAACTCCCTCAGGTATCAAATATATTTCTGATGTCTTATTTGTGCCTGAGATAAATCAAAGTCTTTTGAGTGTGGGACAAATGCTAGAAAGAAATTATTCCTTGCATTTTGAAGATATGAGATGCACCATATTTGATCCTTCCGGGTGTGAGCTAATGTCTATTAAAATGAGAGGCAAAACCATTCCAATAGAGTGGAAACAAACTGCTATGCATGCTTTTCCAAGTGTTGAAGATGATTCTTCTTTGTGGCATAAAAGACTTGGTCATTTTAGTTATTCAACTTTGAAGCAAATGAGCTCAAATGATTTAGTCGAAAATTTACCAACCATTCAAGATGATGTTGATGTGTGTGATGTATGTCAATTTGGAAAACAAAGTAGATTGCCATTTCCTGCTGTAGCAACATGGAGAGCTGCTGAAAAATTACAGCTTATACACACTGATGTGTGTGGTCCAATGAGCACAATATCTTTAAATGGCAGCAAGTATTTTATGCTATTTATAGATGATTTTACAAGAATGAGCTGGGTGTTTTTTCTAAGGAAAAAATCAGAAGTTTTTGCTGCATTTCAGAGGTTCAAGCTTATAATTGAAAATGAAGATGAATGTCAAATTAAAAGGCTCAGATCTGATAATGGAACTGAGTATACAGCAGGGAAATTTAAAAAGTTTTGTGAACAAGCTTGAATCCAGCATCAATTGACTGTTCCTTACACTCCTCAACAAAATGGAGTGAGTGAAAGGAAGAATAGGACAGTTATGGAGATGGCTCGATGTTTGCTCTTTGAAAAAGGTCTTCCTAAAACCTTTTGGGCTGAGGCTGTAAACACCTCAGTGTACTTGCTGAATTTGTTGCCTACAAAAGCCTTAAATGGCAAAACACCCTTTGAAGCATGGTTTGGAAGGAAGCCTTCAGTGGAGCATCTCAAAATATTTGGATGTGTGTGCTATGCTCTTGTTCCAGAAGTGAAAAGAGATAAACTAGATAAGAAGTCAGAAGTTGGCATTTTTGTGGGATATAGCAGCAACTCTAAAGGCTACAGAATATACAATTTAAATACCAAAAAGATTCTTGTTAGCAGAAATGTAAAGTTTGATGAGCTTTCCAAATGGAATTGGGAGAATTGCAAAGTAGAAGCCTCAAGTAAAGATTAACCTGGAGAAGGCAATCTCCAAGGAAATAATTCTGAAAATGAAGAAGAAGATTATGATAGTGATGCTGATTTTCCATTTAGAGGCACTAGAACCTTGGAAGATATTTATGAAAGATGTAATGTTGCTGCATTAGAACCAACAAGATATAGTGAAGCTGCTGAAATAGAAGGTTGGAGAGCTGCCATGAAGGAGGAGATGAATATGATAGAGAAAAACAAAACATGGCAGCTTGTGGACAGACAAAGCAATCAAAAGGTAATTGGTGTTAAGTGGGTTTACAGAACTAAACTCAATGCTGTTGGTTCTGTAAACAAACTTAAGGCAAGATTGGTGTCACCATAAAAGGCTATTTTCAGCAACATGGTGTTGATTTTTCAGATACATTTGCTCCTGTAGCAAGACATGATACAATCAGGTTGTTAGTTGCATTGGCAACAAAATTGAGTTGGAAAATTTATCATTTTGATGTGAAGTCTGCATTCTTAAATGGTTTGCTTGAGGAGGAGATTTATGTTGATCAACCTGAAGGTTTTCAGGTTTCAGGAAGTGAAGATAAAGTCTACAAACTTCATAAAGCTCTCTATGGCTTGAAACAAGCACCAAGGGCTTGGTACAGCAGAATTGATAGCTATCTTATGCAGAAAGGCTTTAAAAGAAGTGAAAGTGAAGCTACTTTGTATGTGCAAAGGTCAAGGAATGAAGTGCAGCTGATTGTGTCATTGTATGTTGACGATCTACTTGTTATAGGTAAAAATTCAATCTACCTAAAACAATTTAAGCATGATATGGAGAATGAATTTGAAATGACTGATTTGGGAGAAATGAAGTATTTTCTTGGAATGAAGATTGGTCAATCAGATACTGGAATGTTCATTTCACAAAGAAAGTATGCTTTTGAGATATTAAAGAAGTTTCATATGGAGAAATGTAAACCTGTGGACACACCCCTTGTTGTTAAAGAGAAACTGTCAATTAATGATACTAACAGCAAAATAGATGCTTCTATGTACAGAAGCATGATTGGTAGCTTATTGTATCTTTCAGCCACAAGACCTGACATAATGTTTGCTGCAAGTCTGCTGCCCAGATTCATGCATTCTCCTAGTCAAGCTCATTATAATGCAGCAAAAAGAGTTTTGCGATATGTTAGAGGTACAGTTGATTATGGCTTGTGTTTTCTGAAAAAAGAAAGTGGAGACCTCCTAGGTTATGCAGATAGTGATTGGGCGGGAAGTGTAGATGATGCCAAGAGTACCTCTGGTTATGTTTTCTCATTTGGCAGTGTTGTTTTCTCATGAAATTCAAAGAAACAAGATGTGGTGGCCCAATCCTCAGCTGAAGCTGAATATATTTCAGCTGCAGCAGCAACAAATCAAGCTATTTGGCTGAGGAAGATTTTATCAGATGTGGGGCAGTTTCAAGGTGAAGCTACTATCATTTATGTGGACAACAAGTCAGCTATTGCTATAGCAAAGAATCCTGTCCAGCATGGAAGAACCAAGCACATCAAGGTGAAATATCATGCTATTAGAGAAGCGGAAAAATCAAAGGAAGTAAGCTTGGAGTATTGCAACTCAAAGTCAGATTGCAGACATAATGACAAAAGCCCTTTCCAAGGGCAAGTTTGAAGTTTTAAGATCAAAGCTTGGAGTGTCCAAGAAAAATCTCAAGAAGGAGTGTTAGAAATTGAGATTTTTCTATATACTTTAAGTTAATGTTAGTTTATTATTAAAGTATTTTGGTTAGGTGAAAAGGAGAGATACTCCTTGATTTATGGAGATTTGTATCAGTTTTTGTACTTTTTATAGGGTGGTTATCTTAGACTTTTGCTTACATTTTTTCCTGCTTGTATATGTAAGAACTTTGTACGCGAATGAATTGCAATTAGCATACCTTCTTCCATTTTTTCTGTTTTTGCTAACAGTGTCTTTGGATTTGGTGCCTTTCTCTCTATCTCTCTCATCTCTTATTTTTTCTATCATCTCTTCCCTCCATTTTTTCTTATCTCTCTCATCTCATCTTCCCTCCATTTTTTCCTATCTCTCTCATGTCATTTTTGCCTAAAGTCACCAAAGACACGAAACTCCGAAGACACTAAATCCGTGCTCATCTTTGGGATGGAAACAATTGGTCCCTGAATTCTATTAGAACTCCACTTGTCAGAGATGCAGTCTCCATAAAGAAGATGATCTTCTTGCCTCAGAGACTGTACACATGCTAAGCTTTTATGGAATAAATTTGGTCCTTGGGATTCACATTTTTATCAGGAGAGCAATGTAATTCCTGGATGACAGGAACACCAATTGCATTTCTGGAGAGGTTGGGAAGATCTCGATGGCTATCTCCAATCTTGCTAGTATCATGTCCCCGCAAAATGAAGCCCTTAATCAATCTAAGGTTACACCAAGAGAAGTTAAATGGAATGACCCCCCTTTTTTTTTTTTGGTGTTTAGGGTTTCAATTTATTGTTAATCGCTGATGGTATTTGCTGAGGAAACGCATTCCTCTGTTACGCTGCACTTGTCCGTTCATTTGTATCTTATTATTTATTTATATTTATGTTTGTTTAGATTAAGTTTTAAAATGGACCTTGTGTTTATGTTTATTGGGCTACTGAGTTTTGTGTTTCGGCTCTAGTTTTATGGGTTTTTCTTTCAGTATCGCATTCGATCTAGGTGTAACTAGGATCTTCGTGGTTCGGTTTGGATCGATTTTAAGATAACAAATCATCTAATCTAAAGATAAAAAGAGTATACGGTTCGGTTCGGATAACTTCCTTAGAAAAATCCGATCCGATCCAATTAAATACGGTTTCAATCGATTCGATTGATTTGATTTTTACCGACACATCATTATATATTTATATTATATCAAAGTATCAAGATTACAAGTTTAATAGAATAAAATCTTAAACAAGTATATACTTGATTATATATTCATGTAATAACATTTCATAAAATATGTATAAAATAATTAAATATCATTGTCAACTAATTCTACATCATCATTTTTTTTATATTTGGAACTTAGAAACAGTAAAAACTTATGTCAAATCAAACTAGAATGTATTAGTAGAAAAAAAACTAACAAATAAAAAAATCAACAATACAAAATATCGAATAAATATATATTAAATTTTATATATGCGGTTTAGTTTGGATTGGTTCGGTTTAAGAAAAATGATACAAAATCTGATCCGATCGGTTTTCATAAAACAATATCCATAACAATTCAATAGAAATCGGTTTTGTTCGGTTTTCGATTTTTTTAGATCGGTTTTCGGTTTTCTTTTGGATCGGTTTGGATATGAACACTCCTAGACGTGACTGTGTGAGTGTGATAATTTTTTTTTTTAACTATCAAAACGAAAACAAGATTTTAATAGTGTTCTATGTAGCTTAATTAAATCTGTTTTTTTATTGAGAAAATTTTGTTTCAATTGAAGAAATCTTTTTCTTTTGAAATTATTGAAAATATAAAAAAAAGATTAAAAGGTTTGAAAATATAAATGAATAGGTATGATAAAACACCAAAGAGAAATGTTTTGAGATCTCAATTTATTTAAAACTAGCTAGCCTTTTTAATTTTTTGTTTTTTTACTCAATGACATGCTTTTTATGTTTATTTAATATTTTTCTTCATTATCGTAATGCGTATTTTTCTCCACACTGACATGATTTTGTGTGCATATTTGTTGTCAATTTATTTTGAAGTCAAAGGTCTTTCCATTTTATTTAAGAATTTAATTTAAAATTTTCAATTTAGTAATAATTTTTTAAAAAATCATGCAACAATCTACCATCCGGATGTATATTTTCTTTAAGCTTGTATCCACTCCAGCGACTTTTGTTTGTGGCTACAAGTCTACCACATGTGGTAAGTGTGTAAAATCAATTGTTATGTTACTGCTGTTAAGAGAAGCAATGCAATGATAGAAGAAAGGAGAGGAGGAAGAGATAACCAAGAAGAAAAAGAGGGCTGCTAGGGTTTCATTAGAATGTATAAAATCTCTTAGGTTACAATAGATAACAAAAGAAATAAATATAAATAGGCAACAAGCAAAAGACTATATTACCCATGAGACATAAATAAATAAGTAAAACTATATAATCTAACATCCCCCTCAAACTCGCGATGTATCAACAGGAAGCATCGAGAGTTTGCTAATTAAGAAACGAAAGCATGTAGTGGAATGTGACTTGGTGAACAAGTCAACAATCTGCATGGAGGATGATACAAAGGGCAAAGTGATGGTTCCCTGCTGAAAATGATGTCTAGTGAAGTGACAATCAATCTCAATATGCTTAGTGCGTTCATGAAAGACTGAGTTGCGAGTGATTTGTATGGCACTCATATTATCACAATACATAGGAGTGGGTGCAGAGGAGGAGACACCCATAGAGTCAAGTAACCAGCGCAACCAAACGATTTCTGCAGTGGTGGATGCCATGGCACGATACTCAGCTTCCGTAGAAGATCGAGATACAACTGCTTGCTTCTTACTCTTCCAAGAAATAAGAGAATCCCCCAGGAAAATGCAAAACCCTGTAGTAGATTTACGATCGGTGGAATCACCACCCCAATCTGCATCTGAGTAAGCACGCAATTCCAATGAAGAAGATGAAGGAAATAAGAGGCTCTGAAACTGAGTGCCCCGTAGATAACGAAGAATGCGAAGAACAGCTGCCCAATGAACTGTAGTAGGAGAAGAAACAAACTGACTAACAACATGCACTGCATAAGCAATATCAGGCCTAGTAATGGTAAGATACACCAAGTTGCCAACAAGAGTACGATATAAAGAAGGGTCTGGTAAGGGGACACCATTAGATGAGACATATCGAGCATTAAGCTCAAGAGGGGTGTCTACTGCCTTCGTATCAGAGAGACGAGCTTGTTCAAGAATGTTGCCAATATACTTAGATTGAGAAAGAAGGTAGCCTCGAGGAGAGTAGGCGACCTCAATCCCCAAAAAGTAACGAAGAGTACCCAAGTCTTTCATCTCAAATTGTCGGGCTAATTGGAGTTTCAAATCTATAATCCCATCAACATCATCCCCAGTAATAATCATGTCATCAACATATAGAGAGAGTAAGATACGACCTTGAGGAGTGCACCTGATAAACAAGGCAGAATCATGGGGGCTAGAGGAGAAACCAAGGGATTCAATCACAATGGAGAACTTTTCAAACCAAGCACGAGGAGCTTGTTTAAGCCCATAGAGAGCCTTCTTCAATTTACAAACTTCACCTGGATTATGAGAAACACCCGGAGGAGGAACCATATAAACTTCTTCTTGAATATCACCATTCAAGAAGGCATTTTTAACATCCATTTGTGAAATATGCCATTGACGGATAGATGCAACTGCAATAAGGGTACGGATAGTGGTCATTTTGGCAACAGGAGCAAAAGTTTCTTCATAATCCATGCCATATTGTTGAGAAAACCCCTTAGCAACCAGACGAGCTTTATATCTCTCAACAGACCCATCAGACTTGGTTTTGATCTTATATACCCAACGAGAGCCAATTGCAGTTTTTCCTGGTGGAAGAGAGACAAGGTCCCAAGTATTTGTCTTGTGCAAAGCAGAAAGTTCCTCTGCCATAGCCTGCTGCCAAGAGGGATCAAGAACTGCCTCTTTATAAGAAGAGGGCTCAGACAAACTGTGAATAGAGGTTAAAAAGGAAGCAAAGGAAGTGGAATAGACAGAATAAACAAAATCAGGTAATTTAGTGGACTTACGTTCACGAGGAGGATACCGAGGAGGATGAGGATCCACAATTACAGAAGCCTCTTGGGGAGGCCTGGGGACAAAGGAGGCTTCTGGATTAGCAGAACTACTAGTGTCAACCCTGCAAAGCTCAACATTAGAGTTATTTTGACTATGAGTAACTAAAGGAGGTGTAATGTCTGAATCCGTGGAAAAAGGGTCAATACGGATGAGATCAGTTTTGGTAAGACCATGTGAACTAGAAGGAACGGAATAAAAAGGAATATGTTCAAGAAACACAACATGACGTGAGACATACAATTTTTTATTTGCAGGGTCATAACAACGATAACCTTTATGACCACCACCATAACCAAGAAAAACACAGATCACTGACCGAGAAGACAACTTACTACGTTCTACATGGGGACGAAGAACAAAGCAAGTAGAACCAAACACTCTCATGTTAGTATAATCAGGAGCACAACCATATAATTTTTCAAAGGGAGACAAACCTGAAGTGACAGAAGATGGGATCCGGTTAATGACATGAACAGCAGTGAGGATAGCTTCCCCCCAAAACTCACTTGGGACAGAAGCGAGACAAAAAAGAAGAGAACGAGCAGTTTCAACAATATGACGGTGTTTTCTTTCAGCAACTCCATTCTGTTCAGGAGTATCAGTGCAAGAGGTTTGGTGAGAAGTCCCATCAAAGGCAAGTAATTCAGAAAATTTGTTGGAAGTATATTCACCACCTAGGTCACATCTAAAGCACTTAATAATGACATTATGCTTTGGGTCTTAACCAAAGCACGAAACATGTGATAAATGCTTAAAAAATCATAACGATGTTTCATAAGATAAACCCAACAATAACGAGTGCAATCATCAATGAAAGATACATAATATCTAGAACCACCTTTAGTAACAGTTGGGGATGGTCCCCATACATCAGAATGGATCAAGTCAAAAGGTGCAGCCGAAGTTGAAACACTTTTACAGAAAGGCAAAGCAGAAAATTTAGCAAGTTTACAACCACAACAATCAGAAATATCATTAGTTTGTAACTTTCCTAAAGCTCCTGTAGAAGCCAGGTATTTCAAGTGGGAAGAAGAAACATGACCAAGACGAGAGTGCCATAAATAAAAACTAGAAGAAGAGGAGGTTAAATGAAAAGACGACAAGTCAGCACTAGCAGCTGCAATATCTGGAGCTCTCAGCTCATCCAAAACATAAAGTCCCCCCTGTCTACGGCCTGTCCCAATCGGCCCTCCGGGATTGCAAATCCTGCACATAACAAGAAGTGGAAGAAAATAAAACCGAGTAACAGAATCACATAATTGACTAACGAAATAAGACTAACACGTAATTTAGGAATATAGTAAACATCCTGGAATGGACAAATGAGACGTGGAAACAGACCCAAAGTGTCTGCCATCGCGGAGAGGGTTCCATCGGCCAGATTATGATTGGTACAGATGAAACAGGATGTAGGGACACAAAAGAGTTTAAATCAGATGACATATGATGACATGCTCCAGAGTCAAGGATCCATAAGGATGGGGATATACCTGATGAGCTAGAGGAGGACAAACCTATATTGGAATGGGCAGACATAGCAGACATGGCAGATGGCTGTGTGGCAAGAAACCTCTGAAATTGCTCAGCAAGATCAGCTACTGAAGGACTAGAGAGAGATGTTCTCTCATCAGACGGAGGAATAACTGCATTAGTATTAGGTGCTGGAGGCCTGAAGTGCTTGATGTTTCGTTGGTTAAACTGACTTGGAGGTCTCCATTGAGAAGGTTGTTGTGTTTGTTGTGGCTTGTTCAACAATTTTGGACATTGGGCTTTCCAATGACCTTTATTCTTGCAGAAGCTACACTCATCATAACCAACCTTTCCATAAGATTTGCCTTTATTAGAAGGAACAGCAAAAACAGATAAATTAGGATTGGGGAGGATCCCTTTGTCAACATTCCCTTTATCAGATTGAGACTTGAGGCGAATTTCTTCAGCTAACAACTCATTAACCACCGAATCAACAGTTGGGAGAGGATTGCGGTGTAGAATGGAACCACGAATCCCCTCAAAATCATCCCGAAGAGCCATCAAAAATTGAACTAGGCGTTGTTCTTCTCTACGATCAGTGTATGCTTTGAAAGCTTGTAATTCTGAAGATTCAGTAAGAGCCAATTGATCCCAAAGGTTGGACATAGCAGAATAGAATTCTTGGATGCTCATGTTGTTTTGTTGAAGAGCCCGAATATCAATCTCCAGCTGGTATTGCTTAGCAAAATTGGACTGCACATACAACATTTTCAAATGATCCCAGACTTCCTTGGCTGTTTCATATTTTGCTAATTGAATGCCTATTGACTGCGATACAGAATTATTAATCCATATAATGATCTTCGAATTATTTGCTTCCCAGGATTCTAGTTCAGTTGCATATTTTCCATCTTTGTTATCTTTTGGTTTCTCAGAGGTTCCAGAAACATAGCCCCACATTCTCTTGCCTTTCAAAAAATTCTTCAACACATAACTCCAATATGAATAATTTTGCCCATTCAATTGTACACTAATAGATTGAAGGGAATCATCCTTTACACCATCCATTATTGAACCAAATTAATAATAAAGTAATAAAAGAGAGAGAAGAACCAAAATACCAATCTGTTGAGGAAACAGGGACTGCAACGTGAATACCAATCTGTTGAGGAAACAGGGACTACAACATGCACTGTGTTCCTTCTACCAAATACTAATCCTTCTTTTTTTTTAATTGATAAAAAAAAAACAAAATTTGTAGCTTCAGTAAAACAACATGCGCAATAGTGGTCAACGCAATATAGTGGTCGAAAACAACATGAACAGCAACGCTTCAGTAAAACAACATGCGCAATAGTGGTCCTTGATTTCCTTTGTCCAGACTTGCGAAAAAGAGAATGAATTCACCAAAGAGAAGATTTTTTTTTTTTGCCTTCTAAAAACTTCTGAAATGCAAATGCACAACCACTTTACAAGGATCTACCTTGCTCTGATACCATGTTAAGAGAAGCAATGCAATGATAGAAGAAAGGAGAGGAGGAAGAGATAACCAAGAAGAAAAAGAGGACTGCTAGGGTTTCATTAGAATGTATAAAATCTCTTAGGTTACAATAGATAACAAAAGAAATAAATATAAATAGGCAACAAGCAAAAGACTATATTACCCATGAGACATAAATAAATAAGTAAAACTATATAATCTAACAACTGCACCGTCGGAGAGAATCCAAACCCATGATTTTTCATTCTCAAGTATCGTGTGATTGTAAGGATTTATCGTATAATTTCATTATCTTGTACCCTATGTATAAGTAAATTTATTTTAAAATAAAATGTCTTTTCAATAATAATTTCTAAAAAAAATTAAAAGGCTTGTATATTACGAATTAAAAAAATCATTTTCATATTAAATAATATAAGAGATTGTATTTTTAGAGATTTTTGAGTAAATTAGAAATTAATTTGTATTTGTTTATCATCATAAATATCATTTTTTTTCTTAAAAAATGATTTTTTAACTTGTTTGGATAGAATCATGTACATAATTATCATTAGGTGGCGTTTGCCTACTGGAATGTTTTATTCCTAGACAAACTATTTTTCGGGGAATCACATTTATACGAATATTTCTTTCTCACATTCACACACGAGAATAGAGTTTTTCCCAAGTTTCTAACTATCATTCACTAATTTTATTTCCGAAATATTTTATGCCTGAGAATAATTTTTTAAAACTTATACCAAACATGAAAAACTTTTATTATCATGCCAACATTCTCAAGAATATTTATTTAAAACAATAATCAAACTTTGGCGTGAAAAAATTCATTTCCAAGAAAACATGTTTGTAATATCTAAAATTTTATAAGTTTAGTTGAGTCCAAAAAACGGTTCCATTTTTCTCTCCTCTATAAAATCAATTTTTAATCAAATGCTATTCAAAAAAACTTTAGATTTTTTCACACTAATCAAATTTTTTCTTCATATTCTCGTTAATTCCAAAACATTAAATAATCATATTTAAAATATATAACAAATTTTTTCTTCATATTCTCATGAGTGATTAGTTTTTTAAAAATAATTAATTTTTTCTCAAAATAATCTATAACAAAGAGCTCACAATATCTCTTATAAAAATTTTCTTTATTATTTATTAAAAAAAATCTTTTTAAACTCAAGCAACGATGCATGACATTGATGTATGAGTTTTAAATCCAAAGTATACAATATATTAAAAATACAAATAAGATAAAACAAGGTATTAGTTTTCTTCTATGGAGTTTAATTAAATCTGCGTTTCTTTCTTAAGATAAAATTGTTTCAATTGAAGCAATATTTTTCTTCTGAAATTACTGGAAATACAAAAAAGATTAAGAGATTCGAAAATATAAAAACTAGGAATGATTAAACACCAAAGGACAAAAAAAAAAAAGATAGCATTCTCTTTTAACCATCTTAATGAAAATTTTCTATTTCTACCCAGAGCACCCGTTCCTTACCTTTCTCTTCCATTCAATTTCAAAGTAGTTTTTTTTTTTTGACGGGAATTTCAAAGTAGTTGAAGAAAACAATAGATGCAATAATGTATTGATGGTATTGTAATGGTAGGTAAAAGGCCCATGATGCCTCTGTCTACGAGATTAAATAAGTCAAAAGCATGCTTATAAGAAAAATGATATTTTAACATCAATTTTGGACGTTAATTTTTGATATCATCAATCATGGTAAATTTAGAAAACAAAATAATAAAAAATGAGAGAAAAATAATAAATAAATATATGGAAAAAAATAAAAGTAGATATTGATATTTGGTTTTGGTGTCAAAATAACACTTTTCTTATGCAAATATGAGGTTTATTTGACCTGACAGCAACAACTAATATGAAGCAGTGTCTACCGTATCCTCAAAAAAATTGATGGGCTTGGGGATAGTCAGTTTTAAAAAATAATAAAATAATAGATTTATTCGAAGAAATGACAATAAAATTCAAAAGAATAGAAAAAATTATGAAAGAAATAAAGAAAAATATTATTGAATTAATAGAAAATATCCGTAGAATTGCAAATTATACTTATAATAGGATACAAAAAGGACATAATGAAATAAACAATAACAAAGAAACACTAAATAATATAAATAAAGGAAATGAAATAGATGAAAATAAAGATATTGAGAGAATAAAGATAGTTCTCAAACAATTAGAAAATCTTTTAGAATATGAAGAAAATAATAAATGTATAACAAGAAAAGAACTAGAAGATTTATTAAATATAAAAGATTCAAAAAAAAATAATAGTAAAGCAAGAACTAAGTGGTGAACCATCAAAAATGCCTACACCGGTGTCTGCATGAAGAAGATAAAAGAAGAATACACAAAAACATTAAAAAAATCAAACGATTTAGAAGAAATTCAACAATTATTAGAGCAACTCAAAATAGTCGAGGAAGAAAATAATCAAATACATAATATAAAACATATTGGTCAAGTAGATAAAGAAAATGAAAATGAAAAAGTAATATTAAATTATAGTTCTTCTTCAGAATCCGAAGAAAACTACATAAGAATGGGAAAATGTGAATATAGTGTAAAAAATCCTAAAAGAAAATGGGAAGAATATAAATATACACCTAGTGGAGCATGAGATAATAAATAAACGAAAATTCAATAAGAATTTAAACGTTGATATGATATACTAATACATGAAATATATTAAATCTTGATTTTTGTAAGAAATAAAGAAGAAATACTTTTGAAATGGATTAATGAAATTATATTAATAGTTATAACAGGTGATTGATTTAGAAAACTAAACTTTATAGAAACCAATAATTTTGTAACATTCAAAACATCAGGAAATATATAAAAGTTCTTAGTAGGAATTAAAGATGAAGATTGGATTCAATATGAAAGAATGGTAAATAGCAACATGGAATATGTTAAACTAGTTATGACATTAATTCATCAAGAATTTTTAAGATATAATATAATGGAAAAAAAAAATAAAAAGCAAATAAAACTTTACTTGAAAATGCTAAATCACATTTAAATAGAAAGCAAATTTGTGATATGTGCCAAATTGAAAGTTTTATCTGTGAATACCAAAAATACCATTATCAATTGAATGAAGCGTCTAAAGAAACATATAAATATATTTTTATAGACAAACTACCATATCCACTTAACTCAAAAATTAATAGATTATGGGAGTCAAGACCAGATGAAACAGCAAATACTTTAGGAGGAGTTATCAAACTCTTATACCAAAAATTAAGAGAACAATGTTTAACTAGAGAAGCAATAAGACAATTAAATAGAGGAAGTACTGTCATCTGTTGTGACATTCCAGAAATAGAGAAACCAGGAAAATATGGTTGTGAGAAATTAAAAAGAAAAATAAAGTATTATAAGAAATCAAAATTACGAAGAACTTATCCTAGAAAGAAAACTTATTATAAAAATAAGAAGAAGAAATATTTTAGAAGAAAGAAATCAACACCAAGAAAATACTATCCGAAAGGGAAAAAGAAATGTGTCTGTTGGATATGTAATGTTGAATGATACTATGCAAATGAATGTCCTCAAAGAAAAGAAAAAGATTTTAAAGAAAAATCAAAATTAATAAAACAAGTATTTCAAATATATGAACTTGAGCCTTTAGATGAAAAAATAAGCGATACAGAAGTAAGTATATATGAATATACAAAAGATGAATTGTCTTCAGAAGAAACAGAATCCGGATAATACTTATATAAAAATAATAGTAGAAAAAAGTAATAGAGAAATAGAAGCCTGTATAGATATTGGAGCAAGTCTTTGTCTAGCGACAGAAACACTTTTTGATAAATGGAAAAAATTAGAAAAGCCATTAAAAATACAAATTGCAGATGGATCTATACATCCACTATATTGGATAGCCAAAAGAATTACTTTAGTTATACAAGAAAAATTATTTAAAGTACCTACAATATACAAACAAGAAACAGGACTAGATATGATTATTGGAAATAATTTCTGAAGACTTTAGGCACCGTTTTGCCAATATTTGGAATAAGTAACTTTAAAAACACCATATATAAACCAAAAGCAACACCACGAAAAAAAATTCCAATTACTCATTTTTCTAAATGTACTTACTCTCAAATATCAGAGTCTCGCAAGCTGAATCGTGGTGAGATAATTAGTGAAATTTGTACAAAAATTCGCCATGTACTAATAAATTTAGAACCAAATAGAATAATTTCAACTCATATAGAAGAACTTTTAGATAAAGTATGTAGTGAAAATCCTTTAGATCCAAAAATTAATAATAAAAATACTGAGTTAGTTGTTTTAAAACTAATAGATCCAACAAAAGAAATAAAATGTAAACTTATGATATATACAAAACAAGATAGAGATGAATTTGCAAAAGTCATTGAAGAAATGAGCAAAAAGGGTCTGATTAGACCTTCAAGAAGTAAGCATTCGGCACCAGCCTTTTATGTAGAAAATCGTAATGAAATCAAAAGAGGAAAAAGAATGATGGTAATTAATTATAAACAAATAAATGATGTCATGGAAGGAGACACATATTTTTTTCCAAGAAAAGATCTAATTATTGAAAGAATTATAAATATGAATTGGTTTAGTACCTTTGATTGTAAATCAGGTTTTTACCAAATTAGATTTACTGAAGAATCTAAAGCGCGCATTGACAGCATTCAGTTGTCCTCAATGTCAATATGAATGGAATGTACTTCCGATGGGGTTGAAGTAATCACCGGGAATCTTCCAACGAAGAATGGATTCTATACTCAAAGAATTTAAAGACTTTTGTCTTATTTATATTGATGATATATTAGTATTCACCAATAAAGATATAAATGATCACTTCAATAAGATAGAGTTAGTACTCAATAAATGGCTTGATCATGGAGTAGTTTTAAGTAGAAAGAAATTTGTTCTAGCTCAAAATAAAATCAATTACTTGGGATTAGAAATTGAAAATGGAAAAATTATTATGCAGCAACATGTATTAAGGAAGCTTCAAGATTTTCAAACAAAATTAAAGGATAAAAAGGATTTGCAAAGATTTATTGGATTACTAACATATGTTTCAAATGAAGGTTTCTTCAAGAATCTTGCAGCAGAGAGAGAAATACTTTAGCAAAAACTAAAGAAGGATGCCCTCTGGTCACAGACAGAGGAAGATGAAAGACTTATTATTAAATTAAAATACTTATGCTAGGATCTTCCTATATCATCCATCGGATGATGATTTAATTATTATTGAGACTGATGCCTCAAATGACTATTGGGGAGGTGTTATAAAGGCAAAACCCCCTGGATGCAAAACTGAATTACTATGTCAATACATGTCTGGAACTTTTTCAGACAGTGGAATTAATTATCCTTCTCATGAAAAGGAAACACTAGCACTAATCCGAATGTTAGAAAAACATCGGATTTATATATTGGATAAAGAATTCATTGTACGATCAGATTCGACTTATGTCGCAGGTTTTAAGAACTTAAACCATAAATGAACTTATGAGCAATGAAGATTGATTAGATGGCAAATGAAACTTGCCGAATATAATTACTCAATCTCCCATATTAAAGGAAATAAAAATGTTCTTACAGATATATTATAAAGAGAATGGAGCAACAAACAGTTGAAGCAATAAAAAAGCAGCCATAACTTCAAAAAGTACTAGAAAGGCAGAAATTGAAGGAATTAGATCTGATCAAGACAAATATTGAAGTACTAGAATTTCAACTACAGGCCAAAGGAGAATTTTCAGAATAAGATGTCTTGAAAGAAATCAAACAGCAGGTACAGGAAAGCACTAAAGAAAAATGGTATACTATTTTCAATGGACCATTTCCAGGAATTTATGATGATTGGCACAAAGCAACCCCTCATTGTATAGGGATTTTTGGAGTATATCACAAAGGATTTCGAACACAAGAAGAAGCGTAAAATGCATCGAAAGATCACCAGGAAAAACAAGCATTGAAGGAAAAAAAAAATAAGGGTAAAGAAATTTATCTTGGCCCAAGAACTTTTTCTGAAGCTATAAAAAATCCACCAGAATCAAAGACTTCGATGAGAGTACTTGGAAGAATTCCTTCTTCCATTGATGGCTACCAAATTACTTCCAGAAAAGACCATGAACTTCAAGTCCAGTTTTCAAAAGAAAATTTCTCTGAAAACATAAAAAGATTGACCATCTGGTCTGAAAAGGAAAAAATTAATAATTTTTACATGGTAAAGCTATAATTACTCGAGGAGCATCATCAATACTAGCGTTTAATATGTTCCAGTTTGGACTTATTGAATGTCTTTATTTAAACAACACTACAAAAAAAGGTCATTTAGCGACCGAAAATAGTGACCGAATTTGTTGGTTGCTGTTTGTGAACGAAATGGCGACCGATTGTAGGATCTAAATCAAACACTGATTACATTTGATATTGCGACCGAAATAACGACCGAAATAGAGCGTAGCAGAGTTATCGGTCTCAATTTCGGTCGCCAAATAAAGGAAAGCAAAACTAAAAAATTTATGATTTTTTAGCGACCGAAATGGCGACCGAGTTAAATGCAACAGTTAAATTCCATTTATCTTGGCGACCGATGTTAAATCGGTCTTTAAAAGGCGCGTAAAAGAATTAAAATAGAGCGTATTAGCGACCGAATTTTAAATCGGTCGCTAAATTTATGAATTCAAATTTCAAATTTACCCGTGTAGCGACCGATTTAGCGACCGAATTATTCGGTCGCTAAAACTGAAATCCCTAAATCGCAACGTTCCTTCCTCTCTTCCCCCATTTCTCTATTTTCCTCTCTTCTCTCTCACACGCAGGCGGCGCGGCGCAGCAGCTCCTCTCCAGTCATCATTCTCTCTTCCTCGCGATCTCCGACCACCAGTCTCCAGCCACCGCCGTCAGGTAAGCTCTCTCCCTCTCCGTTTCTCTCTCTCTCCATCTATGTCTGTCTGTCTCTCTCTCTCTCTGTCTCTAACCATTTCTCTTTCTCTTAGGTCCGTCTTCCTACGCACGTCCAGAGCAGCGCTACCACCATCACCACCAGAGCAGCGCCACCGTTACCACCGCAGCACAGTAAGTCTTCTTCCCTTTGGCAAAATCAGTAATGCGCGTCACGGCCGTGACGGCCATCACGGTCAGGCCGTGACGGATTCTGCCTGGAAATTCTTCCTGGTTGGTCTGTCACGGCCGTGATGGTCATCACGGCCTGGCCCTGATGGCCATCACGGCCTGGCCCTGACAGCTTCTGACTTTTTCGTTCTTCTTTCTTTAAGGCCAAAACCACAAAATCTGCCTTAAGGTCAAGGTCTTAGATAATGAAGGATTAAGTATAGGGTTAGATAAAATAAAGGGTGGGGCACAATTTGCCAGGCACATGACGTGTCGTCATCATTCAAACATTATTCACATTAGAAAGCAGCTCTGTACACAATATTATGAAAGCAACTCTGGTTTTCTACTCATTTGTTTCACTAGGCAATGGAGCTTTCTAGAAATAGTTGTTGATGACCATCCTTACTAGGTTATCTAGGCATTTCTAGTAGGAGGGTCACTTATAGCCCTCTTACAAAACAACCAAACATAACTAGTTTTATATTAGATTTGGGATTTGGATAGAAACCTTATAAAGTAATATTATCAAATGTTATCATTTCAGCTCTGACACGATTAATTTTATTTATGCATTATAGTGTGCAATGACAATGACACCCACTGGGTCATATTGAGGATAATCTTACCAATGTTAGCTGTGATAATGTTTGAATAAAATGTAGAGGGGTAATGATGGCCTATACACACTATATATCTTGTTGTTTGTTAGTGGAGAGCTGAGCTCAATAGGAAGGTATCCTGCCTGAAAGCCAAGATGCTGATTGTGTGCTAATAATTTAATATTTATGCATGTATTTGCAATTATGCGTTGTTTGTTAGTGGAGAGCATAGCTCAATAGGATGTGATCCTGTCAAAAAGGCGGCATGCTTGTTGTGTGTTGCTAATTTAGAAGTTATGCATGTGTTTGACAATTATGTGTTGTCTTGTTAGTGGAGAGCGGAGCTCAATAGGATGTTTGCTACTATATTTTATCTAAGTTTGTATTGAAATATGCTTCAATATATATTTGTTGAAGTATGCTGCAATCCTTATAAGTCAATGGTTTTATTTTCTGCTAGAGTTAATTATTAAGCTACGAAAGCCTTAGTTTTTTACTCTGGTTTTCTACTCATTTGTTTCACTAGGCAATGGAACTTTCCAGAAATAGTTGTTGATGACCATCCTTACTAGGTTATCTAGGCATTTCCAGTAGGAAAAGTCATCTCTATGACCATCCTTCAGAACGACGTAAAAGCATCTGCTTTCCTGAAAACTACTATGTTTGCTAATCTGTAAACTTGCATGTGAAGTTGCATTTCTTTGTTCTATTTTAACATGCTAGTATGCTACATGGATCTTTCCATCTTTTCTTATTATCACTTGATGAAGTTTAGACATATGACTTGTTTTCCTTATCATTTTATCAGAAAATGGATCCGACTAAATGTTTTGAGACAGTCATCCATATAGACCAGGTACAGTATCTCATCAACTTAAGAATAACGATCGGATTCACGTAATGATGGTTAAGGCATAAACTAATCATTACTAAATTGTTCTTGTGTATTTGCAGGATTTGATTTCAATCCCGCGATCATTCTACCGTCGTTGGGGACAACAAATACCGCGTGTTGTGACTATTGAAGACAAAAGCGGAAATCTGTTCAATGGGAATATAGTAATCCATGAGGATCGCCCATATTTTGCAACAGATACAAATGGTATTAGGGAGTTGTATTTGTTGTCCACTGGTGCATTGGCAAAGTTTAAGTACCTTGGGGGTTCTCGCTTCTACATGTTCATCCCTTTGGAAGATTGATGAGTTTTGATATTTTGATTAATACTTATTGACTGTGGTGTGTTTTTATGTTTTGATCGTTAATTAGTATATTATTAAACTTTTTTTTTATAAACAATTATTAAACTTGTATTAATTAATGTATATGTTTTCTTGATCATATCGACTGTGGTGTTTTGGATCGTTAGTACATCATATTTACGTTTTCTATTTATTCAAAAAAAATATTGGTGTATTTTGTTTATATCAGAAATTAAAAATCAATGGAGTAATAGTTGAAAAAACAAAATTTGGTCGGTAGGATTCAGTTACAGGAAAATTTTTATAAAAAAAAAATCAAAATTTGCGACCGAATATCGGTCACCGAATTCGATTATCTGAGCATGCGACCAACTATACGGCGACCGAAATATATAATTTTGTGACCGAAATATCGGTCGCAAATTTGCGACCGAAATACAAATTCGGTCGCTAAACATTTAGCCACCAGGGTTTCTACTACCCCCTTAATTCGGTCGCTACACAGTGTAGCAACCGAATTATCATGTTTAGCGACCGAAATCTTCGGTCGCTAAATAGGTTTTTTTTGTAGTGCAAAGACTCAGAAGAAATTAGTATGTTCCCATATAGTCTGAAGGAAGCCGTTCATAATTACAAAAGAAATGTTGCAAAAGAAAGGACTATCTTCTTGAAATTTTACTCAGCCTATCCTGACTTCGTCACTAGGCAACCTGCAAAGCACTTAATCTTTATTGGAGTAAGCAACAATAGCTTCTCCTTGAGAGATGAACCAACTGGAGAAGACTACAATGAAGACCAAATTACTACAATTCTGGCCAACCAGCTAGCAAGCATTTTCACCTAATGTCAAATAATTGGAAAAGATTCTCTCATCAAAGTATTATACAAGGGACCACATACTTTGCTTCTAAGCAAGACAAGTGGTAAAATAATTAAAGAAAAAGACTTAGCATTACTGACGAATTTTGAACTACCTTTCTACACACTTCAAGGACTATCTATGAACTACCGTCCAGCTGTCCTCGATCAACTTGCTCGATGATAAAGCAAAATGGAAATCATGCATGTGAAAGATGCATGACAAAAAAGGACAATAATGACTGTCGACAGGAGGATAAAGACTCAGACGATGCAATAATAGAAGAATGACGTAAGCACATACGTCAGCATGTGAATTATTGAAAGTCTGATTAAAGAACCGATGTAGATAGTAAGGACTTTTACGTAAATTACCTAGCACCCTTAGGTGTATAAATAAGTCCTCATATGCTGAGGCAAATCATAGTTTTTTCGGAAAAACCTCTCGTGTCCAAGAAGTTCTCCTTGATAGAGAACTGTGCTAGCCTCCTTAAGAGTGTGAGTCGGATTCTTGAGAGTGAATCCATTATGTTCCTATGTATTTCCCTCTACTTATTATCAATAAAAACTACTTCTTATTACTAAAATTCCCAAATTACTTTACTATTGAATCTTGTTGAACTTGACAAAGCGGAAGCAGCAGCGGGTAAAAGAATTTAAGGCTAATCTTGAAAAAAGACCAGTCAGGTATGATTTATCAACCCTTTCAGTTATTTTATTAGAAAATAATGATGTCTGAAATTGAAAGAGAAAAAATTGATAATAATGATATAGAACACCTACAAATTACCGAAGAAGATGGAAACTATGAAGGAAGTATTTTAATAGATCCAAAATTATTTCAGAAAATACAAAAAGAAGATTTAAACATAGCAAAAGATGCAAATATGAAGAAACTTGGAGGAATAATGAAAATATTTAACCAGAAAGAAAATATTATATACTATGGAAAGATGGTTAATGAAACTCCAATTGATATCTCAGAAGCACAAGGGAATACTTGTATACAATTACTAAATAAAAAGAAATTAAGCGAACTAAAAAGGAATTTAAAAAAGGAAGAGCATAGAAGATATGATATATTCATATAGGAGCCATTCAGGTTTTAATTAAGACTACCTTTTAGGAAGGAATAAATTCACCTATAGAGTTAGTTTTGAAAGATGATAGAATAACTGATCCAAAGGACAAAATACTAGGAGTTATTGAAGGAAATTTAGCTTATGTTAAACTAAAATTCGAAATCCACCCAAATATTGGAATTCCTTTAGATATCCAAAGATTAGATCAATCTTTAACCTTAGAACATAGATTCTTAAGAAATAATTTAATGAGACCAAGAGATAAAATCTTCTCAATTACTTACTGTGTTAATTATGCATTAACAAAATCTCATCATAGTATTACTTTCAGAAATAATGATAGAATAGATATACCAAGACTTTTTGAAGAAATAGGAAAAATTTATTATCCTAAAAGAAATGAAATAACTGAATTAGGAATACCTATAAAAAATCCAAAATCATTAAGTTTTAGAGAAATTCCAAAACCAATTACTTTTCCTGAACCAGAAAAAACTGGTGAAGATGAAAATATTAATAAATTATGGAATCAAGTAAGAGACCTAGCTCAGTATTTAAGGAATAGAATATGAAAAATATAGAAGAACTTTGGATGTTTAACTTTAAGTCAAGAAAAGATGAAATTAAAAATGAAATAAGAAATCTTACAGGAACCTTAGACTATGATTTAGATAAAGACCCAAATAATAGATATAGAAAATGGATTGAAAGAAGACTAATAGAGAAAGAAAATGCATTAATAAATATGGAAAACTATGAAGAAACCAGAAAAATTACAAAACAAGAAAGTAATTCATCTAGCTCTATTAATTAATGGAAATATACTCAGAGTTTGACGATCAAACAAAGAAAGAAATAATAAGTGTGTTAATTATAGACTTACCCATTGACTGCAAACAATTAATAATTGAGAAAATAAAAGTTCATTATAGACAAGAAGACTATTATTTAGCACATATATCATGAGATATAGAATGGAACTACATGGAAGAAATATGATTAGCTTTCGAGTATGATAGACTATCATTATCTGATATATATGAAGAATATGACTTATTAGATGATTAAATAGATAAGGAAATATTAAGAATATTAACTATGAAAATGCCCAAAGATTGTAAGCAAATAATAATTAACAAATTAAAGCACTAACATTGGCAAGAAGAATTTTATTTAAAACAAGTACAACAAATAATACAATTAACATTCTGCAAAGAAGAACGAAAACACATAATTAAAGAATTAGTAGAAATATATGAATCTATAAGTGAATACGGGTATGAATTATTAGTGACCCAAATTATGCATGAACACTACCCAAATTATGTATAAATACTACCCTAAAACTGAAAATAAAATTATAAATAAAACAAAAAAAGAAATTAATAGGGTGGTACCATTTTGGTATCAAAGCTAAGTACTTATGGATTATCAAAATATAGGAAAATTTATACACAAATTAAGTATGCTAGATTTAACTAATCAAGATACATGTATTAAAAGCTGAAGCTACTGATACATGTAATAGACATATGAAATATTATTGTGAATACTGTGATTATAAAGAATATGATAAAGAGATAAATTTAATAAAAATTATAATTACTAAATTAAAATTATGGATCGAATAATAAAACCAACCATACCAAAACCATTTGAAAATGTTGGGATACCATAGCAGGCCCCTTAATATGATATACACAAGTTCAGTAATTGTCTACTGTCATCAAAATGGGCACCGTTAGTGCTTGTTCCACATAAATAAGCATCGCAGATAACCGACAAATTTCAATCCTAACCATGAATATGATGGAAAATGTGAAAGAGAAATAGAAAGAAAAATAAATGGTTGTGATAAAAAAATATTATGAGTTTGCATAGAATATTTTCCACGTAAACTCGATCGACGTGGCTCAATTGGTTGTGCAAGTTGAACTTATGAGAGGAGGATTTGAGTTCGAAACAGAACACATTTTTGGGAAGGGACGAAGAACCTTAACTGTGACTAAGCATCCGGATGGAGATTAGTATCATATCGGGTCCAAAAGATCTAAGCATGTGGGATACTCCGTGGATCCACCGGGGAGTCAAAGACCCTAGTTACCGTGGGTTTCTATCCAAAAAAAAAAATCCACGTAAATAACATTACCGAGTATGTAAAATTAGGGATGTCAACGGGGCGGGGCGGGTACGGATACTGGCTACCCGCTACCCGCCCCGTTGGATAAAAAATCCACCCGTGCCCGCCCCCGTATCCGTACGGATACCCGCTTAGTGGGTTGTTGATGGATTTTGCGGGTTTTCACGGGTATCCACGGATATCCACGGATATCCATGGGTAGTCATGAACAAAAAATTAAATCAGTCTTTTAATTAAAAAATTCATCCACTAAACTTAAACAAACATG
Source organism: Sophora flavescens (assembly GCA_030762895.1). Classification (NCBI taxonomy): domain Eukaryota; kingdom Viridiplantae; phylum Streptophyta; class Magnoliopsida; order Fabales; family Fabaceae; genus Sophora; species Sophora flavescens. The sequence continues at coordinate 166,093,519 of CM061067.1, forward strand.
TTTAGATATGATGTTTAGATCCATAAGGAGCTTTCTCCTTCAACCTGTACACGTGAGAACGAAAGGGGGGAGGCTGTGAGGTCGTGCACGTCAGACAGCGGTGGCCGGTGACGGCTTTTTAGAATCATAGACACCTCTGCTTCAAATCTCATGTCCCAACCCCTGCTACAAAACATTCAGTTTAGAGTTCACCCTGAGGTTGCGAAAGAAGGGAAGCGGAGGATCTGGGTGGCGGAGGAGCGGCGGCACACGAGGATGGTATGTGAGTAGAGACGAGTGACGGCACGTAAGGTCGCTCCCTAAGCCACGACGAGCGGCAAATGGTTTTGGGGGCGACGAGTGTCTCTGGCGCGCGAGGAGAATAGAGGAAGAAGGGTTGAGACAGGGACAGTGTGTGGTTGGAGAAGAAAAAAAAACCCAAGAGCTCAAATCAGTCGCAGATAGAGGGACATAGGTGTTCTGATAAGGAAGGATGGGAAATTAGGGTTTAGGAATTAGTAGATATATATATATATAAATAAAGGGTATTATAGTAATTTAAGTAATGGGTGCGGGTACCCGCAGACACGAATACTGTAATATCCGCCTCCGCCCCGTTAATAAATGGGTATTGAAATTACCCGTTTATTTTATCCGCGGGTACCCGTTTAATTACCCGCCCCGTACCCATTGCGGATTTTATCCACGGGTATCCGCAGGCACAGGTAAAATTGACATCCGTATGTAAAATGATTGGCGTTGGTGTAAGTGTAATAGAAATTGATGGGGGAACCTTTTATAATACAACTATACAAGGAAGGTTGAGGGAAATCACTCAAAAGTACCAACAACCTTTGGCACCTGAGACTGAGTGCCACACATGTCAAACAACACCATTTCTTCTATCATTTAACGAAGATCAAATAAAATAACTATCTAGCAACAGTACAATACAACTGTACTATATCTAAGCACCGTTTTAAAGACGTAATTGACAGATTCTGTTTTGAAATGGCAGAGTTGGACCTTATCTGATTAACTAGCTACAAGAGTTTGAGATGGTTACGTATAGTCTTAATAAAGAAAGAAGGGTTGGAAAAAAGTTTAGTCCTTTGAATTTTCTCCTTTGTGCGTCACACTATGAAGACTCTTCACTAAATTAATGCATGTCAACAAATTACAACTTCAGCTTCTACTACATTGGCTTTTTCCACTCTATTCTCCAAAGAATGGATGTTAACACTAAATTCTTTGTTTCTTTTGTTACATTTTCTTTGCTCTTCATGTGCTCTAGAGCTCAAAGATGCACTAATAATTCAATTAAATTAGGCTCCAGCATTGTTGCTGGTACTAATACATCATGGCAATCACCCTCTAAGGATTTTGCCTTTGGATTCTACCCACTTGTTAGTAGACGCTATCTTGTTGGAATCTGGTTTGATAAGATTCCACAAAAAACACTAGTTTGGTCTGCAAACCGTGATGATCCAGCTCAAATTGGTTCAACTATCAATCTTACATTGAGTGGTCAATTTGTGCTGCAACATGCTAACAAGACTTCATTTGCAATCTACAATGGTACCAATGCAACTTCTGCTATGATGCAGGATAATGGGAATTTCATCTTGAGGAACTCTCTTTCAAGCATCATATGGGAGAGCTTTCATTCACCAACAGATACTATTCTACCAGGCCAAACTTTGGATATGGGTCAGATGCTCTATTCCAATGCCAATGGAACAAAAGACTACTCAACTGGGCAATACAAATTGGAGGTACAAACTGATGGTAACATTGTTCTCTCTGCCTTTAGGTTTGGTGATCCTGCATACTATTTATAATACAAGTGTGACAATTGTTTTTGACAACACAACAGCTTTACTTTATGCTGTCAATGGCACACACAATATATTCAATATGACCACAGCTACACTAGTGCCTAATCCGATAGAAGATTACTATCATCGCGCAACGATCAACGACCTTGGAAATTTTCAACAGCTGATTTACCGTAAAGAAAGAGGAGACAAATGGTCAGTCATATGGGAGGCCGTAACACAGCCTTGCACAGTGAATGCCATTTGTGGGGTGTATGGTTTTTGCACTTCACCTGACAACAGAACTATCAACTGTGACTGTTTGCCTGGATACACACCTTTGGATCCAAATGTACCCTCCAAAGGGTGCTACCCCAGTGTGGTCTTGGATTTCTGTGCTGCTAATTCCTCTTCCTCAATCCTCAGACTTTACTGTGGTAGAAATTCAAGATGCTGATATACCAAACAGTATTTTTGCTGATCTGCAAAGCATAGGCTCTTCTAATTTGGACAGTTGCAAGAAGGAGGTGATCAATGACTGTTTCTGCATGGTTGCTGTTTTGAGTGAGTCTGTTTGTTATAAGAAAAGGATACCTCTTTCAAATGCCAGAATAAGCATCCCTGCCACTAGCAATAGGGTGGCATTGATTAAAGTTGCTCAGGTTCATCAAGACAATGAAAATGATTCACCTTCTAAGGTTGTTTTGCTAGTAGCCCTATCAGCATGCTCTTTCCTTGCTATTGTGTTTGCCACTATTGATATCTATTATCATCCAATATTTCAGCATCTCATCCATAAAGGGTCAACCCCAAAGCCAAAGCCTGTGGACATCATTCTAAAGGCATTTTCATTCCAAGAGTTGAGAGAAGCAACAAACTGGTTCAAGAACAAACTTGGCCAAGGAGCCTTTGATACAGTCTACAGTGGGGTTTTAACCTTGGAGGGTGAACAGGTTGAAGTTGCTGTGAAACAACTTGAACATGTAGAAGAAAAAGGTGAGAAAGAATTTGTGAATGAAGTTCAAGTAATTGGTATGACTCATCACAGGAATCTAGTGACGTTATTGGGTTTCTGCAGTGAACAGAAGCATCGTCTTCTGGTTTATGAGATGATGAGAAATGGGGCATTATCCAATTTCCTTTTTGGGGAAGGGGATAAACCAAGCTGGGAACATAGAGCCAAAATTGTTCTAGAAATTGCTAGAGGCTTGCTGTACTTGCATGAAGAGTGTGACCCCCAGATCATCCACTGTGACATAAAGCCACAGAATGTTCTTCTTGACTCAAATTATACAGCAAAAATTGCAGATTTTGGACTGGCAAAACTACTAATGAAAGACAGAACACGAACCAGTACACATGTAAGAGGTACTATGGGATATATGGCACCAGAATGGCTCAGAAATGCACCTATCACTGTAAAAGTGGATGTCTACAGCTTTGGCGTCATGATGTTGGAAATCTTGTTTTGCAGAAGGAACATTGAGTTGCATCAAATTGAAGACGGAACCGAGGGTTCATTTACAACCTAATGTTTCATTAAACATTTACTTTTGACAGAGTTGTAAATTCATGATTAATACTGGCTAAATGAAGACTTACAAACATGCAAAAAGCTATCAAACCATGAATCACCAAAGATGTTCAAGTGAACACAGACATTGGCTGAAAGGTCTTGCATTCACCATAACAGATATTATAGTACATTCTGTACAACGAGTCAATGAAATAACTAAAAAATTAATTCATTTAAGAAAATAATAACAAAATATAACACAAAAAAAGCTGTAATAAACACAATCTGCTTTATTAACTGAAATAATAGTGCTATTTATCAACTTTTCATTTATATTTTTTATTTTTTTCGTGAGCAGTAAATTTGGTATCATTCATCATTGTGCAAACATTATACAATATGGAGGAGAATACTCATAATCCAAAGAGTTGTTTTAGCCAAATGCAAACCGGACTAATGTTGAGAAGTGCAGTTAGGCCAGTGCACAGGCATTGGTGATTTTGTTTTAAGGACTGGATTCCTTTCGAAGAAATTGGTTGGTCTCAGCTCAAACCCTCCACTCAATGTTGGCATAACTGGAAAATCTTCCTGAGAAGGAACATGATGAAATCCCATTGTGTACCACAATACTATGTCCTTGTTCTCAATCTCTCTATCCCTGCACATTCAAAATGCCAAAAACTCAATGAAACATTGGACCACTTTCTAAGACCTTGTTTAAATCCATAATATGTGCAAAATCTAATTTGAATTATTTAAAAAAAAATTGGAATGAAATGAAGAAAACTATTTCACTAGTGTGCAAATGAAAGTACTATAAGCAAAGTATTACAACAACAATATTATATTTTTATGTGCACTAAATGATGTACCTGAGACTCCAAATAGCTAAAGTATCATCACCTCTGCTACGATCAACATATAATCCTGAAGCCCATTTCTCAGATTTGTTGTATGGTGTGACCCATACATTATAATTGGTGAATGCAGCTCTTATTTGTGGATAATCATCAGGTGCCAAAAGTGGATGCACCACTGAACCTGGAAGCAAACGGTACCCAATTTTATTTCCAGGTTTTGTCTTTTTATTAGGATTTACTATTGCTAGTTCCAAAGGCTTGAACCCCAAGTTGATTTTGGCATCAGCTTCAGTTTTAGCGGTTTCACTCATAATCGTCCAATAGCTTTTCCTAGGAGAGCTATGATCTTTCACTCTTACAGCCTCCAAACTAGTCTTGACAAAGGAATTGGCTTCACCATCAATGTCAAGGTCAAGATAATAGGTCAAGAAGTGATCATGGCAGATACCAATTGTATAATCAGCTAGCAATGTGCCGTAGATATCTTCTTTGATTTGATCTGTGTGGGTGTATGTCCCTGCCTTAACCTCTAATATCCCAGTTAGCCCAACCTAGTTTAAAACAAAGATGTTATCATTGAATTAATAATACTTAACTTAACTAGTAATTACCATAAATTATAAATTAATAATTTATTTAACAGTTCATCAAAAAAAAAATTTCTTTAACATTGTTATGATAAATTTTAATGAGTTTAATTGATATGGATCTTGACACATCATTAAAAATATTGACTTTTATTCTAACAACTTAAAAGTCATTTATACCACAATTTTTGAATTGATTGTCAGAGTAAAAAAACTTTATACATACCAATTAAGCTCAATTTTAATTAGGAAATGAATTAAGCGATCCAAGTTTCATGCATGGACATTGTTACATGAAATCCATACCCCAAGCTTGATGCTACCACTTGGCTTAAATTCCCAATCTATAACATAGTCGTAGTTGCCCACAGTTGAGACTAGTCTCACAACCAGACTAACATCTGATCTGACTTCTGTTATCTGCCAAAAACACAATAAATATTTTTTTAATGTAAAAAAATTAAAATGAGAAAGTTAAATATATATATATATATATATATATATATATATATATATATATGGAGAATATAAGCAAACAAAAAATAATAATTGGAAGGGATGTATTCAAAATTTTGAAAAGTGTTATTGTTAAATTTGTAATAGAATTCCTTAATCAATGTGCTAGGGCACTAATTAACAAAGACAAGAAGAAGAAAAAAACTATAAAAGAAAAGAGAAAATGTTACCACTTCATCTGGGATTGCTATTTCTGTGTGACGCCACATAATATCACCAGCATACTTTTCAAAAATGCAAAAGGCATTAGGTATGTTTACAGGGGTACCATTTGATTTGAGGCAGCATAGGATGCATCTAGGAACACAGCATTTGCGGGGCAATCGGTCAAAGGCTGAAGTGAAGATGCAGATTCACCAAACCCAAACTCTCCAATATCAAAGTACGTTGTGTAATACCATTCCTCAGTTGGGTCTTGATATGGCACAAACACCTCTGATATGAATCCTCTGTATAGTACCTCACGATATTTTTTCTTCTCGAGATCATAAATTGAAGCCAGAGATATGATTGGGCCAGCCCGAATATCAAATCCCACATGAAAGACCCAGTTGCCCCAACTGATTGCAGAAAAAAATGGGTTAGCATTAGTATTAAAGATTTAAAGCAACGTAACAAAGCATAAGATGCAGCCAAAGTCAACGAGTGCACCGTGTGTTTTTTTTTTTTTAATCTTATTTGTATTCTTTATGAATTATTAAATATTATTGTTTGTTAGTTTTATAATAAATGTTTGAGAATGAAAAACAATAACGTAAAAAAAGAAAGAATAATAATTAGTTAACTCAGCTTGTATAATGCGACGGAGATTTGACCTCAGGAAATTATAATCATTTGTAAAATTCGTCTTTTTTTTAAAAAATTTTTGTAAAATTCGTCACGGTAGATGTTGAGTTGCTTCACACTTTCAAGATTCAAACCCATAATATTTCGGGTAAAATTTGATTAGGTCACTTTCATCAATCAATTATGTTTGAGTGAGTACATAATTTATGTTACTTATTTAAAAAAAATAATTTTTATATACCTAAATTAAAAAAATCATAACATAATATTTAATAATAGAAATATCACTAACTGTAGATCCCATAAAAACCTTGTATATATTATGGGTGTAAGAAGGTACCATGAATATGTGGTATGCAGTTATTTGATTTTTCCTCGTAGAAAGTTCAAAGTTCGATAAAGAAGGGAAACTGACTGGAAATTCACATATTATTGCCTTAGAATATAACAAAACAAAAAGTCAAAGACTCGATGAACAAATAAGAAGAAGATTCAAGAGTTATATATAGATTTTTATATTTTCAATTAATTACATGTAATTAAGATTCAAGAGTTATATGCATAGATTTTTATATTTTCAATTAATTACATGTAATTACATTTATGGGTGTTATGATGGGTGTTAGTTGGAAATGGGGTGGTTTTGTTTATTATACATATTAGCTACTACTTTGAAGTGTTTTTGATGTTTAGTTACTTTCTCAACCATTGGGCTAGCTTGGTAGTGTAGGTCTTGGTTGCATTGGTACCTAAATGTTTAAATCTCTTTCTTTGGTTAAACATCCTTTGTACTTGAGGTGAGTATCTCTTATACTCTCTATGGTGGCGTTTGGAAAAGTTTATCTAAGCCTCCTTTGACTTATCCGATAACATGTTTCTCATGCGGTGTGTTTTTGTAACTTATAAAAATAACTTATGACATCCCATAAGGAGTTTTTGACTTATTTTCATAAGTCATTTGGGAGAAAACATAGAATTATCATAAGAGCTTATGCACTAAACACATTCTCCGTGTTTTTCACTATTTGAATCCTCTCATGCCCCATTCTTTCTTTTTCTTTCTTTAAACGCTTATGGCATAAGCTCTCATGCGATAAGGTATTATGTAATAAGCTCTTAATTAAGTTGTTTACCCAAACGCACCCTATATCAATACATATCTTGGCTTATCAACAAAAAAAAAAAATACATTTATGGGTCTGGCCACTAATATAATTATTATGAAAATTAAATACGTAATTACATTATAGTATGTTAAAATTAAATCATAATAAATAACATGTTTTAAAAAATGTATCCAAAACACGGGACGGCTAAGTCAAGATTAGTAAAGTCATTTTTGGTTATTAGAAGAATATTTTAATGTACTTGGGGAAGTCTGTCTTGAGTTACAAACCATATAGAGAGAACAAGATATAGGCCTTGAGAGTGATTAAATTGCAAGAGTTGTTTTCATTTAAAATTTGTTTTTAGTTAGAAATATGTAGGTTTCGATAAGTTCATTAAATTATAAAATAGTTGGTTTTATAATAAAAAGTTGTTTTTAGATAAGCTAAAAGTTTAAAACTTATTTAAAAAGTTATTAAATTATGTTCAAATTAATAACATTCTTTCCATTTCATCCATGCAAAACTAATCACCAAACAAATGTTATTAAATTATATAAATAATTTCATAATCTTTTTGTAATTTACTATATAGAACTTTTTTTATACATAATCCAAATAAAATAGATTATATGAAAATTGTTTTTCAATAAACACATCCAATCATAAAAGTGATTCTATTATTATTGATTATAACTATAATAAATTATACATATAATTAATTATTGAAATAATTAATTTTTCGCGATTAATACAAACACTCGTATTTAGATCAATTCTGCAAAAGCCTCTTATTGAATTTCCATTATGTGTAAAGGCCACTATATTGGCAAACCTCCAAGGAAACCTCAATTGCGCATAGGCTTCCAAATTTTGTAGGTATTAATTTTTTACCTAAACATGTAACTTTTAACATATATGAAATTATATATGATAATAGATACACAAAAACGTGTGGTCAGAGTGGTTAGTAATTCGATCCATTTAACTATATGTTCAGTGTTTGAATCTTATCTTGATAATAATGAGAATAGAACTACATCTACGGGTATCCACGGTGGGATACTCTTGATTCCATCATGAACCTAAAAAAAATATGATAATATATATATATATATATATATATATATATATATATATATATTTATTTATATTTGACGCAAGATATGTATATTTTTTTGGTAATGTATATTTTAACCTAATATACATATCACTGCCAATATAACAAGTTTTGACTTTGTCCCAACGTGCATTGTGCTACTGCTGTCTGCTAACCCAAACTAGCTACGATTATTCATCATAAACAAATCCAAAAGAAATTATAATTAAGCTTACCTTACACTATGGCCATCAATTTTGAATCCAGGTCCCTCAGGTTGCTTCACAGCAACTCCCTTGAGCTTTGGACCGAAGGGTGGCTTCAGCTTTGACTCACGATACTCTGTGCCCTCCGCTTTTGGCACCGGAACCACAAACCTATCAGAGTAATCAACAATCTGCATCTCGTCAAGGTCAACCACGGCTGTTATCCCTTCCAATGGTCTCGCATACAAGTTAGCAGTGCCATTTGTGTAAAAGCACTTAATATTCAGAATCCTTTTGCTCTTGGCTTCTCCAAACCAACCAACAGAGTAGTCAGAGCAGACAACCTGAGATATGTCGAGACCCCTCTTCCTTACTGACTCCTTAAAGGGTCCATAGCTGAAGGGGAGCTTTATTGCAATGATTTGTTCGACAAAGGTTAGCATCGGGTAGCCATGGCCTTCGTAGACTTTGGTTCCTATGATGGAACGTGTTGGCAAGTCCACTATCATTTCTATGGATTGTTTTTGGAAGCGTGCAATGACGTAGAATTGGCGTGGTGGTAAGGTTTTGTTCTTGGTCTTTTGGTTTGAGGATAGCCATGTTCGGATGGTGGACTTGTCAGGCTCGTCCAACCCTACGTACTGAAAGGTGAGATTATTGTGGGAGGTGCTTGAGGTTGGGTATGCCTTTTGGACTATGGTTCGGACAAGGTTGAGCTCAGAAGGGGTTGGAGGGTCAAGTGGGTGAGGATGGCTGCATTCTGCATAGCTCAAAAAGATCGTGAGGATGAAGAAGATCAAGATCTTCATGGTTGCACTGTGTCCAGAAATCATGCCCTTTCTTGTTTAAATCCAAGTTAATCAAGACCTCCCTTAGTCAAGTGCTCGCGTTAGACAATAGACAAGCATTCGATTCATATATATATTATTATAACATAAATTAATATATATGAGGGAAAAAGCCTTGTCTTTCTATTCAACGAAAAAAAAGTTCTACATCTCCTATAATTTAAATCAATATTCACCGACCACACCTTAAGTAAGTACGTATCTGATTGGATAAGCGTTTAAAAAGAAAATTTTAAATGAAATTGATTTTGTAAAATCGATTTATTATAATTGATAGAGTTTGGAGTGAAGTGATTTATATTTTGATATTTTCATTTTGAAAGTAAATTTAATATAAAATTTAGTGTAAATTTTTTTACACAATGCAAAAGTTACATTTTATAAATTCTCTAATCAAAATCAATTCTACTTGACAAAATCACACACCTCATTTTTTTTATTAAAATCACGTTTGATAATGGGTCGAATAAATTCTAGAGATTTTCAACGTGAAACTAAATACACGCTAACAAAAAAAATTCTATTTATAATTAATTGAATTATCAACTACTTATAAGAATATACGAAGGTTTTATCTATGATTGCAACAGCCACCAAAATGATCCACCACACATAATGTTATCCACTTATTTTATCACTTGGTTTAGTCAAAGATGGGTCGGACTTTATAGGATAGCTTCTATAATGAAGCACTTTGCAATGTTTTACATGGGTGTACCATTAAATCAACCAATGATAGTAAGTTTCCAGTTTTTTCATTTTTTATTTTAAATTCTTTCATTTTAACACTTTTACCCTCATCTCCATCTCTTTGCTTCTGCCCTTCCTCCTCTGTCCACCATGACTGACTGGTTATGGTTATGGTGTCGCTGGCGAAGGGAGGAGACTTCATTCCTTCTCCCTTCCTCTACATGATTCACGCGTCGGTGCCGGATTTCACACTCTGGTTTGCGGCGACGGAACCACCACCCACCACCATCTCCTCCCACCCCACCCTCACCGTCCCGACTGCCATCCCAACTGCCACCGCTGCCACCATTATCAGATCTCGAACAGCTCAGATTGGGATTGGAAGGGAGTGAAGGCAGATCTGGGACCCATTTGATGAGAGAGAAGGATAGCAGATTAGGATTTGTTTGTTGTTCACCTCCTCACCATGTTGCTGTGTTCAGTGTATGTGGCTAAGATAAACTCATGTTCCAGATTGTTGCTACAAGATTGCAAAGTTAGTGGAACAGCTGCTGGAGGTAGCTCAAGAACAGCTCAAGGTATCAAATAGTGAAAATACAAGGTTAAGAGAGGAACTTAGGAATAGGTCATCCGGTGCTCATGAGTTGCAAGTTCAGCTTGAAGTGGCACAGGAAAATGTGGCCACATTAGAATCGCAGCTTTGCTGCAGATATTTTCTTTACATGTCTTGTGGACGGTGGTTGAACAGTGGGGGTTGTGGAGGAATGATAGTGGTTGGACAAGCTAGGATTTAAAATTTAGTTTTTTTCTGGATCAAATATTTTTTTAATAATAAATCTAATGGTTGAAAGTGGTGTTTCATCCATATACCATTTGCTAAGGTGCATGATAGCATTGGCCTTTATAAAAAAAGGTTGAAAAGTCAAAAACCCAAATGATAATCTATATAGTCCCGATGTTATCACTTGGGTGGTGCATCACTGCACCACTTTGATAGATGATGCATCATAGAAGGCACCATGTATGAATCCTTGTTGAAAATTTAGGAGGAGAGAATGGGAAACTTCATTAATACATGGAAAATATATCAAGTCTTGTACAAGACTCATACGACAGCTTAATCCAATAAGGCAATAGAGCTTAAGGCTGCTTTATACCACTTGCTTTGATACCACTTGTTGGATTTATACTTGATAATAAAAGTGATAATAGTTGGGAGCACGAATCATGTGGTAAGGAATATAATTTGACAGATGGATAAAAGAGGTTTGAGAGGAATAAATAGAAGAAGCTTTCATTCAAGTTCCTCTATATTACAAGTGGTTGTATATTGCCTATTTATAGGCATAGATCACCAATGATGAGGTGGTTTGAAATTTCTAAAGAACTCTCATGATTCTTTTACAACTTCTAGTTACATGATAACATGATTTTATATAGCTTAAAACCATGTCCTCATTGCAATTATTCATTGATTTTTGGCTATTAAAGAGATGGATTCTCATAACTTTGATTACTTTTGTAGATTATTAAGAGTGGACTAAGTTGGAGCTTAATTGGAGGGAAAATGGCATTTTTGGAGCTTAAAAACGGGGTGAATTAAGAGTTGGGGCATGAGACGCAGCTGTACACAACTGTGTCTCCAAAAAGTGGACGTTTCTCTCATGGAGTTCGACACAGTTGTGTCTCCATATAGACACAGCTGTGTCTAATCGTCGCATACGCTGTTCTTCCAAGAGACACAGCTGTTTCTCCTAATAGACACTGCTGTGTCTAGTCCCTGGAGCACGGTTTTGCCAAGAGACACAGCTGTGTCTCCTGTTAGACACAGCTGTGTCTATTCTGTTTGTTCTGAAAATATCAGTTTACCTTTTTTATTTTAGTTTTAAATAGGGTGAGAACCGTGGTAGAGGGGACGATCTTACGATCTTTTGTTGGAGAGGTGGTGACGGCAAAAACAATGTTCTTGGGGGTTTTAGCTATTTTGGAGAGTTCTTCCAAACCTTTGGAGCGATTTAAGAGCAAGGCAATGCGCTTGAAGAATCATAGTGGAGATTACTACTGTAAAAGGGGTTCTTTTTCTTTGTTTCTTCATGTACCTTTATTTGGATTTGGTTCTCTTTTATTATATGGATAGCTAAATACCATTACTAGGGTTATGGTGGATCTTGCTACTTGAAACTCTTTTCCTAATTTAATATGATTTCATGATTTTGCTTTCATATAGATTATTCTATTGCTTTAATTCATGTTAAGTTTTGATCACTCTTGGCGTGTTTGAGTTGATTGATTGATCGGCGGCCGTACCACAATTAATTGACAGACATATAGAATAATCGATGTTAGGATTATTGCATGATCAAACTTTAATCCTAGTATTTCAATCAGGTTAATCAATTAGATTAATCAACCTCTCCGTGCTTTATGCTTTCTCAGGATTTGAATTTCTTACATGACCAAATAGGAAATTAATTCGGGGAAAAGATTATTAATAGCGAATGACCAAACGTATTAATAGAAATCGTTGAGGGATTGATATATGTTGCTTAATTCAAAAATCATAAAGAATTAGGAATTGGGAATTAAAAGTGCATGTGAAACCTTGACCCTAGACTTTCTCATAATTGAATCCTCCTTTCTGTATATTTGTGTCCTTGCTTGCGAACTCTTGTCTTTGTTGTTCCTTTCTAAAATTCATCATTTCACCAATTTGATTTGTCTAAATAACATAAGAATTTCTCTCGTTTGGTAATTATTAATTAATCCCTGTGGGTACGATATCTGGAACTCAAATTCCTTTATTACTATTGTGACAGGGTGCACTTGTCCTAAGTGTGTTCTGCACGCATCAAGTTTTTGACGCCGTTGCCGGGGATTTATTTAGTAATATCAGATAAAAGAGATTCTAGTTAATTTAGACGCCATTTCAAAAAAAAAAAACTATTATTGTCTTCCTTTGATTCTTGTATGCTAACGCGTTCTCAATCTCCTGACTTGCAGTATAATCCTGAAATAGAAAGAACCGCACGGAGAAATCGAAAGCAAGCTAGAGAAGGGAGAAACATGGCTGAGCGAATGACATTAGGAGATTATTTCACACCCACTGCTGAATTAACCGATAGCATTGCTAATCCGGCTGTGGAGGCCAATAATTTTGAGATCAAGCCAGCTCTGATCTCCATGATTCAGGCTTCTGTGCAATTTGGGGGGTCACCTTCTAAAGACCCCAATGCTCACTTGAAGAAATTTTTGAGGATCACAGAGACTGTTAAGTTCAATGGTGTTTCCACGGATGCTATCAGGTTGAGGTTGTTTCCATTCTCCTTGACAGACAGAGCCATTTTATGGTTGTCTTCTTTACCGGGAGGTTCAATCACTACTTGGGATCAATTGACTCGCAAGTTCTTTATCTGATATTACGAACTTTGCACAATATGAGCATGAGTCCTTGTATGAAGCTTGGGAGCACTTTCAAGATTTGATTAGGAGATGCCCACATCATGGTTTTCCGGTGTGGCAACATATTCAGATGTTTTATAATGGACTTTCTTCTCAGAATAGATCCAGTATTGATGCTGCATGTGGAGGAAGTATCTGTAAGAAAACTCCTGAAGAGGCGTATGCTTTGATTGAAGAGGTGGCTGCCAATAATTACCAGTGGCCATTAGGTGATAGACATGTAGTCAAGAGGCCAGCTGGAGTTTATCAAGTGGAATCAAGTGCAGCTCTGGAGCTTAAATTGGAAGCTATCACTAAGAAATTGGAGACGTTGATGCAAGCACAGACACAATCCATACCTGCATCTCCTGTTCCTTGTGATCATTGCGGAATGGTAGGACATGAGAGCATAGACTGCCAAGTGGGTAATCCTTTCGCCCAACCAGCTGAGGAGGCTAAGTATGTTGGCAATTCCAACCGGAATCAGAATGATCCATTTAGTTCTACTTATAATCCTGGTTGGAGGAACCATCCCAACTTCTCTTACAGAGGTCAACAGAAGGGCCAAAATTAGAATGTCTATAGACCACCACATTTGCAAAATCAAGGTCCTAGACAAGAAGATAGAAAGCCGAGTCTTGAAGACACAATGATGAAGTTCATAGAGAAGACTGATGGTAGAATCCAAACATTGGAAAATCAGGTGTCTACTCTTGCAACCTTAATGTCTCAAAGGGTGCAAGGTACACTACCCACTCAAACTGAACCTAATCCAAAGGAGCAAGCTAAAGCTATCACCCGTAGGAGTGGCAAAGAGTTAAGTGCAGCACCTCAAAAGGGAGAACAAGTGGTTGCAAAAGAAAAGAAAGCTCTTATTGAAGGGAGCACTTCTGAAGAGGGTGAAAAAGGTAAGGTTGATCATGAGCAAAAAAAGGTAAACATCCCTTTCCCTCAAAGGTTAAAAGATGAACATCATGATAAGCAATTTGCTAGATTTATGGAAATTTTTAGCAAATTGCATATAAATATTCCATTTGTTGAAGCTATATCTCAAATGCCCAAATATGCAAAGTTTTTGAAAGAAATAATTTCTAATAAAAGGAAATTAGAGGGCTTTGAGTTGGTGAGGTTGAACGAGGAATGCTCTGTTATTCTTCTTAAGAAACTACCACCTAAATTGAAAGATCCAGGGAGTTTTACTATTCCTTGTTCCATTGGTGATTCTTATTTTGAAAAAAGCATTATGTGATTTGGGTGCCAGTATAAATCTAATGCCTTTCTCTGTCTTTAGAAAACTTGGCATGCAGGAACCTCAGCCCACTAACATCTCATTGCAGTTAGCAAACAGATCCATCACTCACCCACGTGGTATTGTGGAAGATGTTTTGGTTAAAGTCGACAAATTTGTTTTCCCTGCAGACTTTGTTGTTTTGGACATGGAAGAAGATGAGGAGGTCCCAATTATTTTGGGAAGACCTTTCTTAGCAACGGGGAAGACGTTAATTGATGTCCAACAAGGGAAGTTGACTTTACGCTTTGGTGATGAAGAAGTTGTTTTTAAAGTCTTTAATTCTATTAAAAAACCTTCTTCTTTTACTTCCTGTAATTTTATTCAGTATGTTGATGTCACTGATGTGGTTGTTTCTAGCAACTTTCAGGATCTAAGGATAGAGGATGCTTTGGAGAAAATTCGTACTATAGAGGATCATGATATATTGGTGGGCAATGAAGATGAAGAGATTTTGTTATATCTTGGAGCTCATCAATTGAAAGGAAAATGGAGAGATCGCCGGTTTGAGGAGTTGGAAAAGGGCAATGCTCCAAAGCCCAAGCCTTCGATTGAAGAAGCCCCCGAGCTTGAATTAAAACCTCTCCCCTCAAATCTTAAATATGAATTTTTGCAACCTCCCTCTTCTTTGCCAGTAATTATTTCCGCTGCTTTGACAGATGCCATGGAGGAACAACTCATGAGAGTTTTGAGGGATAACATGGAAGCCTTTAGGTGGACAATTCATGACATCAAGGGTATTAGTCCCACCATTTTCACTCACAGGATTTATATGGAGGATGATTATGAGCCTCGAGCACTACCTCAGCACCGCCTCAACCCGAACATGAAGGAGGTGGTTAAAAAGGAAGTGATCAAACTTCTTGATGCAGGTATTATCTATCCTATTTCTGACAGTAAATGGGTAAGTCCTGTCCAATGTGTTCCTAAAAAGGGAGGTGCCACTGTCATGGAAAATGATAATAATGAACTCATAGCGATAAGGAAAACAACGGGGTGGTGCATGTGCATTGATTATAGAAAATTAAATGAAGCCACTAGAAAGGATCATTTTCCTCTACCTTTTGTAGACCAGATGCTTGAAAAATTAGCAGGGCAAGAATATTATTGTTGTTTAGATGGGTACTCCGGTTATATGCAAATACCAGTGGCATTACAAGATCGAGAGAAAACAACTTTTACTTGCCCATATGGTACTTTTGCATATAAAAGGATGACATTTGGTTTATGCAATGCCCCTGCCACTTTCCAAAGGTGCATGATGGCAATTTTTTCTGATTTAATTGAGGAATGCATCGAAGTTTTTATGGATGATTTTTCTGTCTTCGGTTCCTCATTTGATAATTGTTTGCATAATTTAAATATGGTATTGAAAAGATGCAGGGACACTAATTTTGTGCTAAATTGGGAAAAGTGTCAATTCATGGTGCAAGAGTGTATTATTTTGGGGCACAAGGTATCCACCAAAGGTATTGAGGTAGATCCTGCCAAGGTAGAGGTGATTGTAAAATTACCTCCCCCGAATTTTGTGAAGGCAGCGCGTAGTTTTTTGGGACATGCAGGTTTTTACAGGAGATTTGTTAAAGATTTTTCTAAAATTGCTAAGCCCATGACAGACCTTTTGGTTAAAGATGCCACTTTTGATTTTTCTGATCTGTGCTTAAAGGCATTTAATTTACTGAAAGAAAAATTAGTTAGTGCCCCTGTTGTTGTGGCCCCTGATTGGACTCTTCCTTTTGAGTTGATGTGTGATGCCAGTGATATTGCTGTGGGGGCAGTTCTGGGTCAAAGGAAAGATAAGGCATTCATACTATATACTATGCTAGCCGCACTCTAGATGATGCTTAAAAGAATTACACTACCACAGAAAAAGAGTTGCTAGCAGTAGTATTTGCTTTTGACAAATTTCGTCATTATCTTGTCCTTTCAAAGGTTGTTGTCTATACTGACCATTCTGCTATTAAGCATTTGCTTGAAAAACAGGATGCGAAGCCTCGGTTGATTAGATGGATTCTTTTGCTCCAAGAGTTTGATTTGGAAATTAGAAATAAAAAGGGGACAGAGAATCTTGTGGCAGATCACCTGTCACGTCTTGATCAGAGTGCGATGCAACCTTCATATGATGGGGAAATCAAGGAAGTGTTTCCTGATGAGCATCTCTTGGCTATTTCCACTGCTCCATGGTATGCAGACATTGTTAATTATCTCGCTGGTAAGGTTGTCCCTACACACTTCTCTTATCAACAGAAGAAGAAACTTTTTTTGATGCTAAACACTATATGTGGGATGAACCTTATTTGTTTAAAATATGTGGGGATAAAATGATTAGACGTTGTGTGCTTGCCGACGATATACCTTCTATTCTTGAACATTGTCATTCTAGGGAGACTGGGGGTCACTTTGGCCCGAATAGAACTGCATATAAAGTTTTACAATGTGGGTTTTATTGGCCTACCATCTTTAAAGATGCACTTGAATTTGTGAATGCTTGTGATAGTTGCCAGCGTAGCGGTAATATTTCTAGGCGACAAGAGATGCCCTTGAATAATATTATGGTGTGTGACATTTTTGATGTTTGGGGAATTGATTTCATGGGACCTTTTCCTAAATCCTTTTCAAATGAGTATATTCTTGTTGCTGTGGATTATGTTTCTAAATGGATGGAAGCAGTGGCCTTACCCACTAATGATGATCGGGTTGTGGTTAAATTTTTGAAAAAAAAATATGTTTACACGATTTGGCACGCCTAGAGCAATCATAAGTGATGGTGGCACCCATTTTTGCAATAAACAATTTGAAAATCTCTTTAGCAAATATGGTGTCACCCATAAAATAGCCACTCCCTATCACCCCCAGACAAGCGGTCAAGTGGAAATTTCTAATAGGGAATTGAAGAGGATTTTGGAAAAAACTGTTAGTGCATCCAGAAAAGATTGGTCTTTAAAATTGGATGATGCATTATGGGCATACAGGACTGCATTTAAAACTCCTATTGGTATGTCTCCTTACCATCTTGTCTTTGGTAAGGCTTGTCATTTACCTGTTGAGCTAGAGCATAAAGCATATTGGGCACTAAAATTTCTTAATTTTGATGCACAACTTACAGGTGAAGAGCGGTTGCTCCAACTTAATGAATTGGATGAGCTTCGTCTTGGAGCTTATGAAAATGCCAAGTTGTATAAGGAGCGAACAGAAAAAATGGCATGATAAGCGCATTCAGCAGCGTGAGTTTCATATTGGTGAAAAAGTTTTAATTTATAACTCACGTTTACGTCTTTTTCCAGGAAAATTGCGCTCACGTTGGTATGGGCCTTACACCGTGACACAAGTTTTTCCATCTGGTGTGCTTGAGGTTTCTAAGGATGATGCTAGCACTTTCAAGATCAATGGACAACATGCTAAACATTATGAGGGGGGTGTTCTTCATTTGAAATATGTTACCCGCCTTCAGGATTGACTACCTCTATGCTGATCGTCAAGCTCAAGATGTTAAACAAGCGTTGCACAGGAGGCAACATGTGTTTCTAAACCTTTTTATCCTTTTTATTTTATTTTGTTATCTTAGGACTTAAGTGTAGGTGGGGAGGATTTTCTTTTCTTAATTTGTGTTTATTTCTCTTTGCTTTAAAAATGAAAATAATAATAATAAATAAATAAATAAAACTTAAAGGGAGACACAGTTGTGTCTCTGAATGACACAGTTGTGTCTCATCAACTTTGACGCTAAAGGAAGCGTCTTTAAAAAAAAAAACTTAAAGGGGGACACAATTGTGTCTCTGAATGACACGGCTATGTCTCATCAACTTTGACTCTAAAGGATGCGTCTTTAAATAAATAAAAAAACTTAATTTTATAAACAACCCACGCAATTCAGGAGGTTAAAACTCCTATTCCTCTTCTCTACCTTATCTCCCCATCTCTCTTTTTCGTCCCTGTCTGTCCAAAAGCCACCACCCACACTTGTTCCTTGCTCACTTCATCACCGCCGCACGCACCTCCGCCTTGCCTGGCCGTCACCGCCGTGGGCCATCACCTCCGCCTGACCATCACCATCGTGGGCCGCTGCTGTTCATCACCGCCGCATGCACCTCCGCCTTGCCTGGCCGTCACTGCCATGGGCCATCACCTACGCCTGGCCGTCACCTCCGTGGGCCACTGCTGTTCATCACCGCCGCGCAATTCTCCTCCACGCGTTCATGCTCCGCCGCGCGTCCGTCTCTGCTGCTGTTATACGCTGCTCCATCTCTCATTGGGTTTCTTGATTTGGGGTTTGGGGCACCATTGGGGTTAAGGTTGTTTGTGTTATACTGTATTCATCCCCTCTACCAGGTATACTCCTCTAGATTAACCTTTTTCTGGTATCCACTCCCTCTTTTACTTACTGAATGTTGAACATGATTTGCGATTTGGAGGTGGGGTGAGATTGCTTGTTACCATTGCCATATATTCTTGATTTGGCTTGCAGCTCTTAATTTAGGACTTTTTCTGGATTGTTATGGCTGTTACCTGTTCTGCTGAACTGGGTTTGAACTTGCTTGATTACTATTGTGACTGTGCTAACTTACTCATATTAATCAGCTATCAAATCTCCATAGTATCTTGATTTTGGGGATTTTTGGGATTGCAGACCTGCAGTGCTGTTAGTTTCATTCTGCTTCCTTTGGTATTCTGAAACGAGTGTAGTTGTTACTTACTTGACATTCTACACATATTAAGGCTGGATTACTGCTGAATGCATGTCTGTGAACTTTGAATTATCCTGATGATTATGTTGTTTTGGTGCTCTTGTATTTTATTTTGTTATGCTCTTAGGTATGATGGGGATTAACTTATGCATTATTGCTTGGTTCTTTGGACTGATATAGTAATTTTGCATTTTCAAGAACTATGTCGCCCAAGCGTCAGCGCCCTACTGATAGGGCCAGTACTTCTCGAGTTGCTCTTCCTAATGTCTCTGTCGCCCACACGCTGGTATTTGAATCTTCTGTGCATCAGGAGCGATTTGAAATACTTCAGAAGTTCCAGCTTGTCCCAGCCAAATGGCTCGATGCTCAGACCATTGATGACTTTGGTGTCCGTAGGCAGATGGAGGGTTATTTATGTAGCGCCGGATGGGAGCATCTAGCTGCCATTCACTATGATGCTTATCGAGAGCCCACTCTCGAATTTTGGGTGACATTGAACTTTGATTGCTCGGTGCAAAGCCCGGAGGAGCCTGCTACCATAGGATTCCGTCTTAATCGTGCAACTTTTGCATGTCACTGACTGAGTTTAATATTCACATGGGCTTTGAGACATCTGCTACGTGCGGACCTGACCTACCAGGGGGGCCTATTTTCTCCTCCGCCTGATTTCTTTGATGCCATCTTTTGGACAGAGATTAGACGGCCAGGACAGCCTTATAATCCTAGTCAGAGTAAGGCCTCTATGCTTTGTGACCCCGTGCTCCGATGGTTGCATCAATTCATATCTCATGGCATTAATGGTCGTTCTCAGAGCACGGCCGTTGTGACTAAGATGGACTTGTTCTTTCTATGGTGCTTAGTGCATGGCAACCGCTGCAACCTGGGATACTTATTCTTGCAGCATCTGAGGAAACAGGAGAAGCCCAAGGGTAGGGACCAACAACGATATTTTACCTCGGGTTCCTACATTACACATCTGGCTCGTAACCTTGCTGCCTTGCACCCGGATGTCACACATGCAATCCCCATGGAGCCTATTGATCGAGACTTGTTACTTCGTATGGGTGTTGTTCATCAGGTCCGACCCGGGCATTTTGCATTACTTAGAGCTGCTCCAATTGACCCTCAGGAGGTCGATGTAAATGATGGTGATGATGACGATGTTCCTGCACCGCCTCCTACTATGGACGATATTGTGGCTCGCTTAGATCATATGGAGGTAGATATTCATCGACGACTTGACCAGCTCTTCCAGTTGATTGAGGCTCGCTTGCCGCCTCCTCCATTTCATTGACTGTATTTCTCTCCTTCGTCCTCTGATGACCTTCACCATGTGCCGAATCACTTCAGGGAAGTTTCACTCTTCTTTCTCTTTTGGTGGTGGTTTTATTTTTGCTATCTTGACATTGAGGACAATGTTGGGTTTAAGTGTAGGTGGTGGGGTACCGATTAATTACCCCATTTATTTTTGAAAATGTGAAGAACTACACTTGAGTATTGTGCATAATTAGGCAAGATGTGACTTTGAATTTTTGGAATTAATGTTAGGCAGATAGGGATATTTTTCGAAGGGCGCTTCATTGCTTATGAGAGATTGTTTTGCTAAGTAATCTTTTTCTAGTTTGATATGACATGATGTGACCCTAGTTGAAAATTAGCATGTTTGCTTGCATTTGCTTTTCTTCTCAACTTAGCCCCAGAAAGTGAGTTTTGAGCCAAATTGATTGGATTTTCATTTTGAATCCAAATTTCTTTTGGAAGTGATACTTCTCTAGGTTTATGTGTTCCAGAACTTTCTTTGATATCTTGTTAAGACTTCAATAATTCGCATGCATGCTTGAAGGTGATTAAGGCAATTAGGATTTATTTTTCTTGACCTCCTGAGTTGCGTTGACAAAATTATTCCCTTAGTTGCCCCATTTGAGCTTGATTTGAAATTTCCTTGCTTTCCCCTTTTTGAGAATTTCAGGTTGAATGTATTTGATTATTTTGATCATTCTTGACATTGGGTGAAGCATGCAAATGGGTTGATAAAAGGTCATTGAAGGTTATTTGTGTGTTGATGGATAGAAAAGCAGAAAGCGAAAAAAAACAAAACAATACAAAAAAAGAAAAAAAGGAAGAAAGAAAGAAAAATCAATCCATATGGATTCAAATAAAAAAGTATGATAAAAGGGAAATCTTTGGTGAAGTATAATGGAAATAAGGTTGGAAGTGAAAGATTATTATGTGCTTGTGCATTGAGTTTCACTTGTTTTCTTTTCAACCTGATTTTACTATGTTGTGACTTATCCTATTATCTTCATCCTTTTTATCCTACCCATTATTGTTCCTCGTAGCCCCGTTACAACCATTGCAAGTCCTTTTGATTCATGTTGTGCATGTGAATAAGAAAGTGGAGATGAGATTGACAATCAAGCTTATGGTAACGCATCTTCCTAGAAGAAGTTTGGAGTGATCTCTTTGTCCTTAATCAGTTGAGTGATGGAAAGTTGAGTGACCTTATTTGTTGATTAGGAAGTGATGCTAGTTAAACTCAAGCTTCTAATTGTACTAGGGGCTGATTGCTCATATTTGACTGATTTTGATCATTGGCTCGACTGAATTCATTTGTTATGAAAGCCCTTTGATTTATGTCTCTGGAAGTTGAAGTTAGTCCCGAGTTTAATGTTATTTCTTTGCTTGAGGACAAGCAAAACTCAAGTGTAGGTGGTTTGATAACATGATTTTATATAGCTTAAAACCATGTCCTCATTGCAATTATTCATTGATTTTTGGCTATTAAAAAGATGGATTCTCATAACTTTGATTACTTTTGCAGATTATTAAGAGTGGACTAAGTTGGAGCTTAATTGGAGGAAAAATGGCATTTTTGGAGCTTAAAAACGGGGTGAATTAAGAGTTGGGGCATGAGACACAGCTGTGTGTCCTGATAGACACAGCTGTGTGTCCTGATAGACACAGTTGTGTCTCCAAAAAGTGGGCGTTTCTCTCTCATGGAGTTCGACACAGCTGTGTCTCCATATAGACACAGCTGTGTCTAATCGTCGCATACGCTGTTCTTCCGAGAGACACAGCTGTGTCTCCTAATAGACACAGTTGTGTCTAGTCCCTGGAGCACGGTTTTGCCAAGAGACACAGCTATGTCTCCTGTTAGACACAGATGTGTCTATTCTGTTTGTTCTGAAAATATCAGTTTTACCCTTTTTATTTTAGTTTTAAATAGGGTGAGAACCGTGGTTGAGGGGACGATCTTACGATCTTTTTTTGGAGAGGTGGTGACGGCAAAAACACTGTTCTTAGGGGTTTTACCTATTTTGGAGAGTTCTTCCAAACATTTGGAGCGATTCAAGAGCAAGGCAAGACGCTTGAAGAATCAGAGTGGAGATTACTACTGTAAAAGGGGTTCTTTTTCCTTGTTTCTTCATGTACCTTTATTTGGATTTGGTTCTTTTTTATTCTATGGATAGCTAAATACCATTACTAGGGTTATGGTGGATCTTGCTACTTGAAACTCTTTTCCTAATTTAATATGATTTCATGATTTTGCTTTCATATAGATTATTCTATTGCTTTAATTCATGTTAAGTTTTGATCACTCTTGGCGTGTTTGAGTTGATTGATTGATCGACGACCGTACCGCAATTAATTGACAGACATATAGAATAATCGATGTTAGGATTATTACATGATCAAACTTTAATCCTAGTATTTCAATCAGGTTAATCAATTAGATTAATCAACCTCTCTGTGCTTTATGCTTTCTCAGGATTTGAATTTCTTACATGGCCAAATAGGAAATTAATTCGGGGAAAAGATTATTAATAGCGAATGACCAAACTTATTAATAGAAATCGTTGAGGGATTGATATATGTTGCTTATTCAAAAATCATAAAGAATTAGGAATTGGGAATTAAAAGTGCAAGTAAAACCTTGACCCTAGGCTTTCTCATAATTGAATCCTCCTTTCTGTATATTTGTGTTCTTGCTTGCGAACTCTTGTCTTTGTTGTTCCTTTCTAAAATTCATCATTTCATCAATTTGATTTGTCTAAATAACATAAGAATTTCTCTCGTTTGGTAATTATTAATTAATCCCTGTGGGTACGATATCTGGAACTCAAATTCCTTTGTTACTATTGCGACAGGGTACACTTGTCCTAAGTGTGTTCTACACACATCATTACATGTTTAATGTGCTAAATGCTAGAACATTCTAGACAATTACCACCACTTGGTTTATGCTGCATAGGTGTAGAACCTTCTACAAATTGTGCATCATTTCCTACAATCCCTCAAAATTGATCTATTTTATCGAAATGCAAACTCAGCTAACGTTTGAGAAGTACAGTTAGGCCAGTGGACAGGTTTTGGTACTTTTGTTTTAAGGACTGGGTTCCTCTCAAAGAAATTGGTTGGCCTTAGCTCAAATCCACCGCTCAACGTTGGCATAACTGGAAAATCTTCCTGTGAAGGAACATGGTGTAATCCCATTGTGTACCACAATACTATGTCCTTGTTCTCAATCTCCCTATCTCTGCACATTCAATCATCAATATTCACATCTCACAATACCAAAAATTGGACCATTTCTCAAACCATGTAATATATTGTTCCAAGTATGTGCAAAATTCGTGTTGAATGATTTTTTAAAAAAAGGTTAGGATGAAATCACGAAGAATATCAACAATTTATAAAGTTGTATTTAAGAAGTGTGAGGGTGCAAATACTAGTAATCCACATTACTCAATCAAGATATAGTAAGCGACACACCTGAGACTCCAAACAGCTAAAGTATCATCACCTCTGCTACGATCAACATATAATCCTGAAGCCCATTTCTCAGATTTGTTGTACGGTGTGACCCATATATTATAATTGGTGAAGGCACCTCGTCTTTGTGGATAATCATCAGTCAACAAAAGTGGTTGTGCCACTAAGCCTGGAAGTAAACGGTACCCAATTTTATTTCCTGGTCTTGTCTTTTTATTAGGATTAACCACTGCTAACTCAAAAGGCTTCATCCCCAATTTCATCCTGGCATCAGCTTCAGTTTTAGCGGTTTCACTAACAGTAGTCCAATAACTTTTCCTGGGTATGGTGTGATCCTTTACTCTTGCTGTCTCCAAACTAGTCTTAACAAAGGAGTTGGCTTGACCATCAATGTCAAGGTCAAGATAATAGGTAAAGAAGTGGTCATGGTAGACACCAATGGTATTATCAGCCAGCAATGTGCCGTAGATATCCTCTTTGATTTTATCTGTGTTGGTGTATGTCCCAGCCTTAATCCCTAATATACCAGTAAGCCCAACCTATTTTTAAAATAAAGCATGCAGTTAGCATGTTCAAATATAAATGCGACAGTTAAAAAAACAGACATCTATTTCATTTGTTTCAGTTATTCATTTAAAGGGAAATGCAGACTTTCATGTTTTTGTGGTCACATGGCAGGTAAAAAAGAGAGACATAAACACAAATTTATATAAGAAATTTCAAAAAAAATTAATGAGTCCATTAATAAATATTTATGTGTTTATCTCACTTCTTTAATTGAATCACATGACAAAAAATGATATTAAGAGGAGCTATTCTTGTATGAGAAAAAGCTAAGATTTGCACATTAAGTAGCACATATGAATAAATCATTTTTATTTTTATTTTTAAAATGCCATTTACTAAGAATCATGGGTGTTTATAGGACCTAATCTTATATTCTGACAAGGTTATTTGCTTTAATCTAAATCTGACCCGAACTTGATAATATTTGTGACAAAACTAAGTCAACCAATATGTCAAACCAGTTTTAAGTGACCCAAAATGTGAACCCTACCCGAAAATATAGGGTTTAATTTATAAAATCCAAACCCATCTTAATTAGGTTGGGTTTGGATTATGGATGGGATTGATCTTCAACATCCCTGCAAACAACAAAATTAAAGCCAGTTTCACAAGAAATAACTAGTGAGCCAGCTATGTTTCTCCAAAATTTGCTACCACGAGCTTGAATAAAGAAATTAAGGATCCAAGTTTCACGCATGCTATATAACATTTGGAGATTGTTGCATGAATCCATACCCCAAACTTGATGCTACCACTTGGCTTAAATTCCCAATCTATAACATAGTCATAATTGCCCACAGTTGAAACCATTCTCACCACTAGGCTTACATCTGGCCTAACCTCAGCTATCTGCCAAAAACACAACAAATATTTTATCAACTGGAAAAAAAAAAGTAAATAGAACAAGAATGCCATAAAGAAAACGTTACCACTTCATCTGGGATAGCAATTTCTGTGTGACGCCACATGATATCACCAGCATACCTTTCAAATATGCAGAAGGCATTAGCAATGTTTACAGGGGTACCATCTGAGCCAGCATAGTATGCGTCTAGGAACACCGCATTTGCAGGACAATCAGTTAAAGGCTGAAGTGAAGACGCAGATTGTCCAAACCCATATTCCCCACAATCAAAGTACGTTGTGTAATACCATTCCTCAGCTAGGTCTTGATATGGCACAAATAGCTCTGATATGAATCCTCTGTATAGCACCTCACGATATTTCTGCTTTTCAATATCATAAATTGAAGCTAGAGAAATAATTGGGCCAGCCCGAATGTCGAATCCCACATGGAACACCCAGTTGGCCCAACTGCTTGCAGAAAAAGAAAGATGAATGGTCAACAATAAATAAGAGGAATGACCTAAAAATAAAAACAAGGCAAATTAGGTAGATTTTTTTTTTTGGTAATCATGATATAGCTACATAGTATCTGGGTTCTCTCCTCTCAACCAGATTTTTCTCCATACACAAGAGACATGATTCGAACTTGTATAAGGTGCCCAAGTCCCTTACCACTTGAACCAACCAAATGTTGATGGCAAATTAGGTAGATTGGTCCTATACATTTATTTTATTTTTCATATTGGTCCTATAAGTTTTTTATTTTTCAAATTGGTCCTATACGTACGTTCCGTTTCACATTAGTTATTTTCGTCAGTTTTGACCTAATAGATTCAAATCAAATGTCACGTATCGGACTAAGTTGATAGCCACATCAGATCAAAACTGACGACGTTAGGTCAAAATTGACGGAAAGAACTAATGTAAAAACGAAATGTAACATGTAGGACCAATTTGAAAAATAAAAAACTTATAGGATCAATATGAAAAATAAAATAAATGTATAGGAACAATTTATCTATTTTGCCTAAAAATAATAAGAGGAAGCCATGCTAGTAATTTGAATATTTTCCAGAAATAATTGAATTATACTATCTTGCATAAACATTCAATCCAGTTTGTTTTTCAAAATATATTTTCTTACTGTAAGGTGATATGTTGATCATATTTTTTACGCATTTAAGATCCAAGTCTACGTCCATAACTGCTAACTGCCAAACTAATCCTTTGAGTTTTAAACTTAGTTAGCATTTGGTATCTGGAATGTTTTATTTTCAGGCAAAGTGTATTTTTGGGAATGTGATTCATGTGAATAAAGTTTTCTCACATTCACACATGATAATAAAGTTTTCCCAAATTTATAACTATCATTCACTAATTTTATTCCTGTGAATCTTTTATGTCTGAGAATAAATCTTTAAAACTTATAACAAACATGAGAAAACTTTATTCTCATGCCAATATTCCCGGGAATATTTTTTTTAAAACTTGTATCAAACGCTACCTTACGGTCTTATATGCTTGTAGTGCTTTCCTTATAGGAATGGTACCATTTGATATAGGAAATAATTTTTGTACACAAAATGAGAACACCATGAGATGTCCTTTTTATTTTTTGGGTGTATTTTCGAGAAACGTGTATACAAAGGAGTAAAAAAATAAGTGAGATATAGAGATAAACATATACAATATCACATACAAAATCCAAAATTTATGTTCAAATATCATAACTCATTTGATATATACATACCCCGCTAGATCAGTTTATGGTCAAATTACTATCGTAACTATATACTAACTTTAGGAAGAAATAAAAGTACTATATATACGAATGGAATTAATTTAACATTCCAACTTTGCGAGACTTAGGGTGCGTTTGGATAGACAACTTAATTAAGAATTTATCACATAAGACCTTATCGCATGAGAGCTTATGTCATAAGCGCTTAAAGAAAGAAAAAGAAAGAAAGGGGCATGAGAGGATTCGAATAGTGAAAAATATGGAGGGGGTGTTTAGTGCATAAGCTCTTATGATAATTTCATAAGCTTCTCCCAGTGACTTATGAAAATAAGTCAAAAACTCCTTATGGGATGGCATAAGTTATTTTTATAAGCTCTGCCAAACACACTGCATAAGAGCTTATGTCATCAGATAAGTCAAAAGGAGCTTAAATAAGCTCTTCCAAACGCCACCTTAGTAGTAGCAACCAAGTTTTGCCTCACCACAAATAACTGTTCACAGTTCTTTTACACAAAAATAGATTTCAAGAAAAACCATAGATAACAAACCACAAGGGTACCTGCAATGCAAATAATTAAGCACAGGGAATAGACCAAGATTAAGACAACAATTATTGAAAATGAAATGACAAAAATCAAGTCCAATCTATAATAAAATATAATTAATTATATGACCTCACAGAGTGACCATCAATCGTGAATCCAGGTCCACCATGTTGCTTGACAGCTATACCCTTAAGCTTTGGGCCAAAGGGTGGCTTCAGCTTAGAAGCTAGGTACTCTGTGCCCTCTGCTTTTGGCACCGGAACCACAACTCTATCCTTGTAATCAACAATCTTCATGTCATCCAGGTCAACTACCATTACAACCCCTTCTATCGGCCTCGCATACAAATTAGCACTACCATTTGTGAAATAACACTTAACCTTCACAGTCCTTTTGGTCTTGGCTTTTCCATACCAACCAATGGTGAAGGCAGCACAGAGAACGTGAGATATGTTGAGACCCCTCTTCATCAACGACTCCTTAAAGGGTCCATAACTGAATGGGAGCTCTGATGCAACAGCTTGTTCGCCAAAGGTCAGCATAGGGTAGCCATGCCCTTTGTAGAGTTTGGTTGAGATGATGGAACGGGTTGACAAATCCACTGTGATCTCTAGGGATTGTTTGTTGAACCGGGCAATGACAAAGGCTCGACGATGTGGTAGAGGAGTTTTGGTTTTTTTGGCCTTTGAGTTTAAGGATAGCCATGAAAGGATGGTTGGTTTGTCAGGCTCGTCCAACCCTACGTAGTGAAAGGTGAGGTTATGGTTGCTTGTGCTTGAGGTTTAGTGTGATTTTTGGACTATGGTTCGAACAAGGTTGAGCTCGGATAGGGTTAAAGGGTCAAGTGGGTGAAGATGGCTGCATTCTGCAGAGCTCCAAAGAAGCATAATGATAGGGAAGAGCAAGATCTTTATCATGCTCGCAATCATAGCTTGTTATGTCCAAAAACCAGAGCTAGCTCTTGTTCTTATACTACTATCATAATTGGTTATTTTTTTGGTTTATGGAGAATCCATCGGATAATACATAAATAGCGTTGTTGTTTAGTAGGAAGGAGTTGTGTATCTGTCTTTGAATATATTGGATAATACTCAAGACAGCTCTATCAATGCAATGCATCATTAAGTTAGTTAAGTTAGTTAGTTATCAAAGGTCCGGTTAGTTAGCTCCTGTGTTGGTTAGTTAGTTAAAAGTTTAACATTGAAGTAGACTTGTATAAGAGACGAGGAATCAGCAATTGTTGAATCAAGTTTTAACATTCAATCATTTCACAAAACGTTTTATGGTATCAGAGCTCTCTTCTAGAGAGCTCTGCTGCACAATCACCTTCTTCTTCTTCCTCAACTAATCTCCCATGGCTGAAGTAAGCGAAAATGAAGAAATGGTCCAACCAGAACCACCTCCAAGAATCGATCCAATACGTGAATCTTACTACCTGCACCCTGGTGAAAGCCCAGGGATGATTCTTGTTTCGCCTCCTTTGGATGGCACGAATTACAACTCTTGGAGCAAAGCCGCAAGAAGAGCTTTGGCGTCCAAGAACAAATTCAAGTTTGTCAATGGAACAATTCCAGAACCTGATGTTGATAATCCGAAGTATGAAGCTTGGGAGATGTGTAACACAATGGTAATTTCTTGGATCACAAAATCTTTAAACCATGAAATTGCTCAAAGTGTTGTGGAATTTGAAAATGCTCAAGAAATTTGGAATGATTTGAAAAATAGGTTTTCCAAAGGGAACTATTTTAGAACTTCTGATTTGCTGCAACTTGTACACTCGATGAAACAAGGAGAAAGAACATTTTCATGCTACTTTACTGATTTCAAGACAGTGTGGGATGAATTGGAGTCCTTTAGGCCAATTCCATCTTGTACTTGTGTTGTTAAATGCAGTTGTGATCTTGTTAAAAGTATCAAGAGACAACGAGAAATAGAGTATGTGATCTGCTTTCTAAAAGGACTTGGTGAACCATATGGTGTTCTATAGAGTCAGATTCTTGCAATGGAGCCCTTACCTCCCATGACAAAAGCATTTTCAATGGTAAAACAACAAGAAGGACAGATTGATTCAGAATCCAAAATTCTGTTCAATAGTGCTGACTCCAATCAGAATTGGAAGAGCCAAGGCAGAGGTAATGGTTATGCTGGAAGAGGGAGAGGAAGATCAAGTGCAAAAGGATCAAATGGAAACTCAAACAAG
Source organism: Sophora flavescens (assembly GCA_030762895.1). NCBI lineage: Eukaryota > Viridiplantae > Streptophyta > Magnoliopsida > Fabales > Fabaceae > Sophora > Sophora flavescens. The sequence goes on from CM061067.1 coordinate 166,123,612, forward strand.
GTTTGCACCTTCTGTGGAAAGAGTGGCCATACAATTGATACATGCTATTACAAGCATGGCTTTCCACCTAATTTCAAATTTAGGTTCAAGAATGCTGCAAATGTCAACAATGTTGCATCAAATGACATTGATTCGGATGAACTATCAACTTCAGATGCTCAATTGGAATCTTTTTCTGCTACAGACCACAAAGAACCAAGTGTTACCATCAGTCTAGAACAGTATGCTCAACTTGCAGCCTTATTCCAGAAATCCACCACAGAATCTCACAATGTAAACCATGTAAGCCAAGCCAAGGCAGGTGAGTCTTCCACTCACTTGTCTCCACAAGTCTCAGGTAATGCATCCTGGATATTAGACACAGGTGCTACAGACCATGTTACTTTCTCACTCTCCTATTTTACTTCTTACAAATGCATTAGACCAATCACTGTTAAGTTACCAAATGGTGCAAGCACAGTTGCACAACACTCAGGCACAATCATATTTTCTGAATACCTTTACCTACATGATGTCTTATACATACCAGACTTCAAACACAACCTAATCTCTATAAATAAACTTGCCTCTTATTTATCATGCAAGCTGACCTTTGATCAATTTTCTTGCAAAATGCAGGATATGAGTACCTTGAAGATGATTGGGCATGCTAGAGTTCAGAACCATTTGTACATCCTTGCTCAACCAAACAAGCCTCTCAAGTTTATCCCTTCCAATACTGTAAATTTCACCAACATTGTAACCAATACTATGAATTTGAGTTCTTTTGACCTTTGGCACTTTAGACTAGGTCATCCATCACACAATGTCTTACAGAATGTATCAAGATACTTCCCATATGTACACTTTGATTCCAATAAAATTTGTGATTCTTGTCATCTTGCTAAGCAAGTTAAGCTTCCTTTTCCAAATAGCACAACCAAGTCTGCGAATGCCTTTGATCTTGTTCACATGGATATTTGGGGACCATTGATTATACCATCTATCCATGGTCAAAGATACTTCCTCACCATAGTTGATGACTTCACAAGACACACTTGGATCTTCTTAATGAAGCTAAAATCTGAAACATGCAACTTAATTCAGAACTTCACTTCTTTAGTTTTGACACAATTCAATCGAAAAATAAAAGCCATTAGAAGTGACAATGGCAAAGAATTTTTGCTAAACCAATTCTATGCTAGTAATGGCATCATTCACCAAACCTCTTGTGTGGAAACTCCACAACAAAACTCAGTGGTAGAGAGAAAACACAGGCACATCCTCAATGTTGCCAGATCTCTCTTGTTTCAGTCAAATCTGCCTAAGTCCCTATGGTGCTATGCTGTGAGTCATGCCATATTTTTAATAAACAGACTTCCTACACCGATTTTACAGAACAAATCTCCATTTGAAATGTTGCATCACAAACCACCAACTTTACTAGATCTAAAGGTATTTGGAAGCTTGTGTTTTGCATCAACACTGACACAGAATCGCACCAAGTTGGATCCAAGGGCTATAAAATGTGTCTTCCTTGGTTCCAAATCTGGAACCAAAGGCTATGTTTTGCTCGATCTACACACAAGAGAAATCTTTATCTCAAGACATGTGATTTTCCATGAGCACATTTTCCCTTTTTCTTCACAACCCACTGCACAAAATGACACTTCCCAAACTCCTGACAACAACACCTTTGATTTCCTTAATTTTGATGATATTCCTCCTAATCCACCTACCCATTCTCAAACCAACCAACCACATCAAATATTCAACCTCCATCTGAATCGACTGCAAAAAACAACCCTAACTAACTTAATCCACACAATACATCCTCTATTCCCAACCTACCCTTCCCTGAACCCACATCCATTGATCATGCAAACTCTAACATTCCCATACACCATCAACCCTTAAGAAGATCTACAAGAACCAAACACTCTCCTTCTTACCAACATGACTTCCATTGCAATGCTCTGACCACTATGCATGCTCCATCATCCACAGGTACCAAATATCCTTTATCATCTGTTCTTTCATACAATTCCATTTCTCCTACACACTTACACTTCACACTCTCTTTCACCAACAACACTGAACCAAAGACATATAAACATGCCATCCAATCCAGTCACTGGATAGAGGCTATACAGGCTGAATTACTGGCTTTGGACCAAAACAACACCTGGTCTCTCACTGATCTACCAGCAAGCAAGGTTCCCATTGTCTCTAAGTGGGTCTATCGAATCAAATACAGATCTGATGGCAGCATTGAGAGATACAAAGCCCGGTTAGTGGCTAAAGGCTATACACAAACAGAAGCATTGATGTCAATAATGCTTTCCTACATGGTGATTTAGATGAAGAAGTCTACATGGAGGTTCCCCAAGGTGTGCAATGCACCAATCCAAACCAAGTATGCAAGCTCCACAAATCACTATATGACCTCAAACAAGCTAGCAGGCAATGGTTTGCTAAACTCTCAAGTTCTCTCCAAGCCTTGCAATATACTCAATCACAGCATGATCACTCCATGTTCTACAAGCACAATGGTTCCAATTTCACAGTGCTTCTTGCTTATGTTGATGACCTGATACTAGCTGGTAATGATGCCTCTGAAATTACTTCTGTGAAACACTTTCTGGATGCCAAATTCAAGATAAAAGACCTCGGCACACTCAAATATTTTCTTGGCTTAGAGGTTGCTCGATCCAAAACCGGCATCACTCTATGCCAAAGGAAATACACACTCGACATCTTGTCAGACACTGGTCTCCTTGCATCAAAGCCGACTCCCACTCCAATGGCTCGATCAACCAAATTGTCCAACTCAAAAACTGAACCCTGTGCCAACCCTGCTGAATACAGAAAGTTAGTTGGCAGGCTCCTATACTTGACTAATACAAGGCCTGACATAAGCTTTGCAGTGCAACAACTTAGTCAGTTCATGGCCTGTCCCACCTTGGATCACTATAAAGCAGCCACTAGAGTCCTAAGGTATCTCAAAAGCAACCCTGCTCAAGGCCTATTTTACCCATGCATCTCCTCTCTTCAGTTGAAGGCCTTCGGTGACTCTGACTGGGCTACATGCTCTGACACAAGGCGCTCAATCACTGGCTATTGTGTCTTTCTGGGTGACTCACTCATATCATGGAAAACCAAGAAACAAAGTACAGTTTCGCGTTCTTCATCAGAAGCTGAATACAGGGCACTAGCTGCCACAGTCTATGAAATTCAGTGGCTTACTTACTTCAAGAGTTGTCTGATGTCGTGCTAACGCACGTGCGATCCTGCAAGTGTACCGGATTGTCGCCAAGTAATAAAAAGATATCGATCCCACAGAGACCGTGATCTCAAATCGCAACTAATTGTTAAATGATAAAGCTGGACTGTATAAAAAGATTTTGAAAAGGATTTGATATTTGAATTAAGAGATAACTTAAAATCAGAATCAAATGAAACAGAAAGTAAACAGTTTATGGTTTTTCAGATCTAAATGGATTCCTAGGGATTTGGGTTACCAACAAGATCGCTTATGTTTACTAAACTGATTAACCCTTGTTAATTATCGAAATTTCCTTGAAGGCGAATTTATCCTCAAATAGTTTAATCTCCCTCTCGGGTTACAAAAACCGTGCCCAATTGAACCAACCCCTACTCTCAGGGTAGTCGAATTCAGATTGGACCCTTTACGTTTTGTGACAATTCGTTAATCCTCGAAGGACGGCTTCTAACTCTCGTGATTTCAGTCCTAAGTCTGATTCTATAGATCCAACACCTAAGTTCACCGCTAGGTTCCTCCTCATAATGTCTACGACATATAAATAAGCGCGCACCAGATTTACAAGTAATTAAAACACTAGAAATCAGATCTAAAGCAAAATCGCAATTAACAGAGATATAACATCAATTCAATACCATAAACAAAACTTGGGCATAGCCCCAACCCCTAGAAATTAAACTACTACTCAAGCCTTGTCATGGTGACGACAAGCTTGATTACAAATAACATGAAAACAGAAATAAGAGAAGAAGAGGAAGGAGAAGAGGAGAGATCCTAAATTATTGCCTAAGTGTAACAGCCAAAAAGGGTCCCCTGAGCCTCTGACTTGATCCCCTATTTATAGATTTGGTAAGTTAGAATCCCAATCTAACACAAATTAGATCTAAATCGGTTGCTTCTGATCCAAGTAACGCGCATCACGGTCGTGATGGCTTCTGCCTTGTGCCCTGCTTCAATAAATGGTCTGTCACGGCCGTGATGGCCATCACGGCTTGGCCGTGCCAGATTCTACCCTGAGGGGGTCTGGCTCAATATGCATGTCACGGCCGTGATGGGCATCACGGCCTGGCCGTGACAACTTCTGACTTTTCTTCATTCTTTTAGCTTCACTTGATCACGACCGTGATCAGCATCACGGCCTGGCCGTGATCAGTAGCAATGAAGAGAAGGCTGCTGCTATTACTGATGCTAGTAGCAATGAAGAGAAGGCTCATTTTAAGGCTTGGGAAAAGTCAAACAGACTAAGTTTGATGTTTATGCGAATGAGCATAGCAAGTAACATTAAGTCTTCTCTTCCTAAAACTGAAAGTGCAAAAGAATTTATGAAGAATGTGGAAGAGCGCTCCCAAACTGCTGACAAGTCTCTTGTTGGGACATTAATGAGTACCTTAACCACCATGAAGTTTGATGGTTCTCGTACTATGCATGAGCATGTTATTGAAATGATAAATATTGCATCAAGACTTAAGTCATTGGGAATGGAAGTGGATGAGAATTTCCTTGTGCAGTTCATTTTGAACTCAGTACCGTCTGATTATGGTCCGTTCCAAATGAACTACAACACCATGAAAGATAAATGGAATGTGCATGAATTGTACAGCATGTTGGTTCAAGAGGAAACGAGACTTAAGAATCAAGGAAGTCACTCAATCCATTATGTGAACCATCAAGGAGAGCTGGTAAGAATGCTGATAAGAAACATGGAAAGGGGAAAGGACCACTAAAGATAAATAAGTCATCCGTTAAGATCCAGAAGAAAGGAAAGAATGACAAATGTCATTTCTGTGGGAAATCTGGACATTTCCAGAAGGATTGCCCCAAACATAAGGCTTGGTTCGAAAAGAAAGGTGAGCTTAATGCTTATGTATGTTTCGAATCAAATTTAACTGATGTTCCTCATAATACTTGGTGGATTGATTATGGATGTACGACTCATGTTTCTAATATGATGCAGGGATTTCTTACGATCCAAACCATAAGCCCAAATGAGAAGTTTGTATTCATGGGGAATAAAGTGAAAGTTCCAGTGGAAGCTATCGGGACTTATCGTTTGATCCTTAACACTGGACATCATTTAGATTTATTTGAAACTTTGTATGTACCTAATATTTCTAGGAATTTAGTTTCTTTGTCTAAACTTGATGTTGTTGGATACTCCTTTAAGTTTGGTAATGGATGTTTCAGTTTGTATAAGCATACCTTTATGATTGGATCTGGTATACTTATTGATGGTTTATATAGATTGAATCTTGATAATCTATATGCTGAAACACTTATGACCTTGCATCACAATGTTGGCACTAAACGTGGTTTAGTGAATAAACGTTCTGCTTATTTGTGGCATAAGCGCTTGGGTCACATTTCCAAGGAAATAATGGTAAGACTTATAAAGAATGAAGTCCTTCCAAATCTGGATTTTACTGACCTTAATATTTGTGTGGATTGTATTAAAGGAAAGCAAACAAAACACACAAAGAAAGGCGCCGCAAGAAGCACTCAGCTTCTTGAGATAGTTCACACTGATATATGTGGACCTTTTGATGTCAATTCTTTCGGTAAGGAAAAATACTTTATCACCTTTATTGATGATTTTTCACGTTATGGATATGTCTATTTACTGCATGAGAAGTCTCAAGTGGTGAATGCCTTAGAAATTTATGTAAATGAAGTTGAAAGGCAATTGGACAGAAAGGTGAAAATCATAAGGTCTGATAGAGGTGGTGAGTATTATGGAAGGTATGATGAAAATGGACAACACCCTTGTCCGTTTGCTAAATTCCTAGAAAAGCGTGGCATATGTGCTCAATACACAATGTCAGGTACACCACAACAAAATGGTGTATCGGAAAGGCATAACCGAACCTTAATGGATATGGTTAGGAGTATGTTAAGTAATGCATCTTTACCCTTATCATTGTGGATGTATGCCTTAAAAACAGCCATGTATTTGTTGAACAGGGTTCCTAGTAAGGCAGTTCCAAAGACACCTTTTGAACTGTAGACTAGAAGGAAACCTTGTTTAAGGAACCTGCATGTTTGGGGTTGCCAGGTAGAAATAAGGATTTATAATCCACAGGAAAAGAAACTGGATGCAAGAACAATCAGTGGATATTTCATTGGTTATCCAGAAAAGTCTAAGGAGTTTAGATTTCATTGTCCTGCCCATAGTACAAGAATTGTTGAAACTGGGAATGCTAGGTTCATTGAGAGTGGTGAAACCAGTGGGAGTAAAGCTTCACGAAATGTGGAGATTAATGAAGTAAGAGTACAAGTTCCTTTGACTAATGTTCCTACTGCTCAAGTTGTTGTTCCTCAAATTGTTGAACCGTATAATAATAAAGAAGAACAACAAATTAATGTTCCCGAGGTTGACAATGAACCTATAATAGAACAACCACAAGAAATAGCATTAAGAAGATCCCAAGGAGAAAGAAGATCTGCTATACCGAATGATTATGTGGTATATCTACAAGAGTCAGAAAATGACTTAGGAATTAATGATGATCCAGTTTCGTTTTCACAAGCCATGAATGGTGATAATGCTGATAAATGGTTAGATGCCATGAAAGATGAGCTTAAATCCATGGAACAGAATGATGTTTGGGACCTTGAAGAATTACCTGAAGGTTGCAAGAGAGTTGGGTGTAAATAGGTCTTTAAGACTAAGCGTGACTCTCATGACAACCTTGAACGTTACAAGGCCAGACTTGTTGCTAAAGGTTTTACTCAGAAAGATGGCATTGATTACAAAGAAACAGTTTCACCAATTTTCAAGAAAGATTCTTTCAGAATTATCATGGCATTGGTAGCTCATTATGATTTAGAGTTGCATCAAATGGATGTGAAAACTGTCTTTCTAAATGGGAACTTAGAGGAAGATGTTTATATGAATCAACCAATGGGATTCATAGAGAAAGGACACTACAAGAATAAGGTGAATTAGCGACGGAAATTTTGCGACGGTCTCAAAACCGTCGCTAATTTTATGTTTTGCGACGGCTGAAGCCGTCGCAAATGGTAGAGGAAATTACTGACGGAAGTTCCGTCGCAAATCTGTCAGTAACGTTCCCGCCATTTTACGCGAAATGTTGGCGCCAATTTGCGACGGGCATGGCCGTCGCTAATGTGCGACGGATGGTAATTTTGCGACGGTCATTCCACGATTTGCGACGGAATCGTAATTTGCGACGGCCTAGCCGTCGCTAATATTAAAAGGCCGTCGCTAATTTCCAATATGTAACTCGAACAGTTTTCTTCCTCCCTCAGTTGTCTTCTTCGACGCAAGGTTTCCCTCACGACTCTGCGGCAGCCGAGACCACCAAAAACGGCGAGTTTTCACTTCTTATTTCTACTTTGTTCATTTTTCTTTCAAAATATTACATTACCTTCCCTCATTTCTTCTTTCTAATTTGTTCACCTTCTCTTTACGATTTTGCAGGCGTAAAATACTAAGGATTAGTATACTTCGCTCACAAGTACAATTCAATAGCTCCGGAACAGGTATGAAATATTATTCATACAACAATATATATATATCTGTGTGTAAAGATGTTGAGAGAAAGAGCTTATAGCAACTAACCATAATTATTGGGCAACACTGATTTTTCTGTTCTGTTTGCACTTAGGCCATGGTGGAAGTGATGGGCTGCATGGATATGTCCATTGTCTTGATGATCTTTGTTTCGATATGGTATGGATCTACGAGAATTTGTAGTACATTGTATAAATAAATGGTGTCATGATTTATGATTTTACATATACATAGTTGGTTAGCAGTTAGATAGAGAATGCACTAAGTTTGAAGTAGTTATAATTTTAGATTTTAGTTCTGATTGAATTGTCTTTGATCTGGTTCATAATAAAAGAAAGCATTTCTTGAGAAGATTGTAACTGAAAATCCCGGGCTTCCGGATATTTAAGTAAAATTGGTTTTTCCGTCAGTAATCTCAAACCCAAAAACTCCTATGTGTTAGCTTTCACTAAAATTGATTTTCAGCCCACGCATTTGCTCACCATGATTTTTATCCAAACAAAAATTTAAAAAGCAAAATTGATTATACACCCCAGTAACTGGATTTTGAGATGTAAGAATCTCAACAGACAGAGACACATAAAAGGCGGGCGTATGCACCAGCTTTTTGCTTGTTTGCTTCTATGGTTTCTTTGCTTCCTTATTCATTCCATTTTCTTTCCAACTTCAACTTGAGAGCTTTTGGATCTTTATTAATTTGGTAGCATTTGGTAGAAGGTTAGTATTGATGTTTACCTGTTTTTTTTTTTTTTTGATAAATATTGATGTTTTAGGATTGTGACTACAAAACATGCTTGCTACATATAATGTTTATTTTTAGATAGTTTATAAATATAGAGTGATAAGTTGCTGCATAATAAATACATTGATTTTTTTATGATTAGGCATTAGTTGGAGCTTCATCTTGGAGCAGCCACGATTTTGGAGGCAACGAAAATATCTTTTTCATACTTTCTTCTTGAAACTTGCAAGTCCTAGCCACCACACGAGAGGTAAGAAAATGCTTATATATCTTCCTCATACTTTATTCTGTGTTTCCTTTCTTGTTTGATTTGCATGCATATGACATATGACTTGCAAGAAGTTGCTTCTTCCTTTTAATTAAATAATGAATACATTGCATGCTTGTTTTGCATGTTAAAATGCTGCGAGAGAATGATGCTTAAATAAAATGATATTTACATGTTTGGTTATTCCTTATATAGGGATACAGTTTATAGTTTATAATTTATTAATCAAATGTCTCATGCCTTGACAAGTATAATATAAGTATTTCACTGAATTTCAAATCTGCTAGTACTAAACATAATTAGTGTTTGAAATGTTTTCTACATGCCTTGGTTAGTTTAGCTAACTATATATGATTATTTCTACAATGGTTTTTTTAGTGGTATATTAAAAATTATGAAACAACATTTATAAAATCGTTTTCAAATCCTACGAGAACGATTTTTATGTGTAGTTCAAAATTGATAAATATGCAATGGTTATATAATTATGCTAAAAAGATAAGAGAAAATTACATTCAAATAACTATTGTCTATTTTTTTCAACAACAATTTTTGACCGTTGTATATTGTAAATGTAATTTTTTTTACATTGAGCCAACAATATGAAAAACCCCGTTGTTCATTGTAGTCTAAGACAACAGTTTTTGAGCCGTTAAGAGGGGAGTTGCCATAGACCAAAAATGTTGTAGTGGAATGACACCGACACGCATTATAATCCCTTGTTGATTTCATAAGCCAAGCTAATACAGCCCTGTAATTGGAGGACAATGACATAAGACTGGCAATTACAATAATATGAAGACATATAGATGTTCTTGTTTTCTAGTCTCAACAGTGAATTTCAGAATTCTGATAATTTCAAGATATATCAAAGTACCTAGCCCACAAAAATAGAATTCAATCAAATTATTATCACTTTTTCATAAACTTGTGTGTAAAGATGTTGGCTGATTATGAAGTTGTGAAACCTCTCCCCAATCTCTGTGTTACCAGTGTGGGCTACAGGAGAAGCCTTTTTCGTTATTATTACAGATTGGGAAATAAAATATTTCTTAGCAGAATTGTTCTTCTTTTATTTTCTTTTTTCAGTAAGATGTTTTTGTTGAGTCACATGTTCTATTATTTACCAAAAAGATGTTATATTGATTATTATATTAAATATAAAAAAGCAATTTTGTGTATTGCAGTAAAGTAATGCTAAGATGATTGAGCAGTTTTTATGTAACCTTTTTCAAACTCCAAAAATTATGAGCTCACCAACGATTTTTGGATCGTAGACCGAAAATTCTCTCCTTGAGGTAGCTCCATAGCTGAACTTCTAGAAGCTCAAGCAATTTTTACATAAGCACAAATCCAACGAGCACAAGCAATTAAATAGTGCTAACACATTAAAATATAATAAATGGAACAGACAATATGCTCTTAGTTGTGCCATGTTGACATCTTTCATAACTTGGTAGGTTTCACTTTGTTTCCAATTTTACTTCATCTTCAACCTGTTTTTCTCTCTCTTCACCCCACTTTCTCTCCTTCGACCCTTTATCGATTATTGGAGGAGTGACCATGGTCATCCGTGGGAGCTTTGTGTAATAGCAACGTGCTTTCCTCATTCTCTTTCCAACCAAAATAGTGGACTCTGCTTTATATATATCGTAATTTTACCAATTGGATTTTGTTTCATCTCTGTTATTTCAAGTATTCTACAGAATTTGTTTTTCATATTTGGTTTCTCCACACAAAAAAAAAAATTGAGATGGATTTATATTAGAAGGAAACAACTCTGCTTTGGGAGATTTAATGGATTGATTTTTTTATGTAGGAAACGTACATGTATGTGAAATTTAAGTGATTGTGAAGCTCTTTTCTTCTTATTTGAGTTGGTATGTGGATGTGCAATTGAGGAACATGTAGGAGGCATTCTCCTCACTGGCATGACACAACATCAATGTTAGTTGTTCCTTTTGTAGTAGAGAAAATAAATAGCAGTTTTTACCTAATCATGTAATATACCTTGTGAGATGGATCACATAGTAGGATATTAACTATTTTTTTTTCTTTCTTTCCTCAACTAAATATAGTTAGAGTAAGATTTTCAATACAATAATGCATTGCCATTTATCATTCTCATCTATATTGAAGAAAAGTTTTTCAAATGGGGTTGATACTAATATATATTTTTACCGATGACTTTGATCTTGAATTGGCTTGATATAGGAATACATGTAGTATGGTACTTCTGACTTTAAAGTACACCTATGATTTAGAAGATAAGGAAATAAGGATGGAATTATTTTTGGATGTTAGCATTATTTACTTCGGCCTTCGATTATTGGTATATAGTATGGTTAACTTGCATTTCTACAAAAATATTGTTACCAGTGTACTTTCCTCATTTCCCCCACTAAAATAAGCTTTCTAGTGGTCCCATTGAACTGCAGAATGTGTTTTGGATAGGGTATTTGGTAGAGTTGGTAAGTCAAATTATTGTTTGTCATTTTAATAACAAAAAAAAAGACAGGAAAAGAGAATGAAAGTGATTTCAATTATGAGCATTAGTCTACAAAGTGATATTTGAATGAACATTCTTGCTTACACATGGCGCTCTACTTGATTTTGAATTAAACCTAGAGGGTCTGTCAATTAATTTAGCACATGACTGCATGGTGAGACTTAACTTTGAAATGGTCATTTTAAGCAATTTTTGGATTCTCATGCTTTGTTTATATTTACATCATTTATAGCAATGACTTTAATGGTGCTACCTCTGCTACTTTACAAAGTAATGAGTTTAATAATAGACAGTGAATATTGTTATAAAAAAAAATTACTATGAAGGGCGATGTTTAATAAATGCTAATGCAAATATGCCTAAGTTCTTGATCAGATGCCATGAGCTTTATGACTACAATGTTTTATTAATTGTATGCATTTTTTAGGTCTGTTATTTTCTTCTTTGATTATAGATGCAACGGAGGCTTGTAGGTTGGTGGTAGTTATGATTTTTTATTATTAATAATGAGTGCAAGTAAATATAAGCAATATGTTATATCCAATCTTGTCTTAGGTTAGATCTTTTTGTTGTCAAGAGCTAATATTGTATTAATTTCTTAATTGTTGTTGTTGTCACTATGCTTCAAGAAAGTCTACTAATGAGAGGACGATTAAACTTAAGTGACCTATTTATAGATTAGAGACCGATGTTGATAAAATGTCATATGATGTGAACATGAATTGTATCCTTAAGCTATTGATATATGGTCCATGCACATGAATCTTTGTTTTGTGTTTGTCAAAATTCTTGGTTTGTGTTTGATAGGAATTTCTTGAGCCTGGTGAGAGAATTGGTTAGTTTTATGAGAGTATGGTAATTTGAAGCATGGGTTTTATCTTTTTGATGTGTGCATCTCCTATGCTTCTGTGGGCTCGCTAATGTCTATTGATCTTTGCTGATATCTTATTATTTTAAAACTAGTTTCAAGCCGGTTGCTTAGTTCTATATCTTGTTTGGTTGTGTTGGCTAGCTGTTTGGTTTTTGTTGTTGGTTTAAGTGGATATTGTCCTAAGTTATGTGCTTTTGTTGATGGGTTTTGGGAAATCCTTATACTCTCTTTATCTTGGGTATGATTTATAATGTGGACTTGTATATTGATGATATGCGGATTACATTTAAGTTACTGATCCGTCTCATTATATTTCCATGTTGATAAATGCTATAATATGTATTTTATGGTTTGAACCTTTACATGAGCATCTTTGGATGAAGTAGGTGGGCATGTACGGTGTTTTGAGAACATGATGGTCGATGACCATGAACTAGTTCAGAGTTAATTCTAGATTTTGCACGTGCCCTTATAATTCGAGGACGAATTCATTTTTAGGGGTAGAATATAATATCCGGCTATTTTAATTATTTACATTATAAGTTTTATTAAATTGAAAACCTCTATTCATATAAATGATATATAAGTTTTATTAAATTGAAAACCTCTATTCATATTTATATTTATGATTATATTCAATTTTCTGTTGGGCGGGTTCTTGATTTGTGAAAGTTATATACATTTCTAGTTGTGCTAGTGTTGCTCTCATTCTAATTGGTAAGTGATTTTAATTACTTTTTCCTTGTGGTTTAATGTAGTCTATTAAGTGGTTACTATTGATGCTGTCTTTGCTCTTTAAAAATGAACTATTATGTAACATTAACAAATAAGATAAATGAGGAAAAACATGAGCATGATAAGAATATTACCCAATCACCTATGCATGTAACATGACAATTTTTTTATGCTTGTGCTATCGTTTATAAACTACACCATGATCTTTGTTTTTCCTTATTCACTATATGGTTAGTAGCTTGCAATAAACTATGTGATAAATTATATAGACAATGACTATCCTATTTGGTTTATTTTTCTTTCATTGCTATCAAACCATTGCTCTGATTTAATGGCAATGCAAGTGTATGTTGTATTTTTTTTTTATGATAAATAATGTGTGAATGTGATGCTCTCTTGAATATAACCGTTGAATTTAATTTTTGAAGAGGATACTTCCTCTATTTGGAATTTCATTATAGTTATCTTTTTTTTGGCGCAAATGCAGAGGATGGAATTTGTTCCTTTGAATCGTACTTGGATGTATGATAGGGTTTATCCGCGTAGAGGGGGGTTAAAACAATCTTTCTTAGATGGTGTTGAAGAATTTATTACCAAGGCAAGTCAGCAGGATACTTATAACAATGGGGGGTTGATTAGATGTCCTTGTATGAAGTCTGACTGTAACCGAATTAAGAATGTAGACGATGTGAGGGTCGACCTGTATAAAGTTGGGTTTAGGCCTAATTACTGGATTTGGACAAATCATGGAGAAGAAATGCCGCAATTTGATTTTGGCATTGACCAGAATTGCACAGGTGGTTCAAGTAGTGGTGCAGAAGTTGGATATGGAGATCATATTGTTTCCATGGAGGAGATGGTGTGTGACGCTCTTATGATGTCCGGGTCGTTTGAGTCCAATAATACAGAAGAGCCTCCTAATGCGAGATGCACAAAAATTTTATAATCTCCTAACAGAGGCAAATAAGCCTTTGTGGGAAGGGTCCCCCGACTCGACGTTATCGATGTGTGTTCAACTGTTATCTGCCAAGTCCAATTGGAGCATACCCGAGTTAGGCTTGGATTTCATTGCCAAAATGGTTTTGGCCGGGACGCCTTTCAAAGGAGGATTACCCAAGAATTATTATGATGCGAAGAGGTTAATGTCCAAGTTAGGATTGGAGTCCAAGAGGATTATTTGTTGCGAGAATGGGTGCATGCTCTTTTACGATACTGAATTCGACAAAAATGATGGCGCATAGGTTGAGTTCAGGTATTGTCACGCACCAAGGTATCGTCATCGCAACGCAAGTAGAAGTAATCTAAAACCAGTTCCGGAAAAGTCGAAGTACTACTTGTCAATCATACCTAGATTACGAGAGGATGTTTGCAACGATGCAGACTGCAGGAAAAATGACATGGCACCATGAGAATAGGAGGAATGCAGGAGTGTTACGCCATCCTTCTGATGGTGAAGCATGGAAGCACTTTGATCAGGTGCATCCGGATTTTGCCGTTGATCCTCGTAATGTACGACTTGGGTTATGCTCGGATGGCTTTAACCCATATATACAAGCCTCGGCATCACCTTATTCATGTTGGCCCGTTGTTGTTACCCCCTTACAATCTTCCTCCCGAAATGTGTATGTCAAAGCCATATATGTTCTTGACTTGCCCGATTAGGGTCCATCTAATCCAAAGGCAGGCATTGATGTATACTTGCAACCTTTGATTGATGATTTGAAGAGGTTGTGGAATGGTGTTATGACGTACGATATTTCTCGAAAACAAAATTTTAAAATGAAGGCAGCGTTGATGTGGACAATTAATGACTTCCCTGCGTATGGCATGTTGTCCGGTTGGGGACGCATGGGAAGCTTGCATGCCCGCATTGTATGGAGCATACGAAGGCATTTACCTTAAAATACGGGGGGAAGTCGTCCTGGTTTGATTCCCATCGCAGGTTCTTACCGAACGATCATCAATTTAGAAGGAATAAGAATGCCTTCAAGAAGGGGGCTGTTGAAATGGATGGACCGCCTCCGAGGTTAACACGAGAACAAATTTGGATAAGAATCGGGGACTTGCCAAAAGTGATGAAGCTGGGGTTTCCAAATTAGATGGTTACGGGCAGTGGCATAATTGGACAAAGAGGAGTATTTTTTGGGATCTTCCTTATTGGAAAGATAATTTATTGAGGCACAATCTTGATGTAATGCACATTGAAAAAAATTTCTTTGACAACATTTTCAACACTTGTGATGAACGTGCATGGCAAGACCAAAGACAACGATAAGGCTAGAATGGACTTACGGTTATGCTGCGAGAGACCGGATTTGGAGCTGAGACATCAGGATAATGGGAAGATGTACAAGCCAAAGGCCAATTATACTTTGACTATCCAGGAAGCAAGGTTAGTTTGCCAATGGATAAAGGGGCTCAGGATGCCTGATGGTTATTCTTCTAACTTGGCAAGATGTGCTGATGTTATAAAAGGCAAGTTGCATGGGATGAAAAGCCATGATTGTCATGTGTTTATGGAGTGCTTACTTCCTATCGCCTTGATTCGTTGCCCCCCATGTTTTGAATGCCCTTACTGAAATAAGTCAATTCTTCAAGGACTTGTGTTACGCAACTTTAAGGGAAGACGATTTGACCGAGGATGGAACAAAACATTCCACTAATTTTGTGCAAGCTGGAGAGAATATTCCCCCCTGGCTTCTTTGATTCAATGGAGCATCTTCCGATTCATCTTGCATATGAAGCAAGACTTGGTGGTCCAGTTCAATATAGGTGGATGTATCCATTTGAAAGGTAATTTAAGTATCACAGTTATTGATCTTATTTCATGCATATTAGTTAATTAATAATAACCTCGTCATTTTTTAATAGATTCATGGGCGAGTCAAAACGATCGGTGAAAAATAAGGCTAGGGTTGAAGGTTCGATATGTGCGTCTTACTTACACCGTGAGACAATTCATTTCTGCTCTCATTATTTCAAACACATGGTTTTGTCTCCAACAACTAGAAGGAACGAAACGGAAAATGAAAGTGGAAGACTACCGGAACCTTATCAATTTTTTGTCTTCCGGTCGTCATTCCGAAAAGGAGTTGACACATTATTTAACTGAGGCAGAGTGGAACTCAGCTCATGTTCATGTATTGATCAATGGCGGAGAGGTTAATCCATACCATGAGTAAGTATGAGCTTATAATTTTTATTCCTTCGATAGCATATGTCAATTTTCATTGATGTTATCCATATATGTTCAGTTCATTCTTGTCTTCTCGTGATGCATCTGCTCGTACTCATGAAGATTTTCCAAAATGGTTTAAGCAACAAGTAAGTATCTCCCCATTTATCATTCTCGTTATTCACTATAATGTATGCGGATAAAAACATATGTCGTTAAACTTTGTGAATAGGTTTACAATGAGGCACCTAATGTCATTAATCAACATTTACGAAACTTGGCTGACGGTCCTCTGACACAAGTCAAAGAATGGCACACATACTTCGTGAATGGGTACAAATTTCATACTCAATCATGGACAGAAGACAAAACAACAATAAATAGTGGTGTTTACGTAAAGGGTGAGCCAGGCGGAGTTGCAGATGACTTTTATGGTGTCATACAACACATATATGAGTTGTCATATCGTTATTTAGACTACCCTAAGAGAATAGTGTTGTTTTATTGTAATTGGTTCGATCCATCTAGTAGAGGCACTAATTTGAATAAAAAATATAATATTGTGGACATCCAAATGAGTAGAAGATATCATATGTTTGATCCGTTTATCATGGCACATAATGTGAGACAAGTATATTACGTTCCTTATCCAAAGAACTCAAACAGAAAAACGAGGTTGGTGTGTTGCAATCAAGACAAAACCAAGGGGTCGCATTGAAATAGATGTTTTGAGTTGGATGAGCCATATCAAGCAGATGAAATGTCACGTGCAAATGAGGTCATTGAAGTAGAACCAATCTCATGTTTACAAGACACACAAGTTGTAGGGGAAGAAGTGGATACCTCCACTTGACATCAAATCAAGTCATTCCGGATGAAGATGTTGAAGAAGCGGAATCAAGAGAAGATGAAGAAGATGAAGATGGCTATGAATATGACACTAGCTCAAATTTCGACTAACAAATACTTTATTTATTTTAGTGATGTATTTTGTATTAGGTAGTATTGTCATTGTCATAACTTTAAGTTCATTATGATTAGCATCATTTTCCATTATTTACAAATGTGTGTTTGTGCTTACTTTAAGTTAATTATTATCACCATCATTTTCCATTATTTACAAATGTGTGTTTGTGCTTACTTTAAGTTAATTATTATCACCATCAATTTCCATTATTTGCAAATTTGTGTTTTGGTTACTTTTAATTAATTATTATTAGCATCATTTTTCACTATAGACATGGGTGATGGTAAGGGAAAGGGTAAGGCACTCTTTGGAGGGGCACGTCGTCGTGGTCGACCTCGCTTTGTGACACGGACGATCGATGACGGATTCGTGTCCCTCCCATCTACATCTGTTACACTACGCCCACCGCCCACACCCATGCCTCCACCTGATATGGCACCGGCACCCCCACCTGTTGCTCCAGCCACTCGGTTCATGGACACCTCCATTGGGATCACGATGATGCCCACCCCGAGGATTCCGACTCGGACCCATGCAGACAATTCCGGACAACCGAGATGCATCGGGGGTAGATTTACCCATGGACGGTGATCATCCGGTCTCATGGTGATGACGAGGAGACTTATGGATATTCCTCGCCTATATCATCGGATGATGAGGAGATCGAGGTTATGTCGGATGGCCGAGTTATTGTTACCCGACCGGTAAAGGGTAAGAAAGATCTCAAATATTGTTATTTTATTGTTGAGTGCAGATTTTATATGTATGTGTATTGATTGTTCTCATGTTCTATTGATAAGGTTCCTTCAGTCGAGAAAATCTGCAGAGGCCGTCACGTATGCGATTACATCTCGGTTTGATCGGGCTCGGAAGCATTGGAGTGAGCTTGAGGATCGGGATCGGGATCGATTCTTTGCGGCTTTTAAGGTATTTTGTACTTTTGAATTTACTTCCATTTTTAGTTACTTTTAATGTTTCTTTAGTTTATTATTATCCTAAAAAATATTATATTCTCCTTATTTACAGGGAGAAGGCTGCTTGGAGAGTAGAGCATTCCGCTGATGTAGAGATAATTTTTCATCAAAAGCGAGCAAACGCCTCTCCGAGTTGTTGACTAGATATCGGAAAAGGGACAGCGTCAAAATGGTGTTTCCCACCCATTTGGGAGGAGCTATGTGCTTCTTGGGCTACACCTGAATTTAAGAAAAAATCCGCCTGTGCAAAGCTCAACGGGGCCTCGGAAAAGGGTGGGAGCCCCGCACACGGCGCGACATCGAATGTCGGGGAGCATGCTCGACGCCTTGTAAGTTCCAACATCATATTTTGTTAATTCATTAGATGTCGGCTATTAAGGTAGTGTAACTTCAAATATGAACAAGTTTTTTTTGGTGCAGGCTAGGGAGCTTGGCCGTAGCGTCAGCCGGTTGAGCTTCATGCCCGAACTCATACTAGGAAGAGTGCAGTGAGTATGTAGATGAGCGTTCTAGACGCACTCGGGTGATTTACATGTCTCTTTGTTGGAAATTATTTTTATTTTATATTTAATAATTATGGTCATTTTGTATGATTATGTGTATCAATTTTAATGACAGGAGGACTATCGTGATAAGTTATCTCGGAGTTCGGTCTCGGGCAGCCTCATCTTCCCCTTCTTCCACCACACTTGACCCAGAGGTGGAAGCCCAATTGGAGTTGCGGGCATGGGTCGATGTTCTTTGGCCGGTAAGAACAAGGGTCGCATATATGGTATGGGAGACCTAGCCAGTAACTATCGACGCGGGTGCTCCAAAGATCTTCACTCGGCAGAGTCGAGCATCGCCCAAGACTAGGCCTCGCCGATCTCATGAGTCTCGCAGAGATGGTAAAGATGCGACGAAGCGGCAGCTCGAGGATGAGATCAATCGACAGCTGCTTACTCAACAAACACGAGATGATGGAGCAGATAGAGATGATGGCGGCTACACAGAGAGAGCTCATGTTGCGTTTAGGAACCAGCAGACCCTCGCCCACGATCGCAGCAGGACCAACACCTTTCACGGCACCCCTCGCCCATCGGCCCACCACCGTCCCGGCTGAGGGTCATCAAGATACCAGTGGACGAGGATGATCAATCCTTCTGATTTGTTATTGCGGGGCTATAGAGAGGGTTATTAGTTTTTTTGATATTATATTTTATTTTGTATGATACACTCTGTCAAAACAATTTGCTTTTATGTATGAATTTTATTTATTGTTTAAAATTATTATTCATTTATCTTAATATAGTCTAAATTCTAATTAATATACAAAATAACTAATGTTTATATTAATTTTGAATTTTATATTAAATATTAAATAATTATTTAAAAATACTTTATATTTTAAATAATTAATTAATAAAAAATTACTTTATTAAATTATTTAGTTTTATAAAAATGTGTAGCAATTTGCGTACGGCTATTCCGTCGCTAATTTACGTTGATTTGATTTGCGACGGTTAGGCCGTCGCTAATTTGTATAATTTGCGACGGCTATGCCGTCGCTAATTTCTCAAAATTTGCGACGGCTAAGCCGTCGCAAATCAACATAATTTAGCGACGGAATAAGCCGTCGCTAATTAGCGACGGTCATTTAAAAAACCGTCAGAAACCTTTTGCGACGACCTAACTTGTGACGGATTTATGGCCGTCGCAAATCCGTCAGAAAAATGTGTTTTGCGACGGATTTAAGCTTTTTGCGACGGCCTTTGGCCCTCGCTAAATTCATTTTTTCTTGTAGTGGGAAAGGAACACATGGTATGTAAACTTAAGAGATCAATATACGGACTTAAACAAGCTTCCCAACAATGTTATCTTAAGTTCAACGATACTGTTGTTTCTTTTGGATTTAAGGAAAACACTGTTGACTGGTGTATATATCTGAAGATCAGTGGGAGTAAGTTTATATTTCTGATTCTGTATGTTGATGATATCTTGCTTGCAACTAATGATCTTGGTCTGTTAAGTGAGACCAAGAACTTTCTCTCTAACAATTTTGAAATGAAGGATATGGGTGAGGCAAGCTATGTGATCGGAATAGAAATATTCCAGAATAGATCACTTGGATTGTTGGGTTTGTTTCAAAAAGCATATATTAATAAAGTTTTAGAGAGATTTAGTATGGACAAGTGCTCAACATCTCCTATTCCAATTCAGAAAGGAGACAAGTTTAGTCTCATGCAATGTCCAAAGAATGATTTGGAACGGAAACAGATGAAAAATATTCCTTATGCATCTGTTGTTGGGATTTTGATGTATGCTCAGACATGAACGAGACCAGATATAAGTTTTGCAGTTGGAATGCTGGGTAGATACCAGAGTAATCCAGGAATGTACCACTGGAAAGCTGCAAAGAAAGTTCTAAGATACTTGCAAGGAACGAAGGACTAAATGCTTACTTATAGGAGATCTAATCACCTTGAGGTGGTTGGATATTCAGATTCAGACTTTGCTGGATGTGTGGATACAAGAAAGTCCACTTTTGGTTACGTATATCTTTTAGCCGGAGGAGCAATATCATGGAAGAGCGCGAAGCAGACGGTCATTGTTGCATCCACTATGGAGGCTGAATTTGTGGCATGCTTTGAGGCCACTATTCAGGCTAATTGACTGCGGAACTTCATTTCAGGACTTGGAATATTCGACAGTATTGCCAGGCTGCTGAAAATTTATTGTGATATTTTCGTAGCTGTCTTCTTTTCAAAAAACGATAAGTACTCTAAGGGTGCTAAGCATATGGAAATAAAGTACTTTGCTGTTAAAGAAGAAGTTCAGAAACAAAGAGTGTCAATTGATCATATTAGCATTGAACTTATGATTGCCGACCCTTTAACAAAAGGGTTACCGCCCAAAGCATTTACTGGTCATGTTGAAAGAATGGGCATTATGTCTGCTAGCGAATGTTAAATTATGTTTTTAATTCATTAATGATGTATGTATGACACTCTAAGCTTATTAATGTATAAGTTTCTGAAATTTTTGTTTTCAAACTTATGTGTGCACAATTATGGATGATGATGTTGAAAAACATGAATGGTCTTTAAAATGACATTATTGTTAGACATATTATGAATTTCCCATGAAAGTGTCATATTAGGAAGAAGACTAATATAGTAGTACATTGAAGGAACTATGTCAAAATAGGGATATATGACTGCCAAGACTCTAATTATTAGTTCTTATTCTAAAATATGACTTATGATGTAACAAATGTATGAAACATTTGTCCTTATTTATGCGCATTATGATTGATTCTTATTAAACCATGAAGTTATATTTTGTCACATGAGCCAAGTGGGAGAATGTAAGAATTAATGTCTCGTGTGTGACAAATATTAGTGGTGGTTTAATATTTGAATGAAAGGACATATTGTTTGACATTTGAATGAATGGTTATGACTCTTGGGAAGGATTCTTATGAATGAAATGATGTATTGCTTGATGGAAGAAATTATAAAAGGAACGAAATGAAACATTTTCCTATCTCTGCCTAGAAAGAAAGTCTCCTAATTTCCATCAAAGTTAGAGGCATAAAGAGAAAGGAAATGGATAGAAGAGTTTCCATTGTTGATTGAAGTTCAAACAAAGAAGTATTAACATTTAAGCATGGAGAAAGATTAGTGTTTCTATTCATCCTATTAGTAAAGACTATGAATTCTTAAGATCCTTATTAATGGCTCATGTATGATAGAGTTTACACACCCCTTTACCATTGCCAAAAACCGATCCATTTCTACCAACCCCTCTTTCAAAACCAGAACCTTGGCTAAAATATGCACACAACAACGGAGTCACGAACGTATACCATGTTGTGCACATGATAAACGGTGGCCATGATAGGTTTAAGCAAGATGCAAGGTTCAAAACAACTCTTCTCATTCATCTCCATCGACACCCCTACACTCCCAACATCCCTCTCTATTTGAACACACCCACACCCACACCCACACCCACACCCCTCCATCTCCATCTCCTATTCACTTCACACCCCCACACTTTCCTCTCTCCACCTCTTGTCAATATCGACGCCTCCTCCTCTCTCCGTCTTCCTCGTCAGGCACGCCCTTTCTCTCCTTCTAAGTGCAGTTTTTCTTGTTATCCTCCACCATTCCTCCTCCATTCACAGGTCATTTGGAATTGATAAAAATAGGTCATAATGAATTGATCCATCAGATGTTTCACATCACACAAATGTTTTAATTGTTTTAATTTTGATGCGGTTATTAAATTAGGTGAATTTGCTGCTAATTTAGTTTGTTTTCTATGCTTCTCTAAAGTCTTCGGGGCAATGTTGTGGACATTTTGGTCTTTGACAAACTCTGTGTCTGGTTTACAATGTTAAGTCTACACTCTTTGCAGCCCCAATCTGGTGTTACTATAGTCATCCCCTTGTTGTGTTAACTGGCAATTATACTATGCAGACTAGAGGAGGACAATGACTTCAAGTCATGCGTGGTTTAGCTTGGAGGGTTTCAGTAAAATGATTTTTAAGTCTATTGAATTTATTTTGAGGAACCAATGTTTAAATGGTGTTAATGGTAATGTGTGCTTTTGATGAGAGGACACTGGAAAAATCTATCTCGGATGCTACCTATTTGGTCTGTGCCGCACTCTGCTGCAAAAAATTTCAATTGTTGGGTGGTGTTTTAGATAGTTTGGGAAGTAGCAATTGATGACTACAAGACTTGCTAGTTAAATTATAATTTCGGGTTGAAAGTTTGAGTGAATGACAACAATGGTTATATAAAGGGGGTGGATGGAGATGAGTGATAAGATGGGTTGGAGGGAGATGGGATGGAGGGGATGAGAGAGAAGAGAGGTGGGCGATGATTTTTAGCAAGTAATTAGAATAAATATTTTTATTAAGCGTATTTTAGTAATAAAAAAGATTTAAAATATTGTGTGGGGGTGCATGCCCATGTGTAGGGGTGTAGGTAGCAACCCCCAATTTTTTTTTTAAAAAAATATTGAATAAAGGCCGGCCCACATTCATTCACAGAATTCAACGGCCCATAAAGGGGAGCTTCTTTTTACCATACACCACAATTTTTTAAAAAAATAGAAATTGTGGTCCGTTTTAGTCCCTCACAATTTCAAAATAGGGACACATTAGTCCCTCTATTTGATATTGTTAGATACCATCTGTTATCTGTGTATTAGGGTTCCATAGTTGCTAATTTGAGGCAGAAATTGGAGTGACGTCGATTAGGTCTCATTTTGGATATTTAAGTGCCATTTTTGGTTCCTTAAGGGGTCAGTTTCTTTTTACCGTGTACGTTCAAAATAGTGTTATTTTGAACATTTTAGGTATTTAAGTAAATGTTTAATAACCAATTTACATTATGGAATTTGTAAATATCATATAACAATACACCTAAGCAAGAAAACAGAATACATCATCGACTTAACGAACTCAAACTAACATGAGGTTAACATAGGGACTAAAGTGTTCTTAATTTAAAATCGTGAGGGACTAATTTGGTACTTTAGTTTTGTCAGGGACTAAAACGGACCCAGGTATTTTTCTCAGGGACCAAAATGAGTATTTATAGTTAAAAATATCTCAAATTCTCCAAAATACCTTTTTATACTCATTCCCTCTTTCTCTGTGCTTCCGTTCCTTTTCTTTTTTACAATCTTCATCTCCATTCTTCAATGAGCTGTCTTGTTTGCACACCTTAATTTGACACTTATGTATGGGACACCCGTATTTATATGGTGATATTATTTTATCCATGATTTTAGTTTAATAATTATTATTCTTATTAATTCTATTTCTCTTTCGTATTTTCTACAATCACAATATTCACAGTGATAATTCATATGTCTTTCACATACATCTGTGGCTTCAGCCTTTAATTCTTGTACTAGATTCTTTAAATTGCTTTGACTAGTTAAATCTAGCATGCTTAATTTATATACCAAATTTTCTATATTTTTTTGATCAATTCACTTGTTTAACTCTGATACCAAATCGGTACCACCCTATTAATTTCAGAAATTTTTATATTATTTATTTCTAAGGGTAGTATTTTGATCATCTTTTATTAATTCCAAATTTTATTTCCATCTATGTAAACATTAGAATCATTATATAATTCAGATTCCCATAATAATGTTTAGGATCTCTACATAATTCAAAGTAGTAATCGTGATCATTATTTACTTCATTTTCATATTCCCATTGTATTCTTTGTTGTATATTTTTTAGATATAATTCTTCTTGTTTATATTGATTCTTTAATTTATTAATTATTATTTGCTTACAATCCTTTGATAGATTCCGAGATAGTATGCTTAATATTTCTTTATCCATTATTCTGAATACCAGTATTCATCATCAGAATATCTTTGTTCTTCAATTAATTCCATTTCTTCTAGATATTCAAATCCGATTTCAATACCTAAGCTGTGTAAATAGTATTCTTTTTGCCAAAATTGTTCTTTTATCCTTTTTATTATAATTTGTTTACAATCAACTGGAAGATTAAATTGTAATACACTTATTATTTCTTTACATGTTTGTTCAACGAAATCCATTTTTATTTTATTCACTATCTTCAAAGGGTGGTGC
This sequence comes from Sophora flavescens, assembly GCA_030762895.1. Lineage (NCBI taxonomy): Eukaryota > Viridiplantae > Streptophyta > Magnoliopsida > Fabales > Fabaceae > Sophora > Sophora flavescens. Next base: position 166,148,262 of record CM061067.1, read on the forward strand.
TTCAATTCTGAAGAGATTAGATGAGTTTGAAGAGGAACCTGAATATTCAAGATCCAATTTCTTTATACAGTCCATTATATTTTTCATTCCTGTAACAAAAAGCAAGCATTCAGCACCAGCTTTTTATGTGAAAAATCATAATGAAATAAAAAAGGGAAAAAGAAGGATGGTAATTAATTATAAACAAATAAATGATGTAATGGAAGGTGATGCTTATTTTCTACCAAGAAAAGATTTAATTATTGAACGAATTAGAAATATGAACTGGTTTAGCACTTTTGATTGCAAATCAGGATTTTATCAAATCAGATTATCTGAAGAATATAAAGCATTAACTGCATTCAGTTGTCCTCAAGGTCAATATGAATGGAATGTACTTCCGATGGGAATGAAGCATTCACCAGGAATCTTTCAACGAAGAATGGATTCAATACTCAAAGGATTTAAAGATTTCTGTCTTATATATATTGAAGATATCTTGGTCTTTACCGATAAAGATTTAGATGATCATTATCACAAAATAGAATTAGTGCTTAATAAATGTTTAGAACATGGAGTCGTCTTAAGTAAGAAAAAAGCGCTACTAGCTCAAAATAAAATTAATTATTTAGGATTAGAGATTGAAAAAGGAAAAATTCTAATGCAATAGCATGTGTTATAAAAATTACGAAATTTTCCTACCAAATTAAAGGAAAAAAAGGAGTTACAAAAATTTCTTGGACTACTGACATATATTTTCAGTGAAGGTTTTATCAAGGATCTTGCAGCTGAAAGGAAAGCACTTCAAAAATAATTAAAGAAAGATGTCCTTTGGTCTTGGACCAAGGAAGACAAAGCAATTATTGAAAAAATGAAATTAAAATGCCGGGATCTTCCTGAGCTATATCACCCATCGGATGATGATCTAATTATTATAGAAACTAATGCATCTAATGACTGTTGGGGAGGAGTCACGAAAGCAAAGCCCCCGGGGAAAAATAAAGAATTACTAGGTCGCTACGCATCTGGAAATTTTTCCGATAGCAAAATTAATTATCCAACACATGAAAAAGAAACTCTAGCGCTAATCCGAATGTTGGAAAAACATCGGATTTATGTCCTAGATAAATAATTTATTGTTCGGACTGACTCAACTTATGTTTCAGGTTTTAAAAATATTAATCACAAAGGAATGACCTATAAGCAAGGGAGATTAATTCAATGACAAATGAAGTTATCTGAATACAATTATTCAATTTCTCATATTAAATGAGAAAAAAAACGTCCTTGCAGATATTTTATCCAGAGAATGGAGCAAGGCACAACAGAATTACTGAAGCAACAGTACCAGCTTAAAAAAACCACTAGAAGAACAGAAGCTGAATGAATTGGAATTGATCAAATCAGATTTAAAAGTACTGGAACTCAAGATGCAAGCAGTAAAAAATTTAGAAGAAAGAATTACAAATGCAATTAAAGAAGCAGCTCGAAAAGAAACAAATAAATGGTACGTTGTCTTTAATGGGTCAATGCTAGGAATCTATGATGATTGGTACAAAGCAGCCCCCCATTGTCAATGGATATTAGGAGTCCATCACCAATCATTTCCAACCAAAGAACCAGCAGAAAAAGCTCTAAAGATTTCTCAAGAAATGAAAAAGCAAGAAAATATAAAGAAGTCCAAGAAGTAAGTAAAGATATCTATCTCGGACCAAGAACTTACTCGAAAATAGCACAAATAAAGAAAACTGAGACAAAAAACCCAATGAAGATTCTAGGGAGAATTCTATCCTCCTTAGATAATTACCCAATAATTACCATAAAAAGCCATGAATTACTAGTTCATTTTTCTGAAGAAAATTTTTATGAACACCTTGAAAGATTAGCTAACTGGAACGAAAAGGAAAAAATCAACAGTTTTTACATGGTTGATAGAAATGTCCATGGAATTAAGACAATAATTACTCCATGGGCAACCCCAGCTTTGGCTTCAACCTTTTATTTTTATTTTATTTTTCTCAACCCAAGTAACATGATAACTCATTGTAGTCACCCCAAACTTAGTTTCCAAACAACACTTATATTGCTAAGTTTCCATGCTCTCCTAAATCCTAAGATTGGGTTAACATGGTTTTTCCGGATTTATGGCCTATTTTGTAAGGTTATTAAGAACAATAGACTTTAAGGCTCAATGTGGCTAACTAGGGATCATGCATCAAGGTTGGTTCAATTTAGGTCAAGTAGCTATTTCAAAGAAAATTGCCTAAATCATTTGATGCAAACATATAAACATGCAAACCATGAAGAGATTCAAGCAAATCCGGGAAAGTGAAACTTAAAAGTGATTCACACAATTAAAAACAATGTTGGAGGCTCAAATTTCTCACCCGGACATTTTTGCAAATTGTTTGACCAAGATACAATCCCTAGTGTGTGCACCCATTCACCCCAAACTTGTCATAAATCATGCAATCATAATAAATTTTCTCAAAGTTTATTTTTCAATTTTTCACATGGGGGTCAATTTTCAAAATTCAAATCATAATGGGATTCATCAAAAATCAACATATTTCATGCAAACCATTTATGCAAAATTCAATAAAATCCCTCCAAGCTTACCAACACAAGACTCACACACATATGACTCAAGCAAAGAAAAGAAAGCTAAAAAGTGAGGGGTTTAGAAAAACTCATTAAAGGCGCTTCCACCCGGATCCCATAGCCTGTGGTACAAAGACCAAGAGATGCTCAAAATGTAAATCCTTCCTCTGGATCGCATGGCTTGTGGAGTGGAGATGGAAGGAGCAAGTGTGATGAGATTCCATTGACCTCTTTAATTGCTACGATGAGCTTACTTCCTCTCGTGTCAAATGGTAAGTCACCTCCTCCAAGAATGGCCTTTAAGTAGAAAGATCCTCCATGAAGCACTAGAACCATAACTTCTTGAGGCGACCTTAGAGCCTTTGCCGCTATTGATGAAAACTCCAAATAGTTAGGCAATGACTTGAACTCCAAAGTTGGTATTTTCACAAAATGTGGGAGACAAATAGAAGGCACCAACTTTGTAACATCTACACATGCATGCAAACCAGCATACTTATCTAACTCAGAATTTCTAGGCTCCTCAATAGGAATGGCGAGAGAAGCATTTTTCACATGACTCTTATCATTTGTCCTTTGGAACGGGATAATTGTAGATATTTCCTCATCTTCCATTACCACTTCTTCATCTTCATCAAACCAATTCAAATGAAAGTCTTCCAATGGAATGTCTTCTTGTGAATCATCTTCAAATATCACTTCATCGTCATTAAAGTCCACATCCACAACCACATTCTCTTGAATTTGGGTTTCTTGTGGCTTTGATGCTAGCAATTTGGAATATTCTCTAGCTTGCACTTCTAGCTTCTGAAACTGGTCACTTAGTATTGCTTCTAGCTCTTTAGAATGTTCCCCAGCTCGCATTTCAAACCTTTGAATCATGAAGCTTATTTCTTCCTTGATACGCTATATGCTCTGGATCACAAGTTGACCATCTATCTCCCAAAGAAATTCTAGCACAACGGGATCCAGCCTAAAGTGTGGTGGTGGTTGTAAAGATGACACATAGGATGTCCATTCCTCCTTGGAGTATACCCTCACATGCTTATCAACAATACCATTAAGCACGATCCAATCAATTTGATATTCCGGAATTGAATAGTAACAAAGGTTCATGTGTTGCATCTACCTAACACAAACAAAACTCAAAAGAAAAATCAAATATATACAAAATAAAAAAAATGTCTAAAGTTGTTTTCTTTGTTACTAATGATAGTAGCAAAACCAATCCCCGGCAACGACGTCAAAAACTTGATGGGCTCCGGCAAGTGTACCGGATCGAAGCAAGTAATAAAACACGGTAAGTATACCGAGGTCGAACTCAGGGATTGGGTGACCAAGTACCACTTCACAAATTTATCAACTATTTAGACCAAAATACATTGAGAATTTGTTTATGATGAAAATTATGAAAAGAAATTAAAATTGATATTTTTGGATTTTTGAATTAATTAATTAAAAATCAAAACTAAACAAGGAACAAACAATTAAAGAAAATACTAGGGATCCAATTACACCAGTGCTATGAATAAGCATTCCTCGTAGAGGAGAAATATTTATCCCACTTGGTTTGATTCAATTATATCAATTCTTCTTAACTTCTAATTAACTTCTAATGTCAACCAAGAATCCTAATTTATTCTAATGTCTCTCTCGAGTACGCTAGAACACACTCCTTGATCCCCAATCAAATATATCTCTAATGTCTCTCTCGGTCTCATTATGATTAGTCTATCATCTAATTGGTGATCAAGAAATTAGAAGCATTAAGAATAGAGAATAAAACACAAAAAAAAGAGAAGAAGAAATTAAGTAAAACTGAAATAAAATCATCAAACCATCATGGCGCGATTACATCGTCACCCTAAAAAAAAGATTTAACTACTATTCATAAAAATAAAAAAAAAAACAAGAACAAAAATAACTATGAAAAACTCCATCACTGCGTTGCTCCTGCGGTGCTGTGTCTATGCCCATCGTTCTGTTTGGCACTTGCTGACTATATTGCGGCGCTGAACTCTCTGCGCATCTCACTTGCGTTCCCCCCTTCGGTTCTCTCTTGCGCCCCTACGTCAGTTTATAATATAGATAGGGTGCATCCCTTTTTAATCCTAAATCAATTATGATTCCTTTTGTAAATTAATATCACGTGGGCCCTGGTTTCCTTTCAAATTTTTTCCAAAATCCAAATCCAATCTTCAATTGGATTCCAATTCATCAAATGGCCCTCCATGTACGTGATTTCAATTGACTTTTGATATCTTTCACTTGAATTCCAAATAACATGTGGGTCCAATGCTTTATTTCCTTTCAATTGCAATTCACATTCTTTTTTCAATTTCACTTTGAAATAGCACTCTCACGTGTGCCAAGGCAAATTTCCTTCTTCAATTTTTTACTTCAAATCATGTGGGATTCACTTCTATTTTGCTTGAAATATATCTTTATCATCAAAGATGCAGTTCTTATCTTCTTTGTCCTTTCATATCTTTCTAAAAACCCCAAAATAAAAATAACATGAGGAAATTAACTAAAATCTAATTAAAATTAATAAAATACACATATTGACTCTAAAATAATCAAAATAGAAAAACAAAGTCTAATTTGGGTTAAATCAAGTATTTAACTTCATTTAGTTGATGAAATTCACTCTAAAATAATAGATAAAATATGATAAACTAGCGGATTATCATAATCATACCTGATCCTTGGTTTTTTGAAATTATTTTTTCCTGCCCACTTCAGCTTCCGTTGGTTGCTTCTTTTGATTTTTGCTTGGTATAGAGTAATTGACATAATAATTTGGAGAAAGAGAGACTTTATTTAGTAATTGGTTATCTTACATGAGGGGGGTTGGATGGACACTCAACCATCCTGGCTATACAAGTGAGAATTGAAACTTGAGTTCTGAATTCTGGTTTGCCTCAGCATAAGAGGACTTAATTATAGACTAAACATATAAACACAATTTACATAAATGACCTTAAAATAATTTCTTCTGGTTTAATAATTCGTCTGATGACGTCAATGCTTACGTCATTGTTTAATAATTCTGCTTGATGAGGTCAGTGCTTACGTCATTCTTCAATTATTGCTTCATCCGAGTCTCTATCTTCTTCCTGGTGTTTGTTGGTGCTTTCTGTCATAATCTGTCTTTTTGTGCATCTCTCGCATTCATGATTTCTGCTTTCTTTAATTAATGCACATAGCTTGCTTAGGATAGCTGACCTATAATTCATTTGTGGTCCTTCCAATGTATAGAATGGGAATTCAAAGTTTGTCACGATGCTTAAGTCTTTTTCTTTCATTACTTTACCGAGTGTTTTGCTTAAAAGCAAAGTATTTGGAACTTTATAATTGGTTTTGAAAAAAGAATTTTGTCCTATTGCATTGGACTATCCATAGATGCTTGCCAACTGATTGACTATTATTGTTGTTATGTCATCTTCATCATATGTGATTCTCCTTGCTTCATCCATTAGTGGAAAATTATTGTTGCTTATGCCTATGAAGGCGAAATGCCTGGCTGACTGTTTTGTTCGAAAGTCTGGGTAGACTGAGTAGAACTTTAAATAAATAGTCCTTTCTCCAGCTACCTTTTTCTTATACAATTGAATTGCTTCTTTGAAGTAATGTGGGAACAGATTAATCTCTTCGAGATTCTTGCTTGGATAAAGACATTGAATTAGTCCAAATTGGAACATATTGAATGTCAGAGCTGGGTTTCCCCATGGAGTAATTATTGTCTTAATTCCATAGACATTTCTATCAACCATGTAAAAACTGTTGATTTTTTCCTTTTCGTTCCAGTTAGCTAATCTTCCAAGGTGTTCATAAAATTTTTCTTCGAAAAATTGAACTAGTAATTCATGGCCTTTTCTGGTAATTATTGGGTAATTATCTAAGGATGATGGAATTCTCCCTAGAATCTTCATTGGGTTTTTTTGTCTCAGTTTTCTTTATTTGTGCTGTTTCCGAGTAAGTTCTTGGTCCGAGATAGATATCTTTACTTACTTCTTGGACTTCTTTATCTTTTCTTGCTTTTTCATTTCTTGAGAAATCTTTAGAGCTTTTTCTACTTCTTCTTTGGTTAGAAATGATTGATGATGGACTCCTGATATCCATTGACAATGGGGGGCTGCTTTGTACCAATCATCATAGATTCCTAGCATGGCCCATCAAAGACAACGTACCATTTATCCATTTATTTGTTTCTTTTCGAGCTGCTTCTTTAATTGCATTTGGCATTCTTTCTTCTAAAATATTTTCTACTTGCATCTGGAGTTCCAGTACTTTTAAATCTGATTTGATCAATTCCAATTCCTTCAGCTTCTGTTCTTCTAGTTCTTTTTTAAGCTGGTACTGTTGCTTCAGTAATTCTGTTGTGCCTCGCTCCATTCTCTGGATAAAATATCTGCAAGGACGTTCTTTTCTCATTTAATATGAGAAATTGAATAATTGTATTTAGATAACTTCATTTACCATCGAATTAATCTCCCTTGCTTATAGGTTGTTTGATGGAAAATCCGGCAAGTGTACCGGATTCGCTGCCAAGTAATAAAAAGATCGATCCCACAGGGACCGTGATCTCAAACCACAACTAATTATTAAATCGATAAAACTGGACTGTAAAAAAAAAGATTTTGAAAAGGTTTTGATATTTTGAAATAAGAATCAAGTAACAATCAAATTTAATATCGCAATTAAACAAAATAGGAAAGCAATTCAAATTGGGGATTTTCAAATTCAAAAGGGATTCCCAGGAATTGGGATACCACAAAACTGTTTATGTTACTAAATCGACTACTCTCCTTGTTAGATCGTGCGGACTCATAGGCATCCAATCTTAGCTCATCAAGTTCCTGAAGTTGAAGGATTCTCTTTTCCCCAACGGCTTTTATATCAAAGTTTAGCATCTTAATAGCCCACAAAGCTTTATGCTCAAGCTCGACTGGTAAGTGACATGACTTACCGTAAATAAGTCTAAAGGGTGTCATCCCGATAGGAGTCTTGTAAGCCGTACGGTAGGCCCAAAGAGCGTCATCAAGCTTTAGGGACCAATCCTTTCTCGAACCTGAAACAGTCTTTTCCAGAATGCTCTTTATCTCTCGGTTGGAAACCTCGACTTGCCCACTTGTCTGGGGGTGGTAAGGTGTAGCAACCCTATGAGTGACTCCATATTTGAGTAGGAGTTTCTCAAATTGTTTTTCAATGAAGTGCGATCCTCCATCACTAATGACTGCCCTCGGAATTCCAAACCTTGGAAAAATCACCTTCTTGAATAGTTTGATTACGGTTCTTGCATCACTTGTTGGGGAAGGAATGGCTTTCACCCATTTAGAGACGTAATCAACGGCTACAAGAATGAACTTATTATTGCAAGAGGAAGGAAAGGGTCCCATGTAGTCGATTCCCCAAACATCAAATATCTCCACTTCTAGCATAGTGTTGAGTGGCATTTCATGCTTTTTAGAGATGTTCCTCGTTCTTTGACATGGATCACAAGCAAGAACGAACATTCGGGAATCTCTGAAAATATGAGGCCAATAGAAACCAGCTTGAAGCACCTTTGCTGCTGTCTTCGAGGCACTAGCATGTCCTCCGTAAGATGAGGAGTGACAACAACTCAAGATACTTGGGACCTCGGCTTCCGAAATACACCTTCTGTATATGCTATCCGCACACTTGCGGAAAATGTAAGGCTCATCCCACACGTAGTTCTTGTGATCGGAAAAGAACTTCTTCTTTTGTTGATAATTAAGCTCCGGTGGTAGAATCCCACATACAAAATAATTTACAAAGTCCGCATACCATGGAGCATTATCTCCTAAGATGGCGAACAGTTGCTCATCGGGGAAAGAATCATCTATCGGCAAGTTGTCCTTTTCATGTTCCAATGGTTCAAGTCTGGATAAGTGGTCCGCAACTAAGTTCTCCGTCCCTTTCCGGCCCCGAATCTCCAGATCAAATTCTTGCAGAAGGAGAATCCATCGGATGAGTCTTGGCTTGGCTTCCTTCTTAGTCATGAGGTGCTTTAGTGCGGAGTGGTCCGTGTACACTATGACTTTAGACCCCACAAGGTATGATCTGAATTTATCGAATGCAAAGACAACCGCAAGCAACTCTTTCTCAGTTGTGGCATAATTGGCTTGAGATCCATCTAGAGTTTTGCTTGCATAGTATATTGCATAGACCTTCATGTCTATCCTTTGTCCCAGCACTGCTCCCACAGCGTAGTCACTAGCGTCACACATTACTTCAAATGGCTCATTCCAATCTGGTGTTTGCAGGGAGCAGTGGTCAAAGCTTCCTTCAACCTGTAAAATGCACTCAAACATTCCTCATTAAAATCAAATGGAACATCTTTCATTAATAGGTTAGATAAGGGTTTAGAAATTTTTGAAAAGTCTTTGATGAAATGCTGGTAAAACCCGGCGTGTCCCAAGAAACTTCTAACTCCTTTCACATTTACCGGTGGGGGAAAATTTTCAATAACCTCTATTTTGGCCCTATCCACCTCAATACCTCTACCAGAAATCAAGTGCCCAAGAACTATACATTCTTTTACCATAAAATGGCATTTCTCCCAATTCAATACCAATTTGGTTTCTTCACATCGCTGCAAAATCTTAGACAAATTTGTTAAACATTCATCAAAGGTAGTTCCATATACAGAAAAATCATCCATAAAAACCTCCATGATGTTTTCAATAAATTCAGAAAAAATTGCAGTCATGCATCTTTGAAAATTAGCCGGTGCATTACATAGACCGAAAGGCATTCTTCTATAGGCAAAAGTGCCATAGGGACAAGTAAACATGGTCTTTTCTTGATCACTAGGATGTATAGGAATTTGATGAAAACCGGAATATCCATCCAAGTAACAAAAGTATGAATGCCTAGCTAACCTTTCAAGCATTTGATCAATAAATGAGAGAGGGAAGTGATCTTTCCTTGTTGCCTTATTTAGCTTCCTATAATCGATGCACATTCTCCAACCGATTACTGTCCTAGTAGGGATTAGTTCATTATTTTCATTTTGAATAAGTCATCCCCCCTTTCTTAGGAACCACATGCACCAGACTAACCCATTCACTATCGGAGATTGGATAAATAACCCCCGCATCTAATAGCTTAAGCACTTCTTTGTTAACCACCTATTTCATATTAGGGTTCAACCTACATTGATGCTCAATGGATGGTTTATGCTCTTCTTCCATTAAAATGCGATGCATACAAAAAGAAGGATTCATGCCTTTAATATCATCAATTGTAAATCCTATCACTTTTCTATGCATTCTAAGCTCCCTAAGCAATTTCTCAGTTTCCAACTCATTCAAGCTAGCATTCACAATTACCGGATAGGAAGAGTTAGGACCAAGAAATTCATACCTCAATGTGGAGGGAAGAGGTTTTAGTTCTACCTTAGGGGCTTCTTCATCTTTCAGATCCTTACTCTTTGGTGTCAACTCAAGTTTCTCTTTCTTTGTTTTGTTAGGAGGAATTTCTGGACTAGCCTCCAGAAAGCGGGCATAATTCCTTACTTCTCCTCCATAAGCGTTTAAGTCTACACCAATCAAACACATTTCTAACGGGTCATCAACACAAGCTTGTGTGGATTCTTCTTTCACCACTTGATGCATTAAGTCAACCCTGTAACAAGAATCTTGAAAAGAAGGGTGTTTAATAGATTTAGCTAAATCAAATTCAACTTTATCATCACCCACAGTTAAAGTCAATTTTCCATTTTTAACATCAATAATTGCTCCTACGATAGCCAAGAAGGGCCTACCAAGAATAATGGGGATTTGAGAATCCTCTTCCATTTCAAGCACCATAAAATACGCAGGAATAAAAAATTTACCTACTCTAATAGGAACATCCTCCAAGATACCTACTGGGAATTTGACGAACCGATCCGCCAATTGAAGGGAGATTGTTGTGGGTTTTAGTTCACCCATCTCCAACTTCTTGCAAACAGAGAGGGGCATAAGACTAACACTAGCCCCCAAATCACAAAGAGCTTTATCAAAACTAGTGTTACCAATTAAGCAAGGAATAGAGAAACTACCTGGATCCTTCAATTTAGGAGGCAATTTATTTTGAATTAAAGCACTGCACTCCTCAGTTAAAGCCACTGTTTCATAGTCCTCTAGATTTCTCTTATTTTACAAGATATCCTTAAGAAATTTAGCATATGTCGGCATTTGTTGTAATGCCTCAGTGAAGGGTACATTAATGTACAATTTCTTAAGGACCTCTAGAAATTTTCCAAATTGCTTATCTAACTTGGCCTAAGACAACCTTTGAGGAAAAGGTATCGGAGGTTGGTAAGGTGGTGGAGGGACATACTCAGTAGGTTCATCCTCCTCAGTTACACTCTTGTTATCTCTCTCCCCTTTAGCCTCGGGATTCTCAAGTTTCTTACCACTCCTTAGACTCACAGCTTTACACTGTTTATTATTTGGGTTCACCTCAGGTTGTCCCAGAAACTTGCCCGGTTGCCTCATTGAATTTCCCGCTTGTTGGGCAATTTGAGTCTCTAACATCTTGTTATGGATGGCTAGGTTATCTACCTTAGATTTTAGTTCTTTTATTGCCTCATTAATCGCCCTATAGCATCGATCGGGACACCTTGAATCCTTATCGCATCGGTGAATTCCAAGAATGTCTCCACATGATCCGTCGGGTCCTCCGAGGGTAATCCTCCAAACTGATGTTGCCTAATCATGCCAATCAACTGAGGCGGTATAATGTAGTTCTCCGCCTCAATTTCCGGCCTTGCAATCCCAGTTCGCAGACCCCTAGCATTTGGGGCTGCGTAGTCCTTCAGTGGTTTGGTATCCGGTAGATTCGCCATGAGTGGAATGGGAATCAACCTCTCTTTCTCTTTGTAGTCTCCTACGTCTATGAAAGGTCCTTTCGATCTCGGGGTCTGCTTCAATAAGGTTTCCAAGACTTAGGGATCTTTGCATAAAAGAGAAAAATACCTATGGTAGAGAGATAGATACTCTAGAAAAAGAAAAAGACATAAGTAATAAAAAAAATAATAAAAAAAATGTCCAGAAAAATCAATTTAAAAATTAAATTGAAATTCAAGAAAACATGGTCCCCGGCAACGGCGCCAAAAACTTGATGGAAAATTCGGCAAGTGTACCGGATTCGTTGCCAAGTAATAAAAAGATCGATCCCACAGGGACCGTGATCTCAAACCATAACTAATTATTAAATCGATAAAACTGGACTGTAAAAAAAAGATTTTGAAAAGGTTTTGATATTTTGAAATAAGAATCAAGTAACAATCAAATTTAATATCGCAATTAAACAAAATAGGAAAGCAATTCAAATTGGGGATTTTAAATTTCAAAAGGGATTCCCAGGAATTGGGATACCACAAAACTGTTTATGTTACTAAATCGACTACTCTCCTTGTTAATTAGCAAAATTTGTTTTGAAGGCGAATTTATCCTAATTTAGTTAATGCTCCCTCTCGGGTTACAAAAACCGTGCCCAATTAAATCAATCCCTACTCTCGTGGCAATCGAATTTAGATCAGACCCTTTAAGTCTTGTGACAATTCGTGAGTCCTCGAAGGACCACTTCTAACTCTCGTGATTTAGGTACTAAGTTTGATTCCTATAGATTCGATACCTAAGTTCACCGCTAGGTTCGTCCTTAGTGTATCTCTGACACGCAAATAAGTGGCCACCAAATTTACGAGTGATTAAAACAATAGGGATCGAATCTAAAACAAAATCGGAATTAACAAGAAATCGAAAATCAATTCATCACCATAAACAAGTCTTGGGCATAGCCTCAATTACTAGGAACAAGACTACTACTCAAGTATTGCCATGATTGTAGCAAGCTTGATTAAAAATAACATAAAGAATTCCTCAATTTTTCTAAGGTAAGCAGCACAAAAAAGGTCCCCAGGTTCAAGCCTATAGGTCCTATTTATAAGGTTGGACAATTTGAATCCTAAGCCAATACAAAAACCAGATCAATTCAATTGTTGAAGATCCATGGATTGCGCGACACGGCCGTGATGGCAATCACGCACTGGTCGTGACAGCTTCTGCCATGAACGCTGCTTCACTGAGTGATCTGTCACGGCCGTGATGGGCATCACGGCCTGACCGTGACAGATTCTGACTTTTCCATTCTTCCTTTTCAGCTTCACTTGATCATGGCCGTGATGGGCATCACGGCTAGGCCGTGATCAGCTCTGTTTGCCTCATTTTCTTGCCTTCCAAGCTCCATCTTCATGCTAGCTTCAACACAACAGATCCTGAGCAATTTAGTCTTCGATTCCTGCACACAAGCACCACAAAACCACCTTACTCGTTCCAAGGTAAAATTAACAAATAATCAAATAAAATAAGCCTAAACTATATGAAAATGCATGCAAAATGTCATAGAATTATGAGGTAAAATCACACTCATCATTGTTCCTTTGTGATTAATATTTTTAAAACCTGAAACATAAGTTGAGTCAGTCCGAACAATAAATTATTTATCTAGGACATAAATCCGATGCTTTTCCAACATTCGGATTAGCGCTAGAGTTTCTTTTTCATGTGTTGGATAATTAATTTTGCTATCTGAAAAAGTTCCAAACGAGCAACGACATAGTAATTCTTTATTTTGCCCTGGGGGCTTTGCTTTCGTGGCTCCTCCCCAACAGTCATTAGATGCATCAGTTTCTATAATAATCAGATCATCATCCGATGTATGATATAGCTCATGAAGATCCTGACATTTTAATTTCATTTTTTCAATAATTGCTTTGTCTTCCTTGGTCCAAGACCAAATGGCATCTTTCTTTAATTTTTGTTGAAGTGCTTTCCTTTCAGCTGCAAGATCCTTGGTAAAACCTTCACTGAAAATATATGTCAGTAGTCCAAGAAATCTTTGTAACTCCTTTTTTCCCTTTAATTTGGTATGAAAATTCCGTAATTTTTATAACACGTGCTATTGCATTAGAATTTTTCCTTTTTCAATCTCTAATCCTAAATAATTAATTTTATTTTGAGCTGGTATCACCTTTTTCTTGCTTAAGACTACTCCATGTTCTAAACATTTATTAAGCACTAATTCTATTTGGTGAAAATGATCATCTAAATCTTTATTGGGAAAGACCAAGATATCATCAATATATATAAGACAGAAATCTTTAAATTCTTTGAGTATTGAATCCATTCTTCGTTGAAAGATTCCTGGTGAATGCTTCATTCCCATTGGAAGTACATTCCATTCATATTGACCTTGAGGACAACTGAATGTTGTTAATGCTTTACATTCTTCAGATAATCTGATTTGATAAAATCCTGATTTGCAATCAAAAGTGCTAAACCCGTTCATATTTCTAATTCATTCCATAATTAAATCTTTTCTTGGAAGAAAATAAGCATCACCTTCCATTGCATCACTTATTTGTTTATAATTAATTATCATCCTTCTTTTTCCCCTTTTTATTTCATTATGATTTTCCACATAAAAAGTTGGTGCTGAATGCTTGCTTTCTGATGGCCTAATTAATCATTTTTTGCATATTTCTTCAATATATTTTGCAAATTCATCTCTATATTGCTTTGTGTAAATCATTGGTTTACATTTTGTTTCTTTTGTTGAATCTTTTAATTTTAATATTGTTAGTTCAGTATTTTTATTAATATTTGGATCCAGTGGATTTTCACTACATACTTTGTTCAAAAGTTCTTCTATATGAGCTGGAATTCGTCTATTTGGTTCTAGATTTATTAATACATGGCGAATTTTTAAACATGTTTCTTTGACTAATTCACCACAATTCAACTCGCTAAGCTCTGATTTTTTAGAATAAATACATTCAGAAAAAATGAATAATTGGGATATTTATGATTTCTCTTTGTTGTTTTTATAAATATATGGTGTCTTTAAATATATATATTCTAGATACTGGGAAAATGGTGCATATAATCTTAGAAAGTTATTCCCAGTAATCATGTCTACACTTGTGTTTTGTTGATATATTGTAGGTACTATGAATAATTTTTCTTATATAATTAATGTGATTCTTGTTACCACCCAAAATAGTGGATGTATAGATCCATCTGTTAATTTTATTGTGACTGATTTTTCTAATTTTTCTCATTTATTAAATAATACTTTTGTTTCTAGACAAAGACCTACTCTGGTATCTATATATGCTTCAGTTTCTATTTTACTTTTTTCTACTATTATTTTTATATAAGTATTATTCGGATTCTGTTTCTTCTGAAGATAATTCATCTTCAAGATATTCATATATACTTTCTTCAGTATCAGTTAATTCTTCTTCTAGTGGTTCAAGTTCATATATTTGGTATACTTGCTTTATTAATTTTGATTTTTCTTTAAAATATTTTTCTTTTCCTTGAGGACATTTATTTGCATAATGACCTTCAACATTACATATCCAACAGACACATTTCTTTTTTCCTTTCGGATAATATTTTCTTAGTGTTAATTTCTTTTTCCTAAAAAATTTTTGCTTATTATTTTTATAATATGTTTTCTTTCTTGGATATCTTCTTTTTAATTTTTGTTTCTTATAATATTTCTTTTTCTTACTGGTTTTTCGCGGTCATATTTTCCAGGTTTTTCCATTTCTGGAATATCACAGCAAATTGCATTACTTCCTCTATTTAATTGTCTTATTGTATCGCTAGCTAAACAATGTTCTCTTATATAAGTCTTGGTATACGGTTTGAATAATTCCTCCTAAAGTGTTAGCTATTTGATCTTGCCTGGATTCTCATAATTTATTTATTCTAGTATTAAGGGGATATGGTATTTTATCTATAAAGATATATTTATAAAGAGTTAAAGCCCAAATTAGTCCCTGGAAAGGGTCACCGAGGTTAAACGTTCGGCCGAGGTACAAGATCGGTCATTAAGACTATGGTAAAAAGGGGAAGAGAACCTACGCCATAAACCTTAGATTCTCCAAATAAGGTTTTTAAAGGCCAAACTCGACTATTGTCATGAAAACTTTTACGCTTCTACTAGCTTAAAGCTTAAGGAGCTTGTGTACTGGTCGAGGAGTAAAACACGGCCACCGAGCTTGGATACCCGTTCCAATAAAGGTGGGAATGATAAGATATCGATATTATCTTTAATAAATCTGATATTATCTCAAATAACCTTATCTGGTTAGAAGAGATAAAATCCCTCAAATTAAGGAGATCATATCTATCCTGATATTATCTCAAATAACCTTATCTGGTTAGAAGGGATAAATACCTCAAATTAAGGAGATCATATCTCAAAGAAGATTTAAGAGATAAAAGGAGATAAATCCAGAGCTCTTAAAGATACGGGGATCCTATTATAAAAAGAGGGAACCCAAGAGAGAGACTCACTTTTCACTAACCTAGGTGACTCTCCCTTAAGCGTATTAGAGAAACCAGCTCGACCAAGAGACTATTGAAGAGTCCTTGCTCGCTGGTATTCATCAGATACAAGATTAGGGGATTGAGATCACTATATGACCAAGGGTTGAACCTAGAACTACGTCTGACTTTGATTCCCATTGTGATGCGTAGGACCGGAATACAATATTCTGTCAAGCCATAATCTAAAACAACCCCATTGTTCACTCTTGGTTTAACGTTCTACAGCGAGATTCCGGCAAGTCGGATCTCGGCAGGAACAAGAATACCAGAATTTCACTTCCGATAATATAAAATTCAAGACTGATCAATACGTGGAACACGAAGAAGCAGTATTCATAAAAAAAATTTTGAAAAAAAGAGCAGTTCTTTGTGGGTTCAACGTATTCAAAATGAAAGAATGAAATAGAGGAAAATAAACTATAAATTATTGAGTGAGGGGGAGAAGAGGGAAAGTGGAAGAAGAGGGGAGGAGAGTGGTGTGTTTTGAATATAGGCCCAGGAGTGTATTAAGATAATTGGGGGTATTTTAGGAATATTCAAAAGTTTTTAAAAAAATTGTGGTGTGTTAGAAGAACTTGTGGTGTGAAAAGCTGCACCCCATAGAAGTTGCAGGTGGTGTGGCTTCGTCATTGACGGACCGTTAGACTTGAATTGAATGTTGGGCTTCATCCACATTCTTAGTAGGCCCTAAAACCCAATAGAGGTCAACTACCATGGCTCAAGTACAAATCTGGAACCTCAGAATGTTGAAGTTTAAGGTCGGTCATTACTTTCCTTTTGTTTGGCAAATACTGTCAAAAAATGACCGTGTCAATGTCATCTCCAGGGCATATGCAAGTTAGGCATAAAACAAGAAAACAACGTGCATGTGCATGTCAAGTTCTGTACACATCTGAATATGAGTATAATTTCTTACATTCAGTATCAATTTCACATGAGAAACTACTCGTTAGTATGCACTGCAGAAAACAAATAGTATATTACGTTAATCTAGGCGTCAATTTTGACTTGCTTTGAACTTTGAGTTACTTCCTTTCAAAAGGGCCTTTCTTTACTATGCATAACAATAACAAAAGCATACAGTGCTAATCGATGGCTCTATTATCTCCTGTAGTTTAAGATCAGACCAAACTTATGCTAGGTCCAAAAGTGATTTGTATTTGATGAGAAAGTTATGCATACTTGTTATATTTTTGTTTCACGCTTTTTCTCTACAAGATAAGACCACCAGCCGCATACCTATCAGCTAGGAGAAAGAAATTCATCTCAGGAGGTTCGTGCCAAACTAACATATGTAGTATTATTTAATTTACTTACGCACCGTATAAGAATGCTAAAATTGGGGTTCAAACCCGGCTTCTTAGCATACAAGGAGCTTTTGCTTTACATGTTTTTTTTTTTGTTATATATATTACATTTGTAAAATTATATTTAAATTAGTTTATTTTTATATTTAATTATATGTTATTAACACAAATATTATATGTTAATATTATACTTAATTATACCTATTAGTTATTAATTTTTATATATTAAATTAGAATATCCACTTTTAAATGTTGGTACTTTTTACACCCTCCCCCCTTCTCAAGAAGTGAAGTGGTGTCATTTTGATCAAACAAATTTTTAATTTTTAACTTTTAATATATTTCATCCCTTCAAAAAACAAAACTTTTAATCTATTTCAATTTATTTATATCTGTGTTAGTTTTTTTTTTATAGGCAAATGTTAGTATGTTAGTTGTTAATTATTCTCTTTTGTCAAGGTTTGAATATTGAACCTCCAATACCTTAAACCCTTAGGGCTCGTTTGGTGGTCAGGATAGGATAGAGGCGGATATGATAAGAGAACATGATATGAGTAAGATAGGATATGAGCAGCATAAGCTGTTATCATATCCGACGTTTGATGTCCACCAGATAACCAACCGGACAGCATTTTAATTTAAGTATGAATTTTAAATTTTTGGTTTTTATTCTAAATGTTTTCATCTTTTATTAGATTTTAGTTTTTTTTTATAATTTTAATTATTTAAAATTATACAAAAAGATAAAATTATCCATGTGATATAATTACATATAATTTTTTAAATTTTTTAAATATTCATTTTTTGTTTTTACTTTACATATAGTTAAATTATTAGAATACTTTTTTTATATTTTACAGTTTTTTAAAATAATATAAAATAACAAAATTAGTATTGTTATAAAATAAAAATAATTTTTAAAATGAATTATTAATATTTTTATTATTTTAAATATTTTATATTTTATTATACAGTTTTTTGGTAACCATGTTAAATTTTATTATACTTTAAATTATTATTTTATTATACTTTAATTATTTTATGTATTATATATTTTTATATTTTATTAGACTTTAAATCACCCTATCCTATTTGTTACCAGGAAAAAAAAACATTATCCTATCATGTTGAGTGCTAACCCAGCCCTCCCCTCAAGATAGAATTTTAACTAGATGGACATGATAAGATAAGTGACAGGATTGCCTTATCCTATCCTGCTGGCTCACCAAACAACAGTTTCAAACAGGATATGATAGCTTATCATATCATGTCTCTCTTATCAGGATAAGAAAGTCAGGATAGGATAAACTATCATATCCTGTCTGAAACTGTTGTTTGGTGAGCCAGCAGGATAGGATAAGTCAATCCTGTCACTTATCCTATCCTGTCAATCTAATTAAAATTTTATCCTGAGAGGAGAGTTGGGTTAGAACTCAAGAGGATAGGATAAGGTGATTTTTTTTTCTGGTAACAAGTAGGATATGATGATTTAAAGTATATAAAAATATATAATATATAAAATAATTAAAGTATAATAAAATAATAATTTAAAGTATAATAAAATTTAACATGATTACAAAAAAAAGTATAAGAAAATATAAAATATTTAAAATAATGAAAATATTAATAATCAATTTTAAAATGTATTTTTATTTTATCACAATGCTAAGTTTGTTATTTTATATTATTTTTAAAAACCGTAAAATATAAAAAATTATTCTAATAATTTAACTATATGTAAAGTAAAAACAAAAAATGAATATTTAAAAATATAAAAATTTATTTTAGTTAGATAATATTTAAAAAATTTAAAACATCATATGTAAGTTTATCATAAGGATAATTTTGTTTTTTATTATAAATTTAAATAATAAAAATTATAAAAAAAAATAAATCTAATAAAAGATGAAAACATTTAGAATAAAAACGAAAATTTTTAAAATTCATACTTAAATTATAATGCTGTCCAGTTGGTTATTTTGTGGACACCAAACGTCGGATATGATAACAGCTTATTCTGCTCACATCCTATCATACTCCTATCATGTTCTATTATCCTATCTGTCTTTATCTTATCCCGACCACCAAACAAGTCCTTAGTTCTTACCACTTGAGCTACCCCACCCCTTTATCTTGAGTTAGTTCGTTACAAGAATGTAGAATATTCTGGGCTTATTTAATTTTTATAGAAATTTTATATTGGAAGTTGGGTATTGAATATCTTGAAAGTTTAAAAGTTATTTTTTTCTGAATATAAAATATTTATTTTTTTTACTTCTTCATCAATGTCCTTATGTTACTGGACCGTCTTAGTTTTGGAAGGAATAATAACTTAACAACCGAGGACACCGAGTCCATCATAGCTTCCCCATGACCCCCAACCAAGGATGATTTCTTTGAATTCATGGTTGGCCAGCATGAGCAACAATATCTCCTCTCATGTCCCCTCCTTGTCCGCACCAATGTCTACGTGGATACATCATGCTGATGCCAACCTTACATCAACAAAATATCAGCCAATAACCTTCCCACTTTAGGTCCCCCTGGACCCACAAAGTGGATTGTAGAATGAGATTATCCAATGCCACATCACAGTGGATCAGACCCATGGTGAGAGGAAGGGAATAGTGGCAATGGTTAATTTTTGTTTGTAATGGTGGGATTGAAGTTAAATTTCTTAGTTTTGAGGATTGCATTTGATGGTGATAGTTAGGGATGACAAAATGATTCATTTGTCCATCATGTATCTAGTTCATTCATGAAAAAATTTATTCAATCCATCCATTTATAAAAAAATAATATAAGTGGATTGGATGAATTGGATTATTTTTATACTGGATGATTTATGATCCATCCAATATTTTTAAAAATTCAATAGACCAACAATAAAAAATGTAATGGATCAACTTTTATCCATTCCAAAACCAATTTATTTTTTTTCATATTATTTTTCACCAAATAAAATAAACCTCCATTTGTAACAAAAAAAAAACACTCCATCTAAATTTATTTTTTGTTCCCTATTATTTTTTCTTCACTATTTTTTATTTTATTTATCTGTTTTTCTTTTTTTTGTTATATTAAATATTAACTAATTATTTATCCTCAAGCACCAGTAGTAGTCCATGTTATCACGCACGTTTTCTTTTTTCATTGTCTTTTTTTTTTGCTGAGAAACTTTAAAAAAAAATTAACTAATTGAAAGTACAGAAAGTCGTAACAAGTTTCATAAAAAATGTAATGAAAGTTGTGACAAAACAACCTTTGTAGATGTACATAATCAATAACTCCCATATAATAATAGAAAAATGGTCATGATACAAAATGATCGTGAGATAGAGTGGAGAGAGTAAAGATAGAGAGAGAGTAAGAAAACAATGGAGAGAGAGAAAGGCAGAGAGATGAAGAAAGATGAGAAAGAGGGTGCGATAGAGATAATATTTTAAATTTTTTAATAGATTATTTTATTTTTAAAAATATTTTATGGATAGATAAAAGAGATATAAAATTATTTAATTTCTTAAAATAAATTTTAGATGATAGATTGAATCGAATGGATTTTATTTAATAGATCATGGATGTATTGAATTTTTTTTAATAAATTTTTAATAGATTATAATAGATTAATGAATTGCTTTTAATTCATCCGTTAAGATCCGAATAAAAATTTATCCAATCCATCTGTTTTTCACTCTTAGTGATAGTGATGATGAGTACTTATGTCTTATGGCATGGCACGCGCAGTTCTCTTCAATAACTTTTGATGCAACAAAGAGAATATATATGATGGTCTCCACTGCACGCTCCCTTCTCTTACTATCTTTCTCTCAAACCCAAGAATTTTGCACACATTTCAGAAGAAAAATAATTACCAGAATTGTCGGTTTTTGTTACTCCCACAATCATTATCTTTTATCATTTTCCTTGTTCTAATATCTATTACATTATTATTATTATATATCACATTACGCATCCATCTCCTATGTGACAACTTGCAGCATTGACATCATTGCATATCATCATGCATGCCATCTATATATGCTCCCGCAGGCCATCACATGCATGAGCCACATGTCTAATTTCCATTGGATCAAACATGGACAAAGTTCCATATAGACAACCTTGAACAAGACTTTCTTGCACAGGCTGGATCTTTATGTGTTAGTGTTGCCATTTATGTCTTATATGTGGAGCCTTATTTAGTCAGATCCCAATAATAATATGGTCTGTGCAAGGACAATCTGTCTTTAAACCCCCACCATTCATACAAGTAAAGTTATTTGGAATATTTTTAATAGAAAAATACTTTCTTTTAGGTTTCATTTAGATATATCTAATTTTTTTTTTTAATTTCAAAATTTACATTTTATAATGTCATCACACCTCTAATTCATTAATAAAAGGGTACTAGATGTAATATCACAAAACTTCAAAAGATTAATGTAATTTGACAATAAAGATGAATTGTTATAATCGACTCGTTATCCAGAACCACCGCAAATAGTTACTAACCATATAACTCAACCCATCACCGCACTCTCAATTTGCCCATCCATAACCACCGCGAATTGGCATATAAGCTCATCCACCACAAAACTTAACCCACCATTACTTTCTTTCAATTTGTAATTCAAAATCATAATAAATCTATATCTAAATCACCCATCATAGAACTCAAGTCACAGTCACTCTCAAACCGCCAAACAAAACTATCACAAATCGACATCGAGCAACCTGCCACAGAATTCAACTCACCATCACCTCGTAACTCACCAACTAGAACCACCACAAATCGACAATAATTTCACTGACCACATAATTTAACACACCATCACCCTCAACCCACCACCCAAAATCATTGCAAATTAGCGGCGAAGCCACCCCAATTTAGTCCTGGTGCAAGTCGACACCCCAGCCACGAAAGGCATAAGCCTATGATCTGTTAGCCTTAATCGACCATTGCAAGCTACCATCGTCCTCAGACCATCAAACCCTCTAAGCTAGTATAATTATTCGTCCATTGAACCATCATCAGATCCAGTTGACATCCTCCACGACTCATCCAACATAGTGACGATGGGTTGAGTTCTAGTCAAGGACTTTGGTGTCGATTATAGCTTACAAATTGAGGGTCGTGGTTAAATTTGTTATGGGATTACACCAAACACCCCATAAGGGCCGTTTCCTTTGTTTTTAATTTCTTTTTTATATTTTCTATTTTCATAAATAATTAAAATTATTATCTTGTTTTCAAAATTTTGTATAGGAAAAACACGAAAACAATTTTTCTTTTTCTTTTTTCATTGTTTCCTAAACAAAATGTTATTTTTATAATTATTATTAAAAACAATAAATGAAATTAACAAACTGAAAACAAAACAAACACGTCCTAAGGTATTCCAATATTAAATCGACCCCGTTAATGGATATTGAAAGTTAGAAGCAAGCATAATGTCAATATAAATCTTAACAAAAAAATACACTTTTTAAAATAAAAAAAAGGTGTTAGATGTAATTAAAATAAATTTTATGGAAGGCATACGTAAGTTTTCTTTTTTTTAACCATGGACATGGCAAAAACCAGTCACTTTCACGTATGTTTTCATATTATGATGTATAGGTATTAGCATGCATGTGCAAACTCATAAAAAAATGTTGGCCTAACTACGGTATCAAATCAACCTCAGAAATCCCCCCCACAGCTTCTTTGTATTGTACTTCACGAAACCCCAGGAGGATATTGCTCTTTTCATGTGTTGAGAACATCCACTTTGCTAGATTTCTTGGTTATTACATTCCCAACCCAAATCATTGCCCCTTTTGATTTCCCTTCCATCTTCACCTTCTTATATTCTCCTCCCATTCTGTTACCACTCCACAACACTTCTCTCTCTAGCTATCTCTTCTCTTCTTTAGCTCTCGCTCTCTTTCTCTCTAACTCCAATTGTTCTGAAGATGGGTGAGATAGCTTTCTCAAACGGGAATATTAGTAATGGCAGTGTTAATGGAGCTAATGGAGTCAATGGCCATAGCCATTCACTGAATGGTTACAGGAAGAGCTGTTGGTATGAAGAAGAGATTGAAGAGAACTTAAGATGGTGCTTTGCTCTTAATAGGTACATACATACATTTAGTTTTCTTGTTTCTAAGCAACTCAAAGTAGCATATCATCTGATATAATAGTTTATTGTAATACCACATTACCATTTTGCTTAACTGTTCAAGATCAAAGTGGTCCAATTCAATTGATGTCCTGCATGTTTTTAACTTATTTGGACTATAAAAACAAAATAATATATGTTGTCCCTATTTTTCCTTTTTGAATTTTCTATTTTTTCATAAGGTCTTTTGGCATTTTCATGTTTATTTTATTGTTATTTATTATTTCTTTTTCTTAATGATGATTTTAGAAGATTCATGAAAGAATAAAGCCACATAACAAATTAAGAAGGTAAAAGAAAAAAAAGAAAAATGCAAAGAGCTTTATCTTGGGGTTTGAGTGAGACAAAAATACAGTACTAGTTGTCTGCGGCTAATGTCTAGTTTTCTTGGCTAGGAAAAAGTTAAGTGATCCCAAAAGTCATGAGCTCCTTTTGCTTGTCCCTCCATTGAAAAGGCAGACAACAAATAACTAAAGTGAAAATAAGAATTGGCTTTTTTTATTAAGAAGTTCACCACTATCATCTGTTTGATGAAGATACTATTATAACTTATATAAGAGTACTTTTCTTCTCTCTTTTTGGTGTTGTTGCAGTATATTGCATACAGGAGCTAGCCAATACCAAGACATTGCATTATTGGACACAAAGCCGTTTGGAAAGGTTCACAACTTCACATGCTCATACAGCAGAAAAAAGATACCTTTACTGATCAGGAAACTAAATTAAACTAGCCTTGAATTTCTTGTTTGCTCTTGCAGGCATTGGTAATTGATGGAAAGCTTCAGAGTGCAGAGACAGATGAATTTATCTACCATGAATGTCTTGTTCATCCTGCTCTACTTCACCACCCTGAGTATCTATCCTCCTCTTTAACCATCTAAGAACAAATGAGATTTACACAGCAATTTTGGTTTGTTTATTTTTCATTATATTCTGTATTCCATTTTTTTTTAGCCCAAAGAATGTTTTTATTATGGGAGGAGGAGAAGGTTCTACTGCAAGGGAATTGCTCAGGCATAAGACCATAGACAAAGTGGTAATGTGTGACATAGATGAGGTAATTAAAACCTCCCTTGAACAAAGTTAGCTCCTCACTATAATATATATTTGCCATGAAGCTAATTGATTAAAATCTATGTATTCATGCTTGCTGGAGCAGGAGGTGGTGGACTTCTGCAAATCATACTTAGTTGTGAACTGGGAAGCATTCCTAGATCCGAGACTTGAGATCATCATAAATGATGCCAGGTTTGATACCTTGCTAGGTGGATTTTTCTTTAATTATCTTTGCCACCAAGTTCCACTTATTATGATGCAGAAAATATGATCAGTTCTAATAGGATGTGTCATTTTGAAGGGCTGGGCTAGAAGCCAGAGAAGAGAGCTATGATGTGATAATTGGTGACTTGGCAGACCCAATTGAAGGAGGTCCTTGTTATAAACTTTACACCAAGTCCTTCTATGAGTTCACAGTCAAGCCTAGACTGAAGCAGGGTGGCATATTTGTGACACAGGTATATGGGTGCAAGGACCATTGTCAATATGTATCAAAATAAATAACCAGTATTAAAGGAAACAGAATTAAATAACATGTATTATTCTTATTCTTATTCAGGCAGGGCCAGCTGGAATATTTAGCCACAAAGAAGTGTTCTCATGTATCTACAACACCTTGAGACAAGTTTTCAAGTGTAAGTAATATCTCGTTCTTTTTCCTAACTATGTGGGTCCTGTTCTAATGTAATTTAGATACCCAATTACATCAAATTGACCCTTTTTTCTCCTTTTGTTGGCAGATGTTGTGCCTTATTCAGCTCATATCCCATCCTATGCTGATATTTGGGGATGGGTCATGGTAATATCACTCATAATAAATGTCAAGTTGTTGTTTTGTATATATGTTTTATGTTCTAGGATGTACCCAAGAAAAATTCTGTTAGACAAAAAATAAAAAGTTGTTGAACTTTTGGAAAGATCTTGATAAGAAACATCATCTCAGAGACAAGTTTTAGAAAGATGTTTATAAGAGAAAGTAACTCAGTAATTTACTGCTTCATAATTACGCAGTTACTTTTTTACCAAAATTTAATGATTCTTTTTCTCTTCAACTATAACAGGCTTCAGATTCTCCAATAGACCTGAGTCCAGAAGAGCTAGACCTGAAAATGAGACAGAGGATTAAGGGAGAAAACAGATATCTTGACGGGAAAACATTCTCATCAGCCTCAACTTTGAGCAAAGCTGTTCGTAAAACGTAAGTGAAATGCTAACACATGATCTTGAATTTTCTTTCCCTTTCAATACTCTTTGGTCTTGACAGACTTGGGCATTATTTATTGGCAGGCTGGACAATGAAACTAATGTATACACAGAGGAAGCTGCTAGGTTCATACATGGACATGGCAAGCATGCATAGGCATCATAGCCAACAAAAAGACACACAAAGCAAGTGAAAAAGGCTTTCAAGATTTTCTTTCTTTCATCTTTATGTATTTCCATTGTTCTTTTCTTTTTACCTTTTGGTGTGTAGTTCACCTGAAAAGGGTTTATATGAATGGGCAACAAGCAGGTCCTATTCTGTGCTTCTCTATGAGTATGCTCACAGTATCTACAGATGTATCAAAATTCTGAATCTCGAGAATTAAGTCAGCTATTTAACGAAAGAAAACTACTCTTTCCTAAGAGAAAATACTATTACGATTATCTCAACAAAACAAAACAAAAAAGGACTATTACGATCTATGGATTTGGATTCTTTGTTTTCATGTCCATCCATTCATACATTTCCTGATATATATCATCAGATGTATTTTAATGTACATTGAGAAAATTTAAAATAAAACAAGATTGACCAAATGATATATTTTATGACTTTGTGAATAAGTGAATGCAAAAATTCCAAATCCTATGAGTGGTCTAATAAATCATGTCTTCTCACATCACTTTTACACTTTTATTTGGTGTTGCTAATGTTTTATATGAACTATTGGCTAAAAAATGTCCTTAAGGCAAGAAATCAGGAAATAGAAGTTTTATATTATAAAGAATAATTTTTGAACTTTTAATAAAATAAATACATCACTTTCAATATAATATTTTTATCTTTGATTTCTTAGCCTTCATTAGCATTTGCCAAACTATTATACGCAAACAAGACTTTAATACTTTTAAATTTATCTGAATTTGTGAAGTGTCACAATATTTCCTTTTTTTTAAAGCATAAATCTATATAAAATCTAATGGATGTATATATTTGTTGTCTTCTCTTTTATGTCGTATTGTTTATACGGTTTTTCTATGCAATATTACATATGATAAGATTCATTAATTACCCCTAATTAACCTACTTATAATTAATAATGTCAAACTCATTAATTATGATTTTTATGAAAAAAAATCAATTATCTCTCTCCTATTTATTTGTTTTGATTCACCTTCTTATATCAACATTTATTCCCACCAAAAAATGATTACCCAATATCTTTTCTCACCAACAATTAAAAACTATTTTTGGATTTTTTAAAAAATAATTTTTATTGATTTTATAACTACAGTTGTTTTATTTTTTTGATATAGCTACACATTTTGACTGGCTATTATAACTACACTAATTAGCTTAATATAATTATAATTTTAAATCCTGCTCTGTTGGCTTTTCCCTAATATTTAAAAAGTTATAAAATAAAAAAAGTAAGCAATGGAGTTGATGAAATAAAACCAAAATTCTACAATGTACCTTTTCTTTGTTGCTGAAAAAAATTCTTTGTAGATAAATAGAAAGAATTAGGGAATAATATATTTTCTTTGTTGCTGCCAACGTCCCTTTACTAGTTTTCTTTGTTGTTGCAATTTTTTTCTAATTTATCTAAGGAGGAGTCTTTGGAAGAGAAATCAAGTGGTTATTAAATTTTTGTGAGGAGAAATATTGGGTAATCAATTTTTGGTGGGAAGAGATATTGATATAAGAAGATGAATCAAAACAAATAAATAGGTAAGAGATAAATGATTTTTTCAAAAAAAAAAATAATGAGCTTGACATTATTATTAATTAACAATAGGTTAGTTGGGGGTAATTAATTATTCTTATCCTATGCAATATTGCATAGGTTAGAA
Organism: Sophora flavescens; assembly: GCA_030762895.1. Lineage (NCBI taxonomy): Eukaryota > Viridiplantae > Streptophyta > Magnoliopsida > Fabales > Fabaceae > Sophora > Sophora flavescens. Next base: position 166,175,841 of record CM061067.1, read on the forward strand.
AAACCGTTGTTTATATCCCATTATTCTTTTGAATAAGTAATAATATATAAAAAACATTATAAACCGATTAAAAAATAATTATTTCAGGAGATAAAAGATAATTATTCAGTAACATGAAAGTTACCTAATATCAAAAATCCAAAACTTTTGACTACATATTTAGTATTTACCTATTTTTTAAAATTTAATTTACATGTTCTGTAAATAAAATTTATGTAAAACTTGAAAAAGAAAATTGGTGCAATAGGCGAAAAAAGGTTAGACAATACAAGTATACAACCTTAAAACCAGGTTGCCTGTTGTGTTCCCCAAAGTATGAGGCAGCCTCAAGCATGATCAATTACTAGAGTATGCCATAAGGTCATTCTTTTTCTTTTCATTTTCTCGAGAAGCTAATATTCTATTTTACACGGGTTCCAAATTTGGATATTCTCATTTGAGATTTTGATATGATATGGTCATAAAGTCCCTATATCTCATACAAATCTTGGTCTGTGAATCCAGTACTAAGCAAGCTAAATTTTCTACCGTCTAAAATGCCCTTTCTTGTATGCCGAATTTTGTAGTTTTCTTCAAGTGGAGGGGCCATTGAACCAACCAGATATTCCTTTTCAAACGAACAAGCCAGTCCAATACTTTGCCTTGGATAATTGGCTTATTCCAGTTTGACATTTTGTAATACAGGAAGCTAGAATTTTGAGGATGAACGCATGGGCCTAAACATGGATTATGATGCCTAGGCCTAGCATAGTGCCTCGGGAAAATAGGTGTTCTATCTAAAACAAAATTGGGTATTACCATTCTGTGTTCTATCAAAAAATATAAACTTTGCATGGCTATTCCATTTATCGAAAATAGTAAAACTAAAACAAAATGCTCCCTTTTGTTTCTGCTATCCATATTGGAATCCAAGTAAAAGTAGAGGAATCACATATTGTTCGTGGAAGAATTTCAAATTCTTGACAGAAATAATTTCGACAGGCTGACGCAGAAATTGAAGTAAAGAATGTTATTTTCTAAGTATCGAAAAGACTTAGTTGATAAGAAAGAGTACATGTTGACGAAAAGATAGATTGACAAGCAGTCTTTTTGATGAAATTCGTGGGAGGATTGTCAAAGATATGGAAAGAGAAAAAATGACTAAGTCACAAAATCGACAATATAGTCAAGATGAGTTGTCAAGCAGTTAAGCCCGTCAAAGACAAGCCAGTTGACACGAAGCGGTTCAAGACATTGAGCAGTTATTGGAATTGTATTGACAAACAGTTTAAATGTAAAGCCTAAGAGAATTGCCAAGGACATGTGGCAGTCATTTAGATAGGAAGTTACTACTCGGTAGTTATTTTATTTGCCTATAAATACTAGTCATTACAATGTAATAGAGGAGGTTACTTGATACACATCCTACACATCTCGATCACACAGCAGATTGACAGATTACATTCAAGTATTCCCTCCATCCTTCTTATTTCAATACTATGGCAAAAATCAATGTAATTTTCATCTCTTTTATTCGAGTTCTTCATTGAGTCTTATTTATTTATAGTGGTTCTTCGATGTTCTTCTTTTAAATTCATTCAGTTCTTGCAAGTAGTATCACTTAGATCCTACTCTACTTAACTTTCTTTTTAAACTTATGTTTCTTCTTTTTATTGTAAACTTAGTTCAATCAGGAAGTTATTTTATATATGTAAACTACTTCCTTCTTTTAAATTTCAAATTCCCCTTTTCAAATATAAACAATTTCGTTGTCAAGTTTCATTATTGACAATAATCGGTACACCATTTTTTTATATACTTGTCATAGCATCAAGTCATTGCCAGTATATTACTACATTTGACTAACTTGTCAAATTCATACTTTGCAGACGATATTTACACACATTTTGACGAGAATACCGCATAACTCGTAGGTCCTACACTCGTTTGATCTTTAATTATTTGTAACAAAGGAATTTTGGTCAAAAACCAAAAACCAACGTTAACAAATTGGCACGCCAGGTGGGACGAGTTTAGAGTAACTCGGATAGTGTCACGAATTTAACATACAAATTTATTTGTATGCGTCTACGGAGTGGAAAGGTGGTTCAAACATCATCTATTTCCCAAAACTCTGAATATGAGTAGTGCAAGTGATGCAGGCGTAGTTGGCACTAATGTCGCTGCGTCAACGGTGGATGCTATTGCACCAGTTGACAATATTCCTGTAACCAGGGCCAACGCTACTAATGCAGGGATTAATAGCACTAGTAGTTTAGGTGCGAGAAGAGGCGTTTCTTAAGCTCAGGTTGTCAATAGATTTGACGAAGTTGGCCAAGGAACCTCCCGTCACCAACTTCCCCAGTTTTACAACAAATAAATCCACCAACTACCGGATTGTCTCCACGAAGTGTTGTGAATTCAAACCCGAGAGGGACTACGCAACCTCTGTCACAACCTTTGTATGGGATGCCTTATGGTTCGACTATTGTCAATCCAAATACCCCATTTGCATACATACCATATCCAAATGGAATGACGATGGTTGCCCATGCATCTGGACATGCAGGGCCATCGACTGGGGGGCAAATTCCTAGTCATGCGAATGGGATAACAGCATTGTTGGTAGTGGCTACGATCTCAAGAGGGGGGGGGGGGGATTGAGATATTGAAAACGTTTTCATCGATTTAAACCAAAACAGTGTTTCTTTAAAGAAACTTGGTTTTCACTCAATTTTAATTCCCAAGAATCAGGTTATAGAACAAGTGATGATGTTAAGAAGAATTATCGAAAGTAATAACAAGTTTAACACAGATTGTAGATCAAAGATTCAAGTTAACAAGTATTCTTAAAACTCATTCACAACACACAAGTACATATAACAAGTATATGGAGTTTAGATATGAGAAGAACACGCAAACCAATTTATCCTGGTTCGGCTACCTCCTCTGGTAAGCCTACATCCAGTCCCACACCTCTGTGGTTTTCTCCACTATAATCAGCAATTACAAAATTCCATTTACAGCAACACAAGGATAACCTCCTTGCTCAAGAATTCACCAGAAAGCACACTTGCTTTTCTATACCCAAGGATCCCTTCTATCCTTGTTTAAGCCTAAGAGATACCCTCTCTTAACCATACTAATTCACGAAAAGAATTGAGTATAAGAAAGACTCTAAAAGTCTGATTATACAAATTGAAGTTCTAACTAATATCACACTTTTCTCAGAGATGAAGCACTTTTCAATCTTTCATAGTTTTTCACAATCAGAATGAGTTGTGTTGTTGTTATTCGCTGTGTTGTTGTTATTCGTTGTGTTGAAAAGTGGTCCTTTGATCCCTCTTTATATAGAAGACAAATTATAGCCGTTGGGATCATTTAAAATAGATTTGGATCTGATTTAACAAAATCTGCTTTCTTGATTCTTGATCTTGAAATGAGATTCTGTTGATTCTTGTAGAGTTTGCGTCCTTCTCGAAAAATAACCGTTTCCATTTGAAAGGATAGCCAAGTCTAATTGAAGAGTAAAATATCCATTTCTATCTGAAAGAATAGCAAATAGCCGCGTCCATTTTGCCACGCCAATAGACGGAAGTGCTAACACAAGTTATCGGACGTGCTTCACTGGTAGACGAGTGCTAACACAAGGTAATTGGATGGGCTCCAACTGGTAGACGAGCTTTATATGTCATGTTAGTGGACGAAGCTTCTCATTAAGATCTTAGCAAGTCCAAAGCGCGTATCATTAGTAGACGAGCTCCTTTTGCCACTATTAGTAGACGAGCTCTCCTTTTTACTTCAGTAGACGCGCGCTTCTGTTACTTTCAGTAGACGAGCTCCAAGTGCCACGTCAGCGGACGAGCTCTTCTGTTACTTCAGTGGACGCGTTCTTCTTGTTGTACTTCAGTGGACGTGCTTTTGTTGTAGTTCAGTGGACTCGCTTTTGTTGTATGCTTTTGTTGTACTTCAGTGGACGCGCTTTTGTTGTATTTCAGTGGACGCGCTTTTGTTGTATTTCAGTGGACGTGCTTTTGTTGTACTTCAGTGGACGCGCTCCAAATGGTACTTTAGTGGACGAGCTCTTTAGTGGTTCATTGGACGTCAGCTTTTTACTTTGTTGGACGTCTTCTTGGTTCACTTCATTGGATGAGCGCTTATATTATCCCTGTGTTGGACGAGCACTTGTTTTGCTTTGTTGGACGAGTGATCTTGCATGCAACTTAACACGAAATGAGTATGTAGTCAAAATTAAAAATCTTATGCAAAATACACTTTGTTTGTCATACATCAAAACATGAATGAGGGCTTAGTCTTACAAACTCCCCATTTTTTATTATGACAAACCTTACCATACTTAACCTTAGTTATTAAGAAATCAGAGTGCAGCTATTCAGTAAGCATGGTTCTTGAGTCATTTTCATCCTCCCCCTGTGTCATTGATATCTTTCAAAAAATCAAGTATTATCATATCATTATCATGAAAGAAAAAAAATCATCTTGCATTTATAAATTCAAGTATGTCTTTTCAATGCAGTTTATACTTAGGTATCAGTGAGAAAAAAAAAATTACATATCAGAGAAAGAATTTACAGCAAATGCAAGACAGAATTAATAGTTGTATAGTTCATCTTTATGGTTCATATTTCTGGTTCATCTTTCTCCCCTTTTGTCATTATCAAAAAGAAACTGTGGAGAATATTGAAATCAAACTAAAAAATAGTCTTGCATTCATTGATAATAAATCATTACAGAGCATATGCAATACATCAAAAACAACCAAAACACTGAAATAAAAAAAAAATTACAGACACTAAGGACACTTAGTCTCAAGTGAGACCGGATAAAAGCATCTCGCCCATGTCCTTCATAATTTTCAGCAACTTGCGCTGTCTTGCTTGCCATAAAAAAATAACATCTGATATCAATTATTTTGAGGATAAATTATGCCAAGTTCCCTTCTTATAAAGAAGAAACTCTCCTTATTTAGTGGTTTGGTGAATATATCAGCTAATTGCTTGGTTGTATCTATATGTTCAATCACAACATCACCACTTTGAATATGATCCCTGATAAAATGATGCCTAATTTCAATATGCTTAGTTCTTGAGTGCATAATTGGGTTCTTTGTTAGATTAATTGCACTAGTGTTATTACACTTTATTGGTATATGATCCAGATAAACGCCATAGTCAATTAATTGTCGTTTCATCCATAGGATTTGAGCACAACAACTCCCAGCTGCAACATATTCTGCTTCAGCTGTGGATAAGGCCACACTAGTTTGCTTTTTACTAAACCAGGACATTAGGGAATTTCCTAATAAATGGCATGTTCCACTTGTGCTCTTCCTATCTAACTTGCATCCAGCAAAGTCAGAGTCAGAATATCCTATTAATGTGCAAGTGGATCCCTTGGGATACCACAGCCCCATTTCTTTTGTTCCTAAAAGATATTTCATGATTCTTTTAACTGCAGTAAGATGTGATTCTTTAGGATTAGCTTGATACCTTGCACACACACACACACTAAACATTATATCTGGCCTACTTGAAGTGAGATAAAATAAGGATCTGATAATACCTCTATACTTGGATACATCTATAGATTTACCATGTTCATCTTTGTCCAAGTAGCAGGCTGGACTCATCGGTGTTGCCATTTCCTTTGCGCTTTCGATTCCAAACTTCTTTAGTAGTTCCTTGCAATACTTTGTTTGGCTTATGAAGGTTCCATCTTGGCATTGTTTAATTTGAAGTCCAAGAAAGAAGGTAAGCTCTCCCATCATGGACATTTCAAATTCACTTTGCATTAGGTCACCAAATTCCTTGCATAAAGACTCGTTAGTAGCACCAAAAATAATGTCATCAACATATATTTGAACAAGTAAGATATTGTGTGCTTTTGTTTTAGTAAATAGTGTTGTATCAACTTTTCCTCTTTTAAAGCCTTTCTCTAGGAGAAAATTGCTTAACCTCTCATACCAAGCTCTAGGAGCTTGCTTGAGTTAATAGAGGGCTTTAGTCAGTTTATAGACATGATTTGGGAACTCACTATCAACAAAGCCAGGGGGTTGGCTTACATATACTTCCTCTTGTATTATTCCATTTAAAAAGGCACTTTTCACATCCATTTGGTACAGTTTAAAGTTCATTATACATGCATAGGCTAAGAGCATTCTTATGGCTTCTAATCTAGCTACGGGAGCATATGTTTCATCATAATCAATTCCTTCTTCTTGATTATATCCCTTAACTATTAGTCTAGCCTTGTTTCTTACTATTATTCCATTCTAATCCATTTTGTTTCTAAACACCCATTTAGTTCCGATTATTTGGTTACTTTTGGGTTTTGGAACTAAATCCCAAACTTCGTTCCTTTTAAATTGATTTAACTCCTCTTGCATTGCAATCATCCAATGTTCATCATTAATAGCATCATCAACAAATTTTGGTTCTATTTGAGATATAAACGCCATGGTATTGTAAATATTCCTTAAAGAGTTTCTAGTGGTTACCCCTTTGGTGATCTCACCAATTATATTGTCCAGGGGATGATTCTTTGAAACTTGCCACTCCTTAGGAAGATTTTCTTGTTGAAGTTATGCTTGAGGTTCTTTATTGCTCTCTTCATCTTCCTTTTCCTTGTTGCTCTCCTTTCCTTCATCAGATTTCACCTCATCCTCAAGAGTTTCTGCATCATCAAAAATGTCCTTTCCCAACCTTTTGGGGTTAGACTCATCAAATGTTATGTGAACAGATTCTTCCATTGATAAAGTAAACTTATTAAATACTCTATATGTTTTGCTAGTTAATGAAAAACCTAGGAAAATACCCTCATCAGCTTTGGGATCAAATTTCCCAAGATTATCCTTGCCATTATTTAGCACATAACACTTACAGCCAAAGACATGAAAATGAGAAATGTTAGGTTTTCTTCCCTTGTAAAGTTCATATGGAGTTTTATTCAAAATTGGCCTTATTAGAACTCTATTTAAAACATAACATGCAGTACTCACATCATCAGCCCAAAAATACTTTGGTAAATTAGAGTCACTTAACATGGTTCTAGAAATTTCTTCAAGTGACCTATTTTCCCTATCAACTACTCCATTTTGTAGTGGAGTTCTAGGTACATAAAAATTGTGTTTTATACCATGTTCATCACAAAAGTTATTAAACTCCTCATTTTGGAATTATCCTCCATGGTCACTCCTAATTGAAACAATTTTCACGTCTTTCTCATTTTGAGCAACCTTAGCCATTTTCTTAAAAGCTTTAAAAGCTTCATTCTTTTGTGCTAAGAAAAAGGTCCAAGTAAATCTCGAGAAGTCATCAACAATTACAAGAGCATAAAGATTTCCACCAAAGCTTTTCATCCTAGAAGGTCCAAAAAGGTCCATGTGCAGCAATTGTAAGGGTCTACTAGTTGAAACAGTGTTTTTAGCCTTAAATTAGGTTTTCACTTGTTTACCCTTTTGGCATGCATCACATAAGCCTTATTTAACAAACTTTTTATTTGGTAAACCATACAAGTTCTTTGGAAATCAATTTAATCAAGTGATCCATATGAATGTGAGCTATTCTCCTATGCCAAAGCCAATTTTTATCTTCTTTGGAAATTAAGCAACATGCATCATTGGAAATTAAATTGTCTAAGTCTAGCATATAGATGTTATTGATTCTATTTCCAATCAATTTTATGTTATTATCATGAATAGATTCGATCATTGGTCGCGCTGTCGCGCACGCGCCAAAAAGGACGAGCGGGTTTTAAAACTGTAGTTTAGGGTGACAACTCAGATGTCGTTCTCAAGGACCCTTAAAGTGTTATTTTTCACAAAAATTAGTTTTTTTGGGGGGGGGGGGGGGTGGGGTTTGGTTTGGGATTCAATCAAAGAGAACAAAACAATGAAAATAGAGCAATAAAATAAGGCAGTTCAAAGAGGTTATCAAATGACCAAAAACAGATTAATCTATTGCTCTCGATTTCCCAACTATCATAGGTTCATGCAATTTCCAAGCCCTAAGCAGATTTTAATCCCCTCCCGGTTGTAGCAACAATTTACAAGCGAAACCACTACTACATATACATGTCCCTATTCCCGAATTAAGCAAACGGGGTTAAGCCCTTCGTGAACTAAGCGAACACGAAACGTACACACGCAAATTAGGCAGATGCGATTAATTATAGGAACATGATATCACCGGAATTAAATCAACACAATACAATATACTCCTGAATTAAGCAAACAGAAATATAAAGCATGGCATTGAAGAGGGAAAAACATACAAACAGGAAATACAAGAACCTCAAGTATAGTGGAAATCAATTACAATAGATTAATCCTAGAAACTTTTGCTTCTCCATTGTTATGTTTACATTTTTTCTGTGTGTTTTCGTTTTTGTTATGGAGAACTAAGTTTCTAGGATTAATCTATTGTAATTGATTTCCACTATACTTGAGGTTCTTGTATTTCCTGTTTGTATGTTTTTCCCTCTTCAATGCCATGCTTTATATTTCTGTTTGCTTAATTCAGGAGTATATTGTATTGTGTTGATTTAATTCCGGTGATATCATGTTCCTATAATTAATCGCATCTGCTTAATTTGCGTGTGTACGTTTCGTGTTCGCTTAGTTCACGAAGGGCTTAACCCCGTTTGCTTAATTCGGGAATAGGGACATGTATCTGTAGTAGTGGTTTTGCTTGTAAATTGTTGCTACAACCGGGAGGGGATTAAAATCTACTTAGGGCTTGGAAATTGCATGAACCTATGATAGTTGGGAAATCGAGAGCAATAGATTAATCTGTTTTTGGTAATTTGATAACCTCTTTGAACTGCCTTATTTTATTGCTCTGTTTTCATTGTTTTGTTCTCTTTGATTGCATCCCAAACCAAACCCCCCCAAAACTAATTTTTGTGAAAAATAACACTTTAAGGGTCCTTGAGAACGACATCCGAGTTGTCGCCCTAAACTACAGTTTTAAAACCCGCTCGTCCTTTTTGGCGCGTGCGCGACAGCGCGACCAAAAATTAAAACAAAAAGGTTGGAGCCAAAGGCTTGTAGAAAAAAAATGATGTTTGTTTTGTATGCTTAAAAAAAAAGTTTGAGAAAAATAAAAGAGGTTGTAGTCACCCAAGGTAAAAAGATGATTGAGAAAAGGAACTTGAGTAGAAATTCAAAGTGTAAAAAGTTCATGCTCTCTTAGTTCCTAGGGTCTTCAGCCTAGTACCTTTGTATATCCTACCCTTAGCCAGGCCCCATTACAACCCATAAAAGACCTTTTGATGTTGTATGCATGTTTTCTGTGGGAATCATTTTGAGATGAAAATCAAATTTATGGGAAGTGTTCTTGAAAGTGAAATTGAGTGCAATGTTAATAGCCTGACACAAACTGAGTGATGGAGTGAACAAATAATGCCATTGTGAGGAAGGCAGTTGTTTGGATTTGGTGATCTCCCTTTTGTGTGTAACATGGATCCCCTGCTTAGATTAATAATTGTTTGAGTGATGAAATTCTCAAATGTTTAGAATAAATGAATGTGGGGATTGCTTTGTTGAAAGGGGGGACATTGAAGAAAACTGTTTTGATGTGTTGCTTGAATTTGTGCAAGGTTGATTGAATCTTTTAAGCTTGCCAGGTCTTGAGTCTTTTTGATTTTTGAGTCTTAGTTTGCTTGGGGACAAGCAAAGTTTAAGTTTGGGGTATTTTGATAAGCCTCTGGCTCATCTAGTTTTATGGCTAGTATGACCAGGGTTTTGTGCAAATTATATCCTATTTTTACCCAAATTAGATTAGATTGTCCTCAAGCAAGGTTTTGAGTCTCTAGAGTAGTTTTAGGTTAATTTAGCTAGTTTTGAGTCAAATAATACACTTATAGTTGTGTCTTTGTTTTCAGGTTAAGTTGGAAGTCAACAAAATAAAGAAGCAGGGGATTCGCCCCGCGAATATCTCTTTGCCTCGCGACCCAGAAGCTGACTGTTCCAAGAAAATGCAAGGTCTCTGGTTCGCCCCGCGAAGAAGATCTCGCCCCGCGAGTCACCCAAGCCTGAAAAGTCAGAGACGATCACGGCTTGCCGTTGCTGAAGGTCACGGTTGTGGCAGTTTTGAAGTTGAAGAGTTTCGCCTCGCGAGCATACATTCGCCTGGCGAGCCTGGAAGTCAGAAAGCATCACGGTTGGCCCCTGATGTTCATAACGGGCGTAATAAGAAGACCCTTCCAATTCTCGCCTCGCGAAGATGTGTTCGCCTCGCGAGAATACCAAAGGTTGCAGACTGTTCACAGGATTCGCGTCGCGAGAGAGGCTTCGCCTCACGAGTAGACTTAATTTCTGAATAGTATAAAAGGCTGTTCTGAACAGATTGTAGAGACTTTTTGCTTCTCCATTGTTCTGTTTACATTTCTTTTCTGTGTGTTTTCGTTTTTTACATGGAGAACTAAGTTTCTTGGATTGATCTATTGTAATTGATTTCCATATACTTGAGGTTCTTGTATTTTCCTGTTTTGTATGCTTTTCCCTCTTCAATGCCATGCTTTATATTTCTGTTTGCTTAATTCAGGAGTATATTGTATTGTGTTGATTTATTTCCGGTGATATCATGTTCCTATAATTAATCGCGTCTGCTTAATTCGCGTGTGTACGTTTCGTGTTCGCTTAGTTCACGAAGGGCTTAATCCCGTTTGCTTAATTCGGGAATAGGGACATATATCTGTAGTAGTAGTTTCGCTTGTAAATTGTTGCTACAACCGGGAGGGGATTAGAATCTGCTTAGGGCTTGGAAATTGCATGAACCTATGATAGTTTGGAAATCGAGAACAATAGATTAATCTGTTTTTAGCTATTTGACAATCTCTTTAAACTGCCTTGTTTTTAACTGCTCTGTTTTGCTTATTTGCTTCCCAATCCAAACCCCCCCCAAAACTGATTTTTGTGGAAAATAACACTTTAAGAGTCCTTGAGAGACGACATCCGAGTTGTCGCCCTAAACTACAGTTTTAAAACCCGCTCGTCCTTTTTGGCGCGTGCGCGACAGCACGACCAAAAATTTAATTTTTGGTCGCGCTGTCGCCACGCGCCAAAAAAACCGAGCGTTTACAAAATAATGTAGATAGGGAAGCGACAACTCGGATGTCGTCTCTCAAGGACTCTTAGGCGTTGTTATTATTAACAGAAAATTAATTTTGGGGGGTTGTTTGGATTGAAATAAAATAAAGAAAACAAAACAATGAAAACAAAGCAGTTAAAGAGAATAGCAAATAAACTAAAGACGATTAACCTACTGTTCTCGGTTTCCCACTATCATTGGTTCATGCAAATCCAAGCCCTAAGCAGATTCTATACCCTTTCCGATTGTAGCATCAATTTACAAGCGAAATCAATACTACGAGACATATATTCCTATTCCCAAATTAAGCAAACGGGGTGAAGCACTCATGAACTAAGCGAACATGATTGAACACACGTGAATTAAGCAAACGCGATTATATATAGGAACATACAATCATCGAAATAAATCAATACTAATCCTACACACATCTGAATTAAGCAAACAGAAACACATAGAACAGTACTGAAAAGGAATAGCAGTTCAAATAGGAAATCCAGAACCTCAAGCGTAATTGAAACCAATCCCAGTAGATTAATCTAGGAGACTAGCTCTCCATTACAAAAGCAAACAACCAACTAAAGAGAAAAATAAAAGACTATCTACTCTAAAAACTAGCTCAGAAACTAGCCAAAACTGACTAGCCTCCCAACCCAGCCAACACATAATCATGCAAATCATAAAGAGATTCAAGCAAATTCAGGAAAGTGCAACTTAAAAAGTGATTTTCACACAGTCAAAAAACATGTTGGAGGCTCAAAACCTCACCTGGACATTCATGCAATTTGTTTGACAGAGATTCTATCCCTAGTGTGTGCTTCCTATCACCCCAAACTTATCATAAATCATGCCATCATAACAAATTCTCAAAGTTCAGTTTTCAATCACATGGGAATCACTTTTCAAAAACAAAAAGGTTGGAGCCAAAGGCTTGTAGAAAATCAAAAGGTCTTTTATGGGTTGTAATGTGGCCTGGCTAAGGGTAGGATATACAAAGGTACTAGGCTGAAGACCCTAGGAACTAAGAGAGCATTAACTTTTTACACTTTGAATTTCTACTCAAGTTCCTTTTCTCATTCATCTTTCTACCTTGGGTGACTACAACCTCTTTTATTTTTTCAGCCAAGGGGGAATCATCACATATCAATCATGCAAGCAATCTGTGCAACATCAATCAAAGTCCAATAAACTTGCCCACAAAAGTCTCAACACAACTCCTGAGCTTCTCAAATTATTCAGGAGCTTTATTAAAAGAAAAGGAAAACAAACAAAACAAAACGAAAACTACAACTAGTTCCCTCCCCCACACTTAAAATATACATTGTCCCCAATGAACAAAAGAACTATAAAATCAGAGTGAGGGAAAGGAAAGGGTACTCCCTGATCAAGTGCAGTGTATATGGAAGCTGCCACCTGGATCCCATTGCTTGTAACATAAGGCCAAAGAAGGAGAGTTCATTCCATGGTCCCATAACTTGCAGCCTTGATATATGAGTAAACACTTGACACTTTTGGTGACCTTGCTCAATGCGGCGGACTCATCACCTTCTCTTGGGTCAAAGACGACCGCTTCCTCAACAAAGTCCTCCCAATAAAATTTGGCTTCAATCCCTTGAACTATCCATGGTGCACAATCCATTTCCTCTGGTGGCTTCGCAGGAGGAGGTGGCAGATAAGTAGGGAGGGTCTCCTGGCCGCTTCATCTTCTCGCATGTTTCTCACCCACCGCACCGACAAATTTATCACCGCTAAACATACAGACAATCTCAAAGACAAACCACACAATGGTTAGTGATAGTACAATCAAGACATGCAGAAATATCATCAAAGCCAGAAATAAATGGAAAATTAGAAAACAAGTCCTCATGGGTGTCCTCAATAGTCTCAGAAAGCAGCTCTATGTGGAAAATGGAGTCTCTTCCACTGGATGTTTCCCTGCGTCAAAGATGTTAAACTTTGCAACGATATCCCCAAACTTCATAGACATGGTCCCATCATCAACATCAATATTAGCCTTAGCTGTCTTCATGAATGGTCGGCCCAGGATGATTGGTGATTTACTGGAATATGTCTCTCCTGCCATGTCCAGGATGTAGAAGTCAGCTGGGAATATCAAATCATCAACTTGCACTAGCACATCTTCTACCATTCCCATGGGGCGGGCACTGGTCCTGTTAGCCAACTGAATGGTGAGACCTGTATACTGCAAGGGACCAATATCAAGGTTGTTAAAGATGGAGGTAGGCATGACATTGATAGAGGCTCCCAAATCCAGCATGCAATTTGCAAACTGCCTGTCCCCAATAGTGCATGGAATAGTAAATACGCCTGGATCCTTGCACTTCTGTGGTAATGCCTGAGTAGGGGCTATAACAGCAACTCTTTCTGGTGCAGGCCTAGACTGGATAAGAGCTGAGACATTTCTTCCCAAATCAAACCTCTCATTATTCTTCATCTTCCTCTTGTTGGTGCATAGATCCTTCAGGAATTTGGCATACTTGGGCACTTGCTTGATCACATCCAACGAGTGGGATATTAACAACTACCTTCTCAAAACATCAAGAATTTCCTTCTCCTTGTCTTCACCACCAATCTTCTTATTTTTCTGTAATCTGTGTGGGAATGGGATTGGTGGTCTGTATACCTTCTCAACTTCAACTTCAACAATAGGCTCAGGAGTTACCTCAACAGTTGCTTCATCTTTTTCAGAGGTGGCCTCAACAACTTTTCCAGATCTCAGAGATATGGCACTCACATTAGGGTTGGAGGCATTAGGATTTATCACCGGTCAGTTGTCTTGGCAGCTGGGTTGTTCTTTGAGCTTGCTTTATGTTATTTATGTCTGTGGCCATCTGTCCAATCTGTGTCCTCAAATCTTGAATGCTAGCACTTGTTTGCTGCTGAAACTGTGCCTGTGAAGCTGCAACCTGCTGCTGAAACTGGAGGTTATTTGCAGCCATTTGCTTGATCATATCTTCTAATGAAGGTCCGAGGAAGGTGCAGAAGTGGTCACTGGAGGATTCTGAGGTGCCATCGGTTGTTGTTGGGAGGGGTTCCCATACCGCAGATTAGGATGATTCCTCCAGTTGGGATGGTACCGATTGGTAGAGAGGTCTGGAGTGCTGTACCGATTCTGACTGTTTCCTTGATTAAATGGATTTACTGCATAAGCTTGAGACACTTCACTGACAAACTCTTCTCTCTGGATGGGGCATGGATCATATGGGTGCTCAGGTGAATTGCACATGCTACATAACTTTGCAGGCTGAACTCTGTCTATTGCCAATTGCCTTACAAAGGAAGTCAGCTCATCCAATCTATTCTCAAGGGCGGCCTGGTTGGAAAATGAACTATGGACCTCATGCACACCTCTTGTCTCAACCGAATTTCTTCTTGTAGTAAACTGCTGGGAATTCAGTGACATATTCTCAATGAGTTGCTTGGCAGCAGCTGGGGTTTTATCAACTAGTGCTCCCCCACTAGCAGCATCCAAAAGATTCCTATCCATAGACAGTAATCCTTCAAAAAAGTATTGGATGAGGAGTTGTTCAGAAATCTGATGCTGGGGGCAGCTGGATACCAAATGCTTGAACCTTTCCCAATATTCAGCTAGCGATTCATTCCCTTGCCTGATGCCACATATTTCTTTTCTTATTGAAGCAGCTCTTGAAGCAGGAAAGTATCTTTCTAGAAAAACCCTCTTCAAATCATTCCAAGTGGTGATGGAGTTGGGCTCAAGATACAACAGCCAATCCTTTGCAGCTCCCTGGAGTGAAAATGGAAAAGCCTTCAGCTTGATACTATCCTCAGTGACTCCCTTTGATCTCGAGGTTGTGGAGCATACAACTTGGAATTCCTTCAAGTGCTTGTGTGGATGGACCTGCAAGACCATTAAACTTGGGCAACAAGTGAATGAAACCAGATTTCAGTTCAAAAGGAGTGTCAGCACCAGGATATGAAATACACAATCCATTGTAATTTACATCAGGGGCAGCAAGCTGTCTTAATGTCCTTTGGTCTCCCATGTTTTCAAAAACAGTTTTGAAATTGGAATCACTACTAGTGCTAGCCCGAAATTCTCTACGGAGTGTGTGCAGTGTTCTTTCAATTTCCGGGTCAAAATCACACAATTCAGGGCAATTAGACCTAGTAGCCAGACCAATTCAAAACAAAAGCAGAAAATAAAAGGAAGAAAAGAAAGGGGGGGGGGGGGGGAAATGGAAAAATAACAATTAAGAGTCCTCGGCAACGGCGCCAATTTTTGGTCGCGCTGTCGCGCACGCGCCAAAAAGGACGAGTGGGTTTTAAAACTGTAGTTTAGGGCGAAAACTCGGATGTCGTCTCTCAAGGACTCTTAAAGTGTTATTTTCCACAAAAATCAGTTTTGGGGGGGGTTTGGATTGGGAAGCAAATAAGCAAAACAGAGCAGTTAAAAACAAGGCAGTTTAAAGAGATTGTCAAATAGCTAAAAACAGATTAATCTATTGTTCTCGATTTCCAAACTATCATAGGTTCATGCAATTTCCAAGCCCTAAGAAGATTCTAATCCCCTCCCGGTTGTAGCAACAATTTACAAGCGAAACTACTACTACAGATATATGTCCCTATTCCCGAATTAAGAAAACGGGATTAAGCCCTTCGTGAACTAAGCGAACACGAAACGTACACACGCGAATTAAGCAGACGCGATTAATTATAGGAACATGATATCACCGGAAATAAATCAACACAATACAATATACTCCTGAATTAAGCAAACAGAAATATAAAGCATGGCATTGAAGAGGGAAAAGCATACAAAACAGGAAAATACAAGAACCTTAAGTATATGGAAATCAATTACAATAGATCAATCCTAGAAACTTAGTTCTCCATGTAAAAAACGAAAACACACAGAAAAGAAATGTAAACAGAACAATGGAGAAGCAAAAAGTCTCTACAATCTGTTCAGAACAGCCTTTTATACTATTCAGAAATTAAGTCTACTCGTGAGGCGAAGCCTCTCTCGCGACGCGAATCCTGTGAACAGTCTGCAACCTTTGGTATTCTCGTGAGGCGAACACATCTTCGCGAGGCGAGAATTGGAAGGGTCTTCTTATTACGCCCGTTATGAACATCAGGGGCCAACCGTGATGCTTTCTGACTTCCAGGCTTGCGAGGCGAATGTATGCTCGCGAGGCGAAACTCTTCAACTTCAAAACTGCCACAGCCGTGACCTTCAGCACGGGCAAGCCGTGATCGTCTTTGACTTTTCAGGCTTGGGTGACTCGCGGGGCGAGATCTTCTTCGCGGGGCGAACCAGAGACCTTGCATTTTCTTGGAACAGTCAGCTTCTGGGTCGCGAGGCGAAGAGATATTCGCGGGGCGAATCCCCTGCTTCTTTATTTTGTTGACTTCCAACTTAACCTGAAAACAAAGACACAACTATAAGTGTATTATTTGACTCAAAACTAGCTAAATTAACCTAAAACTACTCTAGAGACTCAAAACATTGCTTGAGGACAATCTAATCTAATTTGGGTAAAAATAGGATATAATTTGCACAAAACCCTGGTCATACTAGCCATAAAACTAGATGAGCCAGAGGCTTATCAATCATACACAAATTTGAGTTAAAGTTTACCTTGTAGCCTTTATCACATAATTGGCTTATACTTAGTAGATTGTGTTTGAGCCCTTCCACATAGAGAACATTCTCAATCTTGATTGCTGGATTTTTTCCTATTGTTCCAACACCAATAATTTTTCCTTTGTTGTTGTCTTCATAGGTGACATTTCCACCTTTCTTGGGAGTGAAAGATGTAAATTTTGTGATGTCTCCGGTCATGTGTTTGGAGCAGCCACTGTCCAAAAACTAGCTTGAGGTTTTGGCCTTCAAACACACCTACAAAACAGATTTTTTTTATACTTTTCCTTTAGGTACTCAAATCTGGTTGGGTCCTTTGGTGTTAGTAGCAACATAAGTTCCTTTTGGAACCCAAATTTGTTTAATGCCAACATGAATGTTCTTTCTAAGTCTACAAGTAGCAGCTGTAGACATTTCTTTAGACAATAATAGCATTTAACAAAAGGACTAGTTGAGGAAATAGGTGCAACAAAAAGCTTCTTAAAAGATTTTTCATCTACCATTGGCTTATATCCAATTTCAGCTTTGTCATACACACCCTTTTGCTGTCCTAATATGGCATTCAAGTTATCTCTACCCAAAGTAAACTTAGATAGAGTTGTATTCAGTTTTTCAACTTCCTTTTCTAGTGTAGTGCATTTGGTGCAAATTGAACTAGATGTAAGTAATTTTGAATTTTCAGCTTCTAGTTCTTTAAGCTTTATTTGTAAAGATGCAGAGTCACTACATTGTTTTGTGATGATCTTCCTAGAAGATATAAGTTGTTTACCAATTTTAACATATTCTTCATGCAATTCATCAAAAGCATCTTGTAACTCATCATAGGTAGGAGAAGAATCATTTACCTCGGTTTCACTATCACTTTGTTGATTTGCCATGAGACATAGGTTGGCTTCTTCATTTTCAGATTCACTACTAGTGGAATCAATATCATTTTCTTCCCAAGCTATGTATGCTCTTCTAGGCTTTCTTCCTTTCTTCTCTTTGTTGTCATTCTTCTCATACTTTTCTTTCTTTTGTAGCTTTGGACATTCATTTTTGTAGTGTCCAAGCTTTCCACATTCAAAGCATTTGATTGTTAAGGAAGAGCTTTCACCTTTGTTCGTGTTCTTTTTGGTAGGAAAACTGAATTGCTTCTTGTTTCTTTTCTTTTTGATGCATCTTCTAAATTTCCTTACAAGCAATCCCATGTCTTCTTCTTCGGATTCTTCACTTTCATCAAGGTGTTCATCTTCATCACTTTCTATTGATTCTTTGGAGATATGAGCCTTGAGTGAGAGTCCTTTCTTCTTTTTCTCCTTATCTTCATGACTTTTCAATCTATTGAGTTCCAATTTGTGTTATTTCAACTTGCCAAATAAAGTAGTAATCTGCATGGTGTCTAGATCCTTTGCTTCAGCAATTGTAGTAATTTTTGGCTGCCATTCACGACTCAAACATCTTATTATCTTGTTAATCGTTTTCTTATCTGTGATTGTATGTCCGAGTCCTTCTAGCTGGTTCACAATGTGTGTAAACCACTTTTGCAGTTCATCTATCTCCTCACCATTCCTCATGTGAAAGAGTTCATATTCATGGACTAGTGCATTCATTCTTGCTCTTTTCACATCGTTGGTTCCTTCATGAGTGAGTTGAAGAGTATCCCACATTTGCTTTGCTGTTTTGCGATTGGAGACCCTGAAAAACTCATCATAATTCAAAGCAGCTGTTATAATATTTTTTTGCCTTAGCATTATAACCAACTCTTCTTTTATCATCATCATTCCAGTCATCTTTTGGTTTAGTTTGTTAATTTCCCTTAGCATCAAGAATAAATGGAACATAGGGACCATTTTCAACAGCATCTAACACATCTAAACCTGCAGTCTCAAGAAAGATAAGCATTCTCTCTTTCCAATACATGTATTGGGAGCCATTAAAGGCAGGGGGTCTAGTGAATGAAGCCCCATCACCCAGGATATCATTTGTAGCCATCTCTTGAAGCTATTAAGCTTTGTAACAAGAGTTTTAGCTCTGATACCAATTGTTGGTAGTGGCTACGATCTCAAGAGGGGGGGTGAATTGAGATATTGAAAACATTTTCAACAATTTAAAGCAAAACAGTGTTTCTTTAAAGAAAATTGGTTTTCACTCAATTTTAATTCCCAAGAATCAGGTTATGGAACAAGTGATGATGTTAAGAAGAATTATCAGAAGTAATAACAAGTTTAACACAGATTGTAGATCAAAGATTCAAGCTAACAAGTATTCTTAAAACTCATTCACAACACACAAGTGCATATAACAAGTATATGGAGTTTAGAGATGAGAAGAATATGCAAACTGATTTATCCTGGTTCGGCTACCTCCTCTGGTAAGCCTACATCCAGTCCCACACCTCTGTGGTTTTCTCCACTATAATCAGCAATTACAAAATTCCATTTACAGCAACACAAGGATAACCTCCTTGCTCAAGAATTCACCAGAAAGCACACTTGCTTTTCTATACCCAAGGATCCCTTCTATCCTTGTTTAAGCCTAAGAGATACCCTCTCTTAACCATACTAATTCACGAAAAGAATTGAGTAGAAGAAAGACTCTAAAAGTCTGATTATACAAATTGAAGTTCTAACTAATATCACATTTTTCTCAGAGATGAAGCACTTTTCAATCTTTCGTAGTTTTTCACAATCAGAATGAGTTGTGTTGTTGTTATTCGCTGTGTTGTTGTTATTCGTTGTGTTGAAAAGTGGTCCTTTGATCCCTCTTTATATAGAAGACAAATTATAGCCGTTGGGATCATTTAAAACAGATTTGGATCTGATTTAACAAAATCTGCTTTCTTGATTCTTGATCTTGAAATGAGATTCTGTTGATTCTTGTAGAGTTTGCGTCCTTCTCAAAAAATAATCGTTTCCATCTGAAAGGATAGCCAAGTCTAATTAAAGAGTAAAATATCCGTTTCTATCTGAAAGAATAGCAAATAGCCGCGTCCATTTTGCCACGTCAGTAGACGGAAGTGCTAACACAAGTTATCGGACGTGCTTCAACTGGTAGACGAGTGCTAACACAAGGTAATTGGACGGGCTCCAACTGGTAGATGAGCTTTATATGTCATGTTAGTGGACAGAGCTTCTCATTAAGATCTTAGCAAGTCCAAAGCGCGTATCATTAGTAGATGAGCTCCTTTTGCCACTATTAGTAGACGAGCTCTCATTTTTACTTCAGTAGACGTGCGCTTCTGTTACTTTCAGTAGACGAGCTCCAAGTGCCACGTCAGCGGACGAGCTCTTCTGTTACTTCAGTGGACGCGTTCTTCTTGTTGTACTTCAGTGGACGTGCTTTTGTTGTACTTCAGTGGACGCGCTTTTGTTGTATTTCAGTGGACGTGCTTTTGTTGTACTTTAGTGGACGCGCTTTTGTTGTATTCCAGTGGACGTGCTTTTGTTGTAGTTCAGTGGACGTGCTCTAAATGGTACTTCAGTGGACGAGCTCTTAAGTGGTTCATTGGACGTCAGCTTTTTACTTTGTTGGACGTCTTCTTGGTTCACTTCATTGGATGAGCTCTTATATTATCCCTGTGTTGGACGAGCGCTTGTTTTGCTTTGTTGGACGAGTGATCTTGCATGCAACTTAACACGAAATGAGTACGTGGTCAAAATTAAAAATCTTACGCAAAATACACTTTGTTTGTCATACATCAAAACATGAATGAGGGCTTAGTCTTACAAGGGTCAATGGTAGTAACCCATTCTCGACAAGAGCAACCAGTAGTAAGGCCACATGTATCCCCACTAAGACAACCCCGCAAAATATTGTTGGTCTGTCGGAGGCTACACTAGCCAATGTTCTACAACAAATTGACTCTAGTAACCATAACATGGTGAATACATTTACTCAACAAATGAGTACAGTGATTACGCCATTAATGGAAAACACGAATAATGCGTGCTTGACATTAGCAAATGAGATACGTAGGTTAAATAGAGCCTTGGGCTTTTTAGCCCCAGATGATAACCAAAATACTAATAGAAATGTCAATAGGAATAATCAATCACAGGTTGAACAACCACAAGTTATACAAATTGACGGATCTGAACAAGATGACGAACGGCCACAGTCCCATCATCGGATTCCTTTGAGACGTGGGAATGTACATATTCTACGACCAGAGGAAGACGAAGATTTTGTCATAAACCAGGGTGCTTTTGGAGCGTTTCGTCAAAACGCTCTAAACCAAAACGTCAGTCAAGTCGTCGAGCAAGCATTGAGTAGGTTTGGTTTTAACATAGGTTATGCCAATAAACCATTTTTTGCGTCGGCATTGCCTGATTGGGTCCAACAGGCAGAAATGCCTCGAGGATACAAAATACCCAAGTTGTCAAAATTTTCAGGAGAAAGTGGAGAATCGACAGTCGAGCACATTGCCCGATATACAATCGAGTTGGGAGATTTGGCTTTAGAAGAGGGTTTAAAGATGAAGTTTTTTCCGAGTTCATTGACTAAGAACGCTTTTTTCTTGGTTTTCAACTCTAAGGCCTAATTCCATACATTCCTGGAATCAATTAGAGAAGAGTTTTCATGATCAATTCTTCAGGGGTAACCTGAAAATCGGATTGACAGATTTATTTGGCATTAAAAGAATGAATAACGAGTTTATCGATGACTACCTTGCCCGATTCCGTCAAATGAGGAGTCGGTGCTTCACCCCTATCCTTGAGGCAGAAATAGTGAAGATTGCCGCTGGGGGTCTGGATTATCATATTAGGAAGAAGTTGGTCAACCAACATCTAATTGATCTTGCCCAGTTAGGAGATAAAGTCCGTCAAATTGAACAATTGAAAGCTGAAAAGGTTTTCAAGCAGAAGAAATTCCTCAAAATAGAAAAGATTAACTTTGTCGGATGTAATGAATCCGACGAGGAGGGCAACGATTCTGAGGAATATGAGGTAGATTATGTTGAATTAAAAAATGGTCCACCTTATATATGCCAAGCTTTGAAGCCTGCAAGGGCCAAAGAAAGGATTCCTTTCATTAATAAGAAAGTGTATACATTTGATGTGACCAAGGCCGATCAAATATTTGACATATTACTCAAAGATAAGTAGTTAAAATTGTCAGATGATCATAGGCTTTTGAAAGCCCGTGAGATTAAAGATCGGAAGTACTGTAAGTATCATAACACTTTTGGTCACGTAACTAATGATTGTATGCATTTTAGGGACATTATTCAGAAAGGTTTGGCAGAAGGAAGACTAAAATTTTCAGACAAGAAACCAGACATGAAGGTTGATACAGAACCCTTTGGTCCTGAGGTTAACAAGACAGACCGCCGAGTCCCTATGGGAATAGGCATGGTCAACATCAGGGCTGGGCAAAATATCCAGATGGATCTGTCGGATTCATTTGATATTTATCCAAAGCCGGGAGAACCTCTTGTCGATTTCATGACACGCAAGAAATCTGGTGGCATACTTAAAGTTTGCCCAAGATGTGAAGCATTTTATGACGAAGTGGCTGCCGAGGAAGCCAGGGCGCGGAAACCATCATCGTATCACCCACGAGACAGTACCGAGTCTCATAATGGTGGTAACCAAGGCAGATTTTCACACTCGAGCAGCCATGCTGGATCTAACAGTGTACACAAAAGTGCTCCACCTGTCATTAACAGGCAGACAAATAGCCGTCAACAACACATGCATCAGACAAGACCTAGACAGCACCACACTGGAGGTTGGCTTAAAGAGCCAATCAGTGACAGATTTATTTGGCATTAAAAGAATGAATAACGAGTTTGTCGATGACTACCTTGCCCGATTCCGTCAAATGAGGAGTCGATGCTTCACCCCTATCCCTGAGGCAGAAATAGTGAAGATTGCCGCTGGGGGTCAGGATTATCATATTAGGAAGAAGTTGGTCAACCAACATCTAATTGATCTTGCCCAGTTAGGAGATAAAGTCCGTCAAATTGAACAATTGAAAGCTGAAAAGGTTTTCAAGCAGAAGAAATTCCTCAAAATAGAAAAGATTAACTTTGTCGGATGTAATGAATCCGACGAGGAGGGCAACGATTCTGAGGAATATGAGGTAGATTACGTTGAATTAAAAAATGGTCCACCTTATATATGCCAAGCTTTGAAGCCTGCGAGGGCCAAAGAAAGGATTCCTTTCATTAATAAGAAAGTGTATACATTTGATGTGACCAAGGCCGATCAAATATTTGACATATTACTCAAAGATAAGTAGTTAAAATTGTCAGATGATCATAGGCTTTTGAAAGCCCGTGAGATTAAAGATCGGAAGTACTGTAAGTATCATAACACTTTTGGTCACGTAACTAATGATTGTATGCATTTCAGGGACATTATTCAGAAAGGTTTGGCAGAAGGAAGACTAAAATTTTCAGACAAGAAACCAGACATGAAGGTTGATACAGAACCCTTTGGTCCCGAGGTTAACAAGACAGACCGCCGAGTCCCTATGGGAATAGGCATGGTCAACATCAGGGCTGGGCAAAATATCCAGATGGATCTGTCGGATTCATTTGATATTTATCCAAAGCCGGGAGAACCTATTGTCGATTTCATGACACGCAAGAAATCTGGTGGCATACTTAAAGTTTGCCCAAGATGTGAAGCATTTTATGACAAAGTGGCTGCCGAGGAAGCCAGGGCACGGAAACCATCATCGTATCACCCACAAGACAGTACCGAGTCTCGTAATGGTGGTAACCAAGGCAGATTTTCACACTCGAGCAGCCATGCTGGATCTAACAGTGTACACAGAAGTGCTCCACCTGTCATTAACAGGCAGACAAATAGCCGTCAACAACACATGCATCAGACAAGACCTAGACAACACCACACTGGAGGTTGGCTTAAAGAGCCAATCCGAGGATCAGTGGGAAATAACAACTTTGTCGGTGCAGATTCAATTCCGTCAAAACTAGGAAACCCCCATCCAATGTAATGGTGGATCAATGGGTGAAGAATTCTGCCACGGCTCGTTATCCAGAGTTACAAAAGCAGAAATGGGTCAGAAAAAATAAGTTCAATGACCACAATCCATTCTTTTGGAATGAGGATTACCGAAAGGGCCAACTAGCTCAGAATGCTCAGATGACAGGACCTGGCTTGTCAGGACCATCAACTCAGCCGGTTATCTCTAAGAGCCAAAAGAGGAGGTTGCAAAGGCTCCGACAGGTTCAAAAGAAGAAGCTTGCCAGCCAAGGAGGTGTCACCATAAAAGAGATGCCTTCGCAGAATGCTGGTTGTTTGGTTGCAATGACTGACAACGTAGCTAACAAGAGTGGAGATGTCAAAATGAAGAGCGTGATAGAGGCTCACCCAATGGAGGTAGACATGAGGGTGCCTGTTACTCAAAATAGGTCAAAGAAGTCCATACCCCAAGTCTATGTAGCAAAGAAAAAGAAGGCCTTAGAAATGTCGTCACCACCAACAAAATCCACAGGCAAATGGCCAGTTGGATTGGTGGACACGGAAAAGGTAGCTGGACTTGAGAAGAAGTTCGAGGCGAGGATGCAAGATCATCAGTTGGCAACATTCAAACCTGAATGTGATTTGACCAACGATGAGTTGTCTTTTGATGCTATCATTAAGGCATTAAACGATCCAAACGATGATATTAACATCAGCGGAGCCATGGACATGGATGGCCATTATGAAGATTTGGCCGACATCATCGAGGCACTGGATAAATGTGGTGCAGGGATAGCCTGGCCTTTGTCAAAAAGGTCAGGATCAGACGATGACAATGATTTGAAAAGAAATCAATGAAGAACTGTAGAGGGCGCATTCTTAGACGAGGATCCAGAGAATGAAATCATCCTAGAACCAGGCATGAGAATGAATATAGGATTGATTTCCGTCATCCCAGCGGAATATGAAGGGTATCTTGAAGTGGATTTTTTCGACGATGAGGATATGGTCGACAATGACATAAATCCAAATGATTTTTGGATGTATGTCCAAGAGAATTTGGTCACCGTGTTTGACAATATAGCCAAGTTAGAGAAGCCCACTGATGAACAAAGAAACCATTTAAGGCCATTGCATGTCAAGGCCATAATTGAAGGGAGACCCACTAATAGAGTTCTGGTTGATGGAGGAGCTGCTGTCAATTTGATGCCTAGGGCAATGTTTAAGAAGCTAGGAAAAGATCAGTCAGACTTAATTCCGACAGACATGGTCGCCACTGATTTCAGTGGCAAAACATCTCCATCAGATGGCGTTGTACTTATCAATATCCAGGTTGGCACTGTCGAAAGAATGACATTGTTTGTGATAATTCCAGCCAAGTCAAGCTATAATTTATTACTTGGTAAGGATTGGATTCATGTTGTGGGAGCAATTCCTTCGACAATACATCAAAAAATAATCTTGTGGTCATCGACAATTCCTTCGCCAAATGTTAGACCCGTGACTGCAAAAGAAGGGGTCATTGACAAAGACGTGTTAGAAGCAAGCCGTCTCAATCAGTTTGGCGTAAAGATAAAGGAAGAACCCGACAAGTCACGGCCCAGTTCCGACAATGAGCCTTGAAACACACCTGAGAAGATTGTCGGCCTATCTGTCGAGACTGTCCCGTCCGGGCACCGCGAAAAAAGGGAGATAAAAAAGAGAGGAGTCGCCACTAAAATTTTTATTGGGAAAATCTTAGAAAACCCAATTATTTAAAGGTAAACTGGTCTTAAAAAAAAGAGAGAGAGATGAGTTCGGGAGTCGGTTACGAGTAGGAAAGGTGTTAGCACCCCACATCGCCCATTTAAAAAATGGTACCTCAAGTTAATTGTGCAAAAAAACCTTTTAACTTTTTAAAAAAAATTTTACCCAAAAAATTATTTACAAGAAAGAATTATTTTTTATTTTTTTATTTTTTATTAATTTTTATATTTTAAAATTTATTGTTTATAAAAATTAAATGAGGTTGAACATGGCACATGAGTCCGCAGGGCAACCTCAAATCTAAGGGACTGAACATGGCACCGTGTCCATAGAGCATCCCTAAAAAAAGAAAAGTTTAATTATTTTGATTAATCATTTTAACATAAAAAGAGACACACAAAAAAGGAAATTTTAGTTTTGGCTTGACAAGATGATTTATCTTGCTCCTACGTATTCCCGGGTGCGATGAGAAACTCAAAGTCACGTAGTTCTTTTGGAAAAAATTTGATTGGTTGGTTGATTTTTAATTTCTGATAAAGATTTGATTTTTTGACTTCTGGTTTTTTTTTTTAAAAAAGAATTTTATTTTAAAATAAATTCACCTTTGCACAGAGTCCAAGATAGCAGTGCTATACGATAAACCCTTACAATTCATACGACACTTGAGGATGACCAAGTCCCTACATCAACGTCGTAGATTGTTGCGAGAATTCAAAAGATATTTTTATAAAAATGAAATTGGGTAAAATTGGTTAAAAGTATGAATTGAAAAAAACATTTAATATTTTTTAAAGGGAATTCACTCTTGCACATGGTTAAAGATAACAAAGCTATACGATGAACATTTACAATTCATACAACACTTGAGGATGAAAAATCATACATCAACATTCTAGATTGTTGCGTGAACTCAAAAAGATTTTTTATTTTATTTTTACCACCCTTTTTATTTTAACAAAACTTTAAATTTTATATTAATTAATTTTTTTTACTAAAGCATTTTTTCTATAAGGGAGAGAATCTGACCCAAATTTGAAAAGGCCCGTATCAGTAAAAAAAAAAAAGGGAATACATTTGTTTTTGTTGGAACCTTATGTATTGGCCCATACTTTATAAAAAAAACAACACAAAAGGAAAAAAAAAACAAAAAAAGAGAGACCAAGTAGTTAGCCCACAACTTATATTTCATGCTGATGGGTCTAACTACATCCCTGGCCCAATCACAAAATTTTGAAGACAAAATTTCAGGCCTACCAGATAGAGCCCAAAACATTTTAGAAACAAATTACTCTTTTTGTTTTCTGTTTGGCCTAAATTCTAAAAATAATAAAAAAAACATGGATGGAAAACAAACTAATGGGCCACATGCTACAAACCCAAACCCAACCAACTATCAAAACCTAATGATCTGGCAACATAATTCAAACAAACACAAAAAGGAAGCACAAAAGAATAAAAAAGGAAAATAGAGGGGAAGCAACAGAGCTTCTCCAACGTTACCAACAAGTTGAGGGAGAGAAGCAAGGGTGGCTAAACAGAGGGCCAGACAGTGCGCGGCGGCTGGATTTGAACACAGCACAGTGGCAGCGGTGCGTGACAGGGTGTTGTAGCCGAGAGGAGTGCGATCTGCAGATCTAGTTCAAGCTTGTGGCGGCAAGGCGAACGACGTTCAGCGAGCGTGGTGGTGTTGGTCGTACCGTGGTTGAGCGGCACGATGGAGCTCGGTCTGACAGAATGATGACGACGCTGTGGAGTATGGGCCAAAACGGAGTACGACCGAGGCGGTGCGAGCAGCGATAACGGCGGACTTGGTGGTTCAAGGCGGAAGAGCTGGAACCAATGGCAAAGGCGAATGGCGGAGCGGACGGATGCCCGGGATTGAACCGCGCGGGGCCTGGCGCAGGCGCTGCGTATCACGGTCGGACGGTGGAGGTGGTGCGGGTTCCGAGTTGTAACAAGATCTGGAGTGGTGGTTGCCAGATTTGCAGAGGCGGAGGTCGTGGCGGCGAGGTGCGGTGGTGGTGAAGAAGACGTGAACAACGTCTGGGCAAAAGAGGGAAGAAGATGATGAAGTTAGTGTTGGGAATTTGCGTATAAAACAAAAAGAAACGCAACGGAAAAATTCCCATCGAAGGATCCTTGCGAATGGTCATGATTCATGATTAGAAGGTTTACCTCTTGAAGCGATGGCTGTTGGTTGAAATTCGTCTATCACGAACACCGCACGAACGGTGTCTCTAAGGTATCCACACGAGCAGATTCCATGAACGTCCAACGTCACGAACCCGGAGCGTCTCTGTCTCACAGTGCTAGCTTCAAAACCGAGACTCGCTGTTCACACTTACTCTCTATGTGCGGCTAGGGTATCAACCGCGTGGGCACAACAACTTAAGTGGTCTACTTATAGTAGCGCCTCCTTAAGTGAGTTAGTGAGCAGCATTTGACCTAAGCCCATGTACTATGCGCTAGGCCCAATAGGAAAGTCCAACTCTCCTTTTAATGCTTCTTTTAATCCGCTCTTATGTGTGTGACCCTATAGGTTCCCAAAACATTAGTTGTAATATTAAATCCCATTTAATATTACAAACAGTGAGCGGTATCTAGCAATACATCACTGCTACCTAAGTAGTGAGAAAGTCAGTGATTTGACGAAACCTTTCTGTGACAAATATTCATGTGCATTATTATCCCTTTGTCCATATATCTATATTGAACACAAGACATAGAATGTGTCACCCTTGTATGGTTCAATATCATGTTCCCTGATACCCGAGTAGACTTAACAACAAATGAGGTCAATATCTCATATTGACTCATTTCAGCACGGCCATGCATTTTACAGTCTCACTCTATCAGGGGGCCCACAGATATTACTCCTGTTATGTAGGAGGGACAAATTCCATCTAGGTCACTCACATCCCTCTGCATGGCTCGTGGTATGCCCAATGACCGTCTTTATAATCATCCTATTACAGATGACGTTTGACGATATTAAAGAACACGACTCCTCATGTAGGGATCGTAGTGATTTCAGGTCGAAGGATTGCATACACCATTGTCACTATGAGAACTACTTATGACACTCACATAACGCTCCATGTAGTGTTCTCATGGTGGGTCAATCCAGTACATCATTACTCTAATGTGTACCTATGTGGCGACTCGATATCTCATATCCATGACCCATGAGATATGGCCATCAGTCTGCACACATAATAGTTTCAATGTATTATTATTGTCCTTATTAATAAAATACTTGACTACAGATATTTAAGAATAGGATTTCATTGTTCAATAGTGTCTCACGATCAAGTCATATACTTGATATTCTATTAAACTGAAATTTCTATTCTAAGGACTTTATTATGTTTAAACAAGTAACACAATAAACTGGAATGCCTCATATCATATATATATATATATAATAGCAAGATACAAATGTAAGTCTAAAGAAATACACTGGCCTCTAGGGCTTACACCAACAGTTAGGGAGAAGAAGATGGGTTCCGTAAGTAGAAAAATAAAAATGAAAAATAGATAGAATAAGAAGGAGTGGTTGTGGCTAAGAGGAACAAGAAGATTGTGGTCTCTGGTGATTTTTTCTTTTTACATAGTTTTCTTCTCCGGTTCTTGCTCTCCTTCTTTCAGTATTTTTTGTTGACAAATTTTTTTTTTGAAAGCAGAAACACAGAATGGAGAAGAAAATAAGGAAGAATCCTAAGTGTGTTTTTATGTGTTTTTTCGTTTGCTTTCCCCTTGGTCCCTGTTGAATGCCTAATTTATAGCACAAAAAAAAGAAGAAGATGACAAATCTTCTTGTTAGGCCAGCTGGTGTGGGTACAAGTAGTGGGGAGCAAATCAGCCTTTGCTCCACCACCTTGCTTGGGCAACCATGGTGCAAGGGTAGGAGGACTGTACCACTATCCCTCTTTTTTCTGAAAAAGAAGAAGATGACAAAGAGGGGTACAAGTGTGGGAGCAGGACATAATTTTTATTTTTATTTTTGTTTTAAGCACTCTTCTTCTTCTTCTTTTTTATATATTTGAGTTTGGGCTATGGGCTCAACACTTGTAAAAGAAAATTGGGCCAGAAACATAAAAAAGATAGATATATATATATATATATATATATATATATATATATATATATATATATTTTACAATTTTATATTTCTCTTTTGTTTTCAAAAATATTAATTAAAAAGAGAAAATACCCAGACAAAATTAGGTGTTCACAGCTGCCCCTCTTTACTTGTTTCTTATTTGGTAATAGGTATAACCGTAGTTAACCGATTATCATTATAAGAAACGAGTAAAGACGTGAACTTCAATTTTGGCCAAAGTTCACTGACAAGTAAAATGATGCATAATTAAAAGAGCTTACGGGGTATGGTACCCGCTGAAGCTAGAAAGCTTGTGGAGTCGATTATCCGCTGAAGCTTGGAAGGAAAGGTAAAAAAACTTGTGGAGTCGGTTATCCACTGAAGTTTGACAGAAAATAAAAAGCATGCGGAGTTGGTTGTCCGCTGAAGCTTGAAAGCAAAAGGATTAAGAGCTTGCGGAGTTGGTTATCTACTGAACCTTGAAAAGAAATGTTAAGATCTTACGGAGTCGGTTATCCGCTGGAGCTTGAAAGAAAAAGGATTAAAAGCTTACGGATTCGATTATCTGCTGCAGCTCGAAAGCAAACGGATTAAAAGCTTGCGGAGTCGGTTATCCGCTGAAGCTTGAAAAGAAATGTTAAGAGCTTACAGAGTCGGTTATCCGCTGAAGCTTAAAAAAAAAGGGTCAAAAGCTTATAGAGTCGGTTGTCCGCTGAAGCTTGAAAAGAAATGTCAAAAGCTTACGGAGTCGGTTGTCCGCTGAAGCTTGAAAGCAAAATGATTAAAAGCTTGCGGAGTCGGTTATCCACTGAAGCTTGACAGAAAATAAAAAGGCATGCGGAGTCGGGTATCCGCTGAAGCTTTAAAGGAAAGGTAAAAAGCTTGCGGAGTAGGGTATCCGCCGAAGCTTGCAAACAAAAAGGTTAAAAGCTTGCGGAGTCGGTTGTCCGCGGAAGCTTGACATGAAAGGTAAAAAAGTACGATGTCTGTGCAATTTTCTGGGTTTTGTGCTCACAAGAGATAAACAATTGCAATGCATGATGCCAAAAATGTCCTATATGCTTGATGAAAACCTCAAATGATTTCAATGCAACACAAAGAAAGCTCGTAACACATTACTACTTCTTTTTCTTTTTCGTTACTTAGGTGGTTTTCATTATCACCCTCGACCCCTTAAAGTGTTGATCACAGACAAGCCCGGAGATGAACTAAAACAAGTCTTGTCTTCGTGGAGAATAAAGGCTAAGCGCTTTTGAAAGGGTACGCTTCCTTTGCAATGATTGTCCCTGTGCTTCTTGTCGGTAGACCACGGTGTCCTTTGTCGGGAGATCATCCCGTTCTTTACGGCCTTTCAAGACTTTCAAAGAAATTCTAAAGCTTTTGAAGACACCAATACATGTTTCACATTTCAGTATATACTTATCATGATGAATGCACACACACAATTGACAAAAGTTAAGAGAAAGAGATAAGGGTAAAGGAATTGGGAGTCAATGTCATTATATTTGGACTAAAAAGGTATACAAAGCAGATATTACAATGGAGTATGGAATTGTAAAAAGGTTGTGGAGTGGAAACACATCTCCTCAAGTGACATCTCTTTCCATGACTAGTGTTAGTATCTCTCATACCATATCGACTGCTTACTAATCAACATCTGAGAATGCTATCTACCCTGGTCTTCATGAATCTAGCCTACCGATTGCCCCAGTTCATTGGCTTAACGACACTTCCATTGTTATGTTTTTATTTATTATTTTTTTTGATCCCTAACTTTTGCCTAGACCGCTTTTTCAGGTTTTCAGCTTAGCGGGTTGCTCTAACTTTTGCCTAGACCGTCTTTTCAGATTTTCAGTCTAGCGAGCTTTTCTTTTTCATTTTTCAAATTTTATTTTCCTTTCTTCTTCTTCTTGGGAAGTGTGTTCAACCATAATACTTTTTGACTGCATCTGAGTTTATAGGGAGTGGAAGATCTTCCCCATCCATCCCGGTGAGAATTAAAGCTCCTCCTGAGAAGGCCTTTTTTACAACGTAAGGTCCTTCGTAGTTCGGGGTCCACTTCCCACGATGATCCTTTTGGATTGGTAGGATCTTTTTGAGCACTATATCACCCTCCCGAAACTGCCGTGGGCGTACCTTCTTCTCATAAGCTCTCATCAACCTTCTCTGGTACAATTGACCATGACACAATGCCGCTAATCTCTTCTCTTCAATGAGGTTCAATTGGTCGAGTCGATCCTGAACCCACTCAGCTTCTTCCAGTTCTGCTTCTCTCAGTACCCTTAATGAAGGGATCTCTACTTCAATCGGGAGCACTGCCTCCATCCCATACACTAAAGAATATGGAGTTGCCCCTGTCGAGGTGCGAATAGAGGTACGATAGTCGTGTAAAGCAAAAGGTAACATCTCGTGCCAATCCTTATATGTCACCACCATCTTTTGGACAATCTTCTTGATATTTTTATTAGCGGCCTCAACTGCCCCGTTCATCTTTGGGCGGTACGGGGAGGAATTGTGATGCTTTATCTTGAAGTTTTCGCACATCTCCTTCATCATCTTGTTGTTCAAGTTAGTTGCATTATCAGTGATAATCTCACTTGGCAACCCATAACGACAAATTAATTCTCTTTTTACAAATTTGATCACGACATTCCTGGTCACATTGGCATATGATGCAGCCTCAACCCACTTTGTGAAATAATCAATCGTAACAAGAATGAAGCGATGCCCATTTGAGGCTTTTGGTTCGATTAGCCCGATCACATCCATTCCCCACATTGAGAACGGCCAGGGTGCCGACATGACATTCAAGGGAGCTGGCGGCGCATGAACCTTATCAGCATATATTTGACACTTATGGCACTTCTTCGCATAATTAAAGCAATCAGCCTCCATTGTCAACCAGTATTGGCCAGCCCTCAAGATTTTCCTGGCCATTGCATGACCGCTTGCATGTGTTCCAAAAGATCCTTCATGTATCTCCTCAATTATACGTTTAGCTTCATTTGCATCAACGCACCTCAACAACACCATGTCATGATTTCTTTTGTAGAGAATACCTCCATCTAAATAGAAACCCATTGCAAGTCTTCTTAGAGTTCTTTTATCGTTTTCTGAAGTGCCCGAAGGGTATTCCCTTCTTTGGATGAAGCATTTGATGTCATGGTACCACGGTTTTTGATCAGACTCTTCCTCTATCACTTGACAATATGCAGGATGATCACGACTTTCCATTTTGATGAGTGGTAAGTTCCTCTCGTCACTTACTTTGAACATCAAGGACAAGGCAGACAGCACGTCAGCTAATTGGTTATCTTCTCGGGGAATATGATGGAATGTGACTTCATCAAAATGCTCAATCAAACCTTTGATGTAATCATGGTACGGGATTAACTTGGCATCTCGGGTTTCCCATTCCCCTCTTAGCTGGTGGATGACTAATGCAGGGTCCCCATATACCTCCAGTATCCTTGCTTTTGATTCTATTGCTGCCAAGATCCCGAGCGCACAAGCTTCATATTTGGCTATATTGTTTGTACAATCAAAGCAAAGCCTTGCAGTGATAGGGAAATAATCATTTTCCGGTGAGATTAGTATTGCCCCAATTCCATGTCCCAATGCATTAGAAGCTCCGTCAAATAACAAGGTGATAATCTTCTAGATTATGTCATTTTTATGTGCTTATTGGGTGGATTTTTACTCTTAATTGTGCTAAATGATTGAGTTTTGTCCCTAAGTTTAGGTAATTTAATTTTTAAAAGGTTTTGAATATTTTAGTTAAATTGTATGTTTTTAGAGTTAATCTAATAATATTTTTTTTAGGAAATAATCAAGATGAGATGGAGGCATGGAAAGAACAATTTTATTGAAAGTTAATTTCTCAATTGGAATTGAAGTGAGAACAACCAGGAAGCTTTCTTGGATTTGGGCCCATTATAACTTGAAGAAAATATTTTCAATTGAAAGCCCACATACCTCTCATGTCTGGGCAACTTGGAGATAATGCCACTTTTGGTGTTGGATAAGCCACTCAAAGAGAGCCCACGTGAAGCAAGTAATTTTTCTGGGCATTTGAAAAATTATGTTCTTGGAAGATTGGATTGGTAATGGGAAAGACCATAAAAATAGGCCCACGTGAAGGACAGTTTTTAAAAATGGGAATGATTGCAAAATCAAGGATATATGAAGGAAAAGTAACGCATGGCAGGAAGGGAGTAACGTAAATAAAAAAATAAAGAAAAAGCGCCGGACAGCAACAAAAAGGGAGGGACACCAGCGAAAAGAGGGGAACAGGAGCGTGAACAGAAAAGAGAGGAGGAGAGCGCATCATAGGAGCAGAAGAGAAATGACGAGAGCTGTCTAGGAGGAATTCGGCAGTGCTCTTGTCATCACTATCATGAAGTTTTTCTTTCACTCTTCTTCTCTACTTTATTTTATTTTAGGGTTTTAGCATGCCTAGCTAATTCCCTTTTTGTTGGGGTTAGATGATAGTTTTTTCAACTTGGTTGTTTATCGATTTGGTTTAATACAAGTTTTTATTTCTTTATGAGTGTTTGATTCCACGCTTAATCTTTTTCGCTTAATTTACCCATGAAATGATTTGTTCTTTAATAGACAATTGAAAGATTGATGTTAAGGTATGCTTCATGAATCAAATGCCAAGTAGTTCGGGAACCTAGACATAGGTCTTGGGGTGCTTGCAGATCTTATAAATCTTGACTCTTAATGCAAAATCTCATGTTACTCCACCTAAGACATTATGGTTTAATATGGGGTTTTAGGCTCATTCCACCTAAGACATTAGGGTTTGAGTATTATAGAAGATTTGATTGTCATAAATGAATTAGGACTTGTGTTAGTAACCATTTCATTGCAATTGAGGGGGGATTAGTGTAGTCTAACCCTGACAATTCTATCCATTTCTTTCTGCATTCCAAGTGTTTGTTAAAAATCCTAAAAGACCAAAAACATTTTATTTTTGTCTATTTTGTTTTGTTTACTTTTGCTGGGCTCGGTACTTAGTATTGAGCTCCCTTCCATCCAAACTCGATAGTCTAGATAGTTGTATAATTTGTGAAGTGGTAATTGACAACCGATCCCTGAGGACGATATCCGGTCTTACCGTTTTATTACTTGCAACGACCCGGTACACTTGCCGAGTCCGTATCAAGTTTTTGGCGCCGTTGCCGGGGATTGGTTTTGCCAATATCATTAGTAACAAATAAGACAACTAATTTAGACATTTTTTTTTTATTTTCTGTGTATATTTGATTTTTTTCGCTTGAGTTCTGTTTGTGCAAGGTGGACTGCAAATCATGGAGACTTATTATTTTCCAGCCTTGGATGGAGTTACAAAATATTCTTTTGGGCCTAATGTGGTCATGGGAGACTATAGGCTTTGGGGATATCAATGCCCTCATGCACAAGCTTATAGTGTAATCATGAAGCATGAGGAGGAATGGAAATGGAATGAGCCAAGTCCTTTGAAAGTTGCTCTGCAACAATATTCACTAGAGCTATCCATCTCTGAGGCTAAAATAAGAACTAATCGTGATAGTATCAACGCTGTAGCGAGAATTTCAAAATGCAAGTTGATGAAATTTGCAAACAGTTGGTACAAGAATCACATGGAGCGCAATTTGAGCAAAATCTGGTTTTGGGGATAGTTCAAAGTGAAGTTGAAGTGGTAGTGGAGAGCAAAGAGGATCTATATTTCACCATGCTTGCCAAGGATCTTGATATTGCTGCCTTGGACAAATATATTGGTTTGCATGCATGTGTGGATCCTACAAAATTGGCTCAACAAGTAAAACCTCAGGTGCTTCATGGATCATTTATGCCTGAAGAGGTCACAAAAGGAGTTTATCACTTACCATTTGACCCAGGAGAAATTGAGGGAAGATTCATATTGCTTCTGCAATTGCCACTCCACAAACCATGGGATCCAGGAGGAGGATCTCACATGATGAGCATCTCTTGGCCCCTATGCTACAAGCAATGGGATCCGGGTGGAAGCTTCTCAATGAGTTTTTCTTAACCCTTCACTTTAATTTAATTTTATTTTCTTGTTGTTAGTTGCGTGTTTCACATGTTTTAGTTAGTTTGTGTTAGAATAAAATAGACCAAGCACTTAAAGGTTTAGGATGCTGTTTTGAGATGTCACTTTTAGCATTCTCATTATTTTGTGCATTTTGTCTGGCTATTTTCCTTTCTTTGGAAGTTCTTCTTGTAGTATAGTTTCATTTTTCAAATTTGTTCATAGCAATTTTCATAACCTCTTTGCATATTTTTGTTTCTTTTTATTAAATTCATGGCAATAAGGTATGGAACGAAATTTTGGAATCTTAGTTATAACCTTAGTGAGATATTGGGCTTGATCGTTGATTCTTTGAGTGTGCACCATTGAGTTGATGTGCTGAGATTTGCTTGATTCTTTTATCTAAGATTCATGAATTGCATGTTTTGCATAAAAATGATTTGGGCCATTTTTCATAAGCCACCTGAGCCAAAAAGCCAACCTTGCATGAAAAATTCCCTTGCTAACCCCTTTGAGCTTATTGTTACTTTTTGTTCTCACCCTTGCTTCTTGAATGATGATTACCATGTTTATTCCAACTTGAGGATAGGAGAGCATTGGTGAATTGCTTGTGGACAAGCAAAGACTTTGGTTTGGGGGAGAGAATAATGAAATATTGTGAGAAGCTTTGGAAAAAAAACAAGGTGAAAAAAAAAAAAAGACATGAAAAAGTGGGGAAAAAATTGATACCCACAAGGAAAAAAAAAATTGAAAAAATGGAAGTTGAAAAAAAAATTATAAAAAAAGAAAAGAAAAAGAAGTTTGAAAAAAAAAAGAGATTTATGTGAATAAGGTTGAGGAATAAAGTTGAAAGAAGCTTCAAAGAAGGGAAAGGAGAAATGGAAGAAAAAAAAATCAATTATAGCAATTGGGAATTTGTGCTTTACATTGAAACATTTGAGTTGTTGTAATTGCTCTCCTATTCTCTTGGACATTTTTCTATTTGTTTTCCACTTTAGCCAAGTTACAACCCAAAATAAAGTCCCTTTGATTTGTGCATGCTTGTGGTTTGTGATTTTTTTTGGAGTTAGATGAAAAGCAAATCTATGGTTCCATGACTCTAATGTGTGCTTTGAGGGAAACACTTCACCACCATATACTTGAGTGATTATTTGATGAGTGTGTATCCTGTGAGGACTAAAGTTCTATTTTTTCTTCCATTGCCAAATTGCCATGATTTTTAATTTATAAGAATATGGAGATTGCAAAGTTGTTATGCTTTTTGCTTCCTGACATTTTTGGAATTGAGCTTGCTACTGGTTGATTCTTCTGTTTTAGGAATTAGTCTGTTGCAATTTTGCCTTTTGGTGATTTTGTTTAATTGTGCTCTCAATCAGTTTTCCTGAATCATGTCGGTGTTTGGTCTGTTGTCCTGAGTGTTTTGTGTACTAGTTTGGGTTACTTTTGCTTAGGGACAAGCAAAGTCTTAGGTTTGGGGGAGTGATAATCTTCTAGATTATGTCATTTTTATGTGCTTATTGGGTGGATTTTTACTCTTAATTGTGCTAAATGATTGAGTTTTGTCCCTAAGTTTAGGTAATTTAATTTTTAAAAGGTTTTGAATATTTTAGTTAAATTGTATGTTTTTAGAGTTAATCTAATAATATTTTTTTTAGGAAATAATCAAGATGAGATGGAGGCATGGAAAGAACAATTTTATTGAAAGTTAATTTCTCAATTGGAATTGAAGTGAGAACAACCAGGAAGCTTTCTTGGATTTGGGCCCATTATAACTTGAAGAAAATATTTTCAATTGAAAGCCCACATACCTCTCATGTCTGGGCAACTTGGAGATAATGCCACTTTTGGTGTTGGATAAGCCACTCAAAGAGAGCCCACGTGAAGCAAGTAATTTTTCTGGGCATTTGAAAAATTATGTTCTTGGAAGATTGGATTGGTAATGGGAAAGACCATAAAAATAGGCCCACGTGAAGGACAGTTTTTAAAAATGGGAATGATTGCAAAATCAAGGATATATGAAGGAAAAGTAACGCATGGCAGGAAGGGAGTAACGTAAATAAAAAAATAAAGAAAAAGCGCCGGACAGCAACAAAAAGGGAGGGACACCAGCGAAAAGAGGGGAACAGGAGCGTGAACAGAAAAGAGAGGAGGAGAGCGCATCATAGGAGCAGAAGAGAAATGACGAGAGCTGTCTAGGAGGAATTCGGCAGTGCTCTTGTCATCACTATCATGAAGTTTTTCTTTCACTCTTCTTCTCTACTTTATTTTATTTTAGGGTTTAGCATGTCTAGCTAATTCCCTTTTTGTTGGGGTTAGATGATAGTTTTTCTGAACTTGGTTGTTTATTGATTTGGTTTAATACAAGTTTCTATTTCTTTATGAGTGTTTGATTCCATGCTTAATGCTTTTCTTGGCTTAGCTACCCATGAAATGATTTGTTGCTTTAATAGACAATTGAAAGATTGATGTTAAGGTATGCTCATGAATCAAATGCCAAGTAGTTCAGGAACCTAGACATAGGTCTTGGGGTGCTTGCAATCTTATAAATCTTGACTCTTAATGCAAAATCTCATGTTACTCCACCTAAGATATTAGGGTTTAATTTGGGGTTTTAGGCTCATTCCACCTAAGACATTAGGGTTTGAGTATTTTAGAAGATTTGATTGTCATAAATGAATTAGGACTTGTGTTAGTAACCATTTCATTGCAATTGAGGGGGGATTAGTGTAGTCTAACCCTGACAATTCTATCCATTTCTTTCTGCATTCCAAGTGTTTGTTAAAAATCCTAAAAGACCAAAAACATTTTATTTTTGTCTATTTTGTTTTGTTTACTTTTGCTGGGCTCGGTACTTAGTATTGAGCTCCCTTCCATCCAAACTCGATAGTCTAGATAGTTGTATAATTTGTGAAGTGGTAATTGACAACCGATCCCTGAGGACGATATCCGGTCTTACCGTTTTATTACTTGCAACGACCCGGTACACTTGCCGAGTCCGTATCACAAGGTCCACTTTTCTTTTTCTGGTGATTGTTCGCGATCAAACAAAGCCATTATATCTTCATCTGGGACCTCAACTTATAGAGACCTCGACGCTTCGAAGGAAAACAAATAATAATGTTACTTTTGAAAGTAATAATGACGGACGCCGTGTGTAGAAAGGAAACGTCTTTTCAAGTCTGTGCAAATTCGGCTCACTAATGAAGAAGCCACACGTGGCTAAGATATCATAATAAATGTTGCGACGAGCTAACGGTGTCAATCACGCAACCAAAGAGCAGGCCTCGGAAGTAATGACACAGAGGCCACGTCACTGGACGGATACTCCTCTAACTGGTTGAACGTAACCTAGTAGACGAGTTCCATATGCCACGCTGCTGGACGGATACTCCTCTAACTAGTTGAACGTAACCTAGTAGACGAGCTCCATATACCACGTCATTGGACAAATACTCCTCTAATTAGTTGAACGTAACCTAGTGGGCGAGCTATATATGCCACGTCATTGGACGGATACTCCTCTAACTGGTTGAACGTAACCTAGTGGAAGGGCGCTTGTATCGTTTTAGTAGACGAGGTGCTCATTAAGGACTTAGCCAGGCCAAAAAGTTGTGCGGAAGAGCATTTCTGTCACCTTAGTGGACGAGCACTTCTTCCTCTTTAGTGGAAATGACACAAAGGCCATGCGTCACAAACTTGCCTTATATCAAAAACGAAGGCAACATCTCTCTTCATCTCGAGAGCCATAAAACTTTGGCAACAACGCAGATCTAAAACGACTGCCCACGTCTTACCTCGGCTCCTTCGAAGAAGCTTCCACGCTTTCTGCAAGCTCAAATCTTGGGGGGCTTGTATATGGACCGAGGTGTAAATCTCGCCAACTCGAAGCATGAAGCTCGGTCTCCCGAGGTGTTCACCAGAGTAAAAGATATATATATATATATACCGAAGTGTGAAGCTCGGTCACTCACCTCGCCGACTGGAAATGCGAAAAAAAGAAACTCAGTTTCTAAGCTCGGTCACCGAGGTTGAACGATTGGCCGAGGTACAAGATCGGCCATTAAGACTATGGTAAAAAGGGGAAGGGAACCTATGCCATAAACCTTAGATTCTCCAAATAAGGTTTTTAAAGGCCAAGCTCGACTACTGTCATGAAAACTTTTACGCTTCTACTAGCTCAAAACTTGGGGGGCTTGTGTACTGGCCGAGGAGTAAAACCCGGCCACCGAGCTTGGATACCCGATCCAATAAAGGTGGGAAGGATAAGATATCGATATTATCTTTAATGATCCTTATATTATCTCAAATAACCTTATCCAGTTAGAAGAGATAAATCCCTCAAATTAAGGGGATCATATCTATCTTTAAATAATCCTGATATTATCTCAAATAACCTTATCCGGTTAGAAGAGATAAATCCTTCAAATTAAGGAAATCATATCTCAAAGAAGATTTAAGAGATAAAAGGAGATAAATCCAGATCTCTTAAAGATATGGGGATCCTATTATATAAAGAGGAGAACCCAAGAGAGAGACTCACTTTTCACTAACCCAGGTGACTCTCCCTTAAGCGTATTAGAGAAACTAGCTTGACCAAGATATTATTAAAGAGTCCTTGCTCGCTGGTATTCATCAAATACAAGATTAGGGGATTGAGATCACTATATGACCAAGGGTTGAACCTAGAACTATGTCTGGCTTTGATTCCTATTGGGATACGTAGGACCGGAATACAATATTCTGTCAATCCATAATCTAAGACAACCCCTGTTCTTCACTCTCGATTAAACGTTCTCCGTCTCGATTCCGTTAAGTAGGATCTTGGCAGGAACACCAATCATGTTGCATATCAGCACTGCTGGCTGCCATGGTCTCTAGTATTTCCAAAGCCTCTTCTAGACTCTTCAAATCAAAAGCTCCTCCACATGCAGCATCCATCATCTGTCTCGCATTCGGATTCAGCCCATTATAGAAATTTTGAGCTAACAACCAATTGGCCAAAGAATGATGATGACATTTTCTGAGTAGCTCCTTGAACCTCTCCCAAGCATCATACAAAGTTTCTGACTCTAGTTGCACAAATGAGGTAATTTCACTCCTCAATTTGGCTGACCTCGACGCTGGAAAATATTTTTGCATAAACTTGGACTCCAAATCATCCCATGTTGAGATACTGCCTGTTCTTTGTGGATGAAGCCAACTTCTAGCTTTATCCTTCAATGAGAAAGGAAAAAGCCTCAATCTAATAGCGTCATCTGAAGCTCCATTGAACTTCACTGTATCACATATATGCAAGAAATTCTCCAGATGATGATTGGGATCCTCTTGAGCTCCTCCACCAAACTAGTTCTGGTGCATCAAATTAACGAGTGCAGGCTTGATTTCAAAGTTGTAAGCCTGCACAACATGTCCCACAATAGAACCCTGTGCACCTTCAGTATTGGGCTTGGAATAATCCCTCAATGTCCGCCTAGCAGGTTGCTCGGTCATGACTGCTTCAACTTCAACCACCCGTTGTTGTAAAAGTGCCTGTTCCCTTTCTTATTGCCTGCGAAGCTTGGTTGCCTTCCTGTTACTCTTAGCTTTCTTTTCAATTTCAGGATCAAACAGGAAAGAATTCTTGCCAACAGTACCTCACATACACAACTCAAAAGAAAATCAATGCACACTGATAATATAAAATAAAAATAAAATTGCAGCAATTATAATATCAGAAAATAAAATCCTCTAATAGAGATTTCCTTGGCACACTAATATTAACGTAAAATCAATCCCCGACAATGGCGTCAAAAACTTGTTGAGCAAAATTGGCAAGTGCACCAAATTGCTAACTGTAGTATAAAATATCGTCCTCAGGGATTGAACCGTTAACTACTAATGTACCAACTCAACTTCATTTGAGCGACCGAATGGTTTGAAATTGGCTTTCGCCAATAAGTAAGAACAGAAATTTAACAAAGAACGAAAATTTTTTTTGGTATTTTCAATTGAGAAAATTAAGCAACAGAAAATTTGGGTTTTAACAATCAAGAAAAAATTGTTAGAGGATCGATTTCCCTGCCTTTCCTACTGGTTCAATCCTGGAAATTTACCTGAACAGTTTATCCAATTTCAAGAAACTGAGTTTTGTTATTTATCCCCTAATTTATTAGGTGAATAAACCTTAATGTCTAAGTTACTAATTCAATTCCTTGAGTATTAGATAAATAGTAGAAGCATTAAGAAAGATTTCCACTCAAAAAAAGTTAATTTGGTTGTGTTCTTATTCCTAAGTAACACGCGCAAATTGTTTATTCACAAACAGCGATTATGAACTCGAATTTCCCAATTGCAAATTCATACAGTAGATAAACATGCAAACAGTGAATAAACTCTTAAAATTAAACAAACCAGAACAAGTAATTATCTAGAATCAAAACAAGTTATCTAGGCAGTTCCATCTACCTCTAACAAAAGAAAATTAGCTAAACATAATTGAAATAGAACAAACTCAGGAAGAAGATGAAGGCAAGGTAGTCATCATGAGTCTCTACTCGTCAGCTTCAACTCTCTTGATTGCTCCCTTTTCTCCCCCTCAAAACTGTATAGTTCTCTGTGTGAATATCTCTCCCCAAAACTGTCTTTTTCTGTCTCTGTGCATTTTTTCTACCTGCAACGCCTCTTGTTTTTTTCTTCAGTAAGTTACTATGCGTCCTTTTTAATTCATTGTGCTGCCCCCTTATGCGTTACACGGTTACTTTTTGCGCAACTCTCTCACTTCTTTCTTACGTTACTTTTCGCTGCTGCCTCCCTATTCACGTTGCTCCTCTTCCTTATTTTTCCTGTGCGTTACTTTATTCACGCCCCTGAGCGTTACTTTTTTTTTTAATTCCTTTTATTATTGCAATTCAACCTTCAGGAGCCTTATCTTTTGCTTCATGTAGCCAAACGCTTTTCTTTCCAATTCTCATTCATTGTCCAATTCTTGCAACATCTTTCACGTGGGCTTTCAGTGGTATTTTCCAACATCATAATTTGGATTGCTATCCAAGTTGTCCAGTAGTCAAAACAGTTTCATGTGGCCTTCCTTCCTCTCTGTGTGAATATCTCTCCCCAAACCTGTTTTTTCTGTCTCTGTGCATTTTTTCTACCTGCAACGCCTGTTGTTTTTTTTTCAGTAAGTTACTGTGTGTCCTTTTTAATTCATTGTGTTGCCCCCTTATGCGTTACACGGTTACTTTTTGCGCAACTCTCTCACTTCTTTCTTACGTTACTTTTCGCTGCTGCCTCCCAATTCACGTTGCTCCTCTTCCTTATTTTTCCTGTGCGTTACTTTATTTCAGCCCCTGAGCGTTACTTTTTTTTAATTCCTTTTATTATTACAATTCAACCTTCAGGAGCCTTATCTTTTGCTTCATGTAGCCAAATGCTTTTCTTTCCAATTCTCATTCATTATCCAATTCTTGCAACATCTTTCACGTGGGCTTTCAGTGGTATTTTCTAACATCACAATTTGGATTGCTTTCCAAGTTGTCCAGTAGTCAAAACAGTTTCATGTGGCCTTCCTTCCTCTCTGTGTGAATATCTCTCCCCAAACCTGTTTTTTCTGTCTCTGTGCATTTTTTCTACCTGCGACGCCTCTTTTTTTTTCAGTAAGTTACCGTGCGTCCTTTTTAATTCATTGTGCTGCCCTCTTATGTGTTACATGGTTACTTTTTGCGTAACTCTCTCACTCATTTCTTACGTTACTTTTCGCTGCTGCCTCCTAATTCACGTTGCTCCTCTTCCTTATTTTTCCTGTGTGTTACTTTATTCACGCCCCTGAGCGTTTTTTTTTATTTCCTTTTATTTTTACAATTCAACCTTCAGGAGCCTTATCTTTTGCTTCATGTAGCCAAACGTTTTTCTTTCCAATTCTCATTCATTGTCCAATTCTTGCAACATCTTTCACGTGGGCTTTCAGTGGTATTTTCCAACATCATAATTTGGATTGCTTTCCAAGTTGTCCAGTAGCCAAAACAATTTCATGTAGCCTTCCTTTCTATTAGCCAAATCCAGGTCCATTTGCTTATTCCTTTTTCAAATTTCCCTACAAACATAAACAAGTAAAAATATTATTATATTAACTCTAAAAAATAAAATGAAACTAAAATATGAAAAACACAATTAAAAACTCAATTACCAAAACTTAGGGACAAAACTCAATCAATTATCATTATTAGGAGTAAAAATCCATCAAATAAGCACACATAAATCACATAATATAGTGGATCATCACAAGTGCCCGCAACATTAACATCAACGTACAACTCAAGTGTTGACATCCAGGGATTTTGGATTAAACCATTCAGCATGCACTCCACTTCTCGATCATCAGCAATTTCAACAAGAATATATTTCGCCTGGTTGCCACATATCATATATCTTGTCACAATTTTTGAAACTGATTGATTTGGTTGCAGCCTCAACTTCGAGTGAATCTTTGCCCTCAAACGCTCGTACTGAATGCCATGTTTTATTTGCACAATTTCTTGGTCCCCTTCAAATGTAATTCCTTCTGGTCCATCGAAGACTCTCCCGTTCGAGTACACAAATACTACAACTTGGCTCATGATGTCTGCCCTACAATAATATCAAATACATAAAAATAACCCATAAATTTAGAATTTCTAATAATAACAATATTAAAAATACTCAACAACTAATACAAATAATGGTATTAATAATATTAACATAACATTTAATATTAAATATGTAAACTTAAAAATAACATT
The DNA here is from genome assembly GCA_030762895.1 of Sophora flavescens. Lineage (NCBI taxonomy): Eukaryota > Viridiplantae > Streptophyta > Magnoliopsida > Fabales > Fabaceae > Sophora > Sophora flavescens. The sequence continues at coordinate 166,220,112 of CM061067.1, forward strand.
AATATAACAACACTATTACCGCAAAATAAAAATAAATACAATAACCCATAAATTCACAATTTCTAATAATAATAATATTATAAAATAAAATTAATTACCAATTACTAATAATAAATACCGATACTAATAAAAGTAATATTACTATTATATTATAATAAAAAAATAAACTTAATAATTAAAAGAAACTAGCAATTAATATTACAAGAGATAATAAAAAAATCCCCTAATAACAAGTACCAAATAAATCACAAGAGGCATAAAAAAATAATAGAAATAACAATTTACACCAATAAATATTCATCAATTATTACAGTAGTAAAAATTAATTTTACCTTGTAAAAATTAAAAGAAAGTTACCAACAATTTTAAATGAACACTGCTACAAAAAAATACTATAAGTATAGGGAGTAACGATAACATTAATGATAAAGTATCTATTTAAAACAACAAGAGGTGATAAAAAAATCCCCTAATAACAAGTACTAAATAATAACACAAGAGACATAAAAAAATAATAGTAACAACATTTTATACCAATAAATATTCATCAATTATTACAGTAGTAAAAAAAATTTTACCTTGTAAGAATTAAAAGAAAGTTACCAGTAATTTTAAATAAACACTGTTACAAAAAAATTATACTATAACGATGACATTAATGATAACGTATCTATTTAAAATAACAAGCAACAATAAAATAAATACCCTAATAACAAGTAACAAATAATATCACAAGTAGTAAATAAAATTTCCTACTGATATCTATTTATAGGAGGAGGAGTGGTCTGTTGGGGAGGGGATAATGCCTCCCCTGCAGTGCGCCACGTGGTGCTGCAGGACAGGTTTTGTCTTTTTTTTTTTTTAATAATGATAGGGACCAGTCTGACTGATGCCTTTGACCCGTCAGAATAAAAATAAAATAAAATATGTGATGTGTCCAAAAAAAAAAAATCATTAATAAATAGTTCCAGACTTTCAGTAAATTAGTAAATAGTTTCTGAGACGAACCATTTTGATAAAAAAACCAACAATTTTGCAATATAAAACTTAAACGAGACAATGAGATTACGTATGACTGGTCCCAACACCCAAAGCAAAGTGCCATTCTTTTTTCATTCCTTTCCCTCTTCTTTTGTCTTTCCATTTTTCATTTCATTTAGTTGCCATTTTTTCTAAACAAACGAGGAGAAGACAGTTGTATTTATATAAGATATTGGACTTGTTTCACTACCGTGTCAAGATCAGATCTCTATCACAGAAGTCAGAGAGTGCCAAGTCCATTTGTACAGAACAGTAAGCCTCCTCAACCAAATTTGGCAGAAATAGTGAGTCCATACTCCATATGGTTTTTTATTTTATAGATTATTATTCATTTATTTATTTTTTGAGAATCTGTCTTCTGATTGCACTGTTGTTTAAAAAGTTGGGTATTAGTCCTATTTCAGAGAGATCATACCAAGAAACACCATGGAGAATCACAAGGTGGAGGAGAGCATTAAGACACTCAAAGGGAGAGTGGTTTTAATGAAGAAGGGCCTTTTGGACTTCCAGGACATCAAAGCCAACGTTCTTGATCGAATTCATGAGTTATTAGGGAAGGGTGTCTCTTTTCAGCTTATTAGTGCTGCCACTCCTGACCCAGGTCCTCTAATTCCCCATCTTCATCACACACTTTCACCCTAAACAGATAGATGCTTGTGTTGTGAAATGTGAACACAAGAAACTTTAATTTGTTTATCACGAGAAGAAGAGCGTAGAAGAAGCAAAGAATCTTTTCATCCATCACCACTGCATTATTTTTGTTTGACTTCGTTTGACTAAATTTTTTTGTGTCTGAATTTTTTTATAAGCAAATATTAATGTTAATATTTCCTGTGTGAAGTTTAAAACCCAAATCTTTTTATCATTCCATTCGTTAACTCTCTCATCCCAATCATCCGGTCCATCTTAGAACTGTGTGTGTTTGCATGTTATCAGCAAAGGGGCTGGGGAAGCATGGAAAAGTGGCATACTTGCAGAATTGGATTTCAACTATATCCTCTTTGACAACAGCAGCAGATACTGAATTCTCCATTACATTTGAGTGGGATGAGAGCATGGGAGTTCCTGGGGCATTCATAATCAGAAACCATCACCATAGCCAGTTCTACCTCAAGACAGTTACCTTAGAAGATGTTCCAGGACATGGTCCTTTGAATTTTGTGTGCAATTCTTGGGTTTACCCAGTTCATCGTTACACGCCTGATCGCGTGTTCTTCGCAAATAAGGTACGTCTTGTACGATTGGAATTGAATTATGAGTTATTTTAATTTTAGTTTAATAAGGCCCACTGAAGTAACACTTTAGTCCAATAACGAAATGGTTACTTTTTTCATCCAACCCCAACCTAGTACAACTGCAACCAGGGAATCAATGGTACTCAATTTTTTATTTTTTATACAAAATCCTCCTCAATTTCTTATTTTTAGAGATTCTTAACTATGTATCGTCATTCCTTTAAAAAAAAAAAACTATGTATCGTCTTATATATTACATATATTTATTTTTTTTATAACTTAAAAGTATATCATTTCTTTGATCTTTAAAAATTTTACTAAATGAGTCTCATAAATTATTCCATATCATTACATTTAATCAATAATTTTGCTAAATGAATTTCACCAATATATTTTTAAAGTACAAAGACGACCAATTTAATTTTAAGCATCACATGCTTGTACAAACACCTCTCTTTAGTTGGTGCTTCACTCCAATAATGTGATCTTATTAAGCATTGGTGCTTAATAAGAATTTTCTTTACTAGCGTCTCTCTTAGAGATTACCTTAGTTGGTTTGTTTAATTTTGGAGTTACTTTTTATATATTGATCAATCATAAATTTTACATCATTAAAAATATTTATCTTTCATTAGAATTATATGAAAATCACGTATAAAATGATTTATAATTCATCGATGGTATAAAATTTTTTATACCAACAATATATCAAATTAAATTGTTCTATTTTAATATCTTATTTTATTAAATTTTCTTATATGAAAACTTTAATTTATATGGATAATAATTTAGAATTTGATAATCTTATTCATTTTACCAACGTCTTTATTTATTTTAATTTTTTATATAATTTTATTTACATTATATTTTAACTTTATTCTACTTCCAATATTTTCAAATTTTATATGTGTAATTAATTATGTACTAAATTAGTGTTTTTATCATATATTTTTTTAATACATTTTTTATTATTGAATGAATTTTATGTGAGACCCACAAAAACATATGATTCCATATGAAATTCATCCAATAATAAAGGGTGTGTTCCAATGAGTGTGATACTAGCGTTGCTTATTTGTTTTTTAATCTTCGGCAACTAAAAGCTTAGGGCATGATTGTTTTGTTTTTAGCTTTTTATTTTCATTTTAAAAAATAATTACAAAATTATTATCTTGTTTTTATTTTTTTTTCTTGTTTTCAAAATTTTATACATGAAATAATGAAAATAATTTTTTATTATTTCACTGTTTCATATACAAATCTTAAGAAATAACAAACAGAATGAACAATGACAATTTTGTAATTATTTTTAAAAATAAATTAGAAACAAAACAAATAGACTCTTACTATTTATATTTTACATGTACTTGTTTTTATTTAGTGTTATACTATGATACAATTTTGGCTAGATCGTCTTCAAAAGCTTAATTTTCTTTAAATTGATCTAATGCATGTATAGTTTACATTATTAATGTCCATGCAAAAATAGAAAAGTCTTTCATTAGATAACCACACAGACATAATTGTGCCACTAACCATTTAGTTGGGAGTGATGATCAGGTAAACCCACCTTATAAATAAAGTTCGTACACGTTCATATATATATATATATATATATATATATATATATATATATATATATATATATATTAACTCAAAATATAATATATCTCAATATTTATCACGTTAGCCGTAGAAATATACCTTTTTTTTGAAACCCCAAAAGTGGAACTGAGAATGACTTTTGCAGATTTGCTTCTGCCGCAAATGGTAGTGGTACCAACTACCAACCATGGTGGTTGGATTCTTAATTAGCCATGCACGATACATAAATAAACAAACATACTTGAAAGTTGAAACAACCTGGCTGGTTTTTTGTTTCAGGCTTATCTTCCATGTCAAACACCTGAACCACTGCGCAAGTTCAGGGAAGAAGAACTAGCAACCCTCCGCGGAAAAGGGGTTGGAAAGCTCAATGAGTGGGACAGAGTGTATGACTATGCATACTACAATGATCTGGGAACTCCAGACGATGGTCCACAATATGCTCGCCCTGTTATTGGAGGATCACAACACTTTCCATATCCCCGTAGAGGAAGAACTGGTCGTCAACATACCAAAACAGGTTTAGCAACAAACCTTCAATGGGATTGGACTAATATCCATAACATTCATTTGTGCTACATTTAACTTTGGTTAAACTAAATATTTGGTCCGTATACATTATAACATTAATAAATGGTGATGATCAAATTAAAAAGTAATTATTCGTACAAGGATTGATTTCAAATTTTTTCACGTATAATAACTAAAATTCAAAATCAGTATCACCACGTACATGACCTAATGTTAACTTGAACCTTTAACTTAAAAGGGTGTCGTGAATTTCGAGTGGTGTAAGCTTTTGGCTTGTAGAAAATAAATAATATAAGACAAATATTAATCAGTATTCTCGGATACTTGTTAAGAATGTTAAAAAGTAAGTTTTCATGAAAACTTATATATTTAATACTTTGGAAAATATTATTCTTAACTTTCCAATAAATATTTACTATTTTTTGTATTCCTTAACCTAAGCACACCGTTTAGCAACTCCATGATATAATACCTTTTGAAATAGAATGCCACTAAGCTGCCTTAGGCGCACTTGGCAGCATTTACTTGCAAAATTTTAGATAATTGTGATTGTGATGAGTAATCTGATTGTGTCATGGTTGCAGATCCCAAAACTGAGTCAAGATTACATCTTCTAAATCTGGACATTTATGTTCCAAGTGATGAACGGTTTGGCCGCATCAAGTTTTCAGATTTTCTTGCTTATGGACTGAAATCCGTTGCTCAGGTTTTGCTTCCAGAGATTAAATCTTTGCGTGACAAAACTATTAATGAGTTTGACACCTTTGAAGATGTACTTGATATTTATGAGGGAAGTTTTAAGCTGCCAAATGGACCTGCACTCAGTAAAATTAGAGAACTTATTCCATATGAGCTGCTGAAAGAACTTGTTAGGAATGATGGTGAGAGGTTCCTCAAATTCCCAGTGCCTGACATAATCAAAGGTATGATTGGTATGATTTTGATGGACTCATTGGTGTGATTTTAACTACAGTTAATAATTATTATTATAATTGCAGCGAGTAAAACTGCATGGAGGACGGATGAGGAATTTGCAAGAGAAATGCTTGCAGGGGTTAACCCTGTTATCATTTGCCGTCTCCAAGTACTATACAAAACAATGACCATTTATAACTTCATAGTGATTCAGAACTTTTTTGTTTCATCAAGTGAACTAAATCTGAATGCTGCATGCAGGAATTTCCTCCAGCCAGCAAGCTAGACCCCGAAGTCTATGGAGATCAAACTAGTTCCATCAGAGCAATGCACATAGAAAATAGTTTGGATGGGCTCACAATAGATGAGGTACTAATCAGTGAATATTCACTTGTTCTTTGATTGACTGAAGTTACATGAAAATGAAGCTAAATCCACATTGAAATATTCTATACTCAATCAATATCAACAACCAAGCATCTTTATGTTGCAGGCACTTGAAAACAACAAGTTATACATATTAGATCATCATGACGCATTGATGCCTTACATAAGTCGAATAAACTCTACCAACACAAAGACTTACGCCAGTAGAACACTCCTGTTTCTTCAAGATGATGATACATTGAAGCCGCTGGCTATTGAATTAAGCTTACCCCATCCACAAGGGGAACAACACGGAGCTGTCACCAAAGTTTTCACTCCAGCACAAGAAGGAGTGGCGGCTTCAGTGTGGCAGCTGGCTAAAGCTTATGCTGCTGTGAATGATTCAGGATACCATCAACTGGTTAGCCATTGGTATGAAATCCACAAAAGTAATATCAATAGTGGCAAACATTGAAATTTATAATAAGAAAGCTATGACTCATGTGCAGGTTATACACTCATGCAGTAATTGAGCCATTCATAATAGCAACAAACAGGCAGTTGAGTATTCTTCACCCAATACATAAGCTTTTGCAGCCACACTTTAAGGACACAATGCATATAAATGCCTTGGCTCGGCACACGCTCATCAATGCCGGAGGAATACTAGAGAAAACGGTTTTCCCTGGTAAATTTGCCTTGGAAATGTCATCTGTAATATACAAAAACTGGGTATTCACAGAGCAGGCACTACCTGCTGATCTGCTCAAGAGGTAAGTTCAGAAACTTGAACCATAAAATGACTTGTATTGATTCTATTTAGGCCAATCCAACAAAACAAATAGTAATTCTATTTCAATGAATTTCAGAGGAATGGCAGTTCAAGATTCAACCTGCCCTCATGGACTCAGACTTGTGATAGAGGATTATCCATTTGCTGTAGACGGGCTAGAAATCTGGGATGCAATTGAAAGTTGGGTGAGTGAATATTGTAATTTCTATTATAACTCTGATGAGATGGTTGAGAATGATACTGAACTCCAGTCCTGGTGGAGAGAAGTCCGGTACGAGGGTCATGGTGACTTAAAAGATAAGTCATGGTGGCCAGAGATGAAGACTAGAGTTGAGCTCATTCAATCATGCACCATTATCATTTGGGTGGCTTCTGCCTTTCATGCAGCTGTGAATTTTGGACAATACCCTTATGCTGGCTACCTCCCGAATCGTCCAACGGTGAGCCGCAGGTTCATGCCTGAGCCAGGCACTCCTGAGTATGCAGAGCTTGAGTCAAACCCTGACTTAGCATTCCTGAAAACAATCACAGCCCAGTTCCAAACTCTCCTTGGTGTGTCACTGATAGAGATTCTGTCTAGACATTCAAGTGAAGAGATATACCTTGGGCAGAGAGATACTCCTGACTGGACTTTTGATGCTGAACCATTGGCAGCATTTGAGAGGTTTGCAAACAAGCTGTTGCAAATTGAGACCAATATCATGGAAAGGAACAAGGATATAAGATTGAAAAACAGAAACGGGCCAGTCAATATACCTTATACCTTGCTGTATCCCAACACTTCAGACTATTCTAGGGAGGGTGGACTCACTGGGAAGGGAGTCCCCAACAGTATATCCATCTAAAACAAGCACCACTGCTTCTGCAAAGTAAATTCTAGCTATTAAGTAATTGAACCAAGGGTTTTTAGTGTCTAAGAATCATGTTGAACATCTACTTATTTTAGCAGGCTTTATTTATTTGGGTAAGTTGTAGCATTCTATTTTGTTTTTAACTTTTGGTGTGTAGTTCACCTGAAAAGGGTTTATATGAATGGGCAACAAGCAGGTCCTATTCTGTGCTTCTCTGAGTATGCTCACAGTATCTACAGATGTATCAAAATTCTGAATCTCAAGAATTAAGTCAACTATTTAACGAAAGAAAACTACTCTTTCCTAAGAGAAAATACTATTACGATTATCTCAACAAAAAAAAAAAAAAAAGACTATTACGATCTATGGATTTGGGTTCTTTGCTTTCATTGTGTCCATGCATTCATGCATTTCCTAATATATATCGTTAGATGTATTTTAATGTCCATTGAAAAAATTTAAAATGAAACAAAATTGACCAAATGATATATTTTGTGACTTTGTGAGTAAGTGAATACAAAAAATCCAAATCCTGCGAGTGTTATTGAGTGGTCTTGCTTAGGACGGCATAACCTCAGTGACTAATAAATCACGTCTTCTCACATCACTTTTACACTTTTATTTGGTGTTGCTAATGTTATATATGAACTATTGGCTAGACAATGTCCTTAAGGCAAGAAATCAGGAAATAAAAGTTTTATATTATAAAGAATAATTTTTGAACTTTTAATAAAATAAGTATATCACTTTCAATATAATATTTTTATCTTTGATTTCTTAACCTTCATTAGCATTTGCCAAACTATTATATGCAAACAAGACTTTAATACTTTTAAATTTATCTGAATTTGTGAAGTGTCACAATATTTCCTTTTTTTAAAGCATAAATCTATATAAAATCTAATGGATGTATATATTTGTTGTTCTCTTTTATGTCGTATTGTTTATACGGTTTTTCTAACCTATGCAGTATTGCATAGGATAAGAGTCATTAATTATCCATAATTAACCTACTGTTAATTAATAACGTCAAACTCATTAATTATGATTTTTATGAAAAAAATTCAATTATCTCTCTCCTATTTATTTGTTTTGATTCACCTTTTTATATCAATATTTCTTCCCACCAAAAATTGATTACTCAATATCTCTTCCCACGAACAATTAATAGTTATTTTTAGATTTTTTCAAAAATATTTTTTATTGATTTTATAACTACAATTTTTTTTTTTTTTGATATAGCTACACATTTTGACCAGCTGTTGTAACTACACTAATTAGCTTGATATAATTACAATTTTAAATACTGCTCTGTTGACTTTTTCCTAATATTTAAAAAGTTATAAAATAAAAAAAGTAAGGAATAGAGTTGATGAAATAAAACCAAAATTCTACAATGTACCTTTTCTTTGTTGCTGAAAAAAATTCTTTGTAGATAAATAGAAAGAATTAGGGAATAACACCTTTTCTTTGTTGCTGCCAACGTCCCTTTACTAGTTTTTTTTGTTGCTGCAATTTTTTTTTTCTAATTTATGCTAAGGAGGAGTCTTTGGAAGAGAAATCAAATGGTTATTAATTTTTTGTGAGAAGAAATATTGGGTAATCAATTTTTGGTGGGAAGAGATATTGATATAAGAAGGTAAATCAACCAAATAAATAGGTGAGAGATAAATGATTTTTTCAAAAAAATATAATTAATGAGCTTGACATTATTATTAATTAACAATAGGTTAATTAGGGGTAATTAATTACTATTATCCTATGCAATATTGCATAGGTTAGAAAAACCGTTGTTTATATTCCATTATTCTTTTGAATAAGTAATAATATATAAATAACATTATAAACCGATTAAAAAATAATTATTTCAGGAGATAAAAGATAATTATTCAGTAACATGAAAGTTACCTAATATCAAAAATCGAAAACTTTTGACTACATATTTATTATTTACCTATTTTTTAAAATTTAATTTACATGTTCTGTAAATAAAATTTATGTAAAACTTGAAAAAGAAAATTGGTGCAATAGGCGAAAAAACGTTAGACAATACAAGTATACAACCTTAAAACCAGGTTGCCTGTTCTGTTCCCCAAAGTATGAGGCAGCCTCAAGCATGATCAATTACTAGAGTATGCCATAAGGTCATTCTTTTTCTTTTCATTTTCTCGAGAAGCTAATATTCTATTTTACACGGGTTCCAAATTTGGATATTCTCATTTGAGATTTTGATATGATATGGTCATAAAGTCCCTATATCTCATACAAATCTTGGTCTGTGAATCCAGTACTAAGCAAGCTAAATTTTCTGGAACCGGATCCTCTCCAGTTACTGGAGAGGTCCATTATGAGAGATAAAGACACAGTTAATAAAATAATATTATTTTTTAAATAATATTATTTTATTAACTGTGTCCCTCTCTCTCCTACTGGACCAATCCAGTAACCGGAGAGGAACCAGTTCCAAATTTTCTACCGTCCAAAATGCCCTTTCTTGTATGCCGAATTTTGTAGTTTTCTTCAAGTGGAGGGGCCATTGAACCAACCAGATATTCCTTTTCAAACGAACAAGCCAGTCCAATACTTTGCCTTGGATAATTGGCTTATTCCAGTTTGACATTTTGTAATACAGGAAGCTAGAATTTTGAGGATGAACGCATGGGCCTAAACATGGATTATGATGCCTAGGCCTAGCATAGTGCCTTGGGAAAATAGGTGTTCTATCTAAAACAAAATTGGGTATTGCCAATCTGTGTTCTATCAAAAAAATATAAACTTTGCATGGCTATTCTATTTATCGAAAATAGTAAAACTAAAACAAAATGCTCCCTTTTGTTTCTGCTATCCATACTGGAATCCAAGTAAACGTAGAGGAATCACATATGATTTATGATTAACTGATAATATATTAATATATCTCAAAATTTGAAGCCAGGGTATAAATTTGAGGCTTTAACTATTAGATATTTAGATAAAAGACTCAATTATACTATTATATATCTAACAAATAAGTAAGGTTAAATTATTGTTTTGGTTCCTTATCTTTATTTTAGGTTTCATTTTGGTCCCTTATTTAATTTTTCTTCTGTTTTGGTCCCATATACTGTTTTAGTCTCTTCCGTTAGTTTTGCATTAACGGTGTTAGGTTTCTGCCGTCGCTCGCCGGAAACCGCTGCAACTCGTCGGAATCTCGCCGGAAACTCGCTGGACATATGGGTTTAGAGATAGAAAAACCCAGTTTCCCTTTCTCTCTTCTTCTTCCTTCTCTTCCTCTCTTCCTTCTTCCTCCCCTTCCTTCTTCTTCCTTTCCCATCATCTCCTACCTCCTGACATCACCCCCTCCAGCACCATTATAAGAGAAGAAAACCTATTATCTATTATCTTTTATAAAAAGAAACAAACAGAAGCAGCAAATGAAGGGAAACAGAAGTAAACCCAACAACAAGAAGGGGAGGAGCCAAACGACAGTAGCAAGCAGGGAGGCGTCGGGTCATGCGGCGGCGACGCGATTGTAACGGGTGGTGGTCTGGTGCGGCTGGGCTGTGCTCGTGGTGCGGGTTGGGCGCGAATCTGGTTTGTTGTGACGGAGAAGGATGGCGTGATAGAGAAGGATGATGTGACGGTGAGTGATGGCTGTGGAGCAGAGGGGAACGCCCGCTCTGGTTAGGTAGCGTGCGGCGGTATTTTTTTTTGTTTCAATTTTTTGTTTTATAAGAGGGAACTAAATGAGGCTAGTAGCAACAGAATAAAGGAAAAAGAAGGAAGAGAAGGAAGAAGAGAGAGAAATGGAAACTTGGTTTTCCTCTCTTCAAACCCAAATTTTGGCGAGATTCTGGAGAGCGACGACTGAAACCTAAAGCCGTTAGTGCGAAACTAACGGAAGGAACCAAAAAGATGCTAACGTTTCTAAGATAGGGATCAAAACGGGACAAAAATTAAATATGGGACCAAAATGAAACCTAAAATAAAGACAAGGGGCCAAAAGAGTAATTTAGCCAATAAATTAATAGTTTAAAAGTTCGCCAGAGTCGATTAAGATGATTAAGTCGAGTGACATGAATTGTAGGTGTGCGAATTCAAACCCCTCTCAATAAGTTTCGCCCTTTTCTAATCCTCCTCTTCCTTATAAAGCCTCATATGAGCAGTGGCGGAGCTTGACTGATATTTTTGAGGGGGACCACATAATTAACGAATATATATATTGTTATTTCAACTCTATTTCAACAACTGTTTGGTGGTGAAATGGTTAGGTCTCTCTGTTTAATGGAGTTATACCATGTTCGAATTGTGTAATTAGTGGCAAACATACTATATATAACCTGAATTGTAATATCCTTGGGGGAGCCAAGGCTCTCCCCATATCACAAAGAAGATCCGCCCCTGCACATGAGGCTTCCATTAGACAAAAAATGTTTATAGGTTACAAATGTCCATTATAAATCCGTTTTCTATCTAACTTGGTTTCCTTTTTTCTTTTTTACAAAAGTTTTTTTCTTATAATTTTCCAATTTTTTTTTTAATTTAAACCTAATTTTAGAAAAGCAAACACAGTTTCAGCGTTATATAAACATGCTATAAAGCATTTAAGCATCCTAGTTCTTTGTCCTTCTCATTTTAGTTTCCATAAGAGACACTATATAATTAAGAATTCGGAACAAGAGAGGATTAGGAATTACATCAAGCACTTAAATATCAAGATTAGTCTCATATGAGCTATCAGTTGACTATTCATCTTAGAGTTTATTTGTTGGAGTCTGATATGGAGGATGAAGGTTCCAAATATTATTTCACATTATTATATTAAAAGTTTGTTAAGTAACCCTTCACCTGTTTTAAATTATACTAATATATTCTATACACATTACGCATGGCCATGTGCACAAATACACCGACTAAGAACAATGAGATTTCTTTTTGTATTAGTGATCACCTGTCTATCTCAAAGTGGTTGGGGTTATCAATTATAGGCACATTTACATACCAAAGCGCATTGTTTAATTAGTTGTATTTGCTGCTTCCGACAAACTTACTCTATCCTTTCTTTTATCAAACTCAATTATCAAATACCAAAAGAAAGACATCTCCTTGTTGTCATGTTTTGTTATATTATAGCCCATCACGCTCTTTGGAGAATAATTGGAGCCACATTTTCGTCATCACCTTCACCACTCACATTCACTATCGCTGTTAACGTAACTGTGTCTAATTCAACGCCCTTTCGCATTTTGGCTCATTTTTAATCGGGATGGATTAACCCAAGTTAGATGATACGAACCCTTTTCGAGGGGGAAACTCCAGAAAATTAGAGAGAAAAAAGTAAAAGATACTAAAATTTCTGGTTAATTTCTTCTTGTCATTCATTGTATTAGATTGATACATATATAGTAGTACTTAAGCAATAAAAAAAAAAAAAAAATTACAAACTAGTGACTCACCATAGTTCTAGACTCTTCCTAAATGATGTGACTCATCATTATTCTAGGCTAAAATAAAAAATGTGCAAGAGATTAAGGTCCCGTGGAAAATAAGAGATCTTTTTCGACGAAAGGCAACCTCCAAAGAAAAGATTACATTTTTCCATCGACTTCTTTCTTCTCTTTTTCATTGCATTCATTTCATTACATATATAACATTCTTAAAGTAGTGACTCATAATAGTGACTTATCAATATTCTAGATACTTCCTAAATGATATGACTCATCATTATTCTAGATACTTCTAGCATATCCATAAGTGATTCCTAAGATGCTTCATAGTTTATTAGTCATTTGGATTGATCAGCCTTGTTGTAGAATGAGATCTCTTGACTTGGGTCCAAAACGAGTATTTCTTGGGCCATAATACTATAACTCAATTAATCTGCAATCTTATTAGTCATTCAAGCCCATGGCCGTGTAGATTGTAAGGCCAATGAGGCCATAGCCTCATGCCTCACTTTTTTTTTTTACTATATACATACTAATGATAATTGGCTTGGTGAATGTTGAGTAATAAGACCTAATTTCACCTTCAGTTCATACTTCATGCATTATTGAGATTCAATCATAGATAGTAAAATTTGCAAGACACAATGTTAGTTACATTTCAACGTTCAAGGTTCCGTCTTTATGTCTTATTGCCTTCATTACTCTTTCGTGTCTACTGCTATAGAAATGCAATTGTACAAAATGATAAAATAGTCGTTAGAGGTAATTAATTAATATTTAACTATTATTTTATATTTCCAAAATTGAACTGTTATTTTATTCTAGATATATATTATAAAATTTTAATATTTCCACTTCAACTTTTTTGAGATTTTTTATTTTTTTTCCTCATCTTTATATTCTATTGAGAGTAAAATGTTAAAATTTCTTGATTATAAAGCTAGAATATTAAATTGAAAATTAATAATTTATATAATTTTAAGTTTCTTTAAAATTTTCGTACCTCAAATTTCCTATACACGGTCCTCTTCAAGCCAAATATAATCAAGCTTGACACAGACCAAAAAACAAAGAAAGCTAACTACAGCGAAGAGTCCTCACAACGGAAACATGAGCATAAAAGCAATAATGAAAGAAAACTAGGAACACATTAGTTTAGATGAGCTTGGTTGGAATGTAATTCTCATTCTCTCCTTCGCCATAAGGTGTCTCATACTTTCATTATTAATTACGTACAATTTTTCTAATGTTTTATTTGGTTTGAGAGAAAAAATGGAAAGAGAAAATGTAAGTAGAAAGAAAATGATGAGAAAAATAGTGGATTTATGAGTTGTTTGGTACCGGAGAAATATGAAAAATTCACTTTTTGGTAAGATAGAAAATGGAAAGAAAGAAAATGAATTTTGTTTAAATAGACAAATTTTCTCTTATTATATTTTTGTCGTATTTTTCTTATTATATTAACAATATATTTCTCCTATATTTTCCATATGTTTTTTCAAGTACAATAACAAACTTTCTAATTTATTTCTGTTTTTTCCTTGACATGCTTTTCGAGTTACAAACCTTCATCAAATTAAAGTATAATAACAAATCACAAGAAAAAAAATGTTAGCTAAGCTAGTTCGTCCAAATCTTATTGTGTTTTGAGCATATTAAATTTAAAATTGAAAATGAAGTATGGTCTTTAATTTTTCTGTCGTTCCCTTCTGCTAATTATACAATTTCATAAGAGTTTTCTGAGGCCACGTACAATGTGAGGGAGATAGGATGAAAAGGATAGGTAAGTGATCATTTTATCTCATAATCTTTCTTTTCTCATTTTGTTTACATCCTCGGAGAGGGAAAAAAAATTGTGTGGATCCCAATTCCCACCCCATTTTTATCTCTCTTATGTAACTGATAACCAAACATGAGAAAATCATAAGTTTCCCTCCTTTTTTTCTCACTCTCATTTTTTATCTTCTTATTTTCTACTGTACCAAACATAGTATAAATAAATACTTAGGAAGGATTTGAATCATGCTTATTTGACAAATATGCTATGCTAGAATTTGTAAATTATGAGTTCCATCAGTTCTTTTCATTGTTAAATTGGTTTTGTAATTTGTCGTCAAATATTACAACTGAATACATAAAGTTGAGGTATTGTTTCCAATATCAAGACTGTCATTATTTACGCATCAAAATGTTTACATTTTTTTTTAAATTTATTATTTATAAAAATAAAGAAAGCCTGTTTTATAGTTTGGTTTTCTCGCAAACATCTTAGATGAGAAATGAGCTGCAGGGCCGGTCATGAGATTTTTGGTGTCTTGAACGAATTAAGAGAGTGATGTCCTAATAAGCATTTGAAAATTGTCCTTCTTTCATTTTTTACTGCAAAATCATTAATAATCCTTTCATAATTAAGGTTCTTTAAAAAGACATTTTTGATAAAAAATCAAAGCAATATTATACAATCAAAGCAAGAGAAAGAGAGAATTAGGGAAAAGAAAATCTAAATAGTAAATAAATTAGGAGTGTACCAAATTTTAAATTATAGTAAATTAAAATGATATTCTAATATATATATATACACATTTGCCATATTATTTATTATCACTATTATATATTTATTGGAATAATTATTTTTATTGGTTAAAAATAATTATATAAAGTTTTTATTTAATATCTATATACTATATAATAATATTTTACCCACTATCTGGTGTCCAAAAAAATGGGGCCCTGGACAGTCGCCCATCTCGCCCGTGCTTAGGGCCACTCCTGTATATATATATACAATCAAAAACTATTGACCGAGAAGGAACTTGCCCGTCATCCTAGTTTCCTTGATGCGAGAAGGGTGATGATCCAAGCAATATCCTCCTTGGGTTACCTCAAGGTCAATGTGGATGGTGCTCATAACAAACATACTTGTATGTCAACTTGTGCTGGGATCATTCTCAATGTTAATGGATGTATTGTTCAAGGCTTCATCTGTAAATTAGGCTCATGTAGTGCTCGATGAAATGCGAGCTCTTCTCAATGTATTAAAGTGTGGCTCGCAGTCTAGTCCTTGAGAAAATAATATCTGAGATCGATTCTTCAGTGTTTGTGATTTTTGACTAAGAGGATCAACTTTAAATCTTCATCTTAAATCTCTTTAAGAAGAAATTTTTCTTCGTAACAATGACTGGTATGTGCAGATCCAACATTCTTTTATAGGGTCCAATATGTGTGTGGATCTTTTGGCCAAGTGTAGTTTTGATGCTCCTGTGCAGTTAGAGTTAATTAATTATATGGGCAATTCTTTAATCCTCCAACCTCTTAGTTGTGTTTTGATCCTCTACTACTTTTTGACTTAACAAGCCGGTCGCAGGTAATTGCGGGGTAATTTCTAAATTATTTTAATTGTTTGTACGCCGGTATCAGCCAGTTTATAATTTATTTAGTTATTATAAAATAATGAATGAAATGGTATTTTTAAAATACATTAGATTGACTTGTGGCCCAAAGAATAAAAGACAAAAATGAACTGTTTATCCTCTTTTCTATTTTCCATGACTCCCCATTTGGCGACCAAATAGATCTTGATCTTGAAGGTACTGTGTCCGCGCCAGTGGTGTTATCGAGTTGCAGTGTCGTTGATTTCGGTTTTGTCTATGGATTCCATCTTCCCGCATGTGATTGTTGCCATGCGTTTCTAATTTTCAGTTGGATCGAGAAGGTTTGGTGTTAGTGTTGACGAGATGGATGAAGAGTTAGATCCACAAGTTAGTTGGTCTGGATATCATGATATGTTCTTAGTTCGGTTAGGGTTGTCGTTATTTTTCGTTGTTGGCTTGTTACTCTGCTAAGTTTGGTGGTTCATCCTTAATGTTTTGCCTCACCTTGTATACATAGTTGTCTTTTTCTTTTAATGAGGGCATTAGCGTCTGTATTGTATATAGTACATGTTTTGGTTGTTTTTCCAATCCATTTTTTTAGTTTTCATTGTTTGTCGAAGATTTTGGAAATTAGGGATTTAACTTTTGTGACATTTAATTAATAATTAATATTGCATTAGTTAGAGTAACTTACTAGTGTTCTGTAACCCAAAAGGATGATTTATGTTATCTATTTCAAGGATTAGAAGACTTGTCACTAAATTCTGAGAGCTATGATTCTGATAGTAGTGACGGGAATACAGAGAATACAGAGTTTCGGTCTAGTGGTGATGAAGATGAAGATAATGTCCATTCCGAGGTTGAAGAAGAAGCATCTGGCGAAGAGAATATGTTTAGTAAACTGGGGGATGTTGATTTCAATTCCATAACTCCTAGTGAGGTCAAGCAAATGCTATTTGCTGATGTTGATGATGCATATGTCTTTTATAATGAGTATGCAAAATTCAATGGATTTAGTGTAAGGAAAAATAAGAGGGGAAAAAACAAGGACAATCGGATTACATGGCAACAGTTTGTCTGTTCACGCGAGGGATTTAGACATGAAAAGTCGTACATGAACCTAGAAAATCAGGAAAGAGAGCACAGGGTCTTGACCAGATGTGGGTGTGAGGCTGAGATACGTGTTGGCTTGGATACAAGACCGGGCCGATGGTATGTTTCCCGTTTCGTTGAAGAACATAACCATCAATTGCTTGGAGACAAGTATTATGGATTACGTCGGTCCTATAGGAAGATCACAGACGCCGATGTTGCACAGATTGACGCAATGAGAAAGAGCAGTAATAGCATACCCAATATTTATGGTTCGTTTGCTAGCCAGTCAGGTGATTATCATAATATTGGGTTTCGTCAGAAAAAGTTGTATAATCGGATCCAAAAGGAAAGAAGATTACAAGATGGTGACTTCAAAGAGGCAATAAAGTTGCTAAAACATGAAGTGTGGCCCTATTCGATCGGTTTGCATCAGATCGGTCATCCTGAGACATGAGGTGGGTCCAAGCTAGCCCAATAGGGTCCACCCTGGCCCAGTTGGATCCACCAACTGCCCTATCATGTAAAATTTATTCGGATCGGGTCTCAAAAAGAATCAGATGGGTCATCACTGGGTCCAATTCGGTCGACTACTGAGACGCCCCGACGGCCCATTAAAGAAAACCCCAAAATATTAAGACCCGATTTCATTATTGTCGTTAAGCGAATATATTAAAACAGCGGAAATTTAAAACGCCACATACATACATAACATATACACCTCAAATCCTGATACAATACAGTAGAGGGAATCCCATCAGTCAGATCCCAAAATGTACAAAACTGATAATCAAACAGAAAATAAAAACAGCATCCTAAAGAGATGAGACGCACTGGCCATAGACTCTGTACTCAACTATGAGGATCCACTGCTCGTCCTCCAACGTCAGGCTCATACGAGGTCCCATCAAGTTCCTCCATAGCTGGCACCCCCGTAGGATCTTCTCATCACGATCACAAAACGAAACATATGCAATATAGAGAAGATAGGGATAAGAAACCATATAACATCAAACGTGGAAAGGGTTTAGCAACATTTAATTAAATAACGGCACACTAAACATCCGTCTCCCCTGTATAAATATATATAACATAATCATCCTCAATCCACATCTATAATCTTTCCTCTACCCTCCATCATGATGCAATGCAAATGCTGTATGAATAATCTCTTCAGGTATCGACCATATCCGGATATCACAACAATATAATCGACACGTCCCAGAGTCCCCGGCGCACACCCTCGTCGGCGGATGGAGAGTGCCCACGCAAAGCAATGGCACTATAGACGCACAACCCGGTGCACACCTCTGGACCACAATCCAGGATGCTCATGCAATGCATGAACTATAGCTGCGACTAAAATGAAATCATCTCTGGACGGTCTGCCGTTAGCCTATCCCCGGGAATTTTCCCTCCGAGGCAAAGACCCCAATCGACCATGTTTCAGGTCCCTCATATCACAGACCATGTTTCAGGTCACCCCTAGTGCCCTAACCGGTCATCCTAATCTCATAGATAACCTCAAACTAATCTCATCTCATTAATCTCAACCTCATCTCACGATAATTATCTCGGTTGGGCATTGCTATCACATATTGTATGCAATCCCCAAATACATCCTCGTATCTCAACATAATTTATGATTTACTCAATCCTCTAAGCACAATCATTACACTCATCCTATCATCATAATCATCATCATATATCCTCATATTATAATATCATTTCCAAATGATAAATACCGAAATATAATAATAATAATAATAATCACAATAATAATAACAATAATAATGATAATAATAATAATACTCATAATAAATACTAATAGTAATGATAATAATAATAATGACAATAATAACAATACTCATAATAAATATAATCATCATCATCATCATCATCATCATAATAATAATAATAATAATAATAATAATAATACTAATCATCCTAGTAATAATAATAATAATAATAATAATAATAATAATAATAATAAGTATAAACACTTCTAAATTAATTACCACACTCATGCTATTATCTATCAAGTATCAAATTCACATCAACCAGTCAAACAGACAATCATCACTCAATAAAATAATCTATGTAGCGTAACGATGATAAACGCACAATTTCTATATCATCACCGGTACCACCGAGTAGTTTCCAATGTGGTATAGACATTGTCCGTTACTCGCTCTCGTGTAGGGTTTGGATCGCCCTACACCATTATCTAATTAAATGTAACCGCGCCGTTTCCGACGTTAAATAGTTTCTTTCCCCCACCTGGAATGTCTTAGGCTAGCTCTGGGGCAACGAAACGGACACTCCCTATACTCCCTCAAATCTGCCATGCACAGTTCTACACCCTCCGGGGCTCCAAAAATTCACCTGAACACATCATTGTGAAGCACACGTTACGTGTAGTCCAAATCCGAAGACGGAATTGGAAACCGATAATTGAATTGAAAGATAACCTCAATACCGTCGCCGACGGCATTTAGGCATAAAAAGGACATAGGCTTACCTTAGCCTAATCAAGAAAAGAAAGATAGGATCATGAAGTAGACGTCGCGAGGATGACAACGGTATAATCGGTTTTTCGATAGGACGAACGGATTGATCGGAATCGACTCCAAAAATTTCTCTCTCACTCACGGTCTCTCTCCTCTCTCTCTACGTCTCTCTCTCTTTTTTTCTTTTTATTATCTCCTTTCGTGGTCTCACCTTCTGACTTCTTCTTCTCTTTTCTTTTTTTTTTCTTTTATTCATTAACTTAGTTTAAGTTAACTTATATACTAACATTTTTTTTATAGTAGAATAAAGTGACTCATCCATGCTACACTAGACTTAAGTGGCATGATTTTATGGCAAGGAGAGCAAACAACTTGCAAGATTCTTGGCTGATCATAAATTGGCCAATATTTGCATTAATTAAGGAAACGAAGGCAGTAGGAGGCGTGAAGATTTTGTATGACTTTGCCACAAAACTAAGCAGGAGGTGCCTTCTCCTTACCAAGCGGCAAAATTGAAGATGGAGGTGTCAATGGTTTATTAAACTGCCATATACCCCTTATCCTAAGCCCATAAATTTATTTAAGTTAATTTAATTTGGTTAAACTTGTAACTAGAGTGTAATTAATTAAGACTAGTGCTATTTACTCATAATGAGTAAAAATTGAGTAAATTAATTATAATCATCTAGCTATGATTAAGATTTTTATCTATGGCTAATTATCTTTTAATGTTGTTGAGGATAAACCACCTTAATTAAGAATTTAAATTGAGGTGCTTCCAATAGGGGTTTTTGACGTACTTGCTTGAGGTGTTTACCTACTGAAAAATTTGGGTTGCTTGAATTTTATTTTGAACTTGCAAATGTGTTTGGATTGTTAAATAAATTTTAGATTTATCTAACCTTCACTCCCATCTAATTAAAATATTTAATTTCCCGAAAGATGGGATGTTACATTACTACCCCCCTTAAAAGAAATCCCGTCCTCGGAATTTACGTACCTCAGAAAAGATGTGGATACTGATGCTGTATATCCGCCTCGCGCTCCCACGTAGCATCTCCGGTAACCTCATCCCAAATGACCTTAACCAAAGGAATCTGTCTACCACGGAGTTCTTTAATCCTTCTATCTGCGATCTTAACCGGTAAAGCCTCATATTCTAGATTCTCTCGGAGTTGTATAGATTCAGGCTCAAGCACATGAGAAGGATTAGGGTAATATTTTCTCAACTGGGAAACGTGGAAGACATCGTGAAGGTTGGAAAGGTAAGGCGGTAAGGCTATCTGGTAAGCGACTAGACCAATTCGTCGAAGAATCTGAAATGGTCCAATGAATCGGGGAGTGACCTTTCTAGGCTTTATAGCTCTGCCAATTCCGGTCTTCGGAGTGACTCTCAAGAACACGTGATCACCTTCTTGGAACTCTAAGGGTCTCCTCCTCTTGTTACTATAGCTTCTCTGCCGATCCTGGGCTTCTTTCATTTTCTCTCTTATTTTCCTAACTTGTTCTGTTGTTTGTTGTACCACATCAGGACCCAAAACTTGGCTTTCGCCAGTCTCGTACCAACATAATGGAGTCCTACACTTTCTCCCATACAGAGCTTCATACGGTGCCATCCCGATGCTTCTGTGGAAACTGTTATTGTATGTGAACTCAATCAATGGTAGGAATTCATCCCAACTGCCAACATGTTCCAACACACAAGCTCTTAAAAGATCCTCCAATGATTGAATTGTTCTCTCAGACTGTCCATCCGTCTGAGGATAATAAGCAGAACTCATCCTCAACTTTGTTCCCAAAGCATCGTGTAACTGTCTCCAAAATCTAGATGTAAATCTAGGATCTCGGTCGGAGACAATACTCGATGGCACACCTTGCAACCTCACTACTTCCTTGATATATATCTGAGTCAACCTTTCAAGACTATAACTTTCACTAATAGGTAAGAAGTGAGCACACTTTGTCAACCTATCAATGATAACCCAAATCGCATCACACCTCTTTGGATATCGTGGTAATCCAACCACAAAGTCCATCGCTATACTATCCCATTTCCACTCTGGGATATCCAAGGACTGCAACAACCCAGCGGGCTTTTGATGCTCTATCTTAGCTTTCTGACATACCAAACATGATAGAACATATTCCGCCACTTCTTTCTTCATCCTTGGCCACCAAAACATCTTCTTCAAGTCTTGGTACATCTTGGTGGCTCTTGGGTGGAAACTCAGCTTACTTTTATGTGCCTCCTCTAAGATCATCTTCCTAATCTCTAAGTTCTCTGGCACACATATCCGATCCTTAAACCTTAACACTCCATATGATCCTCTCCTAAACTCTGAAACTTTACCCTCATCTATACCTCTATACACATCCACCAAATATTCATCCTGACCCTTCTTAATCTTAAGGTCTCTCAAAAACTCACTACTAATGGTGATCATACCTAAGCATATTCTATCCTCCATCAAATCCATACCTAGGTTCAAATCTCTAAACTGTTCAAGCAATTCCATCTCTTTCACCATCATTGCGGATACGTGCAAGGATTTCCGACTTAGTGCATTCGCCACAACATTAGCCTTCCCTGGATGGTATTGAAGATCAAACTCATAGTCCTTAATGAATTCCATCCATCTACGTTGTCTCATGTTCAGATCCTTCTGATCAAACAAATACTTTAAACTCTTGTGATCACTAAACACATTAAACTTAACTCCATAGAGATAGTGTCGCCATATCTTTAATGCAAACACTATGGCTGCTAACTCCAGATCATGGGTTGGGTAATTCCTTTCATGAACTCTCAATTGTCGTGAAGCATAAGCCACAACTCTTCCCTCTTGCATCAAAACACAACCCAATCCTTGATACGACACGTCACAATATACGTCAAACTGTCCTAATGGATCTGGTAACGTCAGCACAGGAGATGTAGTCAACTTTACCTTTAGCTTCTGAAAGCTCTCTTCACACTTCTCTGTCCAGACAAACGCCGTACCTTTTCTCGTTAACTGCGTCATAAGCAACGCAATCTTCGGGAAACCCTCGATGAACCTCCTGTAATACCCGGCTAATCCTAAGAAACTCCTCACCTCACTCACTGACTTAGGCCTCTCCCATTTAATCACGGCCTCTACCTTAACTGGATCAACTGCTATCCCTTTCTTGTTGATTACATGCCCTAGAAACTGTACTTCCTCTAACCAAAATTCACACTTGGATAGCTTAGCATACAACTGCCTATCTCTCAACACCTGTAACACCACTCTCAGGTGTTCCTCGTGTTCTTCCCGACTACGGGAGTAGATAAGAATATCATCTATAAACACCACAACAAACTTGTCAAGGAACAGTCTAAAAATTCTATTCATGTAATCCATAAACACCGTTGGAGCATTAGTTACGCCAAAAGGCATAACTAGGTACTCATAGTGTCCATACCTTGTCCTAAAAGCGGTCTTAGGTATATCCTCCTTCTTCACCCTAATCTGATGGTATCCTGATCTTAAATCTATCTTGGAAAACACCGAAGCTCCTTTCAACTGATCCATCAAATCATCTATCCTAGGCAACGGATATTTGTTCTTGATTGTAACTTTATTCAACTGCCTATAATCCGTGCACAACCTAGAACTTCTGTCCTTTTTCTTGACAAACAATACCGGTGCTCCCCAAGGCGAAACACTCGGTCTGATGAATTCCTTCTTCATCATGTCATCCAGCTGTTTCTTCAACTCTGCCAACTCTACTGGTGACATCCGATAAGGAGCTACTGAAATAGGTCCAGCCCCTGGTATGAGATCTATAGCGAACTCCACCTCCCTCTCTGGTGGCAAACCTGGAACATCAGGAGGGAAAACCTCAGGAAACTCTCTAGCAATTGGCAGAGAATCTATACTCGAAGTCTCCTTAGCTTCCAAAGAGAAAAGCATCACATACTACTGAGAACCGCAACCCCTCATAGTTGCTCCTTCATTGGCAGATACTATGCTAGAAGGCTCAATAAAAGATAAAGTCTTTCGGGCACAGTCTAGCACTACATGGTTAGCCGAAAGCCAATCCATGCCAAGAATAACGTCTATCTACTGCATAGGCAGACAGATGAGATCTACAAAGAATGCCCTATTTTCAACAACTAAAGGACACTGTAAGCAAACAGACATAGGGAACAAAGGATCACTGGTAGGAGTGGACACTGTCAAAGTATATGGTAGCTGAGAAACGGGCAAATGTAAATGATCTACACACTCATGGGACACAAAAGAATGTGTAGCACCTGAATCAAACAACACAGACGAGAGTCTGCCAGATATTAAACACATAACTTGAATAAGATCTGCAGATTGAGAGGACTCAGATCCTCTCACTGTAAACACTCTCCCTGTGGCCTGAGGTCTGGCCGTCTGTCGTCCCGCTGCCGGAACCCCTCTCCCAGCTCCTTCTCTGAAACCACTGGCTCCTCTGAAACTACCAGCTCCTCTGCCGGCTACTGGCTGCTGCTGTATCGCTCTCTGTCTACAATCCCTAGCAAAATGACCTGGTTTGCCACAGATGTAGCAACCAGATCTATCTGTACAATCCCTGATATAATGTGGGCCTCCGCATCTGAAACACACTGGGGCCCTCTGCTGCTGGCCCTCTCTGGTAACTGGTGCTGATGGTACAGATGTTTGAGTGCTCTGTCCTGGTCTAACGTATGGTCCTCTCCTCCACTGAGAACCTCCATCACCTCTCCTCTACTGACCTACTCTGATAGGACCCGCCCCCTATGTTGCTGTCTCTACTCTGCAGCCTGCCTCCTGTCCATGCTCTCAATAGCACTGGCCCTCTCCACCAGCTCTGGGAAACTCAGGATATCCAAGGGCACTATAGACCTCCTCAACTCATGCCGTAAACCCTCCTCGAATCTCCGGCACATCCAGTCCTCATCTGGAAACCTCTGGTAGTACTCAGAAAACTGTATCAGGGCCTCGAATCTGTCCGCGTAATCACCAACAGACCTGTCTCCCTGCTGGAGACTCATGAACTCTCTCTCCTTCTCGCGTCTAACCAATCGCGGGAAGTACTTCTCAAAGAAACACTCTCTGAACAGCTCCCAACTGATGAGTCTGCCCTCAGCCTCTAGTAATCTCCTCTTGCCTCTCCACCATGATTCAGCCCCTCCGGTCATCATGAAGGCGGCATAGGTCACCTTCCGGTCATCTCTGCATCTCATAGTAACAAAAATCTTCTCGAGCTCCTGAATCCACCACTCTGCTCGCTCTGGATCATACTCTCCGCCAAACTGTGGTGGCTTACCTTTGAGAAAGGTAGCCAATCCTGCATCCTCAGCATCGACGACCATCCTCCTATCATGCCGCTCCTGTAGCTCTACCTCTCTCTGTACCCTATGAGCATTCTGCTGTGCCTGCTGCAACAGAACGGATGCTAACTCGCGGATAGTCCGAAGAGTCTCGGCGGACTCTCCTCCACCTCCAATCCCCACCTCTGGTCGATGGGGCTCATCCTCTACACCCTCTATCGCTCTACCACCACCCCGTCTGCCATGTCCTCGACCTCGGCCTCGAGCCATGATCCTGTTAAAAGAAATCATTAGCCCCCATCAATATGACATATAATACTACATAAAACTGGAATATAAATATTACATGCCATAGAGATGTCGCGTCGGACTCATTACCCAACTTCTAATCATAGTTGTTATCCGATGTGGATTCAACTAAATGGCCAGTTCACCCTAATCATAGTGCTCACAGTCCGTTTCAGAACCGAACTGCTCTGATACCACTAAATGAGACGCCCCGACGGCCCATTAAATAAAACCCCAAAATATTAAGACCTAATTTCGTTATTGTCGTTAAGCGAGTATATTAAAACAGCGGAAATTTAAAACGTCACATACATACATAACATATACACCTCAAATCCTGATACAGTACCGTAGAGGGAATCCCATCAGTCGGATCCCAAAATGTACAAAACTGATAATCAAACAGAAAATAAAAACAACATCCTAAAGAGATGAGACGCATTGGCCATAGACTCTATACTCAACTATGAGGATCACCTGCTCGTCCTCCAACGTCAGGCTCATACGAGGTCCCATCAAGTTCCTCCATAGCTGGCACCCCCGTAGGATCTTCTCATCACGATCACAAAACAAAACATATGCAATATAGAGAAGATAGGGATAAGAAACCATATAACATCAAACGTGGAAAGGGTTTAGCAACATTTAATTAAATAACGGCATACTAAACATTCATCTCCCCAGTATAAATATATATAACATAATCATCCTCAATCCACATCTATAATCTTTCCTCTACCCTCCATCATGATGCAATGCAAATGCTGTATGAATAATCTCTTCAGGTATCGGCCATATCCGGATATCACAACAATATAATCGACACGTCCCAGAGTCCCCGGCGCACACCCTCGTCCGCGGATGGAGAGTGCCCACGCAAAGCAATGGCACTATAGACACACAACCCGGTGCACACCTCTGGACCACAATCCAGGATGCTCATGCAATGCATGAACTATAGCTGCGACTAAAATGAAATCATCTCTGGACGGTCTGCCGTTAGCCTATCCCCGGGAATTTTCCCTCCGAGGCATAGACCCCAATCGACCATGTTTCAGGTCCACTCGACCATGTTTCAGGTCCCTCATATCACAGACCATGTTTCAGGTCACCCCCTAGTGCCCTAACCGGTCATCCTAATCTCATAGATAACCTCAAACTAATCTCATCTCATTAATCTCAACCTCATCTCACGATAATTATCTCGGTTGGGCATTGCTATCACATATTGTATGCAATCCCCAAATACATCCTCGTATCTCAACATAATTTATGATTTACTCAATCCTCTAAGCACAATCATTACACTCATCCTATCATCATAATCATCATCATATATCCTCATATTATAATATCATTTCCAAATGATAAATACCGAAATATAATAATAATAATAATAATCACAATAATAATAACAATAATAATGATAATAATAATAATACTCATAATAAATACTAATAGTAATGATAATAATAATAATGACAATAATAACAATACTCATAATAAATATCATCATCATCATCATCATCATCATAATAATAATAATAATAATTATTATTATTATTATTATCACAGTAGTAGTAGTAATAATATTAAAATAATAATAATAATAATAATAATAATAATAATAGTAATCATCCTAGTAATAGTAAGAATATTAATAATAATAATAATAATAATAATAATAATAATAATAATAACAACAACAATAATAATAATAAGTATAAACACTTCTAAAATAATTACCGCACTCATGCTATTATCTATCAAGTATCAAATTCACATCAACCAGTCAAACAAACAATCATCACTCAATAAAATAATCTATGTAGCGTAACGACGATAAATGCACAATTTCTATATCATCATCGGTACCACTGAGTAGTTCCCAATGTGGTATAGACATTGTCCGTTACTCGCTCTCGTGTAGGGTTTGGGTCGCCCTACACCATTATCTAATTAAATGTAACCGCGCCGTTTCCGACGTTAAATAGTTTCTTTCCCCCACCTGGAATGTCTTAGGTTAGCTCTGGGGCAACGAAACAGACACTCCCTATACTCCCTCAAATCTGCCACGCACAGTTCTACACCCTCCGGGGCTCCAAAAATTCACCTGAACACATCATTGTGAAGCACACGTTACGTGTAGTCCAAATCTGAAGACGGAATTGGAAACCGATAATTGAATTGAAAGATAACCTCAATACCGTCGCCGACGGCATTTAGGCATAAAAAGGATATAGGCTTACCTTATCCTAATCAAGAAAAGAAAGATAGGATAATGAAGTAGACGTCATGAGGATGACAACGGTATAATCGGTTTTTCGATAGGACGAACGGATTGATCGGAATCGACTCCAAAAATTTCTCTCTCACTCACGGTCTCTCTCCTCTCTCTCTACGTCTCTCTCTCTATTTTTCTTTTTATTATCTCCTTTCGTGGTCTCACCTTCTGACTTCTTCTTCTCTTTTCTTTTTTTTTTCTTCTTTTATTCATTAACTTAGTTTAAGTTAACTTATATACTAACATTTTTTTATAGTAGAATAAAGTGACTCATCCATGCTACACTAGTGTAGTCTAACCCTAATTGCAACGAAATGGTTATCAACACAAGTCCTACTTCAATTATGACAATCAAGCCTTTTCTAAAATACTCAAGCCTAATTCCTTAGGTGCATTGAGCCTAAAACCCCAAATTAAACCCTAATTCCTTAGGTGGATTAACCTGAGATTTTGCATTAAGTCAAGACTTATAAGATTGCAAGCATTCAATTATGACAATCAAGCCTTTTCTAAAATACTCAAGCCTAATTCCTTAGGTGCATTGAGCCTAAAACCCCAAATTAAACCCTAATTCCTTAGGTGGATTAACCTGAGATTTTGCATTAAGTCAAGACTTATAAGATTGCAAGCATTCAACACCTATTCCTAGATTCTTGAACTACTTGGCATGTGATTCATGAGCATGCCTTAACACCAACCTTCCAGTCATCTATCAAAGCAACAAATCATTCCTATGGGTAGCTAATCCAAGGAAAGCATTAAGAACAGAATCACATGCTCATAAGAAAATAGAGACTTGCATTAAAACACCAATTCAAATACAACAAGTTCAGACAAGTTTCATCTAACCCCAACAATGGGGATTTAACTACTCATGATAAAAGGAAATACAAAACAGAATGAGAAAAGGGAAGGAGAACACTCATAGACAAGCTTCCTCCATCTTCTCCCCATCCAAGAGAGAGAAAACGCCCCCTATTTGGGTAGAAAACCCTCTCCAGCCGCCAGCCACAGCCTGCCTCCAAGTGCAGATCCCTAATTCTGTTCAGTGCAGGTTTATTTATAAGTCCGTCGTCGTCACGGCCGTGATAGCCATCACGGCCAGGCCGTGATGGCCTCTGACTTGGGCGCCTCTTCATTCACTTATTCATCACGGCCGTGATATCCATCACGGCTAGGCCGTGATCGTTTCTGACTTTTCCAACTAGCAGGTCACGGCCGTGATAGCCATCACGGCCAGGCCGTGATGACTTTCCGACTTTTGGCTCAATCTTTCTTCAGCCTCGCTTGCTCCTCACGGCCGTGAGGTCCATCACGGCTAGGCCGTGATACTCTCTGTTTGGCTCATAATCTTCACTTTTCAAGCTCTTTTTCAGCCAAGCTCTACCAAGGTTGATTTCTGGGCATTTTTCCATTAAATCCTGCAAAACAACACACAGAAACCACCTCATCCGTTCCAAAGGAAAAACTATACAAAATCAACACTAAATTGGCCTAACTATATGCAAATGCATGCAGAAATGTACATGAAAAATGAGGTGAAATCACACTCATCACACTGCATCACATAGTAGCGACATTCCCATGACCCACGTTGTATACGTGACTACGTACAAATGAAACCCAATTAGAATATGAGGAATTAAATAAAATAGAAATCAATTATTGTACCCACTGCATTTGATGCATTTGAACTAATAAATATCTTACGCTGGGAATAATCCATCTGATAGCCCGAGTACGCCTTTCACCACGCTGCATGTGGGATGCATTAATAGACCTATCATGACAAAAACATTAATTAAAGTATATATAATAGATTTCAGATAATTAAAACAACTGCATTACTGATTATAAAGTATTTTAACGCTTACGTTTCGATGATCGTCTTCAGTTGATTCGCCGGCTTATGTCCCAATGAGCAGAAGAAGACCACGACGTTCATTCTTGGGTACAAGAGCAACAATTGCCAATGCTTGCTGTATTTTCGGAACAATTAGTGACTGTAAGTCATATATAGTTATACTTAAATTAATAACCGAGTACTTACTTATTGAGATAAGGTGCAAGATAGAATTGATGATCGTCTCGGGCAAGTATATCACGTATGGTAGTGAACTGTCTTCCGATGCTACGAGAACATCACCCTGAATGAACATGGGGTCAATGAACCCATAAAGGGCGAGGTTACCCTGATCGACTAACATACGATGCAGATACCTAATATATTGGAAAAACATGTTAATTATCATTGTATTTAAAAATTAATTACGTACTTAACTTATAAATAAAATGTACTTACGTGCACCAAAACGATATGTGTGCAGAACTGGCCATTTCTTTATTGAGTGCCATCTCCATAAGTTCTTTCTTTGGTATATACAGCTTCACTGGGCTGGCATCATGTTCCAACGTTACCAATGCTGCATCATCCTCCATGGTGACAACTCGTATAGCAAGATCTTTGAAAACATCACCATGGCCAGGTGCCCCTTTGTCGATCCCCTAAACAACATAGATATATATTAGTAATCACGGATAATTAAGTTATTTAATTCGTTATGAACTAAATGGTCAAATGAATACCTTGACAGAGCGGACATCTCTCGGTCTTCCTAGATCCGACCTTTTAGGCACAATATCATTTCCAACATCCTATAACAAATACAAATAAAGCATTATCTTTAAACAATAATAAATATATTTCAACTATGAATATAGAAAAACACAACTAACCGAATACCTCGGATGCAACAAGAAAGTCGACCAATCTTCTTGGCCGGAGGATGAAGTTACCGGGGCCCGACCCACTGTTTGAACCTCCTCGGTGGGCACGGGGACTCGAGCATCAACATCTCGAATAATCTCAACAGACACCCTCGGATGATCATCCGGTAATAACCGATGGTGTATGGTATTACCTAACTTATTATATGCCCTACCCAATGCCACTAGCGGCGATGATGATGATGATCATCAACATACAGCTCACACCTATCGTGGTCGTCATCATCATCATCATCATCATCATCAAGAAGAAGATCATCATCATCATCATTTTCGGGATGATGAGGAGGATCACATGAGCCCTTAGTGCTCACATGGATAGAGGGTTGGGGAGAGGGTTGGACACCGGCTGTCATCTCGCCGGGACAAAGAAGTAAATATTGCCATCTGCTGGGCAAACGCTCGGCCATCTCCTGTCGAAGCTCGCCTGCAATCTCCTGTTTTAGTTGTGCTCTATCTGCAACCGAATCCTCGTGGCATTGGTGTGAAGATGAACCATGGTATTGGCGAATGCCGACTCCCCATCCAACACCAATGACACGGCCGGGTGGTCTGGTTTACCGATGGCGAGTAGATAAGATATCATTGCGTCCTCTAGGAACAAAGGTTCCTTGGGTTAGCCGATCATCCAAGGCATCCTATCACATAAAAATATCAGGTCACATTACAATTCGGTAACAATCTTAAAATGACAATTACAACAAACTATACTTACAATCTTCTCAGCTACTTGGCGGGCCTCCTCGGATGTATATTGTCCCGTTTTTCTTTGTCGGCCCCTCTTCCATGAACGATGGCGTGGGGGTGGAGGTGGATCAACAACCTCGGAAGATTTTCAGCATTAGGATCCGCTTTGAGATGCTTGCCTCGCCGACGTGCTTTCTTTTCCTCTTCAACCATTTTCTTAACAAGCTTTTTATATCCCCCACGAGACATGACATGGGGGTAGACATTCTTGCTTTGGTTTTCCTGCCCCTTTTTCCTCTTCTCCTGTTATAAATAAAAGACAATTAAATTACATAAGTAAATGAAATTAATGCAATTACATAAATTTAGAGACAAATCAACTACGTTAACCTAACAGCTGGGATCAGGTCGGCGCTGAACACAGCGATCCCACACCGCCTTGTCACGAAACGGATACACCTCAAGTGGGTTCTTTTTACTTTTTGGACCGAATATATAGTATCCGCCTGTGTCGGCCTTAAAACCCCTCCAACGCTCTCCAAAGATACTTCAAAGCAAACGCTTCTTCATAGCGTATGTATCCGGTATGTCAAATGTCAACTACATTAAGACCAAAAGAATCAACGAATTACTGTATGATATTATTAAGATAAAAATAAAGTAGATATAGACAAACACAGGACGTAGAAGTATAGATACCAGAATACTCTCCCATATCTGCTCCTTCACGTCCGCCGGTACATCTCTCCACCTATCAATGAGTATACTAGGCCTGTTCCTAGCAAGGGTCGCCACAAAACTGGTAAACTGATCTTCCATTGGCCCAATAGGTTTGAGGTTATCATCAAAATCTACTCTTATCCTCTGATTTGACCCACGGTTGGCAGTCAAATGCATCATCCGTGTGGCACGTCTACCCTTTCTACCGGTAGACGGGGTCTCTGACCCGCTGCATGAAGGAGGTGTATCCTCATGATCAGCCATGTATACCTGTTTAAACACAAAACAAAAAAAAAACTTGTTAGTATGTCAGGATACAAAGCCACTTGCGCATCACTGCACAAAGTATCATACACATGTGCGCGCCGAAAAGACTCTTGCCCAACATCACGGATCATGTCCTCTAGTCCATCGTCCATTTCCACGTCATCAACTTCCTCTCAATCCGACACCCTCGGCCTGTCTAACGATTCACCATGGCATATCCATGTTGTTTAACTCTTGCAAATCCCATCACAAATAAGATGATCACGTATCTCCTCCGCTTCTAGTCGTCTCTCATTCAAACAGTTAACACAAGGACAATAAAACCTTCCATTACCACTATCGGGAGCATTTGTTTTTGCAAACCGTAGAAAATCTTCCACTCCATTCTCATACTCATCACTTGTCCGTCTAGCATTCATCCAACCGCGATCCATGACTAAACCAATACCTTCGTACTTAGTCCAACATATTCATCAACCACTTCTTATGACAGGGTATGGCCCTATCCCATTCGAGAAGAAACTTTTTCAACATTCGGTTAACAGTTAGTCCTTAACTCTCATGCTCATACTCGACAAAATTTGGCAAAGCATTTCCCGCGGTCTCCGACGTACACTACTTGAACGCGATGACATCCACCACGATAAAGTATGCACCCGGAGAACGAAAGGAAACGTATCAATCCGAACTTTCATCAAGTATATAACATTAGAATCAATGAATAACTATTATAACTGAATTAAGAAAAAGTTTTTTCCCAAACTGTCCAACTTTGGACAATTCAAGATCCAACACAATGAGCGGTACATTAAGCACGTACACGTACGCTCATTAGTATTGCATCTCAAACGGAAACTAAGGCTTTACTAAATAATTAACATTAAGAAAAATAATAAAACACTCCAATCCCCAAGTCCAATGCAAGGGGAGATTGGAAAAGCGCACTAGTATTTGAAAAACTAACAACCATATATTTCTTAATTGAGTAATTGGCTAAAACATCATCCTAATATATGTTAATCATCATTTTAATGCCAACAATAAGCCTATTACCTAGTAAACTAGAAATCCAACCCCAACAAAAAACTATACCCATGTGGACCTCAAATGGAGATGATCCTCACATCAAGT
The DNA here is from genome assembly GCA_030762895.1 of Sophora flavescens. Lineage (NCBI taxonomy): Eukaryota > Viridiplantae > Streptophyta > Magnoliopsida > Fabales > Fabaceae > Sophora > Sophora flavescens. The sequence continues at coordinate 166,253,317 of CM061067.1, forward strand.
GTTTCTAATGACTTGCCTACTTTATAATGAAACCAAAGACAATATTCATCATTCCATTGATTGATGTCCAACATGCTTAGCATTTTTCTCCTAAAAAATGAGGTTCTTATCCCTCTCTAGTGAGCTACGAAAGAATGTAGGAGACCAATAAATTTGACCGAGCATTAATTAGCTTCATAATTTTTCAGTTTTCAAACATCAATAAACATAATGCTTCAATTAATAAATGTTAACAGAACTATTTATAGATGTAGAAGAGAGTGGTAATTCCTTCATTCCCTGAAACTAGTGTCAAGAACATAATGTTTTCGTCTCATGAAATCTAGTAACTAGAAAGTGATCTTAAAACATTATGAGAAGAAAACATTATGTTCTTGACACTAGTTTTCAAACATTATGTTCAAGGGAAACACCTAGCACTTAGCATCTACCTAATACAATGAACTACTCGGTATGTAGCACTTAACACCTTAATATATATGAGAACTAACCAGCAATAACCACCAATTAGAGAACTAACCAGCAATAACCACCAATAACAAGTGAAGGAAAGAAACCTACCTCTAAAGGATGCGGCCGCTAAAGGTGACTTGTGAGAAGAGGAGGGCACAGACGTTGAAGGGGTTGCCAAGTGGTTAGCAACAAATTAGTACCCTAGCCCTACCAACTCCAAAACCTTTGGAAGCTGAAACATAAATAAGATTATTTCAGATTAGTTCACCAAGCTTTCTATAGTATAATTAATGAAGCATATATGCATGCTAGCCAATGGCGCTACCATCGGAGGTGATGACAAAATATGAGAAAAGTGAATAATATTCAACAAGAATGATGACTTACCAAGGGAACTGAGTTGATGGCACTCACAAGAATCGAAGATAGCCAAACAAAAACTATAGCCCCACCACCATAAAGCAGTACTGTGGACTTGTTTTCAACAACATCCCACTGATAATGATAAATGGAGGATTTTATTTCACTTGGTTAAAAGAAAGGCTGCCAAAGAGAATATTGGAATCGCAAGATTCAGGATTTTCCAAAAAGAAGTTCAGGAAACAATTAAAATGGACTTGCCTTTTCCTTCAAATCTGTGAACAACTCGTTAGCATCTACGTAAGTAGAAGTTTCTTCCAAGAAGCTCAGTCTGAAGCAGAGAAGATTTCCGGGATTCTTAAAGGTAGGAAACAAGAATACAAGTTAGAATTGTTAAAAGAAAAATAAAAAGAAACAGATTAAAAACAATATGACTGAGCTGAATAACAAGAACATTGAAAACATAAACCAACTGAACTACTACACTTAAGGGTAGGGAATTGGGAAGACCTAATGCCAAAACTACTCTCTGTTAAGGTTCACGCGGTTAGGGTTCTTATTGCGCAACTGAGCGGAGTGGAGAAGGGAAGAGAAGTGGCGGTCGAAGCTTCAATGAGACAGATAGCTTCAATGAGAAAGGAGAGAATGACATTGAAGCTTCAAAGATAGAGTAGATAGATGAGAGAAGATCAGAGTAGAAAGAGAAGAGACTCACCAGAGATGATGGTCGCGACGATGAAGGTATGAGAGAGGCACACACGGTAGTGGTGGTGGTGCTCGCGGCGGTAGTGGTGAGTTGATGTTTGGGGGAGGAGGGGAACTAGGTCGCGGAGGAGGAAAGAATGGGGTTTTCTGAAAGAATGGGATAATGCGCGGAAGCGAAGGAGGGAAAAGGAAAAATTGGGACTATTACACATCGGTTATACCTAAAACCGATGTGTTAAACATCTTATACACATCGGTTATTAAGAAACCGATGTGTAAACATTAAACTTTTAAATTCTGATTTTTTTCTTTTAAATTTTATACATCGGTTACTTAAAACCGATGTGTAAAAGTAATATTTATTTTCTTTTTTTTTTCTTTATAATTTTCTACATCGGTTATAAGGAACCGATGTGTAAAAGTAAGATTTTATTTTCTTTTTTTTTCTTTCTACATCGGTTATATAGAAACTGATGTGTAAAAGTAAGATTTTATTTTCTTTTTTTTTTCTTTATACTTTTCTACATCGGTTATATAGAAACCGATGTGTAAAAGTAAGATTTTTTTTTTCTTTGTACTTTTATACATCGGTTATTCATAAACCGATGTGTAATAATTTGGTTTTAATTTCAAAAATGCCACCGCCTCATTTTACACATCGGTTTCTTAAAAACCGATGTGTAAACTCCGATGTAAAATCCCTTTTCTGCACTAGTGGTGGGTCAACCCAAGGCCCAATTCAGTCGAGTTGCATCGGATCGCTCCTCCTGAGACATGAGTGAAATGGCACAAAACAACATTAGATGGGGGATTGAGATAATTGAATATCACTTCATTAGGAGTTGTGATAATTAATACTATGCGAGTCTTGAAAAACTGGTCTCACATATCGTAGATGTTATCATAGATTCAAACGCATCTTGAAATAATCCTTCATCAGGCTTTGGTATGTAATCTTGATCCAAATCTTCTTTCACCTTTCTTCAGAAGATATTGTATATAGTCTTTGAGAGTTTGGTGAGATGAGAGTTCGGTTGTTCTTAAATTGTTATTCTCTTGACATACTATTGCTTGTCGGTCTACCTAAACATGAGATGGGTTAACCAAGGCCCATTGGGTCCACCTTGGCCCAATAGGATACACCCTGGCCCACTTTGGTCCACCAATTCCCTATGCGGTCAACTTTCAACGGATCGGGTTGAAATAACCAAAGTTAACACGAGAATGGGGGTTGAATTGTGTTTACCCAATTGTTGGATACTTTGAAAATTATTTTCGCAGGCACAGCAAGCAAGAATCAAAGAATCAGAAAAATAGACAAGTGACTCGTCTATTTTTGAAACAGAGCAAACAAGTAAACGAGAAGGATAAAACAATTTGATATTCACAACATTAACTCCCCAGATTAAAAGCTTAAACAAGTAACTTTTAAATAAATACAAAGATGAGGGAAGAAAGAATATCAACAAGAGTTTTCAACTCGTTCACCCCAAAATCCACAGGCTACGCCCAGTTTCTTGGCAGCACCAAGTTTCCATTGTAACTGAGTAAATTACAGTACAAGTATTCTTTTGCACACCAGGTCTCTCCAGGCTCAACACTCAAACAAGTATTCTTTTCTCACCTAGCCTCTTCAGGCTCAACACAGTAACGAATAGCAAGTTTGTGTAACGAATAAAACTTGCAAATCTTTCAAATCACACTCAAGGAGTTAAATAAATATGAAGTATGAAAGACCGCTAATTAATATCAAATGATTTAGAGTGTATTGAATGAAGGAATGAAGAAGTTAATGAAGAGTAAATGCTTCGTAAAGATCTTAAATGATGTTCACCTTGTTGTCTTCATTCTTCAAGGTTTGATCTATATAAAGGCTTCAACCAGTAGATCCGTTAGACATAGCATCACAAAGACTCCTTAATCCGATTTGAACTTCTGTACAGCCATTAAAGCAAGATAGTAGTTCAGAGTTACCATTAAATGCTTTAGGACGTTGAGTTGTAATGAAGCACTTCAAAGGTACACTTTTTTCTGAACAACTGTAATAACAGAGTTGTAACAACAGGCTTTTTGTACTTGCATGAGAGAGCTATCCTATTTCAGTGCAACACTTAGTTTGCTTTATGAAAAGTACTTTTGAACAGATACTGCTTTTGGAACAGAGGTTGCGTGTTTATTCCTTAAAACCGTAAAACAACTATTCTTTTGTTTTTTTATCCATGGTGCTATTATACAGAGGTCTTCGAGATCCTTAATGAAGACATCTATTTCAAAAAGAGTTGACTTGGACTGTCAAAAGACAGAACTGACACTTTTTTGAATCCAACAATGCATAAAGATAAGATGGGTGTAGGGCATTAAAAATTAGACGGGTTATAGTGCACCAAAAACTTAGACGGGTCATTAGGCCACTTTTAGACGGGTGATCCTTTTCTTGACACATCATCAGATACGATAGAACTTTGACTATGATTTTGACTTGATATCAGTTTGAGTTGACTTAACTTTTACACGGGTGAGCTTTTAGACAATTCTAAAAACTAAGTTTCACTCAAAGACGAGTCAAAAGTAGACGCGTGACCTTCGGTCTATTTCCTGCACACTTGTCAGATTTGTCAGTATTTCATAAGGTTCAACATCATCATACTTTATATATTTGGAATCATCAAAACTTAGAGAATTTTCACATTGAATGTGTTCCAGATTTATGAAGTCTCAAAACGGGTCTCCATATACATCACGTAGGTCAACCCAGGGCCCAATTCGGTCAAGTTGCATCGGACAAGCCCTCCTGAAACATGAAGTGTGGCCAATAAGGCCACTTGATTCAACAAAGACCCAATAGGGTCACATTGCCCCAATTGGTTCCAATAAGGGCCCGATTGGGTCAAGTAGCATCGGATCGGTTCTCCTAAAACATTAGGTGGGTCAACCCACAAACATAAATTGGTTAAGTTGCATCCGATCAATCCTCCACAAACATGAAATGGGTCCACCCATATCCAATTGGGTCAACTTGCATCAGATCGGTCCTCCTGAAACATGAAATGGAGCCACCTAGGTCACTTGGGTCCACCAAGGCCCAATACGGTCCACCCAGGTCCAATTGGGTCAACTTACATCGGACCGGGTCTACCTTTATTTAACCATTAATATATATTATGCCTTATTTAATTACTGCAACAACATATATTATACATTAATTTTCTAAATTTTTAAATTTATCTTATTCTACATTCATTATTTTACCATTAATATTATTATCAAATGAAACATGAAAAAATTAAGTTTTTTTTATTATTATTATCAAATGAAAAATGAAAAAAAAAATATATTTATTTTATATTAATTGTTACCTTTTTTTTACATAATCTAAAAGGAAACTAAATAAACGATCGTAGTGTCCAACTATATCTGGGCTAGTCCGTTACGACCAACCTACATTTCCCTACTAATAAACATAAATATATCAAATGGGCTCTGATCCGAAAACCACCTGAAATAAATATTACTTTTTAGGGGCCCATTTATATTAAAACCTCCTTCCGTGTTTACCAAAAAAAAAAAAAAAACAAATCACTACAGTAGCCATCCTCGTCCTTCAACTCAACGACGAATTGTTTCAACAGGATGCCATTTTTTCTTCAAATGAACGATGACGATTACTCTTCTGAAAATCAACACAACGGCCTATTCTGTATATAATAATAATCGATTTACTCAACCCATACAACCATTAAGTCTCAACTGCAGAATATAAACGTCGTACATTACATAACAATTGGCCATGCATCATACTAAAATACGCCTCAATCAAATAAAACTTCACACTAATAAAATTCACAATCATGGGACAAATATTTTCTCCCTACTTTAGATTTCACTTTCATCTTTGACAAATCACCCCGCCACCATGGCGATGACACCAACAAGTTCATCTGACCATTTCAGACACCGGTTCTCCTTTACGGCTGCGCAACAGTAATCAATACTTGCGAAATCTACCAGCAGTGCTGGGTACTTCGTCGTTCACGTCGGCAACCGCCACGCCACTCCTCACAGAGGGGTCATTAGGTTAACACCTTTTGACACAACATACGTATGTTCCTAAAATAGACAACTATAAACACAAGAAGGGGGGTTCAATTGTGTTTATCAGAATTTAAGCAAAGTTGAAATCTTTTTTCAAACAAAAAGGCTAGATTTGGACGAGTGGAAGAATACAGGATGGACGGGTGACTTTTGCAAGCACACCACTTGATAGACGTAAGAAAACTAAGGCAATTAAAGAGTTTAAGGGAAGAGAGATTGAAACGGTTATTTATCCTGGTTCACTCTTCAAAGCAAAGAGCTACATCCAGTCCTTGACAGCACCAAGATTTATCCACTATAATTGATAAGGTTACAGACTCAAGTATTATTTGCACACCTAGCCTCTTCAGGCTCAAGACAAGTATTATTTGCACACCTAGCCTCTTCAGGCTCAAGACAAGTATTATTTTCATACCTAGTCTCTTCAGGCTCACTCTGGTTTGTTTGAGAGATTGGGTTTGTAATAAATACAATTTCTCACAGGCAGATCTTTCACTAACACTCAAAGAGTGGTTTAAATGTAAGGCTTAGGAAAGTCTGCGTAATAACTTCAAAACGATTGAAGAATACAGAATAAAAGAATGAAGAAATAAATGCGCAGAGTAATGGCATTTTAATGCAATGTGTATTCTCTTGTTCTTCATCTTCAATGACTTCTGTATTTATGGTCTTCAAGCATTTAGGATCCGTTAGAGACATCCCCTCAGATGTTGGCTTCAAGCAAAACTTCATTAAATCCAATAGAATTGTTCTGGGCAGCCATTAATGCAATAGAGTCGTTCTGGGCAGCCATTAATGCAATAGAGTCGTTCTGGGCAGCCATTAATGCAATAGAGTCGTTGGTTGTACTCTAACATGAAGGATCGTGGCTTTATTCATCGTGCTACAGCCATATCAGAGTTGTGTAGAGAGCTTTTTGTACTTTACTGAGTACACTTCCCTTTTCGTGTAAGGGCCAGATGTACTAGGGAATAAAGCACGTTGGAAGCATTCTTTAACTGGTCTTTGGTTCTGATTATCCAAGGTTGCTTGAGAGAGTAACTTCTGACTTTTCTTGATAATCGTGAAACTGAGTAGGAGAGAAGGCTTCAAGTCTCTTTCTGGTTCTTGAAATACGATTCTGATAATCCTTATAGAATTTACGTTCATAAGATAAGTGCTTCCATCTTGAAAATAATTGCGTCTATCTAGCCATTTAAGATTTTTCATTCGGGCTAGTGGACGAGCTCCATATTAGGGACTCAGCAAATCCAAAGACTAGTGGACGAACACTTCTGTCACCTTTAGTGGATGAGCACTTATGTCACCTTTAGTGGACGAGCATTTCTGTTACTCTAGTGGACGAGAGCTTCTGTTACTTTAGTGGACGAGAGCCTCTGTTACTCTGGTGGACGAGCTCCATTTGCCACGTCATTGGACGGATACATTCTGACCTTAATGAAAGAGCTCCATAGGCCACGTCATTGGACGGATACATTCTGACCTTAATGGACGAGCTCCATATGCCACGTCATTGGACGAGCCATTCTGACCTTAATGGAAGGGCTATTCTGATACTTTAATGGACGCGCTGTTCTGATACTTTAATGGACGCGCTATTCTGATACCTTAATAGACGTGCTGTTCTGATACTTTAATGGACGCGCTCCAAATGCCACGTTAGTAGACGCTGGCTTCCATCACTTTGGTGGACGCAAGTTTGTTTCACTTTGTTGGACGTCTGTTTGTTACACTTTGTTGGACGTCTCTTTGTCTTATTTAATCTACACACTCGATAGACAGGTTAGCAACCAATATGAAGGTTAATTAAATCATTAACCAATGTTTAGTTCTCATCAAAACTTAGGGAAATGCACATCAGGCATTTTAGAGACTTAACAGTTCCCTCGATCTTAACGTTCAACCAGTTATTCCAGTACCCGGTTGCCTTATTAACCGATTGCTTATTTCCTAACTGGTTGGCAATAAAATGAGCTGCACCGTTAACTTAAACAATTATTAAATCTATGACTATGACTACAAAAGGATCGATCCTCAACTACGAGCCCTGAGGATTGAAGACGACACCCCTTTATTAGGCCTGTATACATAACGATTGTTGAGAATGCCTCACCCCAACACTTTGTTAATTAATTAATATACGTTCTCCTCTCCTTAGGAAAAAAAAACGTAAGTCTTTTTGTAAATTGTAATGTGTTTTTTATTTATTTAAAATAAGTTAATATGAAACTAATGTAATTAAAATAACATATAAATAAGCAAGTGATTGAGTGCAAGTGGTTAACACATTGCTACTTAAGGACGAATCGTTCGGGCTCTGTCGAGTTCGATCATTGGGTATGCAACAACCCCTGGCCAGACTTTGCTAACGATGCGACCGACTCGGAGATTAGTCTCATAACGGGTCCAAAGGATCTAAGCCGTGGAGATACTTCAAAGGCTCACTCGATCCCAATGACTAATTAGGATGAGTGCCAAACAAAAAGATAACATATAAATAACATTTATCTTTGATGTTAATTTCAGAACCGAGAGGGACTAGCCAAATCAAGTTTTATAATTTAAAAAAATAATATTACACCTAACTACCAAAGACTATAATTTTAGAGTAATGATATTATGACATCAGTTTTTGACATCAAATTAACACCTTGGTTAATTATGTGTAAATTTTTTGTTAATTCAGTTCATTATATGGTTAATGGGTCATCTGAAGTTTATTTTCCGTAACCATGTAAATATTTGGTTAATCACATGCAAATATCTGATAATTCAGTTCTTTATATGATTAATGGGTCATCATGAATTAACCAAATATTTGTACGTGATTAACCATATAATAAATCGAATTAACCAAATATTTGTACCGATTAATCAAGATGTCAAAAGTTGGTGTCAACTTTTGGTGTCATAATATCATTATTCATAATTTTATTGAATAACTTCAAAGAAAATCGAAATAAATAAATAAATAATTCGAAATAAATAAATAATTCGTAACACAAAGCTGTAACATGATAGGTAAGCCAATAGCAACTTCCTAATTTGCCCTTATTCTTGTACTGCATGGACAGGGCATTGGAGTGATCGAACAACTATAAAAGAATTAAACTTTCATTTTCGAATATATATATATGCTCCAATAATTTTAACCACAAATTCTCCCACTTACTTTGTAAAAGAAAGAATTATCAAAAATTTAAAATTAATTAACATTTTACAAATAAAACATTTCATATGTAGGAGAATTTGTGAGATGATATAGCATTTTTCTTTATTCTTATCGGTTTATAAAATTATTTCTATTTTTAGGCAAATAGAAATCACTACTACAGAAAAGGGTTTCAGTAGCGTTTTTTTTTGCCTTTAGTAGCGCTTCAAAGCACTATCTATTCACCCGTTATTGAAGTTGGGAGAGATTCAATAGCACTTAAAAAAGCGCTACTGAAAGTAGGAATAGGTAGCACTTCCTTGAGAAAGCGTTGTCTAAAGTTGGTAATAAGACAATCTATTACATACTTTAGACAACGCTTTCTCAAGGAAGCGCTGTCCTAAGTTTGCAATAGATAGCGCTTTCTCGAGGAAGCACTATCTATTTGTCACTTTAGACAGCGTTTTTTCAAGAAAGCGCTATTGAAAGTGGGAATAGGTAGCGTTTCCTTGAGAAAGCGCTGTCTAAATATAAAAATAGACAGCGCTTCCTTAAGAAAGCGCTATCTATTGCATATACTTTAGACAGCGTTTCCTTGAGAAAGCGTTGTCTAAAGTATGAAATAGATAGCGCTTTTTCAAGGAAGCACTACCTATTCCCTTTTTTTTCTATTATTATAATTCACCTTGTTTTCCTACATTTCTCACTTGCACTTAGCACTTAGCAATTCATAGTTTTTCTTCTTGTTGATAAATCAAATTTATATTGAAATAGTACTAGAAGTACTCATAAACAGCCACACATATATAATGTACAAAGCTTACATATGATATTGGTAAGTATATATAAACCAAACCAAATATCAAAATAATGCATATAACCAATTAACTAATATACTTTAACACAATTTACAGTAAGGCTTACACATAACCAATTCTAATATTTAAGTCCACAAACCAAAAGGCTTACACTACTAACAATGTATACAAGCTAATCAACACACTAGTAATTCTAAACAATTTGTGCATGAATGCAGCTTCCATCTTCTTCTTGATCGCACAAAATCCTTGCTAAGAATTGCATAAGAATTTTCATAAATACCACAGCAATGCACCCAGCTCTAGCAAATATCACAGAAAACCATTGGGGTTGATTTTGAATCTCTGTAAACCTACAAATAAGCCAAAAATAAATAGTCAACTTTCACATTTCTTTCTCTGCCCCACATTGTTTATAAGTAAATATGTGCATATAACCCCCAACATTCAGGGGATGCACACAAAGACAGAATTTAAACATTATTGGAGATATTATGCATGAAAGTATAGCATCATATTTTAAAAGCAGGGTGAGTGGACATGAAACCTTATACAAACTTGTGTCACACTTCTAGATATTCATTTGATCATACAAAAAATGTACATACAAACAAATCAATGTTGCTTGACTTGACTTGAATAGAAAGAAAATACAAAATCAAAATAGAATCCACTCACCTTGCTTGACTTCTCTACAGCTTGTCCCATTGCAGATGCAAGATTACCAATTGTTGTCAAGGTTGCCATGACAATGTTTTAGTTGCTATCAAAGAGACATCCCCTAAGAAGCCCCAAATAACTCACCTGGTAACAGAACAGTTAGGACTTATTATAAAGATTTACTAATTTTATAATAAACAAGATAATGAAGGCACCAACCAAGGGGGCAAAGTTGGTAATACCACCCTATAGGTTAATAATGTTTGAAGCATAAACTTGGACCAAATGAAACTCTCTTGTCAAATACACCATAAAGTTAGCAAACAACCCAAATGCTGCCAACCTCTCACAGTATAGGCTTTCCTGTTGTGGGGCAGAATGCCGGGCAAAGTTTTAACAGTGGCATTTGCTCAAAACTGTAGCAAACGAATGTGCATCACATTTCACTATAATATATGCAACATTAGTGCATTAACCGAGGTTAAAAGCACTCCAGGGGTTTCCTTAGTCAGACTTGACAACAATAGAGTTCCAAATCAAATATGAAAAGGTAGGTTCGAATGTAGTTTACCGAAGCATCTGAATCTACCTGGTTCTAGACTGTGAAATATGCAGAACAAAGGTTAATTTCATGCCCAAAGAAACACGGACCAACCTGTGCATGCCATTTTTCTCTATGTAGCAAATTCATAAAACTTTACAAACCACTACAAAGGATGATTTATCTGTTGAAGACACTTGTGCAGTAAAATAACAATTAAACCTAGTCAGTTTTATACCATGTATTGCACACTGCAGTTCATGTTCAATCAAGCACACCTGTGTACTGTTGCAATTAATCAAATTGATAAATAGTAACTGTATTAAGTAATTGCCTCTGCCTCCTAGAGGCATAACACTAACAAAGGAACAATCATTTGTAATGAAGCCTGATAGTCCACAACATAATGGAGCATACAGAATGGACTGGTTAGTTTGTGAGTGGTTACTGCCTAATCTCAAGTAGATCATTGTCAATAAATAATAATAAACAGGGACTCTGATTCAGCCATGCCCTTAAACTTTAGAATTAGTGAGAGCAACAGAAAAAATTGAAACGGCTTAAAGGATGATGACCATCTGACCATCATGTACCTGGAAGTGGGAAGTGAGAACAGGGAACTTGTCCAAAAACAGCTTCGAGATTGCATCAGCTGCGAAACATAATTACCACCACACATCAACAAAATGAAAAGTCGGAAACAAGAATTTTTCCAAATTCATAGAGCATGTATTCATTACGTAAGTACAACACCAAAACAAGTCATCCATAGCATATAGTAGGACTCTTTGAGACGTACATGTACGCAGCAAAACAAAATAAGATACTTCTTCCACAATGTGTTCTAAGGGACCTAAAAAAACAATTATAACATGATAGGGTTTTAGCTGAGGATGAATCCGAAATTAACAGGACATGGATAAAACCCAACTACTACATATTTGTCAGCACTTCAATCTTTCTTTTTATCTTTCAAAGGCCCTCTGGGAATCTTGCTCAAAACCTTGGTATCAAATACCGCATATTGCTTCTTAATCTCAGCAGTTGCCTTCTCAGCAAAAGAGTCCACCTGATCTTCATATTTCTTATAAAGCACAGGCACACTGTGAAGCAAAACAAAAGCTGTTTCACAAAATTACGGAAACACATCACATCACATTATAAACAATTCAAAACTATAATTAAACTTTCAACACAGTAAATGTGAATGGATAAAAATGCACTTCATTACCTATGTAGAACAATGTCAAGAAGTTGCAGCAACTCCCCAGAATAGAGAACGCCCATAATCCAGCAATCACCTAATTAATCACAAAACAAGAAATCATATTCAATATCAGTGAAGAAGATAGAAATTAACATAACAATCTGCAACGTTGCAAGATACATAGCCTGTTGTTCTCCCCCTAATCACTATTAGAAAACAGCACAAATGTTATACTACAACAAAGATACCAATAGTGTAAACAACCTCAGACACGCCAGACCTCCCGTCCCTTAATCACCACTAATTTCTGATTGGATGAAGAAAATGCAACAAATGACTACAAAACAAAGTGTGATAAAAGGAAATCAACATACCGAGAGAAACTTCTTGAGATCCCTTCCTGATGCAATATCCCTCAATACGGCAAAAGCCCGATTGATCTCAAGTCTAAGAGCAGAGGCAAACTGCAAAACAGGTTCCTCTGGAATGTGCACTTGTGGGATCTTAGGTGGACTCCTAATCAAAATCAAGACAAGTAAATTAATCAACTAATACAAAGGGCAGATTATCAGAAACCAAAATCAAATCACAGTATTAGCACTTTACTTGTTGATAAAAGCGGAAGCATTGGACCACAAGAACAATATCGCCAGCCCAAGTATCATGAGGTGACAAACCAAAGTGAGAAGGTGGTATTCAAGCAATTCAAACAGAACCCATACAGCTGTAGCAACTCCAAGTACCGTTGCTGATATCTTCTTGTTTCTCCAAAGAAACACATCAGCCTCTGCCCCACAACAAGCAAATCAATGGAAAAACAAACACATCAAGCAAAACAACTAAAAAAAAAACTGATAAAACCCATGTAACTATTTGAAATTAATATTAGGATTAATGGTATTGTAAGAAAAATTAAGATGTAGGAATGCAGAATTAAAAAGACAAGCTCGGTCATCAATGTTTGTCTTGATAATTCATTCAAATTCAAATGCAGTAAAAATGCAAACTTTATCCAAACACAAATTTCACTGATGATTGCAGCTAGGAAACTCGATCTTCTAGCAAGTGCAGATCTAGATCCAAATGCTATTTGCTCAAATTGATTATTATTATTTTTTAAATAGAACCAATTAAACAAACGGAAAACAAAAACACGACGAGAACGACATAACCTTACATCGTTCATGATCTTACTTGAAACTCATAAACCCCAATCGAATCAGTTGAGAGAAACAAACAAATTTCATCATTCAAAATTAAAATCAGAGAAAGATAAAAAAAATGTAAACAGAATTCTAGCATAGATTACTTTATAAAAAATTGACCCAGTGCACCAGGCTCTCATCACCGTGGAGAACAGTCAAATGTAAGCACTGGCTGGGGTAAATTGGGTTGCAACCTTTTTGCCATTACCGTCAGAGATGTCATCTTCCTGGTCAGCAACTGTTCCTTGAGCAACAACTGGCCATTACCATCGCGCTATCTCTCTCTGACTCTGAGTTCCTATGGTTTGATGGCGCGAGTGGTAGACGAACGGGCTCGACTGGGTTACGACACAAGGGAGACGATGGTGGTGGTGGTAGACGAATGACGGCAGTGGTAGCTTAGGCGGTGGTGGTAGACGAGAGTGGTGAGGGTTTAGAGAAAAAGGGTGTGTTTTATGAGAGGTTGTGAGAGATGAAGTCCCGCAAAATTTTTGAGAGTAGGAGGGAGTGTGGGAGGGAAACATTTATTTTTAGGGTAAGGAAACAAACGCTATCTTGGGTTATGAATAGATAACGCTTTTTCAAACAAGTGATATCTATTCATCACAAATAGATAGCGCTTCCTCAAACAAGCGTTATCTATTCTTACCTATCAACTTTTACTAGCACTTTCTTGGAGAAGCTCTGTCTTAGGTTATATCTAAAATAGCGCTTCTTCAAGGAAGCGCTACTAAATGTCTTCCGCCTCTCTTTTAATAGCGTTTCGGTTAGAAACGATATTAAAGGTGTGCTACTAAAACCCTTTTATGTAGCAGTGAATGATTTAATTAATTTTCTAATAACAAACTCTCCCTCCCTTGTCCTTTTTTTTAATAAAATTTATTTCACTAGTCTTATTTGCAGTGGGTTAGGACAATAATAATAATAATAATAACACCCTCCATAGTCCATAGAAAGCTCTTTATGACACATTTGCACGGAATTTGCACATGGATTATATGAAGGCAAGTAGGCAAACTGGCAAAGTGATCATCAAAACTATTAAAAAACAATAAAAGATAATTGAAACATTAACAAAAGTTGGAGAAAATAAATTATTATAAAAGGTAATTAACACATTAAATGAAAATATCAAATATCAAATATTTCTTATAAATTTAAAATTCAAAACCTTTTAAATTCAAATTTAAAATAATTATTATTTCAAAGAAAATACCCAACATTTCTAGTGCTTTAATTTTTTTCTTGTTAAAGTGATGTGTTAATTCGTAATATTTGAAATACTTTGGTTTTGATTTTTGTTTAAGATCCATACTATTTGATTAAAATCTATAAGTAGACATTTCTTTTTATTTGACAAATTGATAAGACAAATTGATAAATTGAGATACTTGAGTAGGTTATTAGTTATTACAATATTTTTGTCCAGGGGCTGATGGAATGGAGGAGTGACGTGACGGGGGTATTATCGTCCATGTGTGGTGGAGCCCGGGTCTACTCGGCTCGCAACAATTTCAACTTTCCTGGCACCTCTATCAGAAACGCTGACTCAGCTATGCGTGTCTAACCAATCTACGCGGTCCACGTCACCTCCTCCTCTCTTCCCCTCTTCTCTATAAATTCCCTTCAATGGAACCTCTCTTCTGCTCTCTCCTCCTTCATTCTCACTTTTCTTCCTCTCTTGCCATGGCTTTTTCCACCTTCGACTCCATCATCTTCGGTGAGTACATCTTCTTTCTCTCTCTCTCTCTCTCAATTTTCTTCTCATCAAAATAATTTCATCCCATAAATTTGGTGGTAAAAAACTAAAAATAAGCAGATTTGGATGACACCTTGTACCCCACCACCACCGGAATCGGGGAGCGTGTGAAGAAAAACATTGAGCTGTTTGTGGTGGAGAAATGCGGATTCTCAGAGTCCAAAGCATCCACCCTTCGAGTTGAACTCTTCAAAACCTACGGAAGCACCCTCGCCGGTTTACGAGTCAGTAATTATACTAATCCAAATCAAACTATGATTTTAATAATCTTAATTAAACCGCTCCACTAATCATCTCAATTCTCTGTTGCTTGCAGGCACTAGGCTATGATATCACCGCAGAAGATTACCACAGGTCACAACTCACAACCTTCTTCAACTCAATATTTGTGTGTGTATATATATATATATATATATATATATAACTATAAGTAACTAACTCTCAATGATAAACCTAAGAAACAGTTTCGTGCATGGAAGGCTACCTTACCACTTGATCAGGCCTGATATTCACTTACGGAACCTCCTCTGCACCATCAACCAAAGGAAGATAGTAAGTTCCAAATTAACCGGAATCTTATTTGCCTTAAATTCAATTATTGTTAATTATATTTAGTTATTTTACTAAATCTGGATTTTGTTCAGATTTTTACGAATTCAGATAGGATTCACGCGCTGAGGGTGCTGGATCGGCTTGGCATCAAGGACTGTTTCGACCAAATCATATGCTTCGAGACAATGAACCCGAACCTCCCTAACTCCACCCGACCCGACGAGTTCCCGATCCTCCTCAAACCATCACTCCACGCTTTCAAGATCGCACTCCATGCCGCCAACGTCGATCCTTCGCGTACCGTAAGCCAACTTACTCTCCATATTCACATAATGGATTTAATTAATAACATAATTCAATTTAAATATAAATATTTCTTCAAAAAAATAAACTAAAACTTTTCAATTTTGTATGTTATTTATATTATATCGCAGCTGTTCCTGGATGACAGCGCTTCTAACATCACCGCGGGAAAACAAATGGGTCTCCACACTGTTCTGGTACTTTCCTCAACCGTCGTCGTTTCATACATTACAATTGAATACCTAATTATATGTCTTGTTTGGGTTGGGAAGGTTGGGAGGACAGTGAAAAGCAAGGGAGCAGACTATGCTGTAGAGAGTGTGAATAATATTCCACAAGTGATTCCTGAAATATGGGGAAGCGAAATGGACGGTGGTGATCAAAGGATCACACGTACGAAGAGCGAATTGGATGCTGTCCTCACAGCTGCAACAGTTGGAGCTTGAAAATTGACCCTTGCTTCGGGTGAGGGCTTTTAATGACTAAAGCCCCGTGTTGTAATTACCCAACAACCCAGGCAAGAGCAATTAAAACAATATTGAAGACGATAACCACGAAAATAAATAAATAAAACTGTTAAGCCTCCTGGGTTGTTTTTTTTTTTTTTTTTTTTTTTTGACAGTAAATGTTACTCCATTAACAGAAAGAAACATCATTACAAACAATAAGAGTAATGGGGTCTGGAACATGTCCCTCCCACTGTTGACAACCACAAGACCTGGCCAAACCAACTAAAGCATGGGCAGCAGCATTGCTATCCCTTCTAATACAAACAACTTGGGTATTCCTCATTTGATCTAACAATTGCAGGCAATCTAACATAACAGAATCAATAAGGGCTAGTTTAATACTCCCTTTGAGGCATTTGACAACTAACTCAGAATCAGTTTCAATAATTACCCTGGGAAAGTTCTGTTTCTCTGCCCATTGAATGCACCATCTGAGACCAAGGGCCTCTGCTAGCGTGGGAGTAGTCCTGATCCCTTCTAGCTTTGTTGCAGCAAAGATGACCGCGCCTTCATGGTTTCTGGCCAGCAGACCCCAACCCGTGTTACCATCATTAAAACAGCCTGCATCAATGTTGATTTTTGTTGTTCCGGGATCAGGTGGATCCCATTTGATTTCTCCTCGGGTTCTTTTACCTGGCGCTCCACCAATGTTAGCCTTGTTGAATTCATCTACAAAATAAGCTGCAGAAGCCACAATATCAATAGGATTGAAACTTTTACTATTAAACACAGTTTGGTTCCTTCCTTTCCATATCTTCCACAGGATAACACTGAAAATCTGTTTTGCCATCACGCTAATCATGTGAATATGGTAAAGACAATATTGTGTATAATCTGTGGGAATTAAGACTCCTCCACAAAATCACGTTGTATCTGTCCAAGTCCAACATATAAAATTGGTTAACAAATAAAGTTCAAGTATTACGTACTTTCATTAGTTTTTTTTTTTTTTTTAAATTTGTTATCTACCAAATATTCGAAAATCTTCGCATCAAGTGTACCACAATACATTCGAAGATGTATTTTTATGTTATTGGAGGAGTAACATGTGGGCTAGTTTCCATCTGCATTATAAAATTTGCATAAAGCCATTGCTTATCTTGCCAATATAAAAACCAAGTGAGTTAACGTGACTCAATTTACTTTGGTGGACCACACGACTCAAATAATAAAGCATCATAATCTTCAGGAAATTATTGAAGCGTTTTATATTTGGGTAGGGCTATGGTACTCCTAATTGTTTAGCTGTTCCTCTTTGAACAATTATTATTTTATAAAAAATAACTAAAGTTATAATTCATTGATGAAAGTGTGAATAGGCAATTAAGTATCAAGTATTCACAATGGATGTAAGCATGCTTTTAAAAATTCTATGCATTCACAAGGAGTAAGTTGAGGTAATTTCAGAAGAATAATATGTGACCTCGTGTAACTCACATTTATAAATGCGTATATTAAATTCTGCATCCGCATTAGTATAATGTAACATTTTTATGCTTTTACTTTTATATTTTTGTACTGACAAAATATCAACGCACCTAAATCACGCGGATAATCTATTCCGTTTAAATCACTAGAATATGGTTACCGATTAGTTACATAACCCCATAAATAAGAGTCTCTAAAACCATACTCAATATACAGAAAAAGAAAAATATACGCTTTGTTAGATGCATTACTTTATCTTGACATTTGTATTTGCTTCGATCAATTTAAAAACGAGACCAAAATCAAGCGGATATAGTCCATTCCATTTGAAACTCTTTAAAAGTGATTGCCAATAACAACAAATGCTTATAAATAAGACATTTCCCCAGAATCCAAGGTGTAAAGATTCTAGACGTAACCATTTATCATTATATTTTACCTTAGTTTAGGACCTTATGTATCAATCAGAGCAAAGCCAGAAGATGTCATAGTCTCACTATTACCGAACTCGGAAGGAAAAACATTGAACCATTTTCTTTTCTTTGGGATATTCAATAGCCTATTTAGAGATGCCAAAAAAGCTCCCTTTTACAAGAATTAGCAATTATGCTTATCGTGACACAACTACTGACAAATCAAAGTGGAGATTCAATCCTAGTAGGGTGGGCAAAGTTCCACGATTTTCAGGGACGGCTTCACCAGGTGCTCCCTCATGTCTCAATTATAAAAAAAAAATTAAATGAAACATACATATTAAGTTGATTAATTAATTTTATTGAATCTAGTAAAAAATTAGATTTATTATCTAAATCATCATTCATCTAAAATTTCAATCTTCATTAAATGAGTTTTTAGAATTTGTATTAAATGAATGGTATTTTAAAAATGATGTCATTAAACGAGTCATCCAAAAATAAAATTTATTTATATATTAGATAAAAAACTATGAGATTTTTTTGCTTATAATAGAAACCAGATGAAGTATGCAGTTATATATCAAATATCAATATCAATCCCTTTCTTCTATGATTTCTGTAAGCAACAAGTAGGGTACGGCTCTTTGAACGCTAGCTGCTTTGCTGCATCTAAATAATGATTTAACAAGAGTTAGATGCGCCTATTTTTGAAAGAATTGGTATGCTGTTGTGGCCTTGTGGCCGTTCCTCCGATTCAATTTATATAATAGTCGGTAAATAATATAAGAAATAAAATCCCAAAATATATAAACCAAAAAATATATTAAAATGAATTAATTATAATTAATACTTATATAAATTTTTTAAAACATTCATTCTAATTTTAATTAATATTCCATCTGGACTCATTTATAAGTAAAAAAATACATATATTTTTTGGATTCAAATATAAGCAAAAGTCAATTAATTCAACTCTATTTAATGTCAGTATTTCAAAAGTCAAGACAATCAATCAATCCAATTAATTCTCCTTTCACTTTTTCAAGAGTATTGCATACTCCCGAGACAATTAAAGGGTAGTTTAGTAATTGTAACTCATTTTTTTTACATTAATCAAGACAATTAAACTAAATTAACTAATTTTCTTAATAAGTGTGAAGTTATTTATTTTTGCTTATAATTGAGTCCGGAGGTAGTATTCCAATGGCTTATAATTAATGACACTAATTAATATGGACAATATTGAAAATGAATATTTAATATGTGTGAAAACCAATATATGTTTCTTATATTTTTGAAAAAAAAAAGAAAAAGTTGTTTATTATACAGTGGAACAGAGGGAGTATATAATATACAGGCATTTCGATGGAATATGATTTTACCACAGGTATTTTATACAGATGTCTCTATTTTCTAAATTTTAATATTGAATTCCTTCATGTTGATCGCACAATTCTATCTTCTACTTCAGCCTTGTTCACCCAGCAATTATCCATTTACGATATGTTTGGCAACTGGTTGGCAAGTGGCATTTTGCCATTTTAAAAGAAAAGGAAAGAAAGGATTCATTCTTTATTTTGAATAAATATTTTTTATATTTAAGTTTTTTTTAAAAATAAAAAGTTAAAATAATCATATAGTTTTTTGGTCGAGCTAAAAAAACTAAGTACTCGATATTATGAGTGTAAGTAAGAGATATACTAACGAAGGCTATGACTGATATATACTCTCCCGAATTTAATTATAAGAAAAAAATATTTATATTTTGTGGATTTAAATATAATCAAAATTCAATTAATTTAATTTCATTTAATGTCATTGTTTTAAAAATCAATAAAATTAATCAATCAAATAAATTCTTTATGTATTTTTTCAAGAGTATTGCATACTCACGGGACAATTAAATGATAGTTTAGTAATTATAACTCATTTTTTTTATATAAATCAAGACAATTAAATTAAATTAGCTAACTTCCATAATAGATATGATGTTAGTTTATTTTGCTAGACAAGAGTAGCATAGAGCAAGGATGACTGTTTATCATGCATGTGATTATGCACATCATTGATGAAGAGAATTATAAAACCTTAGATCGGTTACGGATTTCTATAATCACTTCCACTTATTGAACACGGTCTAAGGACGAGCTTCAACTCTGGCCCTTTTTAACCTTCCTTTATTGGTTTTTACAAATATTTTATAATTTTTAATTTGAAAATAAAAAATAAGTCTTTTCTTATGTTCACAATCCAAAGATGCCATGAAAAAGCTCTCATTTGGTTGATCAAGCTACAGCAAATTAATATTCCAAAGCATGCTTTTCGTTCACACAATAATCATAGAAAACAAAAAGGAATTGTAAAATCACAGGAACAGAATTTAACTTTGGTCACATAAATTAGATCATAATAAGTACAACATAATATACTCAATCAAGCATCCCTCAGCTCACAAATCATACACTTGTTTCCCAGTGAACTTAACCTCAATCGGATTCACATTCTTCCCAATAGACCTGTAGTTCTGACCAACCCCTTGACGACCAGGGTTCACCTTCTCAGGGTACACACCATCCTTAGGGTGCAAATATTGGACTTCCCCATTGGGGAACACCCTATAGAACTGGTACTTGATCTTGTACTTAGACCTCAACCTAGTCCCAAGAGCCAAGCACTGTTCTTTCCTAGCCAACTTGAGAAGGTTAGGACCTTGCCTCATGATGGCTGCACCACCAGTGGGCATTTCAAAGATCTGTTCTTTTGGAGAATCCCATGTGATAACATAGAATTCCTCAACCTGGGCCTTGCGCAACAAGCCTCCAGTGCTTCCTCCAAAGATTGGGGAAGGAGTGTTTGGGTCCAATTCTGGTGGGGTGAACCCAACGGGTGCTTCTTTCTTTGCTGGTGGTGCCTCTGTTGCGGCCTCATCAGCAGCAGCTGCTCTTATTGTCCTTGGTGATGTTGTGAACTTGAGGGGTTTGGGGCTGGTGAAGGAGAAGGTGGGTGATTGTTTCCATGGCAGAGAAACGCGGTCACTGGGTTTGGGACTAGAGAGGGGTGGGGTGAAGAGAGAGGCTTGGGTTGCCATGGCCATTGAGAATTTGGAGACAAAGGAGGAGAGTTGGTGAGGAAAGAGTTTTAGGCTTGTGGCTTCTGAGAGATCAATAAGAAACAAAGAAGAGTGCTTTTGGATGGATGGTGTGGACGTGGATAAATGGTTATGGATAAGGTGATCTGGATTTAACCAATTAGAATGCATGATTTTGATTTCATCTCCCATCCGATACTCACATTTCTGATTCATGTAGCTGAGTGGTTGTTCAGGACAGATGAAAAAAATAAAAAAAAGGTTGGTAATTCATTTTTTATAATTTATTATTTTCATAATCGATTATAATGAGAATTTATTTTTGTTTGGGTCTATTTGTTGAAAAATAATTTTAAGATAATCTATTTTATTTGAGTGATGTAAAAAAAATTATTTTATATAATAAATTACGAAAAATGGAATGAAGTTAATTGTATAATTTAATAATATTTGTCTAAAAATTAATTTTGTAGGGATAAACAGGAAAGAAAATTTTGAAAATGAAAAATAATCAAATTACAACCATTTTAAGCTAAAACAAACTAGATGGTGTAAAATAACTTTTTTTTTCTCCAAAAAAAATCTTTTATATAAATTTAAACAAAATATCAAACATGTTAAATTATTTTGAAAATAGCTTTTTGAAGAATACAATAGTTGAATGAGAAATAATTAATCTATCCCAAACAACCCCAATAGGAAAGTTCTAAAGGATTTTAAAAGTTCTTTGTTTTTTCAGATTTAATAGAAAAAAATATTAAACAAATTTCATTGGGCCTTGGACTCATTGATGTTGACTTGGGTTGTAACCTGTAACAAGCTCCAGAAGCTGGGATGGGCCTGGGGTAGTGAACAAATTCCGGAGGTCCTTTTTTATTTGAACCAACTTGTCTTTGTTTTTGCCATTGCTTTTTTAGCACTATTATTTCAACATGATTGGAACAACTTCTGGCGATACCATATAGTTGTTTTATACAAAGCATGCATACTTTGCTCATAAACTATTAAGTGTTGGGAGAAGTTGTCCAAATCATATCTTCGTTGCTTATCCTGGGAATTTTGTTGTGTCGTGTCTTCCTTTATTTATTCTCGAAATTGCAATCAAAATCAGTTTAATGTATGTTTGGATTCACTTTTGTCAGAGGCAAAAGTAATTCCAGATACAAAAATTGATTTTGACATGTTTGATTGATCTCGACTAGAATTGATTTTGCCTGAAATCATTTCTAACTTGAAGCTAGAATTTGGAGTTTTTGCCCTCAAACGTGATTTTTAACATCAAATCTGTCGTTCAACTCACTTTTACATGAGTATATCTAAACGTAAATCACTTTATTTTAAACTCAATTATATTGAAATCAATTCTACAAAATCAATTTCATCCAAAATCATATTTCTCAACCGCCCATCCAAACACACGCTCAGTGGGTATGAATGGATGAACTTAAACTAATGAAAGCAGGGCTAACATTTTTTTTTTTTTTTGAAAACTAATAGCATATAAATTCCATAGGCATCCTTGTCCTGGCATAACAACAAAATAGAATGCTACAACTTACCCAAATAAATAAATAAAGCCTGCTAAAATAAGTAGATGTTCAACATGATTCTTAGACACTAAAAACCCTTGGTTCAATTACTTAATAGCTAGAATTTACTTAGCAGAAGCAGTGGTGTTTGTTTTAGATGGATACACTGTTGGGGACTCCCTTCCCAGTGAGTCCACCCTCCCTAGAATAGTCTGAAGTGTTGGGATACAGCAAGGTATAAGGTATATTGACTGGCCCGTTTCTGTTTTTCAATCTTATATCCTTGTTCCTTTCCATGATATTGGTCTCAATTTGCAACAGCTTGTTTGCAAACCTCTCAAATGCTGCCAATGGTTCAGCATCAAAAGTCCAGTCAGGAGTATCTCTCTGCCCAAGGTATATCTCTTCACTTGAATGTCTAGACAGAATCTCTATCAGTGACACACCAAGGAGAGTTTGGAACTGGGCTGTGATTGTTTTCAGGAATGCTAAGTCAGGGTTTGACTCAAGCTCTGCATACTCAGGAGTGCCTGGCTCAGGCATGAACCTGCGGCTCACCGTTGGACGATTCGGGAGGTAGCCAGCATAAGGGTATTGTCCAAAATTCACAGCTGCATGAAAGGCAGAAGCCACCCAAATGATAATGGTGCATGATTGAATGAGCTCAACTCTAGTCTTCATCTCTGGCCACCATGACTTATCTTTTAAGTCACCATGACCCTCGTACCGGACTTCTCTCCACCAGGACTGGAGTTCAGTATCATTCTCAACCATCTCATCAGAGTTATAATAGAAATTACAATATTCACTCACCCAAGTTTCAATTGCATCCCAGATTTCTAGCCCGTCTACAGCAAATGGATAATCCTCTATCACAAGTCTAAGTCCATGAGGGCAGGTTGAATCTTGAACTGCCATTCCTCTGAAATTCATTGAAATAGAATTACTATTTGTTTTGTTGGATTGGCCTAAATAGAATCAATACAAGTCATTTTATGGTTCAAGTTTCTGAACTTACCTCTTGAGCAGATCAGCAGGTAGTGCCTGCTCTGTGAATACCCAGTTTTTGTATATTACAGATGACATTTCCAAGGCAAATTTACCAGGGAAAACCGTTTTCTCTAGTATTCCTCCGGCATTGATGAGCGTGTGCCGAGCCAAGGCATTTATATGCATTGTGTCCTTAAAGTGTGGCTGCAAAAGCTTATGTATTGGGTGAAGAATACTCAACTGCCTGTTTGTTGCTATTATGAATGGCTCAATTACTGCATGAGTGTATAACCTGCACATGAGTCATAGCTTTCTTATTATAAATTTCAATGTTTGCCACTATTGATATTACTTTTGTGGATTTCATACCAATGGCTAACCAGTTGATGGTATCCTGAATCATTCACAGCAGCATAAGCTTTAGCCAGCTGCCACACTGAAGCCGCCACTCCTTCTTGTGCTGGAGTGAAAACTTTGGTGACAGCTCCGTGTTGTTCCCCTTGTGGATGGGGTAAGCTTAATTCAATAGCCAGCGGCTTCAATGTATCATCATCTTGAAGAAACAGGAGTGTTCTACTGGCGTAAGTCTTTGTGTTGGTAGAGTTTATTCGACTTATGTAAGGCATCAATGCGTCATGATGATCTAATATGTATAACTTGTTGTTTTCAAGTGCCTGCAACATAAAGATGCTTGGTTGTTGATATTGATTGAGTATAGAATATTTCAATGTGGATTTAGCTTCATTTTCATGTAACTTCAGTCAATCAAAGAACAAGTGAATATTCACTGATTAGTACCTCATCTATTGTGAGCCCATCCAAACTATTTTCTATGTGCATTGCTCTGATGGAACTAGTTTGATCTCCATAGACTTCGGGGTCTAGCTTGCTGGCTGGAGGAAATTCCTGCATGCAGCATTCAGATTTAGTTCACTTGATGAAACAAAAAAAAGTTCTGAATCACTATGAAGTTATAAATGGTCATTGTTTTGTATAGTACTTGGAGACGGCAAATGATAACAGGGTTAACCCCTGCAAGCATTTCTCTTGCAAATTCCTCATCTGTCCTCCATGCAGTTTTACTCGCTGCAATTATAATAATAATTATTAACTGTAGTTAAAATCACACCAATGAGTCCATCAAAATCATACCAATCATACCTTTGATTATGTCAGGCACTGGGAATTTGAGGAACCTCTCACCATCATTCCTAACAAGTTCTTTCAGCAGCTCATAGGGAATAAGTTCTCTAATTTTACTGAGTGCAGGTCCATTTGGCAGCTTAAAACTTCCCTCGTAAATATCAAGTACATCTTCAAAGGTGTCAAACTCATTAATAGTTTTGTCACACAAAGATTTAATCTCTGGAAGCAAAACCTGAGCAACGGATTTCAGTCCATAAGCAAGAAAATCTGAAAACTTGATGCGGCCAAACCGTTCATCACTTGGAACATAAATGTCCAGATTTAGAAGATGTAATCTTGACTCAGTTTTGGGATCTGCAACCATGACACAATCAGATTACTCATCACAATCACAATTATCTAAAATTTTGCAAGTAAATGCTGCCACGTGCTAAGGCAGCTTAGTGGCATTCTATTTCAAAAGGTATTATATCATGGAGTTGCTAAATGGTGTGCTTAGGTTAAGGAATACAAAAAATAGTAAATATTTATTGGAAAGTTAAGAATAATACTTTCCAAAGTATTAAATATATAAGTTTTCATGAAAACTTACTATTTAACATTCTTAACAAGTATCCGAGAACACTGATTAGTATTTGTATTATATTATTTATTTTCTACAGGCCAACGGCTTATACCACTCGAAATTCACGACACCCCTTTAAGTTAAAGGTTCAACTTAACATTAGGTCATGTACGTGGTGATACTGATTTTGAATTTTAGTTATTATACGTGAAAAAATTTGAAATCAATCCTTGTAAGAATAATTACTTTTTAATTCGATCATCACCGTTTATTAATGTTATAATGTATACGGACCAAATATTTAGTTTAACCAAAGTTAAATGTAGCACAAATGAATGTTATGGATATTAGTCCAATCCCATTGAAGGTTTGTTGCTAAACCTGTTTTGGTATGTTGACGACCAGTTCTTCCTCTACGGGGATATGGAAAGTGTTGTGATCCTCCAATAACAGGGCGAGCATATTGTGGACCATCGTCTGGAGTTCCCAGGTCATTGTAGTATGCATAGTCATACACTCTGTCCCACTCATTGAGCTTTCCAACCCCTTTTCCGCGGAGGGTTGCTAGTTCTTCTTCCCTGAACTTGCGCAGTGGTTCAGGTGTTTGACATGGAAGATAAGCCTGAAACAAAAAGCCAGCCAGATTGTTTCAACTTTCAAGTATGTTTGTTTGTTTGTTTATGTATCGTGCATGGCTAATTAAGAATCCAACCACCATGGTTGGTACCACTACCATTTGCGGCAGAAGCAAATATGCAAAAGTCATTCTCAGTTCCACTTTTTTTTTGGGTTTAAAAAAAGAAAAGAAAAAAGTAAAAAATGAAAGGTATATTTCTACAGCTAACATGTGATAAATATTGAGTTAAAATAAATATATGTGATTGTTACAAAAAAATATATATATATATATATATATATATATATATATATGAAGGTGTACAAACTTTATCTGTAAGGTGGCCTTATCTAATCATCACCCCCAACTCGATGGTTAATCGCACAATTATGTCTGCATGGTCATCTCGTGAAAGTTTTTTTCTTTTTTTGCTTAGACATTGATAATGTAAACTATACATGCATTAGATCAATTTAAAGAAAATTAAGCTTTTGAAGACGATCTAGCCAAATTTGTATAATAGTATAACACTAAATAAAAATAAGCACATGTAAAATTTGTTTCTATATTTCTGTTTTTATTTTTTATTTTCAGAAATAATTACAAAACTGTCACTGTTCATTCTATTTATAGTTTCTTAAGATTTGTATATGAAACAGCGCAAACAATAAAAAGTTATTTTCAGTATTTCATGTACAAAATTTTGAAAACAAGAAAAATAAAAATAAAAACAAGATAATAATTTTATAATTATTTTTTTAAATAAGAAATGAAAATAAAAAACTAAAAACAAAACAACCACACCCTAAGCTTTTAGTTGCCGAAGATTAAAAAAAAAAGCAATGCTAGTATCACACTCATTGGAACACACCCTTTATTATTGGATAAATTTCACGTGGGATCATATGTTTTGGTGGGTCTCACATGAAATTCATCCAATAATAAAAAGTGTATTAAACAAAATGTGATAAAGAATATGATAAAAAGTGTGTTGTTAAAATTTCTTAAAACAAAAATGTCAAGAGATATAAGTGATGTCTAAACATAATTGGAACCAGGTCCCTAAGAAAGTGATGAGCAAGCTGGCAGGCTGTACCGCCTTAACATCTCCATCTCACATAAGGTGTTGAAAGAATTTCATAAATCATACTAGCATATCACGGTTGGGGCAATATTAAAGAAAGAAAACTATATATATATATATATATATATATATATATATATATATATATATATATATATAAGATTAATTTAAAAATATAGAACAATAAATATTGTTTACTTTTTAAAAAATGTAACACTAATTTAGTACATAATTAATTACACATTTAAAATTTGAAAATATTGGAATTAGAATAAAGTTAAAATACAATGTAATTAAAAATATATAAAAAATTAAAATAAAAAAATTAAAATAAATAAAGACGTCGGTAAAATGAATAAGATTATCAAATTCTAAATTATTATCCATATAAATTAAAGTTTTCATATAAGAAAATTTAATAAAATGAGATATTAAAATAGAACAATTTAATTTGATATATTGTTGGTATAAAAAATTTTATACATAAATCATTTTATATGTGATTTTCATATAATTCTAATGAAAGATAAATATTTTTAATGATGTAAAATTTATGATTGATCAATATATAAAAAGTAACTCCAAAATTAAACAAACCAACTAAGGTAATCTCAAAGA
This sequence comes from Sophora flavescens, assembly GCA_030762895.1. NCBI lineage: Eukaryota > Viridiplantae > Streptophyta > Magnoliopsida > Fabales > Fabaceae > Sophora > Sophora flavescens. The sequence goes on from CM061067.1 coordinate 166,281,112, forward strand.
GAGATGCTAGTAAAGAAAATTCTTATTAAGCACCAATGCTTAATAAAATCACATTATTGGAGTGAAGCACCAACTAAAGAGAGGTGTTTGTACAAGCATGTGATGCTTAAAATCAAATGGGTCGTCTTTGTACTTTAAAAATATATTGGTGAAATTCATTTAGCAAAATTATTGATTAAATGTAATGATATGGAATAATTTATGAGACTTATTTAGTAAAATTTTTAAAGATCGGAGAAATGATGTACTTTTAAGTTATAAAAAAAATAAAAATATGTAATATATAAGACGATACATAGTTTTTTTTTTTAAAGGAATGCCGATACATAGTTAAGAATCTCTAAAAATAAGAAATTGAGGAGGATTTTGTATAAAAAATAAAAAATTGAGTACCATTGATTCCCTGGTTGCAGTTGTACTAAGTTGGGGTTGGATGAAAAAAAGTAACCATTTCCTTATTGGACTAAAGTGTTACTTCAGTGGGCCTTATTAAACTAAAATTAAAATAACTCATAATTCAATTCCAATCGTACAAGACGTACCTTATTTGCGAAGAACACGCGATCAGTGTAACGATGAACTGGGTAAACCCAAGAATTGCACACAAAATTCAAAGGACCATGTCCTGGAACATCTTCTAAGGTAACTGTCTTTAGGTAGAACTGGCTATGGTGATGGTTTCTGATTATGAATGCCCCAGGAACTCCCATGCTCTCATCCCACTCAAATGTAATGGAGAATTCAGTATCTGCTGTTGTTGTCAAAGAGGATATAGTTGAAATCCACTTCTGCAAGTATGCCACTTTTCCATGCTTCCCCAGCCCCTTTGCTGATAACATGCAAACACACACACAGTTATCAGATCGACCGGAAGGTTGGGATGAGAGAATTAATGAATAGAATGATAAGAAGGTTTGGGATTTAAACTTCAGTCAGTAACAAAATATTAACATTAATATTTGCTTATAAAAAAAAAATCAGACATACAAAAAAATTTTGTCAAATGAAGTCAAACAAAAATAATGCAATGGTGATGGATGAAAAGATTCTTTGCTTCTTCTACGCTCTTCTTCTCGTGATAAACAAATTAAAGTTTCTTGTGTTCACATTTCACAACACATCTATCTGTTTAGGGTGAAAGTGTGTGATGAAGATGGGGAATTAGAGGACCTGGGTCAGGAGTGGCAGCACTAATAAGCTGAAGAGAGACACCCTTCCCTAATAACTCATGAATTCGATCAAGAACGTTGGCTTTGATGTCATGGAAGTCCAAAAGGCCCTTCTTCATTAAAATCACTCTCCCTTTGAGTTTCTTAATGCTCTCCTCCACCTTGTGATTCTCCATGGTGTTTCTTGGTATGATCTCTCTGAAATAGGACTAATACCCAACTTTTTAAACAACAGTGCAATAAGAAGACAGATTCTCAAAAAATAAATAAATGAATAATAATCTATAAAATAAAAAACCATATGGAGTATGGCCTCACTATTTCTGCCAAATTTGGTTGAGGAGGCTTACTGTTCTGTACAGATGGACTTGGCACTCTCTGACTTCTGTGTTAGAGATCTGATCTTGACACGGTAGTGAAAGAAGCCCAATGTATTATATAAATACAACTGTCTTCTCCTCGTTTGTTTAGAAAAAATGGCCAGTAAAAAAAAATGAAAAATGGAAAGATAAAAGAAGAGGGGAAGGAATGAAAAAAAAGAATGGCACTTTGATTTGGGAGTTGGGACCAGATGGCGTTTCATCTATTAATGTATTAAACTACCCAGTTCTTCCGTGGGAACCAATCATACGTAATCTCATTGTCTCGTTTAAGTTTTGTATTGCAAAATTGTTGGCTTTTTATCAAAATGATTCCTTTTAAAAACTATTTATTAATTTAGTATTATTCTAAAACTATATATTTGGGATCCTTTTGGATACGTGATATATTTTATTTTTTTAATTCTAACGGATCAAAGATGCCAGTCAGTAGGGGTGAGCATTGGGCGGGTTCGGGCGGGTTCGGGTGGAGACCATCGGGTTCGGGCGGGTTCGAGGTAAAAAAATATAGAAACCGAACCCGCCCATCTATACCATCGGGTTGGGCGGGTTCGGGTTAGGCGGGTTCGGACGGGTTGAAACGGGTTTAGACTTTTTAATTATTTAATTTTATTCCAAAAAATTAAAAAAAAAAACCCAACGAGCCTAATTAAAATTTAAGGCTTTCAACTCAATTAAATACAAAAAAAAAATATAACAGAAGAGGGGAAAAAAAATCTAAGATCCAGTCTTAGCAGTCCATTCTCCATTAAATTTTTTATTTATTTTTTTTGTTATGAGCGGGTCGGGTCGGGTTCCGATGGGTGACATAAACCAGACCCGAACTCGCCCGCTCTTATCCATCTAAAACCGAATTTTTCACCCGCCCAACCCGTTTCAACCCGACCGTTGCGCAAAAATTAGTAGCGGGTCGGACGGTTTCGGGCGGGTTGAAAAATTTTGCTCACCCCTACCAGTCAGACTGGCCCCTATTATTATTAAAAAAAAAAGACAAAACATGCCCTGCAGCACCACGTGGCGCACTGCAGTGACACCTCCCCTGCACTGCGCCACGTGGGGTTGGAGGGGCGTCCCCCTACTAGTTCTCTTATCCCCTCCCCCAATAGACCACTCCTCCTCCTATAAATAAATATCAGTAGGAAATTTTATTTACTACTTGTGATATTATTTACTACTTGTTATTAGGGTATTTATTTTATTGTTGCTTGTTATTTTAAATAGATACGTTATCAATAATGTCATCATTACTCTATATACTTATAGTATAATTGTTTTTGTAGCAGTGTTCATTTAAAATTGCTGGTAACTTTCTTTTAATTCTTACAAGGTAAAAAAGAAATTTACTACTGTAATAATTGATAAATATTTATTGATGTAAATTGTTATTGCTATTATTTTTTATGCCTCTTGTGATATTATTTAGTACTTGTTATTAGGGGATTTTTTTATTGCCTCTTGTTGTTTTAAATAGATACTTTATCATTAATGTCATCGATACTCCCTATACTTATAATGTATTTTTTTTTGTAGCAGTGTTCATTTAAAATTGCTAGTAAATTTCTTTTAATTTTTACAAGATAAAATTCTTTTTTACTAATGTAATAATTGATGAATATTTATTGGTATAAATTGTTATTGCTATTATTTTTTTATGCCTCTTGTGATATTATTTGCTACTTGTTATTAGGGGATTTTTTTTGTTGTCTCTTATCATATTATTTGCTACTTTCTTTTAATTATTAAGTTTACTTTTTTATTATAATATAATAGTAATATTACTTTTATTACTATCGGTATTTATTATTAGTAATTGGTAATTAATTTTATTTTGTAATATTATTATTATTAGAAATTGTGAATTTATGGGTTATTGTTATTATTTTTATTTTGCGGTAATAATGTTGTTATATTAATGTTATTTTTAAGTTTACATATTTAATATTAAATATGATGTTAATATTATTAATACCATTATTTGTATTTGTTGTTGTGTATTTTTAATATTGTTATTATTAGAAATTGCAAATTTATGGGTTATTTTTATGTATTTGATATTATTGTAGGGCAGACGTCATGAGCCAAGTTGCAGTATTTGTGTACTCGAATGGGAGAGTCTTCGATGGACCAGAATGAATTACATTTGAAGGGGACCAAGAAATTGTGCAAATAAAACATGGCATCCGATACGAGCGTTTGAGGGCAAAGATTCACTCGAAGTTGAGGCTGCAACCAAATCAATCAGTTTCAAAAATTATGACAAAGATATATGATATGTGGCAACCCGACGAAATATATTCTTGTTGAAATTGCTGATGATCGAGAAGTGGAGTGCATACTGAATGGTTTAATCCAAAATCCCTGGATGTTAACACTTGAGTTATACATTGATGTTAATATTGCGGGCACTTGTGATGATCCGCTATATTATGTGATTTATGTGTGCTTATTTGATGGATTTTTACTCCTAATAATGCTAATTGATTGAGTTTTGTCCCTAAATTTTGGTAATTGAGTTTTTAATTGTGCTTTTCATATTTTAATTTCATTTCATTTTTTAGAGTTAATATAATAATAATTTTACTTGTTTATGTTTGTAGGGAAATATGAAAAAGGAATAAGCAAATGGACTTGGGCTTTTTGACCAAACTGGGTTTCTTTTAGAAACTATTTACCAGTTTATGGTTATTCTGAAACTATTTACCAATGGGGGGTCCTTTTGGACACGTGGCATATTTTTTATTTTTTCACTCTGACTGGTCAAAGGCGCCAGTCTGACTGACGCCTACCACTTTTTTTTTTAAAAAAAAAGACAAAACCTGCCCTGCAGTGCCACGTGGCGCACTGCAGCCCCCCCCCCCCCCCTCTCAGTTCCTCCTCTATAAATAGTCCTTAGTAGGAAATTTTATTGACTACTTGTGATATTATTTGTTACTTGTTATTAAGGTATTTTTTTATTGCCTCTTGTTGTTTTAAATAGATACTTTATCATTAATGTCATCGTTACTCCCTATACTTATAGTATAATTTTTTTTGTAGCGGTGTTCCTTTAAAATTGCAAGTGACTTTATTTTAATTCTTATAAGGTAAAAAAAAATTTTATTACTGTAATAATTGATGAATATTTATTGGTGCAAATTGTTATTGCTATTATTTTTTTATGCCTCCTGTGATATTATTTGCTACTCGTTATTACTAGTATTTTTTTTATTGCCTCTTATTGTTTTAAATAGATGCTTTATCGTTAATGTCATCGTTACTCCATATACTTACAGTATAATTTTTTTTTGTAGCGGTGCTCCTTTAAAATTGCATGTGACTTTATTTTAATTCTTAGAAGGTAATTTTTTTTATTACTGTAAAAATTGATGAATATTTCTTGGTATAAATTGTTATTGCCATTATTTTTTTTATGCCTCCTGTGATATTATTTGCTACTCGTTATTACTGGTATTTTTTTTATTGCCTCGTGTAATATTATTTGATACTTTCTTTTAATTATTAAGTTTATTTTTTTATTATAATATAACAGTAATATTACTTTTATTAGTATCGGTATTTATTATTAGTAATTGGTAATTAATTTTATTTTGTAATATTATTATTAATAGTGATATTATTGTGTTATATTAATTTTATTTTTAAGTTTACATATTTAATATTAAATATGATGTTAATATTATTAATATCATTATTTGTATTTGTTGTTGTGTATTTTTAATATTGTTATTATTAGAAATTGTAAATTTATGGGTTATTTTTATATATTTGATATTATTGTAAGGCAGACGTCATGAGCCAAGTTGCAGTATTTGTATACTCGAACGGGAGAGTCTTCGATGGACCAGAAGGAATTACATTTGAAGGGGACCAAGAAATTGTGCAAATAAAACATTGCATCCGGTACGAGCGTTTGAGGGCAAAGATTCACTCGAAGTTGAGGCTGCAACCAAATCAATAAGTTTCAAAAATTGTGACAAGATATATGATATGTGGCAACCCGGCGAAATATATTCTTGTTGAAATTGCTGATGATCGAGATGTGGAGTGCATGCTGAATGGTTTAATCCAAAATCCCTGGATGTCGACACTTGAGTTGTACGTTGATATTAATGTTGCGGACACTTCCACATTCCCTGTGCCGTCATTGGGTAGTAATTTCGAGCAGCGAAATGTGCCGGTAAACCTTAGGTCAAATGCAGATGACGAAGATGAAGATTGGGCAAGCGAGATGGAGGATGAGTCAGATGAAGATGATATACCAACATCAGGTTCATCGGACACCGAGGAGGAGGTTGAACAGGGTTCCAACATAGTCATCCTGGTGGTTTTGTTCCGCATCAAGCTGGTTGGTTTCCTCCAACAATTAATAATTTTATTCGGACATCATTATTATTAATTTTTATTTGTATAAATATTATTATTTTTACTCTAATTGGCAATTTATTCATTTTTACTGACTTATAGGTCAATCACATGGTGCATTTTTCAACTCATCCCCCCATTATAATTATATAAACTGGGACCATCCCGATCAGGAGTTAGAATTTGAAGGCGTAGATGTTCCGGGGTCGTGGAAAGTGGGTCAGGAATTGTATGTTGGCTTGAGATTTGATACTAAACAGGCGGTTCAAATGGCTGTTAAACATTATTCCATGAACGTTCATCAGGATTTCAAAGTTGTTGAATCTAAATCAACCAAATATTATGTCCAGTGCTCAAATCATTTGACAGGATGCCCATGGAGGCTGAGGGCTATCTTGTCGAAAAAGTCACTAAAGTGGGAGGTTGCGGAGCAATGGAAGGCATCCTTTCCCATGCCCATATTTGAACCAACGGCATGAACCCGCAAATCTCCTTCTTTTCATAATTCGTAGACTTGCAAAACTCTTGATACAAGTAACCGAATACAGCCGAACCCCAACTATACTGACCTGTTACTTCAAAATTCTCCAATAGTGGAAGATATATCAGTGATACATGTGAACCAGAGTGATCCGGGAGCAATAGGTTCCCTATCAACCTGAGTATATACGCTCGTGTATATACAACCCTCCACCATTGATTATCCTCCCATTGAGAGAAGTGCCCAAAATGATCTTCCAGACACTTTAACTTTATTGTTGATCCTTTCATGTCAGAATCGCTAGGAACTCTGCCTAGCATTTCACCGACATATTGTTTCCAATGTATATGAGTTGCACAAATAACAGCGGGACCGTTAATGCGTAGTCCACGGAGAATAGCAACATCCTGCAGTGTGATGGTGCATTCTCCCCACGACATGTGAAAGGTATGTGTCTCGGGTCTCCATCGCTCAACAAGTGCAGTAATCAAATTATGATCAAGCTGGGTTATATTTAATTGGGCTACCCCCAAGAAACCGGCTATTTGAAGATTAGCTTTGACAGACTCTGGGAGATCCATAACAGCATGATTAAATGCCAGTCCACGTCGAGCTTTAAGAACTCGATCGGGTGATCCACTCCATACATGCTGGGAAACATGCTTTTCTTGCAGGTTCAATAGTGAATCATCCACCGGGCCGGGGTTTACCAATCGTGCCCCTGATTGTGAGTTAGATGATGCCATATCTATCACCTTACATTAAAAAAATGTTACAGTTATATAGATTATATAATAAAATCTATTGAGTTGTATAATTAAGGAAAATTATAGTATCAATTAAGCCCCAATAAATACTGACATTGATGATAAATTTAATTAAAGTATCTATTTAAAACAACAAGAGGCAATAAAAAAATATCAATAATAACGAGTAGCAAATAATATCACGGGAGGCATAAAAAAAATAACAGCGATAACAATTTACACCAACAAATATTCATCAATTATTACAGTAGTAAAAAAAAATTTACCTTCTAAGAATTAAAATAAAGTCACATGCAATTTTAAAGGAACACCGCTACAAAAAAAATTATACTATAAGTATAGGGAGTAACGATGACATTAATGATAAAGTGTCTATTTAAAACAACTAGAGGCAATAAAAAAAATACCAGTAATAACGAGTAGCAAATAATATCACAGGAGGAATAAAAAAAATAACAGTAATAACAATTTACACCAATAAATATTCATCAATTATTACAGTAGTAAAAAAAAAATTACCTTCTAAGAATTAAAATAAAGTCACATGCAGTTTTAAAGGAACACCGCTACAAAAAAAATTATACTATAAGTATAGGGAGTAACGATGACATTAATGATAAAGTATCTATTTAAAACAACAAGAGGCAATAAAAAAACCCGTAATAACGAGTAACAAATAATATCACAGGAGGCATAAAAAAAATAATAGCAATAACAATTTACATCAATAAATATTCATCAATTATTACAGTAGTAAAAAAAATTTACCTTATAAGAATTAAAATAAAGTCACCTTCAATTTTACAGGAACACCGCTACAAAAAAAATTATACTATAAGTATAGGGAGTAACGATGACTTTAATGATAAAGTATCTATTTAAAACAAGAGGCAATAAAAAAATACCTTAATAACAAGTAACAAATAATATCACAAGTAGTAAATAAAATTTCCTACTAAGGACTATTTATAGAGGAGAAACTGAGGGGGGAGGGAGCTGCTCTTCGTTTGTGGGTGTGGGGGGGGACCTGCAACGCCACGTGGCGCACTGCAGGGCAAGTTTTGTTTTTTTTTAAAAAAAGTGGTAAGCGCCAGTCTAACTGGCGCTTTTAGCCCGTCGGAGTGAAAATAAAATAAAATATGCCACGTGTCCAAAAGGACCCCCCATTGGTAAATATTTTCAGAATAACCCTAAACTGGTAAATAGTTTCTAAAAGGAACCCAGTTTGGTCAAAAAGCCAATGGACTTGGATTTGGCTAATAGAAAGGAAGGCCACATGAAATTGTTTTGGCGACTGGACAATTTGGAAAGCAATCCAAATTATGATGTTGGAAAATACCACTGAAAGCTCACGTGAAAGATGTTGCCAGAATTGGACAATGAATGAGAATAAAAAAGAAAAGCGTTTGGCTGCGTGAAGCAAAAGATAAGGCTCCTGAAGATTGAATTGTAATAATAAAAGGAATTTTTTTTTAAAAAGTAACGCTCAGGGGTGTGAATAAAAGTAACGCACAGAAAAAATAAGGAAGAGGAGCAACGTGAATTGGGGGGGGCACGGATTGCGCCATGTGGCACTGCAGGGCGGGCTTTGTCTTGTTTTGTTTTTTTAAAAAAAGTGGTAGGCGCCAGTCTCCGTCAGAGTGAAAAAAATAAAATATGTCACGTGTCCAAAAGGACCCCCCATTGGTAAATATGTTCAGAATAACCCTAAACTGGTAAATAGTTTCTAAAAGGAACCCAGTTTGGTCAAAAAGCCAATGGACTTGGATTTGGCTAATAGAAAGGAAGGCCACATGAAATTGTTTTGGCTACCAGACAATTTGGAAAGCAATCCAAATTATGATGTTGGAAAATACCACTGAAAGTTCACGTGAAAGATGTTGCCAGAATTGGACAATGAATGAGAATCGGAAAGAAAAGCGTTTGGCTACGTGAAGCAAAAGATAAGGCTCCTGAAGGTTGAATTGTAATAATAAAAGGAATTAAAAAAAAGTAACGCTCAGGGGCATGAATAAAAGTAACGCACAGAAAAAATAAGGAAGAGGAGCAACGTGAATTTGGGGCGCCCCGTAGCGCCGCACTGCAGGGCAGGTTTTGTCTTTTTTTTAAAAAAAAAAAAAAAGTGGTAGGCACCAGTCTGATTGGCGCCTTTGGCCCGTCAGAGTGAAAAAAATAAAATATTTCACGTGTCCAAAAGGATCCCCCATTGGTAAATATTTTCAGAATAACCCTAAACTGGTAAAGTTTCTAAAAGGAACCCAGTTTGGTCAAAAAGCCAATGGACTTGGATTTGGCTAATAGAAAGGAAGGCCACATGAAATTGTTTTGGCTACTAGACAATTTGGAAAGCAATCCAAATTATGATGTTGGAAAATATCACCGAAAGCTCACGTGAAAGATGTTGCCAGAATTGGACAATGAATGAGAATCGGAAAGAAAAGTGTTTGGCTACGTGAAGCAAAAGATAAGGCTCTTGAAGGTTGAATTGTAATAATAAAAGGAATTAAAAAAAAGGTAACGCTCAGGGGCGTGAATAAAAGTAACGCACAGAAAAAATAAGGAAGAGGAGCAACGTGAATTGGGAGGGGGAGGGGGGCGCCCCCTGCAGTACCACGTGGCGCACTGCAGGGGGAGGCGCCACTGTGCCTGGCACCTTTGAAGGCGCCATTTGCAGTGGCGCCTCCCCCCGCAGTGCACCACGTGGCCAAAAGGACCCCCCATTGGTAAATATATTCAGAATAACCCTAAACTGGTAAATAGTTTCTAAAAGGAACCCAGTTTGGACAAAAAGTCAATGCACTTGGATTTGGCTAATAGAAAGGAAGGTCACATGAAATTGTTTTGGCTACTGGACAATTTGGAAAGCAATCCAAATTATGATGTTGGAAAATACCACTGAAAGCTCACGTGAAAGATGTTGCCAGAATTGGACAATGAATGAGAATTGGAAAGAAAAGTGTTTGGCTACGTGAAGCAAAAGATAAGGCTCCTGAAGGTTGAATTGTAATAATAAATGGAATTAAAAAAAAAAGTAATGCTCAGGGACGTGAATAAAAGTAACGCACAGAAATAATAAGGAAGAGGAGCAACGTGAATTGGGAGGCAGCAGCGAAAAGTAACATAAGAAAGAAGTGAGAGAGTTGCGTAAACATTAACCGTGTAACGCATAAGGGGGCAGCACAATGAATTAAAAAGGGTGCACAGTAACTTACTGAAAAAAAAAACAAGAGGCGTTGCAGGTAGATAAAAAGGCAGAGACAGAAAAAGACAGTTTGGGGAGAGATATTCACACACAGAGAACTATACAGTTTTGAGGGGGAGAAAAGGGAGCAATCAAGAGAGTTGAAGCTGATAAGTAGAGACTCATGATGACTATCTTGCCTTCATCTTCTTCCTAAGTTTGTTCTATCTCTATTATGTTTAGCTAATTTTCTTTTGTTAGAGGTAGATGGAACTGCCTAGATAACTTGTTTTGATTCTGGATAATTACTTGTTCTTGTTTGTTTAATTTCAAGAGTTTATTCACTGTTTGCATGTTTATCTACTGTATGAATTTGCAATTTGGAAATTCGAGTTCATAATCACTGTTTGTGAATAAAAGATTTGCACGTGTTACTTAGGAATAAGAACACAACCAAATTAACTTTTTTTGAGTGGAAATCTTTCTTAATGCTTATGCTATTTATCTAATACTCAAGGAATTGAATTAGTAACTTAGACATAAAGGTTTATTCACCTAAGGAATTAGGGGATAAATTACAGAACTCAGTTTGTTGAAATTGGATAAACTGTTCAGGTTAATTTCCAGGATTGAACCAGTAGGAAGCCAATTTCAAACCATTCGGTCGCTTAAATGAAGTTGAGTTGGTACATTAGTAGTTAACGGTTCAATCCATAAGGACGATATTTTATACTACAGTTAGCGATTTGGTGCACTTGCCAATTTTGCTCAACAAGTTTTTGACACCATTGCCGGGGAATGATTTTACGTTCATATTAGTATGCCAAGGAAATCTCGACTTGAGCATTTTATTTTCTGTTATTATAATTGCTGCAATTTTATTTTTATTTTATATTATCAGTGTGCACTAATTTTCTTTTGAGTTGTGTATGTGAGGTACTGTTGGCAAGAGTTCTTTCCTGTTTGATCTTGAAATTGAAAAGACAGCTAAGAGTAACAGGAAGGTAGCCAAGCTTCGCAGGCAACAAGAAAGGGAACAAGCACTTTTACAACAACAGGTGGTTGAAGTTGAAACAGTCATGACCGAGCAACCTGCTAGGCGGACATTTAGGGATTATTCCAAGCCCAATACTAAAGGTGCCAGGGGTTCTATTGTGAGACCTGCTGTGCAGGCTAACAACTTTGAAATCAAGCCTGCACTCGTTAATTTGATGCACCAGAACCAGTTTGGTGGAGGAGCTCAAGAAGATCCCAATCATCATCTGGAGAATTTCTTGCAGATATGTGATACAGTGAAGTTCAATGGAGCTTCAGATGACGCTATTAGATTGAGGCCTTTTCCTTTCTCATTGAAGGATAAAGCTAGAAGTTGGCTTCAGTCACAGCAACAGGGCAGTGTCTCAACATGGGATGATTTGGAGTCCAAGTTTATGCAAAAATATTTTCCAACATCGAGGTCAGCCAAATTGAGGAGTGAAATTACCTCATTTGTGCAACTAGAGTTAGAAACTTTGTATGATGCTTGGGAGAGGTTCAAGGAGTTTCTCAGAAAATGTCATCATCGTTCTTTGCCCAATTGGTTGTTAGCTCAAACTTTCTATAATGGACTGAATCCGAATGCGAGACAGATGATGGATGCTGCATGTGGAGGAGCTTTTGATTTGAAGTGTCCAGAAGAGGCTTTGGAAATACTAGAGACCATGGCAGCCAATAGTGCTAATATGCAATATGATTGGTGTTCCTGCCAAGATCCGACTTACCGGAATAGAGACGGAGAACGTTTAATTGAGAGTGAAGAACAGGGGTTGTTTTAGATTATGGCTTGACAGAATATTGTATTCCCGTCCTACGTATCCCAATGGGAATCAAAGCCAGACGTAGTTCTAGGTTCAACCCTTGGTCATATAGTGATCTCAATCCCCTAATCTTGTATCTGATGAATACCAGCGAGCAAGGACTCTTTAATAATCTCTTGGTCGAGCTAGTTTTTTCTCTAATACGCTTAAGGGAGAGTCACCTGGGTTAGTGAAAAGTGAGTCTCTCTCTTGGGTTCTCCTCTTTTTATAATAGGATCCCCATATCTTTAAGAGATCTGGATTTATCTCCTTTTATCTCTTAAATCTTCTTTCAGATATGATTTCCTTAATTTGAGGGATTTATCTCTTCTAATCGGATAAGGTTATTTGAGATAATATCAGGATTATTTAAAGATAGATATGATCCCCTTAATTTGAGGGATTAATCTCTTCTAACCGGATATGGTTATTTGAAATAATATCAGTATCATTAAAGATAATATCGATATCTTATCCTTCCTACCTTTATTGGATCGGGTATCTAAGCTTGGTGGCCGGGTTTTACTCCTCGGCCAGTACACAAGCCCCCCAAGCTTTGAGCTAGTAGAAGCATAAAAGTTTTCATGACAGTATTCGAGCTTGGCCTTTAAAAACCTTATTTGGAGAATCTAAGGTTTATGGCGTAGGTTCCCTTCCCCTTTTTACCATAGTCTTAATGGCCGATCTTGTACCTCGGCCAATCGTTCAACCTCGGTGACCGAGCTTAGAAACTTAGTTTCTTTTTTTTAGCATTTCCAGTTGGCGAGGTGAGTGACCGAGCTTCACACTTCGGTCTATATATATATCTTTTACTCTGGTGAACACCTCGGGAGACCGAGCTTCACGCTTCGAGTTGGCGAGCTTTACACCTCGGCCCATATACAAGCCCCCCATGCTTTGAGCTTGCAGAAAGCGTGGAAGCTTCTTCAAAGGAGCCGAGGTAAGACATGGACAATCGTTTTAGATCTGCGCTGTTACCAAAGTTTTATGGCTCTCGAGATGAAGAGAGATGTTGCCTTCGTTTTTGAGATAAGGAAAGTTTGTGACGCATGGCCTTCGTGTCATTACCACTAAAGAGGCAGAAGTGCCCGTCCACTAAGGTGACAGAAGCGCTCGTTCGCACGACTTTTTGGCCTGGCTAAGTCCTTAATGAGCACCTCGTCCACTAAAACGATACAAGCGCCCGTCCACTAGGTTACGTTCAACCATTTAGAGGAGTATTCGTCCAATGACGTGGCATATATAGCTCGTCCACTAGGTTACGTTCATCCAGTTAGAGGAGTATCCGTCCAATGACGTGGCAAATGGAGCTCATCTACTAGGTTACGTTCAACCAGTTTGAGGAGTATCCTTCCAGTGATGTGGCTTATAGAGCTCGTCTACTAGGTTACATTCAACCAGTTAGAGGAGTATCCGTCCAGTGACGTGGCCTCTGTCATTATTTCTTAGGCATGCTCTTTCGTTGCATGATTGACGCCATTAGCTTTTCGCAGCGTTTATTCCGATATCTTAGCCACGTGTGGCTTCTTCATTAGTGAGCTGAATTTGCATAGACTTGAAGAGACGTTTCCTTTCTACACACGGCGTCCGTCATTATTACTTTTAAAAGTAACATTATTATTTGTTTTCCTTCGAAGCGTCGAGGTCTCTATAAGTTTTGGGGGGGAATTTGGTGAGGAGCTCATTTTTGCCTCTTCCTTGTTCAAACCTCTCCCCAAGTTCTTCTCCTCCAAGCTTCTGCATTTCCTTTTCTGTTCCAGGTACGTCATCGTCCTTCTCCTCCATTATTTCTTTCTTCCATGGAAACTTCATTCGAGGTATCCCAGAATGCCTCTTCTGGGGCTCAAATCATAGAGCCCGAAATCAATTGGATTGGGGGCTCTCCTCATCACTCCCCCTCTCCCTCTCATGGTGATAGAGGTGACAAGGGTTCTTCTTTCTCTTCTGACAGGAGTAGCTCTGCTACTCCTGACGCTATCGTTGCCCCTAAGTGGCGCAAGCGTGCTTCTAGGATGCCCAGGGTTCCCTACCTGGATATTACCATTCCTGGGTATTTCTGGGTAAAACCCTATGTTGCTGCATTTTATTCTAATTTCAGGGACTTTGACTCCATCGAAGCCATAAAAAACAAGGTTGCTGCTAACCGAGGCACTGTAGAGTGCCTTCCTTGTGCAGAAGATGATCATGTTTTTATTTTCCCCCCTTCAGATGAGCCACACTTTACGTATGTATACAAGACCTTTTTTGAACAAATTGGTGTTTCCATTCCCTTCACCCCGTTCGAGTGCGAAGTCTTCGAGTTATGAACGTTGCTCCTACCCAGCTTCACCGGAATAGTTGGGCCTTTCTGAGAGCCTTCCAAATTCTGTGTGGCCAGATAGGGATAGAGGCTACTGCTCCTAAGTTTCTTTACTTTTACCGAGTTCGGTTCGGGGACTGAGTAGGCTGGATCTCCCTGAGTGGGTTTGAGCAGAGGGGGATCATCGGGCTCTATAAGAGCTCGTATAAGTTTTTCAAGTCGGATTTCTTCAAAGTCCGACCACTTGAGGGTAATGAGTCTTTCTTTTTTGACTCAGCTGGAAACCCTAAATTTCCCTTCTACTGGCAACCACACCCTTCCAAATTTTCTAGCTATAACCTCGGCTCTATGACCGCTCAAGAGCGAGTCAATGTTGAGGCCCTGAAACTTTATCCTCGGTCATTGCCTTGTGGAAGGCTTTTAAAGCTTCCTACCTCTTCCACTCAGCAAGCCGATTTTGAATGTAAGTAGCTTTTTGTTGACAAGTGTCAATTTATCCTGTAGTGTGCTTATTGTATTTGACCGATTTCCTTCTTGTAGTGATAATGGGGAAGTTCAACTACAAGGCCCCGATGAAGAAGTTAGCTAATCAAGCTGCTGGTGGATTAGCTCTAGCTTCAAATGTCAAGGGGAAGAAAAAGAAGGTTGCTGAAGCTTCTGACCTGAACACTCGCCTTCCTAAAAGGACTCGGGAAGAGATGTTGTCCGAGGTCCCGATTAGAAGTTCTTCCCCCCTGCTGATGGTTGAAGAAACTCCTGCTACTGATAAGATGTTGGGCAATGCTCCCATGGTGACCGATCTTACTTCGGACACCAAATGGTATAATGGAAACTGCAACCCGGGCATCAGCTCGCTCTGGGGGAATGAGTTTGACCCTGCTACCCTGATTGACGGCCAAGTGCTGAAACCTTCTGATGCTCGGCTCTTGTTGGATCAAGGGCCTGATGAGAGTATGGAGGTGGCCGCTGCCTATGCTCTCTGGATCGCATCAATTACTCACTTCTGGAGTCACCAGATTATCGATTATGTCAAGAAAATGGAGGTGATGAGGGCTGATGCGGCTCATGCCTTGAGGGTGAGGGATGAGCTAGCTCAGGTCATGGCCAAGTGTGAGGAGCAAGATCGGGCTGTTGGCCAGCTGAAGGCCCAAAAGGCGAAGCTGGAAAAAGGTAAGGCTGCTCTTCAGGCCGAGCTAGACCTAGAAAAAGCCGAGTGGCTCAATCTTCAGAAGGTCGTCGAGGAACTTCAAGATAAGAAGGAGGCCAATCTCGAGCTGCGGAAGTTGCTGGAGACCGAGAAGGAGGTCAATCTCAAGCTCCGTTCTGATCTAGCTGAAGCCGAGGCTTCCATTATGAAGGAGCACGTCAATGGCTTTGCCCGAGAAGTGAAGCAGCTTCAGCGCTTCAACCCTAGTGCCGACTTCTCCCTTGCTGACGTGGACAAGGATTTTAACAGAGATGGGATTCTAGTTCCGTTGGCCGAGCTAGAGGATGAGGAAGAGGTAGATCAAGAAGAGGAGGTTGAAGGGCAAACGACCGAGGAGGGGGCCGATGGTGAAGGCGAAATGGGCTTACCTGACCAATATTTTGCTATGCCTCCGAGTGCCGACGATGACCCCAACTTTATTCTTGTTGAAACCGTTGCTCTTGGGGATGCCCATGAGTATCCTAGGAAAAAATGTTCCTAGGGCAATGCCCTTTTATTTTAAACTCTTGTGTATTCGGGGTTTTGCCCCTTTTATCTACTGAAATTACGTGCTTTCTTATGAGTTACCTTTTTAGGTTTTTAACTACCTTTAGATGTTGTTTACCTTCTTAGGCTCGGCATTTCGACCTCAACTCGATCGATTTTAGCCCGGTCAACCTTTTTAGGCTTTTAGTTTTTTCATAAATAAATTTTTGACCATTTATCGCAACTGAAAATGATTCCATTTATTTGTTCTTTCGGGTATGCCTTATTAAAACCTTCCCCATCAAAACCTCGTGGGAAAAAGACCGGGGTATGAAAATGAGTACATCACCTACTTACATAACTTTAACTCAAATAAAACTTAAGGTGGGAAGTGTTCCAAGTTCTTGAAGCAGTCTTTCCTGACAATTCTTCTAGCCTGTAAGCACCATTTCCTATATTTTCAACTATTCTGAAAGGGCTAGACCAATTTGCTGCGAGCTTACCCTCTTTTGAGTCTTTTCTCGCATCGTTTTGCAATCTTAGCACTAAGTCACCTTGCACAAATTCCCTTGGCCGCAACCTCAAGTTGTACTTCTGATTTGCTTCCTGCTTGCATAGTTCTTCTCTGATTTTTGTCTCATCTCGGACTTCTTCATCCATGTCAAGCTCAACCTGGATTTCTTCCTCGTTTTTACTTTGGTCATGATGCTGCCTTCGGAAAGAGAGTTCGTCGAGCTCAACTGGAATCATTGCATCGGTTCCATAGGTTAGCTTGAATGGTGTTTCACCAGTTGAAGACTGCCGTGAGCAATGGTAAGCCCACAGGATGCTTGGTAGCTCTTCAACCCATGCTCCTTTTGATTGGCCTATCCTTCTTTTGAGCTCGTTCAAAATGACTTTGTTGACTGCTTCTGCTTTTCCATTTGTTTGTGGATGATCAACCGAGGTCACTTTATGTTTGATTCCGAGGTTGGAGTAGAACTCTCTAAGCTCTTTATCAGTGAATTGCTTTCCATTATCTGTGACAATTGCATAAGGGAGGCCATGCCTGCATATGATGTTTTTCCATACAAAATTCTGAACCTTTTTAGCTGTTATGGTAGCTAATGGTTCTGCTTCAATCCACTTAGTGAAGTAGTCTACTCCTACCAGCAATAACTTGACTTAACCTTTAGCAACTGGGAAAGGATCGACTATATCCATCCCCCACATAGTAAAGGGCCATGGTGAGAACATGGAATCGAGCTCTTCTCCTGGAGCTCGTGCTACATTGGCGACCTTCTGACAAGGCTCACACCTATTAGTCCAGGTAGCACAATCCAATCTCATGGTCGGCCAGTAAAACCCCGTTCGCAGGACCCGAGCTGCCAAAGATCGGCCACCTGAATGCATTCCACAAATTCCTCGGTGCATCTCCTCCATTACGTACTTGATCTGCTCCTTTGCTATGCACTTTAGTAACAGCATGGAGAATCCTCTTCTGTACAGCTCTCCATCTCGGATGGTGTAATGGCAAGATTTTAGATGGATTCTCCTCGCCTCCTTTGGGTCATTGGGCAATTTGTTAGAGGCTAAATATTCCCAAATAGGTGTCACCCATCCACGATCATAGTGTTAGGTCATTATCACCTCGACACTTTTTATGCTCGGTTCGAGGAGATTCTCCGAATGAAAGTTCTTAGCTGGCCAGCTTTCTTGGTGCTAGTCAACTTAGACAACAGATCCGCCTGGAATTTTCCTCCCGAGGTATATGCTCAATAGTAAAATGGTCAAATTCAGAAATTAGACTATTGACCTTGCAGAGATACCTGGTTAGTTGGGGATCCTTTATTTGATAATCACCCAAGACTTGTCCTGTTACGAGCTGTGAGTCGCTTCGGCATTTTAATTCTTTGACTCCAACCTCTTTAGCTAGCACCAGTCCTGCAATAAGGGCTTCATATTCTGCTTGGTTGTTTGAAGCAGTAAACCCAAACTTTAAAGATTGTTCCAGGATTAGATCATCAGGCCCTTCGAGAATTATTCCAGCCCCGCTTCCCTTTAAGTTAGATGATCCATCAACATATAGAAGCCAGATGAAGGATCCCGACCTCGGCTTAGAAGAGAGCTCGCAAACGAAGTCGGAGAGGCATTGTGCTTTCATCGGTCCCCTCGGCTCATATTGCAAACCGAACTCTGACAATTCTACCGACCAAGCTATCATTCGTCCGGCTAGATCGGGTTTTCTGCGCACCTGCTTTATTGGATGATCTGTTTTGACGGTAACTTGGTGTGGCTGGAAGTAAGTTTGTAACCTTCGAGCTGGCATGATTAAGGCGAGGGCTAGTTTTTCAATTACTTGATACCGTGTTTCTGCATCTTTCAAAATTCTACTAACGTAATACACTGGCATTTGTTGTTTTTCTTCTTCCTGGACGATTACTGCACTGATTGCATAATCATTGACAGACAGATACAAATACAGATCCTTGTCGAGCTATGACCGAGTAAGGATCGAGGGAGAGGCCATAAAAAGTTTTAAATCTCCAAATACCTTTTCGCACTCCTCGGTCCAAGTGAACTCTTTCGGTTTTTTCAGAAGCTGAAAGAAGGGTCTTGCTTTTTCTGTGGATTTTGGGAGAAAGCGGGATAGAGAAGCTAATCGACTAGCTAACCTCTGGATTTCTTTCACATTCTGAGGGCTCCGCATTTCGATGACAGCTTTGCACCTATCAGGATTAGCTTCAATTCCTCTTTGTGTTAGCATATACCCTAAGAACTTTCCTCCTAGCACACCAAAAGAGCATTTTTATGGATTCAACCTCATGTTGTACTTTGAGTTGATTGAAAATTTCTTCGAGGTCGGTTGAGTGCTGCTTTGGGTCATCGGACTTTACCACCATATCGTCAACATATACTTTTAGGTTCTTTCCGATCTGGTTGACAAAGACTTTATCCATAAGCCTTTGATACGTTGCACCAGCATTTTTTAAACCGAAAGGCATTACTCGGTAGCAGTAGTTTGCCCCATCGGTCATAAATGCCTTTTTTCTTCATCGGGTGGATACATCCTTATCTGGTTATAACCCGGGTATGCATCCAAGAAGGACAAAACTTTGTACCCCGAAGCTCCGTCTACCAATCTGTCAATGTTGGGAAGAGGATAAGAATCCTTTGGACACGATTTGTTGAGATCGGTGTAGTCGGTGCACATTCTCCACTTACCATTGGCCTTTCTAACTAACACCACATTGGCTAGCCAAGTAGTGTATTTCACCTCTCTGATGAAATTTGCTTTGACCAGTTTGGCAGTCTCCTCTGCTACTGCTTGGCGCCTTTCTTCACCATGTTTTCTTTTTATCTGAGCTACAGTCTTGGCTTCGAGACATATAGATATCTTATGGCACATAAAATTGGGATCTATGCCAGGCATATCCGACGTCTTCCAAGCAAACAGATCGGCATTCTTTTGTAAGACCGCTTGAATATGTTGCTTGAGCAAGGGGTCGAGCTAACTCCCGACTTTGGTGCACTGTTCAGCTTGGACTCCCAATTGGAACTCCTCTAAAGACTATATTGGTTCGGCTCGGGAGTCGTACACCTCCATCCTTGGGTCTAGTTCAAACATGCTGACCGAGCTCGCTGACGTTACCGAACTGACCGAGCTTACCACTTCTGCTTTATCATCCTCGGCATTCTTTGCTATATTCTGGTTTCATGTGACCTTTAGACTATCCACATAGCATTGCCCGGCAATCCTTTGGTCAGCTCGGACAACGACTATAGCTCCAGACTCAACTGGGAATTTCATTGTGAGGTGTGGGGTAGATACAATCGCTCCGAGTTCATTCAACGTCGGTCTTCCAATAAGGATGTTCTACGACGTGCTGGCATTCACAACAACATACCTGACTGATACGGACTTGGAGAGTTTTCCCTCTCCAAACATTGTTAAGAGGTCTATATAACCTCGGGTTTTTACTTGCTCTCCGGCGAACCCTACTAGCTTGTCTTCCTGCTCTTTTATTAGCTTTTCTGGAATTCCAAGTTTCTTGAAGGTCGCCAGGTATAAAATATTAGCCGAGCTTCCCTGGTCAATAAGTGTTCGTTTGACCAAGAAGTTGGCTAATTCGACCGTTATCATCATTGGGTCATCTTGATTTGGATCTAGCCCTTGGAAATCATCATCTGAGAAAGTTATTGGAGGTCTCGTCCATGTAGGTTTTCTAGACACTGTGTTTACAGATCGGATGGCTTTTACATGATGCCGCCGAGCTGAACTCGTTGTCCCTCCACCTGCAAATCCCCCTGAGATTGTATTGATGACCCCTCTGACTCCTCATTCTGTTTCTTCATTAAGAGCCCTTTGATTATCCAGCCGATTTCCGTTCTGATTATTTCCTTGCAGGTTTGCATCTCGGTTATGATTGTCATAACCGCATCTCCGTCATCGTCGACCAGCTCATCCGCCTCCATTATCATCTCAGCGAACGAACCGGTCATGACGACCTGCCTGTATCAAGTCCTCATTTTTTTCCTGGGCTGTTTTACAGTCTTCAGTAGAGTGACCATAGTTTTGATGCCATTTGCATTCTTTACTTCTGTCTGCATTGGCCGGAGTTTTAGAAGGTCGAGGTAAGGTGAGTAACTCGGTGTTGCACACCTCCTAGAGAACAGTTGCTCGAGATCGGTTTAGCGGTGTATAAGACTGGTACCTGGGTTTCCTCTCCGAGAATCCCCTTTCATTGGTTTTTTGGGCCCTTTGTGGATTAGTCCCCCCTATCTCTTTCTTTGCTCGGAACCGAGCTCTTGTCTTCAAAACCTCTTTCTCTTCTTTTGGATTCTACCATCTCTTCTAAGTTCATGAAACCTATGGCTTTTTCCCGCAACTCTTCAAAATCTCTTGGTGGTTTTCGAGATAAATACTCAAAGAATGGCCCCGGCTTCAAACCGCCCATGACGGTATGTAGATAGAGTTTCGATCTCATATTGGGAATTAAAATTTGTTTGGCACTAAAACGAGTCATATAATCTCTAAGTGATTCATTCCTTTCTTGTTTAAAATTCACCAGCGAGACCGAATGCCTTTTATGCTTTCGGCTCATTGCGAATTGTGCAGTGAACTTAGTTACAAGCACATCAAAGGAATCAATTGACCGAGGTGGGAGATTCGTAAGCCAGGTTAAGGCAGGGCCTTGCAAAGTGGTTGGAAAAATTTTGCACATGACGACTTCCGAATCAGTCACCAGGTAAACAGAAGAAATAAAGGATTCTACGTGCTCGGTTGGGTCAGTGGTGACATTGAATTTATCAATGTTAAGAGGCTTAAATTGTCTAGGCATGATTACCTCATCGATGTCATATGTGAATGGCAACCTCGGTCGTCGGTCTGTTGCCCTTTCTTTTTGGGTAGTCCTTTCTGCACGAGATTTAATTTTTGAATCCTCTAGGCGAGGTTTGGTCTTGGATGGACGGCTCGTATCATGAGGAGGAGGTATGTACGATGGATCCTTTTGGCTACCCTCGGGTGAGGATTGCTCTTCCTCGGAAAGCATCACTGATCTCTCTCTTTTCCAAGCTCTCAACAGCCTTTGATTCTGAGCACGTATCTCCTCGTTCTCCTCATGCAGCTGCCTTAACTGTGCCATAACCTCTCCCAGCTGAGGGTTATCTTCATTGATGGGAGGGGGCGGGGGATTGTCACGGTTCTGGCTCGTGTTCGAAGTCTCATGATCTACATGGTTCGTGCTGTTCGCCCCTCCCCTCGGTCCATTCCGTGTAGTCACCATCAAGCTTTCTTGTGGAACCGGGGATAGTTTTTCCTCGGCCCCACGGTGGGCGCCAAATGTTCCTGCCAAGATCCGACTTACCATAATCGAGACGGAGAATGTTTAATCGAGAGTGAAGAACAGGGGTTGTTTTAGATTATGGCTTGACAGAATATTGTATTCCGGTCCTACGTATCCCAATGGGAATCAAAGCCAGACGTAGTTCTAGGTTCAACCCTTGGTCATATAGTGATCTCAATCCCCTAATCTTGTATCTGATGAATACCAGCGAGCAAGGACTCTTTAATAATCTCTTGGTTGAGCTAGTTTCTCTAATACGCTTAAGGGAGAGTCACCTGGGTTAGTGAAAAGTGAGTCTCTCTCTTGGGTTCTCCTCTTTTTATAATAGGATCCCCATATCTTTAAGAGATCTGGATTTATCTCCTTTTATCTCTTAAATCTTCTTTGAGATATGATTTCCTTAATTTGAGGGATTTATCTCTTCTAACCGGATAAGGTTATTTGAGATAATATCAAGATTATTTAAAGATAGATATGATCCCCTTAAAACAGAATGTCATCTTTGGAGAATGCTTTGGAGAAATTGTCTGTTAATACTTCTAATTTTGTGGAGCAATCTTCAAATTTC
The DNA here is from genome assembly GCA_030762895.1 of Sophora flavescens. Lineage (NCBI taxonomy): Eukaryota > Viridiplantae > Streptophyta > Magnoliopsida > Fabales > Fabaceae > Sophora > Sophora flavescens. Next base: position 166,303,654 of record CM061067.1, read on the forward strand.
ATGACTGAGACTAGGACCAACTTCAAGAATCAAGAGGCGTCTATCCGAAATTTGGAAGTGCAAATTGGGCAGATTTCTAAACAGTTGTCTGAAAGAGCTTCAGGTACTTTGCCAGGTGATACTGTTCCTAATCCAAAAGAACAATGCAAAGCAATTCATTTAAGGAGTGGCAAGGTTTTGAACAATGTTGACCAAGAGGAGTCTTCTAAAGAAAAGGATGTTGAAAAAGTTATTCATGATGAGAAACAAGAGGAGGAAGAAGTAGTGGTTGAAGAGAAGAAAGAAGAAGCTGAAAAATCTAGAAATTCACAAGTTGACAAGCCAACACAGCCGCTGCCCTTTGTTCCTAAAATTCCTTATCCTCAAAGGTTGAAGAAGAGGAATGAAGACATGCAATTTTCCAGGTTCTTGGAGGTGTTCAAAAAGCTTCAAATTAATATTCAATTGCTGAGGCATTAGAACAAATGCCAAGTTATGCTAAGTTCATGAAGGATTTGTTGTCCAAGAAGAGGAAGGCCAATGAAGAGGAAACTGTTATGCTTACAGAGGAGTGTAGTGCTATTATTCAACAAAAATTGCCTCTTAAGCTGAAGGATCCAGGAAGCTTCACCATTCCTTGTGAGATTGGTAATATGGAGGTTGGCAGGGCTCTTTGTGATTTGGGAGAAAGCATCAATTTGATGCCTTTGTCAATTTTTAAAAGGCTGGGAATTGGTACAGTGAAGCCTGCTATGATGTCTCTTCAGTTGGCAGATCGTTCGGTAAAATATCCTTATGGTATTGTGGAAGATTTACTTGTTAAAATTGATAAATTCATCTTCCCTGCAGATTTGCTGGATATGGAAGAGGATGCTAAAGTTCCTCTTATTCTTGGTAGGCCATTTTTGGCTATAGGTCGTGCTTTGATCGATGTGCAGAAAGGTGAACTGATTTTGAGAGTAGAAGATGAAAAAGTGGGTTTCTCAATCAAAGAGGCAGTGAAGCATGCTCAAGATTCTGATTGTTGTTTCCGGGTTGAAGCTTTAGATTCCTTGGTCCTAGAGGAATTTGAAAAAAGTGCTGCAGAAAGTCCCTTGGAAGCAACTTTGATGAAGGGCAAAGAGATTAAGGAGGTGAATGAGGAAGTCAATTCTGATGTAGTGGAGTGTATCTACCAATTGGAGGCATTGGAATCTACCTCTTTTTCAAATAAAAAATTACAAGAATTGGAAAAAGAGGAAGAGGTAGTGAAAGAGGAGCCACCCATGGAGCTGAAACCATTGCCTTCAAATATGAAATATGCTTTTCTGGATGAGAAAAAGAAGAATCCAGTTATTGTGAATGTGGAGTTATCAGAAAGCGAGGAGGAAAAATTACTGAGTATTGAAGGATCACAAGCCAGCCATTGGTTGGATCATCAGTGATTTGAAGGGGATAAGTCCTACATTCTGCATGCATAAAATATTTATGGCGGAGGACTTTAGACCAGTGGTTCAACATCAAAGGAGGCTCAACCCAACTATGAAGGAAGTGGGGAGGAAAGAAGTGATAAAGTTACTTGATGCAGGTATAACTTATCTCATTTGATAGTGAGTGGGTGAGCCCGGTTCGGGTGGTTCCCAAGAAAGGTGGTACGACTGTGGTGATGAATGAAAATAATGAGTTGATTCCTACAAGATAAGTCACTGGTTGGAGGATGTGTATTGACTACCGGAAGCTTAACCAAGCTACAAGGAAAGATCATTTTCCGCTTCCGTTCATTGACCATATGATAGAGAGGTTGGTGGGGCACGAGTACTATTGCTTTCTGGATGGGTACTCGGGTTACAATCTGTTAGAGAGAACAATGAAAGGAAACCGTGCGGTGGCAATAACCACTACCCTGAAAGCAAATTCCGGCGGACCTCCAGTGCAACCCAATATCCGGTTTTCTCCCCAAGGTCTAAACAACGTCGTGTCTGGACACGTGCACTCGAGGCCAGAATCACGTTGGAGCCTCACAAACCACGTCCAGAAAAAATAAGGACCAAAACACAAAAACAATGAAGTTGGAATACGTATAGAAAATAGAAGGTGAGAATTCCCCATTCTACTATTTCAAAACTCGCATATATATTGTTGATCAGATGGTCTCTTGGCAAATAATTAATAGCCTTTATTTTTGAATAAATTATAATAAAATCAAATCAATGCAAATTCAAACTGTTACAAGATTATAACGGTACATATGCCTTGAAAATCAATTATGGATTATAAAATTGATTTGTAATTAATGGGTATAAAATTGGTCATTGAATGCCATTTATTTTACAATCCCCACTAATGGTAAGCAATGAAAAACAAATTCTGGACAAGGAAAGATTTTGTGCTTAAGTGTTAATATCCCGAGGATTGAATTAACACGTAGTGAAGTGAGGCAACACCTTATGTCCAATAAGTGAATTACTCTTGAACTTAATGGATTTAAGATGAGACCCTCACAACACACACTTTTACCTTTAAAATTGTGATAGCTCCGCGTTTAAATCTTTACACAATAATTTAGGCCTTGTATATATATTCACCTTGGGTTGCTCATGAGTGCTCTAGAAAGATTGCCTATGTCTGTCATGAAAGGTGGCCTTTGCCTTCACACTCACGTAGGTAGATACATCAAGTGCATCTCTATAGAACCACCCATATCAAGGGCTATGTATCTATTAAGAGCTCATGGCTCAACCTCACATCAAGCACTACCGCACACCATAGGGATGAGTAATGTAGTGCATAGGAGTATTTATATAGCTTCGTTTGACCACTAATTGGGTGTCCACCATATTGTCCTCCACTCAAGGCTTTAAGCCCATCCCCCTCGACATATCCAGGACAATTTTCCTGGGTAATCCTTTCGTAAAAGGATCTGCAAGATTTTTCTCACTTTTCACATACTCAAGTGAGATATCACCTTTTTTAATTAGGTGTCTAACAATACTATGTCTCATGCGTATGTGCCTTCTCTTACCATTATAAACACTATTATTATCCACACCAATTGCAGCTTGTGAATCACAATGTAGAGATATAAGTGTGGGTCTCCCCCACAATGGTATATCACCCATTAGGCCTCTCAACCACTCTGCTTCTTGACCAGCAAGTTTAAGAGCTATGAATTCTGATTCCATGGTAGACCTTGCTATACATGTTTGCTTTGTTGATTTCCAAGAGATAGCACCACCTCCTAATGTAAACACGTACTCACTAGTGGAACTTACCTCATTGTTATCTGAGACCCAATTTGCATCACAAAATCCTTCTACGACAGCTGGAAATTTAGCAAAATGTAAACTCCAATCCATAGTACCTTTTAGATACTTTAGCAGACGCAAAAGGGCATTCCAATGTTCACTATTAGGGTTATGTGTGTATCTACTCAATCTACTTACAGCATAAGCAATGTCAGGTCTAGTATAACTCATAAGATACATAACACTACCAATTATTTTTGCATACTCAGATTGAGAGACACTGGTTCCACCATTTTCTTAAGATGAATACTAGAATCATATGGTGTTCTAGCAGGTACAATTTCAAAACTATTGAATTTTCTTAAAATCTTTTCAACATAATGAGCTTGACTTAGAGAGAAACCGTTTTCAGTTTTCCGTATTTTAATACCCAAAATCACATCAGTTTCTCCTAAGTCTTTCATTTCAAATTCGAAACTTAAAAACTCTTTAATTTCAATTACAACTTTCAAAGAGGTTCCAAATATTAACATGCCATCCACATATAAACATATAATAACACAATCGGAATTTATCATTTTGGTATACACACAAGAATCAGAAGTGTTTACTATGAAACCATAGTCCACCAATGTGTTATTAAACTTTTCATACCATTGCTTAGGTGCTTGTTTTAAGTCATACAACGAATTTCTAAGCTTGCATACCTTGTGTTCTTGTCCTGGCACAATGAAGCCTTCTGGTTGCTTCATGTATATTTCTTATTTTAAATCCCTATTTAGAAAAGCGGTCTTTACATCCATTTGGTGTATAACCAAGTTATGGATTGCTGCCAAAGCTATTAAAGCACGCACAATAGCAATTTTGGTTACAGGTGAATAAGTATCAAAAAAATCTAAACCCTTTTTTTGAGTAAACCCCTTAATGACCAATCTAGCCTTGAATTTTTCTATTGATCCATCAGGCCTATATTTCCTTTTAAAAATCCACTTACTACCTATGGATTTACTACCTTTAGGCAAATCCACTAATTCCCAAGTGTGATTACTTGTTATGGAATCTAGTTCACTTTTAATTGCCTCTTTCCAAAAATTAGAGTCTATTGATTTTATTGCTTCCTCATAGGTCTTGGGATCCTCTTCTAACATATAAGCAAAAATTATTTCTTCATTTATTTTATCAACATCATCTATTTCTACTAAAAATGATGTTATAAAATCTGGACCAAAGTTTGTTTTTGTTCTAATCCTTTTACTTCTTCTTGGTTCACTGATTTCAACATTTTGCACACGTTTAGGAACCACAGAAATAGAACCAGAAATAGCAACATCATTTACATAATTCAATTTCTTCATAGGAAAAACATGCTCAAAAAATTCAGCATCTCTAGATTCTAATATAGAATTATCATTTAGGCTCGTGAATCTATATGCAGCACTATCTTGCGCATAACCAATAAATACAACATCAACCATTTTAGGACCTATGTTTGTTCTTTTAAAATCTGGTAGTCCTAATTTAGCCAAACAACCCCACACTTTTAAGTAATTTAGGTTTGGTGGATGACCTTTCCATAATTCACAGGGTGTCTTATCTAATTTCTTATGAGGGATCTTGTTTAGGATATAGCATGCAGTTAATATAGCTTCCCCCCACATATAGTCAAACATACCAGAATTAATCATCATAGCATTCATCATATCCTTAAGGGTCCTATTTTTTATTTCAGCTATCCCTTTTGTTGTGGTGTATAGGGTGCAGTAAATTCATGTATGATGCCATTCTTTTCACAAAAATATTTTTGGCTAGTGGTGTTGTATTCACCACCTCTATCAGATCTTAGCCGTTTATTTTCTTATTTAACTGATTTTCTACCTCGGCCTTGTATTTGAGAAACATAATTTCAGCTTCATCTTTGGTTCTCAAAAGATAAACTTTAGTGTATCAGGAATGATCATCTATGAAAGTGATATAATATTGTTTTCCTCCTCTGCTTGCTATATTTTTAAAATCAGCCAAATCAGAATGCACTAATTCAAGCAGCTCAGTTTCTCTAAGAATTACATATTTAAAGGGTGGTTTTGCATGTTTGGCTTCTACGCAAATAGGACATTTAGATATGAACTCTTCCTTTATAGAAGGCAACAAATTCATATTACGCAAACGTTTAATAGAAGCTATATTAACATGTCCTAGTCGTCCATGCCAAAGATCAAGAGACTCAACCATATAAACAGAACTAGAAGCATTATCGTTCATTTCAACAGTGTTTAGAACAAACAAACCACCAGATAGATACCCCTTACCCACAAACTCTCCATTCTTAGTTATTACAACTTTATCAGAATCAAGCATTATTTTCAAGCCAGTCTTGTTAAGTAAAGCCCCAGACACTAAATTCCTACGCATTTCAGGAACATACAAAACATTATTCAAAGCCAGAGTTTTACTAGAAGTGAGCTTGAGAATAATCTTTCCTTTACCATGCACTCCAGCAGATGCAGAGTTTCCCATGTATATTGTAGCTTCTTCAGCATTCTCCTCGAATTCTTGAAATAGCCCCTTGTTTGAACAAATATGCCTTGTGACTCCTGTGTCCAGTATCCAATCAGCTAAGTTGTTAACCAAATTTGCTTCTACCACAACAGCAATGATTTCCTCGTCCTCAGCCAAGTTTTCTTGTGGTTTTGATTTTGGCTGATTGCCAGATGTCTGTCCTTTGTAACTGTTATTGGGCTCATTCTTACGAAAATGACACTGGTATGCTTTGTGTCCATTTTCCCCGCATACGTAGAATGCTATCTTTATTTTTTGGAATTTTTACCATTGGGTTTGTTGACCTGTTTCTTGTACTTGTTTTGCACATTTTTATTTCCTATATTTCTTTGAAATTTTTCCCTAACAAAGGTGGCAGCAGATTCAACAATATTAGCACTAGATAAATTATTAGAAGGGCCAGAGAGATACCTATCATTGAAACGGTTTTCTTCTTCAGTCCTCATGTAGCTAATGAGTTCTTGTAATGTGAAGTCCTTCTTCTTATGTTTTAGATGATTTCTGAATTCATTCCAGGAAGGGGGAAATTTCTCGAGCAGAACATTTGCTTGCACTATGTCACACATCTTCATACCTTCATTTAGGACGTCAGCAACCAAGTTCTCATACTCGTGAACTTGCTCCATGATTGGTTTGTTGTCGACCATTTGGAATTGCAAACATTTACCAGTGACATACTTACGATTACCAGCATCATCAGCACCATGCTTCTTTTCAAGTGTCTCCCAAATGGACTTAGCAGATTTGTTTGATACAAAGATATCAAAAAGATTATTTGGCGTGTGATTGAGGAGATGACCACGAACCAGCTTGTTGTGTTTTCCATAGTTCTCAGCTGCTTTGGTTGCGGTTTCGATAGCCTCCTGGTCTCCCTCAGAAGGAATTGTTGTTGCATCATTGAACAGAACGTAGTCAACCTCGAGTTAGTCAAAGAAAATAAGTAACCTTTGTGACCACTGCTTGTAGTTGGTTCCGCCAAGTGGTTCAATCTTTGAGATATCAGGCAAAGCATTTTTGTTGAGCAGTAGTGCTATTGGAATAGCACAAAGGAATTTGCTGTCAGATTGTTAGAGAGAACAATGAAAGGAAGTTGTGCCGTGGCAGTAACCACTGCCCTGAAAGCAAATTCCGGCGGACCTTTGGTTCAACCCAATATCCGGTTTGCTCCCCAAGGTTTACACGGCATCGTGTCTGGACCCGTGCACTCGAGGCCAGAAGCACGTTGGAGCCTCACAAACCACGTCCAGGAAAAATAAGGACCAGAACACAAAAACAATGAAGTTGGAATACGTATAGAAAATAGAAGGTGAGAATTCCCCATTCTACTGTTTCAAAACTCACGTATATATTGTTGATCGGATGGTCTCTTCGCAAATAATTAATAGCCTTTATTTTTGAATAAATTATAATAAAATCAAATTAATGCAAATTCAAACTGTTACAAGATTATAGCGGTACATATGCCTTGAAAATCAATTATGGATTATAAAATTGATATGTAATTAATGGGTATAAAATTGGTCATTGAATGCCATTTATTTTACACAATTAAATTGCAGTAGCCCCAGAAGATCAAGAAAAAACAGTCTTTACTTGTCCATTTGGGGTTTTTGCCTATAAGCGTATGCCTTTCGGGTTGTGTAATGCACCCACCACATTTCAAAGGTGCATGTTCTCAATATTTTCCGATTTAATTGAAAAATGCATAGAAATTTTTATGGATGATTTTTCTGTGTTTGGATCTTCATTTGATATTTGCCTGTCCAACCTTGTTTTGGTTTTAAAAAGATGCCAAGAAACTAACCTTGTTCTTAGCTGGGGAAAATGTCATTTTATGGTAAGAGAAGGTATAGTTCTTGGTCATCAAATTTCTGCAAAAGGAATTGAGGTGGATTGAGCAAAGGTGAAGGTAATTGAGAAGTTGCCACCACCAGTTAATGTGAAAGGGATAAGAAGTTTTCTTGGGCATGCTGGTTTTTATAGGCGGTTTATAGAAGATTTTTCTAAAATTGCTAAGCCCTTGAAAAACCTTTTGGAAAAAGAGGTAAATTTTGTGTTTGATGGTGTATGCCTGGGTGCTTTTAATAAGATAAAAGAAAAACTAATTTCTGCACCTGTGATGGTTGCTCCTGATTGAAGTTTACCTTTTGAAATTATGTGTGATGCGAGTGACTATGCTGTAGGTGCAGTGTTAGGACAAAGAAAAAAATATAATTCTGCATGTGATTTATTATGCAAGTCGTGTGTTGAATGATGCTCGGAAAAATTATGCCACAACTGAAAAAGAGTTACTTGCAATTGTGTTTGCTTTTGACAAATTTAGATCCTACCTTGTTGGGTCTAAAGTCATTGTTTACACTGATCACTCTGCCTTGAGGTATTTGTTTGCCAAGCAGGATGCTAAGCCACGATTGATTAGGTGGATATTGTTCTTCCAAGAATTTGATTTGGAGATAAGAGACAAGCAAGGAAAGCAAAATGTTGTGGCAGATCATCTCTCTAGACTTGTCCAAATTGAGGGGGACAAGGACATTCCTTCCATTTCGGAGGAGTTTCCTGATGAAAAATTGGTGATGGTAAATTCTTTCCCTTGGTTTGTTGATTTTGCAAATTATAAGGCAGCAGGTATTGTCCCTCTTGATTTAAGTTGGGAGCAAAAGAATTTTTTTTTCATGATGCTAAGTTTTATGAGTGGGATGAACCGTTGTTGTTTAAAAGATGTGCTGGTGGGATCATTAGGAGATGTGTCCCTGATGATGAATGTGAAAAAATTTTGTGGCACTGTTATAGGTCTGAATATGGTGGGCATTATAGTGGCAAAAGAACTGCCGCTAAGGTCTTCCAATGTGGCTTTTACTGGCCTACTTTGTTTAAAGATGCCCACAATTTTGTTGAAAAATGTGATAGATGTCAAAGAGTAGGGAACATTTCTAAGAGGAATAAAATGCCTCTAAAATCCATCTTGGAGGTTGAAATTTTTTATGTTTGGGGGATTGACTTTATGGGACCATTCCCATCGTCTTTCTCAAATAAATATATTTTGGTTGTTGTAGACTATGTCTCCAAGTGGGTAGAGGTTGTGGCATTACCGACCAATGATGCCAAGGTTGTGGTTTCTTTCCTTAATAAACACATTTTTAAAAGGTTTGGGGTGCCTAGAGCTGTGATAAGTGATGGAGGGTCACACTTTTGTAATAAACAATTTGAATCATTGCTGAGTAAATATGGTGTGGAAAATAGAATAGCTACCCCATACCATCCACAAACTAGTGGACAGGTTGAAATTTCAAATAGAGAGATGAAGATGATCCTAGAAAAAGTGGTAGGTTCCTCAAGAAAAGATTGGACTAGAAAATTGGATGAGGTGCTTTGGGCATATAAGACAGCTTTCAAAAATCCAATTGGAATGTCCCCATAACAGTTAGTGTATGGAAAGTCATGCCATCTTCCAGTTGAGTTGGAACATAAAGCTTATTGGGCAGTGAAGCTGCTTAATTTTAACTTGAAAGCTGCGGGTGAGAAAAGGTTGTTGCAGTTAGATGAGCTGGAAGAGTTTAGGTTGCAAGCCTATGAGAGTTCTAAAATTTATAAAGAAAGAACCAAGAGATGGCATGATAAAAAAACAATTGTGAAAGAATTTGAACCAGGACAAAAAGTGTTATTGTATAATTCTAGCCTAAGACTTTTCCCTGGAAAGTTAAAGTCTAGATGGTCAGGTCCTTTTGTTGTTAAGGAAGTGAGTCCCTATGGTGCAATTGAGATTGCAGAGCCAAATTCTGGAAGAAGTTTTAAGGTAAACGGCCAAAGGTTGTAATTGTACTTTGGGGGTGATTTGAACAGGAACAGGGTTAACATTACCCTTCACTCGCCTTCTAAGGAGGGTGAGCAATCTCACTAAGTCCTATAACATGAATTTTTCTTGGGAGACATCCCAAGTGGTAGTTTAGTTTTTCTTTTCTTTGTTAATTTTTTATTTTTGTATTTGTTTTCTTTTTTTTTTAAAACAAAAAAAAAATAGAAAATTTAGAAAAAAATTTGATTGAGATATATATTTAGTTGTTTTTTCTTTTATGACTTGCCTATCTTGTGCTAATGTTTTCTCTATTTTGAGATATATATTTGGTTCTGCTTCATAGTATCTCATGACAAAAAGGAATGATAGGAGGCACTAATGATGGTGACCTCAAGTTTGGACCAAATTTTGGAAGCGCGAGATTGGGGAGTTTTCTTTTCTTTTGCTTTATTTTGTTTTTATTTTTTTCTGTTTATGTGCTATTTTATTTTTGAGTGCTTTTTTTTTGGTGTTTGCAAGTTAAGGTCATTACCACTCTTTGAAAAAGAAAAAATAACAAGCATCCATATGTGGAACCCCATTCTTGGAAATTTCATTGTATTGTGCACCCACCATGTTTTTTTCCTTTGATGTGAAGATGACACTTGTGGTTTAGTTTGTCATTTGAGTTTGTTCTTGACTGGATTTCATAACTTTGGTGCATTGTATTAAACTTCGTTGATTAAAGTTCATGGCTATAAAATTTTGGTGAGAATTAATTGGATTGCTAAACTTTATCCTTGTGAGTCATTTGAGCCTATAATTGTAAATTTTTTCTTGTGAGTGCACCATTGAAATTCATGCTCTTGAGTTTGCTTGGTTCTTGTTTAAAGTTCATGATTCACATTGATGTTATAAAAATGATTTGGGCCGTTTTTCATGTAGCTACTTTGACCAAATAGCCAACCTGAATTTTTCCCTTTGCTTAGCCCATTTGAGCTTTAAAAGTATATCTTTGTTTGTTTTACCCATGAGCCTTACCTTGAAAAACAATGTTTCTATCCAACCTTAGTAGATAGGAGAGCATTGAATTATTGTGTGTGGGTTTGACAGAAGTATGGGGGAGAATATTGTTCTTATATGTTGGTGAAAGGAAGGAATAGTTACCAAAAAAAAAAAAAGAAGACAAAAAGTAAATGCAAAAGAAAAAAAAATGAAAAATGGTATGAAATACTTGAGAAAAATAAAGTGGTGCTTTGAAAGAAAAGAAGGTGAAGGAGGTCCAAAAGAAAGAGGTGGGAAAAGGGTTGTATGCAAAGCATGGTTCTTTAAAAGTAATTGTTGCTCTCCTATTTCCTTTGGTGCTAGCTTGTTTATCCTTTCTTATCCTTCCCATTTACCTTGGCCACATTACATCCTAAATAAAGTCCCTTTGATTTATGCATGTTGTGAATTGTGGATGAATGATTGAGATGAAAATCAAACTTGAAGTTGCATGGTTTTGATGTGTGAATTTGAGTGATACAGTTGCAATTATTACCCACATAAATTTGAGTGATTGAGTGAAATTGCACTTCCTGTGAGTAGTTGGCTATCCAATAATTCTTCCTTAATTGAATTAGCCATGTTCTTTAATTTTTCAAGTGTGGAAATATTGGAGCACCATTGTTATGATTTCTTTTTTGGAATATTCTTGGATGTAAACTTGTTATAAGGTGATTCTTTTGTTTTAGGATTTCTTACATGGTTGGGTGGTGCATTTCTTTGTTATTGTTAAGTTAGGGTGTCCCTTGAGTCGATGTTTGCTTGGTCTATTGTCCTGAGTGTTTTGTGTGTTAGTTTGTGTTACTTTTGCTTGGGGACAAGCAAAGTCTTAGGTTTGGGGGTGTGATGATCTGCTATGTTATGTGATTTATGGGTGATTATTTGATGGATTTTTACTCCTAAGAATGCTAATTGATTGAGTTTTGTCCCTAAGTTTTGGTAATTGAGTTTTTAATTGTGTTTTTCATATTTTAATTTCATTTCATTTTTTAGAGTTAATATAATAATATTTTTACTTGTTTATGTTTGTAGGAAAATATGAAAAAGGAATAAGCAAATGGACTTGGATTTGGCTAATAGAAAGGAAGGCCACATGAAATTGTTTTGGCTACTGGACGATTTGGAAAGCAATCCAAATTATGATGTTGGAAAATACCACTGAAAGCCCACGTGAAAGATGTTGCAAGAATTGGACAATGAATGAGAATTGGAAAGAAAAGCATTTGGCTACATGAAGCAAAAGATAAGGCTCCTGAAGGTTGAATTGTAATAATAAAAGGAATTAAAAAAAACGTAACGCTCAGGGGCATGAATAAAAGTAACGCACAGGAAAAATAAGGAAGAGGAGCAACATGAATTGGGAGGCAGCAGCGAAAAGTAATGTAAGAAAGAAGTGAGAGAGTTGCACAAACAGTAACCGTGTAACGCATAAGGGGGCAACACAATGAATTAAAAAGGACGCACAGTAACTTACTAAAAAAAAACAAGAGGCGTTGCAGGTAGAAAAAAAGGCACAGAGACAGAAAAAGACAGTTTTGGGGAGAGATATTCACACAGAGAGAACTATACAGTTTTGAGGGGGAGAAAAGGGAGCAATCAAGAGAGTTGAAGCTGACGAGTAGAGACTCATGATGACTACCTTGCCTTCATCTTCTTCCTGAGTTTGTTCTATTTCTATTATGTTTATCTAATTTTATTTTGTTAGAGGTAGATGGAACTACCTAGATAACTTGTTTTGATTCTCGATAATTACTTGTTCTGGTTTGTTTAATTTCAAGAGTTTATTAACTGTTTGCATGTTTATCTACTGTATGAATTTGCAATTGGGAAATTCGAGTTCATAATCACTGTTTGTGAATAAACGATCTGCACGTGTTACTTAGGAATAAGAACACAACCAAATTAACTTTTTTTGAGTGGAAATCATTCTTAATGCTTCTGCTATTTATCTAATACTCAAGGAATTGAATTAGTAACTTAGACAGAAAGGTTTATTCACCTAAGGAATTAGGGGATAAATTACAAAACTCAGTTTCTTGAAATTGGATAAACTGTTCAGGTTAATTTCCAGGATTGAACCAGTAGGAAAGGCAGGGAAATCGATCCTCTAACAATTTTTTCTGGATTGTTAAAACCCAAATTTTCTGTTGCTTAATTTTCTCCATTGAAAATACAAAAAATATTTTCTGTTCTATGTTAAATTTCCGTTCTTACTTATTGGCGAAAGCCAATTCCAAATATTTCGGTCGCTCAAACGAAGTTGAGTTGGTACGTTAGTAGTTAACGGTTCAATCCCCAAGGGCGATATTTTATACTACAGTTAGCGATTTGGTGCACTTGCCAATTTTGCTCAACAACTTCCACATTCCCTGTGCTATCATTGGGTAGTAATTTCGAGCAGCAAAATGTACCGGTAAACCTTGGGTCAAATACAGATGACGAAGATGAAGATTGGGCGAGCGAGATGGAGGATAAGTCAGATGAAGATGATGATGAAGATGATATACCAACATCAGGTTCGTCGGACACCGAGGAGGAGGTTGAACATGGTTCCAACATAGTTTTGTCCGCATTGGCGTCACCTGGAATTGCTGCAGCTCCGGTTTCATCGATGGCTCCTGATGGTTTTGTTCCACATCAAGCTGGTTGGTTTCCTCCAACAATTAATAATTTTATTCTGACATTATTATTATTAATTTTTATTTGTATAAATATTATTATTTTTACTCTAATTGGTAATTTATTCATTTTTACTCACTTATAGGTCAATCACATGGTGCATTCTTCAACTCACCCCCCATTATAATTATATAAACTGGGACCATCTTGATCAGGAGATAGAATTTGAAGGCGTAGATGTTCCAGGATCGTGGAAAGTGGGTCAGGAATTGTATGTTGGCTTGCGATTTGATACTAAACAGGCAGTTCAAATGGTTGTTAAACATTATTCCATGAATGTTTATCAGGATTTCAAAGTTGTTGAATCTAAATCAACCAAGTATTATGTCCAGTGCTCAAATCATTTGACAGGATGCCCATGGAGGCTGAGGGCTATCTTGTCGAAAAACTCACTAAAGTGGGAGGTTACAAAGTGGGGTGGTCAACATAATTGTGTGAATCGGATGTTGTCGCAAGACCACACAAAGCTGGATTCTAACTTCGTATGCTCGTGCATACTAGGTAGCATGATTATTGGTATGATAATTTTTTTTTATTGTTAATTCCAATTGTAATCTAACTTTATATTTAAATCGACTTCCTAGGTATGGTCCGAGAAGCACCATCGGTGACTATCGCTTTGATACGCGAAAGAATTCTAAGTACTTACGGGTACAAGATATCTTACAGAAAAGCATGGAAATCCAAACAAAAGGCCATAGTGAATGTATTTGGAGATTGGGATGAATCATATGCCAGGCTACCTAGATGGTTACAACATTTGCAGTTGTTTTCACCAGATTTATTTTACAAGATCGAGACCAACCTATATGTGGTGGGTAACCCTGTGAACAACCAATATCGCACGTTTCATCGTGTTTTCTGGACGTTTAGACAATGTTGTGATGCATTTAATCACCGCAAACCAATAATACAGGTTGATGGCACATTTATGTATGGTAAGTATCGTGGCACACTGTTGATTGCCACATCACAGGATGGAAACAGTCATTTACTGCCGCTTGCTTTTGCTGTTGTGGAAGGAGAAACTTTAGATACGCTGTCTTGGTTTTTGGGATTGATCCGGTAACATGTTACCAATAAGACCGGTATATGTCTGATCTCCGATCGGCACCAAAGCATTAAATCGGCCGTTTCGAATCCTCACCTAGGTTGGCAGCCTCCAAATGCTTATCATGTATACTGTCTTCGACATATTGCCAGTAATTTTTTCAAGAATAAAAAGTTGAAGGAGGAACTGATGACTCTAGGTATTTCTTTTTCAAACTATATAATTTTTGTATTTGTGTTTTCTTTAATAATATGGTGACCTAAATAAGTTAAGGTTTTTGTATAGGGTACACCGCATGCAAGATAAACTTCGATCGGAAGCTTGAGAAATTCCGTGAAACCAGTCCTATAATATAAAGGTGGATTGATGGCATTAGGAAGAAGAAATGGTCACTGGCTTATGATGATGGTGGTCATCTTCCTGTTATAAGTAACCCCTGAACACCACCTATCATTGTTTAAAAAAAAGATTATCAGATCAAGTATAAGCTACAAACAATGATGGCATTACGAATTTTGTATGCTACTTACCGTGTACCGTATGATGTACCAAAATCTCGTTGGTCAATCACGAGCTGCGGAGCAATGGATCGAAGGTATCCTTTCCCATGCCCATATTTGATCCAACGGCATGAACCCGCAAATCTCCTTTTCATAATTTGTAGACTTGCACAACTCTCGGTACAAGTAACCCAATATAGTCGAACCCCAGCTGTACTGACATGTTACTTCAAAATTCTCTAATAGTGGAAGATATCTCAGTGACACATGTGCATCGGAGGGATCCGGGAGCAATAGGTTTCCTATCAACCTGAGTATATAAGCTCGTGTATATACAACCCTCCACCATTGATTATCCTCCCATTGAGAGAAGTGCCCAAAATGATCTTCCAGCCACTTCAACTTTATTCTTGAACCTTTCATGTCAGAATCGTTAGGAACTCTGCCTAGAATTTCACCGACATATTGCTTCCAATGTATATGAGTTGCATCAATAACAGCGGGACCGTTAATGCGTAGTCCACAGAGAATAGCAACATCCTGCAGTGTGATGGTGCATTCTCCCCACGGCATGTGAAAGGTATGTGTATCTGGTCTCCATCGGTCAACAAGTGCAGTAATCAAATTATGATCAAGCTGGGTTATATTGACTTGGGCTACCCCCAAGAAACCGGCTATTTGAAGATTAGCTCTGACAAACTCTGGGAGATCCATAACAGCAGGATTAAATGTCAGTCCACGTCGAGCTCTAAGAACTCGATCGGGTGATCCATTCCATGCGTGCTAGGAAACATGCTTTTCTTGCAGGTTCAATAGAGAATCATCCACCGGGCCGAGGGTTACGAGTCGTGCACCTGATTGTGAGCTAGATGATGTCATATCTTTCACCTGACATTAAAAAAAATGTTACAATTATATAGATTATATAATAAAATATATTGAGTTATATAATTAAGGAAAATTATAGTATCAATTTAGCCCCAATAAATATTGACATTAATGATAAATTTAATTAATGTATCTATTTAAAACAACAAGAGGCAATAAAAAAATCCCCTAATAACAAGTAGCAAATAATATCACAAGAGGCATAAAAAAAAAATAGCAATAACAATTTACACCAATAAATATTCATCAATTATTACAATAGTAAAACAAAATTTTACCTTGTAAGAATTAAAAGAAAGTTACCAGTAATTTTAAAGGAACACTGCTACAAAAAAAATTATTATACTATAAGTATAGGGAGTAACGATGACATTAATGATAAAGTATCTATTTAAAACAACAAGAGGCAATAAAACAATCCCCTAATAACAAGTAGCAAATAATATCACAAGAGGCATAAAAACATAATAGCAATAACAATTTTCACCAATAAATATTCATCAATTATTACAGTAGTAAAAAAAAATTTTACCTTGTAAGAATTAAAAGAAAGTTACCTGCAATTGTAAAAGAACGCGGTATCTATTTAAAACAACAAAAGGCAATAAAAAAAATCCCCTAATAAGAAGTAGAAAATAATATCACAAGAGGCTTAAAAAAATAATGGCAATAACAATTTACACTAACAAAATATTCATCAATTATTACAGTAGTAAAAAAAAATTTACCTTGTAAGAATTAAAAGAAAGTTACTTGCAATTTTAAAGGAACACTGCTACAAAAAAAATTATACTATAAGTATAGGGAGTAACGATGACATTAATGATAAAGTATCTATTTAAAATAACAAGAGACAATAAAAAAAATCCCCTAATAACAAGTAGCAAATAATATCACAAGAGGCATGAAAAAATAATAGCAATAATAATTTACACCAATAAATATTCATCAATCATTACAGTAGTAAAAAAGAATTTTACCTTGTAAGAATTAAAAGAAAGTTACCTGCAATTTTAAAGGAACACTGCTACAAAAAAATTATACTATAAGTATAGGGAGTAACGATGACATTAATGATAAAGTGTCTATTTAAAATAACAAGAGACAATAAAAAAAAACCACTAATAACAAGTAGCAAATAATATCACAAGGGGCATAAAAAAATAATAGCAATAAAAATTTACACCAATAAATATTCATCAATTATTACAGTAGTAAAAAAGAATTTTACCTTGTAAGAATTAAAATAAAGTTAACAGCAATTTTAAATGAACAACAACAACAACCAAGCCTTATCCCACTAGGTGGGGTCGGCTACATGGATCATACGGTGCCATAATGTTCTATCATGAATCATGTTAATAGTTAAATCATTGGCCTCCAAATCTTTCTTAATAGTTTCTCCTATAGTTTTTCTTGGCCTACCTCTGCCTCTAGCTATTGGATTGCCCTCTACTTGGTCCACTCTCCTTACTACAGAATCTAAAGGTCACCTCCATACATGCCCAAACCACCTAAGTCGAGATTCAACCATATTTTCTACAATAGGTGCTACCCCAACTCTCTCTCTAATGCTATCATTCCTAATCCTATCACGTCTAGTTTTTACGCGTTGCCACCACTTGATCCTTGAAACCTTTTCGTGGCCTCTTCTCTTCACACTCCTTTTAACTCTTACATCCATGACCAAGACTCTATGTCGGGTAGTCAAGCTCTCTCCAGGTATGACTTTACAGTCCAAGCAAATCTTTCTATCCGATCTCCTAATAAGAAAGAAATCTATTTGAGAGCTTGTCACCCCTCTTTTGTACGTGATAAGATGCTCCTCACGTTTCCTAAAACACGTATTGGCTATAGTAAGATCGAAGGCAGATGAAAAGTCCAAAATAGACTTGCCCTCACCATTTACCTCCCCTAGGCAATATCCCCCATGCAAACCGTCGTAACCTCTAGGTGCCCTCCCTACATGCCCATTTAGATCACCTCCTAAGAAAATCTTTTCACCTAGCGGTATTTCTTGAATTAGGCCTTCTAAATCCTCCCAAAATTTTACCTTGAAGTGTTCTTCTAACCCTACCTGAGGTGCGTAAGCACTAATCACATTAAAGGTGTCTTGTTCCACTACAAATTTTAGGGCAATGATCCTATCTCCAACCCTTTTTACATCCACAATATCATTCTTCCAATATTTATCCACAATTATGCCCACCACATTTCTCGATTTTACTTTGCCAGTGTACCAAAGCTTAAAACCCGAAGAGTCTAATTCCTTTGCCTTTCTCCCACCCACTTAGTTTCTTGTAGGCACATGAAATTGATCCTCCTCCTAATCATAGTTTCAACTATTTCCATTGATTTACCTGTAAGTGTGCCTATATTCCAAGTTCCAAAGCGAATCATACTCTCGTGAGCTAGCTTCTTTACCCACACTCGTTCACAAAAATGTGGGAACCCTTGCTTATTTTTCACTACATCCAGGCGATGCGGCTGCCCTTGCTCTTTTGACACTTGTACTCGAGCTACAACAAGCGTTGCTTTTGGGCAACGACCTAGCATTAGCATTATTACGTCGTTGATCCATGTCATAGAGATTCGACTAAGTTTTACGTTGGCTGTCGATGGCCTAACACAACCATCTCCTTTTATCCGGGCTTGGGACCGGCTATGTTTAGCTTTGTCACAAAGCACAACATAGGCAGGATTAGCAATTTTAAATGAACACCATTACAAAAAAAATTATACTATAATTATAGGGAATAACGATGACATTATTGATAACGTATCTATTTAAAATAGCAAGCAACAATAAAATAAATACCCTGATAACAAGTAGCAAATAGTTGGGTTGGGTTTTGCGGGGGGGGGGGGGGGGGGGGGGGGTGGTCGCCTAGCATATTTGATCTTGGGGTGGGGGGAGGCGAAACTGCGCCTGGCACCTTTGAAGGCGCAATCCGCAGTGGCGCCTCCCCTGCAGTGCGTCACGTGGTGCTGCAGGGTAGGTTTTGTCTTTTCTTTTTTTTAATAATGGTAGGTGCCAGTCTGACTGGTGTCTTTGACCAGTCAGAGTAAAAAAAAATGCCACGTATCCAAAAGGACCCCATATTGATAAATAGTTTCAGAATAACCCTAAACTGGTAAATAGTTTCTAAAAGGAACCCATTTTAGTCAAAAAGCCCAAAATTGTTATATCCACGTCTTGCACAAATCTAAGAATTTTATATGTTATCTATTAACTTTAATACTCTATTTTCAACATACTTTCTTCTATTAATTGAAATTCACGAGTCCCATTATTTTGAAAATAAGTTTTACTAATTCATGTGAGTCTCATTTAAATATGATCAACATGAATTTCAATCAATAGGAGAAAGTACGTTGGAATTTGGAAAGATAATGTTAGAAGGTATATTGTTAGTATTTCTCTTAAAATTATAATTTATCGATCAAATAAGTCTGAACTCTCACCTATAATCCCTTTCCCTAATTTCCTGTATAATTTATTAACAATTGTTAATTTAAATACAATTGAATATTTTTTTAATAATTTTAATTGATATGTATTGTAATTGTAAATATTTTTTATATTGTAAATCAATCATAAATTATTGTATTATCCAAAATGTTTAACTCTAATCAGAATTATCTTACAAGTCATATACATGGTGATTTGTAAATGATTGACAATATAAAAAAATACGCCACTAATTATAAAAAATTTGCACATACTTTCAATAATATCTTGACAAGTCAGCATCATTTTTATTTCTCTCTCTTAACTATTAAAATAAAAACACACATATCAAAATGTTATTAGATATTAGTGTAAAACTTTTTACACTGATAATACATACTATTTTAATCCAAATAAAGATACAAATATTGAAATATTAAATTATTAATAGATGTATGTGTAAAATTCTTTACGGATATTACTCAATACATACTATCTTTGCGCTTCGGGCAATGACGCAGCTAGTGAGATTCTAACCGAGGCGCGTCTATTACTGGTTGAAAACTATTTACGGATATTACTCTAATCCTTACTTTAATCATCCATTTTTTATTTTTTTAGAATGCTAACCATGTCTAAAGGACACCAGTAGATACTGGTTAAATAAAAAGGGAAAAAAAATGTCATTAGAAATTAGTGTAGTATTTTATTTAGTTTTTTAATGAATATTTATTTTCTTTAATTGTTAACAAATATCCTTGGATACTAATTAACAAAACTTAAACTTTTTATTTATTTATTTGAGATATGGAATCAAACCCCAATCGTGTACCATTGATTTAAGCCGCTGCTCGTTAATAGATACATCCAAACTTGGACAAACAAAATAGAATGACATTACTGACAAGATCCACCAAACTTCTATTGTTCTTGATTCGAGGAAGATGACAAACACTTAAATTTATATTTCATACGATGCCAAACGAAATCCATAAGCAAGAGAATATTCAATTTCCACCATTTGCAGGGAAGAGGTTTGGAATTTGGAACGATCAGATTGCAGCACAAATAGTATCAATTTTTAAAAGAAGTTTATTTAGTAAGATAATTGACATTTTTAATTATAAATATATAAGTTTTTTTTACGTGATAAATATATAAGTTCAATTGCAAATATTTTTCAATATCAATCAATCACAAATTATAGTATGGGTAAATTTTAAGATAGTCCGAATAAGAGTTAAACAGTTTTAATAATGTGTCAAATTATGATTGATCGATAGAATAGAAAATATTTGCACCAATAGTGCAAAAACCTCAATATTTTAAAAACCGAATCGATGATTTAATGGTTGAACCATGGTGAAATCATTGATAATTATATATATATATATATATATATATATATATATATATTATATTTAGTAATAAACTTATGAAAAATAATTTTAAAAATAATCACACACTAGTGCAAAATATACATTTAACATCAGTTTTTTAACATCGGTTTTAATAAAACCGATGTGAAATAGGAGGCAGTGACATTTTTGAAATTAAACTGAAATATTTAACATCGATTTTAGATAAAACCGATGTGGAAAAGTGAAACCAAAAAAAAAATTTAGACATAAGATTCCACATCGGTTTTGAATAACCGATGTGGAAAATGGAAACAAATTATAATTTTTGTTAATGAGCCGTAAGATTACACATCGGTTTTCAAATAACCGATGTAGTAAATTAAAAAAATGAAATTTTAAAATAAATTGTAAGTTTCTACATCGGTTATATGAAAACCGATGTGAAATATCCTAACCACGTCGGTTTTTAAAAACCGATGTGTAATAACCTAATTTTCTATTTTCATTCCCTCCTACTCTTTGCGCCGTCTTCCATTCCATTTGTTTTTCATTCCTTTGTCACTGCTTCTCCATCTCTCTCACTGCACTCACATCCGGGAGCTACCCTAGTTTGAAGAGCGCCATTTTTGCTCGTCCCTCCTCCTCCCTCAGGTATGTCTCTCTCTCTCTCTCTCTCTCTTTCTTTCTATTTCTCTCTCTCGCTCCCTTCTTCACGTCGCCGCTTCTTCCGGTCACTCCCAGGTCCTTTTTCCCTTTTCAATCATAGACAAAGAAGACCACTGCGAGCCTTCATTTTCTGCTTCGGAAGAGAACCACTGAGAACGGCCATCCGCGAGCTACCCTCGTTTGCGTGAAGAGCGCCATTTTTGCTCGTCCCTCCTCCTCCCTCAGGTATATATTCGTTTCTTGTTTAGAAAAGTTATGAACTTTGACTCCAAATGGTTGGATAATATACTTGCATGTGTTGTTCTGTTGCTCCAAGACTGGATTTTTCCAGTGGTGGTATCACCCGTCACGGTCGTCTTTTTGTCACGGCTAGGCCGTGACGGATTACGCTTTGGAGGTTGCTTCACTGGTTGTTCTGTTCATCGCGGCAGTGACCACCACCATCACGGCAGGCCGTGATCGATTCCTTGTGAGGGAGTGCGGTTGATTGGCATGTCACGGCCGTGATGGCCATCACGGCCAGGCCCATGTCTGGACCGGAAGGTACTGACGTGGGCCCATGTCTCAAGGTCGAAGAGTCGAACGGTGCCGTCGACGAAACCGCAGGGGAGGTGGCGGTCGGAGAGGGCTAGGGAGCGGCATATGAGGGTCTGGTGGTGGTCGCCGTTGCCGGCGACGTTGAAAGGGTCGAAGTGGGGGATGGTGAAGGCGTATCTCCCTGTGGAGAAGTTCCTGGCCGTCCAATGCCAGTAGCTGAACTCCTCGTGTCACATGGGCCTCAATCGATAGGTGCGGCGCCAGATGCGTCCGGTGAGTCGCTGCCACAGGAGATCCGAGCGCGACACCTCCCGCCATGTAAAACAAACCTGCATGTATTTTTTGATATAAATATATTAATAAATTAATATTAATCAACCAACCTTAGCAGTAAGTTAAACAGTGGCTTTTCTAAGCATAAAAGCTGTTTTGATATATTAAGCAAGTCACTTGAATTGAATTATCTTATCCAAAAGTAGAAAGTTAAATCTTTAATCTATATACTCTATCACATCATTAATTTCGAAAGCTTTATTTTAGTTTACGTATGTTTAACTATAAGTAGGCACTAATAGGATTAAATGGGGCGAGAGAGAAACATTGGAGATGGCAGAGTATAGCTAGCAGCTGCAGAGGTAGCATCATCAGCGTCAGGAAGGAAGCAGGTAAGGCAAGCAATAGCATATAGCCCATCAGAGAAGCAGAACATACTTGGGACTAGAGATCTCAGTAGCTTCCAATGAATTGAATTCAAAAGTAGCTAAGCTAATAAAGGAGTTTCCATTTATTAAATTATCATATACCATATCTATATGCATATGCACTGTCCTTTTTATTTTATCGTTTATAGATACTTAGACTCTTAGCTAGTGGTTCACTTTAATTGGTCATGTATGGGAGTAAGTAGCATAGCTAACGTAAACAATATCAAGGCTACTGAATATTCAAATAAAATAATTGAGATTATGTTATATAATCTAATGGATGTCCCTTTCGGAGAGAAAGTGCGATTGCGACGGGTAATTCAACTTGCTACTGGACGGGTAGTATGAGTAATGTTTAAAGGCATATTATATGTTTACGTTAATATTTATAAGTTATGTTTACGTACATTGATCGATATTTATAAGTTATGTTTGATATTTATCATGACATA